>OX592702.1:11392500-12785000 GCA_951361185.1 Ochropacha duplaris
AAAGTTGGTTAAAAATGCATAATATAACAATTTGAATACCCAATAATATTTTATTATTTGATACTGATATTCTAATCCATAATAGTCTATCTGCATGTTTTCCCCGCCACTTGGAAATCTTTCACGGAATCCGATCGGAATGCATTTTTTTTTCAACCAACCCTTACTTTCGTGAAATAAAGGTCAATAAGCATGATTGTTGTTGATGTATTTGGGGAACAGTTAAACAGTACGAGACAAAACTTTATTTTTAACTATAAATATATTTTTGTGTATTAAAAAATATCTGGGTATTCAATCAAAATACAAGTTACTGATTTTGTAACTAAGGAATATTCGATAATATAAATTTACGTGAAACGACATGCGTCAGTAACACGTAAGGATTTTAGCGGCCGGCGACATTTTTCCAAAGATTACTCGTACCAAGCAATCATGACTTCAATAACTGTCGGAAATAAAGCTGTTATTATGTATTTATAAAAATAAAAAAAAATACTTAGGTACGTGATTTCTTAAAATATTGTCTATTTTATTTCTCGAGTTTTCTAGCTCAGATTATTTTTACGGGCTGGTTGACGTGGTTACGGACTGGTAACAATAGGATCAGGCTATCATTAACTAACTTATTAGATATCAAAGCAGGGTTTATAATTTACAACGCATTTTTATTAGATAAGTAAGTCATGCTAGCAACAATTTAAAATACAATTGCACAAGAAATTACGTTTATCACTAGTACAATGTGCTATCTCACAGTTAGGTATAGCTTAAGTTTTTATTTTATAGCACTTGAAACACAGTGGGTCTGGAAACTTTGGACATAACGGCAATATATGTATACCAGAGGTTATCCAAAGGGTTGTATCACCTATAAACTTTGAATATTGACAGGGTGGATGATTTGTTTTATAAATTACTAGCTGTTCCAAGCGGTTTCACCCGCGTTCCCGTGAGATCTTATCTTATCCCGGGATAAAATATAGCCTATGTTAATCTGGAATAATGTAGCATTCAAATGGTGAAAGTATTTTTAAAATCGGTCCAGTACTTTTTGAGCCAATTCGTTGCAAACATACTTACATTTAAATACAAATCTTTCCTCTTTATAATATTAGTATAGACTAAAGCTATTTTCTTGGAAATAAAAGGAATATTGCGATAATTAGTGCGTGTGTAAGTTTGTTACCGACTCCGCTGAACTAATTTATATAAAACTTAAAGATAGATAAATAACTCTAATCGTGATTCCTTTCGCGATTTTCGAATTTAATTTTTCTTTGTAGGCAGTTTTGAGACGATTGTTAATAAATCCAATGTAATAAACTTTAAGCCATGGAGGGCCGTTTAATTAATTTCAACTTTTGCATTAAAAGTAAAATAGTTAAAATCCTCACTTTACTGTCAGAGCAAAATTTATTTTAAAGCAAATGAACGATTGCAAGAGCCATAAAACCTGGCACTTTTGCTTTAGCATTTGACATCGTAAAAGTTAATGGAGTAGCCTATCAAAGGCTTTTTTCTAGTGTTCATAAATTATTTTCTGCATTGTACATAAAACTAAAGTTTTGATGGACCTAAAGTAGGTAATAAAGTCGTAAAAGTAATTGGTCTACCATATCAGTATTATGTCCAAAACATAGGAGCGCCCTTAAACACAGTTTACATGATGTGGCTGTTTGTTTTTCTATGTATTAGGTACTATAATTATTTTGTTTCTGGTTTTTTGATTCTGCGATTCTTGGAACTGATATTTGGCAGTTTTAGTATCTAAAGTAATTCAAATGTTGAATGAGACTTTAAAGTACGTAGGCCCAAGTAAAATGTCGGCCTGGGAGTGAAATAAAAACATCGAATGTACCGACTGCATCTCCTCCTAGCAGGTTGTAAAAGCTAACCAAGGGAAATCAGGACACTGCCCACGTTAATCTGGGCCATCTGGGCGTCCTGTCCGAGGGTAGTGGGTAAACTGCCAGCAATAGCATTCCCAAAGAGGGTTGGCGGCAGGCAGGCGGCCGGCTGTAAAACCTAAGCTAAAACTGCCCCCATGACATGATTTCCACGAATGGAAGAGGAAAACATGTTGTGCCGACCCCACCTAGCGTGGGATAAGGAAAAGAAGAATAAGAAGAAGGCCCTCATGTAAAAAATCTGTTGCTAAGAATTTACCTGTTCTGTCAGATCATTTTAAGTTCCTATTCCCTAGTAGGCTTTGTGTATATCGCATCTTTCGACAGCCATAATAACTTTATTGCTTCCTTTGTCATCATAACAATATTCAATATCTTTTTCAGGAGAACCAGTGCATGAGGATCAAGATCCTAGGTGACTGTTACTACTGCGTGTCAGGTCTGCCTGTCTCGAGACCCAACCATGCTTATAATTGCGTTAACATGGGATTGCAGATGATTGATGCTATCAGGTAATGCATCAGGAATCAGAAAATATTCATCACAAATATTTAGCGCTGCTGAATTTTTTTGTATTATCAAATTCTGCAGCTTCGAGTAATCAGCTACTGGAAACTACCGTTTAAGAAAATGGTAATAAATATTTATTAGTGTAACTAATGATTCAATAGCATAAATCTTCCGCGAACTAAATTCATATAATCTATTTAATTACTACTATATAAAATCAATAAAATATTTACATTATTATAGCTACAATTAAAACTAATCTAATCTAAAAACTACCTAAAATAAACTATAAAAGTGCGTCGAAGAATTCCTCCGCATCGCCTTCGACTGGTAACGTTCCCAAAAGACTGGCAGCATTGCCACGTTGAATGGCAATGCTTAATCTTTGGCCAAAGTAAAAGCCAGCCTTTTGGTCACGGGAAGCGTCAACCAATCTTTGGGAAATATCCTTAAATAGGAAATGAGCACTCGGGAGAAGAAGAACTAGAAGAGTCTATAAAAACATCACCTGACTCATTCGATTCCTTATGAGTTGTTAAACTATATGTTTTCTTTACGCAGTGATACCTCAGGTCGTTAGCTTAATTTCAAGTGAGATGCCAATATTATCCAATTCCCAGCTTTTATCTTCATTGTATTATTCTTATCTCTTTCCACTACCCTCTATCTATGCAGGGTGTTATAGAAGTATCGATTACTTTTTTCCATCATATTATTGATTCAATCTAGTCTAGGTCCTTGAACCAGTAAATATATATTTTACCTAAACCTTAATCACTTAGTTCAAGAAAGAGTTTTCTTTTAAATTGGATGAGTTGTAATTTCAGATATTCTCTTTCAATATTTATGAAAATGCAGATTGCTAATATAAAATTTAGTTTTTAGTGAGAATTTACCGTAGCAATTTAATTTTATATTCAAAGTAGAAGGTGTCGCATAAATAACGGAATGGTATCTGTTCTTGGAACTAAATTGAATTAACGGCTGACTTTGGTTGGGTTTGTGTAGAGAAACAATATCAACGATATGACGTCGATGTTGTTTTCGTGATGTTTTTGAGACACCTGCGCCTAATCAATTCATTAATATAATATTTAACTTTAAATTTTCCTTATACAGGTTTGTCCGGGAAGCAACAGGTTTCAACGTAGACATGCGCATTGGCATCCATACAGGCAACGTGTTGTGTGGTGTACTGGGCTTGCGCAAGTGGCAGTTTGACGTGTGGAGCGATGACGTCACGCTGGCCAACCACATGGAGTCTGGTGGTATTGCTGGGTAAGTGACGTGTATACATTCAAGAAATTGGTCTAAGCCGATTGATTCTGAAGAATTCTAATTTATCGTTTAAAAATTTACAAGCCCATTAATTGCTTTTTGTTCCGGATGCTGATCGCTCGGAGCTTTTATCGATGAAGCACCAATGGTTTAACCGCGTTAGTTAGTGCAAAGTGCACTTCATCAATAGATTTACTTTTAAAATGTAGCGCGGAAAAAATATGGAATAATAAGTCTGACATTCCATAAAATTCAATATATTGATTCAAGAAGGATTCAAGTTATTGTAGTTACATTTGTTGTTTCTGTTATTGAAGCGTCGATTTATAATAATAATATGGATTCACCATTAGTTATATTCTTTCAAGAAATTAAAATTCATGAAAACTTATACCGTAACCTTCGATTACAAGACTATGTCATAAAATTCAATAATATTGAATGAAAAGTAATATTGGTTCAGATAGAAGAATAAATTATGTTCCATTTTAACTTTAAATTTTTTAAAGTATAAATAACATGTATTAAGATCATGATAGCTCAGTGGCAGTGACGTCGTATACCGCGGTGGATGTCGTGTGTTCGAACACTGCAATGAGCTTAAGCTTTTGGTAAAAAAAAAATGTCGCGAAGAAACCATAGCACGGTGGTAGGGGTACTTTATAGTACTCGATTGTGTGGCTAAGTTGAAAATCTATCAGTGTCAGGAAGTTGGACTTCAATACCAGTTCCCTTATTACATAACAAAAAGGTCGACACACTTGGAAATCATGGTACCTGCTGTCTATTGCTTGTATAGGCGACCGAAATTACTTACCATCAGGTGCGCCGCCTGCATGTTTGTCAGAATTCTGATATAAAAAATACTTTTAGGGTCGACATGTGAAAAATACCTCTAATGTTGCAAGCGTTTATAGACTTCGGTAACCGCTTACCATCAGGCGGGTTGTAGGCTTGTTTGCCACCCAAATTTCATTGATGTCACTTCCAATAATACTGTTATTAGAAATGGTTGGGTTTACTAAATTAATGGAACAAACCCCCTATCTCAATATTAAATCAAGTTTATTCATAACAACATTGCTTTTTTTTTTTCAGACGTGTACACATAACTAAACCAACCATGCTGCAACTTGGTGGAAGGTTTGAAGTGGAGCCAGGTGATGGCGCATCCAGGGAAGGCTACCTTGCTGACCATAAAGTGGAGACATACCTCATTGTACCACCGAAGGTAGGCGTTACTGTTTGTGTTCTAGTGACATCGAGGCAGGCGGGTCACCTGATGGTAAGTGACTACCGTCGCTTATAGACATTAGCAATACCAGCGGGATAGCCAACGTGTTGTACACCTTATTACAGTGCCGCTCTCTAGTGCATCTGCCGGAACACACCAACAGGTGCTTGGCGACAGATTTTCAACTTGAGGGTGGCAGCCAGTCGAGTACCACATGACTACGGCTATTCCTGCTGAAGAGTAAAAAACTCCTCAAGTAATTTTACTAAGGGAATCCTGAAATATTAAGTATATCAATCAAGCCAACCATATACATACGTAATGTTTGGCGTATCTACACGTATAAAACGTAGCCCTTGATCTTAATACTCTAAAATAGAAATTGAAGAACAATTTCAATTCTCTTCATATTGTAGTTATAAATTGCTATGTAAATTCATCAGGACTTTCTATAACAAAGTCCCAAATATCATATGATAGATGATTCCAACTGGTTTGAACAATACACAATGCTTTTAAACTTGAATTAGTGTACCTCTGGAACTTCGGTGTGGATGATAAATCATTGCTTTCCACAATTGAGCCATTGCCATTGTGCGGGTTGTGAGTTTGTAAAGCAACGGCAAAAATTGTGATATCCAAGCGAACAAAAACAAAAGATTCGAGAATGATACTCGTATCTGTTTGGTTTTTAAATAAATAAACAAATATCCTCGGACATTTGTTCACACACGGATATCTGATCCCAAACTAAGCAGAGCTTGTAATATGGAAACCAGATGACTGATATACTAAATATACTGTTTTTTTTGTAAATTCATACTCAAATAGATAATTACAACCAGACTCAGGACAAACAGACATACACAAATGTTTGTCCTGGATGGGAATCAAATCCACGACCTGCGACGTGATAGGTAGTGGCCCACTGGCCTGTCAAGTAAATAAGCATATTGGAAACGCGATATTTTTTATTTGTCTATAAATTTTGTTTTTTGATAATTGATTTTCACGTTTTTTTTTTTCACTTTTACCTATCACTTTTATCACTAACATAGGGAAGTTTATTCAGGCCTTATTAAAACTATGATAAAATTAAAAAAAAACATTGAGAATCAAATAGTGAATACATTGTGCACAGATTTTCATCAAAATTAATCAAATAAACTACTAAAAGAAAAGGAAATCATTCCACATGGTTTGATTGAACTACCCGAATCAGTCAGATTGCCCAATCATCGAACGCAAGTCATCTGAGCCGAATATTGGAATTTGATTGGCAATATCCGAATGTATCGATTTGAATCGACACGCGTATATGTTCGTGTCGGGTGTCATTCGATTGACCGCGTATCGAATAACTTGCAAATTGGGTTGAGATCTTACAAATGACTTTACATACGATACGTATCCGTGGAAATAACTTGGAATGAAATTGGACGGAATTGTTGATTAGATATATTGTTTTTATTTTGAAATTTCCTTATATTTAAGTAGCAGTTGATAAATACAAATATTAACAGACAATCAAAGGATAAATAAATCTAAATAAAAAAAGTCGTTATCAGTAGGCAACGTACCCAGAATGCTGGCAGCATTGCCACGTTGGATGGCAATGCTGATTCTTTGAGCGAGGTATATGCCAGCATTCTGGTCACGAGATGCGTCGACCAGTCGTTTTGTCATTTCTCGGAAAAGGTGGTGTGCACTCGGCCCCCACGGACCCAGAGTTTCAACCCCAAACGACTCAAATATGTAACTTGTATCTAAGTTACTGTGTAAATTGATTTGCCTTATGTCAAGTGAATATGAATCATGTGAATACCATTTACCTGCATAATTTTCTTTGAAAAAATGATTTAGATGAAGCATTCATTACGTGTTTGCATAGCTCTTGGGGAATTTTAAGTATTCCTTATTGAGACAGACGAGACGAAGAAGCATCGCTCGCGTGCCATTTAAATGAAAGTACCTATTAGGTATTTAATGGCTATATAATATAAACAAAATGGACGAGGAATTGTTAAATTGTTTTCAGGATTTTGTCCTTTGGGTATGGTCATTCAAATTTTGTTGATTAAATGCAGCTATTATATAGAACAAATCTAATCAGAAACCATATGTTATGAAAACATTTTCCCAAAATTAAATTATCAGCTTAAGTCTGGATTTGTCTTTTTGTTCCAGTCAGTAAGTGCTGAAAAATAATTCATTATTATTCCGCTGGGACGATATCGAGCACAGATTAAGTTTTCTTAGTAATTCCTCCCACTAATATTATAAATGTGAAAGTTTGGGTGGATGGATGGATGTTTGTTACTCTTTCATGCAAAAACGGCTGAACTGGTAGATCATATCCTGGAAAAAATATAGAATAAAAATAAGATCCCTCGGAAACTCGGGCGAAATATTATTAAAAATAAAGACAGACAATAGTTTAAATGAACAAAACATTTTCTTACACTGTGAAAACAGAATAAACGTGTAAAAGAAAATATAATTTTCATTCAGAAATATCTTAAAAAGTTTTGTTCAAATACCTACGCCTATTTTAGTAATACGACTTTTTTGCGCAAAGCATTTGCATAATTGCGTTATACTCGACTTTATTATTTTGCATTGGAGAGTGACATCCAATTTAAATGTTGCTAAACTGATTTGTTTGCTTCTTATAGCGACAATTTTGGAATTAAAGCAAAATATAGCCCATATTACTCGCTGAGAATGTAACTTTCTATAGGTGTTTTCTTTAAATCGGTTAAATATTTTTGGATTTTACAAAAGAACATACAAAAAATAAAATCTTTTCTCTTTAGAAAATAAAATTAAGCGCTTCGAGTGTAATGCTCCACTATAATATCGCTGAAGGTAAAACTAACAATCTTAGTCACGGAAGCTTGAAATTAATTCGACGAAGGTTGCCCTATAAAAGCTTTGACCTAACGGGGAGTACTAGTTACAATAACCTTAGTGAGCCTTACAATAACATGAATCTATAGCAGTGTTGTATAGAATAAAGTAAACGCCAGTGCAGTGGTAGTGACGTTGGATACCGCGGCAAAACTTGTAGTTTCTTATCCTTAAATAAGTTTTATTCTGCAATGAAAAATCAAACTTTTAAGTCAACGCAATCAAAAGATACGGCCGTTTATGCTCTGTTTATGTTGCATATTTTGACTCTCACAAGGGAATCAAAACCTATAGGGTACTTCCCGTTGACCTAGAATCATGAAATTTGGCAAGAAGTAATGTTATGTAGCACAAGTAAATGTAGGAGGTATATCAGAGATTTTAGGGGGAAATTATGACGTAATCGGAAAAAATCTTCAAGGCTCAATTCTCGTGATGACTGAACTATTTACACACCTACAAAATTGTACGGAGCGCGAGTCTGACTCGGACTTTACCCATTTTTATTTTATTATGGATAAGCTTGTGTTTGACTACAATCTCACTATGGTAAGTGATGATGTGGCCGAAGGTGGTAAGCACACAAAGCCTAGATGGGAACTGGCTCTCAAGTGCAACTGCCGGAACACACTGATAGGTGCTTGGCGACAGATTTTCAACTTGAGGGTGGTAGCCAGCCAGTCGGGTACTACAAAGTACCCTACCACCGTGCTATGGTTTCCTCACGATGTTTTCCTTCACCGAAAGCTCAAGCTCATTGTAGGATTCGAACCCATGACCTTCGCCGCGGGATCCGACGTCACTTACCACTGAGCTATCATCGCCTTAAATGTTAGTATATGTTTAGATCATCTATTTAAGATGTATAAGGCCCTTTATTTACAAATGTTATAATTACATACATATAAAATTAATTAAAACTTTATTCTTATCATTTAAATCAGCAACTCTATATTACCTACTGATCGTTTTTGCATTTCAATATTTTTCAGAAACCATCAGAGAACGGTCGTCTCTCAGTCTGCACAGTAGACCGCAAAGCTAGCATCGTGTCTTCAATATACCAGGATATCTCCCCAACCAAGCCAAGAGACAATATTAGTCCAGCCCCTTCTCAAAACAGCTTTATTGAACAGGAGATGCCTATCAAAGTTCTGAGGACTGAGTCGATGAGGACAACTACTGGAGGTAGGATTAAATTGATTATGTCGTAGCTTACTTTATTGTTTTTGTCGGTTTCCTAACCTATCGATAAAGGAAACTATAAAAATATTTTAATGTTAAAAAACATTTTTGTGAAAACCGGTTCGATTTCGGAGAAAAAAATTAAAGTAACCAAACTTTTTTTTTATTTACTGTTTTTATTATGATTTTGATGACTTTTTTTCTCTTTATCAAAGTAATTAGATAGTATATATTATAAAAATATAATTTTACACACTTTTTACTATATTAATACATTATTATATCAACTATATATTTTTAAAAACAAAATTTGACAAAATATAGTTAAATCAATTCCCTCAGTTTCATTTTCAGATCTTAGCAGACGAGCGTCCATGAAGGTTGATGGTCCCAAGACTGTAGCGTTTGAAGGTCAAGCCACCAGCCCTGGTGAAGGTCTAGGAAATGGAACCGCCGTTAGCATCAAACCGAAAAGCCGGAGTGGTTCTATTATTGGAGCCATCAGTCCTATTATGGGAACAGGTAATTTTCTTGAATTATATCATTATTTATTTAAAATTGAGTTTCATATACATATTTGTTGGTTTTTAATAAATGAGTGAATAAATGAGCTCTGGACCGGACACAGTTTGACCCGCATTTCCTAGGGAACCCTTCAAGGGTTGAATTTTCAAAAATCCATTCTTAACGGATACCCACACCCTATTAGGAATCTATTTGGCAAAAACGTTTGTAGCATTTAAACTTTCTTTATGATTTCGTGATTAATTAGTGAGTGGTATTTCGTTTTTATATATAAATACAGTGATAGATACCCTATTCCTGAAGATTTCTTTGAAGTAAAATAATTCTATCAGTTTATCAAAATCAGGAAATCATCAAAATAAACAAGTGAACGTAGAACTAAATATATCTGTTTTTCCTTCAGAGGATAATTCAGAACCATCAACACCGTCCGAAACACTACAACCAACTCTATTCCGCAGGATGTTAAGTACAATATCCATTGAATCTCTGAGTTAGTTAAATTTTGAAATATGTGTATAACCCTGTGCCTAACCTAAAATAATTTTAGCAATAATTATTGACTTCATATTGAATGTGTGTGTAAATTTCAGCATAGAATTTAAGATCATTTTTGATTTTATGGACATAGGTGTTTATCACCTAGTGTCCGTCGACAATATTATCTCCACACAGATTGCGTTATATTTTAGCTCAAACTGGTTCATAATCACTTCAAAGATATTTTATGGAGACTGTGGACTCTTAACATTCTCATCAAAAATTACATAATATTTTCACAAGTTGTACCCGCATTCCCGTGGGATCTAATCTTTTTCCGGGATAAAAAGTATACGATGATTTATATCAGGATAACATATGATCTACCGTGTGTGCCAAGTTTTATAAAAATCCGTTCATAGGTTTTAGAGTTAAAGATTAACAAACATCTTCACATTCAAGATATTCTGTCCAGGTTTACTAATAGGTAACTGTAAGTATGTCGATAAATCCACAATACTCCACACGAGGTTTTTCCATTCCATGGTCATGTTGTTGATTATTTAAAATGTATCGTTTAGGAGCTCTCGTCGTTTAAACTGAATTTTATAATTTCAGCAACTCCTGGCATACCTACTAGATCCCGACAGTCCAGTAAGATGACCAAATACGTTGAATGTTGGGGCGCGGATAAGCCCTTTGCTAACATCACTGATTCCACTCTGGCAAAGAATATAGGAATTTCTGTAAGTTCAAATCCTTGTAGAATTTTGACCATAATCTCTACGCAGTTGTTACAAATATTTTTTTTCTATAATTTTTTTCAGAGTCTCGCAATGATAGAACAAAATTTGCTGCCTCAAAGGACGACATGTTGCGATTGTAGGTATGTTTTGTACATTTTATTAACTCTAAAATAATATCAATTTAGAAATAGATAGTTTTTTTGAGATATTACTGCAATAGTTTTACCGCGATTATTAAGCAAATAGCCATATCTCTCAATAAATCAAGATTTTAAAACCGAATTTAAATGTAGCTACATGTTCAAAAACTATGCAATAGTTACGTAAAAAAACCTTTCCAGCAACAATACAGAGGGAATGAATCGCATATCCCTCTGGTTCAAGAGCAGTACACAAGAACAACAGTATCGCAACCAGCCCGACAACCAGTTCAAATATAACGTCGCCTGCGCCGCTGCACTGTTTCTACTGCTTGCTTTTATACAACTACTGACTGTGCCAAAGTGAGTGAGATTTTTACATATTTTGCAGAATTTGGAAGCACTTTTTGGGTTGTATTTGATTTGGTCCTAAACTTGAGATTCAAAGACGGAATATTATTGCTATTATGATCAATTTTTTTGAGAAATTTCTATTTTTAGCGAGTGATTTCACCCCTAAAAGCAAATACACGTAACATGGCATTAAAATCATTAAACATTTTTATTTTATCTTAAATTATTTTCCACTTTCAGGAGCATAGTTCTGTACGCATCTTTTGGCCCAACTCTCTTAACGCTGCTAGTGTTTGTGTACCTCTCTTGGTATGATGGACACATGTTCGAGCGGGGATTACATCCACTGTCAGACGTTCCAGCTCTGTCTGATGATTTGTACGCTGATAACTGTACTAAACCTGGACAGGTTTGTAGAATAATATTTACAGATGCACTTAAAATTTTGTTGAGCATGGGACTTTTGACATGATCCACAGGCGTGTCCTTATTAGATTAGTCGACGATCTACTCACAAGCGCTTTAGAAATCATTATCTCTTAAGGAATAGTATTGCCTCCTTATGTGTTATATCGTTTGTATAACAGATATTGTTCTAATGAATTAACCACTATAACTTCAAATGAACTACTTCATTTCGCTTTTTACTGCAGTTTTTACTAAGATCAGATATTATTTTATACTAATACTATGGGATAGTTATAGAATGGTATTATGCTCTTTAGTTGTGGATGGAATGACCTACAAAAGAAATATATAGAATTCCAAAAATAGCGATTCAAGTTCGTAATAACTAAAAATTATCTATTATAATTTCAGGTAGTTACCAGTCATCGTTTCATAAGGTTAACCATGTTCATGGTGTCAGTGCTCCTTATAGGCGCATGCGCTGTTATTAATTTAGTAAGTATTCTTCTAATGATTTACTCAATTATAGTAATTTTATGAGAATTTATTAACGAAGTAATTTTAGGATTAAACGAAGAATACTGAATATTTGAAGACGATGATAGATTAGTGGTTGTGACGTCGGAAACCACGCTCGTGGATTTGAATCCTACAATAAACTTGACCTAACGGTGAAGGATAACATCGTGAGGAAACTACAGCACAGTGGTAATTTGTAGTACTCGACTGGTTGGCTACCCTCAAGTAGAAAATCTGTTGCCAAGCACATATCGGTGTATTCCGGTAGCTACACTTGAAAGTCTTCAAGGCATTGTAAAAAAACGATAAAACGTTGGCAAATCCTCTTTATATTGCTAATAGGTATATAGGCGACGGGAGTTACTTACCGTCAGGTGAGAACCTACCTACTGTCAGATTTCTGACATAGAACAAAAACTAAAACGTTAATTTCTGGGTATATAGTTTCAGACGTATACAATCGAGGAGATTTCCCTAGATCATCGGAATGGCACAACTTCTAATAATACAGAATATCTCGCAAGAATTAACAGCACCTCTGGCCAGTTCATGCATTCTGATAGATATTTACTAAAAGAACACGTGACACCACTGTACCCTGATGTTGATGCTGCTCCGGTACGTGGAATATTGCTTTATGTGACAACTAAACTAAGAAAATTTTGATACGGCTTTTGTATATGGCTTTAAATTTATTACAAACTAGCTGTCCCCCACGGTCTCACTCGCGATCCCGAAGGATCTTATCTTTTTAAGAGATAGACAAGAATCCTATGTTCTAATCCAAGATATGTTCTATCTGTGTGCCAAGTTTCATAAAAATCCGTTCAATACTTTTTGAGTGAATACTTAACTAACATATTGTGAATACTTAATAAACAAATTTTCATAAATCCAAATGTTTTCGATGGAACATTATCCTATCATAGACACAGTATTATTCACTTCCAAAAAATATGTATAGCCTTCTAAATGGTAATAACCCCATTTATATTTTCAGAGTTACCTCTACAGTTCAGTTCTAACTTTAGCTTCGATATCGGTATTCCTCCGCGTCGGTTTCGTCCTCAAGTTGGTGGTAATGATCATCACTCTGGTCACTCACATCACTTTGTTCGCATCGGCTGAGATCTTCAACCAATATCAAATGAAGGATTTGGGTTCTGAGTAAGTATTCTTATCTATATTTTATTTCATACCATGCTTTATTTCATTTACAAGAACAAATGTACAAAATACTATATAAAAATTAAAATTATATATAATATAATCAATAAAATAAAAATATTTACAAATTATACATACCTTGCTTATTCTATTATACATTTTAAACTCGATATAATATTGTAAATAGAATATCGAGTTCAAATCGCTGCCCGTAGGTAAAGTGCCCAGAAGGCTGGCAGCGTTGCCTCGTTGGATAGCAAGGCTTATCTTTTGTCCGAGGTAAGATCCAGCCCTCTGGTCACCAGACAGATCTATGAGGCGCGTCGACAGTTCCTTAAAAAACTGTCGTGCTTCAGGCCCCCGCGGTCCCATAGTTTCTACTCCAAAAGGTACAATAAATATGTAGCCGTTGCTGAGGGCTGCATATTTGCGCCTTTTGGAACTCTCTGCTGTTGAAGCCGCTGCACCTGATGCCCTGGAGGTGGACTGAAGATGCGACTGAGCTAGTGTGTCTACACACGTTGCATCCAAGACCAAAGGTTTTCCTCTACTCCAGGGTATTAAATTCATGCCGTCGGGCCTCTTGCCATCGTCACGTGCGATACCGTTCGGCTCAAGTAAAGCCGAACGGTATGTTGGTTTTTTATTTCATTGGGTATATTTTTGAGAAGATATAAGCTCATTATTAAAAAAAAAATATCTTACTATCTGTCCCACGTTCTTATCTTTTCCCGGTATAAACAGTATCTTATGTTTTATTATATATAAGTTGTGATCTACCTGTGTGTCAAGTGTTTGCGTAAAAGAGTAACAAAGATCTTCATACCCATCGTCAAATCCAAACAAACAATCACATTCATAATAGTAGTCAAAAAATTACTAGATTTGTATTTTTTCAGTAACTAAAGTTTTTTTGCTAGCCACGAAAAGTATAAATAAAAAAATTGGTATGAGATTACATAAAAATCATATCACGCCAACCATCATAACTGTTTCTTTTCCATATTTATTGAACAAATCGTGTGGTTTCAAAATTTATCTCAAAACTCCAGTAGACTGCAGTAAATGTAGATAAAAATGTTGATAAGTCAATATTTAGTCAGATCCATTATAAATCTATCTCAAAGGCCGCAATTTTTTGGACCCTTAGGAGCTTTATTTTCAAAAATAATCTCTCACACGAACAAATCTAATATTCCAGATTCACAATGCTCCCATACGCAGCTAAAGCCGGCATGGTGCTCGTGTTCCTCGCGGCGCTCCTGCACATACTGGATCGGCAGATTGAGTTCACGTCCAGGACAGACTTCCTGTGGAAGGATAAACTCAAGTTCGAACAGGAGGAGGTTGAAACTATGAGGGGGATCAATAAGGTAATATTTGATTTTGAACTTTATGGTCATCAAAAAAAACTTATTGTTAGTAGTTCATGAAATTGTGGTTATAACTAGAGCAAGTTGGAAGGATTTATTATAGTATTTGCTTGATTAAGTGACTCACAAACACCTATGTCACTAAACACCTACTGATGTTCCAGTAGCAACTATTTTCCCAAACTTATCTTCATTACATTTTTTAATAAAATCTGCATAACAAGTAGTTATGTTTGTATTTATAAACATTAGTTAAAGAATTAGTAATCAGAAGGTATGGATGGACTGCGTGAAGAAGGGTATGCTTATGAAAGTTGTGAGTACTGAAACGACTAGTGAGAGACCACACCTAGCGTGGGATAAGGACTAGAAAAAGAAGAAAAGTTAAAGAATTATACGTCGGTTAATGAGAGAACATCAAAACACCGAAAGATATTAAGATCACCTTACTCAACACTGAGGGATAACAAATGATTTTGCTGAGCATATAAAGCTTCCGCATAATGTGAGATTGGTTTTTCAGATCCTACTTGAAAATATACTACCTGCTCACGTGGCTGAACATTTTCTGACATCGGTGGCTTCAGAGGTAAATTTTAATACATAATTATTACTAGTTATTAAGAAATAGGTATAGCTTAATGAATTAATGCACGTACCTTTACGCCTTTCTCCTAAAGTCCATTAGATTTTCTGATCCTAATCCTAGTATGCTGAAAAACTTTTACTGAGAGACCAGCGTAGGTACGTACCAATCAGGTATTCTACTTCTTTCTTTCTTTTTTTCTTGAAGATATTCCCATAGGATACCCGATCACCCTAAACCGTGCTGAAGGTCCGAGATGGACGGCAGACGGCACTCTGCAAGCCACACTACTGGTTTCTATGAATCCCTATGAAATTGATACCAAGCGTGCCGAAGCCGTAGGCTGCAGTGTCGCCGCGCTTCATAAAAAATAGGGTTGTTTGCAGTTTGCAGATCCAGTTAGCGTTCTGCGGTCTTCGGTCCATTTCGCACTGGCACCTTTGTACTTTTAGTAGTTTTTCCTGGCACTATAATAACGTAGTTAGTATTCTAAGTCCAAACTACAAAGCAGCAACTAGGATCTACGGATCGTAGTTGATGCCCTACCTGACTCAATTTAGATTAGACTTGGAAGCATGCACCGTGCAGAACTGTGCAGTAATGTGCAGTGATATACAGTAATGTGCAGTAATGCAGTAGCGTGAGGTTATTGCAGGAGGAGCTGTACCACGAGCGGTATTCCAGCATTGCGGTCATGTTTGCGTCCATCCCCAACTACAAGGAGTTCTACGACGAGACCGACGTCAATAAGCAGGGCCTCGAGTGTCTCAGACTCCTCAACGAGATCATCTGCGACTTTGATAAGGTACCGCCGCACTATTACTGTTACACCACACCCAGTCTTAGTTGACAAGTTCGTAAACATACAGATGGTCCACCTGACCGTATGTGCACTTTGGTATGGATATTAACAATAATCAGGGGTAGTAAAGCCAGATTTCCGATAATCTTGAAAAGCACTTTTAATGATTTTTTCGGAAGATCACAAATTGTAGCGTTGAATCTTTCTTGGGCAGCTCATTCCATATCCTAATGGTATGTAGTATAAACGTCTGACTGATGGAAATCATAAAATCGCCGCGTCTGTCTATTTGTCTGAACACGTAAAAACAAATGCACGAATTTTCATACGGTTTTCACCTGTAGACGGATTGATACATAAATGGTTTAAATGTACAATTTATTATGGTTTTGTATAAATTGGTTGAAATATGACGATGATTGTTAAAGATGTCGGAAAACATCATGCCGACTGTGAGCTATACTAGCATGCGCTGCGAAAACCGATAGAGTTATATATCCTGATATGACACAACGACAGATATCTACCCGTTTGAAGTCGCTAGTCTGTATAAAAGTGAAATACCACTCCCTGATCACGAAATCCCAAAAACCAAAATGCTACAAACTTGAAATCTGGCAAGTTGATTCCTCATAGGAAACAGTATCTACTTAGAAATAAATTTTGAAAATTTGACCCCTAAAGGGTTCACTCGGGAACTCGTGGGAAAACATTTAAAACTTAAACTCATTTCAGTTGTTGCTGAAGCCCAAGTTCAGCTGCATAGAGAAGATAAAGACAATCGGCAGCACATACATGATTGCATCTGGACTAAGACCGGGGAAAGAAGAACAACTTGTAAGTTTATCAACAGAAGTACGAGTACCTATCGACTATGGTACGGCATATTGTGTTAAAATGAAATCGATTCGTTATTTTCAGGATGCAAATAGGAAAGAAGAACATACAGTCGCCATCTTGGTGGAGTTTGCGATAGCTTTAATGTCAATATTGGATCAAATCAACAGGGAGTCATTCCAGAGGTTTAAATTAAGGATAGGTAACTATTATTAAAAAAATTCAAAGATATATTACATTGGCACGCGCAAAAAAATATTTCCAATGTCTTCGACTTGTCTTTTACATTTTTTATTTGGTCTGTGTTGTTGTGATACTTTGACCTTTCAAAGTCAAAGTCAAAACCATTTATTCAGTTTAGGCCCTAGAGGGGCACTTATGAAGGTCGAATTACAAAAGTTACCACCGGTTCGGAAGTCAGCCTTCAACTGAGAAGAACCGGCAAGAAACTCAGCAAGGTTACATTTTTTAAATATTTTTGGACCATTTGACTATATAGGCTTGTTTTTCAAATGTTTAACAATTTTATACTAATACAAAAATACATAAAAAATTAAACCTTTATTCCAGGTCTTAGTCATGGGCCAGTGATAGCGGGTGTGGTGGGGGCCCAGAAGCCTCAGTACGACATCTGGGGGAACACCGTCAACGTGGCCTCCAGGATGGACTCCACCGGGGTCATGGGCAGGATACAGGTCACTGAGGATACAGCCAAGTATGTTATTTGTTTTTATCTTGTATCTTTCTTATTTTACAGTTCTTTATCTATCTACCTATATATGTATATAAAAATCTAAACTGATTGGCTGACTGACTGACTGATCTATCAACGCACAGCTGAAACCACTGAACGGATAAAGTACTTTTACAAAAAATCAGTTTCCAAAAAGGCTTTAATTTTTTACACTTTTATTTTTTTATTGGGAAGCTTAGTTGTAGGTCAGAACATTTGCTGTTGTGGTTTTATTAGGAGCTTATAAGTAATTTGTAGTTCCCTTCTAGGGCCTAAACTGAATAAATGGTTTTGACTTTGACTTTACATCTCTAAACATACCGGTGATGAGTTTATGTTGTTTTCAGGATCCTCATGAGTGCAGGGTACACGTGCGAGTGTCGAGGGCCTACCTTCGTTAAAGGTAAAGGCACACTCGTCACATACTTCGTCAAAACACCTAACGTTGGACAATAAAATGGGACAAAGTGATATATTTACCTTTGGGACAATCTAGAGAAATATGTATTAAAACTAATACTCATTTAAATTTAAGAAGACAGGACGTCAAAACAGCTGAATCCTAGAAATTAGATAAGTTATACATTTTTTAATTAAGTAGCATAATAGAGTTAGTGTAAAGCCCTTCTCACACGCTATTGAAATGAATCAGATTACTGACTTATTAGTAATTTAACTCGTACTTGTATGAAGAATGTTCATCAATAAAATCAGATTACTTTAATGAAATGTCATAACGATAGTTTATAGAGGTTTGTATGAAATACTGCTTGACGTCATAAATTTAAACCATCAAAATTTCTACTCTTTTTTGTTAAATTGGTTATTAAAAATCATAAAATAGTTGAATTTTACAAAGTGTCCGCTATTTACGAGTGTTTTTGGGTGTTTTATATACTGGTTAGTATTAGAGATTTTTTAATGACATAACATCCCTGTTCAAGTCACAAGCACATGCTAGCAGTTACTAACAAGGAATCTGTCAGATGGTGTTGACGGTAAGTAATCGTTAAATTCAAATTAAAAAAAAAAACAAATACAAAATGTTTTATTCAATTTTGGGACACTAAGGAACACTTCGATGGCTCCTACGTAGACTGTCGTATGTTTAAAAAGTGAACTTTACAGGAGAGCTATTTAAAGGTATTTTTATTTACCATTTCGATGTTTTTAAAGATTTTTGTTTAATTTTTTCACCATAATAATAAATTTTTGTGTGTGTTTTTATGGTATTAAAATAAAGAGAGAATTATTAAGGCTTTTAGAGATATTGTTGTTACGATATTATACGGCGGATGAACGTAGCGTGAAAATATTGTAAGTGTATGTTACGATTCATTACGTCGTCTTTAATTTGGCTGAAAATATCGTATGTTCTTCTTACGTTGATTTACATGGATAACTATTGGGTAAATTTAAACGTATGTTGCAAGTACTATGATCTACTTTGAGTATCATCTGAGATTATCTATTGTATGTAACGGTATGTAAATAAAATAGGGTATTAAATCACACAATAAATAACAGAACCACGTTATAATCAAATATTGTTGCTATTTATTTGGTAATTTATAGGTTAAGAGCAACTTAATAAACTTTTTCTTTTAAGTAACATTCTGTACTTATCTATAAATTCTATAATTTGATATATACATTTAAAAATCAGTCTTTGTTATATAGTTAAATTGAAGATTGTTTCAATTAATAAATTATAATTTATTTATGTAACTAGCTGTCCCCCGCGGTTTCACTCACGTTCTCGTGAGATCTTATCCTTTCCCGGGATAAAAAGTATCCTATGTGTTATTCCAGGATATGATCTACATATGTGTCAAGTTTCATCAAAATCCGTTCAGCCGTTTTTGCGTGAAAGAGTAACAAACATCCATCCATACAAACTTTCACGTTTATAATATTACTAGCTGTTGTTTCAACCGCGTTCCCGAGGGATCTTATCTTTTCCCGGGATAAAAAGTAGCCTATGTGCTATTCCAGACTATAATATATCTCCATGCCAAATTTCATCCAGATCCATTTAGCCGTTCTTGCGGAAATGAGTAACAAACATCCAAACTTTCACATTTATAATATTAGTAAGATTAACTAGTTTTCCGCCCCGCGGTTTCACCCGCGTTCCTGAGGGATCTTATATTTTCCCGGGATAAAAAGTATCTTATATGTTATTCCAGTTTATGATCTACCTGTGTACCAAGTTTCATTAAAATCCATACAGTAGTTTTTGCATGAAAGAGTAACAAACATCTTCACATGTTCACATCCAAACATACTTTCGCATTTATAATATTAGTAGGATTAGTACGATTTATCTTGTAACGTTTTACGAGTATAATAGGTATTCAATAAATATATTCAACATAAATAAACTATTACTCTGAGTCAGTGCCGGAAGTATTGATTCAGCTAGATTATATTTGTAAAACAGTTTATTTGGCTCTCCAGGAAGTACTTTTAACTCTTTTATCTTTGTCTATTGAACACTATCACCATAAATTTTTTTGTCCAATTTTTGCCAGCTAAACTTTATTTAAAACCCAAAATTGTAAACCATGCATTCGCTGAGAAACAATTGCTTGTAAACGGAAACAAATCTACGTGAACTGTTTCAGAAACAAAATCTACGTGTTTCTGAAAAAAATTAATATGTTTCTGAAAATTGAGAAACTTTTGCGGTAAACACTACGTGTTTCTAGCATGTCTAATTCCATCGGAGAGCACTGAAACAAATCAGTTTCTCAACAGCTGTATACAAGTGTGGATGGGTGTTTCAGTTGTTTATAAACATGGCGGTAGTGTGGGTCATTTTTAAATTAATATAATTATTTCAAACGAAGCCGATATTATGGAATACCTCCTCAGGCGACATAAAACAACTGAGATATGGACGGCCAAGACCCTGAAACATTGTTTCTGTAAACATCTACGTTTTGTTCCAGAAACTTTGTATCTGAAACATTTTTCTTAGTGAATTCATGATTTTAGCCCACCGCACCAACGCAAACCATTCAAAAGGAGTGTACATTAATTAATTGTTGGCGCACCTTTCGATTAAAGCATGAACGCTATAGCTTTCTTGCTGTGTATGGCCTTTCTCCAAAAATGTATGTTTGATTGTGACTTTATTTATTTCTCAGCCAATATCCAGTAGGCAGCAAAGACATACGGTTTTGATTTTGATCAGTACAGTTAACAGAACAAAACCTGAACTCAACGGCACCTGCCTCTGCTTTTTTTTTAGAGATGAACTCTGCAAGACAACTGGCTACTACATCGGCACCTCTCATGCCAAAGGTGTGGGTGTTTTGCGTGCTTATCTCGATCATCTGTAGTAATTTTTGTTAAGGTAGAGGGTAAGTTTCAAAAGTGCAGTTCAACTCCGAAAGTATTTGTGAGTGAGAATGCAAAGCATCATGCAACTTCACAGGATTTCGATGGACAATTGTTATAGTCTTGATCATTTGATCAACTTCATGATTAGTTGAGAATGCACGGTGGTAGGCTACAGTACCCAACTGGCTGGCTACAAGTTGAAAATCTGTCGCTAAACACCTATCGGTGTGTTCCGACAGCTGCACTTGAGAGCCAGTTCCAAATCTAGGCTTTGTGTGCTTACCACCTTCGGCCACATCATCACTTACCATAGTGAGATTGTGGTCAAACACAAGACTATCGAGAATAATAAAAAAAAAAGTAGATGGCATTTCTGTAAAAACTTCGTTTAACATTAGAGACAGTTCCGGTATTTCAATTAAACTGGCCCCATCTGGCATTGGTGACCCTGAAATAAAGCAAAACTAAAGATACGACATGTTTTTTTTGTCAACTACCAAGTAAACTATTTTATTTAATATTTACCATAGTAATTTTTTCCCAATGTATCAACGTAAACAATAGTAAGTAACACAAACAATAATAAACATGTCTAGACGACCCACGTATGTAATCGTATGTATAGCATACGATAAAATATCTCATTCAGTGGACGACGTAAAAAGTCGTATGTGTGACATACTGTTTTATTTTCTAAGTGGATAACAACGTACATAATCGTATGAGTTACATGCCATAGTTTTAACGATTTTTATAGGAAAAAACAATATCTTATTATAAAATACTTTGCCTAGCCCCGTAATTAAGAAAACGCAGTTTGTGCAACATGCGTGGGCGTCGTGTGCACTTCCCGCGTACCGGATGGTAAGTGAGACATACGATCTGCGGGGCATGCCTGTACCCGCCGCGCCTACCCGCGTAGACTCACGCTTATGACATTACGTCAGTTTACGGTGCGTCCATGAACAACATACGATCATTTACGGGAAAATTTTTTTTTATCTTTTAATATTTTTAATTTCTTGTTGATGGAGTCGATAGAGAATTATTATTTATATGCAAATCACTCAAAACATGAAAATCACAATTTCTGTTCATACGATAGTCTACGTAGGAGCCATCGACTTATTGAACGTCATCTGGTATTGTTACCGCCATTTCCAAATAAAGACCTGTCAGGAGAAGAAACGGCGAAACAAACTCCCCGGTTAGTAACTTCCAAGTGCGGAATGCTAGTCGTTAGGTATCTAACGAAACCAAATATTGGTTTTAACGCAAGAGCACACATTAAGATTTGGAATATTGTCGATGTTACTAAAATTACAGTGATTTGATTGGTAGCATGAAGGAGGTTAGTAACCAGTTCAATTTCTTTTGAGTAACGTGTCAGATGGGACTAATACATTTTTTTAAAATATGGATTGAGTTTGACTACAATCTCATCTCCTCCGCCACCTCCATAGGGCAGCTGTTGGACCTGATGGGTACTTGAGGGTACTAAACCCTACCACCATGTTATAGTTTTCTCAATATGTTTTTCTTCATAGAAAGTCATCCATGCCTAGGATATTATTATTACTTACTGTTATAATAAGTGATATTTAGGCCTAAAATGTTTATAGATTAGACATATTTGTGTGGTTTATTTAATACTAATGTGTCAAGTTTTGAAATAGGTATGAATTTGTGTTTAGAAATATACCTAGTTGTTACTGTATGTGTTTTAGAGACGAATATACTACTTAATATTAGACAAGTGATTCATGTTTAAAATATTGCCAAAATAATTGTTAGTAAATTATTTTAGTAGAAAAAATCTTCATAAATATATATAATATATAATTGAATGAGTAGATTTGAGTGTATATAATTATATGCTCAATGTTAATACGAGAGAAATTATGAAGTATTTTTATTGCTTTTAATCATTATAGGATGTTTTAAAGATCACTTGTATGTGTAATAGTATGATAATAGTATAAAAAATTAAATAAACGTAAAAAGTGTGATAATAATATTTATTTCATGACAAAATGCATGGTTAATTGTGTGCAGTTTTTTAATTATTTGCATTTAATAATTAATTTATAAGGTAATCGTTTTGTGTTATTTAAATACTCCCCTAGTATTATGGTGCTAAATTTAATAGATTTTTAATTAGAAAAAAGAAAAGGCATATCCCACCTATTATGACACTTCTGATAATAATTTTATAACTATTTTAATAAAAAAATATTTTTATTGAATTTAAAAATTAAATAGACTTTTCATCGTCTAGCCTAAGATCAAATAAAAAAGGTAGACAGAGCCCCGTATACTTATATCAAAGCACAGTAAAGGAAGCTGAATTTGAAAAAGGAAGTCGATCGCGTACGTGCAGGTCACGCACACAACTTCGTGCACGATGCTTCAATTCATTGGAGACTATTATTGTTTACGTACGCTCTTTCTACCTTTTTTATTTGTTATGTCTAGCGTAAAATCAATACATTTTATTGTAATAATAATCATATTTTTTAATAATGTAGGTACCTACATTATTATTTCATTGGACTTCAATTTTATTTCAGAAAAAAACTAAGATTTTATTAAAAATATTGTTGGATTAGTAATTTTGTTTTATTATTAATAACATTTAAGTTTAAATTAATAATTAAAAAATCTCATTACATGAATATTTATGTCTTAAATAATCGAAAATAAATTGTCGAATAAATTTACGTTTGTTATTTACTAGAAACTAAATGTGATCAATTTTGATGGAGACTATATTCATATTGTAAACTAACAATGAATATTTTGTAGTAAGACTATACATAAGTTAGTCTTTAAATAGCAGTTTTTTTTGTTCCATTTCTTAGATCATTTTAAGTTTTGATCTTACGGTACAGGGATTATATACTTTAAGGACGAGGGCAAACGGGGCAACTGCCCGGGGCCTCCACAAGAGAGGGGCCCATACATAAATTCTATATAGGTATTCATAAAGTTCTAGAAGTATCGTCGGACACGCGGTTGGAACAAAGGTTTCTTTCCGCTATGTAAGGTGAAACACTTGCAAGAAAAATTTGCATTTTTTATCCTATTTTCAAAATAATTTGAGGCCTCCACTCCTTTGTTGCCCCAGGGCATCCACATCTCTAAATTCGGCCCTGGAGAACAGTCTCTAAGTGAGTGATTTTTGATAAAAGTTATTTTCTATGTTATCTGTGGAGAGGTTTTTTTTTTAATCTGGATAGGCTTGTGTTTGACTACAATCTCACTATGGTAAGTGATGATGTGGCCGAAGGTGGTAAGCACACACAGCCTAGATGGGAACTGGCTCTCAAGTGCAGCTGTCGGAACACACCGATAGGTGCTTGGCAACAGATTTTCAGATTTGGGGATGCCCTCTGTATGAGGTTGTGGAAAAAATGGCGATTTTGGTAGCAAACATATTGCAATAGGGATGTTGACTGACATTTCAAAGCTTCTTTTTATCAAATGTCAGAACGATAGTTAAGAGTTTTGTATAAAAGCAAACCATTCCTGTGAGATACTATCTGGATCTATTCAAGGTCAGAGTGAATAGGTATCTTCTAAGTTTGCGTGCTTCATCTTCCGCCACATCGTTGCTTACCAACAGGCGAGTTGGTGGTCAAACGTCAACTTACTCACGTTAAAAAATAAACTTGAGAGGTGTCAAGGGACACCCGGATGGAACGAAGTTATATAAGTCGAGAGAGTATATATATATAAAAAAAAAACAATATATATAAATAGAAATTATATATATATAAATAGAAATGAAAATATCTGGCTTGCTTTCTATAAGAGAGAGAGAGAGAGAGAGAGAGAGAGAGAGACAGAGAGACAGACAGAGAAACATGCGCACGCCGCACAGCTATTAGTGTCAGTTGGTCGGGTCACAGCAACTGTCACCCGACCCTACCCGACCCGACCGGACAACTGACACTAAAAGTGTCGTGACAAATTTTCCGTCTAGCCCCCTTTCACATTCACAACGCGCGATAAGGAACTTCGTTCCAATAGTAGCTTGTGATTTCATATATTCTAACCATCAAAAGATCTACTTTTAGTGGTTATATTGGAAGTTAAAATCATAAGGAAGATGAATTTTATAACAATGTTCGATGTTTTAGAGTAAGGTGGTTTATAGGTAGGTTTTCTAGTTATTTTTTGATATTTTACTGAGTTTTTATTAAAATAAAAATTTTACCGTACCTAACTGTTTAAGTTCATACGAATATTCAACGAAATAATTAAACGTACTGAAAAAAATAACACCAATTTCACGACTCCTTTTTAGATGAGTGTTTCATATGGTGGGCTGTGTCCGAATGAATTTGAATTTCGAACATGGATATAAGGCGAGGTTAATTGGTAATTGCACGTTGCGCCTGCGCAGGCCACCTACGCGCATACACTGTGATTTATTTCGTTTGTACCGCCCCAGAATATGGAGTATTGTTTATCTATACGTTTTGTATTAATATTCTTAATACGGTTACAATTTATTTGCTCAATTCATGTGTATGGAGAATAAATGATTAAACTCGGGTTGTGAAAAGCACTTTCCTTTGAGTTATCCCACGGGAAATAAACATTTTTGAAAGACTGGCGTTGACTGCTTACTCATTGAACAAAGCATTATTTTTGGAACGAAGTTCCTTATCGCGCGTTATGAAATATGAAAGGGGGCTAGACGAAAAAAAAATTTTTTGTGTCGGTGACAAAAGTTTCCGACCGCTGTGCGGCGTGCGCATGTTTCTCTGTCTGTCTCTCTCTCTCTCTCTCTTATAGAAAGCAAGCCAGATATTTTCATTTCTATTTATATATATATATATATATATATTATTACTATATATTGTTACTCTCTCGACTTATATAACTTCGTTCCATCCGGGTGTCCCTTGACACCTCTCAAGTTTTTTTTATTACATACTTTTACAAAAAGAAAATATAATTAAACCCACAAAACCAGTTATTTCTGGTTTGATAGAGAAACAGTTCGCTCTCTAATAGTAAATACTTACATATATTTATTTTTAAATTCTGGGTAGGCTTGTGTTTGACCACAATCTCACCATGGTAAGTGATGATGTGGCCGAAGATGGTAAGCACACAAAGCCTAGATGGGAACGGGCTCTCAAGTGCAGCTGTTGGAACACACCGATAGGTGTTTTGGCGACAGATTTTCAACTTGAGGGTGGTAGCCAGCCAGTCGGGTACTACAAAGTACACTACCACCGTGCTATGGTTTCCTCACGATGTTTTCCTTCACCGAAAGCTCAAGCTCATTGTAGGATTCGAAACCACGACCCATCGACGAAACATCGCCTTAAAATATATAATTAAAATAAATCATTATTATATCTATTAACATAGGTAGTCATCATTTGTATTAAATCATTCCTACTCTATCATTTCTGATGCTAAATCAACTATGAAACCCATTTTATACTCGTATACTTTCATACCAGCAAGATATTAGAAATAACACTGTTGTACATATTGCTATTAATTTCCAACAGGATCACTACGCACGGTTTGTTTTTTAGCTGTTAGCAAGGCTATTTTATAAACTAGCTAAAACTAAGTGTTCCAATCCTAGCTGTTGTTGCTTGGAGACCGTATGCTGTAGCTTGGGGTCTTGCAGGAGCAGTGAAATAGGGTTGGAGCTCTCTGTCATTCACCGTACTTACTTTACGCTAACTTTTTTCGAGATTTGAAGTTCTTTGTGGGTAAAAATTATTATCCGAGAGGCAATAAAAATGCCTTTGAAGAGTTTGTTGCTTCCCATCCAGCTAACTTCATCAAGAAGGGCTTCGATAAATTGCTACTGTACTGGCAAAGACGCATCAATCAATCGTAAATTCTTCGATTAATAGAAATAAAAACATACAATTTTTTTCCTACAAAACGGCAAATATTAAAAGACTTAAAAAATCTATATTCCATATTTTGTAACGGCACCCACATTCATATGTTCTTGATATATATCAGCTAATACGCACGCACATATTTCCATCGTATAAACCGCACCTCATATAGATCACTAGATATTTCAAATGTCAAAATGTAGATTAATTATAACAATTATCCGTTTAGAGTGAGAAGATACGCGTCGAACTCAATTGTAATCATAGAGTTGCTGTTATTAATTAGGTCTGTTTTAATTAACAGCTTTGTATACGCTTCATTGATTCACGAATAGTTATTGCCTGGGACGAGATTTGAAAGTAATTATTAGGGTGAATATTTAAACTGAGTTTTTAGGTTGACAAATGCAAGTATGTTAATTACCATGTTATTCTTACATACAGTAACTTGACGTGTTTTTTTAATACTTATTGATGGTTGCAGAGTAACATTAACGTTAATTCTTCGACGCACTTTTATAGTTTATTTTAGGTAGTTTTTAGATTAGATTAGTTTTAATTTATTCAGAGATATTTATTTACTACTATATAAAATCAATAAAATATTTACATTATTATAAGTACAATTAAAACTAAAACTATTAACTCATTAAAACTAATCTAATCTAAAAACTACCTAAAATAAACTATAAAAGTGCGTCGAAGAATTCCTCCGCATCGCCGTCGACTGGTAACGTTCCCAAAAGACTGGCAGCATTGCCACGTTGAATGGCAATGCTTAATCTTTGGCCAAAGTAAAAGCCAGCCTTTTGGTCACGGGAAGCGTCAACCAATCTTTGGGAAATATCCTTAAATAGGAAATGGGCCCCACGACCCGAGAGTTTTAATTAATTGTAGTTATAATAATGTAAATAATGGACATGTTTCCTACCACAAGTAAGTAAATTGACAAGTTAATTGTCACCAAAAAGTGAGACGGTTGGTCTTTTTTTTATTTATTTTTTATTCTATATAAGCTTGTGTTTGACCACAATCTCACCATGGTAAGTGATGATGTGGCCGAAGGTGGTAAGCACACAAAGCCTAGAAGGGAACTGGCTCTCAAGTGCAGCTGTCGGAACACACCGATAGGTGCTTGGCGACAGATTTTCAACTTGAGGGTGGTAGCCAGCCAGTCGGGTACTACAAAGTACCCTACCACCGTGCTATGGTTTCCTCACGATGTTTTCCTTCACCGAAAGCTCAAGCTCATTGTAGAATTCGAACCCACGACCTTCGTCGCGTCGTATTCATACAAATTAGGTACTTACGTTATCTAGTTAGATAATAGGTCTGTGGTTAGCATATTTATTTTAATTTTGAGATAAAAGTAAAAAAAAGTGAATACCGATATGGTTTAAGGCGATGACAGCTCAGTGGTAGTGATGTCAGATACTGCTGCGAAGGCCGTGGCTTCAAATCCTACTATGAGAATGAGCTTTCTGTGAAGGAAAACATCTCGAGGAAACCATATCATGGTAGGGTACTTTGTAATAATCGACAGGCTGGCTACCACCATCAAGATGAAAATCTGTAACCAAACACCTGTTGGTGTGTTCCGGTAATTCCACTCGAGAGCCAGTTGCCTTTTGACGGGCCGGTTGGCGTGGTAGGTTAACACACTGCCCATCACCGCCGCAGGTCGTGGGTTCGATTCCCATCCAGGACACACATTTGTGTGCATGAACATGTCTGTTTGTCCTGAGTCTGGGTGTGATTTATCTATTTAAGTATGTATTTACAACAAAAAAAAGTAGTATATGTAGTATATCAGTCATCTGGTTTCCATATTACAAGCTCTGCTTAGTTTGGGATCAGATAGCCGTGTGTGAACAAATGGCCGAGGATATTTATTTATTGTAAAAAAAGGTCGACAACACAATGGAAATGCCCCTGGTATTGATAATGTCTATAGGCGACGGCAGTCACTTACCATCAGGTGACCTGCCTGCATGCTTGTCAGGATTCTGGTATAAAAACACTTGACTGGTCGCGTTAAAGTTTTTAGGTAACCAAGCAACTAATTTACTAACTTAGCTTGCTTTGTGTGCTTACCACCTTCGGGCCATGTCATCACATATACTATTGAGACTGCTAGACATAGACTCTCCAATACAAACTCTGGTCCTCGGTCGAGCAATTATAATATAATAATCCCACTTATCTCATCTCACTATCTTACTAATATTATAAATGTGAAAGTTTGTCAAAGTCAAAGTCAAAGTCAAAACCATTTATTCAGTTTAGGCCCTAGAAGGGCACTTATGAAGGTCGAATTACAGAAGTTGCCACCGGTTCGGAAGTCAGCCTTCAACTGAGAAGAACCGGCAAGAAACTCAGCAAGGTTACATTTTTTAAATATTTTTGGACCATCTGACTATATTGGCTTTTTTTTCAAATGTTTAACAATTTTATTCTTAAACTAATACAAAAATACATAAAAAATTATAACCCGCATTAGTTACCTACATAGTTAACTAAAACAAAAAAATTGCAAGATAATAAAAGCGTAGGTATAAAAAAAAAATTAATTTGGATGGATGGATGTTTGTGACTCAATCACGCCAGAACGGCTGAACGGATCTGGGTGAAATTTGGCACAGAGATAGATTATAGTCTGGAATAGCACATAAGATACTTTTTATCCCGGGAAAACATAAGATCCCTCGGGAACGCGGGTGAAACCGCGCGGAACAGCTAGTAATATTATAAATGTGAAAGTTTGGATGGATGGATGTTTGTTACTCAATCACGCCAGAACGGCTGAACGGATCTGGGTGAAATTTGGCACAGAGATAGATTATAGTCTGGAATAGCACATAAGTTACTTTTTATCCCGGGAAAAGATAAGATCCGACGGGAACGCCTTAGCCTTTTATTTCCACTTCTTAAGCTTTAACAAATTTTCAGTTACTAGTGTTAGTTATAACATTTATTGGTTTAACTAAATTGTTAGTGTGTTTAGTTTTATAAAAGTAATTTTGTTAGTATTGAGATGGGTCCCTCTTGGGTGAAGGCCAGGCGTCCTCCAGTTTTTTCCATGCGTCTCTGTTTTTCCTCGTGCTCATCCAGTTATTTCCAGATTTTTTATTATGTCATAGGTTCACCTCTAGTACGGTCTGCCCACATTTCTTTTTCCGTTTGGTCCCGTCCATGTAGCGGTTTGTATGATCCATCTGGAATCTGTAAACCGTGAAACAAACCGGTTGAGCAAAGAAAACAAAATTATTTCCCACAGCAAAATTGTAATACATACTTAATTCAAACCGATAAGAACAGTAATATCTCATCCTGGGCAAAGATAAAGTGGTCCATAGCTCGACAAATACGGGTGGAATTGTGGCCGGAAGTAATGTATTAACAGGACAATGCCGGGGTAAAATATTGTATACGCGCCACTTATTCGGTTAAGATGAATCGCCTCATATATTATTTAGCGTAATAATTCATGTAGATTATAAAATTATGATTGTTTTTTTGTAGATGCGACACTTTATAATAATGTATTGTAATTAATACCAACTAAAGACAAATTTGATTATAAAAGTACAATAATTAGATTTTGTTATTCAAAAGTGATGAGCGATGGACTAAAAGGGTGTCACTATGGAGAGGCCCAAGAAGGAAACGCTACAGAGGAAGACGGCTCACGAGATGTGTGGATGATATCATTAAAACGGCTGGCCCGGGCTGGATACAAATAGCCCAAGATAGGGAAAACTGGGCTTCTTTGGAGGAGGCCTTCACCGGCGGAGGGGTTCTTGTAGTTTAAGAAAAAAATAAAATGAATTTATTTATATATTAAAAAAATAATTGTGTAAAATTAGGATTAAGTTTACTTATTTTGTTCATTAGTTACTACAAGGCTTTTTATTTTATTTATTTATTTATTCAAAAGTACTGAGCAGGAATTAAAACCTTTTTAAGTAAGATATTTTTATCACCTATTCTTAAAATCTAACATACCTACTTAATATAAAGAAATTATCTATTATTTGCAAACTAAGGAAGGGTTTTATTTAATTTTAAATAGTCAAGTAACTAACGTCTTTTTGTTTGACTATGACAATGGCCAGTCAAGTACCGAGCTACCATGCTGTGGTGTCCTCACGATCTTTTCCTTCACCGAAAGAAGCTCATTGTAGGATTCGAACAAACGACCTTCGCCGCAGTATCCGACGTCGCTACCACTGCGCTATCATCGCATGTAGTACCCGGCTGGCTACCACCTTCAAGTTGAAAGTCTGTTGCCAAGCGCCTATCGGTCTGTTCCGACAGCTGCACTTGAGAGCCAATTCCTATCTAGGCTTTGTGTGCTTACCACCTTCAGTCACATCATCACTTACCATGGTGAGATTGCAGTCAAACATAAGCCTATCCTTATCCTAAAACCTTATCTTAAGGTAAAAAAAAAACATACGAATTTATGCAAAATAATGCCTGCCCTGGGTGAAGTGTTCTAGCATTTGTTGTTTAGGTACTTCTTGAGTTTGTTGTTTACTAAATCACTCTTAACTAAATTCAATTTCTTTATTCCTTTTTTGCCGCCATAACACACATATATTATCAGTAAGACTATATAAATAATTATAAAATGTAATAGGTGTAGTTGCTTTTTTAAAAAGAGTAATTGCAGAGTTTATTGCCGGCTCTTGTCAGCAAAAGCAACCTTCCATAAATCTTTACATGAATCAAATTGACGATTAAAAATACTTGTAATGAGTTTATTTAATAAATATATATTTGAGTTTGAGTTCTTAGCAACCACATCAATCGACTCGCTAATTGATATATTACAAATAAGATCTTTTCAATTAAACTTCAATTAACTACACAGACAGCAAGCTCATTGTATTAATATAGACAGAAACTATGCTATAAACAATTAAGTTGTAATAAACCATCATTAGAGCGCCTGAGGCTGAAGCTACTAGTTTTACTGTACTACAATATTTACTATTCAATCTTTTATATTAATGTAATGAAACGAATCAAAAGAACCCGTTGTTAATTGTTCATTAACCACAAAACCTAATCGATTCCGTTTTGAAAGTCTTATTGAAGCATTTGGGAATGATTTAGTTTGAAATTCAATCAATCACCTTAATCATTTATGATTAAAAACAGTTTGTTAATAATTGACCTAATTAATTGATTTTTAAGAAATTTGCCAATAAATTCTGATTAATTTAAAAAGGAGGTTCTATTTTCGTAACAATTTACGATATATTAATTTATTTAATTAATTTTAGTCAGAGCTATGAAGCTAGTCTTAACTGTCAATTTATTTATATTAGGTACAGTAGCTGTCCCCCGCGGTTTTGCCTCTGTTCCAGAGAGTACTTATCATTTCCCGGGATAAAAAGTATCCTTTGTTTTATTTCAAGATATGATTTACCTGTGTGCTAAGTTTAATCAATATCCGTTCAGTAGTTATTGCGTAATTGAGTAACAAACATCCAAACATCCAAACATCTGAACATAGAAACTTTAACATTTACGGTGGCCTTTTAACAGAGGTAATTTTTGTTTATTTGGTGGGTGACCCGCCCACCTAAGTTATCTCCCCCTTAAGTTTGTTTTACTACTTACCGGAAACCCTGTACAGATAATAGGATCTTCATACAATACTCTATTTCTTAAAATAACTTTTGCCTCTAAGAGTCAAACTAAAGATAGGCATAAATATCAACTGTATTACTTAACATACTCTTTGACGTCTTCTGGGAGTCCAGGACAATAAGATAGTGCATCTAAGCCGGTGTCGGTAATCTGTGATTAATGTAGCGCCCCCTGGCGGCTACCGGTGTTCCTTTACGACTTCATTATACACTTTAGATGCACATTGCACTAGTTAAGTTGTGTGCTCGGTTTATTCCAGGTACCTAGTGAGAGTTTATCAGTTATGTTAGAGACATTTTAAGGGGATGATAGCTCACTGGTGGTGACGTCGGATAACGCAGCGAAGGTCGTGGGTTCGAATCCTACAATGAGCTGGAGCTTTCAGTGAAGGAAAACATCGTGAGGAAACCATAATACAGTGGTAGGGTACTCTGTAGTACTCGACTGGCTGGCTAAGCACCCATCGGTGTGTTCCGACAGCTGCACTTGAGATCCAGTTCCCATCTAGACTTTATGTGCTTACCGCCTTCGACCACATCATCACTTACCATGGTGAGATTGCGGTTAAACACAAGTTTATACAAAAGTAAAAAATTTACAACTTTTACTAACCCTGCTGAGTTGCTTGCCGGTTGAAAGTTACAAACCCACAGTAAAATCAGTTATTTAGACCTCAACAAGCATCATCCTAGGGCCTAAACTGAACTGCTTTGGCTTTGAATACGTACTTGAAAAAAAAAAAAATTTCGGACAACTAAGATCCATATTAATCTTAGTAAATTACACACCTTACATAAGCATGTTAGTAACAAATTTTTTTTTTTGACATGACATGACATGACATGAGAAGACTCACCAAAACGCACCTTTTAGATGAAGTTCGGTGAACCTCCCCATCAAAGAGCTATTAACTCTATCTGCAATAACCCCCAGGACTCTATGTAGCTAACTAAAAATTAATTTACTTTCGCTCAAACAAATTCTGTCCCCAAAACAATTACTTAGATCGATTCCGTAAGCGTACCTACTTACCTTGTTAAGTGTAGTTACTCGTATAAATAATTACCCAGTACTTGGTCCAGTCAAACAGCAACGTTTCGGAGAACATCGCAAATTGAATTTACGATCGCACCAAATTTCCAGCGTTATAATTTATGGTTGCAGAAGTCCATTCGGAACCAGTACGTCGTATCCAGGCTATACAAATATGAACCAGGACCTACTCCCGGTCAGCTTGAGTTTGTTGTTTACTAAGTCAGTTATAGTTAAATTTTACTTATTATTCTCTAAATATAAATATCCTGGGACATTTTTTCACACACGGCTATCTGATCCCAAACTAAGCAGAGCTTGTAATATGGAAACCAGATGACTAATACTATTATTGATGTAAATTCATACTTAAATAGGACTCAGGACACCCAGACTCAGGACAAACAGATGTTCATGCACACAAACGTATGTCCTGGATGGGAATCGAACCCACGACGTGGGGTCGATTCCCATCACCATGGACGTGGGACGCGACGACACGTAGTGTGTTAACTAACTACGCTAACCGGCCAGTCTGTTTTGCTGTCGTGGGTTCGATTCCCGCCAAGGGCAAACATTGTGTTTTTCCCGAGTCTGAGTGTAATTATCTATTTAATAAACAGTTTAGTATATTTAGCTGCTTAGTTTGGGATCAGATAGCTGTATATGAACAAAATTTTGTACTTAGTATTTAGGTACATTAATTTACAATAAATATCACTCAATTGTTTTTTACCAGACTGCATCGCAAAATTACCTCTATTTCATACAGAACACGTACCATAATTTCCCATACATAAATTAAATACCGCATCGTGTCTACTTACGCAAAAATTGATTCGAATGGAAAATTACAACGAAAATATTAACTGCAGTTAATGTCGGCCGTATTGAACCCCCGATCGTTTCAGGGAAGTGTTTAAACCAGATCAAGCGTTTAACATTTTATTGCCTGGACCAATTTTTTACCGTTTACACGGCTCTTTAGATGATTGGTGGCCGACGGTTGCGAATTTCTCGTCCTTTTTCGGAATAAGTATGATTAATTATAGTATAAAATGTATTATTTTTATATTTTGTCTTTTTGGGTAATAAAAATGGATGGTCATTGTATGTCAATAATCGATGCAAATCTTGTAAGAATATGGATGTTTTTAGTGGTCTGCGGGTGCTTATTTATGTTATATATGGTTTCACTGATATATTCGTACTTACATAATGACACCGAGTTCTCTTTTTACCCGACTACGGCGAAGCAAAAGGGAGGGTTATGTTTTCTAATAACTACCAATAGGGGTAAAAAAATAATCGAGGCCTCGGGTGACCGGCGGGCGGGGAGCTTTTTCCGTCAACGTATCAGCTTGGCCATGCAAAGAGGAAACGCTGCCACCCTGCTGGGAACCTTGCCGATCGGCAGCAGCGGCAGCCTAGAAGAAGTTTTTTTAGATATTATAGTTGTACATTTGTTTGTATATTTTGTACATTTGTTGTAAACACTCGCTGAGAGTGTGTCCTTTTAAAAAAACAGTATAAACAGGTTCTTTATTAATTCACTATTAAGATTCTAAATCAGAAAACGAAGAGATGTATGAAATAAGATAATTAAAATTTACATTGTAATTTTTGTATTTTTTCTGACATAAATTTGGTAAAATTTTTGCATGTTGCAACACAAATTCAAGTAGTGCAACACAGTCTTTATTTAAATGAAGATATAACCGCGATGTAACGGTTGTAACTCACGACGGTTCCGGGTAATCCGACTATTTGATAGGATTTAAAAAGTATTTCTGAGAACAGTTTTTTTTTAAATCAAGATATATTTTATTGGGTATCAAGTAAAAAATATAATACGTGAACTTGAGCAAGTATCCATTGATTTTTTAGCAGCAGATTTTACGTTTACAGTTGAAATTGGCAGTGGTTTTAAATTAAGCTATCATTAGGACAAAAGTGCCAGGAAAACAATAAGATAACAATATAATCTATTTTCTAGTAATTCGAGTTAGACTATTACAATGTTGATTAGATTTTGACGGCCTGTAGAGGTTTTCCCTAGGGACTACAGTATGGGGTTATTCAAAGGTGTTGCAAGCATCCATAGGCTACGGTAACCATTTACCATCAGGTGGGCCGTAAGCTTGTTTGCCACCTAGTGGTATAGAAAAAGTTTCTGTATTTAGGTCTAAATTTATTTAGGTAACAAAGAACGAGAGTGTTTTTGTCAAGACTGTATAATAAATTGTGTTTTTCAAAAATAAACATTAGGTCACAATTGCAAAATTCAAATTCAGTTGTTTCAATCAAATCAAATCAAAATGTTTTATTCAATTTTGGGACACTTAAGGAACACTTATTGCTATTTTTAATGCAATTGTTACCAACATTTCCAAATAAAGACCTGTCAGGAGAAGAAGAATCTCAAATCAAACATTAACTCACACATTTGAAATTATACGTGGATTTATCAAACAACACTGTTAATCTTTTTTGCACATTTCTTAGTTTTCGTAGTCACAATTTCACTTGGATCTGTAAGCAACTGCTGTGCAATCATAACGAATTAGCACCCAAGTAGAGATATAAATAATGAATCTTAAATACAGGATAGGGTTCAATATTTGGTCCAATAAGGCAATTGAAAAAAAAAAATTAACAATGCTATTTAATTTCATTTTGCTTTCATTAGGGTTCTGTACAAAAAAAAGAAAACGGGACCTAAAATTAAAAAAATATATAATATAGTTCATTGCTTGTAGATAAGAAAAGCTATAAGAATTCTATCAATTGAAAATAAAGTGGTAAACTCAATATAATACGTTCACTGACTTTGGCATTGTACGGAACCCTCTCCACGCGAGTTCAACTCGCACTTGGCCGGTATTTTTAAACACATTCTTCTTCTTTTACTTATCCTTATCCCACGCTAGGTGTGGTCGGCACAACATGTTTTCCTCTTCCACTCCGCTCTATCACTAGTCATCTCAATACTCACACCTTTCATAAACATATCATTCTTCACACAGTCGATCCATACCTTCTTCACATAATTTAAATAGATAACTAAATGCACATAAATGTCTGTCATGGATAGGAATCAAACTCACGACCTATGGCGTGATAGGTAGTGTAACCAACCATGCCAACTGGTACGGCAAAATGAGGGGCCATTCTACGCCATGCCGTCGTATGGTCTTCACGAGAATATTATACGGATTATATATATATACCTGTATTTCCACAACAATACTTACTAGTCCAATGCAAAACCTCGTTACAAAGATGGAAGCGTCAATTTGTCCATGATGTATGTACCTTTATACTAATAAATAATAATAACAACATAAACTAAGGCAAGTGTTGCTAACGTTATATCGATATAATAACGATTATCGATTCTTGTAAATTGGATTTTATTTTTTCTTTAGAGTTAACTTTTTTTTTTACTAAAATAGCGTTTTTTTAACTTTTGGATAATTATATGTTTGACTGCAATCTCACCATGGTATGTGATGATGTGGCACACAAAGACTAGATGGGAACTGGCTCTCAAATGCAGCTGTCAGAACACACCGATAGGTGCTTAGCGACAGATATTCAACTTGAGTGATGATGATGATGCGCCACCGTTACATGGTGGACATTCCATCTCTACGCACGAAGCGATTTGCTTCATCTTTCATCATGCGTACTGCAAAGGAGTGGAAATCCTTGCGTGAGTCTGTGTTTCCCGATAATTACAAGTCTTCAAGCCTCGAGTGAACAGGTTACTTCTGGGTAAGCCTGCACCACCGTAGATCACATCATCACCTAAGATCAAGTGAGATTGTGGTCAAACGCAAACCTATAGAACAATAAAATAAAATAAAGTGTGGTAAAATGCACGGTGCATTTGAGTTAGTTCTAGATTATTTGATCGATCGCCTAAATCTACACACTTCTGTCTTAAACATATATTTTCATATTTATTTATTTGCATTCCACAATGATTTTATAACTTACTTGGTAAATAAGGTTTGAGGCAATTTGTAGACCCGGGTCGGGCACAGAAAAACTTAAAGTAGAAGAGAAGAGACAATTATTGCAGTTTTTATACATTATTTTCTCATACTATTTATCATGTTTAGGCCCTAATTATGTACTTAAAAATAACTTATTAACGTTATAATTAACTGTACTAGTTTTACATTTAAACTGAGAAGACTTCGGCAAGTAACTCCGCAAGTTATTTTTCTCACTCGGAAAATATTGTATTATTATTGTAGGCTGACAGAAACTAGAGAGCCCGTTCCCTTGAAGGATTTGTGCTTCCCTTCAGCCACATAAATAATTGAATAAGCCTTCGGTTTCAGTCTTGGGAATATAAAAAAATACAATAATCTCCGTGGTAAATCCATCAATAAAAAGATATTGATTTCATCGATAAAAAATACGATTATAAATAAGCACATCATTATTTTGTTACATTATTTCGTCGGTGAGTAAAGTCGGCACGCCCTTTGCCGTTCTCTTTTTACCGCGTGTACATTGTGTGATAATTTATTGTCTTTCTTTTGCCGATTACTTACTTGCTCTGGTTTACAGTATCCGTATTGGAGTCTGAAAGAGCATTGAAATATGCCTTATATAGATCATAATAATAATTAAAGGTGGCTCATTATATGGAAGATAGAAATATATGATTTTAGTAGCTTCTCACTGCACCTACACCCCCCTGGCGTGGTGTAAAATATTTGAAAATGTTTCTAAATGTACTTTTGAAAATGTAAATAAATTCAAAAAAGGTCCATTGCTGAAAAACAATTTCCATGCTGAGTTCTTGCCAGAGTCTTCTCAATTTATTGTAACGTTCATAAGTGCATTACTAGGGCCTTAACTGAACAAATGAGGTTTCTGATGGAATTTCAAATTCTGCCAAACACACTTTTTCATTTGATTAAAAACTTTTTTAAGACTGAGGAATATTTCAAAACAAATATTAGCAAAATCAGTCTAGCCGTGCTCAAGAGATTCGTTTACCAATGTACCTATTCATAATTTTTATTTATATAGATGACGATTGTCTTTTAATTTTAAATTATGAATGGTATTTTACAATGTACTGTCAATATTCTCGCCATGTGAACATACTTATCTTTTCTCAATTCATTGTCAAAAGAATAATAAAATACAAAAGGTCGAATCGATCGATCTTTAAAAATCAGACGACCAGATGGTAAGTAGCCCTAAATAAAATGAACAAAGTATTATTTATTAGTCAGCCAATGTCGCCCGACTCGTATAAATCATACCTAAAGGTCAAACGTACAGATTTCATTTTTAAATAACAACTTTTTTGTAACAGAACAGAAATGTAATGATTTAAAACAGTCGATTGTTCATTTTGTACATTCAGGATACATTTTTTTTGTCCAATTTAAATGAGATACACTATTATCTCTTACGGTTCGCCTTAACTGAATTTATTTGTTCATTCAGTAATAAAGTAAGCACTTTTTCTCTTCGTTTTGTTCTAAAATATTGGGCCCAGTTTTGTAAGTGTATCGATGCGTGGATTACTCGAATTCTGGATAGTTCATGCGAGTATTTTTTTTGGAATTTTCATATCGATTTCTGAAAAATAACAAGAAATGTGTTTTTACTTTTATTATATTATTATAAATGGCTGATTTAATTAGGATATAAAAGAAATATCAGCAGCGGCAGCCTCGAAGATGTTTTTTATGTATTGTAATTGTACATTTGCATGTATATTTTGTACATTTGTTGTAAATATTAAATGTTTATGTTTTTATCTATGTATTTGAATATAATTTAAATAAGGTAAATGTCATTAGGATATTCCATTTGAATGCCGATCGGCAGCAGCGGCAGCCTCGAAGATGTTTTTTATGTATTGTAATTGTACATTTGCATGTATATTTTGTACATTTGTTGTAAATATTAAATGTTTATGTTTTTATCTATGTATTTGAATATAATTTAAATAAGGTAAATGTCATTAGGATATTCCATTTGATGACTGGATATTATAACAAAATATAAAAACTATATCACGATCACGTCATATATTAGAATTTCATATTCGGCGGGGTAATAGGTAAGACTGTAATATCAAGATCTTACTCAAAATAATAATAAAAGTTAGGAAAAGGGAAGGGTGTAATAGAAAGCCGGGTTGTCATATAGTGACGGAAGTGTGTAATTTTATTTCCTCTATTGTAGTGCAGGCAAAGGGTTTTAGCCCATACAGCCTCAAACTCATTGACCAATGAGAGCGCGCGGTCCGAGAGGTTGGTTCATATATGCGACTACTGTAAGGCTCGATCGTTTTTTTCTTAGTAGAAATAATTTTGCCTGGACTCCTCAGATAGGCATAAAACGGCGTTTTTTTAAAACATAAAAATCTATGTAGTAATATGAGTCAAGTAATTCCATATCCAAAATATATTGTGATCCTTGCCTACAAAGAGTCGACGAGAGCGTGTGATCTCGTTTCGGGCCGCGCCTCGACTTTAACATAATGCAGGAGATCCCGATCATATTTACGACGCTCGGTGCGCGTGCGCACTTAAAACTACGCCGCAAACTTATCGGCATGTACCTTACAAATAATTGGTCAATACGGATTACTATTGGGAATGTTCTTCGATCAAATAGGTATTAATTGGCGCTTGATGTTTATTGCCTATTATCCATTTTCTCAAAACGAAATTGGTTGTCATTTTTTCACAAAAAAACTATATGCACGTGTAATGTTTGCATCTAACTATAAATAAAATAAAAATTAAATTAAATAGTTTATTTGTCACCATAGACAATTACAAAGAATATTACAGTTTAAATGAGGTAGAATACATAAAAATCATAACAATTATTATTGTAGATGAGTCAATATTTGTGGTGGTTGCGGATGATAAAAGGATATAGATTCTATCATCTGGACTAGGCAAAAGCCTGTATCCCAGGTGATAGGGTGACTATAGTTTGAAAGGTAGCTTTTGCTGAGAAAAATAGAAACGCTTCGTCAACGACATTCTTCCACTCATACCTAAATAGCTCTGTCGCAAACTTTTAAAAACATTATCAATCGTACTCTATTTATCTATTTAAAAATGTAATTACCTTTTAGTACTGCATTTTTTTTATTATTATTTATTTTAGGTCGCTTTTTAACATCTAAGGTCATTAGCGATCACAAAATTACAATAAACAATTAATTACAAGAGTTAGACAAGATCATGTAAATTTATCATTTTCAAAAAAAATAAGTTTGATTTTGTTTCATGTAAAAATAAGTTATAAAATTGCTACAAAACTCATATCTTAAAAAGATATAGAATAAACCGCTTCGAATTTCTTGGTAATATAATTGTACCAAAACAGTAATTTTACCAGAGCTTTGTATAAATCAATTCATTTCAAATCGGATTTGTGATCCAGTAGAAATATTGCGGATTACAGTTTATCATGGCGTTAGCATCAGTAGGCATGGGACGGCATGATTTTTAGTGATCGATAAAAAATATTATTATGATAAAGTGAATTTATGTGTTGAAAAACTAGTGTTCGCCCTCTGATTGAAATCCGACCGAATTTCCATTTTTTTATTAATTGCACAAAAATACTATATAAAAATAATAACATTTTTATTCACGTATTGATTAGATTAAAAGCATTATCTTAATACTTTATAAAGTACCTAAGTAAAACTTGTAGTAGCTTCTGGACTCGATTAAACAAATGAAATCATTATACTTCCACTTCATGTGGGAAGCTTCAATTTATATTCGAAAGAAACGCTATGCTTTAACATATGCGTAAGTCTATTAGACCATCCTATAGTGAACCTAATTATTCAAATGAAGCATTATGAGGTTATATTTTAAAATATACTTAGTAATTGGTGTTAATATCGATCCTTACCTGCACTATTTAAAATAATCACGTATAAAATGTTACAGATTCATACAAACCGCCGCCTAACAATATTAATCAAAAAAATCACAGAAATATACACTTTATTCACCCTCAACAAAGTCTAAAACTACTTGAACAATTGCAACAAGATCGTAATCTATTACATTGTTCTGATATTCTAATATATTAAACTGGTGCTTTGTTGAAGTACTATGGAAACACTAAAACTATTTTAAAAGTCGGTTTAAATTCTTTGTTCAAGATACATTGAACGTTGGGTTTTGTTTTATCATCACTACCCGTAGTACAAATGCCAATGTAAACTAAAATACAGGTGGTATGGTGTTTAGTAGTGTAAAGGGTACTAACATTTTGCAGGATTCTGATAAGGCGATTACGTTCACGCCAATGAAGATACGTCGTGAAGTTATGGGCTGTTTGGATCATACATTGTGGTTGGTTGCTATGAATTTGAGGATTTTGTTCGGTGATCATCATATTTTAAAGCTTACAGCTATTTTGATGGTTGAAATCGCTGGATTTATCATGAGTCTTCTCTATTGACTTCTTAGTCTTTTGCCACTCCACTGTATTTTTCAGATTTCTTTCAAAAGTCCTTATTAGCTATTCGTTGAAATTCTAAACTTTCACCAGATTCGCTCTTTAACAGGACCAAAATGGTTAAATTTGGTTTCGCCGTCCCACAGTCAAAACTTCTGTAAAATAATCACATGTTTATGAAGTGTGATCTGAAGGGAGTAATGATAATAAGATTGGTGAATAAAAAGGCGATAATTTAAGGAGTCGATAAAATTAAGCTAATAATCTTATACACGAAGCGAACATTTTATTGGATACTAAAGGAATAAATAAAGCGCGTTACAGAATCGCGTGTTTGCAGGGTAGTAAAGATAAGGCTGCGAATAAATCGCCGACTTAACGCTTAATCGCATGCAAAATGTTGCAATTAGTCGCGAGGATAATTGTTTGTGGAATTGACGGGTTTATTTGGCTCGATGGGAGGTTTTAAACGTTTGTTGGAGAAAAATGTCTTGATAAAAATTTTGCCAATAGCATAGTCGACCAATCGAAGGCCAGAAAAGATTTTCTAATGACTTTTTTTACTTAGTTCGGTATCTTGAGTATTGATAATGTTGAGTTATTGACTCGTAGGATTTTAATACTCCATAGATTTATCCTGGATTTATCCTGGGAATAAAATATCACTGGACGTAGCAGAACTAATATAGTAAACTACTTTAAAATGAGCTTATACGCAAACAGATAAATACACACAGACTCAAGACAAATAGACATGTCCATGCACACAAAAATGTCTGTCGAAGATATAAATGGAACCCACAATCAGTAATGTGATAACACACTACCTGTGGTTATCAAAGAGATACTTTAAACTCTATAAATAGTTGATTTTGTAGATGTAAAAATCTGGAAGCCTTTGTAAAATGCTCCTAAACTTGAATTGTGATCCCTGGAATCCCATTTTTATTGATAGATTTTTGGAACCAATGGGTTAAAATAAATGATTTCTCAAACATGAATTCTCTCTAGGCATACTTTCACGTTCTCGTTTAGTTGCCAACATAATATAATAGCAGTACGTGATACGATTTCTCATTAATGAGCCATTCAGCTATTCATTATATCTTGAAATATGATTTGTATCTAGATCAATGCAATGGGCTAGGCTTACTTTGTGCGGAGCCTTTTATGGTTTTAACTTGATGGGTTTACTTTGTAAGGATTTCCTTGGAGGATATTATACTTTGGTTTAAAGACTTTTTTACCGTTTTAAACTATCATTATTTGCAATGATAATAGAAAATAGTTTAAGAATATAATCTTTGATTAAGTTACTATGACGTGAATATCTTTAAGATATTCTTGGGCAACAAAGGAGGTTTTTGAGAGAAAAGTGAATGCTGAGGTAGATGTGCGGTGTCATGAGAATGGACAAGATAAGGAACGAGTACCTATATTAGAGGAAGCTTAAAAGTAGCACATGTGACTAAAAGATGAAAGGAAACAGAATGGTTTGGTATGGGCATGTCATGAAGAGAGATTAAAGACATGTGACGAAAAGAATATTGAGCATGAAAGTGGATCGATGTCGAGGAAGGCCGAAGAAGGTAAGAATGGACGGTGTGAAGAATTATATGTTATGAAAGGTGTAAGTATGGAGACGACTAGTGATAGAGAGGAGTGGAAGAGGAAAACAAGTTGTGCCGACCTCACCCAGCGTAGTATAAGGGCAGGAAGAAGAACATGTACATATCTTTAAGAATATAAATTAAAGTCAAAGTTTAGAGTGCTACCTCTCTCAGATGACTGCTGAAGACCTGTATCAGGGTGAAAAGCTTTATCGCTCATTGAGCTTATTCGCGTAAATGTGTAAAAGTTATCTGCTTGTATCTAGTCTTCCTCTACCGGTTACTCGTGAATTATGCCTAATATATGTATGTCTTTGAGTTTTGAATTTTCACATGGCATTAGAAAGTTCAAAGGATAATAAAAATATGTCAACAATTTTTGTAAATCAGATTCTATAAAAAGACGAGAAAGTACAAAAAATTACTCACAGTTTAAACAGACGTTCTTTTCATACATATCTCAGTTTTCCTCATGTCACCTGTTCACAGATCATGCGCAAGCGAATACTGAGTCACAACTCATGCGCATTTCTTGGAGATGATGCGAACTAGTTCACGAGTGTTTTATGATTTGGTGGAATTTCTTTGAGCGGTCACGTAATTGTGGTTTTTATTTGTCATCTCGTTCATAAAATGTGTCTGCAACACGAAGTGAGATTTTAGGAATGGTTTCTTTTTAAATTTATCCTTGTGCTTGAAGATGATGAAGAAATCACATACCTACCTAATAATAGGTAAAGTCACTTTTATAGATATTTGTGGCTGTTTATTGATTGAGTTTATAAAATACTGGATTTTGATACCATCAAAAGATAATATTATAATCTTTATCGTTAAATTGATAATTGAAAATCATAAAAAGGATTTTTACAACGTACTTATTTGCCTTAGATTATTGATAGGTCGCGCGCTCGGAGACCTATCAATTTTTAGATGTGTCTTACACTTATACAATTTTACCATTAGATATTATAGATTTTGATCAGCCTTTTCCTGATTCTTTCTCCTTCGGATTATGTTTGAATAATATGAAAAACAGTTTCGTTTTACACTCAATTGATTCAAAAACCTTATTTCGCTAATTCTATTATTTATATGTACCCTTCATTTGGCCAAACCTTTACGTTACATTCAAACTCTAACTACCTAATTATACCTAACATACATCATAACATCAATAACAAACGCTTAAACAAACAGTCATTAAAATTCTAATTCATGTGGGATCGGTTAGATCGCATCCATGCGATTCGATAACCATCGGTAACCTATCAAGATTGCATGATGCACCTGCTTTGTCCATCATTTGTCGTCGTTTGTCAATGTGTCCGTCTAGTGCCTCATGTCCAGGTTCTATGGAAAACCGGCTCTATATGCCTACAAGGAAATGTATTGATGAATCAGTAACGTTGTTCATTGATCGGGTAATGTTGGGAAAAAAATATTGTAAACTCTAGCTGTCCTCCGCGGTTTCACCTGCGTTCCCGTGGGATCTTATCTTTTCCCGGGATAAAAATATAACCTATGTTACTCAGGGATAATGTAGCTTTATAATGGTGAAAAATAAATTCAAATCGGTCCAGTAGTTTCAGAGCCTCTTCAATGCAAACAAAGAAACAGTAAAATCTTTCCTCTTTATAATATTAGTATAGAAGAGCAACCCTTTAGATATATGTGGGGGCACGGTCGTGCCCCCCGCCAAGAAAAGCCAGCGAAGCGAAAACGCAGGGGCACTACCTACCTTTTCTCGAAGCGCTTCGTCGTATTTTTGAACCCTCATAACTTCGCTTTGGATTATGTATATTTACAATAACAGTAGGTAACATACAGTTTTATGTCGAAACAGCTTCGAACGCTAGAAATAAATGACGCGGAAGTTGATTTTCATAAAGTAATCTAATAAACTCATTCCTCTGACATTGCATTAGTAAGCAAACATCAATTTCCATACATATTTCCATACAACAATACTCGTAACATCTAGTAGTTGGTTTCTTCCATATTCTCACGGCACCATGTCAAACATAATGTTGTTTATGTCAGAAAGTAGAATCGATTCGTTCATTCGAATATATCGATTCTATTCGGTTGCGGCTTCTTTATCTGTGTACTGTCTGACTGTAGGCGAGTAGCGATTAGCTAGTGAAGCGACCACGTAGAATGAATGTTTAGAAAATTTCAAAGTTCTAAATTAATTGCCAGAGTAGCTCAGTGTCATAGTTGGTAAGTTGTTACGCACGGGTCGTGTATTCGATTCTCAAATAAGACAGATATTTGTGTTCAGGCTTGATGTACAGGCGCGGTCGAATCCAAGCGTCACGTGACCGGAGGGCTGGCGAATACTTTACCCAACGTACCTATAAAGAGGCAATACTGCCAGTATTCTAGGCACGCTACCACATTGATCTGAACCAGTTTGCGTATTTAGTTTCTGGGTTCTCTGGGGTCGGTCCCTCATGTCTGAGGATCGTGGTCAGCAGTAGGGTAGCATCTGGAGCGGATGATCTGCCTCCACCGGTTTCTTTCCAGCGCGTCTCTCATCACCATGTAAAATTTGGAGGACGACGAATTTTTCACTTGATCGGTCCATCGTATTTAGTTTAGTCAAGTTTTTATTTTGTATTTTTTTTAATTTGTGTATTTAGTTTGTTACTTTGTACACTACTACACTTTATCTGTGATTTTAAGTGTCACGTCATTGAATTTTAGGGCAATGAATTATATGTCATGAAATTAGCCATATATTCAAATTACTGTAAAATGTTGCTACCGTCTGAATAAGGTTTATAAAATTTTAATAATAATGATATTTGTTTCTCATGAAATGGTACAGTTTTTAGGTTGTAAGAATTAAATTGTCGCTCGTCATTTTATCGCTTATAGTGAGACTTAAAGCTTATAGAGTTCTCAGTGTTTGTATGACGTGTGTTTGACTTCTATGTCATTATTGAGATCAATAATCTATGGAAATACGACAAACATAATATATCATGCAACAGATTTTTTTATTTAACAAATAAATGTTTGTCAGGCTCACTCAACAATTTTCGATGTCATTTAAAGATTTAAAATTTTGAGTTGATTTTTGCATGAGTCACCGTGAGTCACGTGATCCCAGCTGACACTGTAGTTAAAGAAACCTTTAGGTACTGTCGTTTATGTGCTTCGTACTGGCCATTAAATAAAGATTTGATAAAAAGTAAATTTAGAAATAGAATCAAGAACAGTACGGAGACACGGATAGACGTGTCCGTCAGAAGTAAAAATGTAAAAATATTTAAAAAGTCTATTTAAAAAATAAATCGTTAAAGTTAACACAATCATTTTATTATAAGTTCTACAGTAGGTACCTACAAAATGTTGTACTTGGCCGGTTTTGTCCATAGTAACAATGTTTGCTTGCAAATAATTATTTTGTTTACAACACGATCGTAAAACACAAAAAACGATGACATTATTTTAATAAGAACATCATCTATAAAATTCATGTAAACACGATAAAGGAAATCGTAATTTTATTGAAATTGACCATAATTTTTAAGATGATTTATTATCAGGGACATATTAATTAATCTCTCAATTAATAGGTTTTCAGGGAACATAAAACAATATTTATCACTATAGAGAACGTGTAACATTTATTTATTGCACAGTTCATGGTTTCTGAGTAATTTACATAATTTTAGCTTAACCGGCTAGTTAAAATTTTATAGGGGTATTGATATCTTTAATACCCACACAATAGGGCTTATCTATTATGACATCGCGGGATAAAAATAAATTATTACAGTATTTTTTTTTAAATTATTATTAACTATCATAATTCTCGACTTATATAACTTCGTTCCATCCGGGTGTCCCTTGACACCTCTCAAGTTTTTTTAATAAAAAAATGTTGATACTTAAGAACATAAAGTCAATTAGCCCTTTACAAATGAAATAAGATATAATGTGCAGCTTCTGACAAAAATTGATGACAGCTCAGTGGTAGTGACGTCGAGCTCGCAAGTTCGCGGCGAAGGTCGTGGGTTCGAATCCTACAATGAGCTTGAGCTTTCAGTGAAGGAAAACATCGTGAGGAAACCATATCACGGTGGCAGGGTACTTTGTAGTACCCGACTGGCTGGCTACCACCCTCAAGTTAAAATCTGTCGCCAAGCACCTCGGTGTGTTCTAACAGCTGCATTTGAGAGCCAGTTCCCATCTAAGCTTTGTGTGCTTACCACCTTCAGCCACATCATTACTTACCATGGTGAGATTGTGGTCAAACACAAGCATATACAAAGTAAAAAAAAGTCTTAAAAGAATGCAGACTGACCCGTCCGCGTTGCTTAAGGAACTTAGCTATACCAGGAAGATTGTCAACGTGGTGCTGACCTAGAAGGCAACTGGCCCTTAAGTTAAACAACCGAAATGAGTCGAGACCTATTCCTGGCATCACGCAACATTACTCGTAAATTTTAGTTTGTTTGTTTGTCTTGTCTTTTTATGTAATTTATTTTTCTTTGTTTTAATGTAATGTTGTGTGTTGTCAAGAATAAATGTGTTTCTTTCTTTCTTTTCTTTCTAAATACACAGCTAGGCGCTTGGCAATAGATTTTCAATTTTAATATGGTACAAATGATGACAGTTAGTGCCTTAGACAACCAGCCAATTTCTACAAAGTAAGATATCTTCATAGAAAGCCAATGATCATTATAGAATAGAGATATTGACATAATATGTATAATAACTGTGTTGTAACCTACCTACTATCAACAGATCTACTTTTTGTGCTTAGATTAGAAAATAAAATTCATCAGAAAGTTGAATTTTGTAATATTTTCGATTTTTTAAAAAGTATTAGGTGTTTTAGAAACTGTTTTTATTAAAAAAAAAAGATTCTAAATTCAAATTCTCTGTAGAAAACTTAAATTAAGAACCGTGATGAAGTCGAGATTTTTAATAAGTGTTTGATAAGTTTTCTGCTATATGTTCGACAATTTCTTCGACGCCTTATGTCAGGTATAGCAAGACCTAAGAGCTCCTCACTACCTCGTAGCGGTAAATTTATACAATGTGGTGTACATTAGCCTACAATTTCCATATCAATAAATGCACGGAAGCACTGACGTAGCATCAGAACGAGTTGATTTATTTATGAATCGTATTCACACATTCTTGTCTTGCGCGTATGGTGTTTGTAAAATGAGCGTTTGTTTTAGGCGTGTAAATATTCTGCACTTAAATATTTTGTGACTTTTTTTTTGCATCTTTTACGTTTTCAACCCTTATGGATCCACAGTAATATTATAAATGCGAAAGTGTGTCTGTCTGTATTTAGATGAAATTTGGTAGAGAGATAGATGGAACTTTAGAGAAGGACATAGGATACTTTTTATCCCGAAAAAAGATAAAATATCCGGGAACGGGGATCTTATCTTAGCGGGACGGTAAATTAGTTCCGAATAATTATTGATTGTCAATTCTTTCTGTTCCCGCCTATCAAAGGTCCTCCCAAAAAAAACGAACGATAATCGAAATGAGATGTTTTTTAATCTCGCAAAACTTTAAAAACTTAAAACAAAGTAATTCCACTTAACAAAACTCCGAGAACAAAACCATAGCTCCTCAAATTTCTGCACAACGCCATCTAGGCTTACAATACAAAATTAATAAATCCATAAATCAATCAACATAACCGCCCGCCAAGGACATCTTGATGTCCTTTAATAAAAGTTACATTTGAAAATTATGAATTTAATCTACTGGAAGACAACAGACCTTGGCGATCGGTCTCTTAAGAATAGAATTTTTGCACTTCACAGTAACCACTCTCACTAAATTGTCCGAACCAGGACGAACAGTCAATATTCTCCCAAGAGCCCATTTGGATGGTGGAAGATTATCTTCTTTCAGTAGGACAATATCTCCTATTTTGACATTGGGTTGTTTCTTCATCCATTTAGGTCTTTGTTGCAGTCGAGATAAATATTCTTTAGACCATCTGTTCCAGAAGTTCTGCAATAATATCTGTGTAAATTGCCACCGGGTAAGTCTATTTATGTTTGATTCTAGGTAACTCTCTTCAGGAACAACAGTAGGTGATTCGCTCAAAAGAAAATGACCAGGTGTTAATGGCAGTACATCTGATGGATCATCGCTCATCGGTGATATTGGTCGACTATTCAAGCATGCTTCAATCTGTGATGTTACTGTCGTCATTTCTTCATATGTAAGGGTTGTGTTTCGAAGAACTCTCTTAAGATGGAATTTAATGGATCTAACGCCGGCTTCCCAAAGCCCACCAAAATGCGGTGCTGATGCTGGTATGAAATGCCACGTCGTTCCATCATTTGCCAGTTGATTTTGAATTTCGGATTGCCAACTCTTAATACTCCCTTCAAGTAAAGACCTTAATTCCTTATTTCCAGCTGAAAAATTTGTTGCATTATCGCTCCACATATCAGAGCAATGCCCTCGTCTCGCAACGAAGCGCTTGAATGCGGCTATAAAATCGTTAGTATTTAGGGAGGTAACTACTTCAATATGGATTGCTCGGGTCACCATACAGATAAATATAGCGATGTAGCCCTTCTGTGTTTTGCATCCTCGACCCTTAGAAAGTCTTAAATCTATGGGTCCAGCAAAGTCTACACCACAGTTAAGAAATGGTTTACTAGGAGTAACACGTACATCAGGTAAGGATCCCATCATTTGATTTTTTGTTGTAGCTTTGAATCTAGCGCATGTTATACACTGATGTACTATTTGTTTCACTCGACTCTTAGCATGTGTAATCCAATATCTTTTTCGCAGGTTACTCATCATCAGCATTGGACCTCCGTGCAACGTATGGATATGATAATCGGTAAGTAATAGGTTAGTAAATGGATGATATTCAGGTAAGATAATTTGATGTTTTGTATGATCAGGTAAGTTACTATTTTGCAACCTGCCTCCTACTCTTAATACACCTTTTGCGTCAAGAAAAGGGTTAAGCGTACGGATTTTACTATCATTATGAACGTTTTTTCCTTGTGATATTCTTCCTATTTCTTTCTCATACTCTTGTCTTTGGCATAATTTTATACATCTTTCTCTAGCTTCATTAATTTCAACTCCATTTAATTGTCTCTCTTTTGGTTTCTGTTTTCTAAATGTTCTCAGTATATATGCAGTTACTCGTAATAGCTTTGTTAAATTAGAATATCTTTTTAGTAAATCAAATTCTTCTTCTGTAATTCTATTAGTCATTACTGTAATCTTTTCCCTTTTCTTTTCCAAATCTGTAGAATTATCTTTCAGTTGTTTGTAGTCTATATGATGCTTCCTAAGTTCATTTGGCCCAGTCCACCATAGGTCATGGTGTATAAGCTGTTCAGGTGTAGATCCTCGTGACGCCACATCTGCTGGATTCTGCGCTGAATCAACGTGGCTCCAACAGTTTGCCGGTAAGATGTTGAGTATCTCTGAGGTTCTATTTCCGACAAAGGTTTTCCACCTAGATGGATGATCCTGTAACCAGGCTAGTACAATATTGGAGTCAGTATAAGCATGTATATCCTTTTGAGATATTTTAAAATGAGTAGCTACATCTTTCAAAAGACGTGATAGTAACACAGCACCGCAAAGTTCCAGTCTTGGCACAGATATTGTTTTTATTGGTGCAACCTTCGATTTTGCGGTGATAAGTTGTACGTGAATAGTTCCATCTATTTTAATAACCCGAAGAAAAATGACTGCAGCGTAAGCTACTTGTGATGCATCGCAATAACCATGTAGTTCTAGTTTGCGATCTCCTTCATTGGTATGCAGCCATCTATCAATTTTAATGTCTTTAGCCTTGTTCAAATCTTCACGAAATTGCACCCATTCCTTTTCAATGTTTTTAGGAACTCGTTCATCCCATGTAACTCTTGATAACCATAACTTTTGGATTATTATCTTAGCACTGATGATCACTGGAGCAAGCCATCCCATAGGATCAAACAGACGGGAGATTTCCGAAAGAATTACTCTTTTTGTTATTACCTCTAATGAAAACTTTAGCTGAATGTCATATTGAAAAGTATCTGTATTTTTATTCCATTTAATACCTAGTGTCTTGACTACATCATCAGTTTTAATAACGTACGTTTCATCTGTTCCACGACCTTCTACGTACTCCATGAATTCCTGACTATTGCATGCCCATTTCTGTAATTCAAAGCCTCCAGCTTTCATCAGATCGGTCATTTGTGTATAAATTTCACAAGCGTTTTGAATGTTCTCTGCTCCGGATAGCAGATCATCCATGTAAAAGTCTGTGTGTGTTATGTGTGCAGCCTTAGGAAATCTCTTTTCTTCATCTATTGCTAGTTGTTGTAATGTCTTTGTAGCAAGATAAGGTGCACTCGCAGTCCCAAAAGTCACTCTAAGTAAACGGTATTCTTTCAATTCACCATTAATTCGCCATAATATTCTTTGATAGTTAGCGCTTTCTGTTGTGACTTTTATTTGTCGATACATTTTAATACAATCTGCAGTGAATGCTATTGGATGTATACGCCATCTCATTACTATGTGTCTTAAATCTTGTTGCAGTTTTGGTCCAATTAGCATGTTTTCGTTAAGAGACTTGCCATTTGGTCCCTTACATGACGCATCAAAAACGACTCTTACTTGCGAGGTTATTTTGTCTCGCCTTATTACAGGGTGATGGGGCATATAAAATATGTGTTTGGTTGTGTCTTTCTCTTTATCTATCTCCTTCATATGCCCAACATCAAGATATTCCATCAAAACCCTTGTGTATTCCTTTTGTAACTCTTTATCTCTATTTAACCGTCGTTCAACTTGTATTAACCTCTTCTCTGCTATTGGTTTTGTGTCTCCATAGTCTAAATCCTTTTCTTTGAATGGTATCTCTACTGTGTATCTTCCTTCACTGTCTCTTGTGTGTGTTTCCTTAAATATGTTTTCACATTGTAACTCTTCTTCTGTCATCTTAGATTGTGTAAATATTCCTTCTGATTCTAATTCCCAAAATTTCTGTAGTTGATTTAAATCTTCTTCTGTAGTTGTAATATGCATATTTATGATTTTATGACTCGAATTATTTGTAGAACAAACTCCTCCAGATAGGATCCAACCAAGGCTCGTTTTTTGAGCTAACGGAGAACCTAGTGATCCAGATATTACGCCATCAAGCATAATTCTACTATATACATCGGCTCCTAAGAGCAAATCTATTTTTGCAGGTTTCCAGTATTCTGGGTCAGCCAATGCCAGACCTTGTAAATGATCCCAGTTCCTATTGACTTGCCTTGAAGGAAGCAAGCGTGTTAAAGATTTTAAGACATATGCATTGACAGGAAGCTTGTCTGTGTTATACTTTGAATATAATGTGAAGGACACAGAATGTTTGGTATGCATTACAATATTGTTCCCAAGTCCACTGATAGAGCCATTGATTGTGTCTTTCTCTAAACCAAGAATCTGTGTTGCAGCTTCCGTTATGAATGATCCTTCGGATCCTTGGTCGATCAATGCTCGTAATTGTAGTGTACGTCCATTTTGTGCTTCAACTTTAACTAATGCCGTCGCTAATAAAACTTGGGTTGCTTGGGTAAAATCGGATTCTGTTGTGTAATGAGAGGCTACATTGTTATTGTTCTCTCTTTCTCGTGAAGTTTTGTTATCTCCTCGTGTTGTATCTTGTTGTTCGTTCCTTTCAGGAGTGTTCATCTTGGTACCTTCAGTATGGATAAGTGTATGGTGGCGTCTTCCACAAATGCGACATCTTGTTTTTTGTCTACATGTTTTCACACCATGGTAAGGAATTAAGCAATTAAAACAAAGGTTTTTGTTTTCAATACATGTCTTTTTCTCTTCCACAGGCATCTGAATAAACTTATTACATTTATGAATGTAGTGGTCTTCGCCACAGAGTACACAAGATACGGAACCTTCTTTAGGCATATTGTGAAAAACTTTCTTGTCCGGAATATATTTCGTCGTGCGTGTGCTGTTTCCTCGTGCTGACTGAACTCCTTCTAATGCTCTGATTCTAGTTTCCAGGAAATCCATAAGCATGGTGTATGTAGGCAAATTATCCTCACATTCTCGGCTAATATTTTCTTCCCAATATCTGAGAGACTCATGATCTAATTTACTAGAAACCAGATAAATAATTATTGGATCCCATGTTTCTGTGCTAACTCCAATACCTTTTAATCCACTGAGACAGTCAGCTGTAGTATCTATTAAATTCTTAAGAGCATTTGTGTTTTCATTAGTAATACTTCTCATTGACATAAGTTTTTGTAAATATGAGTTAACAATCACACGTTTGTTACTATATCTTTTTTTCAGTTTTGCCCATGCAGGCTCATAGTTATTATCTGTTATTGCAATGTTTTTAAGAAGAATGGCCGCTTCGCCCTTTACATTTTGTTTCAGGAGATGCAATTTATTAACATTACTTATGGTATTATTTTGATGTACTAATGAAACAAAGTGATCGTGGAATGAAATCCAATCAGTGTATTGTCCATCAAAAGAAGGGATTTGTATCCGTGGTAATTTAATTTGTTGAACTGATTTAATAGGATCATGTGAAGCTTTGTTTGTTGAATCAGTATGTTGCTGCGGCGGTGGAGAAACTTCGGCAAGTTTTATCAACATTAAATCTCTGGCTACTGCATAATCCTCTTCAACTTCAAAGTATGAATTTAAATATGTATCATCTTGCAACTTAGCATCTTCACTGCGTAGGATTTTATTGTGATTTTTTTGGTAAGACTTCCAATAATCATCGAGTAATGTTAGTTTAGTTTGAATGTAATTCCATGTTAGCCGATCTCTTGGTGATTTCTTAAAGTTAGAATGTGCTTTTTCTATTTGTTTTCTTAAACCCATCTGAAGACTGTATAATTTATTTGGGTCGTGAAAAGAAGCTTCGGAACTATCTGACACACTCATTTTGTAATTTCTTTATATCTTTGTAAAATATTTAAAGTTTCTAAATTAGTTTTATTTTTTTATTAATTTTGTATATATATTTTTTAATGTACTGGCAACACTTTATTGTTTTGTATATATATTTTTTAATGTACTGGCAACACTTTATTGTTTTGTCACTTTGATCGTTAAACGTCAATGTCACTTTTGAGTTCTGACAGCAAATGTCACAAAGTTTTTGACAGCTAATGTCACCAAGATTTTGACAGCCAATGTCATTAAGTTTTTGACAGCTAATGTCACTGAACTGAGTTTAGAAATTTACTATTTTAAATTATTGATATATATAATTTTTTTTTTTTTTTTTTCGAACTTCACAATATTACTATCTTTCACACACGACGATTTAACTTCCGAACTATCTACTTAACTATTCGCGTAACCGGCTCAGGAGGACCATGTTCCCGCCTATCAAAGGTCCTCCCAAAAAAAACGAACGATAATCGAAATGAGATGTTTTTTAATCTCGCAAAACTTTAAAAACTTAAAACAAAGTAATTCCACTTAACAAAACTCCGAGAACAAAACCATAGCTCCTCAAATTTCTGCACAACGCCATCTAGGCTTACAATACAAAATTAATAAATCCATAAATCAATCAACACTTTCTGTTTATTTCAACAAAATTAAATTGTACATATTATGCTCGGATTTCCACCAGTGAGCGAACCTTGTAAAATTTAGAGGCCAACCAATAATTGATTTAGAATGTTTTTTTTTTTCAGCAGACAGCACTTTGCCTACTTGTTCAAATAATGTATTGAGTGTGGCATATAATTGGTGAGGCAGATTACATCCAAAAGAATATTTACCTTTATCATTTGAAGAAGCAACCTAACACAACGATCCGTGGTGGCTGGTTTGAAATATGCCCTTATTTACATGCGCCGGCGCAGGCGCAGGCAAGCGCGAGGTGCCGAGAGTTATGCATTTGACCTCGTGACCGCCAGCATTCGCAAGTTTGCACTTTGCTTTAAACTTTATACTTTTGTTGCACGAATTGTCAAATGAAATGACAAGTTTAAAATGTTCGGTGTTTAATTCGTGTTAAAAAATTATTTTAGTAAATGTTTTTTATAACATTGCTCGTAACGTTGACAAACTTTTGACAATTTGGGGGGTTTCATCAGTGTATTAAAAACCAACATTAATGATTTGTTGATTAAAACATGAAAGCATAACTGTCCAAGGGAAGAAAAGGGAAAAAAAGGACGACCAAACAGAAGATGGGGAGATGATTGATTATCAGCAAATTAGACAACTTGTGGACTCTTTCTTAAGATAGAAAAAAGTGAGAACGTTAGAGTAGGTCTTTGCTAAGCCAGGAGAAGACACTAAAGTTGGACTCACATATTGTAACAAAAAAATATAAGCTTTAATAATAATAATTATCTATTGAAGGGTAAAAAACGAGAAAGAAATCTGCTAGTCTCAATAATGATCAAAGTTTAAGGCATAAAGGGCATGATTTGTAAGATGCGTGATAACAGTCGGGCTGGCAAGCCCGCAGAACTGCATTAGCCTTGATTGTTAACATCATCAGCCGACAATGCCTTTTAGAGATCCGCTCTGAAAATGCTAATGATAAAAATATGAATTTGAAAAAAACCATGATTATTAAGAAAAATATTTTTGACATACTTTTTGTATAGAACGACTTTTTTGATAATACTATTTCGAGATCGGCGGGTCTATGACGTAAAAGTTAACAGTAGCGACAGCTGTCATGGGTAATGTCGCCTGTCGCTGAATGACATTACCCATGGACACTAGCGCCACTAGCGATAGAGCAATAAATGGAAACAAATAATTTCTCAAGCTCATACAAAAGTGACGTTTGACAGCAACGACCGCGAAATTTACGCCTGTTTACTAACGTAAATTTACGCCAACCTGTCGCGACTTACATAATCGTACAGCGGATTGAACCGCGGATTGACTGATGCTTTAAATTCAAAATTGGATTTGGTAGGTGGCGCTGGAATCGGACTCTAAGCTTTGTTTTAATTTCAGGTCAGGACAACGTCTGCTGGGCCCACTAGTAAAATAATGACGCTTCTGCTTCTTAGACAAATGAAATTCGATGAAGTTTTTTTGCAAAAGTATCCCGTGGATTCAAGTGAAAAGTAGTCTATAGATAAGCACTCAAAGATAATGTAGCTTCATATTAGTGCAAGAATTTTCAAAATCGGATCAGTAGGTACTTTCTGAGATTACCTCCCTCCTATAACCAAACTGTTGCTCTTTATTAAACGACTTCTAGTATTAGTATAGAAGTGTAAATATTTACATCATACAATGCAATCTATGGACAATAATTACTTACACAATATTAAGAATTTACACATACGGAACCATTGTCCTCAAAAAAATTTACCCTTCACCAAAATTTTTAACTTTATTTCCAACCATAACGGTTATTGCACCCGAAATTATAACGAGCTGATACATCGAAAGACGCTATCCACATATGATGTATTGCGAATATTAACTTGAGGGGAAACGGGGGCTTAAGGGGGCTTTAGGGGGCTACGTTCCCCGTTAATGTTGAGGATTTAAACTTTAACGAGGCCTCATTGCACTTGCGTTTTAAGAGTAATATATGAGCATCAGTCTTGTGGGCGAGTGAAAAGGATTCCTTTTGAACTTGGGGCGAATTTTTTAAGGTCACTTGATTTCAAAAATATTTTTGTTTAAATTATACCTACATATTATTATATTTTTTTATTTTGTCTCGCTACCAAATGATCTTTTTTCTGTGGTTTTTTGACAGACCAGTTACAATAACAACGTCTTTTTTTACTAAGAATTCGGTATTATTAAGACAGAAAGTGGTTGAATGTTGAAGACTTACAGAGGTTGAAAAGATAAATCGAAGATGGCGATAAATCAATTATAAAAAAAATCTATAGGATTGTAAAATACAAGGAAACCGTAGTACAGTCTGAATGTTGCCATAGATACCCATTATGAATATGGATCGTAATTTTATTCACTGTATAACCCATTGGGCTCTTTTCAATTTGCTCACGCCGGTCACATGACCGGTTCAGTGTTACCACTGTATTATATTTCTATTATGAACATGTCTTTTGAAAGTCATAGAGATGAATTATATTCAATCAGAGAGAAAATGACAGTCTCTATGAGTTATATGGTTCACGAGATCGTAAAGCACCATCATAGAATTTATGTTCAGGGAATTACCTTCATTAGTTTAAAATTGATGTTGCTTCAAAGGGAAGTTTATTGATAAAGTTAACGCTTTCAGTTCGAAAGCTTGAAAAGACTGATGATCATAAGCTAGAAAATTATTGGAATAGTGAAGATTTCCAAATTAATAGTAGTTAGTCTGGCACTTAGGATAATGTGGCTTAATGAAAGAAATTACAAAATTGGATCAATTTCGGAGATTACCTCCTACATCCAAACATACTATCTACCTCTTTATAATTAATATAGATATAAAAATAAAATAATGAGACGGGCCGGTTGACGTAGTTGGTTAACACACCTATCACGTCGCGGTCGTGGGTTCGATTCCCGTCCAGGACAGACATTTGTATGTGAACATGTCTCTTTGTCCTAAGTCTGGGTTTAATTATCCATTTACAACAAAAAAAGTAGTATATGTAGTATATCAGTCATCTGATTTCCATATTACAATCTCTGTTTAGTTAGGGATCAGATAGCCGCGTGTAAAAAATGTCCCAGGATATTTATTTATTTATAAACATATAGGTTATCGAAATCTGATGACGGTAGTTTCATTTTAGTTACACAATAACTAAAAAAAAAAAACATACAGTCGAATTGAGAACCTCCTCCTTTTTTGAAGTCGGTTAAAAAGGAAGTAACTATGACGCATGGATCATTAGGTTACTTTTGCTCAGAAGAACCAACAATAAATTTGCGAAAAAACTAAAAAGAAACTCCAGCTAACAGTTAAAAGTATTTGTCGATTCTAAAACATTCTTAACACAACATTTGATTGATTATCTTCTGAACAAGATTTCGCTCTGTGCTCACCCCGCAAACTGTATCGGTCATTTGCTTAAAAGTAATTTGCCGGGCTGATTCAATTTGCCAAGTTTTTGCTCAGACATCCCGCGACTGTGCCACGTAATTGAAATTCCCGTGTGAACACCGCCTTATTTTGGTTTGCTTGCACTACTTCATTGCATACTAGGAAATATTTTGACTTTACTTTTATAATAATCATTAAAATGTTTCTGATTATTTAAAATTGGACCCAATTTTTGCCTTCCATATTGAGCCAATTTACACAAAAATTCTAATATTTTCTCTTTATTACATTTAGTTTAGAAGTTCAGACTAGCAGTTTCATCTTCACCATAGTTGTAGAACTCAGGGATAGTGTCGCTTCGTATAGAGAAAGAAGTAGTTTCCGTTCCATCCATTGCCCAAACTTACCTCTAAGTATAGATATCATTTACAAAATTTGTATTTCCCGCTCGGCCCTCAGCCTTAAATTAACTCCATAGCTTGCACCAAAGATTTTAAAGTTTGAAAATTTGAACGGACAAATAAACCATTAGAATTTAACATCTATAATATAAAAATGAATCGCAAAATGTGTTGGTAAGCGCATAACTCAACAACGCCTGGACCAATTTGGCTAATTCTTTTTTTTAAATGTTCGTTGAAGTCCAAGGATGGTTTTTACGGCGAGAAAAATTCGAATAATTGCCATGAAAACCCTAAAAATAGCCCTTTTCTTTTTCCCATACAAACACCCAGCTGTCAAACATTTGACGTCAATCGAAACAAAACAAAGACGCGTTTTAGAGAAATAGAGCAGAACAAGGTCTGCCGGGACAGCTAGTAGATAATAAATATGAAGATAATAGATTACTAGTTACGAGGTCGCATCTCACCTTTAACTTTATTAGATTAGATATTGATACACATTTATCAAATAATCTATTTCACATCACATTATTACATGGGAAGTTGCTAGAAATAATCAAGGCCATAATAAACTTAATCAAAATAAACTTTAAGGTCGCTTGTAATTATCAGAAAGGTTTGTGATTGATCACCATCTCAATGGGAATTTAATTGCCAAATTCTCCCGCTAGAAGGGCCAACTGTATTATGAGATGAGCAAATTACTCAATTGGTTAAAATGACAAGACTGCACGGTGGTTGAAAATCTGCCGTCAAGCAGCTGTCACTGTGTTTCGGCAGTTGCACTTGAGAGCCAGTTGCCTTTAAGGCATTGTAATAAGGAGTATCTACAACACATTGGCAATCCCGCTGGTATTGCTAATGTCTATAGGCGACGGTAGTCACTTACCATCGGGTGATAAATATCAATTTAATGTCCATAAATTATGGCCCCATGAAAATGTGTCCAATTTTTGTAGTTTTTTGTGGTACTATCAACAAATTTATATATACTATCTACGTGGTATTATATGCATATTTACAATTACATCAATTATAGCTCTTTGGAAGTTTCCAAATACTACTTTCAGTAAAGGAAAACATTGTGAGGAAACAGTACCACGTTGCAATGGTAAAGTACTTTGTGGTACTCGATTGATTGGCTACCACCCTCATGTTGAAAATCGGTCACCAAGTAGCTATGGATGTAAACCGGCAGTTTCACCAACAATACCCTAGTTTACCCCCTTAGGGGATGAATTTGAACCCTTCTTTAGTGGGTTTAGAACTCGTGTGAAAAATTTCATGTTTTTAATTCCAGCGGTTTTGAATATTGCGGACAGTAGAAGTCTCATTATGGTAAGATCTCTTTAAGTACTTATCCCATATTAAATGGTACAGTTTTGTTCCATATAAAGGTAAAGACAAAAAATGCACTACTTAGAAAACAAAAAGGACGAAAGTTAAGTCCAGTCATGCCTTTTAATTCAATATGTGCATTTGTGATCCCTTTATAATTTGATGTCCAATTAAAAGTTTACGCGTTTTTCTGAGGTGATTGTTCGTTGGCAGTTGGTAAATAAAATAAAGGCAAGGAGTGAATTCCTTTTAACTATTGTATTATTACTATACTAGCTTTCTGCCACGCGGTTTCACCCGCGTTCCCGAGGAATCTTATCTTTTCCCGGGATAAAAAGTAGCCTATGTGCTATTCCAGACTATAATATATCTCCATGTCAAATTTCATCCAGATCCATGCAGCCGTTCTGGCGTAAATGAGTAACAAACATACATCGATCCAAACTTTCACATTTATAATAATAAGGCGATGATAGCTCAGTGGTAAGTGACGTCGGATACCGCGGCGAAGGTCGTGGGTTCGAATCCTTACAATGAGCTTGAGCTTTCGGTGAAGGAAAACATCGTGAGGAAGCCACAGCATGGTGGTAGGGTACTTTGTAGTACTCGACTGGCTGGCTACCACCCTCAAGTTGAAAATCTGTCGCCAAGCACCTGTTGGTGTGTTCCGGCAATTGCGCTTGAGAGCCAGTTCGCCTTTAAGGCATTGTAATAAGGTGTACAACACACTAGCAATCCCTGGTATTGCCAATGTCTATAGGCGACGGTTGTCACTTACCATCAGGTGACCCGCCTGCCTCGTTGTCACTTGTGACATAAAAAAATTAAATAAAATAGCTTTCCGCCACACGGTTTCACCCGCGTTCCCAAGGGATATTATCTTTTCCCGGGATAATTTTTAGCCTATGTGCTATTCCAGACTATAATATATCTCCATGTCAAATTTCATCCACATCCATTCAGCCGTTCTGGCGTAAATGAGTAACAAACATACATCCATCCAAACTTTAACATTTATAATATTAATAAGATTAGTAAGATGCTCGCCCTCTGACTGAAATTCAACCAAAAAGATTTTAGGAAAAAAGTATCTTCAATACTGTCAACAAAAAAAAGTTAATCGGTTGACAAACAGAGGAAGTTAATGATATGCGTGTGTGTGTGTCAAACGCATGGTAGTGTGTGTAATGTTTTTTTTTATTAATTTAATTTATTTCTAACGCATATTTTATAAAAATATAGCTTTCTGCTGGAGAAGGAGCTCCAAGTTTCATACTCCTCCGTCCGCGTAATTTTCGTAAAAAGTGGTATAAAGTTTTTGCTTCTCGTATAATTTTTTTTTTTATGTCACAAGTGACAACGAGGCAGGCGGGTCACCTGATGGTAAGTGACAACCGTCGCCTATAGACATTGGCAATACCATCCCCTGGTATTGCCAATGTCTATATTGCTAATGTGTTGTACACCTTATTACAATGCCTTAAAGGTGAACTGGCACTCAAGTGCAATTGCCGGAACACACCAACAGGTGCTTGGCGACAGATTTTCAACTTTAATATTACTTTGATGATAATCTTGATCCCTTTTTTTTATTAATTTTGAATTAATGTTTCTTAAGATATAAATATTTATTTAAAAAACAATTACATACCTACAGTGATAAACAATAATTGTAAAGTTTAATTTAAGATCAATAGTTCAGCACGACTCTTGATAAAATCGATTCGTTTTCGGTTTCGATTGGATCCGGTCCGATTTATGAGACGAAATCATGTGATATATGTTTATGCGTAGCCAAATTTTTAATTTAAAGTATGTAAGTGAAAATGACATATAAACTTTCTGATATTAAGAAAAGGCCACCCAAGCGTACCTACGAGTATATGGAAACCTTTTAAAAGTAGGCATTATACAGATTGATATATCTATCTATACATATAATAAAAATACATATGATAAAATTGTAACGGATCGCTGTCTGTACATGGAAGATCTATAAGATAAAATATTAATGGGACCTTTATCAACGCAAATGGCACCCACAACAATGATTGAATTCTTGTCTGTTTATCTATTTGTCTGTGCGTTTGTGCACGCTAATCTCAGAAACGGCTTATCTGATTCAGATGTGGTTTTCACTAATATATTGTGGTAAGCTTCACTTAACATTTAGAGTTTGTTTCATGTCAATCGCATTTAAAGAATCACGTCGAAGTTTTTTTTTGTTATTAATATAAACGTGAATTGTTACTCTTTCACGCAAAAACGGCTGAATAGATTTCGATGAAAGTTGGCACACAGGTAGCTCATATCCTGGAATAATATATGGGATACTTTATTCCAGGAAAGGATAAGATCCCACGGGAACACGAGTGAATCTTCAATATAAGTAGTGTTTTACTTTTAGCCACTTAAAGATCAGAAGCCCTCTGTCAATTTTAATCGTTCAAAATTTTTAGGAGCCTTAGAACGATGTATTTTTCTTCTGCAAAATAAAACATCTTGTAACATTTATTACCTTTTTTATACCACAAGTGACAACTTTGCAGGCGGGTGACCTGATGGTAACTGAATACCTTCGCCCTATGGATATCAAAGCCTTAATGGTTAAAACACACTTACAGGTGCTTGGCAACAGATTTTCAACTTGAAGATTAAAGCCAGCTAGTCAAGTAGGTATTATAAAGTATTCTACCACCGTGCTTTTCTCAGATGCTGGTTCCCTCTGATGTTTTTCTCACCAAAACCTCAAGCTTAGTGTAGGTATCGAATCCACTGCCAACGCTTGGTATCCGACGTCACTACCACCGAGCTATCATACTTACCTACTATACTTTGACGACTATATTAAGATTTTGCGTTAATTTCAAAATAAGAGGCACATCGTACATCAGACAGAAATAAAAAAACGAAGTAACAAAGATCGGAAGACCATAATAAAATTGCTACTGACTTAAAGATAAAAGGTACATAGTCCTTTTCAACGACTTCCTACTAAAGATATTCGATTATATCGAAGAAAATTTTATAAAGGTAATTGCGCACTTCACTTTTACAACGACTTAATTTAACCAATATCTTGTCAGTGTTAACCATACTCGCTCTATATAAAACGATCGGTAAAATATTGGTACGTTAATGTTGAAATTAAGCAATAACACTTACATACTCTGGTACGGTCAATCCGATCTCGATACTACACATAAAATTTTATATTTTAGTCGTTTATGGTCTGAAAGGTAAGCGGAGGCGGGAGCGAGTGGTTTATGTCCAAACAAAAACGCCTTGATAGTCGGTCTGTATAATATAGATTACACTCAGACAGGACAAACAATCATGTTTGTGTACAGAAACGTTTGTCCAGGATAAGAATAAAGGATCCGTCAAATATATTGCCTTTTACTAGCTAATTTAAAGAGTTTTAAATCATAACATACATGAAAACTTTAATATCCATGGATATAAATGCAAAACTAAAAAAAATATTTTATGCTTTCAACTTAGTACCTATCCAACAAAGGATAAAAAAAACTAACTAAAAAAGTAGTTTTCAGTAGGCAACGTGTCCAGAATGTTGGCGGCATTGCCACGCTGGATGGCAAAATAATACTTATTAATAATTTCTTAAGACTGAAAAGATTTAAATAAAATTCGACACATACAAAATCTTCTCTGTCAACCATTTTATTTCTAGACAACGTAGAGAAACGATAGAAAAATATCGGCGAAAGTAAGTATTTGTATCGTGTAAGTAAAACCGCTACCTCCTACATTTTAGTCCTAACAAAAACACCCCAAAGCTTGCGTCGTTATATGATTTTATTATGACGCTACCGCAGAATCGTGTGTTATCCGACCAAATTAAGTGTCATAAACGTTAAGATCGGTCGTAACGTTTAACGTGGACATTACAGTATGGTCAAATAACCACTTGTGGTACATAACCATATGGGTTTTGGTATGATGTTTTTGATACCTAATAATTGTCTCCGGGTTACTGAGAAAGATTGTAATGTAGACATTCAAACAGACACTGGTAAATGCTAGATCATTAACCATGAAATTACTGAAACTTTTGCTCCTTTTCCTTTCAAAAAAAGAAAACATGTTTAATAAACTCGTTTAATATGTTTGGCATAAATCTTTGAGTTGAACAAAGAAAATATTAAATTATGCTTCTGACTTGTTATTAAGCTTTAATGCTTAGAAGGTCTCAAACTTCTGTTGTATATAAAAAAAATGTGGAGCTTGATGACCTTTTCGTACTTACTTAAGTACATACTTACGACCATTGATCACTTCAACATTGTGGTCAAACACAAGCTTAACCAAATAAAAATAACCGACAAACTGACACCCCCATTATTGAAGTCGGTAAAACATAAACGGATAAAGTTCTCAGTTTGGACTGACTAAAAAAACTAACGATAAAGTAAAAATCAAGTGTCGTGAAGATCATCAAAGGGTCGTGAGACAGTCACGGAATCCCGCGAATAAATCTACCGAACGAAACGGCGAGCGAACGATCGACAATCATAAGCGTTCGATATCGAGCGATTGTCGAGATATCGCCTAAACTGGACGGGTCAGTTCACGAGCGAACTATTTCTCACGGATTTTACATAGAGGTATGAAAATAAGCAATGGAAATAGTAGATGGTGTTTTTGTATAATAAATACGTACTGACTAAATAAACAAATAAAAAAACATATCAATATTTAAAAAAAAAGTTTGCCGCGACAAGCTGTTATATCATTTAATAAATTGTGTAATACATGTACTAATTTGATTTAATTTAAAGTTTAATGGAACGAAGTTCCTTATCGCGCGTTGTGAAAGGGGGCTAGACGGAAAAAATGCTCACGAAAAATTGTCACCGACACTTTTAGTGTCAGTGACTCTCTCTCTCTCTTATAGAAAGCAAGCCAGATATTTTATTCATTTCTATTTATATATATATATATATTTAAAAAAAACTATTTATATATATTGATATATATTTTTTTAAATATATATATATACTCTCTCGACTTATATAACTTCGTTCCATCCGGGTGTCCCTTGACACCTCTCAATTTTTTTTTCTTTTCAGGGCATTTAAATAAAAGCTTGTTTTAAAATTGTTTTTTTACCATTAATTTATTTATTTATTAACTCAATACATAGAACTGTTAAAGAGTGTGAGTCTTGAGTTATATGAATATTACATTTAAATTCATTATAGTCGATGCCTTATCAAATGATGCTAGTACCTTCGTGTCACGATCATTGGATCTTGTTAAATTGTTAACGTGAAAAGTTTAAAGTCTAGAGCACCACTTTATTTTGATTTCGTTGTTCAGTGAAGTAAATGTTACTAACATTATTTTTATTTTTATTACATCTCAAAAGGGTTAGGGCGCCTTTTCGTTGAAAGCTCCCAGACAGCAAATTGCAAGTGAAAACAACATGAAAATCGGTGCAGAGGTTTTTGAGTTTATCGCGAACATATAGACAGACAGACAGAAGCGAATTTGTTTTATAAAATGTAGTGATATACTTTTCTAATTTAATAATCAACAATGAACTGGGAAAATAAGGGTATGTATTCCGTATTATTTTTCCTAAAATTTATAAAAGAAAATCCGGTCAAACGGTAATGAAATGTTAGTCATTTTGTTGTGTAATAAGTCTTATTACACAAAAACTAGCAGACATGTCATCCGTAAACGGCCGGTAGCGTTGTAAATATTGATTGAATTCTTGTAATAAAATATCAATAAATCAATAACATTATGAAAGGAAAAAATTATAATCGTTTGAAATAATTATGACTTGTAGAATAATTTTATCTAGTTGAAATTATAAGGGCTGAATAATTATGATAGATAGTGTTTAGCAATAACAAGGATAGTTCCAATAAGATAACATAACAAAAAGCAACTAAAAATGGCTATGATATCTACTGAGCTACCACTGGGTAGTGACATCGTATGCCGAGGCGAAGGTCGTGGGTTCGAATCCTACAATGTTTACTACATTGTAGGATTCATTTTACACGGGCCGGTTGGCGTGGTTGGTTAACATACTGCCTATCACGCCGCAGGTCGTGGGTTCGATTCCCATCCAGGACAGACATTTGTGTGTATGAACATGTCTGTTTGTCCTGAGTCTGGGTGTAATTATCTATTTAACTATGTATTTACAAAGAAAAGTAGTATATGTAGTATATCAGTCAACTAGTTTCCATATACAAGCTCTGTTTAGTTTGGGATCAGATAGCCGTGTGTGAAAAATGTCCGAGGATTTTTATTTATTTATTATTTTATTTTTATTTTTGTATAAGTATTTGGCAGGTGATGTATATAAAAACGGTAACTTCATCACTTACCATAGAGTTTTTATGGTCAAAAACAAGCCTATCTATGGCAAAACATGTGTGATTTATAAAAAACTAGCTGTTCCGCGCGGTTTCACCCGCATTCCCGTGGGATCTTATCTTATCCCGGGATAAAATATAGCCTATGTTCATCAGGGATAGTGTAGCTATCCAACGGTGAAAGATTTTTTGAAATCGGTTCAGTAGTTTCAATGCAAACAAACAAACAAACAAATCTTTCCTCTTTATAATATTAGTATAGATATAGAAAACCGTGCATGCTATAGGTACTGTTTTCAGCGATATATTCTTTCACCAGTAGGACAATGCTGTATTAAGTAACATAGGCTATAATTAATAAAGATATCACGCGGGAGAAGCCGCTGGTGGAGGCTAGTTTAGTTATTTAAGGCGATGATAGCTCAGTGGTAAGTGACGTCGGATACCGCGGTGAAGGTCGTGGGTTAGAATCCTTACAATGAGCTTGAGCTTTCGGTGAAGGAAAACATCGTGAGGAAACCACAGCACGGTGGTAGGGTACTTTGTAGTACTCGACTGGCTGGCTACCACCCTCAAGTTGCAAATCTGTCGCCAAGCACCTGTTGGTGTGTTCCGGCAATTGCACTTGAGAGCCAGTTCGCCTTTAAGGCATTGTAATAAGGTGTACAACACATTAGCAATCCCCTGGTATTGCCAATGTCTATAGGCGAATGTTGTCACTTACCATCAGGTAACCCGCCTGCCTCGTTGTCACTTGTGACATAAAAAAAAAAAAGAAGCACATAACACTTCCAGTAAGGCTAGAACAAGTTGCGCGCGCCATGACGTCCATACGCTGCGCACGCGCTTCTAACATTGCAAATACCACTCTTACACAAATAGAACACATTGCCGACGTTGTAACACATACATGTTTTCTTAATTAGCTGTGTGTTTATTAGTGTGTGTGTTATGTTATTAATGAAATGAAATAAAATTAAATGTTTACTCATCCAAATAGTTAATTTAATATTTTATTAAACTTTCGAGGACAATTTTAGGGTTTCGTACCCAAAGGATAAAAACGGAAACTAAGACTCTGCTGTCCTGTCTGTCTGTCGGTCACCAGGGTGTATCTCATGAACCATGATAGCTAGACAGTTGAAATCTTCACAGATGTTGTATATTTGTATATGAGTGTAATTTGTGATTGTGTGAGTCCAAAATAAATGATTTTCTTTCTATGTATTAAATATTTCACAGTGCTATAACAACAAATACCAAACAACCAATATAACAAAATTTGTACGGAACCCTCGGTGCGCAAATCCAACTTGCGCTTGACCGGTTTTTATTGTTTTGTGACTATGACCTAATACTCGTAGTGTAAACAAAGTTAAAGTCAGAATAGATGACGGTCGAACTACAGTTTTCACCGGTTTTGGAAATCAGCCTTCAACTGAGAAGAAATGGCAAGAAACTCAGCAAGATTACATTTTTTAAATACTGTTAGACTATCTAACTGACTGTATTGGCTTTTTTTCATTCAAATAAAAAAAAAATGGTTAAGCTAAAACAAAAATAAATACGAAATTATAAAAAGAAATATTGATTATATTAGTTAATAATCAGAATATTTTGTTGTGGTAACCAAACATGAAAGCTACATAGTATTGCAAAACAAATTCAAGTTTTAACTGTATCTAATCATGCAAGGAATTCGTGAATGCAAGGACTAATATCATGACATCACATCGTGAGAGAATCCTTAATAGTAATTTGATATAGGCAATAAAAAGTAGATCAACATAACATAAATAAAAGCAAATAATCATAACTTCCGCCGGCTTCTAAGAGATTTTAATTGTCGGTAGCGACTTAATGTTACAATGAAGCGTAAAGAAATATTGTAATTATTTTTTAAATACGGCGTGTTCACATTGAGAGATGAAAATTTATAAGCACTGTTTGGTGAACAGTTTATAGTCTTACATTCTTGCTACTATAATAATAATAATAGAGCTTTATTTAATTCCATGCATATTACATATTACACGATAACAATTGATAACTTATAAACCTATGATATTTAATTTCATTTTGTTACAATAAATTTGATTTCTAATTATAAATTCAATTTTGTAAATTAGTTTAATTATTATTTGCTTTATTTATCAACTACCTAATTATTTAATGCATGGACCCCGTTCGGGTAGAAGCCTCCCCCAAGGAATTTTATTTTATTCTTGCTACGACGAGTATTTAAAGACTATTTTACAATCGATTATATTACTGTAAACGAAATAGGTACTTTCAGGTTTTCAAAGTCAAAGTCATAACCATTTATTCAGTTTAGGCCCTGGAAGGGCACTTATGAAGGTCGAATTACAGAAGTTACCACCGGTTCGGAAGTCAGCCTTCAACTGAGAAGAACCGGCAAGAAACTCAGCAAGGTTACATTTTTTTTAATATTTTTGGACCATCTGACTATTACTATATTGGCTTTTTTTTCAAATGTTTAACAATTTTATTCTTAAACTAATACAAAAATACATGACAGCTCATTGGTAGTGACATCGGATACTGCGGCGAAGGTCGTGGGTTCAAATTATACAATGAGCTTGAGCTTTCAGTGAAGGAAAACATTGTGAGGAAACCATATCACGGTGATAGGGTACTTTTTAGTACTTTTCTGGCCGACTGCAATCCTCAAGTTGAAAATCTGTCGCCAAGCACCTGTTGGTGTGTTCCGGCAGTTGCATTTGAGCCGTTAAGGCATTTTAATAAGGTGTACAACACATTGGCAATGCCACTAGTATTGCTAAAGTTTATAGTGACTACCACTTACCATCATGTGACCCGCCTGCCTGATTGTCACTTATAGTAGATATTATATAAAAACAAAAAAGTCTGTGATTAAGATGTTTATGATTTCGAAATAAGGCCTTTCTATTTACACCTTACCAAAACTAAATCAAATTTTATCAGTGTCTTACGCTATCTTTGTGCGGGAAAATTTTCAAATTTTTGAAAGGTCTTTCATTTACTTTCATTTACGCTTTATCCTGATATTTGCATTTATATTTAACACGCTTAAATTACTTTTGAATTTATTGCAAATTCAATATCATAGTGAGAACATTTCTCATAATAATCATCATTCTGTAATCATTTATCATTAATTCGGGCATTTACCAATCATTAATCATTAAATAGAGCATTACGGAAGCCGTTCTTACATGCAATCCATCAAAGTGAATTTTAATCGAATTTTGAATTATAGTTTGATTTTACCGACTTTATAATGCTATAACAACAAAAAAAAAACATACAGTCGAATTGAGAACCTCCTCCTTTTTTGAAGTCGGTTAAAAACTTTGTTTTAGGTTATGTATATGGTATTTGTTTTAGGTTATGTTTCTGTTGTTATGTATATCTATTTCTAATTTATACTAATATTATAAAGCTGAAGTGTTTGTTTGTATGTTTGAACGTGCTAATCTCAGGAACTAACTGGTTCGAATTGAAAACGTATTTTAGTGTTGCAAAACCCATTTAATCCCATGGGAACGCAGGTGAAACCGCGGGGGGCAGCAAGTAAAAAACACAAGATAATTAAGTCTTGTAAAATTAGTCCCGTTTTAAGTTTCCTCTGTGTTTATGGTACCGTACCTCATCACATTATTGTCCTTCTGTCTGTCTGTCCGTCTGTCAAAACTCTTTTTTATCAGGAACAACTGAAGGTATCTAATACTCATGTCTGCAATTCCTAGGGCCAGTCAAACTTCCAAGTCACAATCAAAAGATTCGGCCGTTTATGTCGCATATTTTGACTCTCGTTTTCTCATATTTTTGTTGTGCCTAATAATCTTATCGATATATTCAATTGAGAACTATTTATAACTAGTTTTCCGCCCCGGGGTTTCACCCACGTTCCCGAGGGATCTTATAATTTCTCGGGATAAAAAGTAACCTATATGTTATTCCAGTATATGATCTACCCGTGTGCCAAGTTTCATTAAAATCCATACAGTAGTTTTTGCGTGAAAGAGTAACAAACATACTTTCGCATTTATAATATTAGTAGGATCGTAGGATACATAGGAAAACCGTACTAACTAAAATCTAGGTTGATAGTAGATTATATGGTTCAAAAAACTTCGTTCGGCAACATACATATTACAAGATTTGTAGTCTGAAAAGACAAAAAACTTCCTCAGAAAGCAATGTGTATTATATTTCGCTTTAATATTTATAGATATACAACAAGGAAAAAAATGAAATATATTTTTTTCATATAATTAATTAAACATATCGTACCTATAAAAAACGACTCGAATACTTATTATGAATACATAGTAGTGCTCTGGCTTTTTACCATTCGTCAAATTATCAAGAACATATATCTAAAAAAAGTAAAAATAAGAGCAAATAGCTGTTGAAACTCGACGTTATAATTAAGTGCAAATTACAGTCAATTTGTCATCATTTATCAAACGGCGAAGCAAAAAGTGAAAACGTAAGTAGGTACTATCTAGTTTTTTGCATAATTATAACAGCAGCTAACGATTAGCGTCAGAATTACAAGCAATTATAAAGTGTCATAATTGTTGGTAAATGTTTTACTGAAACGCGTATAATGATGGCGTTTAGGCGCGTGCGCGAGAAATAGAAAATGTGGGAAAAACTTTACCCAATGGTGAAATGTTTTAGTACAGAAGGCGTACTACCATATTAACGAATATTTAAATGAAGACAATGCTTGGGTGTAGCGCTCGCTCTTGCAGGACATACATTTATGTAATAATTCTAAGTTTGTTTTGAAAAGAGTAATTGCTGAGTTTATTGCCGGCTCTTCTCAGCAAAAGCAACCTTCCGAACCGTGCATTAGAGTCTTTAGAATCTGACAATTCATAAGCACCTGTGAAGGCCTATTTGGATGAATAAACATTTCATTTCAAATATGAAATGCTAGCTTTCTGCCCCGCGGTTTCGCCTGTGTGTCTGAAGGAATTTATACAAATATATGCCTATGTGAATTGCTCATAATATAGCTTTCTATAACTGAAAGATTTTTTTAAATCGGTTGTGTATTTGTTGAGTTTTTCCAATATAAACAAACATACGAATCATATATTTTCTCAATATAATAATAGCTTAGGAATTATGTTTATTTACTAAAAAAAAAAAAAATTTTGTATATTTGTATTTTTTTATGTTACAAGCTCGAATAATAGTAGCGCATTAGAAATTCTATAGAGATTTCCAATATATTGCCGACCCTTTTACAAAGCCTAGAGGGCAATGGTTCTCAAATGCAATTGCCTGAACACAAAAGCTGGCTGGCTACCACCCTCAAGTTGGAAGTATGTAGCCAAAAAACTAGTAAAAGAAAACTTTTATATTTAGCAAGATTGTGTCCATTTCTAAATCTTGATATTTATATTAATGATTTAATTAATCTTATTGGTACATAGAATTCAAATTTGTGTGATGCTTCACAATATAATCCCTTGAGCTATTGACGCATTAATTAATTAAATATGTAAAGCAGTATTAATTTTTCCATCTGATTTAACATTTTAATGAACTGTGAATATTTACTGCCATCTGCTAATATATTTTATAGTACGAAATACATAATACAATTAATTTTAATTGCTGGAGAGAAATTGTTAATCTAGTTCGTTATATTATGTAAATTAGTGCAATTAAAATATAAAAGACTCGGGTATGTTAAGGACAAGTTATGGACATAGCTTATGGATTGTTCGCACGTTCGAATTAAGCCTTTTTAAAGTTATATTTGACTACTATTTTGTGGTAACTGATAATGTGGCTGCAGGTGGTAAGCATACAAAGTACCTATAAATGAAAACTAGCTGATTTAAAATAGTTGATCATACTACTGATAAATTTTACTATGAGACCAAATCTGAAATTTTGAAATTCTCTTAAATTTAAAATTTCGAAAAATATTTTTTTTACTAGTTTTCAGTGTTGTTCCTAATATAAAACATAATTACTTGCAGAAAGTAAGTTTCGTCGCGCGTTTGCAATCATCTTGCGTATGATGGAATACATTAGCGAATAGGGATAGGACGGAAAATAGGGAGTCATCAATGCACTAATTCGAATATAATAAAAAAATGCAGCCATCATAACATAAGGGAATGAAAATTAAAATTGATTGCAAATCCTCCGTAATAAATATATACTAATATTATAAAAAGGAAAGATTTATATGTTTGCAACGAATAAACTCAAAAACTACTGGACCGATTTAAAAAAATCTTTCACCATTGGAATGCTACATTATCCCTAAGTAACAGGATATATTTTTATCCCATAGGAACGCGGGTAAAACTACGGGGGACCGCTAGTAAATGATAAAAATAAGCGAAATATTTTTTTACTGCATAATAGACATAAAATGATGAATAAACAAACTCAAGTTTTTTATTATGTACTTAACATAATAAAAAACTTGAGTGTCAAGGGACACCCGGATGGAACGAAGTTATATAGGTAAGTCGAGAGAGTATATATATATATATATATAAAAACATGAAAATATCTGGCTTGCTTTCTATAAGAGAGAGAGAGAGAGAGAGACAGACAGAGAAACATGCGCACGCCGCACAGCGGTGTCACCGAGACTTTTGTGTCGTAAGATTTTTTTCTGTCTAGCCCCCTTTCACAACGCGCGATAAGGAACTTCGTTCCAATAAGCATCGCCTTAACTATTATCAATGTATGTGATCAAACCAGTGGCCAGCACTGACCTATCGTAAACCGAAATAGTTGTTTAGATAAGATAAAATCATATATATTTTACACAGTTCATAGCTTCCGCTTCTTTTTATATTTGCTCATTTAAATTGTCGTAAACATTTTCAAATGAATGAAAAGTGTTTTTGAATTACCTGCAAATATTATATTGATAATGTGTTTCATTTGTATACTTATTTGGCATATTACATAATTAATTTATAAAAAAAATACTTATTTGGCAATTTTATTGGCATATTACATAATTAATTTATAAAATAATATATATTTGGCAATTTTATTGGCATATTACATAATTAATTTATAAAAAAAATACTTATTTGGCAATTTTATTGGTATATTACATAATTTTATTTATAAAAAAAATACTTATTTGGCAATTTAAAAATAAAAACTTATGAAAATGAAAATACTTTTATTTAAATACGCCTTTTCATGAATTTATGAATAGAATAGTCTAGACTCAATGCACGGTTTGGAACGTTGCTTTTGCTGTTACTCAGCCGGCCATTTTACAATTGTGATTATTTTATATATTTTATATCGAATTGTCAAAAACAACATTATAAAAGTAACCTAACTTTCGAATCGTTAGGTACCTATTATAGTACCTAAGTTTTGATATTCATAAGTGGCCTTAAACTGAAAAATAATAAAGGCTATTTTTGAATAACTACTTTGTTGACTTGGGTTGAAAAGACTAAAAGATGGCTGATGAAGCTAAATGTCTATAGGCGACGGTTGTCACTTACCATCAGGTGACCCGCCTGCCTCGTTGTCACTTGTGACATAAAAAAATAAATAAAAAAAATGGGAACTGGCTCTCAAGTGCAACTGTCGGAACACACTGATAGGTGCTTGGCGACAGATTTTCAACTTGATGGTGGTAGCCAGCCAGTCGGGTACTACAAAGTACCACCACCGTGCTATGGTTTCCTCACAATATTTTCCTTCACCGAAAGCTCAAGCTCATTTTAGGATTCGAACCCACGACCTTTGCCGCGGTATCCGACGTCACTACCATTGAGCTATCATTGCCTTGAGAATGGTGGCTGATGAAGCTAAAGTCGTCATAATTGAAACTGTTTTTTAAATCAAATCACTAACTAACCTGTAACTATAATCTGATTTTCTGAGAAATAAAAACATTGTCAACATGTAAATTAATAAATTGTTTATTTTTAATATGACGATCCAAGAGATCTCTATCATTAATCCAGGTATCATTATAAAGTGATAGAACACGTGTCTCCAAATAATCATTATGTCAGATTTAAGCACAACATTATGTTTATAGAATTATTTACGACATACGAAACGGAAGTCGTTAGTGAGATATGAAAAAGCCGTTTTTATTAAAAAAAATGCTCTTATTTGGGAATAAAGATTTTTTGTGAAACAAGAAACTTAACACAAAGATTTTTAGTTTTAAGCAGTAACTAAGCTAGTCTTTAGAAATGGTGATTTGATAGACTTGATGAGGATATTAAGCTACTAAAAAAAAAGACAAAAGTAGAGATAAAATGGTAAAAATGGATGTATCTAAATGCGGAACTGACTCAAATCAAAATTCATTTATTCAGTTTGGCTCCAATAAGACACTTATGGACATTACAATTGACTCTCCCACCAACTGACTAAATGTTAATTTAAACAATACTACCTGCACTGTCTTTTATTAGATAAGCTAAGATAATTATTAATTTCCTTTTTTTTTATAAATTCATAATATTTTTTGTAAAAACTGTATGTAACTGTAAAAACTATATTAAGCTCTAAGTAAAATCAAAATCTTAACTCATTTATTCAGTTTAGACCCTGGTAAGGCACTTATGAACGCTACAATTGAATACCACTGGTTCGGAATACACTTAAACTGAGAAGGTAAATTGAGATATAGCCAAATTTACCTAATCATATCGCGATCTAGTCCTACCAACAACCAAGGTGTAACAAAATAGACCAACTACGTAATAAATACATCCTAAGCGTATTGAAACAACCTACTTACTCAAACTAAAAACATCACAAGATTGTTCGTATAGGTAATTAGATAAAAAAAACTAGTAGCTGATAAAATCGATTCATTAAAATGAAATGTGTTGCATAAGTGCCCCAAGGATACAATTTAATCGATTCCAATCGAAACTTTCATCGATACATTTAAATCGATATTCGCTCAGAATTTGATATTAACCTTAATGAGCCTTGATGACCGTCCTACGGCAGTGCATGATGGGTTCATTCCACTTTGTGCTGCAGACGGTGCCACCATAAGATTTATTTTAACATACGTAATTGTCGTAAAGTTTTTTGAAATTTTAATGACAAATTTGTTAAAAAACAAAAACAGAAATGCCAAGAAGAACTGATGAAATAGTTCGGAGATTCGAAATATTTACTGTTGATTCATTTAAAACTTCGGTATAACTTGAATAGCGATCTCTGGTTTTTTTGTTAGTTTTGGGACGATCTGCCCACAAGTCAAAGAGATAAACGATTTTTTAAATGTTGTCGCATAGTATAAAAAACACCTAAATTAAATAATGATCAGTAGTAAAGACGTCAAATGCCATGACGAAGTTCGTGAGTTCGGAATTTACACTGAGTTTTAACTTTCGGTGATGGGTAAGGCTAACTAGGTGGGTATCTGTAATTGACTGGTTGGCTACCGGTCTACCTGAAGGTATATTCCAGCAATTGTATTTGAGGTCAATTTCCTTGTAGAAACTAAGTAGAGTCAAAAACACTGGCTGTCCACCTGATATTGCTACTGTCATTGGCAACGGCAGTCTGTTTGCTTGTTTGTTTTAGCTGGATTGTTTCCGCACATAGCCTCTTGATTATGTTTTTTTTTGGAAGGACAAAAAGGTGGAGATTTGAGGGACCATAGACACCCTTACGCGGACTGTTCGGCGAGTGCTTAGGGCTCTCAAGCGGGAAGTTTATATTATACTTTATTGTACGGCAGTCTCTTATCGAAGCATGAAAGAAATCTGAAATAAAAAAAAAATATTACAATGTACCTACTTAATAAAAAGAGGTCGAAACATGAGCTCCAAGATGAACAAACCAATCGACTTTCAACTCGACATTCGACACAATCGAAAATCTGTATCGATCGTGTAATTCCGAAAGAAATGATGAAGTGTTATTTATCAGCATCATTGAATGCTTTCGTATTGAGACTCATTACAATATTGGCGGGTATGCGAGACCTCTTTAGTTTCAATTAGGTACCTATACCGATGGCGGCTTTTCACGGGTTAAGAGTTAAGGGGTGATGTTTTGAACAAAAATAATAAATAAATATGTAGGTTTATTCGATCAATTTTGATATAAAAAATGCTAGATTGAATAAGTCAATTATTTATACATATTAGGTGATTCTATTATATTTATTTTTGTGATATTAATTCGGTTAGGTTTATACTGTTATATTAGTCAAATAAAATAATGATTTTTATATCCAAATTTTATTGTATGACCCTATTTTTATTTCGCTTCCAATGAAAATAGTAAATTCCGAACAGAAAAATCATTCTGTATAGTTTAAAAGAACCGTTCAAAAACCACGTACAAGGTAAGGTGTCGGCATCACGTTCAGAAATCGCATCAAAATTACAAAGAAGTTAAGTGAAATTCACCGCGCTCGGTGCACTCTTACACGCGTAATGACACCTGTCAGTAATGACAGCTGTCAACAGCGCGCTCGTGAATTTACGATGAGGTCGAATTATAATATTGATAACTAATAATGATAGCTATACCTACACAATACTGTCAGGAATTAAAATGCTGACTGAGATTTTCACAGTTATAAATAACCTTTGTTTTGTTTTGTGTCACATGTTAAGAACTCTTTATAGGTATACCCTGCTACCTCTTCTTTGCAAGAATATATGATAGAATATAGATTAATAAGTAAATTATTATTTGAAGTCATCATCCTAAACCTAAAACTCACTTAAACACCATCAGTAAAACATCATAAAGAAAAAAGATTTTTATGTTTGTTTGTGATGAATCAATCTTTCATCCACAGATTATATTTTAGTATAGCTCCATCAAGAATGCGGGGGTAAGATAAGTAAAATTTGTATATCCAATCATATTTGTACCTCACTTAATACGACTAGTTGCTAGGCGATGATAGCTCAGTGGTAGTGACGTCGAATGCCGCGACGAAGGTCGTGGGTTCGAATCCTACAATGAGCTTGAGCTTTCGGTGAAGGAAAACATCGTGAGGAAACCATAGCACGGTGGTAGGGTACTTTGTAGTACCTGACTGGCTGGCTACCACCCTCAAGTTGAAAATCTGTCGCCAAACATCTATCGGTGTGTTCCGACAGCTGCACTTGAGAGCCAGTTCCCATCTAGGCTTTGTGTGCTTACCACCATCGGCCACATCATCACTTACCATAGTGAGATTGTAGTCAAAACACAAGCCTATCCAGAATATAAAAAAAAAGGCACAGGCTTTCCATATACCGTGACTAAGTGTGATACTATGTTAACAATAAGTTAACTGGTGCGGAATAAAAGTGTTAAAGGAAATACCTTGTTTTGTACCCTTGTAAAAGGTAGCAAAAACAGAGTAGGTAACGGTCAATATTAAATAGAATATAAAGAAAATCGTCTTTTCTGTTCAGGTTGGTTATAAAATAAACAAAAGCAAATACTAAACGATGGCCCGCGATCTCGAGGGATTTTAACTGTTCCCGGGATAAAAATATGTCCTTCTTTTAGATCCCATCTGACTCTCTAAAGAAAAACTTGAGAGGCGTCTTTTATATATATATATAAAGATAAATATATATAGAAATGAAAATATCTGGCTTGCTTTCTATAAGAGAGAGAGAGACAGACAGAGAAACATGCGCACGCTGCACAGCTTACAATAAAGTGACACTGACACTAAAAGTGTCGAACAATTTTTCGTAAGATTTTTTTCCGTCTAGCCCCCTAAAATTAATAAAGGTTTAGTGATTTAGGCGTGAAGCTGTAACAGACAGACAGATAGACAGAGTTAATTTCGCATTTAACTATATCTATTAGTCATAGGCTCATAGCGTACGTAAACAATAGTCTCCAATGAAGTGAAGCACTATGTACGAAGTTGTGTGCGTGACCTGCACGAACGTTATCCCGCGTGACTCGCATCGTATAGCAACGCGATCGGCTTCTTTTTTCAAATTCGGCTTCTTTTACTGTGCTTCACATTAAGTGTTTTTATTTGTTTGAATGTAATAGTTCGGATTTTTTTAATGTAATAGTTGAGGTAACTAATGCGGGTTATAATTTTTTATGTATTTTTGTATTACTTTAAGAATAAAATTGTTGAACATTTGAAAAAAAAAGCCAATATAGTCAGATGGTCCAAAAATATTTAAAAAATGTAACCTTGCTGAGTTTCTTGCCGGTTCTTCTCAGTTGAAGGCTGACTTCCGAACCGGTGGTAACTTCTGTAATTCGACCTTCATAAGTGCCCTTCTAGGGCCTAAACTGAATAAATGGTTTTGACTTTGACTTTGACTTTGGAAAGACGGTAATACTTACCATAAGATGACCGACTGGCATGCTTGTAAAATTTCTAACATAAATTAAATATCAACACCAACAGAACTCACCAATAGGTGCTTGGGGACAGATTTTCATTGATATCATTTCATTTCCTTGACCGAAAGCTCAAGCTTAAACTCATCGTAGGATTGAAGTCCACGACCTTCGCCGCGGTATCCAACGTCACTACCACCGAGCTATCATCGCCTAAAGGATCAATATTGAGCCAGCATTCTCATCTTAGTTCTGAATATGTAAATTAAAAAGTATTTTTTAGTATTGTATCGTATTATTGTTTCAGTGCAATTCTAATTTTGAATTTGTGTAATTAATTCTCGTATAAATTACTAATAAGTACTAATTAATGGGTTTGTAATAAAAAAAATGATCATCAAAAAGTATTTTAATGAATTAGTCCGCACATCATAAGGGCGTTAACCCACAAACGCGTTTGCTTCATGGCGTTTTAAATCAACCGACCCCCTTATAAGCTTAATGAGACAAAAGCATTATTCATATGATGGTTTTTTAAATCGAAACAAGATAACTTACACTCAATGAGCATTATCGGGCACTCTATAAGGTCACAAAAGACCATAAATTCGGAAACAGACAAAAATATTTTCCGTCTTTCCACCAGATTTTCAACTCTACAACGGTAAAAATAAGGTTGAAATAAGTTGAAAAAGTATTGTTTTAGTGAAAAAGTAGTCGACATTATTCCATTGTTGATACGTAAATACTATAAGAACGTATCCGTTACGTCGTAATCGAATTTATTTTTCCGAATCGAGATCTCGATTTTAAAGGACGTTAATCGAATTGATTATATTTAATTTCCACGGTTAATGAGGACTATTCTGGGTTTATGGCGGTCATCAGATTTCAGAATGGCTGCCAGTCGGGTGACAAGTATATTTTTTTTAAACCGAGTAGGTACTTTAAAATTTCAACCATCTTATTGATGGTAGGTAGTATTAAGATAGTAGAATAATTTTATCTCAATAAAAGTTAATAATAATAAATGGGATTTCAATATATTTTCCGTAGGATAACTGCTGTCCCCCGCGGTTTCACCCGACGGAACCATTTAAGAAAAAGAAAGAAAGAAAAATAAATTTATTTTGGACTCACACACACACAAAGACGGCAACAAACAGATTTTTTTGAATTTAGGGGTTGAATTTAAAAAAAAACCTTTTTAACCTTAGGGAAGGAGGAATTTACCTGACAAATTTATATCTACTTTTTGAGATTTTTTGATTAATAATTTGATTTATACTCGTATAGATAGATTGTTGTGTCGATCTATTCTACTCTACTATCAATTAGTTAAGTATGCATTTATCGATTTAAAAAACCTTTTTTGATTCTACAATAAAATATATTTACATAGAAACGTCGCCATTAGAAGGTAATCCAAATAAGAACACGTCTAAAACCGAACAGCGAAACGTAGTCTCACAAACGTCGGCATTCAAACAAAGTAGGCATATCTTCTCGCTATCCTATATACAGGGGGTCAAAACAAACCTTTTAAAACAATCCTGAACACCATTAACACCTTGTCCGTCAATCACTATACAAGCCATGTGCCCGGATTCGCCCTATTTCGTGTCAATCCTCACGCTGCACTATCTAGGGTCCGGATGGGGCGCTGATCTAAGATATCTATCTAGTCTTCAATAGAATTCCGTGGGTTCATTTAGTTCTTTGGTTAAGGAGAAACTGACTGTTGTAATAAAATAGCTGTCCCCCGCGGTTTTACCCGTGTTTTCTAGAGAAGCCTTTAGGAAGAGAATAAAAAAAAAAATGTTTCATAGGGAATATACTTAGATCTGCCTGCCGAATCCCGGTAAGCAGCACGACTAAGCTAACTCAGCAGAGCTTGTACTAAGGAAACCAGATACCTAACTATTTTTTATACATTACACCCAGACTCAGGACAAACGGACATGTTCATGCACACAAATGTCTGTCCTTATCAAGAATCGAACCCACGACATTGGAAAAGTTAAAATTATAAATATCCAGGCCAACCGGCATCGACAAAGGTAACCTTTATTATATTTATAGAATCAGAAAAACATTTTATTTATCTCCCACAGGGGCTTAATAAAAGTATTTTTCTCCCATTCCTCAATCTCCTTAACCGTACAGTTTACGTGACCATTTCGCATTGGGCGTGCGACCAACCTGGAATAGGCTAATTGTTACCGACGCCATAATTGCCTTTTCAAGTCCTAATAGCGCTATTAAATAGCTAGCGAAGTGTGCACCTAGCCTTACTTGGCACCAACTCGACATTTGGAAGATGGAAGCGCTGCTTTGGCACCTCATGGCATCTCCTGATTGGTAGTTTGATTCTAAAGACCTATTTGAATTGTGAGAACATTGTGACTTGTGCGTTTAAGGTTGAGTTATGGTTTCTCTTTTTTTGTTCGAATAGTTTGAATCTGTAAAGGTTTTATTTATACTGGTTGGATATTTCTTTAGGGCATTTTGTTTTAAACTGAAGTGAAATTATCTATAACAGATTTATTGCCTGTTATAAAAAAATCAAAAGTACCAACATACTACTTAGTAGGACAACGAATAAGGGTCAATTTTAACTTGTGTAGCGCTGTTTTGAACTTCCTGTTCCTGGTGATGTTTGAGGGGCTTATTAAGTTTATAGGGGCGTAGGTACCAGTGTCATACAAAATTAGAAATATAATTAAAACAAAATCTATGTTGGAATGTTCTCTGAAAAAAAAAATGTTTTCCAAATATTTGATCAAGGATTCAATAGTATCGACCCAGTATATAATTCTAGGAAAATTCTAGAAAAAATGCAATAATTTCTAGAAAAATACTCCGAAACCCTGTAAATTTATAGAACTACCGGTGAAACGAATTCTAAATGTTTTTTTATTGAAATTAATCAATTTTGCTTGAAATCCATCAAAGTCAAAACCATTTATTCAGTTTAGGCCCTAGAAGGACACTTATGAAGGTCGAATTACAGAAGTTACCACCGGATCGGAAGTCAACATTTAACTGAGAAGAACCGGCAAGAAACTCAGCAAGGTTACATTTTTTAAATATGTTTGGACCATCTGACTTTTTGGCTTTTTTTTTCAAACGTTTAACAATTTTATTCTTAAACTAATACAAAACATCGTCACTAAAACTGATATCGAACCTAAACACTTTCAAAAACATTCAGTAAAGAATAAATATAAGTCGAGTATACAGTAGGATATATCATGTAACCTTCAAAAGCCCTATTACGTTATTATTTATGATGATAATTTTCATCCAAACATCAACTCATTCACTTCCCTATAATTCCCGACCACTTTTTTGACAAAGATTTATGCTTTTTTATAGATTATTCACTGATAACTATATGTTAAGGTTAACATAGTATAATTTTGCCATTTAACCTCAGAAGAGCTTCATGCAATAGTTATCTGTTGTTTAAGTGACATGAACAATCTTTTTGTTTTATAGTTATTGATAAAATTCATGCTGACTAATACATATTTTTGTATTTACTTTTGGAACAGTTAATTAAAAGCCTTATTACTATGTGATGTCTTTTGATTCAAGGCGATGATAGCTCAGTGGTAGTGTTGTCGGATACCGCGGCGAAGGCCATGTGTTCGAAACCTACAATAAGCTTGAGATTTTGGTTAAAACATCGTGAGGAAACCATAGCACGGTGATACGGTACTTTGCAGTACTCGACTGGCTGACTACCATCCTCAAGTTGAAAACTTGAGAGCCAATTTCCGCCAGTTTTCTTTTTGGCGTGGTGAGATTGCGGTCAAACACAAGCTTATCTAAGAGTAAAAAAAAATTAGATCTGGACATTTAGTAAGAAATACTATTAGGGTTTGTTGGAAGTGGCTTTGAATGCCATGATAAAGGTTGTGAGTTCGGATCTTGTAATCAGCTTTCAGTGTAGGAAAAAATCATTAGGAATCCACACTCTTGAGAGACAGTTGTGTGCTGGGTGCATTACCACGTTCAGCAGGATATCATGATAATTACCTATTTACAGTAAAAAATTAAGTTTGAATGAATTTATTGACAATAATGTGTTTATAATAAAAAGCCAATATAGTGAGATGGTCCAAAATATTAAAAAAATGTAACCTTGCTGAGTTTCTTGCCGGTTCTTCTCAGTTGAAGGCTGACTTCCGAACCGGTGGTAATTTCTGTAATTCGACCTTCATAAGTGCCTTTCTAGGGCCTAAACTGAATAAATGGTTTTGACTTTGACTATCGTAACTTTTATCGTACAAGTTAAATTGTTTTTCAAAATCATTACTAAATAAATAATAAAGGTTAGTGTAATGCTTGTGTAATGATGTTAAGGAAAATGCAAAATATAGATAAAATGTCAAAATCTAGGTCAGATCCATAAGGATGTCACTCTATGAAAATAGATATTAAATTGACTTATCGAAAATATCGTCATATGAAGCCGTGAGAATAGCTCAAAATCGTGAAACTTTAGCATACCCAGATTATTATCGTCCACTGACGTGCCCCGTTTATGAGAAACGATGCACATTACACTCGATTTATTCATAAATACGGCGAGAAATCGAGATCTCGATTGGTCACGATCGATTGTTAAAACGATTCTTTAAATTGAATGTTGGAAACGAATATTTTGCATTGTTTCAAGGTGTCGCCGGGACGTAGACACTGTATAATTTAAAGGACTATGTTTGATTTTTATTAACCAAGTTTAAAAAAGAAGGAGTGGCAGGAGGCACATGAAATGTTTATTCATCCAAATAGGCTTTCACAGGCTTATGAATTGTCAGACTCTAACGCACGGCTTAGAACTTGAGGCACGGTTACTTTTGCGAGAAGAGCCGGCAATAAGCTCAGCAATTTTCATAACAAATTTCCTGCAAGAGGGAAAGTCAAATTCAAAACCATTTATTGACTATAAAGTGAATGAATAGTTGACTATGATTGGATACTATGAAGGTAGAATTACAGAAGTTACCACCGGTTTAGAAAGCAGCCTTCAACTGAGAAGAACCGGCCAGAAACTCAGCAAGGTAACATTTTTAAGCTATTGTATAGCTTTTATCGCGGGCTTTGATGGCGACCGAATCAAAAAATTTCGTAACGAAATAACCTGACACCGTAACCATGACAACAGTCATGTCCTTAGGCATATTTTTGCCGTCGTCGACAACGTTGACGTTTGCCCACGACGCCGACGGCGGCAGCCGTCAAAAACGCGGTTGCAAAAAAAAAAGTCTAGAGACAACACACTTTTTTTAATATTATTATTCAGCTATTATTCGGCGGCGGGACTCCCTCGTCGACTTTTCGAATAGATGGGATGAAAAGTATAATGCTATGCAATAACTTTATAGCGCCAGTCCCCGAGTGCCACAGTTAATTTTTTTTTAAATATTTTTGGCCCATCTGACTACATTGGCTTTTTTTAATGTTTAACAATTTTATAATTAAGCTACAATTGTCATAATAAAAAAAATATTTGATATGGTAGGTAGTGAACTTTTGTTGAATGAAAAATGAAAAATTGTCGTGATTTATGTACCAGCTTTTAACAATTATAACGTCTTAATGATGTTATTATGACACGCAGTTTTAAAAATAATTAACTGATTATAATAATTATTTCACGTATAGAAAGCTGCATTAGTAGCAAGTAGGACCCATGGGCTATATTTTATTTGAATTCCATCGGGAACGCGGGTGAAACCATTAGGTGGAAATTAAATAAACTGAATAAACTCACATATTAAAAGCACCACTAAGTAAAATTAATTACTAAATTTGAAGTGAACCACTATAAAATCACACTCGCAAATCAATCAAACGGGACAATGGGACCAGATCTCTTCCTGGACAATCCGTTAATCCATTACAGAAAGCCTGGACTCATTAAAAAATACCGACACAAATCAAGTAGCTCGATGGGCCCAATAATTCCCACGAACTTATGACTTGGGCCCACCAATTATAATGAAAACAATCATATCATTAAGGGACGCGGGCGCTCCATAAAATCGTTACTTCAACAATTGGCAGCGAGTTTGGGTGGATATAGGAAGTTTTTGGATGCGGTTTATTGTCGAGGCGCTCTGAAGATTATGTCAGGTTCCAGTGGATGTATGATTTCTAAATTAATAAGGTGTTGAAGTAAATAATTAACATAAAAAAACTAAAATATAGATTAGATTGGGATTAGAAAAATATTGTGTGATTGGTCGGTCTTTAGATTAATAAAAAAATCGGAATTAAAACAAAAAAAAAGTCTTTTTTTTTAAATACAAATAAAAATTTGATTATTTTTTAATAAAAAAAATGTTTTTTTTTACTGTAAACACATACATTTTTATCAATGTCAATAAATGATGACGATTCATATAAGAAAAATGTTTTATATTTTTGACTGTGCTCAATATTTCCATGTCTGCTCACTACCTTCCTACCTCCATTGTCTACTTTAATGGACAATTATACATTGTGTGTTTAGAAGCGGTCCACCAGTAGATTTAGACTGATAGCCACCGCTCGTTAGGTAGTTTCTGAGTTACGAGCGCCCATACAGACATACCGACACGCATGCAAAACGCGGCCTCCCATGAGATTTATTGTGTTTTGTAGTGTGATGTAAGACTTCACGTTAATGCTGTATTGACAATAGTTACTTGGATATTAGACAGTAGGTCCTGGTGTCGTGAGAATAGGTAAGATGTCGTATTTTTAAGAATAACAAGTATCTACTTGTTTACTAGTGGCACTGAGAACTGTGGACCTTGCGAAAATTTGATATTTTTCACATTTTTTACGTTGTCAACCACCGTGGTTCCGCCAAAAAATATCCATGTAATTTATATTAACGAAACTACTCACAAAATTTCATGAAAAGATCGATGCTGGTTAGAGTCATAAGGGCTTGCGAAAATATTGAATACTAGCTGTTCCCCGCGGTTTCACCCGCGTCCCGTGGGATCTTAACTTTTCCCGGGACAAAATATAGCTTATGTTCATCAGGGATAATGTAGCTTTCTAATGGTGAAATAATTTTTCAAGTTGGTCCAGTAGTTTCAGAGCCTATTCAATGCAAAAAAAAAACAAATCTTTCCTCTTTATAATATTAATATCTATAGATAGACTATTACGACTATTTGAATATTAAAATTTATTAATTTTTTTGACCATATAAGAACCATAGAACAAATAAAAAGGGTAGAAGGAGCGTACACAAAAAATACACGTGCGTGCGTGACCTGCACGTACGTTATCCCGCGTGACTTGCGTCGCACAGGAACGCGATCGGCTTCCTTTACTGTGCTTCACTTTAAGTGCGTCTCTCTGTCTACCTTTTTTATTCGGTCTGAGTTTAGAACTTAATTATTTTACTGGCATTTCCATTTTATTATTTGCAGTAGCAGTTCTATTAAACCGTAGAATATTGAAGACGCAATATTTAATTAACTAGTTTTAAAATAAATTACTTTGCCATAAAACATATTTGTACATTCGATGATATGTCACGGTTACATAACACAACGAAAATAATTGATGCAGATCAATAATATAAATCGGTTCAATATTTAATTCGTGGAGATTTTGACAGGTCATTTTGTATAACGAGACCGATTTTAAGGGCCCTCGGGTTCAAGTGACCTGATTGAGTATACCGGATTGATCGTTTTGTATCGGTACATAGAAAACTGGTTGGGTTATAGTACGATCATAAGATACGATAGGAAATATTAGGTTTTTATACAATAAAATTGGCATTTAAAAGTAGCACAAATGACAGTAAAAAGTTTTGTTCAAGATCACACGAATATATTTAATTGGTGAATTTTAACGATGAGAAATTTAGAAAATTGCAGTTTTTTTTACCTTAGAAAAAGCTGTGTTTGACCGATGATGTGGCCAAAGGTAGTATGCATACAACCACTAGATGGGAACTAGCTCTCAAGTGCAGCTGTCGGAACACACCGGTAGGTGTTTGGCGACAGATTTTCAACTTGAGGGTGGTAGCCAGCCAGTCGGGTACTACAAAGTACTGTGGTTTTCTTACGATGTTTTCATAATTGCTGACACCAATTCAACTCGTGCGCAACACCTTAAATTCACGCGTGCGACCACATACGTAGAAACAATTCGAGTTCGCTAACTTATGAATAATCACTGGCCAATTATTGACCACAAATGTGTTCCTTTTTTAAACTTGATTGATAAAGCTGTGGTCAGTTATAATTTTAAAATTCGAATCACAATCGAGTGAGAAAGCTTTATTTTTCTGTTAGGACTGCATAAATAAATATAATAGTCGTTATTTATTATTATTTATTTAATGGCTTTAGTTACAAGACTATCTTAACCTAAACCAGTTTTAGGGTTCCGTACCCAAAGCACAGATTACTAAATAGTTACTACGTAACCGAAGGGTAAAAACGGGACACTTCGCTGTCTGTCACCAGGCTGTATCTCAAGAACCGCGATAGCTAGACAGTTGAAATTTTCACAAATTATGTATTTCTGTTGCCGCTATAACAACAAAATACTAAAAACAAAATAAAATAAATATTTAAGGGGGGCTCCCATATAACCAATGCGATTTTGTTGCCCTATTTTGCTCGATATCAATAATGGCAACAGGTAGGCACTTGAAATATTTACAAAATTCTCAGTTGCATTTTTAATTTAATAATAATAAAATTAAAATAAAATAAATATTTAAGGGGGGCTCCCATACAACTAACGTGATTTTTACGGAACCCTTCGTGCGCGAGCCCGACTCGCACTTGGCCGGTTTTTCAATATTCTTCTTTTATGTTAGAGTCACCTTATATTGTCACATTCCGTGTAAATTCTAGGTCTAGTCCTCGTCCGTACAATTCCGGTCAGGCTTTAGTGAAATCGGCGGCTAAAACTTTTCAAGGACTTTTTGAGACAACCTGAAAAGTCACAATACATGTTTTAATTTCAACTCACCTCACTTGTACACTTAGATTGATCTTTATTGGAGAAAACACCGCAGATATTATTCAATAAAACTTTCCGAGGGTTCTTATCTTTTACCGAGATAAAAAGTATCCAATGTTTGATACCAGTATGCCAAGCTTCATCAAAATCCGTCAAGCCGTTTTTGCATTATTGAGAAACCAAATTCCAAGCTCACAAACATCCAAAAATACAAACTTTCACTTTTACAATATTAGTAGGATAGGATGAAATTATATTAAAGTTCAATCCAAATATTTTTTTACAATAAAAAAAACTGGCAACACACGTCTTAAAATTGATGTTAATATTTTATTGGCGGCAAATGTGGTATTTTTTTAATGATGCATTTTGTGTCAAGGTATCGGTTTGCACTGCCTACGGTCTTAACTGAAAATAAATGTTTCCGTGAAACTGTGAAGGAGGCAATCTTGGCCCTCGTAACTTATTCCTTCAAAATCAATTTTCTTGTTTACACTGACCACTAAAGGCAGGTATTCGCTACCCATTACTTAGACATATATCGAAGACTTCCTAGTTAGGGTTGTCACATTTTTTTTCCAATAACGTAGGTAATCAAAATCTTTCGATTGTCTGATCTAAATATTTGATTTTACTACTATAATATCTACAATATACCTACAGTATTTTTTATAGTCGCCATATCAATAGTGACCGCGAATATTTTCCTGCCAGTATAAACTAATTTGACAAGACTATATTTCTATCATTTTCTTATGTGTTAGGTTAGAAAGAGATATTTAGTAGATTGGTTTCTATATACTGAACACAATCCGAAACCAATAGCTAATATTAAGTAGCAAGCTTGATAATTTACTAGCACGTACAAAAAAAACATACCGGCAAAAAGTTTTCAGTATTTTATATTCGTAAATATCATATATAGGTACTATATTTATTTATTTTCTGGTTAAGCTTGTGTTTCACCACAATCTCACCATGGCAAGTAATGATGTGGCCAAAGGTGGTAAGCAGACAAAGCCTAGACGGGAACTGGCTCTCAAGTGCAGCTGTCGGAACACACCGATAGGTGCTTGGCGACAGTATTTCAACTTGAGAGTGGTAGCCAGCCAGTCGGGTACTACAAAATACCCCACCACCGAGCAAAGTTATTTTATTATTATCAAATAAAATTTGTGGTAGCAGTCAACCCTATATATCGCGACGGATTTTCTACGAAAGCACTTAAAAACGATCTCGATAACCGAATTTTCAATTAAGTGTCATAATCGTACCGCGGGTTTCGGGAAATTTATTATTTTACCTTACAATTTGGGACGTGCACATGTTTATTACGTTTCATGTTGGTACACCAAAGTGAAATTACCAATGTTAATGCGCTTTACAATTTGGCAGTATAATCTGGAGTATTGGTAAGTGGAATTTTTTTATTCAATATTACCAATGGGTTGTCATACTAGCGCTGATAATTTTCTTTTTGCTTAATGTAGTTTATTTTAATAACTTGAATCGCTAAAAATAGATCTTATTGTTTTCCTGGCATTTTTGTCTCTTTGATAGCCAAGATTATGCTAGTGTTCGTCCAGTGGACGAAAAACGATCATATTTTTATTAGGAAACAAATCTGTCTTAATTTTTTTTATCACTAAACTGGCTAGAAAACAATAAAAAGCTAAGACAAGAAATCGATTCTTAAGCAGAGGATAAAAAGGGGTACCTAAAATGTTTTTTTTCTTTGCGTATTAACAAAAATGATATATAAAATCGAAATACCACTCAAATGTATATTATATGAAAGGATTTTTAAAAATTCTACCCCTAAAGGGAACCCGGGTGAAACCACAGGAGACAGCTAGTTTTTTACATAAATGTCATCGACGGAAAAATGTTACATGTCCAAATAAAATTGTTACATAATTCTTTTCCAACGAGTTAATAAGGTCCACTTTGTGATATGGTAGTGTAATAAGCAGCCACATATTTTACGTTCTTTAACACCTACAAAAATGTGAAGGCTCAAATTAAATGGGACTGTATGTTACACCGATACGTAACATTATCTTTTTTAAATCAAAATATTATCTATAATTTTAGTTTGATTTATTTGACGAGTATATTTTGGAAGGTACAGTAGAAGTTATTCTTGCCTCATATAAAAGTTACTTTAAATCTTCAGTATTTCAATGTTTTACAAAAAAAAGGAGTGCTTTTTTTTATATACCACAGGTCTGACAAGCAGCCAGGTTGGTTACCTGCTGGTAAGTGACTACCGTCACCTATAGACATATCTATATAGCAATATCAGGGGGATTACCAATGTGTTGTCGAACTTTTTTTTACCATCAACATTTAATTAACTAACAATTGAGAGCCTGATAGTTGCCTTCAAGGCATTTTAAAAAGGTAGACAAGACCTTAACAATTCGTATGACCTGCCTGCCAGTTACTAAAATTCCAACTTAAAAATATATATATTTTTTTATAACCACCAAATCAATGTCGATAGATATATCACCTTACATTACGCAACGGTGTAACAGACGACCATTAAGGAAGAGTTTCAATAAAAAGTGTCCTCTTTCGAACACCTTGTTAAGTTCGCATCTCCACCAATTTGACTATAATTATCTCCATAAGGCACCTACCTACCAGACGACACGGAAAATATTTTGATTAAAACCCCGTTTTTCATGTTGAAAATAAGAATTATATATAATTACATACCTATATGAATTATTTATTAAGTTATTATCTTATCTACAAACGAGTATAAAAAAACAAATTATAAAGATTTTAAAATTTTAAGCTGTCACGCGCTTCTCAACGTCAAAAGGGATGTAGCCTATATTTAATTAAAAAATATCTAACACTAACCAGTATACCTAAAAATTCTCGTAAACAGCGAACGCTTTGCAAAATTCAACCATTTTATGATTTATAATTACCAATTTTACAACAAAGAGTAGATCTTTTGATGGTGTACCTATATTTATGACGTCACATGGCAGTATTTCATACAAACCTACATAAAGTATCGTTTTGACATTTCATAAAAATAATCTGATTTGGTATGCGGGTTATAATTTTTTATGTATTTTTGTATTAGTTTAAGAATAAAATTGTTACACATTTGAAAAAAAAAGCCAATATAGTCAGATGGTCCAAAAATATTTAAAAAATGTAACCTTGCTGAGTTTCTTGCCGGTTCTTCTCAGTTGAAGGCTGACTTCCGAACCGGTGGTAACTTCTGTAATTCGACCTTCATAAGTGCCCTTCTAGGGCCTAAACTGAATAAATGGTTTTGACTTTGACTTATGTCAGTCAACATCCATATTGTTTAAACTCGCGCCCATTTACACACGACAAAGATAAAAGTCAGGAATTGCGATACAATGTATTGTAGGCAATCAACGGGGAGCTTATTCATAGACATAGGAACCAAATTGGTCTGGCACTCTGCGATATCAAAATATTTGTTAAATTAACTCATTACATGTATTCTGTAACGTCATTTATGTAACTAACTGATATTTTCTTTTCCTATGTTAAAAAGTATCCTATGTACTTCTCCATCTATCTCTATATGAAATTCATGAAAATAGGTTCAGCGGCTTACGTGTGAAAAGGTAACAGACAGACAAACAGAGTTACTTTAGCATTTATAATAGTAGCAGGGATATTATTTGTCTTTTCTTTAAAAGACTATCATTGAAAGTACACTTTCTTACATAACTTCTGTTTAACTAACTTTTGAATATAAACTTAGGTATAGTTCTTGTATTTCTTTGGGTTTGTTATAAAAAACTCATACATTAACCCTTTGTTGAGCCAAATTTTTGGTAAAATTGTGCTGACTAATGCTGTGCCTTTATATGTATCTTGAGTGTATCTTAAAATGATAATGAATAAATGAGTTAAAAAAAAAAAAATTAATAGGACTTGTTAGATTTATAATAAAGCTTTATTTTGTTTAATCCTCTCATAATTCAACATAACTTATGTTCGAGATGAGCATAAAACAACTCTGTTCAAACAATTAAAGTTAACTAGTTATAGGTCTTTGTGCTTATGCTAATGTTTGCTTGGCACGAAAACACATAGCGGTTTGACAATGGCAGCGTGTATTAGAACATTTTTTAATTTAATTACGGCTAAAATTTAAAGACAGTAGAATTTGAGTTTTGTTGCAAGGGTTGTACGTCCAAAAACCTATGCGACTAAGCTGTTTTCGAAAGTGTAATCTTTTTGTTTTTTTCAAATCGGTTTTTTGTCTCCCAAAAGTCTGAATAAAAAATTCTTGATTGAACAGGAACTACCAAATAGTGTAGTAAATTTAATATGTTTATTTCATCCATCCAGACGGGCCGGTTGGCGTGGTAAGTTAATACACTGCATATCACGCCGCAGGTCGTGGGTTCGATTCCCATCCAGGACAGACATTTGTGTGCATGATCATGTCTGTTTGTCCTGAGTCTGGGTGTAATTATCTATTTAAGTATGTATGTAGAAAAAAAAAGTATTATATGTAGTATATCAGAGATCTGGTTTCCATATTACAAGCTCTGCTTAGTTTGGGATCAGATAACCGTGTGTGATAAATGTCCGAGGATATATTTATTTAATGTTGGAACTCACGTGAGTCATGGTTTGGCTGATGATGATGAAAAGGTATATTAATCGATTCTTATTTGATCAATTGAAATGTAGAGTGATTCTGATACATTGTTTAATTCAATTTGGGTATGGAGCATAATATTATGAAGGTGAAAATGTGGCGAAATTAATGCTCAGGTAAATAAAAATCTATTTAAATATAAAAGTGAAATACCACTACAAAGTCTCAGAAAGTATTGGCGATGATAGCTCAGTGGTAAGTGACGACGAATACCGCGGCGAAGGTCGTGGGTTCGAATCCTACAATGAGCTTGAGCTTTCGGTGAAGGAAAACATCGTGAGGAAACCACAGCACGGTGGCAGGGTACTATGTGATACTCGACTGGCTGGCTACCACCCTCAAGTTGAAAATCTGTCGCCAAGCACCTGTTGGTGTGTTCCGGCAGTTGCACTTGAGAGCCAGTTGGCATTGTAATAAGGTGTACAATACGTTGGCAGTCCCCCTGGTATTGCTAATGTCTATAGGCGACGGTAGTCACTTACCATCAGCCTGCCTCGTTGTCAATAGTGACATAAAAAAAAAGCTTGAAATATGGCAGATTGATTCCTAATAAGGATAGGTATAATAAGAAAATAATTTTTACATTCAACTCCTAAATAGAACGCAGGTGAAACCGCGGAAGAGACCTAGTATTATAAATGCATTCTTTTAATCAGTATTAATGAAATACAGACGGACGTTCTATTTATTAGCCTCCAGATCCATAGCGGTAAGTTGGCATAATAATTTTCTCGCGTTAACCAACATACATGATCGTGCGCAGTCATAAATTGAAATCCGATATTGACATAAATAAAGCTGGATCCATACGTGACGACATGCGATGTCGTTTGTGCGTACGATATTATCGTAGCTTCGCCCGGTTTATCTTGGCCTTATTTATTACGGTTTATGCTAATTGCAAATTTATTGAACGCTAGAGACTTCGTGTTAGCTTTTTATTAATTACTAGTTTTTCGCCCGGTTTCACCCGGTTTCACCCGTTTCACTTATTTAGAGGTTGAATTTCAAAAAATCCTTTCTTATTCCTCGTCTACGTCGTAAAAATTGTTGATCGAAGCTTAAAAATAAACCAGTGAAAAAAAAATATTTCTAGTTCCCAGGGTTAAGGCTGGGCGTTTTGATGAGTCAGTGAGTCAGGCCTTCTCTTTTTAGGGTTCCGTACCCAAAGGGTAAAAACGGGACCCTATTACTAACTTTTTTAATTATTTTGACTCCCAATTATGTTTCTGTTAGTCTCGAAAATCAAATGTTGTGATCTATCAGTATATGAGGAGTGCTTCCATACTTTACTTTTGATTTCATCTTTCTCTTACATTATAATGAGATTGTTCATAAGAAAACATACAAAAACAATATCAATAGCACGTTATCAAATTCAAGGACTTGTTTTTTAATGTATTTATTTGTATACAGCGTGATCTCAAAAACCGCTGAAAGGATCCTGAAAGCCAGATTCTTTAATAAATAAACATAGTGCATATCCATGAATCTCACACAGTACTAACTATTTATCACCATCATCAATATAATCCATATTGCATCAACATCGACGCCATGTTTTTTTTACACAAAAACAAAATTAAAGATGCCTTCACACTGATATCTTCATACACAAAAACCTGTCAGCGTATCCAGTTCTCATATAACGACCTGCAAAGCTTACAAACTATAACAAACTGCCTGCCTATTATTTCAATTGACTTAGGAATCTGAAACCACTTTGTTTCACAGAAACGGTAACATCGACACTTGGTACGCACTTTATCTGTAATATTGATTTAGTTATGTGTGGTCTAAGTCATCAATTTATAGCGGGACAGTTGAGTTTTTTTTTTTTTTTTTTTGTTTTTTTATTCTGGATAGGCTTGTGTTTGACCACAATCTCACCATGGTAAGTGATGATGTGGCCGAAGATGGTAAGCACACAAAGCCTAGATGGGAACTGGCTCTCAAGTGCAGCTGTCGGAACACACCGATAGGTGTTTTGGCGACAGATTTTCAACTTGAGGGTGGTAGCCAGCCAGTCGGGTACTACAAAGTACCCTACCACCGTGCTATGGTTTCCTCACGATGTTTTCCTTCACCGAAAGCTCAAGCTCATTGTAGGATTCGAACCCACGACCTTCGCCGCGGTATTCGACATCACTTACCACTGAGCTATCATCGCCTTGAGTTATATTGTTGAGGCAGTAATTTTAGCACTTTATTGCCTTTTCAATTACTGTTATTATAATACTTTTGTATTTATCTCTTACAGTTACATAAGGCACCAATTTTTTTAAATTTATTTATTAGGTTTGCCAACGTAGGTATATTACACAGCATCTCAGAAACTAAACTTAAATAAAGTAAAAACTATCATAGTGTAAATACAATTAAAGGCTAACACAGCATGAATGTAAAATTAAATTAATAAGTGCCGTATGTCACCGACATGTAAATAACTAATTATGAAATATGGAAATAAACGTAAAAACTAATATTTTGTATTGACTTAGAGTACAAGACAATATGTCAGTCTTGGATGACTTGTAATATCTGTTTTACTATGTTATACTCTAGCTGTCCACCGCGGTTTCACGTGATTTTCGTGCGGTTTAAAAAATATAGCCTATGATACTCAGGGATAATGTAGCTTTCTAATGGTGAAAGAATAAATGGTAAATTCGGTCGAGTAGTTTTTGAATATCTTAACAAATAAACAAAAATCAAATCTTTCTTATAATATTAGTTTGAATAAATATGAAATTATTTGTACATGATAAAACATTTTTTTTTATTATTTTTGAATATGTTTAAGGAGGATTATTATGGAGTTATTATGAAGACTTTTTTAAATTAATAATGTTCATTCATAGAACATATTCTCTTTGCCTTTTCTCTATTTTATATAAAAAAAAACTTGGTAAAACTTTACGACTTCGAATAATGTCATCATCATCATCATGTCAGCCGGAAGACGTCCACTGTTGGACAAAGGCCTCCCCCAAGGATCTCAACGATGACCGGTCATACGCTACCCTCATCCGTCATACACAATTTAAATTCAATAAGGCTTCCTCTTACAACTTATACCACCCGTTGCTTTTCAAAGATGAATGGCGTACATTACATGAATGCGTTTTTCTCACATTCCCTCGCATAAACCATACGCCCGAGTAAAAAGAGATCATCCAATTAAAAAGATATACTGTGCCATCTCACCACCTCGAGCTCATCACCGATCGTTTAATTCATAACTCACGTTCTTATCTACAATGTGATATTGCAAAACGCGTCCATTTATTTACCAAGACTTTTTGCTCTATCCCTGTCTTTATAATTACGAGTAAAAGAGATGGTAACTTTAAGAATCAATAAGGAATTATTAACGACAATTCGTATGTTTATGATGTAGTTTGTATGACCAGTGGAAGATTGTTAGTTTTTATTTGATGTTACGGTGGAGAAGAATGACGTCGTTCTTAGAGCTATAATTAAAGGCAATTAGCAATGTCTTAAGTACTAATTAAAAATTAGTATCATATTGATCAGTTAAAATTACGAATGGATATAAGAAGGGCATTAAGGCATTGTAAAAAAGTCGACGACACAATAGCAAACACCCTGGTATTGCTAATGTCTATAGGCGACGGAAGTCACTTACCATCTGGTGTTTGCCTGCCTGGTTGTAACTTGCGATAAAAACTCTTTGAGAACCAGTTCCTAAAAATATGATTAAGAATTTTTGAACAGAAAATAAAATCTTGGTAGGTACCAATAAGAGCCGTAGGCAAAATTTACTTGATTATGTTGTACTTACGTAACAGAGGATTAAAGAAAATATATGAGTCCATAATTTCCATGATATTAAATTACAATTACCAATAACTTTAATATATTCTGATCCGACATGCGGGCTCAAAATAGTCATTAAAATATTAAAATTTTAGTGATGTAACATACTTTTAGTAGCTGGTGTTATGAGCAGAACCGTTATGGTAGAAAAACATGTGAATTCAAAGTAAATTCAGCTAAATCGAATTATAAAATATGATTGTTTTTTACTTGTGGTGCAAAATATTTTTTTTATTCTGGATAAAATTGTGTTTTTTTTTTGGAACGAAGTTCCTTATCGCGTGTTGTGAAAGGGGGCTAGACGGAAAAAATTCTTACGACACATTTTAGTCAAAAGTGACGGCGTGCGCATGTTTCTCTGTCTGTCTCTCTCTCTTATAGAAAGCAAACCAGATATTTTCATTTATATATATATATATATATATAGAAATAGAAATGTTTTATTTTTATTTTTTATATATATATATATATATATATACTCTCTCGACTTATATAACTTATATAACTTCGTTCCATCCGGGTGTCCCTTGACACCTCTCAAGTTTTATTTTATTCTGGATAGGCTTGTGTTTGACCACAATCTCACCACGGTAAGTAATGATGTGGCCGAAGATGGTAAGCACACAAAGCCTAGATGGGAACTGGCTCTCAAGTGCAGCTGTCGGAACACACCAATAGGTGTTTTGGCGACAGATTTTCAACTTGAGGGTGGTAGCCAGTCAGTCGGGTACTACAAAGTACCCTACCACCGTATTTATTAGTATAAAATGATTTTATACCTAAAAATGTTGAGCAGCCATAAATAGCAACAATTTTCATATTATTTTTTCAGAAATACATAATTTTATTTTATGATATAAATCATGGTAATCTTTCGTTATCATTTCCAAAAACTACGACAATTTTAATATGTTTGGGATTTCATTTTATTTTAAGTTATTAGTCATTGAAATGTTTTCAGGTATAAAAACGCCGCATCTGTATGCTATCAACACGAGTACTTTTCTTACACTCATATTATATTTGTCTATGAATATTGCTTCAGGACACGCAATGGACTCGTAAATTACGCGACGAAAATAAATAAGTATCGTATTTTTAACGATTATTTTAATTGATGTCATTAATGTCTACGATATTGATTACGATTTATTACTTTCGGAGTCTTTGTTGTGAATTGATTTAGAGGCTTTTACTCAAAAGTAGTTCTAAGTTATTTGACTTTAGGCCTATTTTGGACTAAATGTGTTAAGGCTATATTTAGATGCCGGTAAATTGGTATAGTATGTTTAATAGATAACTAAAGAAAAACGGATAAATCTTTTAGTACAAAAATTATACAAAAGATCAGAGCAGAGTTAGTACCTACCATATAGCAACAATCCAATTTTGGTTACGAAAATATATCGTTTAAAATATTACTCACCATTTATTACTAATTAATACATGACACTAATAAAAATCATATCTTTTACCTATATTTGTTTTTATCAGTTATATAATTTAAAAACTCTATCTTAAATAAATACAACTTAAAGGAAAAAAATCCCAAGAATCTTGACATCCAACGTACCTACCATAAATTATTTCATAAACAAGTGTACGCAATAATTCAAAGAAAGAGTTCAAATCCAACAGGCTGCTGTCAGTATTGCCAACGTGAAAATCGTTTAGAAATACCCCATCTACAATTGAACTGTTTGGTACATCACATTTCTCTGTAAATATATCATTCAATACCACTAAATAAAATGTGGACAGCTAAATTGCTCTCGCTTCCGTGCGCTGCGGAATCTTCAAAAACGTCTTATATTATCGCTATAATTCCATTTACAACCTTAATAACGTCTCATTTAGCTTCATTTTCTACCACAGTAGCATTGCTATAAAAAAATAAGTCTCACGTTTCATATTCGATTCTATTTCCAACTGCTAAGCTAGAAATCTTATTAGCAGTGGTTACTGCTTCTATTTTTGGATTCACTGTAATTTCAACTCTATCTGTGTAACGACTAGCTATTAATTCGTTTGGAGTAGATTTCCCGTGATGCTCTGCTACAATTATTTAGTGGCAACTCAAGATAACTAACGAGGTATCAGAAAGCTCCGAGCGGACCCTTGGAAATGTCTGCAGTTCTAAAGCAACTCCTTAAGGGTGCACCGACAAATTGTTCCCATTGAATGTTTATATGCAAGTTCTAAATGGAACCAGCAATTATTGGACCGACTCCTTACTTTGGTATTCGTTTAATGAACATTGTTTTCTGGTTTTCCTTTGCTAGCGGTTGAATGGGTCGAGATAATGCTCGGACAATGATTTGTTGTTTTGATTCGTGTGCTTGTATGTGTAATGAGCAAAATGGTTTACTTTGTCGGCTATTTTCCGATTTGCTGTTAGATATTTAATGAAAATAATAATTGTTAGTAAGTACTTTGTTCAGAACTTATTTTATCTTATTATGTAATCGCTATCGCCGCGATTTTACCCACGTTCCCGAGGGATGTTATGTCCTGGGACAAAAAGTATCCTAGCGTAGCGTAGCCGAGGCCTGAAAAGGTAACAGAAAGACAGATTTACTAAAGTAATTATAATAATAGTATGGATTTTGATATTATGTAGACTTAGTTAGTAATAATAAATAGCTTAGCCTGCTATCTTTGAAAAGGTAAACGGTATTAAAAGTTTCATTAAAATACTTTTTACCATATTGAGATTCTTAAGTCCTCTAAAATTTGAAAATATTTACCAAATAAATACTTTTTATGACAAGTTCACATAACAGATGTGAAAATACTTGCTACCAAATTAATGTGAAACATCAAACTTTCCCATACAAGCATTGCATAAAAATTTAATGTCAATAAAAATATTTCCACGTCACATCATAAACAATGAAAGAATTTCAAAAACACGCACTTAACAGTACCAGAAAGATAAAAGATAAATACTGTAAGAGGACGCGACAAACCGAATTGGTTTTTCTTGAACGCAATTAAAACCGTGAGATAATGTAAATTGGTACTGTTTAAATGCTTACTTTATAAACACTATTATTGACATTCGCAAAATTAAGTTTCACACCAATACAAGATAATTTAAGTACACCCATACAGGATGCAATTCGCAACGTCAAAATTGCAAAAATATGCAACGACTTTTATTTTAGTTTACGCTTGAAACAATGGATGATAATTTGGATTGTAATGCTTTTAATATTTAAAAAGATTATTGGCAAAAGTGTGATCCATAAATAAGTTCAAAATTTTGCTGATAAATCTCAAGAAGAATTATTTAGAAATTTAAAGAATCATTCGTTTTTATTATTGGTCCTAATTAGCTAGATTTGATTTTATCAGAAAGGTCCGAACAACATGATATTTTTTATGAAATTAGAATGCTTAATCATCATTGAAAATTTGATAAAAAACCATAAAATTCAAGAGTTTCTTTAATGCTTAACTAACTAACACATAATTAAGCACCAACTACATTGACGACTTGCTTATGGTATCCAGGCACTCAAAGTAACTACCATAATACAATCCAATCGTAATTTTCCAAACAGCAGTCATTAACGCATTAATAAAAGTTTTGAATCACCCACAAAATACAATATTCATCATGACCTTGCATTCACGGTTGAGTCGTGATTTAACTTGACTGAAACGAACATCTCATTAGCAAAATGGTTGATATGGGGTATGATTTTAAACAGCATATATACAACGCGCAAGATCATTGACGTTAATCGCGTATTGGTTTGTTTTAAATATCGTTTTAAACAATATATTCGCATTCAGATGTTTAATATGATAACTGGATGTTGCTGAATGTCACCGTGACCAGTATTGAAATGATTCTGGATATTGGAGCTTCTGATGATATAGGAAAATTCCTTATGGAAAGGGTTGTAAAATTTTTGGTAATATAGAATTCAGTTTCAGTCACGTAAACCTAATTTTTTCATATTGGAATGAATTTACTGCTGAATAATATTCCAAAAACTAAATAAAAGCTTTTAGTCAAGTTATTTATAAAATTATCGAGCTTCTCGTACTTGTAATTAGTCACCAAGCACTTACTAGTGTCTTTGGGTGGATACCAACAGCTTCACTTGAGAAACAGTTGAAACAGCATGATGGCATGATTATAGTCAAACATACTGCACCTGGAATCGTGATTCCTGGAATTTTATTTTACAGGTAGTTTTAGGACTATGGTCCCAAAGGTGAGCCAAAGGATTAAACAGTAATTAAAAAATATTAATGTAAAAAATCAATGTATTACAAACAAATTAACTAAAACATCGGTATGTAATAAAATACTTGTAAACCACGACAATCCATGAATTTTAAAGCGGTCGGCATTTAAAATTTTTACAAACTTGTGCACCAACGTTTACGACTTTTATTACGATACGATTCACAATGGCGTCGTAATTGTAACGTATAGTTATTGTTATTGGCTGTTTAAAGCGTAATTCTGTGAGGTTTACCGTGTAAACATCGTGTTGATTTATTATTATGGACATTGACAACGTTTTTGATGATTGCCAAAATTACATGGAAAACATTCATGGCTTACTTTGAAGCGTCTTATCCTTTTGATCATTGAAAGAATATTTTGTTGTTACATGCGTTTTTATCTTACATTCAGGATTCTGAGGGATCAGAAAGAATATGTTACTGCCGCAGTTTGTTTCTTAAAATTATAAACTTAAGATATTATCCGGTACCTATTTATTTGGGAGTTCCACAAGAATCTATATTGGTACCGTTATTATTACCCATAGTCAGACTTGATGTATTCGTATTAAATACTCAGTTAAACAAAACTAGTTGACTATCCTAACCCTTCATGTAACCCCTGTAATATACAGAACTACACAAGTTCCCCTAAAACCTCAATCATTCTGAAACTCGAAATACGAAAATCAAACAAAGTTACATCTCTGCCTGATACCATCCAAACATGTCCCTTGAATTTTGCACTAGCTGTTCCAACATAAACATATTACTGTGTTGTTTTCCGTAAGGGTTAGACAATAGAAGCAAGCGTAAGAAGGAGCGTGTCAAAGAGCAATCATGAAAATAGTAATATTTTTAACGTTTTTTTAAACTTTACTTGTAGGCTTAGAATAAGCCATGTAAGACTAGCTTACATGATTGACGCTATTATGATATGACGCTATAAATAAATAGTCGAAACTTTGCGTTTACCTTTTCAATATCGCTGCCGCTTGTCGCACACTAATACGAGGCGCAGTTACCAGTGTTGCCAATTATAGAAATAATTTATATCAGAAATTAACTTACATTTACTTATAATGTAAATGGCCATCTAGTTACTGTTTCAATGTAAGAGCGACACAATTATGTTTTAGCTTATTCCATTCCGTTAATCATTTAATTTAGTACACTTAATAAAAATAAATTGATCAGACACACAATAAATAAAACATCTAAACGTATAATAGCTTATAAGGTGACAACCCTAAATAAAGCCTGTCCAATAGCGGTGCATACCGATCTTTACCCAATAGGACAGTACGTAAGTTTCCTTTGGACATCGTCCATTGAAGATAGCTATCTGGCCGCCGGATGAATAGAGCTATGGTCGACGAGACCCTGAGACATTTTGGTCGTGTAATTTATTACATGATTGAGATTTTGTTTAAAACCTATGTTTTTCTGGTCATGGACTGGGTAATAATGTCGTCACTATCACATGTTTTGATAGCAACGCTTGTGCTGAAAGACATTTTGTTGTCAAAACTGCGGTGTTGTGGCGATTTTTGAAATTTACTTACTTACTTTTTTAATGGAAATTTGTATTATCTATGATTCAAATTTCCCATCACACTTAGGACTGTATGGCTTTTAAAAGCTAAGCTATATAATGGTTAAAAACTGATTTGCAGTTGAGTTGTTAAATCAGGGCGACATTATCGCAGAATAATAAAGAAATATATATAAATGATTGTTCTTCGATATTTAACATTTATAATCTACCGATGAATCTCTGGAAATATTTTACACTACTATAAAAGTTTTTATTTAATTACAAAGTGACAAAATGTTGCAGTTTTTAATAGCAATGTATGCTGGACTACAAAAGTTAAGACGAATAGTGAGTGACGACTGAATGGGCGCAAGTGATGCGCGGTCTGACGTCACATGCGCCCGCGCATAGTTCGCGCCGCTTTACGCATATACGCAACATTATGTATTTAGGTTAAGGTAGGTTAAGGAATTTACGTTATCAAGTTAAAATGTTCGCTAGAGATAATTATTATGTACGTTTTTTAATTTAGTTATTAGTAAATACTACTAAGATTAAGCTGAAATGAATTTTAGTTTTTTTAAATTCATTAATGTGATACTTAGTGAATTGAATCTTAAATTAGTTTTATCTAGGTCCATGCCTTAACCGCATCACATGAGACTGGCTGATTGGTGAGCTAGACTGATTTGGCAATGTTTTTTTGTCTTTATGTTGAGTTAGTGAAAGAAAAATTTAAAATTTGGGAAAAGTTTAGTGCTCGTTCTTTGTTTTTTTTATAGGACATCGTCATATTATATGAAGCCTTAAACACACATTGTAGAAAAACTTACACGTAAGAACTCGTGAAAGCTTATTTAATAAAAATATTTATATAATTATACCTCATAGATATAGGTAGCTATTGTTGATCGAAGGGCACCCTAAATAAATATATGCAATAAAAGAAAAAAGCGTATAAAGTCAATTTAGTTATCCAATTCAAAAATTACAAACACATCAGTTAAGGATGAAGATCTTATTAATATTCATAACGTATGAACAGTATCGAAGGGCTCTATACCTTCGCGGGTGGTACACGTAAAAAACCAATGCTTTATAGCAAATGTAATGCCATGCCAAAGGCGCTGAAAGATTAACTACCCATAGCCTCAAACATATACACAGGTTATAGATAGAACTAGAAGCCGCGTGAAAACAAAAAACTACAGTCGCATAACAGCCTCAACATGAAGCTCAAAAGTCTATCGGTGTTAACTGTCAGCAGTATTTGAAAGCTAGTGTTCTTTTAGTTTCTGTGTGTTGCCGCCATCAGCCACGTCATCATTTACGATGATAAAGTTAGTCAAACACGAGTTGATCACATTAAAATAAAGTCGTTTACGTTTCTAGTTTATTCTCTCATCTGTGATAAAACGTAGGCAATTAATAACACCATACCAAGTACGATGCGCCCGCGCCGGCGCAGCGTCGCCCAAACGCGCAACCTTAATGAGCTCTAGAATTAATTCCTAGCACATTTCATTCGAATTGAATCGACACTTCTCGATGCTTCGTTCAAATTGATCACGACGTCTTTGTGGAAAAGTAGTTTGTTACTGTTTGGTTTTATCTGAGATTTACTATCTATTTGATAAAATAGTAGCTTTCTTTTTTGAGTTAGATTTCACCAGGATCAAACTGTAATAGGTATTAATAAAGTTAAAAATTGTATGTATCCTACTCTACTTGCCGGTTGATTTTTAACTCAAATGTGAGTCAGTTCAGTCAGGTCAGTTCTTAGTGTTAGTATTTTTTTACTAACACTGACTGCCACATGGTTTTTTGCTTCAGCAGGTTTCTTTTTAAATATATGACCACAATCTAGCCATAGTAAGGGATGATGTGTTATTTGATCTTTATATATTTCGCAATACTGTTCAAATTAGCTATTAATGCTCGTTTGCGAAATCTTCGGTATTTCCACAATAATCTTAAAAGGGGCTTTTAATAGTGAGAATATGTATATTATGTTGCTAATATAGAGCTATTCGTACTTAGTTTATCTCATTATCCTGACAATTAGTGCAATAAACTAGACGCTATAATTAATGGACGATTTTTATACTATTTTAATTACTCATTTACTCTAGAAAATATTTTGTAGACTAAAACAAATTAGAAGCGAAAGCGTTGGAGCAAAGTTTTAATCAAATAACGGCTTTGAATTTTTTTTATATACAAAGTGCCAAGAAAACTTTGTTAGCGCGATGTAGGATTTCTATGTGATATTTCATTAAGTCCATTTGTTGTGATGACGCACTTCTATTACTTTTCCGCTGACTCGACTCACATGTAGCGCTGTTACTATAGCCGCTACAACCAACAAAGAACTGCATAATGTAAAAATATCAATTAGTTTAGATTAAATATTTAAATTTATAAATTACTGGGTGCGGATAGCGCAAGACCGGCCATTATGGAAATCCATGGGGGAGTTCTTAATCCAGCAGTGGACATATTCCAGCTGACATGACGATGATGATTTAAAATTATACACATAATGTTGTTATCAATGTATGCCTTTTGCGGTTGAGACCATGGGTCCGTGGGGGTCTGAAGCTCGTCGTTTCGCAAATATTTTATGTAAAAAATTAATCGAGGCCTCGGGTGACCGGCGGGCGGGGAGCTTTTTCCGCCAACGCATCAGCTTGGCCATCCAAAGAGGAAACGCTGCCAGCCTTCTGGGAACCTTGCCGATCGGCAGCAGCGGCAGCCTCGAAGAAGTTTTTTTTTATATATTATAGTTGTACATTTGCTTGTATATTTTGTACATATGTTGTAAATAAAATAATTATATTTCATGTTGGTATTATTTGATTTTACATTGCAAAAATGAATCCGTTTTATTTTCATTGTACTTACTATGGTTGCCCTTAGTTATTCTCTTACTTCGATCATCGCTGTGCTAGGAACAAGACAGTAAACCTTCATCGTGGTTATATTAATTTGAATATACCTACCTAAATTTAGGCAACACAGCCAACTTATAATAGTAATAATTATAAGTGCTTTTAAATGTTGTTTTTATAATAATTATTTGCCCTCTCTACAGCTTGTTATTTACGCCACATTAATAGGTCTAGATCATGCTGACAGGTAAATTGCGAATTCGTAACCGTCTGCATACTTATAGTGATTTATACACTGCATTCATCAATTTGCAATTATTGAACTTATTTTCTACTAAATAAGACTCGTTTTAGAGAGGTTCGTTTTACATACCTGAATAAACTGTAGTACTTATTTCTGTAGTTGATTTCTAGTTTACTGAGTATTTAATAATGAACTTAGAAATTATGTGACCTCAGGCGCGAGTTTACATAGCTTTTTTGACAGTCATGTCATTGTGAAGATACCTATTACCTCGCTCATTTAAGAGTTAACATCTTTTTATTAAATATCAAAATTGTATTTGATTAAATTTAAGGAGCATTTTTTAAATACTGCGTTGTGACGTCATATGAACACTGTCAAAAGATCTAATTTTTGTGGTTAGATTGGAAATTAAAATTAAAAGTATGAATTATATAACTGTCCGATTTTATAAATATTTAGGTGTTTTATACATTGTTTAGTGTTTGATCAATATATCTATTAAACTAAACAGACGCAATATTTTTCTCCTTTTCTGTTCCCTTTCAATCACATACTTCATCCCCCCACTAATTTACACTCAAAAACATCACACTAATTCACCCCCTCACACTACTGCACACTAAATAACTCTGTACTATTAGAGGAATGCTCGGGTGATAAAATGATTCAAATACATACTCTACAAGAAGTGCATCTCTAAATATAAGTATAATATAATAAGATATATATTTTTTTTATTCTGTATAAGCTTGTGTTTGACCACAATCTCACCATGGTAAGTGATGATGTGGCCGAAGGTGGTAAGCACACAAAGCCTAGATGGGAACTGGCTCCCAAGTGCAGCTGTCGGAACACACCGATAGGTGCTTGGCGACAGATTTTTCAACTTGAGGGTGGTAGCCAGCCATTCGGGTACTACAAAGTACCCTACCACCGTGCTATGGGTTCCTCACGATGTTTTCCTTCACCGAAAGCTCAAGCCCATTGTAGGATTCGAACCCACGACCTTCGTCGCGGTATTCGACGTCACTTACCATTGAGCTATCATCGCCTTAGATAATTTAGACGCAGTAATATTTAAAGTTCAGTACAATATTGTAGTGTTATGGTGACCCTAAAACTTTCTTTTCAACCTGCCAAAGCCAATCACTGCGATTTTAACTTAATTCGCATCCTGTTTTTGCAATAAACAACACAACTTTATTACCACAGCCATAAAGTCCACAATTAAAACATGTATTGCACAAAATGTCTTTTTATTACAAACATAATTTTGCGTTTGGAATCAACCATATTTTGAAGCGCATAAGGTTGATAATACGATGTTTGTGTGGTAGTAAAGTAAGGAAAAGGCTTGGTAAGTGAAAGTAGGCTCATCATCTGACCGAAGATAACCTTTGCCCATAACCTGTCGTTGTGTTGTTTCTGTAAGCGATACACCTATTGCTCTTAGGAAATGAAGATAGAATATAGTTTTGTCATCTGCAAATACCAAATGTTATCTTGAAGCAAATTTGAAATTAATTTAATAAAACAGCATTTTTAGGGTTCCGTACCCAAAGGGTAAAAACGGGACCCTATTACTAAGACACCAGGCTGTATCTCAAGAACTGCGATAGCTAGATAGTTGAAAAATTCACAGATGATGTATTTCTATTGCCGCTATAACAACAAATACTAAAAACAGAATAAAATAAATATTTAAGGGGGGTTCCCATACAACAAACGTGTTTTTTTTGCCATTTTTACGGAACCCTTCGTGCGCGAGTCCGACTCGCACATGGCTGGTTTTTTATCATTTTGGTACCTACAATCCAAAACCTTATTACTTTTAGGGTCTCTAAGGGATTAAGTAGCAATAAGTAAGAGTAATTCTTAAAGTATTTGAGACATTTTTCACACATGCCCATTCCCAAACTAAGCAGAGAAATTACGTGAACCAGTTTTTTATATAGATAATTACATCCAGACTAGGATGTGTACTGGAATGACTGGTAGATCAATCGTGCTCACTTCCCTACAATATGTGCGAGGAGGGCGGTGGCTGCCACACGCGTTATACTTGTGAACAGGTGCTGCTTGTGGGGGCTGGTCTTGAGTTTGTTATTTACTTAGTCAGTCATAATTAAATTCTTTAGATTACTATTTTTGTCGCCATAACACGCAAATATTGTCAGTGAGACTAGATAAATGATTATTAAATGTAGTAGGTGTATGTTTTTGAAAAGAGTAATTGCTGAGTTTATTGACGCAACTTCTTAGCAAAAGTAAAATTCTGAACCGTGTATTAGAATCTAGACTATTAATACTAGACATAAGTTCTTGTAAAGGCAATAATCTTAATCGTCAATAACTTTTTTCTGCGCTAATTAGAACTGAATCTATACTTGTTTGTAGTTTCATAAGGCGATGATAGCTCAGTGGTAAGTGACGTCGGATACCGCGGCGAAGGTCGTGGGTTTGAATCCTACAATGAGCTTGAGCTTTCGGTGAAGGAAAACATCGTGAGGAAACCATAGCACGGTGGTAGGGTACTTTGTAGTACTCGATTGGATGGCTACCACCCTCAAGTTGAAAATCTGTCGCCAAGCACCTGTTGGTGTGTTCCGGTAATTGCACTTGAGAGCCAGTTCGCCTTTAAGGCATTGTAATAAGGTGTACAAGACATTAGCAATCCCCGTGGTATTGGTGCGACGGTTGTCACTTACCATCAGGTGACCCGCCTGCCTCGTTGTCACTTGTGACGTAAAAAAATAATAATAATACATCCGACAGTCAGATTATCAAAACAATCGTAAAACATTGCAACACGACTATCGCCTTCGTATCGAGATATATGGTTACATTTCTCTCGCAAACATTTCAGTTAAAGGGGGTAATTATAATGGTTTTTTTGCTCGATTGAATTCTGAACACCGAATTCTGTTTACGTGTAATCTGTGTAATTATGGTTTTTGTTTGTATATTTATTACGGATTCATCATATATTTTAAAAATTTTGAGATTGTACGCCTTTGAAACTTATTGCTGCAGTTCTTTTGAATCATTCTCTCGCGTTTAATAATTATTTAGAGTTCTTTTTTTACATACGAAAATTTTGATTGTTTACACGCAACCGAATTCTGTCTCTACTTCTGTAATCACTGATCTTATTATATATCTTCTCTCACGAGACATTAATTCATTACAAATCATGCCAACACATTTAATTTTAGTCCCGTACCATTAATGTCCCCATTATAATGTCATCTCGCTTGGATATTCAAGATCTACGGATTACCTTAAAAGGTATTAAGCTAATATTAGCTTCAAGTACAATAGAATCTAATTTAGAACAAAACATAATTCCCACAAATGTAATCGTAATATTGATTTACGATGCCACTGTGGCCTGCGCAGGCGCAACAGCCACGCCGCCATTTTTACACCGCAGTTATTAAACATGAGCATTTATGGACAAAAAGTGTGATGGGCCATACGGACGCCAATCACGTAAGTGCTTTTTGAAGGAAAACCTATTAAATTTTATGAGTCTTTTCCATACTTGCCCTGCTCCAATTTTTTGTGTGTCCGTACGAATTTTGGGTTGTAGATGTAAAGTTAGTAGAAGTGCCTTTTGATGTACTAAGATATTGGAAGCACATACATAATTAAAAACAGCTTTTCTGTCTTTCATCACTACAGTTTTCTATTGCGTCAATGATTAGCCCAAGAATTTCCACTGCTGAACATAGGTGTCATCCATTTTTTTTTTCGACGAAGAACTGCTTTATGCCACTTACATCCAGCGGCTTCCAGTGATTCTGACCAGGTCGTTGGTCTACATTAGTGGGAGGTTCCTCTAGTATTAACAAATTCCTATTAGTAAAATAATTTTCTAAATTAGATCAGTAGTTTCCGAGATTACCTCCAAGATCAAAACTTACAAACGGCCTTTTAAAATGTTTGTTTTGTTATTTAAAAACTCGATTCTGAAATTGTTTTGCCGTTCACTTTTGTACAGTTTTCTTTAAGACTTTCATAGATACATTAGCTTTTACTCTTAATGAGTAGCTAAATTATTTCTAATTATTGCGCCATCAAACATTTTAAATCACAATTTTGAATATAAACCTTTGAGTTATTGCTGAAGACTTAAGTTTTATTGCAGCATAAAATCTGAGCATACTCTCGGGTGGTCACTTCTAGAACAACGCAATCCGAGATTCGCACGGGCGGTTCGGGCCACTGTGCACAGATCTTGATCCTCGTAAAATTTTATGTGTCTCAGACAAAGAGAATTTTGTTAATTAACCGTTTCGTCCGCTTCGAGGTGTACTTTCATATGTAGTGATAGATAAGTGTCCGTCTTTTTTATCTTGGGACTTGTATCTTAACAACCACAGTGCAGTCATGTTAAAATGTAACATATCTCTTTGGTTAACATTGTTGTTCTTTTGGTGTATTTTTTTGGATTCCTTATAACTTTTATCCTAATTAGTTTGTTTTGGCAGTTAATTCACTTAAATGCATATGTACTGCACAGTAGAGATTAAAGAAAACTACCCTTTTTTGATTTAGATCTGTTCTACTATTTTTTATGACAATTTTCTTGACAAGTCTTTTCATATATGAGATCTTGTTTCAAATATCTTCATTATTAGGGAACTGCCAGATACAGCCAAGGATAGAAAAAAGTGGAATACTTTGGATGAGGCTTTTACCCGAAGGGGGTTCAAACAATCATAATAAATAATAACAAATTTTATCTAAATATATGTGTTAACAAGTTATGTTTATGTGTAAGTAACTGTTTTGTATGGAATCAAATAAAGTTTTATTATTATTACGAAAGGAATTTTTTCCATTATAATTTTTAGTAAGCATTTATTATCGTTTAGTCTGAGTATTGTTCATTTATTTACTAAAAACCAGCCGCATATGTCTAAAAATTTTCAACTTTTGCCTACAAAAAAGTCTGATCCAACAATCCAGCACCCAGTGAAATGCGCCAAAACGGAGTTCAGCAAAAAAGGCACCGGTTTTGAAACGTAGGATGCGTTCGCGCACCTCAATTAGTACTTTCGAACGCATACCAATAGCTGAGATGCGAGGCGTCTTCAGTAAGCCTTATTCGGAGTAAACTGATGCACATGAGATATTAGTCTTAAGATGCATTATTGCTGCAGATTTTATGGCATAAATCAGTCTTAGTAGTAATCATACTGACGTTAGATTGCAATGTAAAAAAAAAGTTTATTCTTCCGTGTAATTACACCCATTAATTTAATGTAGTAATAATCTTATTTAAATATTTAAATCCGATTTTCCTATACGGAGCTGAGACGTGGACGTTGAGACTGAAGGAGCGGAGAAAAATCTGTGCGCTGGAGATGTTTTTTTTTTTTATTGGGAAATGGGCTAGCTCTTGACCGCAATCGCGCTTGTAAAAAACGTAGATGTGGTCTAAGGTGGAGCGAGTTCGCCCAAAAGGTGCCTATTTACTTTAACTTTGAAGGAATCCAAGTTGTACGATAAGATGTGGTGCTGGCGGCGGTTATTGAGGATTCCGTGGACACCGCACCGCACCAACGTGTCGATTTTGGATACAATCAAAATAAAGGAAAGACTGTCATCGACTGTGCAGATGTGAATCCTTAAGTTTTTTGGAAATAATTGTTAACCGCAAAGAGGGCACAATGGAGCTTTTGGTAGTGCAAGGTAATATCATCAGGTATGGCATAAGATAAAGTCCACCACACACTCCACCATGACCAAATGTTCTCGCAATGCTTGCAATAAAACCAAATGGAGATGCATTGCTAGAGCCACTCAAGATTCAAGAACTACCATAACCACGACTGAGAAGAAGAAGAATCTTATTTCAGTGAATTTTATATCCTGGATCATGAAGTCACCTAAATCATCTTAGGGAGATTTTAATACAGTAGATAGGAAGAATATGCATCGGTGTATTTTTATTTCACTATTTCTAGTTATACAATACAATTGCCATTTTTTCCAGTTCGGAATATTGCACCTTCATGTTATAATTTGTATCCTCTTCAAAAATCTTCAGACCTATCCTCGGATCTCATAACCACGTGAATACAATATCCTCGCGCGTAATAAATCAATTGTGGGTGCGGTCAGTTTGACCGTATTCATTCGTGGTGTAATTCTGGAAGAAAGTCTCCATTAGGCCGAATGAACTGACGCTAGACGTTTAAGGCCAGACATGACCAAAATTTGTAGACTTTTTGGTCTTTATAGAGGATGCTGTTTAGGGTTCTCATTAACATTGGTAAAACAATTTTTGTGAAAGTTTATAAATATTTATTTACTTTAAAAATTGAGACTAGCACTTATTTATATTAAATCATAAATTTTTGAGATAAAAAAATGCTTAAGAATTTTAATTTATATTTTCATAATGGTTTTTGATAGGTAAAAACACTTATAGCAGACAATTTATTTCTATAAGAATATACGGAAGTAACATCCTGTATAAGTGTTTTGGATAGCTCTACAGGTTTTGGTCGTATAATTGCAGGGTTATGTGACAGATTTCAATGTTCTCTCCACTTTGACGCGCTGTGACGGGTATAATCGTTTCCATTGAGCTTTTGTTGGTTTAAATTGTAAAACGTTGTTTACGGTTTGTGGATTTATTTAATCGTCGTTTAATTGCAGAATAAATCTTTACTTTACGATTACAAATAATTCCTGATATTTAGTGACCAAAATTAAATTAAATAAAATTTATTCTAGTAAGTATTTGCGCATTTAAAAGATGACAGACAGACGTGTTCTTGCACATAAATAAATAAAAACTGTCCTGGATGGGAATAGACCCCATGACCTGCGTGATGAGTAGTGTGTCCAACCACTAAACCGGCCTGTCAAATATAAAATTGAATGTAAGTCTCTCTGTCTACTTCGATTTTTGGAGTAAATTTTAACCATTTTTCTGGAAAATGGGGAAAAATAAACCTACGCAGACGACGTCACGGGCGAAAGCTAGCGAGAAGAAACGTTAAATAATTTGTGCGAACAAATAAACATTTAAAAGAGTTTAAAAATGCGAGCAGCTCTTGTTTTAAATGGTCTTTAAACGTTATCTTAATGTTAACACTTTATTTGTGAACTCGTAAACTTTAAGCTATCAAGTGTAAGCAAGATATAATTTGCATGAGGTTTAAGGCCAGATTAATTTCTTATTTTGATACTTAATAATAATAAAATTATATTAATAATGACTTTTATTCGACAACTGGTGGAAATTTGACCATCACTTAAAAAAAAAGAAACTGTTTAACAAAACAATAAAACTCGTCAATAGCAACTCAAAAAAAAGTTAATTGACATTAAAGCGGAAAAAAGGTAATGGTTTTGTTCAATTTCAAGTTCAGTAGGATTTAAATAAAAACTGAAAACATATTAACAAATATTTTTTCGTTGTTGTACGCAATCTTCGCCTTATATAAAAACGCGTTAAAACAATCTCAAAGCGATACAGAAACTTAAAGCAGTAATAAAACTTACCTGTGTCGCTTGCTTTGATAATGAAGTGAAAATATTTGTGTAATCTTGTTTAAATATAAACATGCTGTAGGTGCGAGTGAAATTATGCAACTTAACGTTACCATGGTAACGGTTCTTCCGCAGTCCCTTATGACGTCAGAGTTATTGCTAGTTGTATCGTATAACTCTGTGGCAAAGACGATGAATGCTGTGACTAGACGTGGGTTCGAATCGATGAGCTTTCAGTTTTAGATAATATTGCGAGGAAACCATAGTAAGGTGGTAGGGTATTTTGCTCTATGTTCTAAGCTTCTACCGGTGGTTTCCAACAGTTGCTCTTAAGAGCCTGTTATCTTCTAAGCATTCGTCTGAGATTAGCTAGCTAATAGCTATCGTCAGATCACCTCTTTTTCAGACAAGAAAATTGAAGATAAACTTTGACTCTACCACCGATTATCACTTAGACTCCGACAAGAAACTCGGCAAGGCAATTTTTCTACTCTTTTTAGGGTTCCGTACCCAAAGGGTAAAAACGGGACCCTATTACTAAGACTTTGCTGTCTATCCGTCTGTACGTCTGTCCGTCTGTACGTCTGTCCGCCCGTCTGTCTGTCACCAGGCTGTATTTCAAGAACCGCGATAGCTAGACAGTTGAAAAGTCTTAGTAATAGGGTCCCGTTTTTACCCTTTGGGTACGGAACCCTAAAAAGTATTTTTTTAGATGACTACATTATAATAGTGACCTGGGTGCAAAGTTTCAAGCTGATAAGTCAATCAGTCAGATTTGGTCAGTTCGATTCTCAATTGAGGCTAAGAACTCTTTAAAATGCAGAATTACTGCTAAATATAAAAATTATTCACGAAGAAAATATTAAAATACGTTTCCTTCATACCATGGTGTAATTACCTAATTAGTAACGTTTCTAGTAAATTTTATAATAGCCCGGACTCTTCAAATAACTTTCTAGAACAATAGATATAATTAATTTGTAACCGCTTTGATATAATCTAAACAAACAATGAACAAAGTCAGCCGGCATTTCAGTAGCATCCCATATAGAGGGCGTCCAATTTAATTGTGCCCGTCGTGAGCGAGTTAGTAGCGCACGCCATCTCTTGGGTGTTTCATACGATCTGGGTGCAAAACGCACGGTAATTTAATAAATCGGTGACGGTAATTTAATCTTCGTTACGTCCATGGGAGCTGTCTATATTTTATTAAGTTTTTTTAGTAGTGATATGTTGATCTCGCGGTACTTAGATATATAATAAAATCTTAGATAGTTATGCGTGTACCGGCAAGGGTAGTGTGTTGGTACCTAACAAAAATGAAACAACATTTAAGCAAATAAATAATTTTAGTTTGAATTTGTTTATATTATAATAGTACCTATGCATGTGACAATTATTTGAGATTAAAAATCTAAATAATACGAAATATTCTCTCGTCGGGAATAACATTTTTATCAGACATTACCTATTTTAAAACTGATAAATCTAATTGAGAATTTTACTTCTACTAAAGCTCATGGTATACGCAATGTTTTTAACATAAAACTGACATAAAAATCACAAATTTATTGGAACGAAGTTCCTTATCGCGCGTTGTGAAAGGGGGCTAGACGGAAAAAAATCGTACGAAAAATTGTGACCCACTTGTTGTTTATGTCACTATGTATGTTTATTAAGCTGTGCGGCGTGCGCATGTTTCTCTGTCTGTCTGTCTCTCTCTCTCTCTCTCTCTCTCTTATAGAAAGCAAGCCAGATATTTTCATTTCTATTTATATATATAAATAGAAATGTTTTTTTTATATATATACTCTCTCGACTTATATAACTTCGTTCCATCCGGGTGTCCCTTGACACCTCTCAAGTTTTCATGATATCCCACACAGTATTACTATTTAAATTGATTTTATATTATTTATCAAAACACAATTTCTTAATGAGCACAAAAACGCTCAGTTCTCGCACAGCATGTCTGAATGGGCACTAACTAATTGGCCGTGCTTTAACCAAGTCCTGCGACTAACTAGGCTATCAGAGTAAATCTGCGCAGGCGCTAGTTGCGAGCACCCCATTAATTACAATGTCCATTAACGATGAGTTAATATATTGGTTTTGTTTTATTAAGGCCCTGCTAATCAGCTTGGTACTTTTCTGTGGCTGAATGAGGTGGCGAGATGAGAAATAAGTGAGATTATGATTTATATTCTTTTGTACGTTTCTTAGAATAGAACTAAGAAAATAAAAATTTCTATTTTAAATCATACAGGTACCTAAAGGCAATTTCAGAGGTGAAAGACGTGAGTTTGAATCCTACAATGAGCTTGAGCTACATAAAAACATCGTGAGAAAACTATAGCACGATGGTAGGGTACTTTGTAGTACTCGACTGGCTGGCTACCACGCTCAAGTTGAAAGTCTGTCGCCAAGCACGAATCGGTGTGTTCCGAGCTTAAAACTGTTTCCTTACCTTTCCTAGGCTTTGTATGCTTACTACCTACGGTCACATCATCACTTACCATGATAAGATTGTGGTCAAATACAAGCTTATCCAAAGAGAGTAAAAAAAAACACCCATTGTATAATTTGCATTCGTTCTCATCATGTGTTTCAAATCTTCACTATTTTTTTTACCAGTTTAGTATGTCTAGTCAATCTGTCTGCAGATTATATACATTAGCAATACCAGGGGATGGTCGATGTGTTGCTGACCGAAGGCTCTGAGGGTGGTAGCCAGCCAGACAGGTACTACAAAGTACATTGCCACCATGCTATGGCTTCTACGCGGTGTTTTACTTCATAGAAAGCTCAAGATCATTGGAGGATTAGAACCTTTTACTTTCATATTGGTATTCGACGTCATTATCACTCAGCTAGATCCTATTTTTATTCGAAACTTAATAGAATACTTTACTTAATAAATGATGCAATTTTGAGTAGGCTTTACTTAAAAATTACTTGAGTTACCTTTTAAGTTATCGAATAGATAACGTTACATAAAATCTTAAAATTTCACAACTTTCGCCATCCAATATATTATTGAATTGAAAAACCGACCAAGTGCGAGCCGGACTCGCGCACGAAGGGTTCCGTATAAATGGCAATAAAATCACATTTGTTGCATGGGAGCCCCCCTTCAATATTTATTCTATCCTGTTTTTAATATTTGTTGTTATAGCGGCAGCAGAAATACATCATGTGTGAAAATTTCAACTATATAGCTATCGTGGTTCTTGAGATACAGCCTGGTGACAGACAGCGAAGTCTTAGTAATAGGGTCCCGTTTTTACCCTTTGGGTACGGAACCCTAAAAATGACAACGCCAACGTATAAATTATATATTGAAATGAACTCCTACGTCGCGTCTCGCTTCGGCCCCAGTTCATTTTGATAAACAAATATTTGGTTTGAAAGCGAATAAGTAAATGTTTTCTGTCACACCATTGTTTGCTTAGCCCAAATAGGTATGCAGTTTCTGCGAAAGGCACTCTGATCAATATTGTCTTAAATTGTGTGTTTATAAAAAAATTGGATAGACATTTAAATCAAATTAATTATTGCTTGTTTAAGAATTAAATTATGTATATTAAATTATAAATTAAATATATATTAAATTATTACGCGTTGTGAAAGGGGGCTAGATGGAAAAAAATCTTACGAAAATCACTGACACATTAATGTCGGTGATTTTTTGTGTCGCTTCGCGGCGTGCGCATGTTTCTCTGTCTGTCTCTCTCTCTCTCTCTCTTATAGAAAGCAAGCCAGATATTTTCATTTCAAAATATATCTCTTATTAAAATAATTCTTATTAAAATATTTCTTATATAACTTCGTTCCATCCGGGTGTCCCTTGACACCTCTCAAGTTTTTTTATTTTATTTTGGCGGAAATTTGTGTAGTGACGTCATGACTAAACATTAATAATTATTAAGATCATGTGGTCATCCAAGTAATAGTGAAATTGTAGTTTACAACTATAAATAAAACAGTTGATAAGAAAAAAAGAGAAAAAATTCACGAACAAAAAGCTTTTTGCATCTTTTTCTCTTTGTCGACTTTTAGTATTCCTCACTAAACTTATAAAAAACATTTTTTTTTTTCAATTTTGAACTACTTAAAATACTCCAAGAAATAAATACCTGTGCGTAATACAATTTTATTTAAGAACAAACAAAAGTGGCGACCTTTTAAAATGTGAGAGAAAGTCCGGGTTAAATAAATATATTTGCGATGCCTTCCCGCCTATATTTACGTGGATTGTGAATGAAATTTTATCTTAGCTTCGCTCTCAATTTACAATACTTAAGAGGTAATAAACTGAAAATGCTTAAAAGTTTCCTTACACATATTTTGTGACACTTAACTGTATCAAGGACCTAAATATTGCTGAATCTTTGAAGCCTTCCTCAGCGTTTGATTTTTTAAATAGATGGGAATTGTTATCATTATTTTGTTATTCTTCGAAATATATTATATCCAAGAAATGCTTTAAAAAGTAACAAATCAATTGAAAGTTAGTATAGAAGTCCTACTAATATTATAAATGTGAAAATATGTTTGGATGTATGGATGTTTGTTACTCTTTCACGCAAAAATGGCTGAACGGATTTTAATGAAACTTGGCACAAAGGTAGTCTATATCCTGGAAAAGATAAGATCTCTCGGGAACGCGGGTGAAACCGCGGGGGACAGCTAGTAGTTCATAATTAGATACTTAGATACAGACACGAAAAACTACATATAATTTAAACTGCATCATATTATTTTCGGAATTAACAAAGTGATATTTTTATACTGTGACATATTGCGTAAGTATTGTAAAAAATAATATAATTTTGGAGCGAAAACGTGCTCAAAGATGCATCGCCCAATCTGGTTCTCAAGTATTTTATGGCCTCAAAATTTTATGTAACAGTTTCTGTTCTGGATTTAAATTTTATCGAGATAACAATTTTGTTTATGAGTTCAACATTCGATTGTTAATGCAAACGGCTCGTTTTTGTATTGTAACATGGACGGTTTATTTTTTTCTGATAAGATACCTCGAGGCTTGGAAGGAGTCGGGTATCGGTCACCAATCTTGTTGCGCTCTGCAATGAATTCTGTTTAACCTTTATCGAACGATGTACTGCGATGACATATAATTTTGTACATATTGTATCAGTACATATTTATTCATCTGGCCTTTTGGAGATCAATACAAATATACAATTTAACATCTTGCGGTTATAAGCACTAAAAAATAAATATCAACCATTGCATATATGGCAGAATAAGTGCCACATGTATATAATAATCCAATTTTACGATATGAACGCCCAAAAAATCAATTAGTACCGAGAAATTTTCACTTAGCAGCGATCGTTCATCTTCGAGCCATTTTCATCGAACTCAATTTGTTTTTTTTTGCAAAAAGCCTCTTTATTGACAGGTCAACTTAAGTACATGTTTGGGTTTAATTAATCGTTCCTTACGCCTCTACTTAAGGTTCATTATGACAAAATTATATGTCAGCAACAAAGGTGAGTTCTGTGTGACTGACTGGCAGGCGGGTCCCCTGATGGAAAGTGACTACCGACGCCTATAGACATTAGCAATACCTGGGGTTTACCAATGTGTTGTACACCTTATTACAATACCATATAGGCTAGGCAAACTGGTTCTCAAATGCAATTGCCGGAAATCACCAACAGTTGTGTAGTTTTAGCACGGTGGTAGGGTACTATGCGGTACTCGACTGGCTGGCTAACCACCCTCAAGTTGAAATTCTGTCGCCAAGCACCTGTTGGTGTGTTCCGGCAGTTGTACTTGAGAGCCAGTTGCCCTTGCCCTTAAGGCATTGTAATAAGGTGTACAACACGTTGGCAGTCCCCGTGGTATTGCTAATGTCTATAGACGACTTACCATCAGGTGACCCGCCTGCCTCGTTGTCACTAGTGACATAAAAAAAAAAAAGTTGCTTGGCTACGGATTTTTCAACAGTAGCCAGCCAGTCGCGTAAGGCGATGATAGCTCAGTGGTAGTTACGTCAGATACCGCGGCGAAGGTCGTGGGTTTGAATCCTACTGAGCTTGAGCTTTCGGTGAAGGAAAACATCGTGAGGAAACCACCGGTGGTAGGGTACTTTCTAGTACTTGACTGGCTGGCTACCACCCTCAAGTTGAAACTCTGTCGCCAAGCACCATTTAGTGTGTTTCGGCAATTGCACTTGAGAGCCACTTTGTCTTTAAGACATTGTAATAAGGTGTACAACACATTGGCAAGCCCTCTGGTATTGCTAATGTCTATAGGCACTTACCATCAGGTGACCCGCCTGCCTCGTTGTCACTTGTGGCATAAAAAAGTGCTACAAAGTACCTTACCACTGTGCTGTGGTTTCACGATGTTTTCCATCACCGAAAGCTCAAGCATCAAACATTTCTGATGACTTTTCAGTTCGAATGTAAACAAAGTGGGGTATTATGTATATATATTATTTTCATTGATAATATACTGTGTGAACTTTAAAAACTCGTGTATAATTCCGAATATTGACGGCAGCCCAGTTAATTTACGCGCACACAAGTGTATTTTAATGAGTACAATAAATGGAATCACGAGGAAAAAATACTACAACCATTTCCTGATCTTCTGCTTTTCGTCAACAATTTTTGTAAAATATTTATGGTTTTTTGTCGGCAAAATTGTACTTTTAAATTAAAAGGTTTTTAAGAATTTATGTCTCATCAACATGCGCATAATTGTCGCTAGGTATTGGCTTCGCTTGCTTGGACATATGGTTTTGAGTTGCCATGGTAATTAATTGTCTCGATACCTACATCAATTTATTGATCATGTCACTGTGCTATTTACTACTATTGGAACGAAGTTCCTTATCACGCGTTGTGAAAGGGGGCTAGACGGAAAAAAATCTTACGAAAAATTGACACCGACACAAAAGTGTATATATATATATACTCTCTCGACTTATATAACTTCGTTCCATCCGAGTGTCCCTTGACACCTCTCAAGATTTTTTAACCAAAGTCTTTTGAAAGTAAAGTTAATTAATTATCCAATCTTATCTTGAACTGTATTCAATCAATAAAATTTTAAGGTGATGATAGCTCAGTGGTACCTAATGACCTTGAATCCCGTGGCAAAGGTCGTGGGTTTGAATCCTACAGTGAGCTGTAAGCTTGAGCAGCTCTCCCAGTCACCTTCTATCCACTTGCCATGATGAGTCAGCGGTCAAACAAAAATTATCCAAAAGAAAAAAATATGTATAATTGTTATTTTTACTTCATGTGGAGACAGAAGCGTTTAATTTTTGGAAGCTGCTTTCAATCAAGTGACATCCTTGATATTAAATTAATTTTAGGCAAATTAAACGGTAGGTGTTGGCAACATTTTTCACTGTTGTTAATAAGCGTTGAATTCATTACTTTTATGGAATTTCATTTAGTAGATTTATCGATAAGCAACGATGTTTTAAACGGTTGAGTTTAATTGATATTTTTTTTACTAATAGCATAAACTTTTAACCGTTATGTTTGTATGTAGGAGTAAAAAAATATAGAAAGATTTTTATTTCTCAAACAAATTAATTACCTCTATTGTTCCTTCCTCAAAAAAAAGTTAAAATTAAATAAGTATGTTACAAAGTTTTTAATTCATAATATAATACCTAGTTAGGTACTAGTTTTCGCATTAACCTAATTTAATATTTTTGAAGATAAAACTAACCGATTCCAATATTTTTCTTTACATACATCTAGTTTATATAATGAGATACCATACTTGTAGTTAATGATTTTAATGGGTATAAAAAAAAATGAAATATCAGGCATAGTCAAACGAAATGAATCCTACTAATATTATAATTGTGAAATTTGGATGGATGTGTGTTTGTTACTCATTTACGCCAGAATGGCTGAATGAATCTGGATGAAATTTAACATGGAGATAGATTGTAGTCTGGAAAAGCACATAGGCTACTCTTTATCTCCGGTAAAGTTAAGACCCCTCGGGAACGCGGGTGAAACCGCGCGGAACAGCTAGTAGTTGACATAAAATTGACACGAGACTCAAGTACGCGGTAATATTTCATGCTTGTTCAATTTATGTTTTATTTAACACCAATTTGGTGTGCTTTTCATTTAAATGACGTACTATGTTGTGTTCGAAAGATAAAGTTAATTGATTTATACTTTAGGTAGGTATATTAAATGAAATAAAACAGACATAAAGGTGCACGTCCACTTGATCGGCATCGGCAGTTACGGAACGGATTTTAAAAAAAACTTGGAAGAAAAAAAAAATTCACACGGCTATCTGATCCCAAACTAAGCAGAGCTTGTAATTAAATAATAATAATAAATTTGTTTATTCTCTCACCACAATATTTTAAATTTCACATCATATATTATACATATCTAGACAAAACTTTTGGGAGACTGGTGCCTAAGCTAGGCAAGAGCCTGTTTTTCAGGTCACCAGGTCTCCGCTCACTGGATTCATTTACATTTCTATATGTACTCGTATGACTGTACTTAAATGTACTTATTTGGAAACCAGTTTTTTTTTTATTCTGGATAAGCTTGTGTTTGACCACAATCTCACCATGGTAAATGATGATGTGGCCGAAGGTGGTAAGCACACAAAGCCTAGATGGGAACTGGCTCTCAAGTAACACACCGATAGGCGCTTGGTGACAGATTTTCAACTTGAGGGTGGTAGCCAACCACCCGGGTACTACAAAGTACCCTACCACCGTGCTATGGTTTCCTCACGAAGTTTTCCTTCACCGAAAGCTCAAGCTCATTGTAGGATTCGAACCCACGACCTTCGTCGCGTATCCGACGTCACTTACCACTGAGCTATCATCGCCTTCTGACTGATATACTACATTTTTTTTGTAAATAAATAGGTACTTAAATAGATAACTACACCCAGACTCAGGTTAAATAGGAATCGAACCCACGACCAGTACGCGTGATAGGTAGTGTGTAACCAACCACGCCAACCGGCCAACAAATGCCGATGGCCGATTTTCACAGCACAAAAATCATAATGCGCCACGACTCAACATAAGTAAGAAATCTCTACCAACGCCTATTAAGGCTTTATCTGCAAAATGTAAACATTAAAATACAATATTCAAGTTCTAATCAGCCAATTTCTCAAGTCCACATCACCCCCCACTGGTAGCGGTAGCATGACTCTCAGTCACCTATCGCTTGTGCTGTACTTAGGTATTCCAGATGGATGAGTATGTAATGCAACGCCCCTTGTATAGGATAAGCCACGACATAAGCTGTTCTTAATTAGTCCCTTTTTAGTGTAATGAGCTTTAATGTATGGGGCTAGGAGCTTGGCGATTTTGGATGTATTATTTAAGCTTAGATTAAAAAATTTAAGGCGATGATAGCTCAGTGGTAGTGACGTCGGATACCGCGGCGACGAAGGTCGTGGTCGGTGAAGGAAAACATCGGAAGGAAACCATAGCACGGTGGTAGGGTACTTTGTAGTACCCGACTGGATGGCTACTACCCTCAAGTTGAAAATCTGTCGCCAAGCACCTATCGGTGTGTTCCGACAGCTGCACTTGAGAGCCAGTTCCCATCTAGGCTTTGTGTGCTTACCACCTTCGGCCACATCATCACTTACCATGGTGAGATTGTGGTCAAACACAAGCTAATTCAGAATAATAAAAAACTTTCACGAATTAAATTCGTATTTGTAGTTATATCGGCTATTTCTGCACAGAATATCAAAATATTATTATAACTAACGTTGCCGTTTCAATCAAGTTGCATAGATCATGGTCACGCAAATTGACGCCTTATATCACTACCAATAGGTCTTATTGTATCTATAAATTTTAATATTTTTGTCAATAGGTAAAAAAAAATGAATGAAAATAATTATCTATATTGGAAGTTTTATTTAATAAATGTGTAGTTTAAATTTTCTCTTTAATAACTAGCTTTCCGCCCCTTGATTTCGTCCGCATACCCTTGTTTTACTCCTTTAGGGGCAGAATTTAAAAAAAAAACATTCTTATACCTCGTTTACGTCTTAAAAAATTGTTTTGCCGCTTTCTAGGTCCAAGGGTTTAGGCTGGGCGTTGATGAGTCAGTGAGTCAAGCCTTCTCTTATGTACCTATTATCTTTTATTTAAGCCTAATCAAATTTTATTTACAGTTTTAACTAAAGAAGTACAATCGCTGTTCTTAAGGCCACACTAGAACTGTCTATTTGAATGACTCGCGCGCAGTTCGTGCAAAAGTTCGTGCCTTGTGTCCCAAGCTTTAACGATTCTAACTAAATTAGATTTCTTCCTTATAAATATTTAGCTACTGAAGCAGTAGTACAGTCAGCACCAAAAATAAATGTTTTTTTTTATTTTACAGCTTTCATAGAAACTGTCAAAGAATTGTCAGTTTATTATTATGAAATATTACACAGGCGATATTCTATGTCAAGACTCTTTTAACTTATTTTATTTCTTTACCTCCTTGGACGGGCTGGTTGGCGTAGTTCGAGGTCATGGGTTCGATTCCCACCCAGGATAGACATTTGTGGGACATGTATGTTTGTCCTGTGTCTGGTTGTAATTATCTATTAAAAAAATGGTTTATTAAAAAAAGGTTTTTTTTTTAAATTATTTTATTCTGTTGTTAGTATTTGTTGTTATAGCAGCAACTGAAATACTTACATCATCTGTAAAAATTTCAACTGTCTAGCTATCACGGTTCATGAGACAGCCTGGTGAGAGACAGACAGACAGACGGACAGTAGTGTCTTAGTAATAGGGTTTCCGTTTTTACCCTTTGGGTACGGAATCCTAAAAAGTAGAAAATCTGTCACCAAGCACCTATTGGTGTGTTCCAACAGCTGCACTTGAGAGCCAGTTCCCATCTAGGCTTTGTGTGCTTACCTTTGGTCACATCATTACTTCCCATGGTGAGATTGTGGTCAAACACAAGCTTATCCAGAATAAAAAAAATAATATACACTAACCAACTGAAAAATTGCTAGTAATGTCCCAGGAAAATTTTCGACCCCCTGGACTATATCCTACGTAATAAATAAAGTATGGTTACATTAGTGCCTGCGCAAGCGCACGGAGCTAGGACGTCCGCGCGTCCCCGCGGCGCTGTCAGCGGGCGGACGACATAAAGATCGCGACAGTCTCGTGATCAGAATGTATCATGCTCCTTACTCTTTTTGCTACACACGTTTAATTTGTCTCATATTTGCCGCCGTTGTCGGCATCTCTGTACGTAGCTTCTCGTTGGGCCTGTTGCCATAGACCATGAGCTGTGTAGATGGTTTAGTTTATTACTATCTATAGACTATGAATTTCACTTAGACATTTATTAGCAACGAGCTGTCCCCCGCGGCGGTTATCCTACAATCTTACTATCCTATCCTATCCTACTAATCCTACTAATATTATAAATGCTAAAGTATGTTTGGATGTGTGTGAAGATGTGAAGATGTTTGTTACTCTTTCACGCAATAACTACTGAATGGATTTTAATGAAACTTGGTACACAGGTAGATCATATACTAGAATAACATAAAGGATACTTTTTATCCCGGGAAAATATAAGATCCCTCAGGAACGCGGGTGAAACTGCGGGTAGGAGAACTAGTATATTTAATATTATAAATGTGAAAGTTTGGATGGATGGATGTTTTGTTACTCTTTTACGCCAGAACGGCTGAATGGATCTGGATGAAATTTGACATAGATATAGATTATAGTCTGAAATAGCACATAGGATACTTTTTGTCCCGGGAAAGGATAAGATCACACGGCAACGCGAATGAAACCGCGGACGACAGCTAGTAATACCTATTAGTGAGATTGTTTTTGTAGTGTAAATAATCAGAGCGTATAGCAGCAATCTACGATATATATTAAAATGATAATTTACCGACAAAAAGTCTTTAGTTCTTCATTATTCAATTACTACTAAAAATGAGGAAAATGCGTTAACTTCTTCATCCTAATAGATGGTAGGTCATAAAAGATACACTTCTACAATTTTTTACGTTCATTTTCATTTGATCAGAAAACGCCGGCGTCGTTTGCTAGTTCATTAATTAGGGATATGTCCTTAGTTCTGTCTGTCTGTCTGTCACCGACGAACTACGGATTGTTTGAATAGGGATGCCGGTGAAAAAAGTTGACGCATCGATTTGTTAATGGCGTTTTTACTTTTTGTGCGGATTGAATTGGAAAATAGATGGATTTTTACTGCATTCTATTTTTGGATGACTTTTTTATGCTTTATTTGTAAATAAACATAATATGGCCTGTCGTTAAACGCACCCTATAGAAGCTTGCAAAGCCGGAGTACCGCGCGTCACCGCTCTTTTATGTCCATTGTTCTAATTAGGCATATAAACTGTTTGTCTCACCATATTCGACGGGCCACGGTTAACACACAACCTATCACGCTAAAGGTCGTGGGTTCGATTCCCATCCAGGACAGACATTTGTGTGCATCATGTCTGTTTGTCCTGAGTCTGGGTGTAATTGTCTAATAATATGTATTCACAAAAAAAAGTTGTACTTATAGGTATAATATATCAGTCATCTGGTTTCCATATGATAAGCTCTGCTTAGTTTGGGATCAGATAGTCGTGTGTGAAAAATGTCCATAAAAAAAAGTATAATCATCATATCAGCTGGAAGACGTCCACTGCTAGAAAAAGGCCTCCCAAGGACCAAAGATCTCCATAATGTCTTAAGTAGTCAAGTAAGCTAAAGTTTTTAACTTTTATCGATTAACATTTGAAGGAACTTGACTATCATTATGACATATTCAACGATACCTACCTTATTTGGTGCTAAATGTAAAAGAAAATAAAATACTAAGGTCCATAACTTACAATGAATAAACTCAAAAAATACATAACCGATTCTAAAAATTATTTCACCCATGGAATGCTACATTATCAGCATAATATTCCCTGGGAACACGGTTGTGTCCAGTAAGTTCACAATTTCTTTTTTTTTTAATTTTAGATATTAAATATCTCGAAAATGGTGACACTTTTACTAAGGTCATTTTTGTATATTTGGTAGGTGACCTGCCCACCTATCTCCCCCTTAAGCTTGTCGTACTACATACCGGACAACGTGTATAAGTGCCAAATATGTTCACAAGTTAATTAACTGCGACATACAGACAGACATAATGCAACTATAAGGTTCCTTGTTTGCTTTCGGAACTCTCTCCGCTCTATCCTTTACAGCGACACTTAATTATACAACCAATAGGGTGTGATGATCCTACGCACTCCAAACAATATTAATTCAAAGACACGCTACTAATTTTTATAGCAAACAATACCTACCAGTAGTAAACAGCTACTTAGGAAGTTGTAAGGCCGAGTTCTAACTATGTACACAGCATGCCCGTTAACTTTGGAATTTAATTTACGTTGACAAGAAATGGGGTGGTGTGTGTTTGCGGACTTATTTTTTGTCGGAGTGGAGACCACACACGATGGGTGTCGATTAGTCGTTGATGAAGTGTTAGTGCGGCTGCTGACGGTGTTGTTTTTGTGACAGTAATTTTTGTGTGGAAAAAGTACACGGAAAAGCAGAAGGAATCAGATCGCACGGTAGGTCACCTATGCGCTGGACTGACCAAATAAAATTCGGTGTGGAAAGTCGCGTGTCTGACTGCGCTAGACAGTCTTCCAACAGGGAAAGATGGCGCGAGATCGTGCGAAGAGTGGTGTCCGCCTCTACCACCGATGTGGACGCCTCGATGTGACCACGACAGCTCTGCCAAGAGCGACACGACAAAGAAGAGATTTTTTATGTATTGCAACAAAATTTAAATATTTCGGAATAAGCTTCTTGATCCGCCACTAAATTCAGGAAAAGGATTCGTGTTCACCCCAGTTATATAATTTGTGCCAATTACGCTAATATTAGGTCGGCCACTGATAGATAATAGTATTAGTCCAATAATTGATAAAGGAGTCGAGTCAAATAATTTTATAACTTCACATTGCAAAGGACTATTTAGACGAATCAATATAGAACGCAAGGCTTACTTTTGCACCTGTAAAGATTATTAAAAATAAATTGGCCCCTATTTTATTGTTTCGCCATTTTTGGAAAAAAATACGGTTTCAAAAACATTGGCTCGTGAGCGCTGGCTCTAAGAACTACATCATAATGATAGCAAGTAGTTCATATCGAGAATGGAGGACATTTCTGTCATTTCATTCCAGGCCCAATGGAAGATGTGTTTATCTTTTTATAAAATATGTCGATGACTCGATAAGCCTGAATCTGAGCCTTTACAGATATCCTGCGGTGGCAACACCTACGTGAGTTAATTTTGATTGGATAAATATTTTACTTGGTAACACTGTTAACTATTAGTACCATTTTCTTAGCTTTTTCAAATGGTCTTGCAACACCATCGTGAAAAATTCTGGAAAAAACTAGGTACGTGTTTTGATCAAATCTAGAGATTGAAACTTGTTGGATATGTCATAGGTACGTACCGCGAAAAGGGAAGATCTTCCAACGAGTTAGGTATCAATGCCCGGGGACTGCAGTCCAACGTTTCCTGATGAGAACTCGATGTAGGATTTCTATGTGATATTTCATTAAGTCCATTTGTTGTGATGTCGCACTTCTATTACTTTTTCGCTGACCTCGTAGCGCTGTTACTACAGCCGCTACAAAACTAAAGTCGATACTATTTTAGAAAAATATGAGATAATTTTAGAAAAAAAAACATAACATTTTTGCATTAAAAATGACCGTAATTATTCACTAAAATGTGAAAACTAGACTATTTAGTTACTGACCATAATAATAATTATTATCTAGCTCAACCCACAGAATTTTTGTAAAAAAGAAATCCCAATTAAAAAAATTTTTGGCATTTTATTTTCCTCCAAAACCTTATTATACCTACAAGAATAGCCAAGTCAGCCAAACAGTTCTTTTTGTATAAAGATTTACATTTGCACACATTTCTTATTAAAAATGCTAAAAAAGCAATCTTGTATAAAAACATTATATCATTTAAACAGTATCATATTTCCTTGAACCAAATTTTAAGAAATAAAAGTAAATTAAATGTCGCAGCAAAATAAACTTAAATAAAGCTGGTAGGTATTCTTTTTCTGTTGCACAAAAATGGAGTTTGAAACTTTATGAGACTGTCAAATTTTCTTTACATACATTAAACTTGGATGATTCACTTAGTCGACACTTGGACAATGTAACGAATTGTCACAAAATGTAATATATCTAAACTTTCACCGAAAACTCCTTTTCGTTTTGGTGTAAACCAATTCCAATTTTAAATCTCAACGGAGAATTTAAACCAGTAAGTAGGTACATTCTGATGTGATTCTAAATTTAACTGTAGAGATCCCGTAGGTAATTTGAATTAATTCTTCAATACTAATAATATGAATAATACGAAAGTGTTTGTCGGATTGTTCTGCTTTCATGCAGTAGCTGATGGCTGGAATAGAAATTCCAGGAAAAATATTTTACTCATACTTCACCCTCGCTCCCGAGGGTGAAGTATGAGTAAGTGACGTCGGATACCGCGGCATAGGTCATGGGTTCGAATCCTACAATGAGCTTGAGCTTTCGGTGAAGGAAAACATCGTGAGGAAACCATACCAAGGTGGTAGGGTACTTCGTAGTACCCGACTGGCTGGCTACCATCAAGTTGAAAATCTGTCGCCAAGCACCTATCGGTCTGTTCCGACAGTTGCACTTGAGAGCCAGTTCCCATCTAGGATTTCTGTTTGCCACCTTCGGCCACATCATCACTTACCATGGTGAGATTGTGGTTAAACACAAGCTTATATCAGATAAAAAGTATCTTATGTCCTTATCCCAAGTCCCATCTATTTCCTTGCCAAAATACAGTAATTCAGCGGTTTAGGCGTATAAAGGTAACATACAGACAGTTACTTTTGCATTTGTAATATTAATGTGCACTATGGATACATGAAGGGACTCTTTTCGCGAGCTAACGTATTTATGGAATTTGATAGAAATAGATAGCCTGGAATAAAACATAACATATTTTAATCTGGGAATTTCCCAAGCTGTCTACAAAATTTGCTTTCTAAGCACTTCTCTTTATTCGTAGTAATTGATATTCTATTGAATCATCTAATAATAAAGTTAAAGTGATTTGAACATTAAGTACTGAACACTAAAGGCCATTAAGGAATACTACAACCATCCTATGCTTAAATAAGTTATATAAGTCGAGAGAGTGTATATATATTTAAAAAAAAAACATTTATATATATAAATAGAAATGAAAAAAATATCTGGCTTGCTTTCTATAAGAGAGAGAGAGAGAGAGAGACAGACAGAGAAACATGCGCACGCCGCACAGCTTACAATAAAGTAACACTGACACTAAAAGTGTCGTGACAATTTTTCGTTTGAATTTTTTCCGTCTAGCCCCCTTTCACAACGCGCGATAAGGAACTTCGTTCAAATCATTGAAATTGAACCCTCAAAAATATTTACTAGAGAACCCTAAAAATTGTTTAAAACATTCGCGAGCCACAATGTTTCACAATGCGTGCGCGCAGCCCAAAAACGTGCTCCCAAAATAAGTACGTCACAAGAAGTAAGTTACGGGCGCACCTTCATGAATTATTGTTCTTTTTGTTTGTTTTACTTCATAACTCGGTCAATCACCCCGCTCTCTCTTAATGCATAATCTATAGGAGTTTTAATAACTGTATTTTATCCACATTTTTGAATCAGGATTTCTGGGATATATTTTTGCACGGTGGTGCACTCTGCATTTGAGAACCAGTTCCCATCTAGGCTTTGTGTGCTTACCACCTTCAGCCACATCATCACTTACCATGGTCAGTTTTTTTTTTTTAATTCTGGAGGCTTGTGTTTGACCACAATCTCACCCTGGTAAGTGATGATGTGGCCGAAGATGGTAAGCACACAAAGCCTAGATGGGAACTGGCTCTCAAGTGAAGCTGTCGGAACACACCGATAGGTGTTTACCACTGTGCTATGGTTTCCTCACGATGTTTTCCTTCACCGAAAGCTCAAGCTCATTGTAGGATTCGAACCCACGACCCTCGCCGCGGTATTCGACGTCACTTACCACTGAGCTATCATCGCCCTAAAAAGATTGTGGTCAAACACAAGCTTATAGGTGCTTGGCGACAGATTTTCAACTTGAGGGTGGTAGCCAGCCAGTCGGGTACTACAAAGTACTTTACCACCGAGCTATGGTTTCCTCACGATGTTTTCCTTAACCAGTTCAAGCTCATTGTAGGATTCGTACCCACGACCTTCGCCGCGGTATCCGACGTAAATACCACTGAGCTATCATAGCCTTAAAACTGCTTCTCATGTATTAAAATTATAGTTTTCGATAATACATAATAGCATGTAAACAAGCGTCCAACACAACACCTGTATACAGAATCGAACCCGCGCATAGTCTGCACGTTGCCGAGTGCACACGTTCGCGACCCGAGTGGTGACATCTGTCTTTAACAATAAGGGTGGGGACATGTTGTTCAATACAGCGAGCAGCGATTTGAAAATAAGGGCTTGTTCACACGAACTCTAAGGCAGAGTGGTTTGATTTAAATCCCACTAATATTATAAATGTGAAAGTTTGGATGAATGGATGGATGGATGTATGTTTGTTACTCATTTACGCCAGAACGGCTAAACGGATCTGGATGAAATTTGGCATAGAGATAGATTATAGTTTGGAATAGCACATAGGCTTTTTATCCCGGGAAAAGCTAAGATCCCTCGGGAATGCGGGTGAAACCGCGGGAGACAGCGAGTATCGATGTAAAAAAGAGCATTTTTGCAATGTGTGAGGGGAGAGAGATAGGCGGGTCACCTACCAAATATACAAAAATGACCTCAGTAAAAAGGTCACCATTTTCTAGATATTTTGATATCTTCGGGTCCTTAGGGTCATTTTTGTTTATTTGATAAGAGACCCGCTCATCCCCTTAAGCTACCCTGTAAAGCACTCCGCTTAAGGCGTGTCGCTCACTGGTAAGTCGAGGCAGCGTCTCGAGACGACCGCCTCACGTCGCGCGTCGTTTGAAAATCGCCGCCGCGCCGCCTCGACTTACCAGTGAGCGACGCGCCTTATTCTCAACACTGTGTCCTCACCTGTACATGATCACGTACCGCGCCAGGAGCGTTACAAATCATACGTACGACAGCGTCTACTGAACTATACCGACCGACGACGTCGCATCTGCTGATACTACCGTATAACTGAACATGACCCGGACAATGTGGATTGCGGGCTATATTATAATGTTTTAAAGCTGGTTGTGATGTGATGTCGGTTACCGCGGCGAAGGTTGGCTGGCTACCACCCTCAAGATGAAAGTCTGTCAGCAAGAACCTATTGGTGTGTTCGGATAGATGCACTTGTGAGCCAGTTTTCTTCTAGGCGTTGTGTGCTTAACGCATACGGTCACATCAGCACTTACCACGGTGAGATTGCGGTCAAACACAAGCTACTCTATAATAAAGAAGAATCGTATAGGTTTGCTAAAAGTGTATAGTAAATTGGTATCACCACATATTTAGAGTAATTTGTAAAAAAAACAAAATCATAAAAAAATTAACCCCCTTTTTCTCGATTTCAACCGATTTTATTTTTTTAGTGACGAGCTTTTTTATCAATAAAAAAAAAACTTTTTTTATTGGTTTTTTTTTAATTGTATGGTATATTTTCGAGCGAACACTATTATTGAGTAATAAACCTACTTATTATGAGCGTATCTTGGTTTTATTATAATTTTTGGGTAACGGTTTCATGAAATCAAAAACTACCGTATTCCCTATCTTCCTAAGTTGAAATGCAAATTTATTTTTTTAACAACACACACCTACAGATAGTAAAATAAAACATAAACCAGATTCTATTAGCGCGGCGCGTGGCAATAAATTGCATATTTATATGAGTTTGGCTGCCGACTGTACCGCTCATAAATACCCAGTCATTGTTCATACCTGCAGAGCTCTGGAAAACGTTGGAGGCACAATGTTGTACTGTCAGATAAAAAAATGTTTAAAACATGATTTTTTTAATTCATGTAAACAAATACTTTGTAAAATAGATTATCTATTTGTTAAAGTAATTAAAAAACTCCCAGTTATGTTTTAGGAAACAACACGTTTAATTAAAAAAAAATTATACGCAATATTTTTATTATTACCACTTATGAAGAGTTTAGACTTTAATGCACGGTTTGGAAGGTTGCTTTTACTGAGAAGAGCTGGAAATAAACTCAGCAATTTTAATAATATTTAGGTTATGCAAACAATAATGCATAAGCCATAATGTATTTTTCACTTCAAAAAATAAATTGTGTGTTGAGCTTTTTCTCGTTGACTGTACAAGTAGACTACAATAGAGTTGCAGACCAATAAAATACGCATAGATGGTCTAGATAGGAAATTGGTTTATCTGACTGACTACATGGGGGTGCTGTTGTGTTTACTACAGTTATTATTTACATATCACGACTTACGACACGATTAAAGTGCTGCTTGAAATCGCGCTGCGATGCTTGAAATGTTTTTGAATACCAGACATGAGACATTTTTAAGTAACCGATATTGGGTCTTAAAAAGCAATTTATAAACTTAAATTTCAATAAATAACACACATTATTTTGTGGCTATGAGTTAAACTGCACTCATTTTGGTCTAAAATGTTTCTGAACGAACCATCGCACCCATTGTTCTTTTTTAACCGACTTCAAAAAAAAGGAGGAGGTTCTCAATTCGTCTGTATGTTTTTTTTTTCAGCGCCGAGTAAACGTGGTGTTCGAAATTCGAATCCTTTTCGTGCTGGAGAGGTGATTATTTTTTTTCTTAAAAAGTTAAAATCGCTATTATAAATGCGTGAAACAAAATTGTACCACTTTTTCCGCTTGTTTTTTCATCTGTTTGTCAACCAAGTTTTTTTTATTAGTGGTATAGCTTTAGGTTTTTTTATTTATTTATCAATTTAATCATTTTTACAAATTCAATATAAAATAACTCAAAAAACCACAAAGGCTTATACATATAAGCTAACAACTATCCAATATGTTATATCAATAGAACATATTGGATAGTTGTTTTCCTAAAAAAATATCGTCAAATTTCGACCAGTGTGGGAATACTAAAAATAAATATCGTTACGACATCGTCACTCCAATTCTAAATTCCAAAACACTGTGTCGTATATAATGAAATACGGAATTGGTGCCAAGTAAATCCTAACCAATTCTCATTCAGTTTCCTTATAACATCGAATACAAGTGTTGCTAAGAAGTGGGTTTGAATCTGATTAATATAAAGTGCACTGTAATATTTTCAACAAAGGCAAATTGATATCTAATACACTGTTTAAATATCTTTTTAATATATTTTACAATGGATTATTTTATTTAAGAAGTTTGAATTTGATTTTTTTAGGTCGTTTTGGGATAACCCTCCCATGTTATCCGTCCACCTTGAATTACCTTGCTTCTTCTGCTTGAATTTTCTTGTTTTTATTTTGGAAACTTCAGCTTTAAAGATATACCTAAAAATCTTGTGTCTAACATCTAGTCATCATTTGAGATAAGATACTGTCAGAACTTGTAAAAATGTGGACAATAAATTGGCAATCCTCCTAGTATTGCAGTGCTAATGTCTGCAGGCGACGGTAGTCACTTACCATCAGGTGATACGCCTGCCAGACGTAAAAAAATCTACTATGGGGATAATAGTTATACAACACTATATTGTTATAAAATTAGGTGAATGTAACATCCAAATAAGGGGGCTTATCTATCTATGAAGTAACGTGAAGAAGATTTGTCGCCTTTTTTGCTCTGTTTGTCAACCGATCTTCTTTTTTTATAGCTAATGACCACCATTAAAAGCAAATTCTAATATATTTTCCTAAAATAAATAAATAATGATTTTGTTCGATTTTTTACCAGTGGGCAAACACTAGTTATTATTATTCTGTCAAAAAAAAAACATTGACATAAAGCCGAATTAATTAGTTTTCTTAAAAATAAGCTTTCCTTTAACATTACGCATAATGTTGCAGTTAAAAATCTTCTTTATTGTACGTGGATCTGACAGAAATCGTCTCGGTCCTTTACAAAGTGTCCGACGAATTAAAGTATCGAAATTGGATTAAAACTTTAATAACAAGGCTCATATTGTTTTATTTATTACATGCATGTGATATATTTTTGCATCCATGTTCGATGATTTGAGTTCAGTTATTGCTGGCTATGATAACTCAGTGGTAGTGACGTCGGATGTTTGTGGCGAAGGTTGCGGGTTCGTTGCGGTTTCCCGGGATAAATATATAGCCTATGTTACTCAGGGATGATGTAGCTTTCTAATGGTGAAAGAATCTTTAAAACCAGACGTGTAGTTTTTGAGATAAATCGTAACAAACAAAAAATCTAATCTTTACTCTTTACAATATTATTATTAAGTTTAGATTAGTTTAGATAATATTTATGTATTATAAATTAGCATCAGCAATCATACATTATTCTGGTCGCGTAACATTCGGTTCAGAGTGCCGTACACGGCAGAAATGTTTGCTATATTTGGTACTAGCTGATTTATTGGATTCGAGTGATCTGGATGCGTGGAATAGGTCCGATATCAGCTAACTTGGTTCGTTCCATTTATGACCGGAGGGTGTGTCCCATGTTATTAGCCACGCTTGCTTTGGATTTTGAAAAGTTTTTTTTTCTTCAAAAATTTCAAAAATATTTTTTTTATTGAAGTTTTTTTTTAATGTAGGTTTTCTTCTATCGACGATAAGAAAATGTATCATGAATACTTTTCTAAAATTTGCTGACGTTGATTTTCACTATATTTTTTTACATTTTCCAAAATTATCAATTTATTTTAATAATTGATTTTATATTATGTATTACAATCAGTTAATTTTAGCCTGCAAATTCCCTAACCTTGAAACGCCACAATGATTTCTCAAAAATATTTCAGCCGCCTCCATCTTGCATGAATCACATTAACATAGCGTGACGTCCTCATTCTTAATTATACCTCAGTTTAAATGTCAAACGATATTTCATATACAACAGGATCGAGATTAAAAGCTGTATTTCATTATTGAACAGCCTATTCGTTAATTAATAAGGGTCGTAACTTTGCCATAAGACCTTCTTATGGATGTTTCCGTGATCGTTTAAGGGCTTATCATGCGATGAGCATGTATCTCTCGCAGAAAATGGGTCATTGGCCAAATTAACATCATTACCAACGCTATTTTATGATCGGTTACCTGAATCAGATCGCGGTCTGACGAGTTTAACATAATTTATTAATTTTGAGTGTATTTGCACGCTTTGAGGTAGATTTATAATGTTATAAACATATTTTTTTTTAAATAAGATTTTTTTGTAGTTGTGTGTTAATTTAAGGTTTAAAAAGATGGTTTACGAGGCAAATTCATATTTTTGTTTTCGACCTAAAATACACAAATAGCTTATTACAGACTCTTCTCAGTAAAACCTATCTTACTTTTGATCAGAGCCGGTCGTTTCTATAAAGGCTCATTTAAATAAAAAAAAATGTTTTCTTCTACATTTACCAATTTCTTATTGTTTTCTTAGAAAATTTACAATAAACCAAAAATAAGTGCAAATCAAAAGTCGCAGGTGAACCGCGCCCTTCTGTTAAGATCTAGCAGTTTTTTCGTTCGCGGCTAATATGCTGGCCAGTTAAGGTGCAATGGCTTGCATTCATATCATACTCAGTCCATAAGTTTAAGTGTAATTGAAACATGTAACTCGTATATCCATAATTCAGGTGTGTTGCTATTAGAATATACCGGCGCGTAATTTGTCGATAATTTGATCTAAATAGTTTCTCTTAGGAAGTTACTTAATGATTGATCTAATTTTATCGGGCACGTTATTTTGCTGGGCGTTGACTTTTATTTTATAAGTATGGCTGACAGTGGATTTTAGCCCGTGGTTTTATATTTTTTCACGTGGGCGTGGATGGCCAAATCCTAAACTAAGGGGAATAGCGAAAAATGCTGAAAAGAGTCAAAGCCGATTTTGATTAAAACTAAAACTACATCATTAGATTTTCGAAAAAATGTTTTCCCAAGGCAGGAACCGAACCCGATGAATTTGAAAAAAAAAATACACAGCCTGTATTATTACACTATCCGATAATTTTGCTAACAAGTATTAAATTCTCAGACGTACTAACAAATTGCTCTTTTTTAAATTCTGATTAACTTTTTTAATATGTTCATACATTACTTCTTAATTTAAAAGGTTAATTAGATTTTTATTTTTAGAAACAAGCGATTTAATCATTGTAGGCATCACTGTTACCTACAAAGGGAACTTAAAGATCAAACTTAAAAGATTTTATCAGTCGTTAAGAAATGCGAAATTAAGTGATTATCATCAAAATTACCTGAATCATTACATTTTCGTCGTAAACCCATGTTTTTATTTTAAGGTAAAGTATTTTTACAAGGTCCTTATAAATAAATAAAGTAATTTAATAACAATAAATTGGGTTTAAATAACATGTTGGTGTGAAATGTCTGTATTAATTGTGTATTTTACAAGCTGTCCCCCGCGGCTTTACCTACCTTCCCGATTTACGCTCTTCTCAGTAAATCTATTAGGGGCTAAATTTAAAAAATCCTGTTGAAGTGGATACCTACTACTCCTTGTTAGGAATCAACTTGCCCTCAACAATTCCAATTTAAGTCTGTAGAATTTATACTTTCTGAGATTTCGTGATCAGTAGCTTTCGTAATTCCAAACTCAAATTCAAAATATATTTTTTAAATGAACTCACTACAAGTATTTTTAATCGTCACAAGTTTGGCTTATGAAAAAAGTGTATCCAAACTCTAACGGCTCGGAAGGTTGCTTTTGCTGTAACCGGTAATAAACTCAGCAACTACTTTTTTTATTATAAAAGCAACTTAGACCAATTTTTTACATTCAATAATTATTTATATAGTCTCACTGAAAATATAATATGCGTGTTATGGCGGTGAAAAAGGACTAAATAAATAGAATTTAGTTATTATGAGTGATTTAGTAAATAACAATTATGTCACTTGAAATCAATAAAATTTAGTTTTAATTTTTGTGTTTTTTAACAAAGAATTTTTTTATGCCATTATGAACAAAATATTTTGTTAAACAATTAAAATTCTTAAATTCTTTAATATTAGCTAATTTCATAACAAAATAAAAATGAGTTACCATTATTGGTTTTGGCTAATATTGTACGGAACTCTCAATGCAATAGACTGAATCGCATTTGGCAGTTTTGAAAACCGCATAAGTAATAAAAAAAAGTGCTAAATTTGCCATTTAAGCATTCAACCCTTAATAAAACTCTCAAGTGACACTTAAAACAATATTCATCATAACCGTTTAGTTTTACATTCAGTTAAGTATCTTCATTTTTATTGACACTCAAAAACTCATAAAATGCACCGAAATTATTTCTTTACACAGCATTTATTTTATATTATTCGACGTTTATTTTATTCACCGCCTGACATTTAATATTATCGTTTGTATAAAAATATCTTATTTGGTTTAAAGACAAAAAAGGCATTAAATTTTTTTGTAAACAGTAGTAAATTACTCATCAAACCTACTTGACTAGGTAACACGCAACTAAGAGGGGTCATTCGTGGATAAAATACCGCTTAACTTGTTGTTGAACAACAAACAATATGTAAAAAAAAAAGTAGCTTTATTTCAGAAATCATTTTAACAAAATGTACGCCGAGACTTCCAAGTAAGTAATCAAAGATACTTGTGTTGGGAATGACTCGCAACTTCACAATTGGATTACAAAGATTTCTCTACGACAAAGATATGTATAAGGAAGCTCTGTTTAACGCCCTTTAATTTAGCCAATTACTATAAGGTACCTACATTGCGTTTCCAAGGAGTTCCTTAACTTTTTTATTTAATTGATAAAGAAATTATCCCCGCAGTTTCACTCACGTTCTCGAGGGACAAAGCAGACAAGAGTCCCGCGCACTTAAAGTGAAGCACAGTAAGGGAAGCCGAATTGAAAAAGGAAGTCCCATCTATCTTTATACTAAAATTCATAAACATTGATTCAGCGATTTACTTATAGGAAGTTAGGTTATCCCTGAGTGCTATAGATACACTCGCCCGCAAAAATAAAGGGTCACCTTTACGTTTTCTTTTCATTTTCAAATTGAATCAAATTAAAAAAAAAACAAATGATTTGTTTTTTTTTACTGTAGTTTATTTTATGCGTAATAAAATTTGATTTCAGATACTTTTAAATTTAATAACTAAACTCGCTAAGAGCTAGCTTGTGTGGTTTCAAAGTTATTTGGAGTTAACTAGGTGACCCTTTATTTTTGCGGGCGAATGTATTTCATCACGAAAACGCGTGTTTTTTCACATTATTGCAACAATTTTTTGGCTTAAAATTTAACAAAATGAAAGTATCACTAATATGTGGAGACAGTTATTCCATTCGTAAGCTCAACTCCTTTCCCACACCTTATTCTATTAGTTTGCTTATTTGAATTGCCTCTAGGCACGCTACACACAGGACAAATGGCTTAATTCATTTGTACCAGACCGCGTTGGTGCAAGTATACGATCCAAATAACTTTGAGATTATTTTCGTTTGCGTGTTATTATACAATGTGTATTTTCTTAACTTGTTCAAACGAAATGTGCAAAAATTTATCGATAAAAATTATGTTAGCAATCTCAAAAACTAACGCACTTTAGTTTTTTTTAATGAAAATCTCACCTTTTAGTTTTAATTTTATTTGGAAGTCAAGTCAAGCCATCTAGGCTTTGTGTGATTACCAACTTCGGCCACATTCCAGAATTTAAAAAAAAATATATATATATCCTCGGACATTTTTCACACACGGTTATCTGATCCCAAACTAAGCACAGCTTGTAATATGGAAACCAGATGACTGATATACTACATATACTACTTTTTTTTTGTAAATACATACTTAAATAGATAATTACACCCAGACTCAGGACAAACAGACATGTTCATGCACACAAATGTCTGTCCTGGATGGGAATCGAACCCACGACCAGCGGCGTGGTAGGCAGTGTGTTAACCAACCACGCCAACCGGCCCGTCTAAAAAAATATGACCATTTTAAAACGCTGCTGAAATTATCAAACCAATAAGTAATCATCAATTCCAATTATCGAACAAAATTGAATCTAAACAACAGCACCTAGTGTTACTATGTACCCATTCCCACGAATGGTGCTATTAGCCATTCAAACAGTAGTCACGACGCGAAATCGCCCCCGGGTGCGCTGGCGCACTGCGGCTCACGCCCCAGTGCGCTGGCGCACTGCGGCTCACGCCCCACTCTTAATTGATGCTCAATTTGATACAACGTTGATTATTATCTATGAAACAATCTGTGTCAATGTTTCCATTTGACATTTTAATTATTAATTAGTTGATAACTATGTTTGATTACGTGGTGTTACCCGAAAGAAAATCTCAGAAATAAACATACAACTTTCTCATAAAACATTGGATACATTTTATATTTAATAATATCAGATTACATAAATAAATAATACACTTTACGCCTTTCAAACAATGACAGTGCATTCAAAACAAAGAACCAAACATTAAACCGTTTAAAAAGTGTGACAGCCCACTGTGCGGATATGCAAATAATCTGGGCAAAATTTCACAATCGAAAATTACGTGTAGAATATTTATGGCTCAATTTTGTATAAGGCACAATGCGGCGAATTTCAGTGGCACTGTGCGCAGAAGCATCCCAAGTATGAACGCACAGTGTTTCGTGGGACCACTATCCAGTTTAATTACACAGTCGATCTTTTAGGGTACCGCAACTAGGAAATGAAAAGTAACGGTACTTATTTACTCAATCTCATGAATACATTACTCGAAACAACCCATGACTCTTCCTGGTAATCAAAAGTTCTAGCAATAAAGAGTATAAATCGTGGAAGACCAGGTGATCATTGGTCACGGTTGAGAGCCCTAAGCGCTCGCCGAAAAATCCACGTAAGGGTTTGTCCTGTATAAAATACTATTAATATAATTTAAATACATTGTGTTGATATCGTACTAGAAACGTAACACAAAATAATTCCATCGTCCCTCAGACGTCGACCTTTAAGTCCCCCCTCCAAAAAAAAGTGACCATTGAATTAGCAGTCATTCATTTGTTAGGTCAATTATTAATTTTAAAAATATATATTACAGAAACAAATGATATCCTCTTTTTTGATATTTTTTTTAGCCCCTAGAAGTACATCAATCACTTAGTTATTAGTAATAATATCGAGACAGATCTTATCTCACCCACGGAACCATCTACAACTGAGATAATTGCAGTGTACACTTGCCAATGTTTTTTGCGCCCAGCAACCGGTGCATCTTGGACGTTTATGCGAATGCATTTGTTATTTACGAGCGGTACTTTTTGGGTTGTCACCATGTTCGATCGCAGCGACACGAACGTTTCATTCGATCCGATATGTAATATTGTTCATACCTTTTATGCATTTTATTTATGATTTGTAGACTGTTTATTGGGTCGAGCGATTTAAAAGAAATATGGAAGTCCATCGTGTTTCATTTTGTTTTTAACGAAAGTAATCTTATTTAACACTTACATTTAGTTTAAGAACCTAAGAATAAATAGATTCAAAAGTAATATTATAATAATTTTGCGAATATTTTTACCTAATTATGATTCAAAAGGGACGACAAAAAACGGTGCACGCGCAAAACCTCAATCAATATTAACAAATCGACATTTAAAATAAAAACAACAAATGAAGAGGAGCTTTCAAAAAGTGCACCCGAAACAAAAAGCGACCGACGACATTCTTCCTTACAACTCTCTCTATAAACATATGTGTGTGTAATCGCCGAATCGGCAATCGATTCGTTCGTTTAATCGAGTAAACTCAACTCGCCAACTCGCTCGGAATGATTTATTACTGTGACACGTGTTTTTTGCCTCGGTCTCGTACGGTCGCGGAAACAATTTCGAATCATTTATGCCGACCGCCCCATCGGCCGGCCGAATATGGCTACACGATGTACCGCCGCGATGCCGGTTTTCGGGTGTTTCACCTTAATTTCGGGAAAAATGGATGGACTTTTTTTGTATTACTTTTTCTGGACGCCGCAATGAGAAATTGAAATTGAAATCGGTTTTTGTTGAGAAGTATTATAACGGTTTATTAATTATGATGAAATTATTTATGGAATTAAATTACCAATATTGTCCATATTCCTTTCATTGATTTTTTTATTATCGTCAAAGTTTAATAAAACTGTGTATATTATTAAAACACTAAATATAAATAAATACACTACCAGTATGACCTATTTAAAATACTGTAACATAATAATAAAAAAAAAATACAAAAACAAACATTTCCATACAAAGATTCACTAGGCAAAACCAATTCTTAATATAGTTTTAACATTCAATTAAAAACACGACAAAATATCTTCGAAAAAATCCCAAAATTGTATACACCGCCCGATGGGTTCCGATGAAACGCTTATTAATTTTCATGAGCGGTGCGTTGCTCCAATTTTTTTGGTCCGATGAAATGTCCAACGGCCCACTGTGCGCCAAGTTCGATCCTCATAAACTTTTATAGCGCCCGTCAGTCAACGTGAAATGTCCGCTCCTGAATTATGATGGTATGTCTGTCTGAGGATTGGTTTATGCAGCTCGTGGGAAGATAAAGTGGGGCGAATTGTTGTATATTTATACCGTGCAGTTAGGGAACTGTTACTGATATTATTATTAGATTGTGATGATAGCTCAGTGGTAGTGACGTTGGATTTCTTCTTTTTTTCTTTCGGTGAAAGAAAACATCGTGAGGAAACCATAGCACGGTGGTAGGGTACTTTGTAGTACTCAACTGGTGAGATTGTGGTGAAACAAGCTTATTTAGAATAAAAATCTACTATTTTAGTGTTTTAAGTAAGCCAAATAATTTTTTGTTAATTACGTCGTTATTTTTTTAAATCGACAATCAATCGAAAATGTGCTCTCTGTATAATAAACCTAATTTATTTAAATCCATTTTACAATCGACGAAAGTCGACACTTTCACTCCTATACACATTGCTAATGTAGTAGTCACTTACCATCAGGTGACTTTAAAAATTCCGTAACATATACAAGAAAAATTAAATATACAGTAAAATTAAAGAACACCTTTTTTTAAAACGTTTAAAAATATGAAGATGATCGTAATAAAATCTGACAAATAAATAAGTAGATTTATCAAATCCAGGATAAATCCAGTAACAGTATATCGTTCAGATCTGTATGAATTTATTGATAATGCACCAACACTTGGAAAATGCGCAAATATCCTGTTGAATGTGTAAATCTTCTATTTATGAGTAGCTAGTTCTATAAATTGAGCGAGTGTGTTGCCCTAGTAAAATAATATCAGTAACCCACCTTCATATAGCGCCTAGATTTTGTACACTATTCGTACATAACGGTTGCCTGGTACAGATCGCTATTAGTGATAATGCCCCACCATTGTGACACTGTCCATGTTTTTACTATTGAAACGAAGTTCCTTATCGCGCGTTGTGAAAGGGGGCTAGACGGAAAAAAATCTTACGAAAAATTGTCACGACACTTTTAGTGTCAGTGTCACTTTATTGTAAGCTGTGTGGCGTGCGCATGTTTCTCTGTCTGTCTCTCTCTCTCTCTCTCTTATAGAAAGCAAGCCAGATATTTTTTTCATTTCTATATATATATATATATAGAAATGAAAAAAAATAGAGAGCATATATATATATATACTCTCTCGACTTATATAACTTCGTTCCATCCGGGTGTCCCTTGACACCTCTCAAGTTTTTTTATGCATTATGGTTTATATCAGGTAAGACAAGGTCATTAACTCAATATACTGGTGTATGGATAGTGCTAACCACCTTTGTGGATTTCGCATCTTCACGCACTCCACTCTTTTTCCTAATCTTACAATGCAAGTGCGCATTCTTTCACTAGTGTGTTAGTGCTGCATATCGACGTACACTAATCGATATATACTTTTAGACATATTAGACTATAACTCTAGCGAAAGGATGCACAGGTGCATTGTAAGAGATTTGGAAAAAGAGTGGGTCGCTTCTTCGTGGCATAACACTATCTATATATGTATTATTTTTTCATGATCTAGACGAATTTTACTTTCACTGGATAAGAGAGCGAGGTAAGACCACAAAAATAATAACTCTCTGGCAGCGAGGTTGTCATCTCCAGCATATTTCATTTCTGAGTGCTAGATATTGAAAGTTAATTGCTGTAGTGAAAATGTGTTTTCAATCGTCATTTGTTTCATATATTTTCTATCGTTTATACAAAAGTGTCTTTAAAGTAGTTTCATAAAGTTCAAAAACATTTAAAAAGCGAAGTATAAATAGATGTTCGATATTAACTTACTGTTCTCGTTTTACTGTGGCATTGCTCTACCGTCTTCATGGTTTTCGAATTATTTATACCATTCTAGTTATTTTAGCTCGAGTATGTAATTTATGAATTTAAGTTTTAATAGCTATGTTGAGAAATTATGACGAGGCTAGCTTAACGATAGATATTATTGTATATATAACTTAGAGTAATTCTCAAAAAAAATCGTATACAAAACAAGTAGGTACGTATTCAATACTTAAAATGGGAGCATAAAACCCATGATAGGTACTGGTTTTTTTTTTTTTATGTCACTAGTGACTACGAGGCAGGCGGGTAAGTGACTACCGTCGCTTATAGACATTAGCAATACCACGGGGACTGCCAACGTGTTGTACACCTTATTACAATGCCTTAAGGGCAAGGGCTACTGGCTCTCAAGTGCAACTGCCGGAACACACCATCAGGTGCTTGGCGACAGATTTTCAACTTGAGGGTGGTAGCCAGCCAGTCAAGTACCACATAGTACCCTACCACCGTGCAAAACTGGGGTTTCAGAATTAAGCTAACAAACGTGAGAAGAGACACATGGGTACGAAGGTCGCTTCACCAACTCAGCCATCTAACGACCATCAGTCTAGGTGCCATAATCTGGACGCTACTATCGCTTAAGGCTGTTTGAAGCGATGATAGCTCAATGGTAGTGACGTCGGATACCGCGGCAAAGGTCGTGGGTTCGAAACCTACAATGAGCTTGAGCTCTTGGCTACTCAAGATGATGTGTTCCGATAGCTGCACTTGAGAGCCAGTTCCCATCTAGGCTTTGTGTGCCACCTTCGGCTACATCATCACTTACCGTGGTGAGATTGTTGTCAAACACAAGCTTATCCAGAATTGAAAAAAAAACGACTTTCAGTCTAGGTGCCAAAAATGCGGACGCTATTGTCGCTCCCGTATCGGACTACAATCATGGTAAGGCCTGCCACACGGACGCTGTTGGAGTATGGGTATGTAGTTATGATAACAATATCGAACAATAAAGGCACTTCAGAAAAAGAGTGCAGTTATAAAAGTTTTCTACATAATGCATGTCCACTTTTTGAGCTGCATTTTCTTTTTGTGTGGTACGAGTGATAAGCGTTACGCTTGAATATTTAGTAAGTAATAATTTAGGCTTTCCTTGACAAAATGATTTTCATTTACTTAATATTTGTGTCCGCAGAACTCGAAAAGTATTAAATAAAGAAAGATTTTTTTAATCTACGTTACCATGGCAACGGTTATAATAAATATCCGTGGTAGCCAAAGCATAGCGTGGCTTGGTTAAGCTAGTCGATTGAATTTTATAATGAGTGTCAACAATTTTTATTTGAGGAGTTAAAATCACATGTCTGCTTGAACTATCTCTCTGTTTATTTTCATTAAATCTCTCATTCATGAATCAACAAGCTATAGAGAGAACTTTTCAGACTTAAAAACTGTGTGTGTGTTTCTAAAAAGCTAAGAGTATCAAGCTACGCAAAATTAAAACGCTCCAAAATATCGCTTCAGCTCGTAACTCAAATCCTAACAGTGACAAGACCAAATTCGTCCAACCGGCAACCAACCCAAAAAAAAACCAACCGTCTCAACTGGCCGCAATGTTGCCAAACTGTGGACAATTAATTAAACAATTAATCAGCTAATTGCCATATGATTTGCTTTTTACCACGTCCCGTTCAACCGCACGCATTTATGTCAATTTGCTCACGAATCTGGATATCTGAAACTGGTTCATATACCTTAAAAGATTAATTTGTACGTGGTGACAAATTGCTGCAGGAAAGGAGTTTAGACCTTATTACGTAGGGTTAAAGTCAAAATTAATAATAGCTAGTATGACTACGTGTCTAAGTGTGACAGCGAGGTTGTGTTTCGAGGTAATGCGTTAAGGTAAGGTACATAACAACCTTCCTTGTATTTATATGGAGTTGATCTTATTTATTGAAGAATTTTTGGGTGACTAACAGCAGAGGCAGGAATTATATTGGTACGATTTTACGAATATTTTATCCACTAAATATACCTAGAGTCTATATCTGTGGTAGACTATAAGGACTAATATTATAAATGTGAAAGTTTTTTTTTTATACTACTAGGTGGCAAACAAGCTTACGGCCCACCTGATGGTAAGCGGTTACCGTAGCCTATGGACGCTTGCAACACCAGAGGCGTCATGAGCGCGTTGCCGACCTTGCATAAACCTTCTTACTCCTCCTTTTCGTATGTTTGTTTATCATTGTTATTTCGATGAGCCGTTGCTGAATCTAAATAAAAAACCTTTGTTTAGTAGAAATATTACCTACCCAATTAAAACAGCTCAATCTATTTGAACTCAAAAAACTATGACAAAACGAAAATTCGATGCGTTTCGTGACCAGAATATTGTCGTATACTTTGCACAGAGAATCAGAATTGCCAATATTGCCATACATCGTGGCAATGTCGCCAGAATTCTGGGTAACGTCTTCTGTTGTCGTCCCTTTTCATTAGATAAATCTAGGGAGGCGGAAATCGCTGGATACAACTAATAGGGTTGTGTCCTAAAAAAATCTATTCAGTCCGTCAGTTAGATTACCACAAAATATTGGACACGTATTTTTTATTTTGTTCCGTAAACGAAAATTGACGAGGATACAGTGCGTTGAAATTTCGCGTGACGTCACACCGTGGTACAAATTTTACCACGAAGTGACGTCACAAGCCCCCACTCCTATACTTTGATGCGCTATAACTTTGTATATTTTTATTGATTTGATAAAGCAAAAAATACGTGTCCAATATTTTTTGATAATCTCACCGACGGACTAATTAGAATTCATTTTTATTGACCCAGAACACTACCCTATTGATGCATATTATATCAGTTTATTTATGAAAATTCTCCATATCAAGACTTCATGAGACATCAGCAAAGGTTTCACCCAAACACGTACGAAGATGAGTCATCAGGACTTCTCGATCAGATAACGAACTTTAGGCCCTGTTATAGAAAACCATTACTCCCATTTCCTGACCAGCCCATCAGCGTCATATCTTCATATCCTTGTGAAGTAGGAGCTAAATATCTCACGTTCCGATCTGCTACCGCTTGTTAGTGCTATCTGATGTCTTGGGGTCATCAATTTTGCTCATGATTTGCAGGGAAAAAATACATGGAGATATGTACAGTTGGTATCGTTTTGTCTCTTTTGTGATGATGATGATAGAGTTCTATATAAATAGAAATGTTTGGGGTATTTATCAAATGACTTTTAGGTGAACTTTATAAAATGTATCATAAGAATCTGATGACTTTGTCCATTAAAAAAATTTACGGGCTGGTTGGCGTGGTTGGTAAGACATACTACCTAGAACAGGTCGTGGGTTTGATTCCCACCTGGGACAGATACTTGATCATACTTGTGTAAATGAACATGTCTGTCTGTCCTGGATCTGGGTGTAGTATATTAGCTAAGCTCTGCTTAGTTTAGGAACAGATGAACGCGTGTAAGGAATGTACCAGAATAGTTAATCTAGTAAATAGTTGCACTACTAGAGTCCTCGAACTCTACCTACAGACTGAAAAGAAAACGAATAGCGTCAATATAATCGTTCAACGCAACGATACATAACGAGATGACACATCGCAGGATGTGATGAATCTCAAACTGTATGGAAGAAACAAACGATCTGATTAAAGCTTAAGGGCTGATTGCAGATAGAATAAAAAAAAAGAAAAAAAGTAAATAGTTTTGTAAAATTGTGCGTAGAATTTTCAAATTTTCGGATAGTGCATGATATTTAAAATTAGTTATCAAATAGTTAACATTTTCCGGAACTGTGCTTCTAAAGTCTTTCAATGTCACCATAAGTTATTGTCCAAAAAATTACAACAAAAATGCAGCAAACTGTACCAACATCAGATGAATGATTACAATGATGATGTTACGGAATTTTTGACGATGATATTTTGGAACAGGAAACAGCTGATGGATGATAAAAGTACATTTGTGCGAGTGCGCACGATTTGAGTATTATTTTCGATATGATATGCACAGTAGCAGAATGCTTAAATGAAGCTCTTCACACGCCTTTTGTATCTTTTTATTTGGAGACTGTTTTCAACGTTGCTTTCTATATTTTTTGGATTTAATGAAGTATCTAGTCTCAACAGTTTAATATGTACATTTGTAATAGTTCAGTTTAATATGTACCATTTGAAAAACACTGATGGTTCATTGTAAAAGAAAGCAAACCATTCAACATAAAAACTATTAGAATATTTCAAAAGTAAAACGGAAATGATGTTAGAGAACCCTCTCTAACATCATTTCCGTTACCAACTACCCAGTTGGTATAGTTTCTGATTTTATAGATGACAAGAACGCATTTGAATTATTATTAACCGCTCTTCAGGCTCTTGTAGATGTTGTAGATGTATGTGACACATTAAAAAAATTACATTTAAAACAAATGACGATTTAAAATTCAAAAAATTACAGTGAATTGTAGGGAATCCCACAAACCCTATCCTACTAATATTATAAATGCGAAAGTACGTTTGGATGTGTGTGAAGATATTGTGTAGATGTTTGTTACTCTTTCACGTAAAAACTACTGTATGGATTTTAATATATCATTGTCTTGTCTGAATAAAACAAGTAGCGAGAGAAATTAACTTAATAATAATGTTTTAATTTAATCGATATTTAAATCGATTGCCTACATACATTGTTGACAGAGTTTGGCCAGAGGGCTACCTACCTCCCTGACGTTTCCACGAAACACGCCCCGGAACTTTGTATCACGACTTACTTATACACGATATTGTAGTTTATAATTCACTACATTAAATCGAAAATATTAATATATTTTTTACTAGTTCCCCCACGGTCTCATCCGCGTTCTCTCGGGATCTTATATCTTTCCCGGGATAAAAATATAGCTTATGTTTATCAGGGATAATGTAGCTTTCTAATGGTGAAAGAATTTTTCAAATTGATCCAGTAGTTTTAGAGCAAACAAACAATAAAATCTTTCCTCTTTAAAATGTTAGTATAGATCAACAAAATAAATTGATTGTCAGAATTTCAGAGAAATTTCATAGCTTGCTAGGATATGTCTCGCATAAAAAGCATCTTAAAGCAAATACAAACAATTAATTAGTGAGTTCTAAACAAGCTTTACAACATATAACGTTAGAAAACTATTGGCTACCGTGTTGCGTGCGCTGCGCCCGCGCCGCCGCGCCGCTCCGGACCGTAATATCGATCGCGAGCCTCGATCCCCGTGGAAATTAAGTCGGCAAGCACGAACGATGGCGGCGCGGGCGCAGGAGGTGCGATCAACTGCCGGTTTAGTTTTAAATATTTTTTTTACACTTCAAATTTGAGAATCATATGTGATCTATAAATAACAAAATTATTACAGCTTTTTATTTAAAATTTATTACAGATAAGAATATTCAGGTATCGTTAGTAATTTTAATGATTGTTTTGTTAAAATTTCAGTTTATTTATTGGTGCAAAATTTTACTTTTGTTTTTTTTTTTGTTAATATTTTTTTGGAAAATGAATATATTTCTGTATGCCAATGTGAATGTTGGGAACCACTGGATGGGAGACCGTAGCACGGGAGCGGCGATCAACAAAGGGCACAGTGAGTGTTAGCACGACCTGACTCTAGCCAATAACCTATGTTTTTACTTGTTATTTATTGTTCTTGCTCAGCAACCGGGTTTTAGCTTCGCCTTAAATGCTATGAGAATATTTTATTTTATTTAAGATAAATATTTAGTTAAATATCCTCGGACATTTGTTCACACACGGCTATCTGATCCCAAACTAAGCAGAGCTTGTAATATGGAAACCAGATGACTGATATACTACATATACTACTTTTATTTTGTAAATACATACTTAAATAGATAATTACACCCAGACTCAGGACAAACAGACATGTTCATGCACACAAATGTTTGTCCTGGATGGGAATCGAACCCACGACCTGTGGCCTGATAGGCAATGTATGAACCAACCACGCCAACCGGCCCGTTGGAAATTAAAACCAAAAAACATAGATTCTTTGGTGTTTGTGAAGAATATTTAAGGAGAATCTAAATAGAATATGACCTGATATACAAATTACAAGTAAAATATGAAATATTAGTTAGTTATTGATATTATTTTGAAAAGAAAATCCTTACGTTTTGGGGTAATACCTAATTTTTAAATAGTATAGCTTTCCCCCCTGGTTTCACCCACTTTTTCGATATAAGTGCGTAAAAAGATTTGTTACGATTTAACTCAAAAACTACTCGTCCGATATTAATGATTCATTCACCATTAGAAAGCTACATTATCCCTGAGTAACATAGGTTATATTTTTATCCCGGGAAAAGATAAGATCCCACGGAAACGCGGGTGAAACCGTGGAGGACAGCTTGTATACTATATTTTTTATCAACTAACTAGATCCAAAACAAAACGCAATAGGTACCTACTTAAACGCGCAAAAGAATCTCTCACATTAAATTATCGGTACCTTATACTGTGAACTAGATGGTCCAATTGAACTATTAAAACATTCACGGAATAAGCACTTCTACGTGCACGGAATACTGCTTGTTTTGGCATACAATGTCGGATACCTATGCGTACAATCATCAGTCAAGATGTAATGAAGACGTAGTGACGACAGTGTTGTAATTAGATGCCTTTATTGAGCTTTGGAGAGCTTTGATTGGTTCGGCAAAGAGTAAGATTGATCTTCATGAGGCGTCATTATATGCCTATAACGATTTGTCTCATGGAGGTTACGATAATAGCAAGGAGGTCTTAACATACTTACAAGACTTTACCAAAAAGTCTTGAGCGTCTTTTATGTTTACTGCAGTAAAATATTTTTTTCGATAATTTCCTTTTTTTTACATCATTTTTTCCAAAGCTGCATTTTTACGTCACGGATCAAATGAAAACTCAAGCAAATTATTAATTCCTTGTTTTCAGTACACCAAAATTTGTTTACAAGTAGAAATTGATTTATGGTAGAAACAATTGTAACGTTCACAAGTGCCATACCAGGGTATTAACTGAATAAGTGAGTTTGAGTTTGAAATTCAAACCTTTTTTGCTTGCGACTCACCTGATGGTAAAAAAATGTATAATATTTTCTAAATATTTTGTTAGATTATCTGTGTGTTGTTACGTCTGAATACTTTTGGCGAAACTTTATACAGAAAGTAAGTAAATTGAGGAGAGCTAAAGTCTATTATAAATATATGAAAGAAGTTCAGTGTGATGATGGTGCAATATGTTTTAATTAAAAGCTACATAAAAAAAACCTTTGTTCACTACTTAAATTTTATTAAAAAATGTTTTCGATTAAGAATATTTTATGCAACAAAATTTAAATATTCAAGGACAAAGACATAAAAAAATTAAATGTAAAAGACCTTGTTTGTTACGAAGCCTCAATGATCTTTGACCTAACTAATCTATGATACACATAATAAATCTTTGTGCGTACTCTTCCGCGATTCGAGACTGGTTTGTTAGTTGTATGTAACTATACATAGATGAAATTTACCGTATCTTAACGAGATCATGTTATAAAATACATTTTAATCAGTTTTATTAATTGTGTGCTCTTTAAAAAATGTCACGAATGATAATGAAATGTCACGAAGTTTTCATGTTTTTACAGATCGTCAAATTAATAGTAAATATCCTGGGATATTTTGACATACGATCATCTGATCCCAAACTAATACTACGGAAACCAGATAAGTGGTAGTCAATTACGTCACTAGTTTTTTGTTTTATTTTTTTCAGTACTTACTTCATTGTAAATGAAACCATTTTTGCCATTGTAATATTTTTCTTTTTTTTTATGTCACTAGTGACAACGAGGCAGGCGGGTCACCTGATGGTATGTGACTACCGTCGCCTATAGACATTAGCAATTAGGTAGGGGGATTGCCAATGTGTTGTACACCTTATTACAATGCCTTAAGGGCAAGGGCAACTGGCTCTCAAGTGCAATTGCCGGAACACACCAACAGGTGCTTGGCGCCTGATTTTCAACTTGAGGGTGGTAGCCAGCCAGTCGAGTACCATAGCAGTAACACCGTGCAAATAATATCGTGATTTAGAAGTTACTTTTAATTGAAACTGCCTGTAATAAAGTTAAGTAATAAAAGGGCTGATATACTACTTTTAAAAAAAAATTATAGATAAATACAGATCTGGAGAAATAGATATTTTCTCCTTACTTAATTGATAAATAACTTATGTCGCAGTTCACTCGTGGTTATTTTTTTAATAAATACAATATCTAGGAATTGTATACAACATCGGATAATACACATGCTCGTAACATAATAAAAACCATTATTTAATAAAAATGTTTTCTTACTTTAATTTTTAGAATGAACATTGAGTCATTAATATCATATTTGGTTGACCAAAAAATATATTTTCTGCGACCAAGTGATCTTAAAAGTTCAACCGACGAACAAAACTGTTTAAACTTGGCTATTATATAGTTTGCATGCATAATTTTTACATAATTTAATAATATTGTCTACAGGGGGCGTGTTTCAATCTATTTCAAAATGACATTCCGTTATTAATTTTTTTTTAATATGGTATTACATAAACAGCTAAAACTAATGTCTCTTTTAGCTGGCAATACTTATATAAATGTCATAATTGTGTTGATACTAACAGATATTATAGTAAAGGTCAAATAAAGATTTAACAATTAACGTCTACAAGATAATTCGATGTTGTAAATTAATTAGTTTATGCGATCGGATTTGGCGCTTCTTAGATGATCAGCTTTTTATATATTTTAGACGCCCGTTTAATTTTGAGCCTTCGATATGTGTTATTGATTGAATTGATGTTTGTATTGATACTCGTATTTAATTTGTGAATAAAAATATTAGCAAAATTATATTTTCGCTGCCCCGCTGTGACGTCGACTATTTTTAATTTAAATATTTACGTTATGTACAGGATTCGAAAGCGGCGGACCTCTGTGTGACTTTAATAATTGAGAACATTATTGGTATTATAATGAAACAGAAATGGTTATTGAATTGCACTGAATTAATTCGTTGTTTCTTTTAGAGACGATTTTGCTGTACTCGAGCCGTTTTTAGAATCTTTTTTGATGTTTAGTTAAAATTTTAAAGACCAGTCAACGTGGACCTTTCACACATTTTGTTGCAGAAACCTCGTTTTCAACCGCTTGATGAAGGTTTCAATAATTTTACGTCAAAAAGATTTCCATATAAAACATTAAATATCTACAGAGAAATGGCAAATCACAAAATCTATAAATGCTAAATCCTAGGATGGGACTGATGGGAGTAGATATCCGCTATGACAGAAGTTAGGAAAATTCAACCTCTGTAGGGTTCCCTCGAGAACGCGGGTGAAACCACAGGGGACACTTAGTATGAGATAAAAACATAATAATACTACTTATTTATAATGTTTTTTTGACTTGAACCATAAGTAGCTATTAACGTAAGTTTGTACAGATGAAAATCACTGCTTTTTATTATTTATAATATAATGAATACCAACCCTGTCGCGGCTAAAGGTTCACCCGCGTTCCTGATCGATCTTATCGATATTTTATTCCAGGATACGATCTACATATGTGCGACGTTTCATCAAAATCCGATTAGCAGGTTTAGCGTGAAAGACTAACAAACATCTTCATATCCAAACAAACTTTCATGGTTTCACCTTACCACAGATCAATCTATGAAGTTCTCTTGAACACCTAGTTAATGCCGTGTACGCGTCTAGGAATGTTCACAAAACTATCTCAACTAAAATCTAAGCACACTCTTAACAATGGAATTTAGGAAATCCCATGTGCCACATGCACTAGACTATCGGAGGATTTATAGGAAATCTAGATGGTAGTAAACAATGTATGTATCTCTTCAAATAGGGAGTGCTGTATTCTAATCTCTAGTGTCCTAATCATAAGATCTCTTATAGGTTTAATGTTGTATTTTATGAGTCATAAGCTATTGGAAGAGCCGGTGCTTCTTTTGGAAATATTATGAGTGTTATATCAATAGAAGCCCGTATATATTTCTTTTAATATACGTACGTCAAAAGTTTTCGTGTCAAGTTTTTTGTACGGGATGAACTCTTAAACGAATGGACCGATTTTATTGAAATTTGCACATTATGTGCAGTTTGGTCAACAGAGATAGGATATTTTTTATCCTGGGATAAGAAAAGATCTCTCGGTAACGCGGGGACAGCTAGTTCGCAATTAATTTTGATTTCTATAATACGGTGTCAAGTCGCTTTAAAACAGGCGTGAGTATCCATGAAAACGCACGAAATGAAATATAGGATGTCAAAAACTTAAGCTATTTCATCAATCCGTATCACACATAAGAGCATATCTAAACGGGTAGTCCAAATAGAGAAATCAACTAAAAACCAACGAAACGATCGGATTAGAATATATATAACACATTATTGCATAAACAAAGCTGGCACCTTAAAGAAATATCACCCAACGGCGATCAGATAGCCAATGCTAGCCCCCTGTATAAGCATATCGCGATTAGAGCGCCACCTAGCGCCCGCGACTTATCGAGAAGATTTATTCGTTGCACATAGCAAGATGTTTTGTCGCTGCTAATTTTGGTTTTACTCGTGCGTTTTAGTATTGGCAATGTACAGGGTGATGTTTTTCGGCATTGTGGAGATAGTGGAGGGTGTTATTTTAGGTACTAACCAGGCATGCCTGTCAAGTTTCTGTAATAAAAGTTTTATTTTAATATGCACTTCTTTTAGCGTATGTATTCAATTTGTTTTTCAACAGAGACCAATTTTAATTTAAATTGTTTTATTTTTTAAATAGAACAAGTGACAACCAGGCTCGCTCGGTCACCTGGTGGTAAGTGAATACCATCGATATAGAATGGCAATACCAGCGAAATTGCCATTGTGTTGTAGACCTTAAGACAATACCTCAAAATCTACTGGCTATAAAGTGCAACTGCCGGAACACACCAATACAGGTGACAAATTTCCAACTTGAGGGTATTAGCCAGCTAGTCGAGTACTACAAAGTACCCTACCACCGTACTGTGTGTCTTCAAGATGTTTTCTTTCACCGAAAGCTCAAGCTTCTTGTAGGATTCGAACTCACGACATTCGCCGCGGTATTCGACGTCGCTACACTGAGCTATCATCGCCTTAAAATGTTAATCTTCTAGAATCTAGCGCCACTGTAGATACAATATCTAGTTTGGCCTTTTCAGCTCTTATTATGCGTCGTTCATAAAAATCACCCTGTATAGTTCTGTGTATAGTTCTGAAACGGTTTTATTCATTGAAGATAACGTTTTTGCTTGTTGCTGTAAACGTTTATCTGTTAATGTACGTGATGTGTTTAGAGTTATCCTTGATATTCTGGAGTGAACGCGTCACTGTACGGAAGGTATTTGTAATGTATTGACTGGAACTTTTTGTACAATTGTTTTTGGAAACACCCTATATTTATGTATTTTTAACCGACTTCAAAAAAAAAAGGAGGAGGTTCTTAATTCGACTGTATGTTTTTGTATGTTTGTTATGCGATTACTCTGACAATAATGAATAGATTTTGATGATTCTTTTTTTGTTTGGTAGATCATGCTTCAGAGGTGGTCCCATATAAATTTAATCGAAATTGATTCGGCATTTTTTGAGAAAATCAACAAAAACAAAAAATTTAATATCTCGTTTGATAAACCTTAGTGAATCAAACTGAGTCGTTGAGCATGACTTTTCGGATTTGGATGAAATTTTGTGTGTATACTTCAATGGGTTCTTCGATGGTTTTACAATACAATTGGACCTGGTAGGTGGCGCTGGAATAGAGTTCCAAGATTTGTTTTAATTTCAGGGCAGGACGACGTCTGCCGGGCCCGCTAGTTATATATTATATTTTACCGGCCAGACCCGATTTCAGGACAAACTAATTTTGGCTAGGATAACATATATAAGGAATAAACTTTAAAAATTGAAAAATAAAATTATTTAAAAAAAAAAAAAAAATTAAAACCGACTTCAAAACTGTAACCTATGTACAAACATAAACTAAAAAGTAAAGAATAATATTTTAATTTCAAAGCAAGAGCCTTAAAGGACAATCAACAAAATTATTGATATTTATATATCTATTTAATATTTATAAACAGTTCTTTTTGGAGTCGGTGCCAGCCAAGAAAGAAGAAATCGGTCCAGTAGTTTCAGAGCCTATTCAATGCAAACAAACAATCAAATCTTTCCTTTTTATAATATTAGTATAGATAAAGATTTTGTTACAGTTTTAGAATATCCATATCGTTTATTGATTCGTTACAAAAGATATAAGGCGATGATACCTCAGTGCTAGTGAGGTCTAATTCCGCGGCGAAGGTCGTAGGTTCGAATACTATGTGCTTGTGCTTTCGGTGAAGAAAAACATAGTGAAAAAAAACACAGTAATCCCCCTGGTATTGCTAATGTTTATAGGCGACTGATGTCACTTACCATCAGGTGACCCACCTGCTAGGTTATCACTTATGGTATAAAAAAATATATAACTTAAATCGCGTTCCCTGGGAGATATTTTTTGTAGGTACTTTTAGGACGACCGTCCCGTCCGCGGGCCAAAAGGTTAAAACATATATTCAATAACAAAGTTTTATACCAAAGCCGGATACACTGCAAAATTGGATCATCACAATAGAGATCTAGATCAATATCGAAATGCGAAGGACGGGTCACATGACGATGGCGATCCGATCTATAGCCGGTATAATGAAATCCTTTTATGGAAGATGTGAATGCGCGTGAGTTGAATATTCATGCCGCTTTTTATCTAGCCTAAACAAGCTTCGAATTATATTTAGTTTGTTACTTTTTTATTTTGGTAATGATTTGGATGAAAGCAGGTAAGCTAAGATAAAGCTTAAGATGTATTCAAATTTAAATTATTTGTTTATTGTTTGATTTGTTTATTTATTAATTTTTTTCCTTATTTTTTGCTTTTTATATAGCTTTTGTTGGTAGGAGTTTAATTACAAGTAGCACCTATTGTTCTTATAACTAGCACTAAATAGCTTATATGTATAATATAAACCTTTGTGGTTTTTTTGAGCTATTTTATATTGAAATTGTAAAAATTATTAAATCGATAAATAAAAAAAAAAAAAAAAAAAAAAAAAAAAAAGCTTTATTTCTGTAATTTTTTTACATTACAAAATCAATTTAAATTAAAATTTATATTTTTACATAATGCATGCATTTATTTTAATGTCAATTTAGCAATTACATTGATTAATTAATTATGTATTTTAATTTATATATTTATTATTAAAACTAAGCTTAAGAGGTAACTGACGCTCAAGTGGCAGATATTGGAATAGACATAAATGTTGTAGTAGTCAGCCAGTTCGTCAAAATGCTCAGAGATTTTTGATTGACATTTGCTATGATAAAACCAACATAAAATTAGTTACAGTAGTAGAAGAAGAAAATTATAAGAATCGCTCGTTATAGACCGAGATCCTAATTTGTTTTAAGGCTTTTTTTATGTTTATCATTGTTTTTTAAGAAAGAGAAAAATAGTAAGTACCTATATTTTATTAAATAAAAGGTAAAATCGTATCCAATTAAATCGAACCATAATATTTAATAACGTGTCAATTCGACCGTGTCAGATAATGTTTTTAAAAATTTATTTGCACAGTGGTAAAAACAATAATAATCACGGACACAATATGCAAAATTAATATTATAAACTTTCTTACAAGTGTCAAGAATGTCATTGCAATATCATCTTTATTATTATCAGTGTTGAAATCAATAATATTTGAAGATTTACTTAAAAAAATCGTTGAAAGTGAAATTGAAATTAATAACTGCTCTCTCATATGCAAAATATAATTTGCGGTGTTGCACGAAAAATGGCGTTGTGTTTTTGCCTTTTGGATCCGGTTACATTAATAAATATCACGATTTGAAAAGTAGGTTATCTAAACGGTAGACACCAAATTTTATACCCATCGTAGGTTACATAGAATTTTATTTTATTAAATTGCATCCTGATTTTCTAAGTATAAATATCGGTTCAAAAAATTTCTTTAAAAAAAAAAGTTTAACACTCAGTTACTAGAAAACTACGGACGTATTAAATTGTTATTCTAAAAAATCCAAACACTTCAAAATAAAATGCGTCTTTTAAAATTAATATCTGAAAATTGATCTAAATAAATATATCAAAAAGATATTTAAAACAAAAATTTAATGCTAACTAAAACAGGATTTTATTCAATTATTAGCGATATTAACAATAAAAACTCGTACAATCACGTACATAAGTGATTCATGTGTACCAAAAGTACATTCACCGAAAAAAGTGTTCGTTTATCACGTCCCGTGCTCCCATTTCAAGCTGTCTATTCTGGAGGCGTCTTAATAAATCAGCGCCATTTTTGGTTATAATGACATGATTTTTTTAACTTCAGCTTCGTGGTGCAATCTCAATTAGTGCGATGCGTTTCCTCGTTAAAATGGGAGCCTGCAAACTGGAACTTTTCGGCTGTACAGTCGCATGAAAAAAGATATTTTTTGCTAATTGATAATGTTTCAATTAAGGCTCTTATTTGTGATGACTGTAATTTGGTGTCGATAATTGATTTTATTCTTTAACTAGGTTCCACAAAGCGGCTTAACTCGCATTCCTGGGATAAAAAGTCAGATAGCTCTCTCCATTTTATAAACTATCTCTATCTCATTCAAAAACTATCAAACTAACAAACACATTTTGGCATTAATGATATTAGCTTGATATGAGATTCCAATGACTTACATCTTAGTAGGATTATTATGATATTTTTTATTCTGGATAAGCTCATGTTTGACTACAATCTCACCATGGTAAGTGATAATGTGGCCGAAGGTGTAAATGGTGTAAGTCACAAAGATGGGAACTGGCTCCCAAGTGCAGCTGTGGGAACACAACAATAGGTGATTGGCGACAGATTTTCAACTTGGGGTGATAGCCAGCCAGTCGAGTACTACAAAGTACCCTACCAACGTGCTATGGTTTCCTCACGATGTTTTGTTCCTTCACCGAAAAGTCAAGCTCATTGTAGAATTCGAACCCACGACCTTCGCCACTGTGTTATCCGTCGTCACTACCACTGAGCTATCATCTCCTTAAGCGTGTTAATACAGCAGATGTATTCTTAGTTTTATCAAAAGCTTTTATTTCTTCATTTATTTAGTTTTTTGAGATATAATAAACACAATATACATATTCATGAATAAATATTTAAAAAACCTGTCATAAATGCGATGCAATATCCTTAACTTAAATTGTTGGTGAAAATTAACACTCTTATGTAATACTTACGACTTTATAATCACTTTTCTTCCCGCAAGTACCATGGTAAGTAACGCAAAGCTCCCATTATCCAACTTAACGAGCCGCATTTCTTTCTGGCCGCGTTAACAGTAGGCTATATCGGGAAACGGCCGTACGTCGGCCATTGCGAAAAAATGATGATTTGTTACTGCGCACTGCCACATGACTCCAATTATATTGAGTGACAAAAATCATGTCGGCTCTTACACTAGTTTGGTAATTGCAATCAAAACTTTATCTTATTTTCATCTGCTCAAAGTTCATTTTGGCTTTCCGATTGAAGTGCAAGAATTGGAACGGAAAGCAACAGTCATATCAATTAAATCTGTTAAGGGTTTATTGTGTTGACGCCTTATTAGGTCGTGTACAGTTATACTAACAAATTAGTGGTATTTTCAGTGGGTTGTTTATTTTTTACCTTAGTCCGTGCTATGTGGATTATTGTTTATAATTACTTGGTAACTGTACCTGTTATCCGTTGCTAAGAAACGAATTCTTGCTCTGAATGTCAAGCCGCTCTCAACATAATAACTTCACTTGAGACTTTTTGGCGAAACGAAGTGACGTTGCGCTTTCGTCTTTTTTTTCAAATAGCTGTCCCTCGCGGATGGGTCATTATATAGCCTATGATACTCACAAATAACGTGAATTTCTATTGGTAAAAGAATTTTTAAAATCGGTTCAGTAGATCCAGAAATTACCCCCTTCAACATCACAAACTTAACCTCTTTATAGGTAATACTAGCTGTTCACCCGCGTTCCCGAGGGATCTTATCTTTTCCCGGGGTAAAAAGTAGCCTATGTGCTATTCCAGACTATATTCTATCTCCATATCAAATTTCATCCAGATCCTGGCGTTTCTGACGTAAATGATTAACAAACATATATCCATCCATCCAAACTGTCACATTTATAATATTAGTAAGATTAGTATAAATCAAATTTTAACCGAATCCGATTCCAACGCGAGTGAATCTTCAGGTTTTCTTAAACTTAACCAAAAAGATGTACAAACCTAAGGTATTTGGAAATAAAATAAAAAATCAGAATGTCTCGCTGCCCTATAAATCAGTAAACAATTTAAGCACACAAGAAGCGTAGAATTGCTTTAATTAGTATCCCTTATTGAGAATTTAATGTTTGATCACAAACGAAATGTGAAGGAAAACAGTAGTTCACGGTAGCCCTACTGAATTTTTAATTAGCTTACTTAAAACGTACCTCACATTAACATTTTAAAAGTAATCTTCAAAAAGGTAAGGTTCATTATTGAATGTGTCTATAACCCATTGGGAATCTAATGAATTATTCTGGAAAAAATATCATGGGAATGAAATTTCGAGAACAACCAAGTAGGCTTCACTAGCAAATCATGAATAATTAAAAAAATAAGTTTACTCGTAAACATTGCTGTCTCTTTGGTGGCGTATGTTTGTTTATGTAAATTTATAATCTAAGTAACTTACGTTTTTTTTTCGAGGATTGAAAGAGTATGTTATAAGGGTTTTGGCTCTCAAGTGCAGCTATCAGAATACCGGTAGATGCTTGACGTCTGACTTACCTTGTGGTAGCTGTCAAGGCAAACTTACCATAAAGACTCTTTCCACTGTGCTATGGTTTCCTAACTTTTTTAACTTCATCAAAAACTCAAGCACCTTGTAGGATTCTAACCCACAAAATCTCCATTAGGGTAGGGTGGTATAAGATTGCGCGGGCGATAAAATTGCGCATACGTCATAACAGGACAACGAAGTGAGCTTCGTAGCCATCTTCAGTTGTGTTTTGTTAGTGGCCGCAACTGGCATGTGCTCCCAAAAAAAATCGTATATGGGTGGAAAACAAAAAAAGATACGTAAGTACAAAGTTTTTATTCACTTTTGATCTATTTTTTTGATAAAATGAATGCATTACTGTACCGAGAATCTACGTATTTTTAGTAATTTGCCATTATTTTGTTGCGGCAGTATCACTCATGTTTCGGCATCACTAGAAGTATTTCCAACATTTTTTAAGAGATGGCAGTGAAATCACGATGTTTAGAGTGGTATCGAAATGAGTAAAATTGCGCACTTTAGGTACGTGTAAGATTGCGCGCGCAATTTCACACGTCCATTTTTTTAGTTGATAAATTTAAATATAATTTTCGTATTATTCAGCCAGGTTTTTTTTTCTTTTCAATTTCGATCGATTATGTAATGAATTTTTTATTAGTTTTTTTTGCCTCTATACACAATTCAATTTTTGTTTTTTAGAATGTCGAGAAGACAAAGGAAAACAGTTCGCCAAGTTTCTTCTGATGAGTCTATTTAGGAGGCTCGTAGGCGAATTGATAATGGCGAAAGCAAAAGATCCGTGGCTGCGTCTTTAGGGATGGCAGAGTCTACTTTACGATTCCGTTTGCAAAAACCGCATTGTGCTACAAAATTTGGCAGATATGATACAATACTTTCGAAAGAGGTAGAAGAAGAGTTTTGCAAGCATCTGAATACCTTAGATGATATGTTCTATGGTTTAACATCAAAAACATTGAGGTGTGCAGCTTTCGAGTATGCAAAAAAAAAAAAAAACTCATAGATTCAACAAAGAAACTAAAATTGCAGGAAAGGAGTGGTTACGTGCGTTTCTGAAAAGGCACCCGAATATTTCTCTTACACAGCCAACATCCACAAGCATTGCAAGTGCAATGGGATTCAACATACAACAGGTGGAACGATTTTACATAAATTTATCTGCTTTAATGGACAAATATAATTTTCCACCACAGTCTATCTATAATATGGATGAGATGAGTATATCCACCTAATAAACAGACCTGATTCCGTTGCCAAAATCTACACATAAAAAGGAGTTCTAATCGAAAGCACAAAAAATCTGACGTGATTAGCAGTTCACCATATAAAAGACAACTAGAGAAAGAAAATGAGCAAAAAAATAAATCTAAATCTGAACCAAAGCCAAACAAAATAAAAAAAAGTAACCAAACCAAAGGTTAAAAATAAAAAGAAGATTTGGAGGTGTGGTGGGTGTAACGAAGTGTATAAGAAACCAATAGTAGAAGACTGGATTGCGTGCAACACTACATGTATGGAGTGGTGGCATGAAAAGTGTTCAGACTACAATGGCTCCGGCGTTTTTATTTGTGATGTGTGCAAATAAATATAGTTGCGCAATCTTATCGATCTCAACGCGCAATTTTACACCATAGGGTGTGTAAAATTGCGCAATTCCCGATTTGTGATTTTTGTTTAATTATTAAGAAGACTTTATGTTTTTTGTTCACATTGGTATAATAATTTGTTGCTATACTAATAAGGTAAAATAAATAATTGATTGATCTCAGATAGGATTAAGATTTTTTATTTTATGGCCTATTGATTGCAAAGTGCGCAATCTTATACCACCCTACCCTACCCTGGATTGTTCGCTCAGAAAAAAAAAATCTAATATCACTACGTCTGCAGCTTCATAAATGAATTATATGAATTGAATTGTTTTCGCTTTAAATTGACACTTTTTCATATACTTACTTTCGTTTAGAGGCAGTTATATTATTTTAATATTTTTTCAGCATTTTTAATTCTATCTAGGTATAAAGATGAAGCTTAAAAATTAGTTTTCAGTTCCAAAGAGTGGCACAATTTGTTTTTTTTTTCTCTGATTTAAGTAACTTTCAATGCACATTAGCAACACTGCCAATGTGCTATCGACCTTTTCATAATACCTTAAAGGCTCTGAAGTGTAACTGCCGGAACACACCAACTGGCAAGCCTACCCTACCACCGTGCTGCCGCGGTATCCGACGTCACTACCACTGAGCTATCATCGCCTTAAAATCTTAGGCTTTATACTACAAACTGGGTGAATTATAATCCTCATCATGTTAGCCAGAAGACGTCCGCTGCTGGACTAAAGCCTCCCCCAAGGATCTCCACGATAGCCGGTCTAGCGCTTCTCGCAACCAATGGGCATCCCGCGACCCTCACAAGATCGTCGGTCCACCGTGTTGGAGACCTGCCCACGCTGCGTCTTCCGGTTCGTGGTCGCCACTCTAGATACTTTCTGCCCCATCGGCCGTCGGTTCTACGAGCTATGTGCCCCGCCCACTGCCACTTCAGTTTGGGTGATAAATAATACAAAAAAAATCATAAAGGCACTCGCATTTTATTGTTTTTTTCTCAAATATATTAATATTTACTTAAAAACGTAAAAAAGTTATGTACCTATGTCATGTATATATAGAATCGTATCACACTGACAACAACAAAATATATTTCGATTGATAACTTAGTCAGTACTTGGGTCTTAGTCGTAAATTAAGTATATTACAGTAAGTATCAGGAATATTCTAAGTAAAAAGAATCGTGTGTCTCGAAAATTCCGTTTAAAAAAAAATGGCAATTAGAACATGGCTACTTTTTACAATGATTGTATTTTGAATTACTCTACCGTGAGTAGTTTCCATAAGTTACATAAAATAAGTATGTTTTGATTATTTAAAGGATTTAATTAATTTGTAAATCTTTACCTATAATATGTAATTCATGTGACACTGATAAGCCATCAATTATAAATTACTCAAGAATAGTTGAAGCGAAGATTGTTTATTTTTTGCTTATTGGTTTATAAAAAAACTATTAAAAAACAATTACAATCAAGTATTGGAATGAGCATTAGAGAAAGGAATGTTTAATGTATCATAAAAATCTCCAACAAATGAAACAAATAACAAAAAAACTAACACACAAGCATCTTAAAATAATTACGCTAAAAAATATAAATTATAAAAAAATAAAACCTTAAATCTAATTAAGTACTTAGTTACATAAATGACTCAATACAAACTGGCCTATGAGCTAATAAAAATAAATACTTATAAAAACATAGTTTTTTTAAACAAATCGTATATTTAACAAGACTCATGTATATTTATTTGTACATTAAAAATTTTGAGCTTCATTTCAACTGGCCTTTAATCCCATTAAATAATTAACTAAATTGGTAAAACAATACACTGGCATAGTTTAATCATTCACAACAAGTCATAATTTTCATCATCATCACACGTCCAAACGATGTGATTTCATCAATAATCATATTTGTGTACTTTATCGATTGAATCTCTAGTTTATTCAAAATAATTTAATCGATTTTGCTAATACGAATGAATTCAAATCATCACAATTAGTAAGGCATGACGTGTTGAATATACAAAAAAAAACTAAATTAACTTCTGTACAACTCTAAGAAATTTGAACGCTCTGAAATTTTATTTCTGAGATTACTACTATTAAACTCATCAAACAAATATTTATACCTCCAGCTTAGACTTTAAAAATATAGAATTTAATGGTAATAATAGTTGGTGTCGCTGAATTTTCTACATTGACTTCCTAAATTCTAATATCTACAGTAAATGATAAAAAAAACAACGCTTACATTATGGTAAGTAAGATCAGGTATCAAGAAGAAAGGAATGTACAGATAACTTAAATACTGTATGGCAAAAAATATTCTTTCAATAAAACATAATAAATCATCTGTATCATTAACTAGCTAAAATGGAACTAAGTATTTACATATAAATAGAGAACAAGGTGCATGGCTGTATCATTCACAATTTACATTACATATTTAAGTTCATCCCGTCATCGGTACTTCTTCAGATCTTTTTGGAACAAGAGATAGATCTAGAGGATTCTTCATAATGTCTTTACTATTTTCCTCACTCAAATCGATACTTAATTCAGGTTCTGAATCACTCACTTCATCGTTTTTCGGACTTCTAAATATAACAGCAGTAGATTTTATTGATAAATCTATAGGTTGGTCTTGATCTATAGCCACGCCTGCAACAGCTGGAGAGTGCAGAAGTAAATCACCACCGTTGCGATGTTGCCAAGACGTTATACCTGATGGTACTGATCTCATGTTCCGCATTGGTGATGGTAAAAACGGTACACTTCTTGGAGAGAAACTTGGCGATGCAGAAACAGTACTGAATGCTGATAGAGGCAAAGTTGGAGGTTTTCGTTTTCTTACATCTTTACTTTGATTTCTAATCGCTTGTAATCTGACGTCCTTTTCACTAGATGGCGATGATGCTGGTCTGAAGATGCTCAAACCACTAGTACTCCTTGAACTATTATCATCTTCAGGGTCTGCTGAAGAAGCTCCAGAATCGGACGGCGATATACTTTGCCTATTTACGTCATCAGTAAATGCTTTTTCTGAGTTTTTATAATACTCCGCCAAAGCAGCAGCTGGAAGTAGATTCGTTGGTAAAAAAGATGGGTTGTGCGATGAATTGAAATGAGGAGGTGATTTACTGGTCTGCATTTGATGGATATGTTGTTGTTGCTGTTCTTGTAGAAGACAATGGATCTTAAACCAGTTTGATCTCCTGCCGTATCTAGAGCCGGATTTTGACATGCCTACTAGGAGGCATTTCCGTAGTCTACAAGCTTTGCAGGCCGTCCTATTTTTCTTGTTGATAACGCATTCCCCATTGTTCTTGCATTCTGATATCGACGATAGATTGTTGTAGGTTCGCCCGAAGAACGACTGTAACAAACGAGAAATACAAAATATTAAAAAAGGAAACTTGTTAAGATGATGCTGCAAATGCGTGGGACGTAGCGAGAATATGATATATATTAATAAAAGAAAATTAAAAAAGGGCATTCGATATGCAAAATATGACAGCGCCAATTTTGGCGTACACGCCTGCATAAATTTAGTGTAAAATATCGACAGACTTCCGTCGGCAACGCATAAGAAATAGCAATTTATAAGCGATACAGTTAAAGAAGACCATCCGTGGGCCCATTCAATACCGTCCCTGCTCGGAATTAAAAGTAACATTTTTCAAAAAGTCATCATAAAGACCACGGCGAGGCGTATTAAAATCTAGGTCAACGCGAATAAGGTTGTATCTCACACTTAATATTACAGAAGTGAGCTCGGTTCAGGTCCTGTTGCGTCTCTTGACGTAAGTAATGGGGGTCTTTCGTGAATTTTTCGTAAATAAATTTGGAAGTTACCCCGCTGGGAGCGGTCTCAGGTCTCTTCTTACTCAATTAAACTCGTACAAAAGCGTAAAATATGTGATTGTGTTACAGTTTCACTCGGTACCGCCGCGCTCGCTCCGGTCTCCGGTACACTTTCAGTGGTAAATAACGATACGTCTCATTATTTTGGATTATAACAATATTTCGGAATGTAATTTGCATTTATTGCTATGCATACTGTTGCAATTTTGTCGCACCAAAATGTTTGAAGTTAATCGCTCAACTAATTATACGCAGGATAACAAAATTAAAACTTTTAATTAAAAGAGATTCCACGAGTTTACTTTACAAAATTAATGTAGGTACATGTGATAATTTATTTAATCGTGCATTTAAAATTACATGGAAGTATGACAATTATAACAGGTGACATATCGACCGCCTAAAACAGTTGTATCCATGAAGCATTACTACAACTACCGCTAGGAACTTGAGCACAAAAAGGGATATTCCACCAGCATAATAAAGTAGGTAAGAAGGTGGCAGCAATGGTCACAGTTCAGCACAGTACCCTTTGTGGCTCTACAATGTTTTGTAGAAAAATTTGCGGACGCATGAGTCAGTAAGATTAGAAATTATAGATAAGTGAGGCTTCCTTATGGGTGCGGATCGCGCGTTATAGATATCTCTAATTGAGTGGCGTTGACCCGCGTACGTGCCTCGCTTTAGTTTTGTTATTATGCGAAATAATGGTCATTGTTGTCCAATTATTTGAAGTAAAAATATGTGCAATTTTCCATGTTGACTCTGGGTCAAAGTTGTATAAGACATTTAAAATGTTTGTGTATGGAAATAAGATTATTATGATAGGTTTTATTGTTTTGATGATTATCAGAATTTTTATCCAAAAATTGTTTCATTGTATAACTAATATGATTTTAAGTAAAAATGTTTCTGTTTTGAAGGCTTCATTGAATCGTATAGCAATCTTTGATACATTAAATACAATTAGCGTGGAAAATAGGACTGTATTTTGTAAAGGCATAAAGATTTAAATCAAGTTTTAATGCGACCAAATATTTATAGCGGACGAGAACAAACTAGCTACGAGATGTAAAGATAAACTTTACAGTATGTAAATGGGATGCTAAATTAACGAATTGAGAAATCAAGTGATTTATTTAAGACAATGTTAAAAAGTTTGTGTGTAACATGAATTTTACGTTAATGATGCTCGTTTAAAGAGGTCTACAGATTTATCTTCTTTTATTCTCTTATATGGGATTTTTCGATTAAATGAAACCGCTTAAATTGTATCTTGTTCATATGTTTTTAATAATCATAATATAATTTCTGTAATAATTTTGGAGCAAGCATTGCTTGGTGAATTGTTTGACTGATCAGCTAAATACATCGTCAAAGACTATTTTGAATTGTTTTTGAATGTTCTATAGGACTCTGAATTGGAACATCTTCTTTGAATATATGAAATTTAGAATCTGCTAGATTCCATGTAGCTACAGTCAGCTTTGGAGAAACACATGAGAGAGGCCTATATTTGAAGGCAATTATAGGCTGATCACTATAAATTAACTAGCATGATGACTTGATAGTAAGCAGACTATAATAGTAGATAAAAGCCTACAATGTAGATATCTAAAGTTTTTATTTTTTATTCTGGATTAGCTTTTGTTTGACCACAATCTCACCATGGTAAGTGATGATGTGGCTGAAGGTGGTAAGCACACAAAGCCTAAATGGGAACTGGCTCTCAAGTGCAGCTGTCGGAACACACCAAAAGGTGCTTGGTGACAGATTTTCAACTTGAGGGTGGTGCTATGGTGCTATGGTCTCCTCACGATGTTTTCTCATTGTAGGATTCCAACCCACGACCTTCGCCGCGGTATCCGACGGCTCTTACCACTGAGCTATTATCGCCTTGAGTGGCGAATGTCGTGATGGAGGTCGTAAGTATAAATCCTACACTGAGCCTTCTAGGAAATGTTAAAAGATAGCAGCATATAAGCAGGCTCCTGGGAAGGAAAGTTAAAGAAATTAGTATTTCTTACTTTTACCAGATGTTAGTGACAATATCACAGTCGAATCGTCTGTCGTAATCGTAAACATTTTTGTGACAAATATACTTACAAGAGAAATTAATTCGGAAACGCGTGTGGGTGTTTGTTCTCACGGCCTGTGAATAGTGTATTTTTTAAGTGCTATATGATTTTGGGCTTTTTGGAGAATTTAATATTTCATTGGGAAATTATGGTTGGTTTATGCCCTATTATATTAACTAATTCATCGATGAATGGTTTTCACCATAAATCCATGATAGTTAATAAACGTAGATGAGTTATAAAACCTGCAATTTTTGTCGATAGCTTTAAGTTACGGTAAATTTAAGAACGTTGGAAAATAATATTATTTTAAGGAAACTTTTATGTTGCTCAAAAGTTTTTTTTTAAATAGGTATAAGTATATATGTAAAATTGTAACATTGACTTGTGGGATACAGGATTCAGGTAAAACTGAAGCAGAAATTTTATATAAATATCCTCGGACATTTTTCACACACGGCTATCTGATCCCAAACTAAGCAGAGCTTGTAATATGGAAACCAGATGACTGATATACTACATATACCTACTACTATTTTTTTATATAATACATACTTAAATAGATAATTACACCCAGACTCAAGACAAACAGACATGTTCATGCACACAAATGTCTGTCCTGGATGGGAATCGAACTCACGACCTGCGGCGTGATAGGTAGTGTGTTAACCAACCACGCCAACCGGCCCGTCAATATAAATACTAGTTTTACTAATATTATGTGAAAGTTTGTATGTTTCGATGTTTGCATGTTTGTAGCTTAATCACACAAAAATGGCTGGACAGATTTTGATGAAATTTAGCACACAGGTAGATCATATCCTGGAATAAACCGTAGGATATTTTTAATTCCAAAAAAGATAAGATCCCTCGGGGTGAAACCAGGAGGAAAAGCTAGTATCAAATATTTTATCTTACACGATACAGTGTCAGGACAAATTATCTTTTGTGTGAAACCATGTTATTAAGTTAACCCGACAATATTCGTGTGGTCATATTGTGCAATGATGTGTTTGCGAACATTGTGACACCTATGAGACCTCAATAAATTGTGACATCTCTTGTTTTATGCTTTAAGATTGTGTTTGTAGTAATTAACGTATACTTGCAAATTGTTGGGATCGTTTTATTAAAATTTTAAGTACAAAGTTGCTATTTTTGGTTGAACTTTATGATTTTATTTTGTTTCATTGTATTAGTAAATAAAAAAAAACTGTTGTTTATATTTTATTTTTTTATTCTTGATAAGCTTGTGTTTGACCACAATCTCACCATGGTAAGTGATGATGTGGCCGAAGGTGGTAAGCACACAAAGCTCACATGGGAACTGGCTCAAGTGCAGCTCTCGGAACACACCGATAGGTTTTGTACAGATTTTCCACTTGAGGGTTGTAGCCAGCCAGTCGGGTACTACAAAGTACCCTACCACCGTGCAAATATGTATAATAAACATGCAAAAGAATGTCTCTAATATCTTGTATGACTTAAGAGAAATATGTTACCTATACTAATATTATAAAGCTGAAGAGTTTGTTTGTTTGTTTGTTCGAATCTCAAGAACTACTGGTTAGAATTGAAAAATTATTTTATCGTTAGATAGATTATTTTTTTTTATATTCGATAGGCTTGTGTTTGACCACAATCTCACCATGGTAAGTGATGATGTGGCTGAAGGTGGTAAGCACACAAAGCCTAAATGGGAACTGGCTCTCAAGTGCAGCTGTCGGAACACACCAAAAGGTGTTTGGCGACAGATTTTCAACTTGAGGGTGGTAGCCAGCCAGTCGGGTACTACAAAGTACCCTACCACCGGGCAAATATGTATAATAAACATGCAAAATAATGTCTCTAATATCTTGTATGACTTAAGAGAAATATGTTACCTATACTAATATTATAAAGCTGAAGAGTTTGTTTGTTTGTAAGAATCTCAAGAACTACTGGTTAGAATTGAAAAATTATTTTATCGTTAGATAGCTTTTTTTTTTTTTTATATTCGATAGGCTTGTGTTTGACCACAATCTCACCATGGTAAGTGATGATGTGGCCGAAGATGGTAAGCACACAAAGCCTAGATGGGAACTGGCTCTCAAGTGCAGCTGTCGGAACACACCGATAGGTGTTTGGCGACAGATTTTCAACTTGAGGGTGGTAGCCAGCCAGTCGGGTACTACAAAGTACCCTACCACCGTGCTATGGTTTCCTCACGATGTTTTCCTTCACCGAAAGCTCAAGCTCATTGTAGGATTCGAACCCACGACCTTCGCCGCGGCATTCGACGTCACTTACCACTGAGCTATCATCGCCTTAAAAGCTAATTTATCAAGGAAGGCTATAGGCTATATAACGTCACGCTATATAGCAAAAATCCCACGGGAACGCGAATAAAACCGCAAAAGACAACTAGTATGTTAATAACTATTGACAACTAGTATGTTAATAACTATTGACAACTAGTATGTTAATAACTATTGACAACTAGTATGTTAATAACTATTGACAACTAGTATGTTAATAACTATTGACAACTAGTATGTTAATAACTATTGACAACTAGTATGTTAATAACTATTGACAACTAGTATGTTAATAACTATTGACAACTAGTATGTTAATAACTATTGACAACTAGTATGTTAATAACTATTGACAACTAGTATGTTAATAACTATTGACAACTAGTATGTTAATAACTATTGACAACTAGTATGTTAATAACTATTGACAACTAGTATGTTAATAACTATTGACAACTAGTATGTTAATAACTATTGACAACTAGTATGTTAATAACTATTGACAACTAGTATGTTAATAACTATTGACAACTAGTATGTTAATAACTATTGACAACTAGTATGTTAATAACTATTGACAACTAGTATGTTAATAACTATTGACAACTAGTATGTTAATAACTATTGACAACTAGTATGTTAATAACTATTGACAACTAGTATGTTAATAACTATTGACAACTAGTATGTTAATAACTATTGACAACTAGTTTGTTAATAACTATTGACAACTAGTATGTTAATAACTATTGACATAAAACTGATTGTGAGCAAACAAATGATTATTCAGATATCATCCACCAAAATCTTCAATTGTCATCCAAAACCAAAAAGTCAAAGTGATTACGTAAATATCATTTATTACGCTGTACAATCCCAAACGACCTTTACGACTTGATCTAGACAATACTTCTCGATGAGTACATTAAACGGATCACAAACAATAGTTCACGATCGATAATGACCGACCGGTGGCAAGTGCCACGGTCGTTTGGTGTTCTCACGCCGGTCGTTCTGACCGAGCAACGTAGTGACGGGTTGAGCGAAAAGCGATTTTATTACTGAGAAATTAGAGCATTTTTACCATGGGGAATATGCACGTGACTTCAAAATGGACGATTGTTTTTTACGTAATTCATATTGTTACAAAAGCATATCTACATAATTATTTCTAAAAAATGTCATGACTTAATAGCTAAATTACATTATCAAAAAGTGTCTGTTTTTAAATTCCCTCGAAAATTTCCAAAACGCCCCATGTCAAAATCGTTTGTAATCGTGACGTCACTTGGAAACTCGACCTCAGAGTTTGTAACCACTACGCTTAAATTTATTGTAATTTATAAGTTTTCTGTGCTTTTCCATGGTAATAAAATGATTTTAGTAACTTTGTGAACCTAACACTTCATTTTTGACATAGAATTCGTCTAATCTCACATCACAAAAGTTTGAATCACCCGGAAATTATAGTGATTTAAATATATTTTTTTTAGTTAACATTTTGGCATGGTAAGTTTTTTTTTTTGGACCCGTAGAAACGTTTAAAACAATAAAAAATACGGGCATATTCCCCATTATGATTGCGTAGGTTGTTGTTAAAATCCAACAATGTGCTTTTTTTTACTTCTGGATAAGTTTGTGTTTGACCTATATCACCATGGTAAGTTATGATGTGGTCGAAGGTGGTAAGCACACAAAGCCTAGATAGAAACTGGCTCTCAAGTGCAGCTGTCAGAACACACCAATAGGTGCTTGGCGACGGATTTTTAACTTGAGGGTGGTAGCCAACCAGTCAAGTGCTACAAAGTACCACCGTGCTATGGTTTCCTTGCGATGTTTTCCTTCACCGAAGCTCAAGCTCATTATAGGATCCCACGACCTTCACCGCGGTATCCGACGTCACTACCACTGAGCTATCATCGCCATAAAAAGAGAAAGGTCATGCTCAAAATATTGTGAGGAACCATAGCATGGTGGTAGGGTACTTTGTAGTACTCGACTGACTGGCTACCACCCTCAAGTTGGTTTGTCGACGACGTGACGATTAATATTTTCTTGGAATAATAGTAAAATTATATTGTTGTTCCAGAATACTATCTATATCTTCTCAAATAAATAAATAAATAAATAATTACCTAAATCTGTTTTACTATGAAGATTATGATTATAGTAATGAATTTTCAATTTAATTTAGCAATAACACTGTTTAGACTTAATTTCATTCAAACCGCTAATCGCTCAGCTTATCACCGTACTTACTTTACAATTAAAATGATGAGTAGACCCCGCGGGCCATGCGTGTCGGTGTGCAGTGGCAGCAACTACTAACAGTTGATCACTCTGACCTATATAGCTTCATTTATTTACCATTAAGTGTAGTACATTTTGTGTGGATAAGAATTTTGGGATGATGCAGTACTTTTCTGGCTTTTAATTTTAATTTAAAGCTGTTCCAGCAACTGCATTTGGCAACTTTTTTTTTTGAGGAGGACTTAAAGGTGGAGGTCTGAGGGACCATAGACAGCCTTACGCGGACTTTTCGGCGAGCGCTTAGGGCTCTTGATTTTATTTATAAGTACCTAGTAAAGTTGTAGATTGTTAAACTCTTGGCTTGTGGATGTCCTAAAAATAGATCTTTGATCCGTGGACACGTGTCAGGGGCAAAAAGCTTTCTTAGTGGATGCCTACATTATAAAAACCCGTGGATAATACTTGTTGTAGTCATATACGGGGTGATAATACTTGTTATATCACCTACAAAATTACCTGAGTAAAAGTGTCACCATTTTCAAGATATTTAATATCTAACAAAAAAAAAAAAAAATACAGAAATATCGAAAAATCTCGAAAATGGTGACTTTTTTTGTGAGTGATTTTTGTATATTTAGTAGGGATCACCTAACTCCCCCTTAAGATAGTCTCACTACTCTTACCGGACAACCTGTATATAAAAGTATGAATAGAATACAATGTAGAAGTTCAAACTATAATAGAATAGACTAAGGTAAATGACAAAACTTAAAGTAAGCGAGTATTACGCGATGCGACCTCGGCCGGTCAGTTGCGCAAGTGAACTCGGGAGCGTCTCACTGTGATGTATGGATTGTGATTTGTGTATGCGATTACCTACATTAAAATTATTACACACACTTATAATGTTAAGATACATGAAGATATTATGTTTGTACTGTACTCCGCGTTGCACTTTTTTGGGTATATTTAATTACTAGCTGTTCTCCGCGGTTTCACCCGCGGAGCGAAGCTTATAAGCTTACGTATTACGAAGCTTATAAGACGGGACCTTCGAAGCTCTAACACACGCTGCATACAGCAAGCGATAGAGCAAAACCGAGGGTCCAAAGTCTTCGTACAGACACTTGGTCGAAGTCATCTGACGAAGTTGACCACATCAAGTGGAAGAGTAGTAGTTTCTAAGCCCGAGATTCTTGCGGAAGTTGAAGATTTCTACGGTCGCCTATATACGTCACGCGCATCTCGTCCCGTGCCCGACACGGAGGATGGCAGAGCCACCTGCCAGAAGTCAGCCTAGACGAAATCGTGATGGCTCTTAGACAGCTTAAGAATGGAAAAGCCCCTGGTGACGACGGAATTACGACGGAACTCCTGAAAGCCGGAGGCACCCCTATGCTTATACAACTGCAGCGCATATTTAATTCCGTTCTCTTCTCAGGGAGAACTCCAGAGACGTGGAGCAGGAGTATGGTCGTTTTGTTCTTCAAGAAGGGAGATAAAACTCTCTTGGAGAACTATAGACCCATTTCCCTCCTGAGCCATATCTATAAGCTGTTTTCAAGAGTTATCACGAATCGTCTCGCGCGTAGACTCGACGAATTCCAGCCCCCGGAACAGGCCGGGTTTCGAGAATGATATGGCACCATAGACCACATATACACAGTGCGGCAGATTATACAGAAGACCGAGGAGTATAATCGGCCCCTGTGCATGGCGTTTGTGGACTATGAGAAGGGCTTTGACTCTATTGAAACCTGGTCTATTTTGGAGTCCTTGCAGCGTTGCCAAATCGATTGGCGATATATCCAAGTGCTGAGAAGTCTGTATGAAGCCGCAACCATGACCGTGCAAGTTCAGAATCAGCAGTCTGAACATATCTCCCTGCATCGAGAAGTAAGACAAGGGGACGTTATTTCCCCGAAATTGTTTACTAATGCTTTGGAGGATATGTTTAAGACTCTAGACTGGACAGGACACGGCATCAATATAAATGGCGAATACGTCTCACACTCGCGATTTGCAGACGATATCGCCATCGTGGCCGAAACGCTGCAGGACTTACAACAAATGTCGGAGAGTCTAGCAGTTTCATCCCAACGCATCGGTCTTCGGATGAATCTGGACAAAACTAAGGTTATGTTCAATGAACATGTTGTTCCAGAACCGATTGCTCTTAATGGAGTCCCTCTTGAAGTTGTTCAAGAGTATACTTACCTCGGGCAAACGCTAAAATTTGGTAAAAACAACTTCGAGAGAGAGGCTCGCAGAAGAATACAGCTGGGCTGGGCAGCATTTCGGAAACTCAGTCGAGTCTTTTCGTCGCCAATACCGCAAAGCCTAAAGACAAAAGTCTTTCATGAGTGCGTCCTACCTGTCATGACATACGGAGCCGAGACGTGGACACTCACAGTGCGACTAGTCCACCAGTTTAAGGTCGCTCAGCGAGCTATGGAGAGGGCTATGCTCGGAGTCTCTCTGAAGGATCGCATCCGAAATGATGTGATCCGACACAGAACTAAAGTTATCGACATAGCCCAAAGGATTAGTAAACTGAAGTGGCAGAGGGCTGGTCATATCTGCCGTAGAACCGATAATCGTTGGGGTAGACGTGTTCTTGAGTGGAGACCGCGACTCAGTAAACGTAGTGTAGGGCGCCCTCCAGCTAGGTGGAGCGACGACATACGCAGGGTGGCTGGTGGCGGTTGGAAAGGAATAGCCGAAGACCGGGCTCAGTGGCGCGCCTTGGGAGAGGCCTATGTCCAGCAGTGGACTAACACAGGCTGATGATGATGGTCAAAAAATATTTTCTTTTTTGTGATTGTGTGTATTATAATAATAATAATAATAATTGAAAGGCCAAAAAACGAAGCGAAGGTTACAAGGTATCTTCGTTTTATTCCAGGTTAAATATGATCTATCTCTGTACCAAGTTTCATCTAAATTCATGTAGCCGCATGGAAGCTGAGTGACAAACAATCTTGTATTAGTATGATTCATTTATTAAGAAGATAAAAGAAGTGACATAATTATCGACATAACTTATAACTTTTAATACCGTGTGAGAAAAATGCAATATCACATTTCACAGCTTCTTAAAAACATAAAAAATAATCCGATAATGCATTGAAATGTAACATCGAAATTAGTTTCCAATCTTTATTGCATCGGTCGATATCTCTAATCTGTTCTAAATAACGTAAAGCAATTTGGAAATAAAGAAATTAGTTCAATTACATAATTTCGATTCTTATTGGAAATTTCCACAATGGTAGATTTGTAAGCGATACAGCTATGCCCACACTTTCCTAAATCTGTATCATTCAAGATGTTTCGTCGCGACCTGCGCCCACGCATGTGACCTCGCCTATGCAAATAACTAATGCATCACATAAAATATAGTTAATTTACTTTTATTGATTGTGAGTTAAGCTTTTCAATCAGTTATTATTGTCGATTTTAGAAACGAAAGAGTTAGTTCAAAATAATATCTAAATATTACATCGCATTTTATGTATAACTTATCTTGGGGATCTTACCTTTTCCCGGGACAAAATATAGCCTATGTTCATCAGGGATAATAGAGCTTTCTAATGGTGAAAGAATTTTTCAAATCGGTCCAGTAGTTTCAGAGCCTATTCAATGCAAACAAACAATCAAATCTTTTCTCTTTATAATATTAGCATAGACAAAAGTTTTTGTTCATAAATAAATATCCTGGGCCATAAACACAAGCCCATCTGATCCCAAACTAAGCAGAGCTTTTACCATGGAAATCATGCAACTGACACTATCATCATCATGTCAGCTGGAAGACCTCTACTGCTGGACAAAAGCCTCCCTCAAGGATCTCCAAGATGGCCGGTCAAAATCCAATGGCTGTTAGGTAAACTACTTTTCATGTCACTTGCAGACTTCAATTTTTTTTTTTTTTTATTCAGGTAAGGCTTGTGTTTGACCACAATCTCACCATGGTAAGTGATGACGTGGCCGAAGATGGTAAGCACACAAAGCCTAGATGGGAACTGGCTCTCAAGTGCAGCTGTCGGAATACACCGATAGGTGTTTGGCGACAGATTTTCAACTTGAGGGTGGTAGCTAGCCAGTCGGGTACTACAAAGTACCCTACCACCGTGCTATGGTTTCCTCACGATGTTTTCCTTCACCGAAAGCTCAAGCTCATTGTAGGATTCGAACCCACGACCTTCGCCGCGGTATGCGACGTCACTTACCACTGAGCTATCATTAACAGTCGATGTTAGTACCAGAATAATCCATCGGTTATTATGTATTTATGTATATGATGTATAAATTTGGTGTTTTGATGGCCACTTATTGGCGCTTACCAATCGATCGGCTGTCAAAACATACGTAAATTAATACTTAAGCATGATTTATTGATATGCTCTAAGAGGGTAGCATACGGACGCAAGGTTTTTAGATAACGTAACTGTAATTTTAACATTTTTGTAACTATTTTTAGGTTGGTTTGAAGTTGTCGATGGAATAAAGGGAGATGTATTATTGACTAGCTGTCCTCCGCGGTTTCACCAGCGCGAGCGTTCCCGCGGGAGTTTATCTTTTCCCGGGATATTTACAAACTTTACGTTTTGTTTAATCCTGCAAGATATGACCTACCTGTGTGCCAAGTTCCATCAAAAACTGCATAGTTGTTCTTGCGTGTTTGAGTAACAAACATTCAAACTTTCACATTTTTAATATAAAGTAGGATGTTAATACTTAGGTATCTTATTAATATTATAATCCTATCGGCGGTTTGCAAATTTTTTTTAACACAAAAATTACAATGAAAATTTACGATGACATATCATTAAAAAAATATGTTAAAACTTGTTAACTTTAATAACATTTCTGCGTAATGACACTGTGAGATTCCGTCATCATTTCCGTAGTACCGTTGTGACATCGGCAGCTAAGTATGATTTATTGATTCGCGCTCTTGTATTCTTCAATATTTATAGTTTACGGCTGTAACTAGCGCCGCTTAACGACTTTGCTCGTTATATATGGGCTTATAATGTTCGGCATTTTTATGTCATAACTTACTCATATATTTTGTGGGTAACTTTCTAAGTTTACAAGACGACTAGCAGTTTATTATGAAATCTGATTATTTGTTGTTTCTGTGTCAAAGGTTTTCATTTCACTTGATTTTTATATATATTTTTCACTGGTTTATGAGTCGTCATTTAATAAATATACAAAATTTCCACCCCGCGGTTTCACCCGCGTTCCAGAGGGATCTTATCTTTTTCCGGGATAATAAGTATTCTTCGTTTTATTCCAGAATATGATCTATCTGTGTGCCAAGTTTTATCAAAATCCGTTCAGCCGTTTTTGCGTAATTGAACAAAAAAACATACAAACTTCACATTTATAATATTAGTACCTATAGGATAACAATGTCTGACTGGTTGATTTACTTATCAACGAATACTAATCCATAGAACTATGTATGCGTAAAATTATATCTATGCGTATGAAAGGTGTGAGTACTGAGATTTCTAGTGATAGAGCGGAGTTGAAAAGAACAGGAAGAAGATGTTAGCGAACGCGGCTATGACTCCCAACGGGGAGTCTATAGGTGACGGCAGTCACTTACCATCAGGTGACCCGTCTGCCTGGTTGTCACATCTTTGACAAACATGTTGAAATATAACCCACTAGAGATTTCCAATTGGATCTTCTAAGAAATACTTAAAAATCAACAAACAGATATTTTCCTAGTAATATTGATACATAATATTTAGCATTATGGTGTAACCAATTGCTCATAGGCTATAACAGTAGATACATGGTACAGTTTCACGGAAATACTGGGTCCGTGTGTGATGTCACTATTCATAGACCTTGTGGTCACCTGTTAGTCATCCACGATCTAGTAATTAAATAGCTTTTTATTTAAAAAAAAGTCAGTTGAAAAGTTGTTGGAATTCGATTGTCCTATTTTACTTTTAAGAGTTTCTATGTGTAGATTTTTGGATTTTATTTTCTCTACGGGCTTGGGTGATTACGATAAACAAAATCAGTGACTAGCTATCCCTCGCGACTTCACTCGAGTTTTTTGTTTTTCCTGGGGTAAAAAGTATCCTATATTTCATTTCAGGGTAGAATCTAACTGTGTGCTAATTTCCATCAAAAACCGTAAAGTAGTTTTTACGTGAAAGAGCATCAAACATCTTCACATCCTAACAAACTTTCACATTTATGATAGTACTAGCTATCCCCCGCGGTTTCACCCGCATTCCCGAAGGATCTTATCTTTTCCCGGGCTAAAAGTATCCTATGTTTTATTTCAGGATATGGACTACCTGTGTGCCAAATTTCATCAAAATCCATTCAGCCATTTTTACGTGAATGAGTAACAAACATTTATCCAAACTTTCATATTTATAGTATTAGTAGGATAAGAAATATGTTTTAAAAAAATATTAAAGTATGAGTAAGATCAGAAGCTAAGGCTTGTATAGAATAGGAGGAAAATCCTTTCGTAAAAAAAGAGCAGACGTTGGAATTGATATCTGGAGTAAATATGTGGAGTGTTTCATCATTCAGAAATGACTAAGAGCGAAACTTGATGATAAATGACTTGAGATTGAAAATACGATAATAATATGACCAAAACATCTATAACTTTGAATACGTCATTCCTTTTTTATTGCTGCTAATTTATCTATAGGTATCTGTATAAAAACAAAATACATCTCACTGATTGATCACGAAATCTCATAAAGTATAAATGCCACAAACTTGAAGGTAGATTTCTAATAGGTAGAGGAAATCCTTTAGAAATGATTTTTGAAAACTCTAGCCCCGGAACGCGGAAACTGCGTGGATAACCTATTTATTTATTATTTTTATCTATGCTTTGTTCAACTTGTGTCAATAATTATAGTTTGGAAATAATATTTTTTGCAATTATTTTTTATACTTGCTCTTTGTTTTACCGACAAGCTCCTCAACTTTAACAGTTAAAATAAAGTTTTTGTAATGACGTCATAATTAGATTTCTTGGCCAGTTTTTTCTCAGCTTAGATTTATATAAAAGCGACATATCACTCTCACCATAAATCACAATCTCAGAGCTACAAACTTGAAATTTGCGTCTCATACGGAGTAGGTATTCACTAAGAAAGGATTTTTGAAAATTCATCCCCTATAGGGTTCGTGGACAACTAAACTAAACTAAATATTATAAAGAGGAAAGATTTGTTTTTTACAGTTTTACTCAAAAACTACTCGGTCGATTTTAAAAATTCTTGCACCATTAGAAAGCTACATTATTCCTAAGTAAAGTAGGCTATATTTTTATACCTAGAAAAGACAAGATAGCACGGGAACGCGGGTGAAACCGCGGAGGACAGCTAGTTTTGTAATAAAAAGGAAAATTTAACCTTATCCTTTTTATATCCTATGTCTAGCAGTAAACGTCTTTCAGCTGAGATGATGAAATCCTTTTTACGGCATATTTTACCAATTAATCACAAATACCAAAGGTATACTTTTTTTTATTCAGCAAGATCGTCACGCACGCGCTGCGAGCTTTTTACGATATGTCATACAGAATAAACAACTATAAAAATAATGAATGCTCTCCGTAAGTATCTGATATGACAGTGTGGACGCGTGGGCGAGGACAGCGTCATCCGTGATGGAGCCAGCTTGGGAAAATATTACATTTTCTACTGGTGAGTTAATTTCATACGATTGCCTACTTACAAAGAATTAGGATACAATTTAGTTTTTCTACAATTTGTATATGTAATTCTGTTTACTCGATAATAAACGCACCTTTACCTAAACTAGTTTAAAATTAAATCGACAAGTGAAGTTAAATAAAAGTTTGTAGAATAGAATTTCCTTAAATGAAATACCTTCTAAATTAAAATTAAATAATCATTCATAAAATACTATACATTGTTATAAATCATAATGCAAGACCTCACCAAAAATAATTGTCTATAGGTAGCTATATATATTGAGCAGTGCATTGTGTCATGTCAAAATGCATGTTTATTAACACTTAAAAAAAAAAACAAATCATTTAATTAAATAGTTCACTATTACACATACCGGTCTAAACGAACATAAAAAGAATTTGTCGTATGTCAGTGAAATGCTCCGTTCGCGGTCAACATCAAAATTCTGTTAATTAATTCAGCTCCTTTATGCCTCTCGCTTTTATATTTATACGCTTTTTATCTTCGAGCACGAGTCGATAAAATACCATTCGATTTGTTGTCTCGGTGATAGGCGATAGCGTTTTCGACTACCGGAATACGCAATTTTATTAACTGAGGACCTGTTTCATAAGTTTTATCACTGATAGTTTATTTAGTAGTCGAGAGCCTTTAAAAATATCGGACTATAAGATAAAGCATAGATTGAATGTTCAGTGTCACCCTCTTGGAAAAAAAAAGATATTTATCAGATAATCCATCGGCAATTCGTGAAACTTGCCTTAAGATTGAGATCCATTAAACACTCCTAATTTGTCCAAATACCATATCTTTTTTTTTATGTCAATAGGTTGACAAACAGGTAGACGGTCCACATGATGATAAGTGGTCACCGCCGCCTATGGACATTTGCAATACCAGGGTGATTGCCGATGTGTTGCCGACCTTGAGGAGTTCTTTTTACGCCCGTTTTGTGGAACCCCATATCATAGCGCGGAGAGAATACCACAATGGGGAGCTCATTCCACATCCTAACTTCGGGCTTGCGCCAAGTCTAGAAACTGTCACAATCTCATACGCCTATTTGACAGCACATAATATACCTACCTAATAAATATATGTAAGTACACCGATATACGAGTGACGTCATCGCTCTTCGCCTCAAACTTGCGCACGCGCTTTCAAGTTTCGTAACCGTCACTTATGGTGGTCATTTTTTATTGTTAGGGCCATCTGACACTGTCGGTGCGTTATTGTACCATAGATTGTTGGGATTTACTGCCCAGTGGTAGGTGTGCCGATAAATTTATTGCCTCTTATCACGTGGTAATGGAATTCGATGTTATATTGCAGTTGATGGTTTCATCTATGCTGGGCTGGGTCAATGACTTGACTCTGTTCTAGTGGACGTTTTTTTAGTTGACAAAAAAGGTTTGTGATTTTCTCTTTTCGTGTTTTATTTTAATATGATTTATTCTGAACAAATGAGATGGTGATGATGAAAGATTGAAAATAGGACTTAAAAATATTTGTGCAAAATGAGAGAGGAAAAAGACTAATGAGGAAGAATAGAGACAGGGCTAGATTTGATTATGAAAAGATGATGTTTTTTTGAGAGTAATCTGTAACAGACCCAAAGAAAATTGCTTAAGCAAAGCTATCTCACGATCTAAGACAGTAAACAATGACTCCATCTCTTTTTATTATATGACGTTAGAAAGTAACGGATATATTAAAATCTGTGCTTTAAACCATCTCACATAAAAAGGCCGTTAAAGTTTAATTAAACATTGAAAATGTGCCAATAACAATCACTAACAACAATAACTTGCGCTTGCGCATCCCATAGTAAACACATAAAAGTGCATTCAAGATCAGTAATCACATCCCATAAGTACACCATAAGTAAGGTTTTATCTTAATGTTGTTAAAGGTTATACAGTGTAACAGTGTAAGGTGCGCACGAGCAATGTGGTCGCAGTGCACGAGTGAAGCGGGCAGCGATTTAATCAGCTGCCTTTAAATTTTTTGTTGCGATTCAGTATAATTACAATTAAAATTGTTAAAATTACATTTTGTACGTAAAATTGTGTTTGTTGTAAATAAACTCCTAACATATTTGTTTAAATTATATATTTATGATGTAAAATTGTTAAACATTTGAATTAGTATAAATATAAAATCAGTGTAGTCAGATTGTCCAAATAAATATTATAAAACTTTGATTGTCTTTGGTTGATTGTTATTGCCAATTGTCTAAATTTGGACTGTAAATATTTTGTAAGAAGCCTAAGCTTATTTCAGAAAGAGTAATTGCTGAGTTCTTTTGAGACAATGCAACCTTCCAAACGTTCCTAATTGTGCATTCGAGTCAAACAATTTATTAGTGACGGCGAATGTCAAATCTTTGATTTTGGGCCAACGTATTGTTTCACAAATCGTTGCTGTGATGCAAGCATGTGTTTGACTCGCACAAATATAGGTTTATTACAATTATCAATATCCTGTATGCCAACCGATTTTCTTTTTTTATTGACAAGCTTTAGTGTTATCAATTAAAAAAATGAAAACGAGCTATTTTTCCTAAACCTTTACGGTCAAATTTCAATCAGTGGTTGAACATTAGTATTGTTAGATAGGTTGTTATTAAAATAAATAAATTGCTTAGAACATAAGACTTATTGACAATCAATTTTGTTTTTTTAAATATTCAAATGTTCTGCATAGATGGACATGCCAAATGTAACCGTTCAGTTACCGCTACCCGCTCTTCTTATCACGTTGCTCATCTCATTACCTTTGACCGTCGCAATGTACGAAGTCACCGTAATGGCCGATGTCTGAGGCGAGATAACGGCTATCGACTTTAACCGCTTAGATTTTTAATTAGATATCTTAAAAACTCCTTCTTGTTTTGGTTCTAATTAATTTTAGTGGGTATGATAATTTTTTAACGTTCGTTTATGAGATTGAAGAGGATTTATAATAACTAAAATTAATACTTTGATGTTCCATATTATTTGACAAATATTCCCTCTTCCATACCAGCAGGTTGATTGTGAAATCTATCGGGGTAAAAAAATGGTAATGTAAAAACCCCCAGGGAGGGGGTGTCCCCCGCCCCATAGTCATTTTGAATTCTCGAAATCTAGACACGCGGTCGCGTGTCCAGCCAGTTCAAGCTGAGCTGACAGATGCGCACAGTGTGTATATTTACACGAACCATTTGGAGTTAGTTTTGACCACCTCATAACTCAAAAACTGTTTCACATAAACATGTCAAATTCGTATATGAGAACTAGCCAAGTCAAACCTTCGACTTTAATATATTATCCTTTTTGTTGTTGTAAATAAATTTGGACTGACCATTGAACTTGGCACCCATTTAAATCTCACTTCTTTTGTCGTTGAAGTCAACAACCAAGGCATATACTTATATCATAATATCGAACTTGGCTGTCATTTTACATTTATGTTTTTGATCGGATCTTATTTACGAAGGTTGGTCATAAGCTACCTTATATTGATTGACTGAGAATATGTGAAAAAAATTGATGCTTTTTCATAATCATAATTTATCATCTGTAATTTGACGAGAATGTAACAACGCAATTTGTTATCAATAAAATTATAATTAAAAAAATAGACACCGTTTACACGCATTCTAATTGATCTATTAACAAATTACGTAGTGATTGAGTATCAAATATTCACATTTATAACACTTCACTTTAGACAAATGACACGTAAAATATCCAATTAAATAAAAGATAAACGGTACTTTTAAAATAAAGATTTCGCGACACTAACAAATGTGAGAATATCGGCTCCTATGTAATTATAAAGAAGGCGCTTGGAAATCTCCCTCGGGCCAAAATATGATAGAAATAACTATCACTTAACGAGATACGAGATAATCTATTGAATCTGTAATCTTATGATTTAAAGGTGAAATCATATCGTTCATTTCACGAGATGAGATGTGTAATAGTTTGAAGTGAACTTAAATGGTTGATTTTAGAAAGGATTAAGTTTCGACTAATTAATGCAATTATAATGAAACTACTGCTCTATTATAAAATGATTTGAATAAACTTTCACAATAATGAAGTGGATTAATTATAAATATTTCCTAATAAATGATGTTTATTTAGTTCAATGCTAAGTTAATCAAAGTTTTGTGGGCTTCATTTCTTTGTTTTTTTTTAATTCTTACTTTTGTTTATTAAAGACAATCGTGTAACGACAAACTCGCCATGTTTGTGTGACGATATGGCTGAATATGGTAAGCAAAGGTACTAAGTTTAGAAGAAAACTGAATCTCAAGTGCAGCTAGCAAGGCGAAAACATACTTTATTTTTCATCCATTTTCATTTAATTTACTAGCTTAACTTAATTCAATACATTTAAGCTATAAAGATCGTTGATAATATAAATCAGTGATTCGATCAGGTTTATGAGCTTCATATAGGTTTTTATTCAATAACGACTAATTTCAAAGATATTAAGCATAAGCAAAGAGATATATAAATTAAACGGAGCATAACTAATTTTATACACCAAACATCAAAAATATCTTTTTTTTTACTTTGTTTCAAAAATACTCCAAAAGCCATTGCCTCTGTAATAAATATTAGCTGTCGAAAAACACTTTTCGATTCGTTACGAATCCAAAATCAATCACACAAACAGAAAAATGAGCCACCGGTTGTATTTTAAAATATGTGGTCAAGTCATAAGCGGGTGCGATTTCGTATGCCTATAAAAAACGGATGTAGGTTGATGTCAAGCTTAATTTGTAGTAATATTTAGCAATTTACTTCTAAGCTTTTAGTGATTTCTGCTACAAAATTGTTTGCTAAGAAAATAAAGTTATTAATCAGCCCTTCTAATTTAATCATTATAAAATGGGGTTCTCTCTCTTCAACTCTTCAAGGTCGGCAACACATCAGCAATCACCCTGATATTGCAAATGTCCATAGGCGGCGGTGACCAATGAATTTTTTATGCTACGTGAGGTTCGTACTACATATTTTATGAGTTTATTCATTATAGCTGTTCCGCGCGGTTTCACCCACGTTCCCGTGGGATCTTATCTTATCCCGGGATAAAATAAAGTCTATGTTAATCTGGAATAATGTAGCATTCAAATGGTGAAAGAATTATTATTATCGGTCCAGTACTTTTTGAGCCAATTCGTTACAAACATACTTACATAATCTTTCTTTATAATATTAGTATAAACAACGCTCTCGCTACCACCTGTGTATCGTACCACAAACCCTCGTACAAGTAATTGTTTCCATCGCATATAAAATATGAAACATTTATTATAATTTTTCGGCTTGTCAGTCTGTCTATTGAAATTCGAGCGTGTCTTATCGGTAATTGGATATCATTACATGGGGTCGCCGTGTGCCAGCGCAACTTAAGTAATCATATGTAAGAGGAGGGTGTAAATTAGCTTTTTTATATACTTTTTTTATCAGTAGCCTTTGCTTGAGGTATCATTTTGCATTTATTTATTTGGAAGTGTCGGAATTTGTGGAATATGCTTTATTTGTAATACTGCAGTCGGGTTACGAAGAGGCCTTTTAATTAGGGAAATATTATATCATAGAGAATACATTTAAATACAAACAAAAATGTAAATAACTTATTTTCCTAATGAAAACAATATCTCTCTAAATCGTCTATAATTATTAGCTCTCATGTGCAACTACTGGAACCCACCAACAGGTGCATCGCGACAGATTTTCAACTTGAGGCTAGTAGCCAGCCAGTCGAGTACTACAAAGTACCCTACCACCATGCTGTGGTTTCCTCGCAATGTTTTCCTTCACCGAAAGCTCAAGAATATTGTAGGATTCGAACCCACGCCACGTTTACGGTATCCGACGTCACTACTACTAAGCCAACAATTCCAATTCTGTGATAAAAAAAAATAGATCAATTTTAATTATACATCATATTTTAATTAAACCGATCAAATTATCCGAATCAAACTCGATGATAAAAAAATAATTACTCATCATTACAAAAAAAAATGATTAACGCGGTCGACTATCATCATGAAGATGAAATGAAAGGCTGTCATTGAATGGAATAAATGATACCGATCGCAGTGTCTGTCCGTCTGTAAATGCCGATATGTAATTTATCATTTACATATCTATAAGATAATCATCAGAGTGTTCGGTTAATAATGCCAGGTAGTAGCTACTGTTGTTAGCGCCTTGGGGTTCTTTTCTTTTTTTGGAGTTCTAGATGAGAATGTTCGAGATATGATTGGTTGAGACAGAGGTTCTCAAAGTGCTACCCCCTACGTTTCTACCGTGACGTAAATATTGTACGTTATGGTGGCTGATCTGAGCAGAGATCGAAGAGAAAAAAAGGTCTTAAAAATTATTAAAGATATGTGAAGCTACCATGTTTGAGAAACCCTCGTTTAAAGATAAGAAATAAATGGAAAATTTGATGTCGTTTGAAATTGTGCTCTTATACTTTATGAAGTTTATTTGGGATAGAACCTGCCCCCAGGTTCAAAAAGTAATCTAATCTATACTAATAATAAAATATTATAAAGCTGAAGAGTTTGTTTGAACGCGCTAATCTCAGGGACTACTGGTTCGAAAAAATGAAAAATATAGCAAAAACGGGGAAAATTCATTCCTTTTGAGAGCTTCCGTTGCGCGAGCTACGAGAATTATTCCTCTTAAAAAATTCTAAAATAAAGTCAGGAATAGCACTTGTCTATATTTTTAGGTTGGCTCACTATAACCTTTTTAATGGTAATCATTTTGTTCTAAAAAGGGTTTTTTTAAGCCGATCGTGATGAAACTTGGCACACAAATAGTTTATCTCCTGGAATACTTTTATCCCGGGAGAATATAAAATCCCATAGCTAGCTAGTATTAATATAAAATTCAACCTTTTTACACAAATAAAAAAAAGCATAGGTTTACAAAAAAAACTGCTTTTTAAAATTTCTATGCAACATTATCACTTTCCTGGCCTTTGGCATCCACAGGCCAACTTTCGCAAGAATATTCCTAACGTCGTAACAGTAAAATATAGCCTACAATATCCCAGATAATTGTCAGGTAAAATCTATCTGTAATACACTATAATTACAGCATACACGGTCATTAATGTGTTACTTTATAATTTAATTTAATACTCTGTTAATTGAGCCGTCGATCGGTGTTGCTCTGTGATCGACATGAGAACCGATTTTTTATACGGTAGGTACATATGGTTTGATCTAATTAAATACTTGTTCTTTTTATATCACGATTGAAAAGGCTATATGAAGACTAAACAATTCTGAAATAAATAAAGCAATAATATAATTTTCAAATCAGCGATTTCACGCACGTTCCTGATATAAAAAGTATCTAACCTTTATCACTTTCCTGCCCATAAATTCCACCAATCTGTATAGTAGCTTAGTTGAAAAAAAAGTAAGGATAAACTAACAAACATTTAATTTTTTTATAACAGAAATTTAAAAAAAGAAGATTCGCATAAACACAATCTCAACATGGTAAGAATCTGATGTTGACATGTAGCCGCCATTAAAATTCGAAACTGTGTCTTCAATTTTCTATTGAAGCATAAAAAAGTGAACCAAAAATGGAATTCCAAAGACCGGTAATAGCACTTGATGTAATTATTACTGGAACCGTGAGAAACATCAAAGTCGAAGTGAAAGTGTTATAGTGGTGTTATACGTATCACCATTACAATCGAAGCGCTATTTGTGGCAATAAAAATGTAAACAGCGTGTATTTTTTTAGTCAGGTACTTAAGTTTTTTTACTAAAAACTTATACTTATTCGGAATCCTACAACACCACATACATTATGTGGTTAATTAAATATCAGAAACAGTATTTTATTAGTATTTTATTAGTAACATAATATATTTTACTATAAAGTTTACGAGTATTTAAAAATTTTTCAACATGTTTTTATTTTTATTTTACAATCAATGTAATAAAAAACCTTAACAATGAACACCCTATATATAACAAAATAGTGCACAGATTATATCCGTTCGCAATCACAGATCATGATCAGTAATCACAACGCGGAGTCATTTTAACCTGTCGCAACGTAAAGGTGCGATGAGACTGAATCGTACAATACGTCACGTGCGCTTGCGCAATCGATGTGTTCGTGCTCACCGGTTGATGTCAAAGGCTGTGCCATATTGTTTTTGTTTTTAGGGATTTATTTGCAATACAACGTTGAAAGACTTGAAGAGAGATTAAGAGTTTGAAATAAGTTGTAGTTTTTTTTAAGAATCCTTTAAATATGTTTACCACATTATTCTTCATAATACTACCACTAATCATTCTCATAAATTTTAATACATTATAGACTTTATCAAATCATATCAAACTACATCTAATGTGCGAATCGTCGGAATTGTTAAATTGGAAGACATACAGTTTAATTTAATAATGTCACAATAAATAATCGAATTCGCGACGATCAACGCTTAGCCTTAGAAGTGATCGTCTTCACCCAGTGTACGCCCGGCTACGACGCACACATCTACGCGAACACTGTGTCGCGATGCGGTGACCTCACGCACACACACGACTGTTCACCTGCAGCGATCCACTCATGCGCACTGTCACATAATAGGTTGGAGGCACACACAGTGTATGCATTTGTATTACTTAATTTTATTTTTAGTGTGTCTTTTAAATTATGGATTGAATCTAATAATTAAGTTATTGTTTTGTACAGTAATATTTTACTCTTATAATGTTTTACAATTTGTTCACGCATACATAATAATTGTACTTTAAACATAATATTTTTCACATAAAGAGATAAATTAAAACATCTCATAGGTATTACTATATTAATATTAAAAAAATGTTTTCCTTGAGTATGTGAGACACAGTACTAAAGTTAGTATTTCTTTCACGTAAGATGACGTATTCAAGCTACTTTACTTTCCTGTATTACAACAAAAACAATGACTCGACGCAAGTTAGTACAACTATGTGAACTAATAAAATAAACTTTATACGGGCAAAAATTCCCCGCGGCCCGGTGTAGTCATCTCCTAAGTTCTAAACCTCTGACATTCCGCGCACACACGCGCACAATCGATAGAACATCGTAACACGTCACCTGTCGACTCGACCGCGACCTCCCATCCAGCCACAGCCAGTCTGGTATGTTATTAACACTATTGGTCAACATACACACACTTACACAATACACTTAATCGAAAACCAACCTTATTCAGGTAACAGTATAATCGAATTCCAATGGTAGAGTAAATCCATTCAATAGACGATCACAGATACATTGGAAATCAAAGGTGTTGCGATTTGCATGTGTGCTCGAGACATCGCTTTTGAATGGATTCAAATATTGCTGGAAGGATTATGTGTTCTATCTATTTAGTGTTTGGGATCATTTAGGCTTGAACTAGGAAGTGAGTTGGATAGAGCACGGCAAAATGTAGCTCTGAGGTCGTGGGAGCCGGGCAGTACGGCGATTCGGTTGGTTATATATTATTTTCGAAGATGTAACGGTATGAAATTATTTATAACAGATGTAATATTTTTTACCTACTTATTTTTGGTAACCGATAGAATGCATTTGAAGAAATATTTGTGACGTATGATATAGTTTTTCATGACTCTAATTTAATTGACATTATTTTGGCAAATCTTAACCCAATATGGCAATTTAAGTGATTTTAAGCCTTATGATTTAAATTTTTAGGTTAGTTTTTGACCTCAATATGACTCAATGAGTCATTCGATACCATTAAGTACTCTTGATATAGGTATATTTAAAAGTAACTAGAATAGTTTAAAAAGCAAAAACAGTCAAACGTCAAATAAATAGTGAATTATGTAAATAAACGATGGAATGTAAAACGTTTTCAACGAACACACGAACCGAGTATTCTAACTAAAGCATTTTTAAAAGTAATCATGGCCCACAAAACTATAATAGCGCATTTGACCGGTTTCTTTAATATATTTGAACCATTAAATCCCGAGATCGATATAAAAGTGATTCGGATCATGAAATAAGATCAATTTAATAACCTACTTACCGATGCAACATTAATAAGCTCCACAATTAGTGGGTAGCCGTTATTTCTATAATGGGACATTAATATATCGTGTTTGAATCGATTATGTACCGATATCAGTTTTATTCTCATTCTATTTCCAAACTTTGATCTTGCCGCGACTTTTACCTAATTACGTGTAATATAAAAATTAATTATTTTAGCTTTGATTAATATGGAGATATTGCTTAATTAATGCACTAAATAATAATTGAAAACGCAAAATAATTTCTTTGATGATCATAATAGTCTTGATTGAGTCATTTACCTATTTAATGTACGAGTTGTTTAGTTTATATTTGGTTCGTTAGTCTGTCTGTCGGTCACTTTAATGTTTGACTCAAAAAGACTTAATTTTATTTATTTGTGTTATAGGTATGTACGGGGAAAAGATTCAAACATTCTGTTTAGATTAATTCTTAATCATCGTAATTAATTTAAATCTTGATTAATTAACCTGAATGTTTTGTTAATTTTTAATTACACTTTTTAGTGATTAATCAGATAAATTAATACTTTATCTGATTTACTTAGAATTTGACTTGTGCACGTTTATAGCGAAGCTCGGTCGCCCAAATACCCAATAATAATATTTAATGATGAATTTAACGAAATGGTTTATTAAACATAAATTGTATCTGATAAGTCAAATTATAGAAATAATGTTCATAACTCGTAAAGCAGCTCAACTGTGACTAATGCTTGATTGATTCCATTTTCTAGATCTCTAATTGATCTTTAAATATTTATAATCGTCTACTAATCAACTTTTGCCGCGTTTATGATTATTGACAGTGGAGAAAAAAGTCTGACCATTAGGCAGGCGGGTCACAGTGACTTACCGTCAGTTATTTAGGCATATTAATGCCAATTGGAACTACTAGAGGAATTTTGAACAAGAGCTTTAATCTTGTATTTGGTTTATGCCCTAGGAAGGCACCGGTTCAGGAGTCAGCTGTCGGAATAATTGATAAGAAACTCAGCCGGTTACGGTATCATTTTTTTTTTGGATAATCTGTAACTTTTTTATTTCTAAACAATACAAGCTGAAATAAAATGTTCATATCGTTACATCTAGTATACAAATATACTAGTATAATAAAGAGATATGGTTGGTTTTTTGTTTGTTTGTATATGTGTATTTTATTGCCCTCGGGAATGCGGGTGAAATCGAGGGGTGGAAGCTAGTTCATTATCTATACATATAAAAGGATAAGTCCTGACTGACTCATCAACGCCCAGTCTACACCCTTGGACCTAGAAAGCAGATTTTTTTCACAGGTATTGTTTTTAAGATGTAGACGAAGAATAAGATAGGATTTTTCGAAATTCAATCTCTAAATGGATAAAAAAGGGATACGTGGGTGAAACCGCGGGGCGGAAAGCTAGTAAAACATACGTTTTAATGTTAGCTGAAGTTATAAACGTGAATTATATACGTCGTTTATAATTGACTAGCTGTCCCCCGCAGTTTCACCCGCATTTCCGTGGGATCCTATCTTATCCCGGGATAAAAATATAGCCTATGACACTCACAAATAACATGGTTTTCTATTGGTAAAATAATGTTCAAAATCGGTTCAGTAGATCCAGAGCTTACCCTCTAAAACCTCACAAACTTCCTTATAATATTGACTTACATAGATACGGTGAAAATAGAGCATCAACCGTAAGAAAATTTGTGTGCCCAAACAAAAAGTTAAAAGGCAAAATGAAGTCTATGCCAGTTTCATAAAAATACATTTTGCCTTAGCAGTGGAGAAATCCACGTCACAAATGACGAAAGCAATAACAAGCAAGAACTTATTATTGAAAAACAATTGTGATCAATAATAATTGTTTGATTTGTAATATATTGCTTCTCGATTTTAATCGATCGTTACTGGTTACACAAATATTTACAAACGAAAGGTCGCAAGTTCAATTCCTGTTCGCCTTGAGTGCTTTTATTTTATGTAATTTAATTTGAACTTCAATTAAATAAGTGAGATAAATTATAACATAATTAATTATGAATAAGATTTTGACGTGAGGGACTTCAATCAATCTTCATAATGAATAAATAAAAATAAAAAACATTACGACCTTGCAATAGAATGGGCATTGTTTTATACTCAACGTGTCAATATTTTTTTTAATCGTAAAACGCACTTTTATTTGCAAACTCAACGTATTGTTACCGCACAACTGTCGCGAGATAGTTGCACAGTTATTGCTGTCAACAATGTTCTGCGTAGTAACATTGCCCCATTTACAGTTCTTATTTTTTTTTAAACCAAATTTTCGACGACGGAGGCCAAAGCTACAGAAATCACCATCGGTGCGGATATTTACTTAAGATACCTGTCACGCTAGAGGTCGTGGGTTCGATTCCCTCCCAGGATAGACATTGTGTATGTTTAAATAATAGCATACATTCCATATTACAAGCTCTGCTAAATTTGTGATCAGATTCCAGTGTGAAGAATGTCACAGGATAATTAACGTAGCTGACCTGTTTTAAAAAAAAACAATAGCTACATCAAATTTTAATAAGATTACGTTCCAAATCTTTTTGCTCAGTGCAAAGAATGTATTCAAAACATAACGGTTCGCTTAAGTGGTGAGCCAAGGTGCAAACATGGCGATATAGAGAATTGTTAGCACAACCATATGTATGTTTGTCTAAGTAATGACCGCTAAGACTAGTTGAGTGGATATAATGATCTGTTATGTGGTCATATCATTATGGCTTCCAGGATTTTAACGTAACCGTTTAGTGCTACTTGATTGGATAACGGAATTTGAAAAATATACGTAAGTAGTTGTTTTGATGCCGGTTTGGAAGGTCAGTTGGCATGGTTGGCTACTAGATCTCTTGATCAAGGGTTTGATTCCCATCCAGGGCAGATATTTGTGTGCATGAACATATATAACTAAGTTAACATTAAAACGAAGTAGTATATCAGTTGTCTAATTTCTATAATAAGGCTGCTTAGTTTGGGATCATATGGAATGTACCAGTATATTTATTTATATCTCATTATAAATGATGATAGTGTAAATATGGTTTATGGTGCTAGCTTTATCCCGCAGCTTCACCCGCGTTCTCGGTTATATAAAGTATCCTCTATGTTATTTCAGGTTCCAATTTACGTACTCTGCCTAACATTCACGAAAATCCGTTTTCTTTAGACTCCCTTTTACGACTATTTCATCATGGCAAGTGATGGTTTGACCGAAAGTGACTTAAAAACCTCAAACACCTTTTTTGGTCAGTGGTAGTGACGTCGAATACCGATGCGAAGATCGCGGGTTCGATTCCTTCTATGAACTTTCGGTGAAGAAAAACATCGTACAGAAACTACAGCACGGCGGTATGGTACTTTGTAGTACTCGATTGGCTTACCCTCAAGTTGAAAGTCTGTTGCCAAGCATCTATCGGTGTGTTCCGAAAGCTGAACTTGAGAGCCAGTTTCTTAGGAAACTTTGAGTGCTTACCACCTTCGGCTACATCATCAATTACCTTGGTGAGATTGCAGAAGCTTATCCAAATTTAAAAAAAAACTTTACAGTTTAATATTACAGGTTTGTATTTTAGTATCTGTAATATTTAAACCACTAGCACTAGCCTTAATTAAAATTCATTATACACAGTGGGTACAAACAAAAATGACATTTAAAGATAAGTATTATAATGAATTTACATTAGTTTGCCAAAGGATAAGCGATCTTATTTGACAAATTTAATGTTAAAGTTGCCGTCGTTTCTGGTAGGAGATGATTTGATCAGTGATCAACGGGAATGGATATGTATAGAGATGTTATAACGCTACAATACTACGATAATTAACTAAGCAGTCAAGCATGTTTTTTTTTATGTAATAGGGGGCAAATGAGCATGCGGGTCACCTGATGTTAAGTGAACCCCACCGCCCATGCATACCCGCAACACCCAAGGGATCACAGGTTATAGTGAAACACTTAATTAAATGCGTTTTACAGATCTTTTGGTAAGGTCATTGATTAATAAATATTGATAGTAATTTGAGGATCAGATCTACATGCATTTAAAAAAATCATGTTGAATAATTCAACAAATTTGATGATTCAGTTTAAAAAAACGTAATATTAACCGTTAGATTGCCGCCTAATTTGTAAAATATTAACTTCCGTGTATGATGTACCTAACCTACTTCGCTTGTTTTAACGTTTTAACAATAAACAATATTTCATTCATTCATACCATATAACATTATTTATTTTAAATTTATATTAGTAATTGCGTTCTTTCCTAGATAAAATACTGTATAATTTCAGGTAATAAAATACGTTCAAACTTCAAGCAGCAACTCTAGATAATTCCAAGTAACCGGGTGTCAGGTAACGATACCAAACGGGGGACGCTCGTGAAATGTAAAATCAGATAGTTCCAGCTTTTTGCCTCGAGTGTACCTACTTACTTACATGCTGTTAAAGTTTTTACATAGGAACTTACTTATTGCTTTGTTCGCTGCTAATAGTATTTCAATTGATATTACCTACTTTAAACGATGTAATTATATTACAATTTGACTATCCGACTAATCTTACTAATATTATAAATGTGAAAGTTTGGATGTATGTTTGTTCCTCTTTTACGCCAGAACGGCTGAAAGGATCTGGATGAAATTTGGCATAGAGATTATAGTCTGGAATAGCTATTCCCGACTATAATCGTAATCGAATATAATATAAAAGTAGCCCATGAGCTCATGGGCTACTTTTTATCCCGGGTAAAGTTAAGATCCCTCGTGAACGCGGGTGAACCCGCGCGGAACAGCTAGTATTACAAATGTGAAAGTATTTTTGGATGTGTGTGAAGATGTTTGTTACTGTTTTACGCAAAAACGGCTTAACGGATTTTGATGAAACTTGGCACCTAGGTAGTTCATATCCTGAAATAACACATAGGATACTTTTTTATACCGGGAAAAGATTAGATCCCTCGGGAACGCGGTTCCGCGGGGCGGAAAACTAGTCATCCATAAAAGCAACTTAAAAAAATCTCTATTTATGTCTCTTGGATTTCATAGCTCAACGGTTGAACATATTTTTGATGAAATTTCTTATGGGGATAATATCAAATACCTACTTAGAAAGAACTTCGGCTTTTAGGATTCCGCTATAAGTGAATTCTTGTGCAAAAGCTATAAATATAATAATAGAGAGATATTGGCTCTCTCTGTGTCCGTCTGTATAATGGGGAGTGATCTCAAGAACTTTTTGACTGGGTGCCATCGTCACCATTCTACGATCGAGGTGGCTCGAGGATATGAGGATGAGCTCCACATCGCCGGCGTGCGTCCACCGACCGATTCAGCCGAACGTTCCTTCTGCGGAACAAAGGCTGTGGAATGAGCTCCCCATTACGGTATTCCCTCCGCGCTATGATATAAGGTTCTTCAAAAAGGGTGTAATCAAGGCTGGCAACACATCGGCAATTACCCTGGTATTGCAAATGTCCATAGGCGGCAGTGACCACTTACCATCATGTGGACCGTCTGCCTGTTTGTCAACCTATAAAAATCTATCAAACTATATCGTTTCTTGCTTCAAACTCTAGATAGATGTGAATAAAACTATTAATTTTCTTTTATAGAAATTTTATAAAACTATTACTCCATAAAACTGCAGCTTGACGGATTGACAATCACGATCTAAAAATCAATAACATACATCAATCTATAAAATAGTTCTATCAACTAATAAACTTTGAGTTCGGTCAATCGATCTTCATATTGTACATGAAATAAGAATTCAATACATTTCATAGCACGTCAGTGTACTAACGCGTCGTTTTTATGCGGCAGAAACGCTATTCAGCTATATCATTTTCTATCATTTTATGTTCTACACTTAAAAATGTAGATAACTAAAAAAAAATTTAGTTATTAATTTTGATTTCATTAGTCTTGTCAATTTTATACTTTATCCGCTTCCATTTCCAGCAGCAAATGGTATTACAGTTGTAAATAAATGTTCCTATACTTTTAGTATTTGCAGTTTTCTAACATCATAATAGAGTTATTTTAATAATTACATTTCAAATAATATGATAAAACAATTGCTTGCAGAAATGTTTTATTAAGTATCACTTGGCATAGATTAATGTATTCGAGACAAAAGCAGGAAGGTAATAGATAAAGTTGATACACGGCCAAAGAGAGAAACTCAGCTTCAGACAATGCTCCAAAGAAAAGTTCAGATTGATTTGTCGCGTTTCCGACACATCGATACCGCAGCGCCAGTGTGCAAAAACTCTTACACACTCCCGCTCATGCCATAAGTTTTACTGCAAAGACATAAGGTCCTTAATCCAATTACAAAGTAAAATGGTATATTGTTTATTCTCAGCACGGTAGAAATTAAAATACAATGCGGGTTGCGACTAGGCGAATGTGTGACGTCGGCAAAGTTGAAAGCCATTGGATGGCAATATATCCATCAATATGCTTGTTGCTAGGGTTGAAATCGCATTTATATTAGACTAATTTTCATTCAAATGTGTCTTGGTTGTGGAAATTAAATCGAAGGTTAAAACAGAATTAATAGGTATGGTTGGCTTTGTTTAAATACTCTTTGTTAAGCTTTTACGTTAAATTGACTGTTTATAAATCATTATAATTAGTCTTCTGGTTTTTACATTTTATGCTATTATGTCCAGCTAACGAAATACAATATTTTTTTTTTTGTTTTTCTTATTTATCTCTTGTAACATTTAGAAGCCACTGATATGGAGTGCGTACTTCTATAATTTTTTTAATATTTGCGCGTGCGCAGCCGTTGCAATTTGTAAGCGGCTCGCGCGCAGCTTTCCCGATGCGAACAAACAAGGATCAATCCTATGCCCGCTTATCTAAATTGATACGTGTCAAAACACTTATTCCAATGGGTTAAAGACGATTATGGATTGCAAACGCTTTTTCAAGTGATTGCATTTGAATTTGAATGTTGAGTGTTTGGCTTGTAAATGATTTGAATTGACGGTTGTAGAAAAATAATCTTGAAAACCTAAAGGTGTTCTGAGCTTTTTAGAATTGCATAAATTATTTTTAAACAACTACAATTCGCTTAATAAGTATTTCGGGCATTAAAAATGTTGAGTTGACAATACCGAACTGTTTTTTGGGAGGATTTGTCATACTTGTTGAGTTTGAGTTTTTGGGTATATCCCTTCTTATAAAACTTGTATCTCGTGATGAAGTTAACAGTAATATATAGCAGACAATGGTGTGGGTGGTGTAACATTGAAAGGCAGTAGAACCACGATCCTCACTAATTGTGATCGTAACATCAAAATATTTTAAGAATATGAAGAAAAAGTCTATTTTCAAAATTAGCAAACTCATTGTACTTAATTTTTTTCCAACAATGTCAAAGTTTTAGTGCCAATAAACAGAGGATGAATGTTATCGTATAAACAATAGATTGTGTGATCGGATTTGTAATCGATTCATTCGATTGTGTAAAGCGAGACATTCATTCGAAATTGATTCTGGATGTGGACGAGTTGACAATGAAGTCACGCTTGGAATTTTCCAGATTTTTGAGATCAATGTCATTGTATTGTAAATCTGTTTAGTGAATGGTAATTTAAATTTACAATCATATTATCTATACTAATATTATAAATTGGAAAGATTTGTTTGTTTGTTTGCATTGAATAGGCTCTGAAACTACTGGACCGATTTCAAAAATTCTTTCAACGTTATAAAGCTACACTATCCCTGATGAACATAGGCTATATTTTATCCCGAGATAAGATAAAATCCCATGGGAATGCGAATGAAACCGCAGGAGATAGCTAGTACAAGATAAAAACAAGAAAATATTACAAAAATAAAAAAAACCTGTTTTTGTAAGTATCTAGAGTATTAGAATAATATTTATCAGACAAAAATTAGGATGAAAGCTGATAAACAAAGATCTATAAAGAGCTACAGGACTCATGAATCATGAAGCATTGTCGTGGTAGGTCCACCGCTACTGTCACGCCACAGGACGTGAGTTTGATTACCAGGACATACCTACATTAATAAAATTGTGTACCTGAAAATATGGTCTGTATTTTCCTGATTCTAGTTTCAATAAAAGCTCTGCTCAGCTTGGGGTCAGATCACCACCTTAAAAAATGTCCCAGGATTTTGTTTTTGATTTTGATATTTTTGATGTTTAAAACACTCCGATACTGTCTAAGACGAATAAAACAAGCAGAATGGCTTAGTTTAGCTTATAAAACAATAGTTGTAGAAATAAAGAGAAATTTTAAAGTAAAAAACGTGTTGTTTGTTTACCAAAAATAGCCTTATTTAGCATACACATTACACTACATTTACATCATGTAGTTGAGTAGTGCTAGAACATACTCCTTCGACTTAATACGCGGTTTACGTTCATACGAACACATTGATGATTCTAAAGGCAAAACCGAGTAAACGCCACCATTTAAATGGAGTTTTTATCGATAAAACCGAAACATCTCAAGCTAAAATACATGTAACCGATAAAGAAATCAATGACGATCAAGATAAAGTTGAAGTTACCGCAGCAGATATCGAAGGTGTGATAATTAAAGAACGCGATGACGGCAGAGAACGCGGTGCAAATAAATAAATCGTCACTTGTTATTCCCTATGCGATGATATTATGTAAGTTAAAGTAGATTATTAGGTCAATGTACTTGCTATTCACTTGGCTTTTATTACTGGGATGTAATCGAAATTTTCTATTTTGCATCGCTGTGGCGTTTAAAAACAAGTATCTGCCATACTTGTTTTTAAATTGTTTAGATATTTGTTTTCATTATTGACGATAATGTTGGTCGCAATGTGTTCGTGCATATGGTCCGCATCATATTCAGGAATCGAATGCTCACATTGCTTTTCCAGTTTAGTATTGAGATCTAGTTTGCGCAGTCAATAGTTGTTGAACTTTGTGTGGGTTTGTACGTATCAATTCACTTTAGATTACGGCTTATTTTTGTTTTATCAATAATCTTTTAGTTATATTGTTTTGATTACTTCGCTTATTAGTTTCTTATAAAAAGACGTTATAATTAATAATTTTATAGATGAAACATGAATTAATAATTAATTTTATTAATAAATAAGCTCTTGTGATTATAGTTCTCACAATATTTTTTCCATATTAATCCGATAAAAGCTTGATTAAATTTTAAATAGCACTTTATAATTTCAAAGAAGATTACAATTCCTTAATCCACGGAAATATTCCAAGGTTTATCCAAATTTTATCATCATGAAAACATCATCAAATCTTGAAGAAGTAAAATTTAAGAAGTAAATTCCAGAGTAAATCTTACTCATTACAATATTAGATTAACAAGACATGTCAAGCAATGGCATGGAAATATAAATTACCGCCAACCATGCACCGTAATCGACTATGAATGTTCAATCGCTACAACCATTGCAAGATGGGACATAGCGATCATCATCTAAATGTTATTTATGGCTGTAAACCGATAAAGCTCAATAAAGTATCGAATAAAATACGTAAAGGGTGACACGTTCTTTTCACGGTACCGAAGAAAAAATCAACGTAAATTATGTATAAATAGATTCTAAAATGCGCGCCCATTTGGAGGCGTCCAGCCGTGGATTGAAATCGACGAATCGATTGAAGTGAGCGCAGTTATCGATAGAATGTATCGAATGATTACCGTAATGACAATTTATGCGCGAGTCAAGTGGAATATGTAAACGAGCCTTAGACAAGTAAGGCAGTCTTTTCATGTTAATGGGACCACCCGTGTGAACTCTCACTTGTATCAATAATTTGTTCGATCATTTTGCTTTTTTTGGAAAGTTTTTTATTGTGATTTACTTGTAATGTTAAATGTTTGAATTGCTTATAAAAATATCAAACTTATATCAAATCGTTTATCTTTAAATTTGTTGTTACTGCACCTATTGTCTTGTTTTATTATATTGTTTTTTACATTATTAACTTCAGCTATTGTTTGATAAATCAGCGTTTAAAGAAAATTTAACTTTGGTTATAACATCTTCTTTGATTAACTGAAATTTTTGATGAGTCTATTTTTTACACTTAACATCATTCATCATTATGATTTACGTATAAATAGAGTTTTCTTTTTTAAATTCTTTAATTTAGCTTTGATTAACTTTAGCATTACCACCAAACTTTATATCCAACCTCCATTCATGTGTTATTCGTAAAATTGATACAAAATTAGAGCCTAATTTCAAACTCTTTTAAATTAATTGTCTCGATCTAAGATCAACTAATCCAACCTGCACAGTGTCTCAACATTGTGTCATGGCTGACGGCGCGTGAAATGGCTGCGCACGCGCCTCCAATCGCGTTACCCGCTCATTTTGTTCTAAATTATGTTTGAAATATTGCGCGCGGTCCGAACGGTTCAGGTAATGATCTAGGTAATTGTATTAATTTTGTGAATTATATCTTAGTAAGTGGCTCATTTGAGGTGTTATTCAATTGTGATAGGAATTTACTTATGACTGATCTCAGGTTTAAGTCACAAATCTCAGTTACATACACTCATAATTACACATATCATAGAAACCACAACATGGTGGTAGAGGACTTAGTAGTACCCGACTAGCTCGCTATCAACCTCAATTTCAAAATCTGTCGTCAAACACCTGTTGGTGTGTTCCGGCAGTTGCATTTGAGAGCCAGTTGCCATAAGGTGTACAAAACACTGACAATCCCGCTGGAATTGTCAATGTCTATAGGCGACGGTATTTACATACCATCACCGGACCCACCTGTCAGTTGTGGTATAAAAAACAAAAATACATAGATAAAGTTATTTCAATTACCCTTCTTATTATTATCTCTAACGTTACCCCATATTATTTGTATAACTTTCTTTAGCGTTTCTCCTCTTTATATATTTGTAAAACCTATAGTTACCACACAATACCAATCTCAATTCAGAGCGTTTCTCATAAATATCTCGTCATATAATCGTCAGGTTCCCAGGCATTAAATGTGTTGCGGGTACGGCAGTAGTTTATTAGACGTGCGGGTTGCGCTCTCGCGTCACACCTACCTATATTTATATGGATCGAAACGCGCCGGGTGGCGACGGCATTATTTTGCATCGTTTAGTAAGTCCATCATTAGTTGGGACTTACTTCAAATTATTTTGTCTTTATTATTTAATTGTCCTGTTTTTTTATGATAATCACCAAAAAAAAAACAATTTATAAACCTCCTACTGTAAGTAGGTACTATCTTATATTTAGGTACATACAAATTATAACAACTTGAATTTCATTAAATTCGAAATACGCATTAAAATAGATTGACCCCGGACAAACATATATGTTCATTTCTTTCCTGGTTGGAAACCGAACCAATCTATGAAGTGAACGACAAAATCCAGCCAGACTAATATCCGTAACTTGTTCATAGATACTCAAATGAATACAAAAACATCAAACCCAATTTGCCAATGCGAGTGGATGCTTAACTATGATGCGCAAGCGCACGCCACAGGTGCATTCTCGCGCAACGCACCGCAAGTGGCAATTCCATCACCTGCTGCGTTACTGGCTATAAATCTGCGCCCGAGACGCACCACGCTAGCCATAGAAATATCAAGAGCTAGAAGATACATGCGGATAAGGTGATCTATTCTATAATCGGATACTTACACTTCGACTGCAAATACTCGAATTAATATTCTAACCTTCTTTTTACACAAAAATCTGTAAGTCTTTCTAAAGTGACAAGCGTTTTCGGAAGGACACACGATTGCGAACTTTCTCTTCATTGTATTATCTATTTTTTTAAACTTTGTGGTGCAACTGTCACATTAAAAAATCCCTTAGCGCTTTATATAAACTTATTTTAAAATTCAATGGTCCTAACATCTTATCAATTACCTCTCTTCCTACGTAGAGAGCGTCCCTGTGGCAGGCTTTAGAATGACTCTACAGTGCGATATGGGAGAGACAGTAGCGTCCGCATTTTTGGCACCTAAACTGATGGTCTTTAGAAGGTTGAGTTGGTAAAGAGACTCTCGTACTCATGTGTCTCTTCTCACGTTTGTTTGCTAAATTCTGAAACCAGTACCTATCATGGGTTATTCATCAGAGACTTCCTCTACTTGTTGCGGTCGCCAGCTAGGTCTTCCCATTTCTTAGGACCGATCTCGAAAGCCATCATGTCTCTCTTCCTAGACGTGCTGATTCACCACCACAAACGCGATGCTAAGCTCGAGTTTTAAAATAGTATGCTACTTAATTGCTGTTTACGCAATCATGTAGTAATAATTCGAAGTGTAAAAATATATTTTGTATTTAGATGTAATAAATGTAATGTAATCATTTTAACCTGTTCTTGTATGACATTGTTGCGTAACTAAAATTCCAAAGAAATAATGCCTATTTTTAAACGACTTCAAAAAAGGAAGAGGTTATATGTTCGACTGTATGTATTATTTTTTTTACTTATAAAGAAAAAGCTATGTTAAACTAATTAAATATTATCATAGATACAAATGTAATTTTTCGATAAATACTAACCAATTAAACTGTGTTTGATTCTCAAATTTCATTTATCAATTAGCATACAAACAAAATTCCAAACTAACGTTATTATAACTGAAATAGAATTTCGAAACGATATTCCAATTTGCTGTGACATGTCTTTATTTATGTTATGACCTATTCAACGGTAACTAGGTTCACATTTGAAAGAATCTGCAAATTGACGTAACCCGTCGCTTCACCGTCGCCAAGCAGTATTTTAGGTTCAAAGGTTATGCTACATTTGAATATTTTACGCGTATAAACGCAGCATACTGTGGGCAATTATTTTTTAAGAGCTCTCGCAGATAATGTAATACGGCAGTGCAATAAGATAGATTTTACTTTAAATATGGAATACCAATTTTGACCATATTCTTTCAATTACAGTTTTTTCGAGAGACAATCCTATCAGTGCTTTCTTATCATCATGTTGTTTTTACTGAATACCGAAAAGTAATAGAAATAAAAAGTAATTTATGTTTAATCGAAACATAATAAAAAATTATATAAACCAGAAAATATAAATACAAAAATCGCTTCAAGTAGCGCTCCCATTTATATCGCATCGCTCGCATTATATAGTACCAACCTAAGATTCAAATGTTGCAACGCCATAGATGTGTGTGTCACTGGAATGTTAATAGGTTTTTTGCGTATCTGAGGCTAGAGGTCAATTGAAGATTCGCCATCTACTTGTTGTATGATCTAGGTTAATTTAGTCCACACAAACTTTATATTACCGTCAGCGTAATGCTGATTTATCTCACTTTTTATGTGCATATGTAAATAAATCGTAATATTATTATGGTAATGAAAATTAATTTATCTTAATTTAGCTATGACTTAGCTACGAATGTTGCTCAGAAGCTGGTTAGGCTAGATTTACAAGCATTTCGATAAAAAAATATTTATTTAAATATTTTAATCATGCATTAGGAAAATTATTAATGCTTAATGAATTATAAGTCAAGGTATTCAATTTATACAAAAAATATTTGTCTCAATAATAAAAATACTTATAGAATTAGATTAAAAAGATAGTAATACAAAAATTACGTAAAAAAGGGTGCTATAGAATTTAAATTTTATAGATGAAAAAGAACGCATTTTTTTATGTCACAAGTGACAACGAGGCCGACGGGTCACCTGATGGTAAGTGACAACCGTCACCTATAGACATTGGCAATACCAGGGGATTGCTAATGTGTTGTACACCTTATTACAATGCCTTAAAGGCGAACTGGCTCTCAAGTGCATTTGCTGGAACACACCAACAGGTGCTTGGCGACAGATTTTCAACTTAAGGGTGGTAGCCAGCCAGTCGAGTACTACAAAGTACCCTACCGCCGTGAACGGGTAAAGAAATCTTTATTCTCACAAGAAATACAATTTCACTAACATAAGAATTTATAAATGGTTTCCTCACGATGTTTTCCTTCACCGAAAGCTAAAGCTCATTCATTGTAAGGATTGGAAGCATTTTAATGAATAATTCGCTTCGCAGGCTATTATTCTATCCTATTATGTATGTAATATAAAAAAATTGTAAGCTAAATTGGTGATTACTGTTTAAGAAAATCAACAAAGATACGTTCTAATTAAGTTCTAATAAAGAAACTTTTGAATTGCTTGGTTCAAATTTTCTTGAGAACGATCGAATAATAAATAATTGTTTCCACTACAAGGCTTACAATGTAAGCGCTATGAGCGCTAACCGCTTGTAAGCACACTCAGCAACAAAGGTAGTCGACCAGCTATAAACTATAGCATACTCGTGGTAGCATACCTATAGTTTACTATTTGATCTAAACTTCATAATGTTTTTATGCTTTATGATAAAGGACAACTATCTGTCGCTGTTTTTATGAATGATTTTTATACGACAAATCATATTTTAATTTAAAATCAACAGCGAAGCGTCAATGGCAAATTCAGCTAAAACTTGTATTTACTACTTTTACCTAGGTATGTAATTTCAATCAGAATTAATATGGTTGTTCGAGTATGATTTTTCTTTTAAATATCGAATTGAACTATTTTATTTTACAAATTCATTGATTAATGTTAAGAAATTAACATAAAATATAAATATTTGTTTTATTAACAACAGGGAGTTTGTCAGCATATGACTTTGTTTGGAGGTCCGAATTATTTTAATAAATATTTATGTAGCTAAAAGACGTTATGATTTCAATGATATATTAATATGTATAATAGGATTAGACATGAAATATGTATAGTTTTTAACGATTTTTTTTTATTAATACCGCCTATTTAAACGTAAAGGTGTTTAATAAGTCATGGGTTACTTAAAATCAAAGATCTTTTTGATCTCGTTTCGTTGAAACTTTGATTACCAAAAACAGTGTTGTTATAGCTCAAAAATCGTGCAGGCTATAAAATAAAATCGAGGGTAATCGATTTTATTACTCGCCGGGGCGTTGTAGTATCGATTTCGATGTATCGTAATAATTGAGTATTGAGTGATAACGCAGGCCACCCGTAGTAGCAACGACTTTTATTGTCATTCCCTTGATGTTTGATTGCACACAATTTGATACGATCGCTCTTTTTATCGATTCTCCGATTTTTCGAACAGTTTATGAAAATCGGCACGCATATTTGGATGTGAATTACGTAGACAGTTATGATACCTCAAACACTTGAAGAGATACGTTTCGTTTATTCCCGTCATGTATCTTGACAGCTATCTAAGCCATATTGTTCATAGAATCTTCCTCATTTCACAATTTTAACAGTTCACTTAATCCAAATCGATTGAACATTTCTCTCAATCGATTCACACCAAACCGCAAGTCTCGTGAACTTTTTAATGAGCACTCTATTTGATACCTCGGATATTCAACAATAGGCCCAATCAGCGTTTGAAAATCACAAACCCACTACCGTTACAGCGTCACTATAATTCGTATTCGATATAATCACGCTCGATTCAGTATCGGTACAATGATCGACATAGTGACGCCCTGTCCACCTAGACGCAGATACAAAAGAAAAAGAAAGTGTTGAGTCCGTTAACGATGTTTAATATGGAATAGTTGAGTTTAGATCCGAATTCGAAATGACTTTGTTATTTTACGGAGCGAATTTCATATCGTTTTTGTTAGCTTTTTATATGATCGGAACTTTCTCTGATAGTCCCGTTTCGTGGAGCGTTATGATATTGTGTCCATAATGTCACTGTCAGCATTATTTGATTGCATAAACTGTTAATCGATACATTGAACTCCCATTCAGATATTACAAAAAAAGTTTATGATATTGCCGAGTCATCATTAATGCTGAAGAACGATATTTCCCAGTTTTTGCTGTTTTAAGGGGACAATAAAGTGACAAACGGGAACATTTGGGAAAAGCCGAAGGCTGGATCCAGATATTTTAGCACGCATAAAAAAAACTGCAAATTTATTGGATAAGCCTTCAATTTGTAACGTAACTCTTATAAACTCTTATAGGTTGGCGTGGTCGGTTAACACACTATCTATCACGCCGCAGGTCGTGGGTTCGATTCCCATATAAGACACACATTTGTGTGCATGAACATGTCTGTTGGTCCTGAGTCTGGGTGTAATTATCTATTTAAGTATGTATTTACAAAAAAAATGTAGTCTATGGATGTAATATATCAGTATTTCATCTGGTTTCCACATAAAGCTCGCTTAGTTTGGAATCAGATAGCCGTGTGTGAAAAATGTCCGAGTATAATATATATTATTATTATTCTAGAAAAGCTTATTATTTTAATATAAGCATGTTTTGATATTGGAAAGCCTGCGGTGATTTATTGAATTTGATTTTATTTATGGAATTTTATGGGGATCTATATTCTACAGTGGACAACACCATTTAAGGCGATGATAGCTCACTGGTAAGTGACGTCGGATATCGCGACGAAGGTCGTGGGTTCGCATCCTACAATGAGCTTGAGCTTTCGGTGAAGGAAAACATCGTGAGGAAGCCATAGCACGGTGGTAGGGTACTTTGTAGTACCCGACTGGCTGGCTACCACCCTCAAGTTGAAAATCTGTCGCCAAGCACCTATTGGTGTGTTCCGACAGCTGCACTTGAGAGCCAGTTCCCATCTAGGCTTTGTGTGCTTACCACCTTCGGCCACATCATCACTTACCATGGTGTGATTGTGGTCAAACACAAGCTTATCCAGAATTCAAAAATAAAAACCAGTTCAATTTTATTGATAAGTACATCACATTCTGCTTCGATGTTTAAAAACAATAAATTGGCACCAAGCCTACAATTTCTAGGTTCATTTGTGCCCATTTTAACAAGTGTACATTATAACCAGATCAATTTGTCTGCCTTCTTCGTCTTTAAGTAGAATATTGTTCATTATAATCAACATTTAAATGTAAAGGAAATGGTTAACCTTAATGTGGGTTGATGGCAGGTTTCGTGTTGTGCCCTTTTTGAGCTCTTTATGTAATGTCGATATTAATAATGTACTTATTAATTTGTTCCGGTTATTTTCAGATACTTTAAGCTTTAGTTATGGTTTGTGTTACTTTTGTTTTAAGAATATTTTGGGAACTAATTTTATCTATAATTAAATTGTGTTTTTCAACACTAAAATCAACAATCTAAAATCTCATTTTTTAACATATAATGCCATGTTAAATGAAATTGACATTGCGGCAACGTGACCTGGTACTTTTAAAAAAATGAGAATTTCATAGATTAGCAGTCTAGATAGGGCTCGCTCACTCAACGTTTAAAAAAAAACTTAGACTTTAATGTAATCTGTGGTAAACGGTGTTGGTGTTAAATTTATAGTCATTTTTATTTTAACCTTCTATAATTATATAATTTAGCACTTTGTTTTCCCAAATTTATTTAAAAAAAAAACGTATTGACGAAAAAAAAACATTCAAATTTAATTTAATATCTCGGAACCATACACTGATGAAACTATATTAAACAATTTAATAATTAACATCATCTGATCAGCCAAGTCAACGACAAGTATGGTGTTAGATTACTATGAAAATGTTCCTAGTAGCAAGAATAAGATAGTAAATATAATTAAATACGGAAATGTATTAGTCAACAGACTAGAGGTTCTAATAATTTATCATAAGTAGCTCGTGGCGTCAAAAAGATATATTATTTGCATAAGTAAAACAATAATTTCTATGTACAATGCCCGAGTGGAAAGCACACACATAACTGTAATTTATTTACGCACGCCCGGTCGGTACATACGCCAAAATATTCATGAATTATGCATAACGTACTTGCACATTAAACGTCATTATAGTATAGCGAGCGCGCGCCGCTGGAGCCAAGCGACTTGAAATTAGGTATTCAATTTCTTGTTACGTAATCGATCGACAAGTTATCTTTTAGTTTGATCGACAAATTTGAATCGCACTTTGCTGTTTACATTTTTGACTTGATTTTGTCGAGACTTTTAAATAACATTGGTATATGAAAAATATATGTTTTTGAATTGCAAGTAATTTAGAAAGATAAATCTTTTTTCCGTCGCCTATAGACGCCTTGATACATTATGCAACGTAAGAGGGTTGTCAATGTGTTGTCTACCTTTTTAAAATACCTTAAAACTGGCTCTCAAGTGCAACTATTAGAACACACCAACAGGTGCTTGGCGATAGATTTTCAACTTGAGGGTGGTAGCCAGCCAGTCGAGTACTACAAAGTACTCTCACGATGTTTTCATTCATCGAAAGCTCAAGCTTGTAGGATTCGAAGCCGAAATTTTTAACGCGGTATCCAACGTCACTAACACTGAGCTATCATCGCCTTTTAATCTTTATTTATTTATTTATAAATAATTAATAATTGTTGGGGGACCGACAGCTTTCAAAAAATGGGTACAAAATATCGGCTTATAAAATAGGTGAGCCAATTAGAGGTCCTCACAGGTAGACATATAATATGTACTAGAAATCGTTATTATAATAAAAAACAAAATATGATTAGCTACAAAAGCAATGAGGTGTGAACGTTACAATGTTATAGTAACATATTTTTCTTTATAGACTATAAATTTAAACTATTAAATACCAGGTTATTCCGAGATCCACATATTACATAGACACACTTGTCAACACTAAGCAGTTGTTATTTAAGCCTGGGTAAAATGTTCTAAGCTTTAACAAATGACTAATATTATTTACACTCAAAACAAATAATTTCAAATAACTACTGTAACTAGGTGATTCTTAATTGAAATCATAAAAAGCAACAATTTAGTAACTTTTGTAGTTTAATAAAAAAAACACCGTTACTAATCTATTAATTTCGCGTAAAATCTAACTTTAGCTTTATGACTCAATCAACAAAAAAATATAAAATAATTTCTCCAAGTTATTACTTTTTGACTGTCGTTTTATCTGTTCGTAAATAGTTTTAAATCTATTTAAAAGTGTGATGGAGATTTCTCAAATGGTTACTTTTTCTGTACAGTCAGCTAAGGAAACAATTAGGAATTTAAGAAGTCATCATTTTAAATAACATATTCGAAATTCTAGGAAACTAAGTCTAACCTCCGTTAAGTTTTAATGTGCTCATAAAATAAAGGCAAATATTATTTTTAACAAAATACTATTTTCTACTCAGCTTTTAAAAACTTCATGTTTCAGTTCTCTGAGAAATATCCTTTAAAAACTTATGCAAATATCTACATTAGCACTCAAAAATGTTGAGATTAATTGTTTACAAATACAAATACATTTATTTGCTTGAATATGGTATACAAGATGTCACACAAAATAATAAAGTTCCACATATCCTGCCAGTAAGGCGTACAAATTACATTACATTATTAAAAATTACAAAAGAAATAAAAAAAAAAATTACACTAAAAAATTTATTATATCATGTTCTATTATATTATTAAAATTTGTAGCCATTATACCTAGACTTAGTAATATTAAAAAACTCATTGATTGAGTAAAAGCACCTCATTACCAGCCAATCATGAAACAGATGACAGAACTTTGCATAAGGTAGCTTTAATAAATGTTGTGGAATGGAGTTAAAAATTTTAGCAGCCATATAATAACAATTTCTCCTGTACATTTCAAATTTTGGTTGAGGCATCATAAGTGGCAAATGAGTAACCAATCGCTTAGAAGAGTTATCTCTTTTTTCAAAAAGATGTATGTTTTTCCAGACAAATTTGGCCATCTCTAATATGTTAATACTAGGAGCAGTAAGTAACTTATGTTTCTTGCTACAAGTTAGTTTAAATTCTCGAACTGTTTCCCCGTTTAGCATCACTCATTGAACTAAACGTTTTTTTATAGACGCTCTCAATACGGACTGTATGTTGGTCGATTATTGAAAAGTGTGCAAATTATAGGGTCATCGATTACATTCGAGCGGTAATGATGGCCGGATTGCCGACCCGTGGGTAATTTCTTTTAAATTCCTTATAATTTTAATGTCCCACATACTGTTTAACACGGGTTCTGAAAGTTTTATTCACTGTTTTTATTGTTACTGAATCAATTGCCACATTAGATACTTACGTAAATTTTGGAATTAATATTAAAGAAACAAAAAAAGATTGGAGAAAGGACTGCTCCAGCTCTTAAGTATGAAGATAATTAATATATTCTAAGTTCCTTTCTTTCGTTTTAATCTTTTCTCAAACTCCTACATTACAAATTGATATTTACTTTATGGCTTGAGTTGTGTACGTTAATATTTAAAAAGTTGTTAAATTTTACCAATTTTTATAATCCGTTTTTTTGTTAAATAATGTTATATGTAAACTGTTTTAGATCTTGTTGAATCTTTGAGAGCCACTGTAGGTAGTTGCTACGTAATATTAAGATGCTACTCGATGTTGGAATATATTCACTATATTTACGTTTTAATAATATTTATTAAATGTTTTTAAACGTTATTGATAGCACATAATGATTTCATTTTTGGAAATTTTTGTGGAAAAAATAACGAATATCATAATGAGGTAAAATCTGGGAAACTACAAATTTTGACTGTGTACCACACATTAAAATCTTTTTTGAAATGATCACACCACAAAGGTGTTCACAGAAATATTAATATCAATCATAACATATAAATAAATTAAAAAGGTGAATTAAGTTTTTTTTGTTAGACTAAGGCGATGATATTGACGTCGTATACCGCGGCAAAGATCTTGGGTTCGAATTCTACAATGGATTGGAGCTTTCGGTGAATAAAAACATCGTAAAAACATAGTAGCCTAGGGTACTTTGCAGTACTCGACTGGCTGGCTACCACCTCAACATGAAAATCTGCCACCAAGCACCTGTTGGCTGCATTCTAACAGTTGCATTTAAGAGCCTTTAAGGCATTGTAATAAGGTATAAAACACATTGGCAATCCCTTTGGTATTTCTAATGTCTATAGGCGACGGTAGTCACTTACCATCAGGTGACCGGTTGTTACTTTTTTGTGTTTATAGATACTTTAAGTTATGAACCATAGTGGCTATATATTTAACTGTTGGTTGGTGATAAAAAGCGTGAATATTTTATAGCGCTATTAATCATACAACGTTTAATTTTGAAGCAATTTCAAAGACGCAGGTGTTACCTTCGTTTAAAGTAATGTAATATTTTTCCATCTTACACCCCGCAGTGTCTGGTGATGAAATAACCAAACATAGTCGTCAATAAATGCTTCAAATCATTTAAAGTCACCCAAATTAAGTTTTTAAAACACCTATAAATCCAGCCATAACGAACCCGAAGTAAAACACCTACGTTTAATTATAAATAATACTAACAAACTTTATCATGTTAATTATAATCTTTTCGATTTATGTACAGAGTAATATAACACCAAGCGTTTAAGTAATAAGGGCACAATTTGCATACAAATAGGGTAATGCGCCCACGCAATAGTCGATGAGGCTATGTTTGTTTTTAATATCATTTGAATAAATACTTAATTATGTTAAATAACTAATCGTGATCTTAGATTTCTATAATAAATCGGGTTAGGAAAAATAAGCATGGCCCGAGGCAGTGGTTGGTGAAATTGAGGAAATTTATGAGTTGCTGACATTGTTTTTGGTGGAACTGATTGTGAATTTATTATAATTTTCTAATTTCTGTGATTTATGGTTTTACGTAGTCAGTGATTATTCATAATATTTTTTCTCACTCTTACTATGATATGTATAGATATACGAAGATATACAGAAAGCCCAGCAACTTGGATCTGGGAGACTCTCGAGTGCAGTAATCCGATTGTAATTTTTTTTTCAAAATTTTTGATCGGCTTTCGTCAACTGGCTGGCTGCCACCTTCTAAAAACCTAATGGTGTTTCCGCAGTTGTATTGAGAGCCAGTTGCATTCTAAACATTGTAAGAGAATGGCAATACACTTGTCCTTAGGATTATCTGTGGGTATCTTATCAGAGATCCGACGTATATTTTTTGTAGAAAATGAAAATGAAATGTTTTCCAAAAATGTATGACAAGCTATAACTCGAGTTTAGTATATTTGTCATCTAAATCATGTTCATAAATTAGGCTTTCTATAGGAACCGTTTAGTTAAAGTAACGACCAAAATCGTTGTGTACCTAATAATTAATTAGTTTTTGATTTATAACATGCAAGTTGTAATTACAATTTATTCGGTGTCTATGGATCGGTATAAATATACATTTTGTCTTGTTTTAATAATAGACTTACAGCTCACGTTCAGCTGATTTACGAAATGGAAAAATCTATTGGTGATTTTGAAGCAAGTTTTTTTTTTATAAAATGCAAGCTTTAGAAACCAAGTTTTTAATCAATTATTAAAATAATTCCCAAATTGATGAAAGGCTAAGTAAGTAATTTCTCACGATGTCATTTTTATTATCTTTTTAATTTGTGATATGAGCAGCTTGCCTATATTTATGAGAAAAGTACCGGCGGCATCTTTCAATAAAAATGGCCCTTTGTTAACTCTGATAAATTGGCCAATTTATTACTGAATATGATTTAAACGAAACTTGACCGATGAAAAATTTAATTACGAAAACATTTTCTGAGTGACATACGATTCTGTTCACCTTGTGTGAACTACGGGTGGTCTATAATTGGTAACGTTCTTGTAACTAGTGATGTGACACGAGCAAAGTTTTAGTCGAGTCACGGTTTTGGTAATATTATTGAATTTGAAAAAAATCGACTGTGTGTTATGCACATAATTTTGTAGCCGTACTTTAACAGTACGAATGAATATAGAAATATTAAATATTGTATATTTCGTATAATATAAATTTTACAGTATATATTTAATAAACAATTACTGCAATCACACCGTGTCAAATGCTAAAAAGACTTCTAAATATACATACCTATAAACCTTTTCCGTATACACACAAACTAATGAAACATTTATACAAACTGCAATACCGAATCAATCATAGATGTCATAAAAACTTTTTACTGAAAACATAATTGGCCTTATTCATAATAAAATCGTCGATATTTAACAACTGTATTTATTTAGCAGATTCTAAATTCAAATTCTCTATAGAAAATTTGAATTAAGAATCTGCTAAGCAGTTGCTAAGCACTTACTAAATAACGGTATTTATAACGATTTTATTATGAATAAGGCCAAATATCTATAACGCATTTTGTAAAAATACGATATTGATTGATTGTCATTTTTGTTTCTTGTCGATAAAGTAGAGAATAGAATCAATGCTTCGCATCTCTATAAGTTTGTATTCTACATACATAACCGTACAGCGGATTGGGTGTGGTATTCAACAAGATTTACATGAACAACTTTTTTGTGCTCTACTTTTTAGTATTTCCCTTGGTCTAGTCAAACCTTATGTGATCTATTTTTTACTTGCTATTTATTTACTGTTAAATAAATAAATATCCTGCGACATTCTTCTGATTCCAAACTGGGAACCAGATAACTGATACCTACTACATAATAATAATATACTAATCCTTATAAACTAAAGTGTTTGTTTATGCTTAACGAACCCACCACTTTTTCAATTTAATTAGTATCTAATTTAATCGAGTTTTCAAATTTGTTTTATCCTCAGTCGATGACTGTAAGTCAGAGATTCAAGAGAAGCAGGATAAACAAAAATCCACATGCATCTCTTTTAAACTTGAAACGACAGGCATTTTAAGTCTCTCAATTTGAATTAATTAAGTGAAATTTTATTTTCTATTTCACTAATAATATTACGATATTTATTTAAAAAAAAACACATAAGAAAGTGATAGAAATAGACGATATTTTAAAAATATTGATTTTGCAACCAAATGAATAAGTCCCAGTCTAGGTTAATTTAGCAGAAACTTTATTTGACAATGCAATATAATATAAGTAAGTTACACGTATTTCCTTTAACTTTAAAATCACCTTAAGTCCAGTAATAATAATAATTACAAATTTCGTTTGCCATCGGCGACAAAACAACTAAGGCGGCCGACACACGAGCGGCAGTTAACAGAAAATTGAATCGAGCGACATTATCGCGCTACAAAAACCTCGCAAATTGATTCGGAGTAGCAAATTGCTTGCGGTGCGCGGCACGGTGCGACAATTTGTGATCGGGTTGTCGCTCCTGTGTATGCAGCATGCCTTATTACGTGTGCTCGATTTTAATGAAAAAACTTGACTTTTGTAAACTCTATCCAATTCCATATCAATTCATGATGGGGTAGATTTTGATAAGAATTTGATGATTATTTGTTATTAATAATAATAGTTCAAATCAAATCAAATCAAGGCAATTTATTGTGGATCATATGGTTTTACAGAATACAGATGTTATATGTGTATCTACATGTTAAGGTTCAACTATGTCCCGCCTTATAGGCATACAATATTTAAAACATAATACAATTATTTATAATTTACAAAAAAGAAAAATATTAAATAAATCCAAAACAAGGTATAACATTTTTTAGTTAAATACCACGGTTTTTCAATTCTATATCAATTCGATGTTGCTCTTTTACCCAGAAAAAATAGTTATGGCGCCATAAAATTTTCCCTAATCCCTTACAGTGCAAGTGTACATTATTCTATTTTGAAGTAATTCAATAAATGCTCTTAATAATAAAAAAAACCCTATGCGTAAAAAAAAACAATCAATCTAACTTCAAACCTCGATTGAATGTCTACCAACACTATAATTTGGATAAGCTACATATATTAAACTTTAAATGCCTATAACTAATGCATTCATTCAGTCGTTAAGATTAATGTTTGTAGTAATCACTTGTCGACAAATTTAAGTACTACCTATTTTTGTACGAAATACTTTTATGACTTAATTTAATTAATTTCGCATAAAATTATGATGTATTTATTATTTTTACTTATGAATTGACCCATTACAAAAAAATCGTCATAGCAATAGCATGTTACAATTTCTATTATAAAAGGATACGTAATAAAACCGTCGATGCGTGTCATTAATCATACGACAAAAGACCGATAGCAATTATAATACCTAATTGATAGAGACTACAGTTGTTCGCAATTATTATTTAATAATTATTATTAAATTTGGGAAAAAGGTTCCCACTTTTCATAGCAGACTTTTAAAAAAAAAGAACTAACCAACCTCTTCTAAATATAACGCTGTTTTTCATTCTGTTTTTTTTTATCAGATAGCCTTAAATTTTATCTCTTAATGTATACAAATATGCATGTCTCGATTGTGATAAGTACAAAAAGCTTAGAAGAATACTTGCTCTCAAATCATTGATTTTGATCAGACTTTATGTCACCATATATTCTTACATGCATCCACAGGTCGAGGGACAGTTTCCGAGTATAAAACATTATCTGTTTTAAATACAAGCCTACCATAACAGAGCGCGTAAAGTCTAGATTAAATAAATCCAACCTCAATACAAAGTAATGTCGCAACATGTCCGTTTTTAAACGCAAAAGATTGACGCGTGAATGGTGGTCGCAAACCGACCGATCGTATAATATAAATCAGTCCCTATGTGGTCCGTCCGATGGGAAACGCTGGCTTTTTGCTAGGCAAATGACGCATTGATTTATTTCATGTAGTAATGTATAGGGTGAGAAAGTTGCTTTGAGTTCTTAGCAATAGATTTGTCTTTAAGTGTGGCAATTTGTGTATTTTCTAGGTGGGCTGTCACAGGGCTCTCATCTTAGTCCTATCTTTTTCATGTTACACATTACTGAGTTTGGTAATGGAGATACAATTATTTCTGCCAATATAAAATATGTTATAATTAAGTAACTCAGGTTAAAGTACCTTAATTAATAAATTAAAGTTAAAATAAAACTAAACTAATTATAAATAAAAAAATACCCCAAATCGCTGCCCGATGGAAGCGTCCCAAGAAGGCTGGCAGCATTGCCGCGCTGAATGGCAATGCCTATTCTTTGGGCAAAGTATATGCCAGCCTTCTTGTCACGAGCGGCCTCAATAAGGCGATGAGAGAGCTCTTTGTACAAAAAATGAGCATCTGGTCCCCAAGGCCCTAAGGTTTCAACCCCAAACGCCGAAAATATTTTAGTCCTTTGTAGATTAGCATATTTGCGACGTTTGAGGCACTCCTGTTTTGCAGCAGCAGCGCCGGCGGCTACAGACGTGTCTGGAAGGTGGGATGGCGCGAGGGTGTCGATGCATGTATGTACAATCGAATCACATTTTATTAGTTTTATGTAAGAGTAGAATAAATAATAATAAATACCTTGCATCCTTCACATGTAAAAGCGCCAAAATGGAATCCAGCTGCTGGCTCGCCGCACACTTTACATTGCTGATTCATCTGAAAATAAAGGACAATAGGTTAAATATTATATTTATTGAATACTAGATTGGCGTGGATATGTATGTACCCACTACTAGATGTTTGTATATAGTAGAGAAGAAATAGTCAACAATATGCTCATAAAATTTTCATTCACGATATTCACATAAAGTTGTTTATTAACCGCGTGCTCAATTTTGATGACCGAGCAAGCGAAGGATTCTAAACCATTAGAATCCTGAGCGTAAGCGAGGGAATCAAAAGAGCACGAGGTGAAAAATCTTTGCACTCGATTGCAACACGTTATTTTTCATCCCACCTCAGCGAGGAAATGACTAAATGCAAAAAAAGGAAATGGCGCGCGCAAAGCAAATAAAAAAAAGTACACCAAGAAGATCCCGAGTCTGAGTTCTTAAAAAAATAAAAAAGGATGTATGATAAATTCGGCACCATGGAGGGGGAGAAGTAAATAGGTTTATTGATGTTTTGAATTCACAAACATAGTGCACACGATGTTCTATTTACTTTATCCTCTAGTGGATAATAACGGCTTTTACACTCAGATATCGAAGAGCAAAAATACTCTTTCCGAGATGGGGGATGAAAAAGAAATTGTTGCCATAAAATAAAACATTCCACTATACAACAAGATACTTAACACTCTTGAGACGTAAAACACGAATACTACAATGGAACCGGCAACTTAAATAAATAATTACATTAAATTGTTCACAAGAGTATACATTGCGTAATCTGGACTATTGAAGCCAAATGGCAACGAACAGAAGCAGTCATAGTTAACAACAATAAATACAGATCAAAACATTTCCTGATATACTGGGCGTTTTACAGCATTCCATTGTAAAATTATGATCGTATTTTGTTTTTAATTTCACAGGGAAGTGAGGTGATATTATATTTATAGCGACTATGACCCATGCGCAATGCCACATTTAATGCTTGGTTGGAACCTTTACGTCATCGATGTACTCCGATAGCTGTAATTATATTTATTCTCTTTTATGAAGTGCAAAAAGTAGTTTAATTGATTCGATTTTGTTTTAGTATAAAAAGTAGTTTAATCGATTCGAGTTTTGTTTGTGACTGAAAATTACTTCTTACATACCTTTATCTTGTACTACTTCTCCCTTGTGGTTTCATCCGCGTCCCTGCGAGAATTCTTCTGAATTTTCAAAAATCCATTCTGAGCGGATACCTAAGTTTGTAGAATTTATACTTTTAGAGATTTTGTGATTAATCAGTGAGTGATATTCCGTTTTTACATACAGATAGATAAACAACAAGATTTGTTCTGTCTAAATGACGAACCTAATTTGCCTTTTAAACCTACCTTTTATAATGTAGACATTTAAATTCAACACCTGAACTAGGAAATTGTGAGTGAATCTGAGAGCAAAAATTTGAGTGAAATTTTGCAGCTTCTTAAATATTTTCCTAAGTAGATATACCTAACTGATAAATCAACAATACACCATTGCATTACCTGTTCGCAACTCTCTTAACCAATTTAACAGTAACCTAAACAAACACTTGTCTATGTTATATCACGATTTAACATTCATTTAGTAGTTAACAGTTGGTCAATTCAAAACACACTCCATTAACAATGTTACGGCTTACTGCGACGATTATAATACTTCTCAAATGAGCATTGCAATAACATATACTTATATTTGGTCGAACTCATTTTAACTCACCAAGATTTTGAGATTCACAATTACATTATTTGAAAGGTATTGGAGTAGATCTAGTAGCCAATACGTTCAAAAGGTGTTATATGGAAAGAATTACCATTGTGGTTTTAGAATCTAGTTTGAATTGCAAGATAAACCTTTGTGCCAATCCTTGAGACATAAATGAGTAGGTGATTATGGATGCTGAAGTAGGTGAACGCAACTATTACTAAAGACATCGATATATACGCTAGAATATTATGTCGATGACTGGATCGACATTTGGAACACAACATAAAAGATAAAAAAATCGAGATCAAACATATTTCATAATTGTAATCATAATATCGCAGCTCAAATCTTGGACATTCCAAATTTCAGAATAACTTCCTGTACAATTCAAGTGTTATGATAATCAAGTGGATCTTGATGATCCAAAAAATTGGATGCTGACCACTTCCAAAAAAGATTAAGCAAATAGTCGCGAGTGTAGTGTAGTGTAGGTATAAGCAAAGTTCAAGTACTTGATGAAGGTCGAATGCTTTAATCAGAAGTGGTTCACATTTGGGTTAAACAGACGAAGTATTTATTTCTAGCAAGTGTTGTTCATTTTAATCGGGCGTAAACTTTTTGGTTTATTTCAGGGATTTCTTTAACTTTTAATAGTATCAACCAAAAAAATTGAATATTCATGAAACCTAAGCCGAGATTTTAATCAAAAGCATTTAATAAAAGGAATACATCAATATTATTTTATAGGGATATAAACTGTAGTGTATTAACAGAACAAAGACTTCCACACTGATTGAACTTTTCAATTTAGAGTTGGATCATAAAATGTGATAATGGATGACATAATAAGACACTCAACATTTCGTTATATGCGTCAAAATGACGAAGCATTTCAATACAATGTTAGTCAAATAAACATTTCGCAAAGCTACCGAACGTCAGACACGCAAACACAATTTTTCGGAAATCACTAAAAACGTGAGTCAAAAATCGCATGTGAACAATGTGTATTTTGTTAAACTGATTCTTTCGAGTTTTAAAATCAGGAAACGGAGTCAACATAACATATATTTTCTTTTAAAATTAAATAAATGTACAATAATAATACGTTGAGAGCAAGGGCTAACAAGTTGGCGTGACTCCGCACTGTTAACATATCCAAATTCTTTTTGGGTTGTTTCTTTTTTGGCAATTCGCTCAAAGGTATATGCGATGACGGATTGAGTGCACCTTGGTTCAACTTGTGAGCGCAAACAAGACAGGCTTGTGGGTCGGTAATGGATTCTTCTCGTATAAATAATCTTTAGTTTTTTTCGGGTGAAGACACTGCACCAATGGTGGGTTGACGTGTGACTGATTGGCCGCCGAAATAATTGACTTGCCGTGTTTTTGTACATGTGTTTTTTTGGGTCCATGAAAAAATATATCTAAATGATAATGAGTATAATAAATGATAAATAGTATGGCAATAAAGGTGTAATTTGATTGCAAATACAGAAGTTTTCATTCGAAGTTAGTTTTTCAAAAAATTGGGACTTTAAGTCTCCAACAAATTAAGGAGTAAATTATTTGTATCAAAAAATATTTTTGTTTGCAACAAACATACAGAAATTTTTGGAGTTGTGTGAGAGTGTTTTAACACAATATTTATCTCACCCAATTATTACTCGCCCTAAATTTGTTCATGGATCGATTTACCATGTCAAAATTGCGTTTATAAATCGATCCGATACTATCACCACTGCGATCTTTGGCCGCATAAGAATTCGAGAATGAATGATATATCAAAGTCCTGAATTTAGGTTGCAATCTTAATAATTTTATCTGATCATCCCGTTTGGAGATATGTCACTTTAATTAAGTAATACCTGGTGGCTGGTTAATGCTTGAACATTGTTGATTCTATCATACTGTGATACATGTATGTATGTACCGTTTTCATATAAAAACAAATTATTGTCATTTATCATTCGTTTGGTATATTTGTATTTTGGGTCTGGGAGAAATTACTGATTTCCTTTTGCCAATTCACCGGAATTAAAAAAATTGTGGAATTTGCTTCTTTTTAACATAAACATACTGAGATAGTACTAGGTAATTAAAGCTCATGAAATTCCTTCTTGAAATGAAAATATTCTTTCTCCCTTTAATCTGAACAAGTTCCAGAAGTTTTTTAACGGTCGCTCCAGACAAATCACAAACAGTGATTGATGAGATATATTAATATAATTTATAGCAGCTAGTAATTTTAGGATAGATATTTAAAATATTTGTAAGTTGTAACATTTAATACAACAGTTAGTTATTAATTACATTGGTAGTAAACACAAAATCGTTGATTTGGATGTTGGAGGTAATCTCCAAAACTACTGATCTGATTTTGAAAATTCTTTCGCTAACAAGAAGCTACATATATTCTTGAGTGTTTATTTTTAGCTCAAAAACCCAAATTTCAGCTCAAAAACCTACATTTACAATAGCTATCGAACTAAGTACGGTTAATATTGTATTTCCACTTAATCTTAAGACCATTTGCTTTCCTCATACAAACTGAACCAAACATTCACACCAACAAAAATGGCATGGAATTGGCAACATAAACCAAAGCACATCATTGCAAGAAAAGGTATACACTCTTATAAGGAGGTCTTGGCTAAACTTGGCCAGGTTAGTGATGGCAGTCCTGTTTTGCATATCCTAGGCTGGATTTACAATTGGTTCGGGTCAGAAATGGCAAGGGGAAATTGTCTCACGTAGTGACATGACGCCTGATGCGTTAAAACGGTGGACAACACTTTCTAAGGAAGAAATGTCGAGGAAAATAGTGGTGATTTGTCTTTTTCTCACGTTAGTTGGAATGGTCGGGTTAGTGGAATATTTGAAATATCAAGCTAATATATTGTGCTCTCGGCGCACTCACCAGATGCAGGAGTTGCTGATAATCAAAAGTAAGTGCTGGCATTTATTTGTCTTCGTTTACTTCAATCGAATCCGTCATCTTTCAGAGCATTCGACGAGATAAACAAACTAAAAGCTCCCTTGACGATCTCTTATAACATAATTTCGGATGATGAAAACTGACTGTAAATTTAACAATTTTAAGAGACTTACAAATATGGACGAATGAGACCATCAAGGTAGTCTTCAGAAACCAGATCATCTACCACCTGTCGCAAACCCGACCCAGATAGGTGCAACTCGATCTCATATCGAATAATAAATTTCTTGAAGGCGTGTCGACGATCCAGACGATACGCGGCTTCTTGGCATATTTGGCGAACGCGTCGAACAATCATTAACGGATTAAATGGCGATTTCCGATAGCGCAAAACGAATTATTGGTGAAATTGATGACTCGTAGGGAGTAACTGTTTTGGGAATGAGGTTGTGGGAGATTGGAGGCCAGAGAAATGTTCTGAAAGTTATTAAAAAGATTTATTATTATATCGAGATCTACAACTACAGGTTTATTAAGAATATGCACTTACATAATATTATAAGTTCTCCGGCTGTTATGTTCCAATTTGTGATACAAATCTCTATTATGTTTTCATAGATATCAATCACTTTACTTTGACTACTATCTCTTGACCTATGCTTTGGATTACGATCTTATATATCTTAAACGTTTTAAATTCACATGTATTTTATACCAGTTTTTCACTTATATCAAAAAGGCCATTTTTACCTAAAACGGCTTACGCTTTGAAGAATGTCTTTTCCGACGATTTGTTTACTTCATCAATCTATGTTTAAATGTCAATTTCAAACCAGAAGAAGATTAATTTCAAGACGATTTGAGAAAATACATAAAAAATATAAGAAGAAGATCGATAAATCTAACAAAAATGGAAATGTTCAGTTACTTAATTCATTAAATTAAAGATGATTATATTATGAACTAATATGGGCATGCAACTGCAAATCTGTTAGCAGGTAAAAAATATGAAACAGACCGCTGTTATTTATTTTCTTCGTCTCCTTTTTAATATTTTAAGATTGCATAATCTATTTATAAGTCTTTTTTGATTTGATTTTGATTTGATTGCTCTTACGAGAATTATTTTCAATTTAGCTGAATATCTTCAATTAAGTGTATTCTTTTTTATGTCACTAGTGACACCGAGGCAGGCGGGTCACTTGATAGTGACTACCGTCGCCTATAGACATTAGCAATACCAGGGGGACTGCCAACCTGTTGTACACCTTATTACAATGCTTTAAGGGCAAGGGCAACTGGCTCTCAAGTGCAACTGCCGGAACACACCAACAGGTGCTTGGCGACAGATTTTCAACTTGAGGGTGGTAGCCAGCCAGTCGAGTACCACATAGTACCCTACCACCATGCAAAATTACTAATATTTAATAGAACTACTATTCTTTAGCCATCACTAAGTAGATAGTACGGTGGTAAAGTACAATTTCTAGTATCTACCATGTCATACTTTCTATAGTTCATACTTTTTGAATGTTTGGACAAGGCATGGTAGGAATGTAGTTGGGGGCAAATACGATTTCAAACTTAGAATCCTACTACATAAGGTTACAAACATTATTGCTATAGCTATCTAGAGACTAACAAATGAATCCAAGAACATTGGCTTGGTTGTTTCAAACATTAGCAGCATAAAAAATCTGTCCAATGTCAAGCAAACTAGAGTTACCAGAGATTATACAAGACACCACTGTATCTCCATTTTATGTGCCTTTTTAGATCCCTCAATTTATGCGATATGTCAACCTCTAGACTTATCGTTGCTTACCATAGATTGATTGATTACAGAGATTAATGGATCAGTACGTTTTTTGCTATATTTATTTCTATAAAACACGTGATGGACATTGATGTAAATGGATGTAAAGACAAATAAGTACATATTATTATCTGTAGACATACTGATTCTGATGAGGATATTAATATCTGTGCCCTGAGGTTTTTCTAGCGTTTGCGTTTACAATGATAATATTCATAGAACTAATTTCTGCCATAGTTTTTTTTTATGTCACTAGTAACAACGAGGCAGGCGGGTCACCTGATGGTAAGTGACTACCGTCGCCTATAGACATTAGCAATACCAGGGGGATTGCCAATGTGTTGTACACCTTATTACAATGCCTTTAAGGGCAAAGGCAACTGGCTCTCAGAATAAGCATTTCCTCACGTCAATTCTTTGCAATCAGGGTATTGACGTTTGAGGTAGCTGAAAGATCAGTTCCCCCTAGGAAGTCATCATGGTAAGGAATGAAAATAACTGACTTAATATTGTTGTTGTATTGATACTGTTTGCTGTTCTAGTATCTTAACATTTGTAGTATACGGAAAATACCTACTTAAACCTATCTTTTTTTTTCCAATATTTATAAAGGTGTTTTCCATTTCATACGACCAAACTGGGTAACTTGCCTATATAAATAACAATTAATTGTGAAAATTTATGAGCGTTTCCCGTAATGGCTTTTTAATATTTTTACACTCCAAACGGAGACTCGAACCTGTCTCTTGACATCTCAATCTACAGGTTTTCGTAAAAATAATAGGGCTCGCAATTAAACCAATTTGAGCATCCACGCCATAAAATTATTACCAAGTTTTATTTAGGTGTTATCACCATTTTTCGTAAATTTACTTTTGTGTAAATATAATTGAATTGTAAATTAACGATCGCTATCATTAATTGAGTATTCGTTTATTAAAGATTTATAGTGGAGGACAATTAAAATTGGTAGTTTGCTATTTTTAACATTAATAAATTCATGTAAAATTTACGTTTTTGCATATCATTGCTACAGGTTAAAATTAAAGAAAACAAATGAACACATTAAAATAAACAAATTACCTACACGTATTTTCACAGCTTAAAACCTCATACAAAAACGTATGCAAATAAAAAAAATAGATTAACAGCACTCGAGTAAAACTTTCTCACGATATTTTATAAATCGTTTCGATATTTCAACCTTGAAAATATCGTGTTTTATTTATTTAAAAATCATAACTGAACGTGTCACCAGACATGGTAAAAATGTTTCATTTTATAATCGTTTATAAATGATCGTCATCAATTGTTGTTTAATCCGGTCCGTTCTAAATACCACTCGAACTTTAATCGCTAAGTAGGTAAGCGCGATTTTTAATGCTTAAGTGTCAAAATAATTAATATTTTATTGAAGATTATGTTCGATCAATCATAAAATATATAATTTAGTAACATAATACGTGAATAAATAATCTGATTTGAAATAAAGTGCTCTAAAGCAAAAAAAATCGACTGAGCGATATACCTACTAGATGTTTTATTTTGCTTAAATCTTCTGTCGTTTTTTAACTCAAATAAAAAAGTGTTAAATGATCCTTTAACCTTTAAAAATATATGTAAGTGTATAGCAATAACTCTTTGAATCGAGCTCAATGTATAAGGCCTTAACAATTTCCACTAAAAGTTGTCCTTTCTCACTTCCTGACCGAACCATGGAATTTAACTCGTACAAGACAAATAACCCTATAAATACGACGTTAATTCAACCTCACCTAAAAACCATGTAAATATCGCACTTGACCCCAAATAACTAGATGCAATTTGCATTGACATTTACCTATAAATCTTTACCGATCAATCCTTCAATCTTCCGAAAATTCCACGGCAATACAATGCTACGTAAAAAAAAAACAACAAATAAAGGTTTATCCGAATACCGCTGTGAAGTTACGGCGGGAAAGTGCTGACAGGCAAACATTACATCGCCTTATGTCTCGAGACCTATCAAAATGTAATTACAGTGTACAACCGAATAAAAAGCGTTTAAAATAAAATGTAAAGAATCAATGAGAGGCATTACGGGATTACATTCTCGTTAACTTCAGTGAAAACTGTATCTCGAGTTTATTTTTTAATTAATTCACGTGTCAGTTTCGTGAGCTTGCAGTGTACGCGCTAAGGGTGTTTTTGAGACAGTTTAAATTATACACGTTGACATAGGCTGTCATTTATATTGACATTGCATTTTACAGGTTAAAAAGGTTTTGACAGTTAAAAGTTTATGTATTATAGTACTTTAAAAATATACGAAATGTTACAAAATCAAACTCAAAATGTTTTATTCAATTTTGGAACATTTATTTAACGTCTTATTGCTATTTTTAATGCTATTGTTACTGTTATCACCATTTCCAAATAAAGACCTGTCAAGAGAAGAAACGGCGAAACAAACTCTTTTCGGTTTTGTTTTCACAATAGTCCCTCTTTTCTCTTTTAAATATAATAATGGATACATTGTATAATATCGTTTAAGAGGAGCAACTCATTGCCATGCTTTGTTATATTATATTTCGTATAAAATGTGCTAAATAATTAGTCAAGTAATAAGCAGTCTGTCTGTTACGGAGTTCAAGCTATATATTATTCTGTCTACAAAAGTACATGTTACAGTTTTCCATGATGTTAAAAGCAAATTTTTACGCTTCAAATTCAAGAGCGGCACTTAAAAGGAATGAAATCTGAACAAGAACTGTTACGCATAGCATTAAATTTTACTCTATGACCACAAAATTAAGACAAAACACTGATTAGAAATTCTATTCGTAAAACAAAAATAGACCGTTAAATAGCGGGGTCAACGGCCGATTGGCGACGTCGAATTTTATGCACCAGTTTTGTGAAATATTGTCTGGTCCTGTTGTGTTATATCGTGCAAACTGATCTAGACTCTATTCTTATAAAATATAGTATTCTTTTTATGTTTTCATAAAAATATGCATTTCAGATTTTGTTTTTGAAGCTTACCAATGTTTCCAGTTGTAGAGTAATTTATAAAATACGATCTGCGATGTAAAAATATTTATTAACCGATTTTTAATCGATATAAGTGCTACAATAATCGTTCGGCTTTTTTAACGTGTTACGAATAAATTAGTGTGATTTTTGTGTTCTAATTTATATTTCTAGCTATAAAATTGTAAATGACACGTAATTAAGTGCAAGAGGATCTTGTTTTTCTTGATTTTTTTAAATTCCGTAACCAAATTAAGAACTCATCTAAATAAATAAATAAGAAGTTAAGTATTTGATTTCCTTAGTCTGAGTAGGGATGCCCATGTTTCTTTATTCAATTTAATTAATTAATTATTCAATCAAGGTAAGGTCTTTCCACCACCTGCTGCTTTCGAAACCTGATACCTACTCAACGGAATGACATTATTCTAAAAAAGCTTTTAATTTTTATTTTTTTTAATTTAATTCTAATTGCTTGTACTGACTTATTTAATGACGGGAAAGAGTAAAATAACAACATGAGACTTAAAACTTTTTGTAAAAACAAAAAGGGTTGTTAAAAAAATATTGGTAATGAATTCTACAAAAACATAAGAAAAATATTCAAAGACCGCTAATTACTCTTGGCTACCCTAAAAAGAGTTCAAGAACCTTCCAGGGAAAGATTAAAAAAAAGTCCCACATTTCTGAATACGGAAATTCATTAATCAAACTCAGGCTTCGTTACACCGCCCGAGGGATGCCGACGGGCGGCGTAAGCGCCCGAGCTCATACGACCGCGGCCGATCTGTCACGATCGCAGGGAAATCCATTATGGTAGGGGAGGCATTGATGCTAAATTTGTAGTTACTCGAGCGTCTTTGGGACCTACTGGAATTTGAAGATTAGGTGGAATAAAGAAAAAAAGGTTATGTGATATTTTCCCCTTCAGCGGTGGGGGGAGCGTCTACAGGGTTTCAAAAATGTAAAAAAAAACAGTCACCAAGAAATACTCGAGCGCGTCAGATATTAATAGGGTAGTCGCGCCACGTCTGTCTGATAACGGAAATATAATAATCTGCCGTTTTGCGTGGTGGGGGTGGCCGTACGAAGGGGTCGAAAATATTTAAAAAAAAAAATTACTCGAGCGCGTCAGACATTGATAAGGGATGTTAAGTGAACCCTCCAGTAGCTCCTATTTTAAAGACTGACGATTTGGACGCGACCATCAGTCAGGGCCGATTTTTGAAAATGCAAAAAAAAATCGTGACCTTGATTTACTCGAGCGCGTCAGATTTTTATACAGGCGGTTCTTCTTGATGGCCTTGTTGTACTGACCCATAATCTGACAATTATGTTGAGGGATTTCCTTAATCTGACGGTTTGAAAAAAAAAATATGTAAAAAATATCGAAATCTCGAAAATGGTTCAAGATATCGAAAAAATGTTTGTACAAAAGTTGTAGAGAATTTAACCTTCTACAATATTTATTATGAATACATATACCAAAAAACCCATAGGAAACGAGATATTTGCAATAAATGATTTTTTGACCTTTGACCTTGAAAAATCAGTAGTCGCGGGCACCCTAAGATAAGTAGCTTTTGAGACAAGTTTTAGGGTGTCAAAATAAAGGTTTATACAAGTTAATAGCTGACTATTTCTCATTCTGAGGTGAAACTCATAATATTCCTGGACTATACACTTAATAATGATTTTAGCCACTTCGGCTTGTGCAAATCGGCAGATTAAGATATTTCCGTGATTCGTGACTAATTTCCTTCAAAATAAAAAAGAAACCAATCGCGCTCGAGAAAATCCAGGTGACGTTTTTTTTTTGCAACTTTGCGAGTCTCCAATTTTCTTTCGTCACGCCCAATTTGTCAGATTATTGAAATGTACACTATTTTGCATGTAACTAACTTACCTTACCTTAATCTGACGCGCTCGAGTATTTCAAACCATCGATTTTTTTTTACTAATCTGACGGGCTACCCTAGGCGTTCGACACTACATAGAAGGCTCAGATTTGGTGAGAGTACTTCACAAGGTGCAAGGTTGCCCCCCTTATGTTAATCTGACGCGCTCGAGTAAATCCCGAAATCCCCTATTCGCCTCCCCTACCATTAAGAATGTAGCCTTTTTAATTTATAGAATCTGTTTTCGGAAATTAATTTTAATTATTATTAATTATTTTTATTGTTATGACGTCGATTTGTCACAGTGAAAACAATTTTTATTTATTATTCTACCTATCATACATAATTAATCACGATAATATTTTAGATATAGAAACAAGACTTTTTATGTATCTATGGCGACTCTACCCAACCCAAACCCAACCAGGTTGCGTGGCTTTCATCTGGCGAAACTCTTTCGTTCAGGTACGTTTTGCATCCGCAATCATTCAATTTGAATTAAAAAAAATGATCTACTACCTCGGAACAATAACTAGCATGGAAGCCGGGCTAAAATAAAAACCGAGTACTATACAGTTTATTCATTTATGTCAATTAGCATATCGTAATGTGGGAATGAAACAAAACATCGCTGTTTGTTTTTATTATTTTTGAACGTGTCACAAGCAAAATGTCAAATGGTCCTCTTTGGCCCTCTTATAATGCTAACAAATACAAAAGTTCTATCCAAGACGTCAAAATACTTACGTTGGCTATCAACTTAATTTTGTAGTTTTATGTTTTGTTGATACGAGTCGGGAGTTCGACGAATTTACTAAGTGAAAAAAGCGAGTTAATTATTAATTTCTGTCTGAGAACGTGGCCAGAAAGTATATACGAGAGGTGTACAGTGCCCTGGACAAGATGTCTTGTGTTGTTGAAGGGTGTAAAGCCCATAGTTCGAGAAAAGAAAATGAGAACGAAACGTTAACATTTCATCGGTGAGTTTAGAGATATATTTTTCAATATTGGAAATAAAAAAAGTGATAGACGATAAATAAAAATAGTACTTTATGCCTATCTACTCAAAAGAATTCACGTATTTGCTTTATTTTATGATTTTTCTGAAAAATAAAATTGTCGCAAGTATACTAGTGATGTAAAAATGGTTATCGATATGAAATGAATCGATGGTGAAATGAAAATGAAATGGAGTCAGTGCATCAATAGGTTTTTCTCATACAAACGTCCACCCCCTTTTTACCCCCTTACCTTTAAGGGGTACCCACTATTCCACGCGGACGAAGTCGCGGGCACAGCTAGTACTAACTATATTTACTTGTTTGCTTTGATGACTTATATCGACACGACAATGTCGATGATAAGCCCATCACTAGCCAAAAAATAGCTTGTGACAACCTGCATAATAACGAAACAGAACGGTATTATATGTCTCTTTCCCACGCATTATTAACGTCGAAAGTAAAAAAAGGTAAAGTATATGCATTTCATTTCTTATTTTAGCGCGGCTTCCATGTTAGTTATTGTTCCGAGTCTACTACCTACAAAGGATATAAAGAAGCTACCTACTCCTATAATTGGCGGTAGTGAACAATAATGGCGACGCAAATAAGCTGTCAATTGCGTCCTATCTATTTGAGTTTTCGCGGGCACGAAACTCTTTTGGAAATTTTAAATTATTTAATTTTAGAATACTCTTTTTTTTAATTACGTCACGTTATTTTATGCCATATGAATTGAAGTTTAATTAACTGAGTTTATTCCATTAGGTTTTGAATACCCATTATATTGAAGTGAAGATGGATCATTTGCGCATGTTTATGCGCAATGCAATGACATTTAAGAATTAAATTGAATGCATTACAGTAGCAACATTATGATTGACTCATGATCAAATATATTAACATGCTTTATTGATAGAGTTTTGAAAAGAGATGTAATAGCTTTATCATTAAATGTCGACTTTTAATTCATAGGTACTTATAGTTAAAGCTGAAAATGAAACAAATATTTTCGTAATACTTACAAAATGTTTCAAATAAACTTTAAAAGAAGAAGTTAAGACACATATCTTTATGATTTTTTTAACATTTTATTATTATATTTAAAACTTTGTATCAATAAGTGTTTGTTTCAAAATACTATACAGGTTCCCAGGTTGTTGAAGCGTTGAACCTTCTCGTACGTTCTGTTTTGTATAATTAAAAAAAATGACATAAAAGTTTTAAATTGAACAGTCAAATTCAGTTTTATTAATTTTAATACTTAGTTACACTATATTGTAATACAGGTGAATTGTTAGGAAACCAAATTATGTAACGCGATATTTGCGAACGCAACATCGACATCTTAATTTAGCCGCATCATCGACCAATTATAATTAATTATTGGAGCTGTCAATTATGTGCTTAATTAAATTATGATGTTAAGGCACGCTCGGGGGTATTATACTGATTTTGTATTATCTTTTTAAAAGGACCGCTTTTATTTTTTTGCCATGTTCTTTAATTAATAATTCATCAAAATTTAAAATTAATTCGATATTCAAAATAGTGCATAACGTTTGGATATGATGTAAGAATATTCATAAAGTGATAAAATAAACATTTAAAAAAAGAAGACGAAATTCCTGAACCAAACAAAGAACAACGTCAAACTGGCCAGTTATTCCGAAATTTGTAATAAACGAGCGGTTCGAAAGAAACATTTAATATTATAATTTCGAACGTTCGTAATAGCATGTTAAACAATGAACGCAACCTTGGTGCAAACGTTACGATCTCATTTCTAAAAAGCTTACACATGTAAACTTTAGCACCAGTTTGTCTTGAACTCCCTCGTCTTCTTTGTTGTATTATAAGCAAGTACTTGGAGGAGTGTTTGAAGGAATGACAAGTATCTTAAGAAATTGGTGGCGAAGCTTGTCCGTCAATATGGAGATGGCAGAACAGCAATGAGCAATGTTTGTTGAGGCACGCTCTTTATTCAAATGAGTTCGATGTAAACTGGCAGTTCATTTTATCGGTTTTCAAATTGTCTTTTAGTCTTGTAAGAAACTTGGATTTAAGTTTTCATCTTATTAGCAAAGTTTTAAGTAAATTAATAAAGTGTTCTAATAAAAATCTAATAGGTATTTTAAAGAGTACCTACTTATCTACTAAAAGATTTGTTACGCTTCAATATTTTGAGGCCATTAAATAAAAAGTATTATTTTTGTCTAAAACTGCTAGGTAACTGCGATATTATACAGAACGATGGATGAATGCAATTTCATATTCTTAAACCGCAGCGTCTCACCCGCTCGTCTGCAACTTCAAAGCTCAACCCGCAAACGGCGAATACCATTGCTGTGTGTGAAAAACCAACAACCTACATCATAACGGGCGACAGCCCAACAGACGGGCGGTTTGGTAAATTTGCCGATACGCAATTTGCGCTCTTCAAACAACCTTTTATTGTGTGCGCAGAGACATTTTATGTTCAAGAGAAGTTTCTATACGGATAGGAAATGAGGTCGAATGGCTCATTTACAATAGTTCAGGGCATAGAGTGTGTGTTGTAATCGCATGGTCCGATTGAGCAGAGACGCTATTCAATATTTGACGAGTTTGGAATCTGGACTGCTGTGAAAAATGTATGTTTTAGGAATAAATATTGGTCAGTAACCCGTTATAAGTAAAAGGTGTAGATTAGTTCAAAATGCCATTTTGTGTTATGAATTATCGTAATGTAGTATGGAATTTCAATATTAGTTAGAGTGCCATTTCCTGGCCATTTTTTAAGATCGAATTTTGTGTAGGTAACCTACCTAATATCTACCTTTTTACTCATAATATAATTAAAAAAAAAAAGTGTAACCAAATTATTTTTAGTCCGAAATTAAAAAGTACAAAGGAATATTTAAATCACAACTACTTATAATTAAAATATCAACTTGCCTCGCATAATTAAAGCCTGAGAACTAAATTCTCTGAACATAATTAAAACCATATCAAAAATTTGCAACCGCATGACATTACCAAAAAAAATCGCTCAACAAAAACCATCGATTCATTCCATATCGATTTAAAAATATCGGTTCGTACCGACCACCTGTATTCTGCAAGTAACGGACTTATCGTCGCATCGACACCTGTATTTCAGATTATTGCCGACAATTACTCGTGAAGCGATTTGGTAAAATTGAGTTTTATATCTGTAGACATTGGAAAATGTGATCGGCGGCTTATTGCTTTTGATGTAATATTTTGCATATATTTATAGATGTTTTTTTAAATGTTACAAAGCTGAAGGCGGTACCACTGAAGGTTATTGGCTCACTGGCTGAACACATAATTAGATCGCAGATTACTTAATAGCTACTTACTATTGTAATTCGAATAAAAAAATTAAGACAGCTAGGTACCTGCCGCCATATTTTGTTTTATTATACGGCGTAACATTCATTTTGATAATAATTGTGTTTCAAAAATAATAAGCGCCACACTTTTTATTTTATTTTACAGTGATTTGTAATAAAAACTCTAATTACAAGCCGAGCTGAGAATCGAACGGCACACCCTCGCATTAATAAAGGCAGATTCTGCACTCTGATATGCGCACCTTTCTTAGGCGTTCATGACTTGGTGATTTTTCTTAAAACACCGATACATGGATACAATTACCGGCCATTTATCACCGGGGGTCGATTCGACCGACAACAGCTTTTGATGGGTATGAATAATGTGCCGCGCATTTACGGGTTGAATCGATTTCAAGTGACGTAGCAAGGTTCGTAAAATTTTGATGGCATTGTTTTATTTCATCGTTTTTTTTTTTATTTGTATAGGCTTGGGATCGAAGGTGTTAAACACATAAAGCCTTGAAATGATTTTTTTAATGTTGTAATATTCTGCATCCATTCTTCAGATTTTCTCTCCAATATAGTTTCTTGTATTTCCAAAAACAGGAATGTTTAAAAGGGGAAAAGACGACAGAATTATATGGAGTAGGTAATATACATAACTAGCATTTACTTTTATATATCTATACTAATATTATAAAGAGGAAAGATTTGTTTGTTTGTTTGCATTGAATAGGCTCCGAAACTACTGGACCGATTTCAAAAATTCTTTCACCGTTGGAAAGCTACACTATCCCTGATGAACATAGGCTATATTTTATCCCGGGATAAGATAAGATCCCACGGGAACAGTTAGTTATTATATAAATAGGATCTATCAAGACAGTAAGGACTCAAGTTTTAAATATTGCACTACGTATAAAAAACAATATTCGTTTGTTCGTATTGCGATGAAACTTTGGCGAGATGATCTGCGTCTGGTTCCTAGCAAAAGAAAAAAACCTTATGTGGGCCGAGCACAGCGAGTTGATTATACAACAACTTATTGTGTGTTCAACGCCTATTATAAATTACGACTAATTTCTCCTAAACCTTAAGTAAAGGGTATTTCCTTTGACATTTACACTCTTAGTTATTTATTTTACGACATAATCCCTCTACGTTTGTGTTTGCATACAAGAACAATAAATTAGTCGTGTTCTATGCTTGGGATTCTCGCGCCATTGCCATCAATGTCCAATTTAATATACATGTGCGTATATTTGAGAAATTTAATACATTTTGACAGATATCCGCCATGTTTTTCAATGAATGTTGCGTTCAATGAAAAACATATTATGGGCGACACGCACTTGACCAGTTTTTATATCAAAGTAATATTGATATTATAAATCTGAAGAGTTTGTTTATTTGTTTGATTGCGCTAATGTTAGGGACTACTGGTTTGAATTAAAAAATATATTTTGGTGTTGGATAGCCCATTTACGAGGAACGCTATATCACAAAAAAACTCACGGGAACGCGGGTGAAACCGCGGGGGCCAGCTAGTTATCAATAAACACTGGTACTTCAGTCAGATGATAACGTCACTACGAAAGGCCAGTACGAAAATGCAAGACTCGGCGCCCTACTCTAGTTTTTATTGCTGTGGCGTTAGTATAAATTATATTTTATATCATCCTTAGGTAATGTTGGTTGACAAAATTAACACAGCAACGTTATCAAAAATGTTTTTTTTTTTAAATTATCTGAAGTGATTGTTATATTGTGACGGTGGTTTTGGGGATAAATCAACCAAAAACGGCTGAAAAAAATGGAATAAATCATAGAATACTTTTTATCCCGGAAAAAGATTACAAGCATCGAGAATGCCATGCAAGAGGCTTCAAGCTAGGGTTTTATAAAGATGAAGTAATACCTAATATATTTCTTACTCTAAGTTACACTACGGTGTAAGTGCAAACCTTATTTGAAAACTCATCGTAACAGATTCAGATTTAACGACCCTCTAATCCGTTGAAGCCTACGCCTCCATAAGTTTTCTTTTAGGTCACTCTTGGTGGTCTCCAGCTTTTAATGGCTGAATCTAGGTCGTAAAGTTTGCTTTTATACATTTTAAATGACGGTTTTAATGCTGAGGCATTAAGGTTTATAATGTTACTATTACGAATGACAAAGTTTGTTACGGGGATAGATGTTTGACACTCTTTCAAAAGCTAAACGAATTTTGATGAAACGGTGGGCCAACCACAGTTAAAATCTCTCAGAAACGAGGAGAAACCATGGGGACAGCTAGTGAATTTGTAACAACTAAAAATAATTAAATATTATTTATAAAATAAAATTGGGAATAAAATAAATATTTGTGATGTATAATGTTTGTTTTTATTTAAATTGTACAAAAATTTACCTACATTGCTGCCCTGTAGAAACGTGCAAAAAGAAGGGAATAGTTCAACAAAATATTTAATAAGGAATTAAAGTAGGTACTTACATACTTCAAAAAATATTTTTTTATTTTTTGAATTTTCAATGTAAAAATACTAAACTTAATCATAATTAATTACACCAAAATAAACATGAATGAAATCTTATGACAAAATAAATAAATATTCCACAGTGATAAAGAGCTTTTTCAACCGCAAATAAACCGTTTTTCATTCCCACTTAAGCTTCAACAAGATCATTAATATGTATTTACAGAGCATCTGTCCTTTTGTGACACTTTTATAATAAACAATACTTTGTGCAAACATTTGTACCAACTTATAACATACGTAAGAGAAAATCAACCTTAAGTTTAAAGATATAAAGTCTAATTGAACAGTGATCATATTTCTTTGCGGTGTGTGTGGGCAATCTTAATGTTAGACCGGGAGTCAGACATGATAAATGATATGATTCGTCACAATATAGTTCAAGAGCTTGGGAATATTGCTGATTAAATTCGGCGCAAGATTATAGATTTCCGGTCGGTTTTGTGGTTTGCTCTTGTGTACTTTTTTTCTTTTGAATGATGTTTTTTGTGATCTAATTAAGTATCAAGGTTTATGAGCGATTGCAGAGTGCGATATTTAAAATAAGCTTTGAAAATATTATGTTTGTTTTTTAATCTAGGTAGGTACTAATTTATATTTTTTTGGATCATAAAAGTACTGCCAATATTATAAGCAGGACTAAGATAAAAAAATATTAGTTTATTTTGTAATTTTTAATATAATTACCTACATAAGAAATGCTTAAACGATCAAAGGAACTGCGTTTTTTTTCGTGAAAACTTGTGGTTGTAAAAATAAAAATATCATAAAATGACAATGATTATTCAATAAAATACAAAAGCATACCTCAATAATTATTATAATTAAATTCGCCAGCAAAAATAAATACGTAACCAATCTGACGCAACATTAAAATCGCCGCGTCCACAAACACCTAACAGTTTATTACTCCGAAAACAATAAAAGCTAGCCAGATAACAATCAGAGTGCTAAATATAGCGTCTAGTCGCTACCTTACCAAGTTTTACTATAAAACTGATAGGCAACAACAGTATACTCTTGGCTTTATGGTATTGTAAACTTGGAGTGAATTCAGATTTAAATCTTGGACATAATATCAAGTTTTCATGTTGATGAGTCACTTTACAGGTTATAATTTAGCATTTATTTTTGTTTTAGTTTACGCCTCAGTCCAAATAGAAAAAGTCGACAGCGCCCCTCGCACTTAAAGGAAGCCAAATTTGAAAAAGGAAGCTGATCGCGTTCCTGTGCGACGTGAGTCACGCAGGATAACGTACGTGTAAGTCGCACACAATTTCGTATACGATGCTTCACTTTTGGAGATTATTGTTTACGTACGCTCCTTCTATCTTTTTTATTTGTTCTGTGGTTTAAGCATAAAATGTTCTTTAAACATTTGAATAAAAAAAAAACTAATATAGTCAGATCATCAAAAAATATTTAAAAAATTAAACCTTGCTTAATGCTTGTTTCTTGCCGGTTCATCTCGGTTGAAGGCTGACTTCCAAAGCGCCCTACTGAATAAATGGTTTTGATTTCGACTAAATTTAACTTTAGGAACTTTGTAAAAATAAGACAGCATTTTAGGTTACCGTATTTTTTTTATTTAATAGGGGGCAAGAGAGCATGCGTCACCTGATGTTAAGTGATCTCCGCCGCCTATGAATAGAATATTGTCATAATTATAACTACATAGATAATTTCTAATTTAAATAAAATAATAGACAAGGTTTTTATCAAAGACTCAAGAGGGCGGATTTAATTAAAAATATTTTTAGCATTTTTTTCTTTTAGCGACTAAAACCTTATCGGTGATATCAAACATTACAAATATCAATCGGTGGTTAATGCTACGCTATAAAATTAACAATAAACTCTCAGTTAATTTACATATTTTGTTTAAATAATACCTTTTGTGTAGGTGTAAGATACACATCTGATTGTTGTAATTAATTTTGGGTATCGCCTTTAAGAGAGCGTAGGTGGTAAACTGATTTGAAATATTTGATAATAAATGTACATAAAGAATTTGATACAAAACATTGCAAGCCTAGAAATATACATATAAGTATGGTGGGTCATTTTTACACATGGTCATCGCATCCTAGTTACTATGGTAACCGTCATCATTTATCCTTTGATTTATATTGCTCGCAAGTATTTTTTTAAATTGAATTCTTTATGAATAGAACTGCATCAAAATCTGAGGATCTGTCAACAAGTTTTCGAGATTACTTAATCCATAATAACTTCAATAGGAATTTATAGGTAATTTATAATAGCTACAGTTTTATTTTTGAATAAAAAATAAATTATTGATGATCTTTAAAAATAATATATTAATAAAACGCAATTTAAAACCAATAAAATGTAATTTTAAAATCAATTTCAACAAATTTATACAACACAAATCTTTAATTGCACTATTTTTGCTTGTTTAAGTAGAACACACAAAAATGCCATATCTCATTAACCTTTTCGATATTCAAAAATGTATTAATATCATCAATTTATTATGAAATTGATTGAAAGATATACATTAATTAATTTTTGTCTCAGAAGCAATAATTATAGGTTTTGATATTTATTTACTTTTGACATTTTGACAGACAGATATCAACTTGGTATATCGTCATTTAAAACCAATTACTAATCAAACTGGTAGTCCTTTGTTATTAAGAATATTTGCATAATTAACATTTATGTTTCTTTGACGATGCGGTTGCCATGATTTGTTGCCATAAATCTGTTTTTCTTAGTCCAAGTGAAGTATGTATCTAAAAAAAAATATGTAACACTGGCTGTCCGTAGGATACACCCGTATTCTCGAGGGATTTTATCTTTTCCGGGATAAAAAGTATCCTATGTTTTATTCCAGTATATAATCTGCCTATGTGCCATGATTCGTCAAAATTGATTCGGTAGTCTTTGCGTGAAAGAGTAATAAACATTATCACATCTTATCGTACAAACTATCACATTTATGATATTAGTAGAATGTAACTAGCTAAGTTTGGACTCAGATCACACATAGCGTGTGAAAAACATCTCAAAAACAAAAAAAATAAAGCCTACATTCTAGTTTATTTTATAAAATTAATTAGTCTTAATGCTGCTTTCTCATTAGCTAGTTATCTTAAATATTACACGCTTTTTTTTAAATTATCACCTAAAGTGAACGTCCGTTTTGATAGGTATTCATTCATTAAATTAATAAGACCGAATGATTTAAAGGAACACGGTGACATCTCATTTCGTTCCAAAATTAAAATCAAGATTCATTAAAAAGATTTCACGTTCCATTCGTTATTCAAAAAGTCCGTTTTTTATTCAAATACTTTCGGAAATGTTTGCTTTCGTTATTTTGAACGCAATGAATCAATTCAGTTGTATCATTTAATGAGAGGGGGCAATTATAAAACTGTATGTGGTTATAAATCTTGATCGGCGTGATTTAAAACGTATGTGTCGTTTGGAACTGTACCGTGTGTCTATGTTTAGTTATTGTCAAAGAGATAGCGTTCTTATATTTTACTTTATCACAGAGGTATCATCAGTAGATATTTAATTGTGTGTACAAAGATCACATGGAAACCTAAAAAAATCAACGGATCTATTGATTTTGGAAAAGAAAACCTGAATAGTTTTGTTTTGAAAATCTAACTTAATATTTTGAACAGTTTTAACATTAGGGTGTTTTGTACAAAACACCCTAATATTTTTTAAGTATCTTCACAAAAAAATATCATAACAAAAAGTAGATAAAATTCGCGATATACAATGACCCATTCAAATCATACTCAAACACTCAATTAACTTTTACTGCTGCAGTATAAGCACTAACCTCTAGTTAGATAACGTAAATAAACCGCACAAGCTCCAGTACGTCTACCATGACTTTACAAAAACCGCACACGCTCACGACTGCGTAAAATATTTGTATGGAAAATGTGCACAGCGCCACTAGCGGTCACGTAAAGAACTAAAATTGGTAGTACGCACCATGAGTCAAGTGATGGTTTACGTACACTCTAGTGTTTGCTCACATCGAGCAACGTTTCTTACTTCACAACGAATAATGCTGCCTCTTTCTAACTATACTGTAAAGGCAGAGTAAGTTATATACTCCCAAAAAATCTAAGTATTCAGTTATAACCCTGCTAATTGAAAACGTCATAGACGAATGCTCATTTGCTTTTATTCTTAGTGATTTTTAAATAGATATGGTTGTATACCGTCACCGTGTAGTGGCTCACTACACGGTGCCGGTATACAACCATATCTACCGTGAGACGGAGCGTCGCGTCGTCCCGCTTGCTCGCTGCGCTGCACGCCCCGTCGTCCTTCAGTCGGTCGTGCGCACTAGGTCATGCGCATGTGTGTGTGTGTGCTGTGGTGTGTGTTTATAAACAATACGTTTGTAAATAAATAATACATAATGTACTTTAAATAAGTAGGTTTTTTTTATAGAAACATGTGTTTGTCTGTGAATGTTTCAAGTGGATGCTTATAGTTGAGGAATGTGGCTTAGGATTAAAATTGTATGTAAGTAATAGTACCTAAGTATTTATTCCTTTATGTAATTGTTCTCAATCTCAATAATATCACGGCCTATAAACCACACTGATATGCTCAAGTGAATTTCCAAACTAAAATATGCTAAATAACTTATTGCCCACATTATTTCAACTCAAACTCAAAGTCAAATATATCTTTATTAAGTAAACTCATTACAAGTACAACAAAATAACACTCAAATTTTATAAACTTTCATTAAAAACTACAAAGAGTAGGTATATAAACACTACGTAAACTATACGATCGAAGATCTCACGGTTCAATTTGCCCGTGAGTTACTTAACTATAATCGAGACGGTATTTCTCGATGACATCTGTCAAATTTGTGACTCACGGTACCGATATTCTAAAAGCAATGGATAAAAAACGTTAGTTACTAGCGTGTAGGAACAAGTTTAACCAAAAACTATTCGATGCGCGTTTCTCCGCTACCGTTTGATGTGTGTTTTTGGTGCCAACTCATGGTAGACGTACAGGTCTACACACTAGTGTGTGGGCCGCGTAGATTAGATTAGTATAGATGGGGTGAGGTAATAAAATTCCTAATTCGAATTCGGAGCATGCAATATGGTAAACCTTACCGTGTCTAAGGAAATAATAAATTTCTAACAAATACGATAGAAATGCGATATTGGATAACGTTTTGTTGAGTTAGATACTAAGTGCTGTAAAATATTAAAGTATAATGGAAAGAGGAATATACTCGCCATAGTAATGAGTAGTAAAACCATATTTGTGTTGAAAACTGATATAGGTACTTCACTTGTATTTTTACTAGAAACAGACTATTCATAAGCGTGCCTTGCGGGTATTCAAATCTATAAACATAAAAACGTGTTTTGAATAATATTGACGTCAAAATCAAAAGTGTTTTGTACTAGTTGTCCCCTGTCTGTGGTTTTAGGGTTCCGTACCCAAAGGGTAAAAACGGGACCCTATTACTAAAAATTCGCTGTCCGTCTGTCTGTCTCCAGGCTGTATCTCAAGAACCGCGATAGCTAGACAGTTGAAATTTTCACAAATTATGTATTTCTGTTGCCGCTAAAAACAAAATAAAATAAATATTTAAGGGGGCTCCCATCCAACAAACGTGATTTTTTTGCCTTTTTTACGGAACCCTTCGTGCGCGAGTCAGACTCGCACTTGGCCGGTTTTTACCCCTTTAGGCGATGAATTTAAAAAAAAAATCTTTCTTAGCAAATACTTAATCCCAATTTCAAATCTGTCTCCCATACAGCATTTATATTTTCGTTATTGGTCCGAACCCTACCTACAAGCTTGAGCTTTCAGTGAAGGAAAACATCACGAGGAAACCACAGCACGGTGGTAACTTACTTTGTAGTACTCGACTGGCTGGCTACCACCCTCAACTTGAAAATCTGTCGCCAAGCACCTGTTGATATGTTGCGGCAGTTGCACTTGGGAACTAGTTAATATAAAACTAAGTAATTATAGATAGTGCCATGCATGAATACGCGCCCCACTCTTTTTCTATTATCTACAGTGTAAGTGTCGATCCTTTCGCTGGCTTTGTAGTGCTGTCGATATGCGCGTTCTCCACGAAGAAAACCCCATTCATAGCTGCACCAAAGTTTGAAAACACTCCTCTCACCATCTCTAAGAGTATCGGGATCCTCGGTATTCCTTCTGCTTCAGCTCCCCATTTTTTTTTTTTTTTATTCTCGATAGGCTTGTGTTTGACCACAATCTCACCATGGTAAGTGATGATGTGGCCGAAGATGGTAAGCACACAAAGCCTAGATGGGAACTGGCTCTCAAGTGCAGCTGTCGGAACACACCGATAGGTGTTTGGCGACAGATTTTCAATTTGAGGGTGGTAGCCAGCCAGTCGGGTTCTACAAAGTACCCTACCACCGTGCTATGGTTTCCTCACGATGTTTTCCTTCACCGAAAGCTCAAGCTCATTGTAGGATTCGAACCCACAACCTTCGTCGCGGTATTCGACGTCACTTACCACTGAGCTATCATTGCGGTATTCCCTCCGCGCTATGATATGGGGTTCTTCAAAAAGGGCGTAAAGAGAGCTCTTCAAGATCGGCAACACATCGGCAATCATCCTGGTATTGCAAATAGGTCCATTGGCGGCGACCACTTACCATCAAGTAGACCGTCTGTCTGATTGCCAACCTATTGACATAAAAAAAGCCGATATGCATATGTCAATATGCAGCACTACAACACTAGCTAAAGGAAGCACACTTAAGGTCATAGCCCATTTAAACGACTCTGCTCCAACACCGCTCCCACCCAACACCGCCCTATACTAAAAGTCAACTACCGACCAGTCTGATGGCGGTAAGCTTGCTGACAGCGAGCTGTCTGCTAATTTATGTTGCCAATATAAACTATATCTAATGAGCACGACCTGAAGCCCATATTTGAATGATATTTTATTTTAAACTCGAGGCAAGAAGCGCTGTATGCTGAAATATAAGCTATAAACCTAGTTCAGCAGCAGATGCTACTTATGAAACACAATAATATTATATTAGCTTGCTTAACTAGTAAATAGGCAAATTGTGTAATCACTGTTTTTAGATAAATAAATATTATTGTTATTTGTCGGGTGGGAGCGGAGTCGTGTAAGTGAGCTACGACCTTTACACTGTAAAGGATTAGGAAAAGGAATGGGGCGCGTTTTCGTGGATGGCATTATCTATAATAATCAACGAGTTGTGATAAATATAGATTTACAAGGTGTTTTTGATAATATCAAATATATTTCGATATAAAACGACCGATTCGATATGTTGAGTTGGTAAAGATGGCTTCGGTACTGTTATCATTATTTTGTGATGTCGTCCCACTACATATAAATTGGAACATACAAGCCATAACATTATTTACACAGGTTCGTTAGCAACCGAGGCACCTAACGTGCAAAAGTGTCCCAATAAATACAAGTCTAGATTTGAACTTAGAACCACTGGTACTAAATCTGATAAAGTGGCAACGAGGCCACTATGGTGTTTATTTATATGAACACTTGTTAAATAAAATATTTATGTAGACGTAATGGAACTTCGTAATGAGCAATTCGTGGTATTTGTAAATAATTGTGAATTGCTAGCAGCAATTTTAAATATTCATGAGACTTACTACAATCTAGAAATAAGTGAAGTTTGTAAAATAACATTAAATAACTAGCGGACCCGGCAGACTGAAATTAAAACAAAACTAAGAACCCGATTCCAGCTAACGGGTCCAATTTTGTTTTCAAATCATCGAGGAAGCCATTGAAATACACACACAAAATTTCATCCAAATCGGTCCTTTGTTACCATTCTCCTCCGAAACGGCTTGACTGATTTTGATGAAACTTTATATGTATATTTAGTAGGTCTGAGAGTAAGTTGTTACCTATTTTTTATAACGCTAGATCCCACGGGAACGCAGATCCCAAGGGAACGCGGGTGAAACCGCGGGGGACAGCTAGTAAAAAATGGATAAAAACCTATTTTCAGACTTACTGAATGTAAATATAAAGTTTCATCAAAATCGGTCCAGCCGTTTCGGAGGAGTACGGTAACTAAAACTGTGACATGAGAATTTTATATATATATAGATATAGATAAAACTTAAACAAATAATAAAGCACGAAGACTCGATTCGATTGCACAACAACAAAGACGGTAGTAGATGACATTAAACAGATGCTCAGCTTAAAAAGCGTTAAGTGTAACAAAACAAGTCACATTGTTGAAAAAAAAACATGAATATTTGATCCCAAACCAGAATCATTAGTCAACTTTTTTACTGGCAACAAAGTATTGTCTATACAAGTAGAAAAATAATCTGTTGCACCAAAATCATCCTTGGAGTGATGAAATAGGGATGTTACAGGAAGAGTTCTGAAAAATGTAGCGGCAAAAATATCTTGGTAATCTTTTTTGTCACGTTCTCGCATTATACTGACAATTGTCCCTCTTCCTTTGCTATCTAGTGATAATAGTTCGGTAGTTACATCATTAATCAAACAGAACACATGCGGATCTTTTCTTTTGATTGTATCACAGAAAACTACATTTTGATTGTAAACTTTAATACCTTCTACGTTAACGATAGCTACTTCCTCTCAAACAACTTTAAAATTTATTTCATGAGCATTAAGACCTGATTTATTATGAAAGAATCGAGATCATTTATTATCAGACGTGATCCCATATTTACCCTTGGATTTTCACCTTCATGTGGGAATATTCAATTTGTTTGCGTCGTCTGTTTTTGTTCAATTGACGTTCAAATTCTTGGAATGACTAATGATTACAATTTTAGACGGCAAGCTTAAGTAAACTTGATCGCATTAAATATTTTTTTTATCTATCCGGTTCGTTTATTCTTTAATGATAAAATATTATTTACAATGGTCATTGAAGAGCAAAAATGGCTATTGTAGACAATAGTTTTTTTAGATTTTAAGATATGTACCACTGTAATGAATTGATTAATTTAATTTATCATTGAACTTTATTGACATGAAGTAGTCCAATAAAATTTTGAATACAAATTTTACATCTCCAAATTGTTCGTTTTGTTTTTTAATGCACTAAATATGCAATTATTAAAGTTACAAGCTATAAAAAATCAATAAACATCATCCGTGGAATTTATTTCTTTAATTCTATCGAATTTGTTTTAATTCTTTCTTAAATTAATCCACCGACTAACACTCGATACTGTAAAGCATCACCATCAACTAGTTTGTTATAAAAAACTGTTAGATTAATCTCTTATAACAACGTATAAGGTATCAAATCGATTGCAGTCGCATCAATCACAATTTCTTCAACTGCTCTCTTTATAAAACCAATGAATTATATCAGATTTGAATCAGTCACGAACCTATCTATAGTTTCAATGAGATATAACTCTATCGAGTGTACCTTAAAGGGTTCCGTTGTATTAGATTCAATCGGAACTAATTTATGTTTATTTATGATCATTGCTTCATATGATGCTGCTCCTATATACGGATTGATATTGTAATACAATGTTGTAAATGTAACGATGTATGATAATTCCTTCTTGCCTTACGGAGAATTTAATAGTTTTCGTTTTGTATTTCACTTCCCTAGTTAGTCGGGATTACTAATTTTTTATGGTACTGCTCGTTGCATCTTCGTATTAAGTTTCTTGTAATAGTATATCTAGTATCTTCTTTATGAAGTCTCTTGTTGGCATTTAGTATTCAGGTCACTTGTGCAATGCTTGTTCTAGCTTTTTCAACTACCTTAGCTAATAAAGTAACTTACCCTTCGACTTTTAACTTGTTTATTTACTTGTTGTTTAATAAGGTTAGTTCACATCGTTACTGTTTCAATTTCGGAGTGAAATATATCCTAATTACATCAGTTGAAATAAGGACAAGTGTTTGAAGCTCAAAAATATATCTTGCCAAATCTAGTGATATATACAAATCTTAAACCAAAGCAAGTTTGTTGCACAAATGCCAGTCAAACGTCATAAACTCCCCTTTTCATCTTTTGGTGCGACAAAAAATGGTAACTATAGAACATTTTGTGACAAAACCCACTTACAGAGGGAGCATTTACCCGTACTTATAAAATTAATCACGCGTCCCATTGTCAATGTGTGTTGTTGGTAAACTTCTGTGTTCACAATACTATTGTTATTTCTATTGTTACAGAATAAAAAATTGATACAGATCGCGAGACCTATTATGTTGCGTTTCCCAAATAAATTTGCCTTGCGCAAAGGATTAATGGATACGTCTTATTTATTAGTACTCTTAGTTGATTGATAAATATTACTTATGTCATTAATGTGATCATTGAATAGAAGAAAAGGTTAAACTGAACTGAACAAATTGATGCTTCTGCATCAAAGTTCCTCAAGAGAAACTAAATTAGAAAAATTATGACATGCAATATTTGTAAATTATAAGCTCTCATTAGGTACTGGTTTATGTATTATCTCTAATTACAATATAATAATAATCATAAGTACCTTAACTGTTCCATGTAAATATAAAATAAAACGTAATCTCTTATTTAAAATTTATATCAATTGCTTCAGATTTTCGATATGAGGCGGTATGTGAATTTAGATTCCAAATGTTAATGTTGCCGCTTGATTACTTATCTTTAATCTTTTAATCAATGTGGTTGAGTTACACATTAAAGTTCGGGTAACGGATTTTTTCGGATTGTTTATGGTAAAATTAAAATGCAACACGCGTTTTTCTTGTTTGGTTCTCAAACTTTATGGTAATATTACGATACTTTCGTTATTTGTTGCCATATTGTTTTCTTTTTTTACATATTTTTTTTTATGTTTTATTGGGCTGTTTCCGCATCTAACTTCTTGATTGGGCCATTGTACGTGTCAAAAATATAACATACTTTAGAAATGTATTAATATTATCTAAATTGTATATCATTATATGACCTAATTATAATTACTAAGTCTATTAATATATAAGACACCATACTGGTTGGTCTTGGTTGAAAGGGCAACGGAAATTAGCACTAAATATTTCAATAACACAAAATCGCGCCGTCTGTATTTATATAGAAAAAATATAAATATCAATCATCATAATAATAAATATAGTGATGATAATTCTGAATTCGTCGATTGATCTAATAACCTCAAGGTGTTTTGTTGGATATTTATCAAAACATGTGAGTGTGCTTCCAATTGGTATATCATTATAAGGTGATTTGTCTAAAACACTGAATCATTGACGACGCACATCGACACGTACCTTTATTATAATGCCATCACCGATTGGAATTCAATTGAGTTTATTCACATTCGACTATTTAATTAAACCCTGATTGAAAAATATTTTTTAAGGTTAAGTAAAAGTGAGTTTAAAAATAAAATGTGTTTCTGTATTTTTTAAGAACTTAAGCTTTTGTGGTTTTTTTTTGCAAGAAACTTTGCTATTACTTGCGTAAACGGCAATGATTGAGAAAAACGTAAAAAAATATCTAAAATATATTATAATAATATGAGTTTGTTTTATAAGATTGAATTGGTTTTATCACAAAAACAGTGTATGAATAAATTTATTATTTGTTTTAACATTTTTGACAGCCTTTAGTTTATTAATTCATTATGTGATTTTATCTTGATATTGAACTTTTAAAAGCAATTTAGTCGGTAATATTGGTAATAAAAGTAGTAGTAATGGATAAAATCTCCTTTTTTATAGTTTAATAATATGAATGTATAATAAATAAATAGCAACAGTTTGCTAGGCGTTAGAGACCACCTAAATAGCTATTAAGAATTTGACCTTAAACATAATGGCGGTAATAAAGATTGCAATGTTGACAAAACGCATACAAATAAGTTATTTGCATCATTAATTTCTTTTAGTAATATTTATTAGGTAGTTTAAAAAGTATCTTAGAATAAGGCAGTTAAGAAAAACATAAGCCTGTAATATACATAATGACGTTTTTAAGTGTGTACTTTATTACTAATTACTGTCGTACAGAGGATCACTGGCACCCATAACACAGATTTTTCTAGCTTGGGAGCCAGAAGACCCATATACTTGTGTAATCTAGCCAATACATAGTTTTTTTGTTGTTGTTGTTGTTATATCTATGTGTTCTTTCATATGTGGCAATAAATAAATATTATTATTATCCTCTTTATTTCTCGTAAATCTTAGAAAATATTTTTTATAACATTATGCTAAAAATTAAAAATATTATAAAAAACCTATTATTATTTAATAAAAGGTGGCAAAAATAAAGACCATAGTGGAATAAATCAATAAATCGTAAATCGACTCCGTACCTACTTCACTAATACTCTAGTAATAACATTTTTATACGTGGGAACGTCGTAATAATTGGAACATGCTTAATAAATTTGATAGGTGAACTATATATATGTATGTATATGTAGGAATATAAAAGAGACATACGAATAGACATCACGAAATCTTAGAAAGTGTAAATGCTACAAACTTAAAATTTGGCAGGTAGAGTCATCATAGGGAGTAGGAAGAAAATGATTTTCAAAAATTCTACCTTCATAATATGTGAATTTTTTGGTGTCAGTTAAAAATTGAGTTCTTTTTATTTACAACAAATGTATAAAATATAGAAACAAATGTACAACTATAATATATAAAAAACTTCTTCGAGGCTGCCGCTGCTGCCGATCGGCAAGGTTCCCAGAAGGCTGGCAGCGTTTCCTCTTTTATGGCCAAACTGATGCGTTGGCGGAAAAAGCTCCCCGCCCGCCGGGCACCCGAGGCCTCGATTAATTTTTCACATAAAATATTTGCGAAACGACGAGCGGTTTTTTATCTTTGTAACTTCTAGATAAAAACTGTTTTTTTTTTTAAATTAAATATTAGAATTAATTGATGGTTATTTACATTTTAAAAATAACGTTATAATGTTGTATATATTTTTTCAACTTTGATACAATTTTTATTTAGTAGGTACAAAAATAAGATAAAACTTTTTGACTGATAAAAACAAAAAACATGACAAAACTAAAAGCACGCTCCAATTTTAAGTTTTCTAAATACCGCGAATCCAATTCCACACTTCAGTTTATGACATTAATATGAGTATGTATTATTCACCAACATAAATTTCATGCGGCGATCAATCGAGTTACACTCAACAAAAGTTATTGTACGAATAATTTGTGTCAAAATGATTACTCGAATTTTGATACGGTTGTAGGGTTTTCAATGAACTTTGAGTTGCTTTGAGTTGGATTTGAGGCAGTTTTGTACCTTTGTCCTTTAATTTGAATGCGCAGGCATGACGTAGTTTGATATGGTAGCCTTCTCTTATTTATACCGACTTCACAAAAAGGAAGAGGTTCTATGTTCGAATGTGGGTATCCTTTTATTTATATACACTGATTTCTTCGTCAATTATGAGCCGATTTAAAAAAAACTTGTAATGGTTCCATTGTCACCAAGGCGGAAATAGATGAACGCTTCCTTTGGAAATCTAGGGAAATGTTAGTAATTATAATTCTTACTGAATATTGTAGCGACATTAACAAAATTTTGCCTTGGTTTGTCAAATATTTAAGTGTATATAGAAAACGCAATTTGTTAATAGCAAATATTAAACAGTTTATTTTTTATTTAAGTGTATTTTTTTTGTTCACATATTTTTTTCCATATTGTCCATGACCCGACGCGGAAATAGGATCAAGAACACAATTTTATCCGCGAGCAAACTCAACGGGTGGTCTAACGAATTAATTTGTATGCAATTATCAATAGACGGACCGTTTTAGTTATCTATATTTATTTATTCACTAGATTTTATCAATTTTCACTTCTATGGAATTTAGATGTAAAATAAAAAAAACTATTAAATATCAAATCACTAAAGTCAAATAGGGATGTACTTATCTATATTGAAGAAAAAATACTTAATAATACTCTAAGACTAAAACATCGAACATGTTTTAAAATGTATATTTCTAATGATTTTTAATATCGAATCTAACCACAAAAAGTAGATCATTTGACAGTGCATAAATATGACGTCACAAGCCAGTATTTCATACAAAACGATCGTTTAACATTATACCTATATATGTCAGTCAACATCCCCATGTCTGCATAATATATATTTAGTAAAACACGTATCTGTCACATAAATCGGTGAATACATTTTACTTTACATAAAATATAATACAGCTATGAGTATAATATACATACAAAATCAATATAAGCAAATTAATATATTTAAAAACACAGATAAAGCGCAGTTTGCATCTGTATTAGATAGCGAACACCCAGATATAAGCATTTATAATTTAACCGATATACCTAATAAACTTTATTTTTTATTAAACTGTCATCTCTGGACTATACACAGTGAAAAGTTCATCTCACATTATATGCAAATATTGGGCTGATCAAAATTTATGTTAAGAATATAGTAATATCTATTGAACTAACTAAAAATAATCTAAAATTATGGTTTTAGTAGTCTGATAAAAGTAAAATAACGAAGAACGTTTTTTTGTTTCAATTTAAAATTACCGAATTGTTTGCTAAATGTTATTGTCTTTTTTTTTGTTCATTACTTATTTTTCTGTTCATAATATGATTATCATATACTTAAACTAAAATTTACGCTTGCAGCCCTTAATTATTTTTTTATATTTTTCCATTAACAGACATTAAAACTAAAATTAATCTGCTTAGCAGAATCTATCTAAAAATAGCGCGTATAATATTGGATTTAAAATCCGACTTAATTTATCTCATAAAAATGATAATTACAATCACCATCAACGCTTGTCATCATCATAATGGCTGCTCACAGTCACCTTTTCGTCATTATTCAGAGCTTAAAACCATCAAAGTAATTAAAATCTTGAACGATATCCATAATATTAACTTAAAACTCGTTTATTAAAAAAAAAACACATTCCACTTTTGATAATGATCACCAATCCACATACTTGCATATTGATACAAAAAATAAAGCGAATTATAAACGGCGGTATTCAGTGTATCACGTTACAATATCGAAACATTTAATATATGAGATTGAGATGTTATAGGAACGTCCCAAATAAAATTATTACAAAAATAAGAATGGCAAAAGTGGCACATCAGTGGCATGACAGTTTTAGTTTTCGTCGATTGGCACGAAAACAAAAACTTTTTTTTAATGATATGATTTTTAACATCAAATAAAAATAAGACACAAATATACAGTTATGCAGTAGTATAGACATAAAACAATCTTACTTGATCTAAATACAAACGATTACCCTTCTACAATGACACAATGCTGTCACAAAAAATACGATTTATTCATACGGAAGCTCACAATGAAGTGCTCTTCATAACATGACCCCTATAACCCGAAAACTGGTTTCAATCGCCACATTTATTTACTGTAACATAAGAGGGTTAAGTACTACATTTTTTTTACAAAGATTAAAGTCTATTATTTGAATATTACGCCACTTATGCAAACAATAACTTACACACCAGAAGTCAATTTTGTGAACTGGTTTCGAAAATGCGGTAATAAATTATTTGTACGTGAGACAATGATTTTGATGTACGATTTTAGTTAATGCGTCATACGTTTTGTTTATGGGAACATTTTTTTTTATAAACGTTGACATTTTATTTAGGGTAACCTGAAAACTTGTAACGATGTATTAAATATTTCAATGCAATCTCATATTGATATCGATATTACAGATAAGAATAATGTACAAATAATTACAATACACTCAGTTAAACTCTTTTGAATTTTGTAGTATATCAGTTATCTGTTTTTTTTATACTACAAGTTTTGCTTTGTTTAGCTGCGAATGAAGATTGTCTTTGTGTACGTTTATTACCGATATATTTAGACGCTGCTAAATCATAAGGCTTTTTTCGAGGCCGTATATAAACGATTTCGTACGAAAAAATCGCAATCGAAAATTACCTATCAAAACTCGTTACAGATATAACTTTAATCGATAAACGTTGATTCGCTCTCATTCATCGCAATCGGATAACAGCTCTAATAACGCGTTAAGCCTGTATTGTTCCGATAACGTGTTATTATAACAGTTATTTGAAAATTATAAGTTAATAGCTACTAATTTGTGAATCGCTCTGTTATTATATACTGCAATAAATTTCTTTGTAACTCTTTGAAGTGTGTACTTTAGTATTTTTATGATATGTTGAAATATTCATATTTTACTTTTGTCTCATACGAAAGTATTTCTAACTAGAAAGGTGATATAATTTAATTTGGCTAAGTATATGATATGATTATTTTCACTTAACACATAAGTTCCAAAATCATTTTCATTTAAATGATTGAAAAACAAAAGAAAATGTTTCTTTTTATTTTATAGGCAAAAAAAAATTGTTTTCAAACTATTACAATTCTTTTTGTTATAGATTAAATTGTGTTAGATATTTTAAGAGGTTAAAAAGTAGGTTGTACCAAGCTTCGAGGGCCTTTAAGGTATTGTAAAAAGGTCTAAAACACATAGTATTTACTTAATGCAACAATAAAACATAGTAAAAAAAACGTTAGAATTTTAAAAAACTAGCTTATATATTAAATTATATTGGTAAGGCCTGTGATAGGAATCGTGCTTTTAAAGATTTCACTTTTTAAATAATCATGTATTTGTATCCTATATATTTTGCATAAATTAACATAAATGGTTGTAGAATATAACAATAGAAAACGATGATTACGAAAATATAGCGTAATATATTTTTGTTGATTGAATATAGATAAATTTTATTATATTTTTATGTGTCATAAAAATATGAAGCCGCTGTGTTTAGGCACTTGTTACTTTTTATCGTTTTAAACTTATTTCTTTTTATTTTATACTAATTGTTATTTTTGTGTTATGGTTACGTAATAAGACAAATATTCTTTAGTTTTCTTTTTTAGAATAATAATTTCTTGACTATAAACGGTCACTGATATTAAGCCATCCATAAAGTGTGTTAGTGAGCTAGTTTGCGATGGCAAGATTTAAGACATTTGGTCTAAAAAATTTTAGAAACAAATAGTATTCTTTTAGTTGAAAAATTACCATTTATTTTTTCAAATCATAAATTCAGGCATTTCTAAATTAATCTAGATGTATTTCAATAACTTCAAATAGCTGTTAATTATTTTTAATGTTGCATTTTTAATTAAGACTAAAACGATTATACGATTCCTAAAAATCTAAATCGATTCGATATCGAGTTCGATGGTATAACGTTTTTGTTCTAATACGTTATTAATAATATTTTATTACTATACGCGATATCTCGTATGAGGCTAAATTAATATAGATAATCTAGATTTAACGATATAAACTTTAGATTAAGGTTAGAATGTTTGTGCGCCAACTAACTCAGTGAACCGTATAATTTGGTGACACAATGAAACTATTTACATAATAAATCAATTAAAATTGGAATTCTGTCACATTCTAAATTCAAATTTGTATTCAAGGAAATAACTTGATAACGATCTGATCATACCAAGTGGATCAACAACGTATGCACCAAACAACAGCTAAAATAGTACAAGTTCATGATTGCCTCGTAACTGTTGTAAGTTTTTTTTTTTTTTATTCTGGATAGGCTTGTGTTTGACCACAATCTCACCATGGTAAGTGATGATGTGGCCGAAGATGGTAATCACACAAAGCCTAGATGGGAAGCCTAGAAGTTTAAACCTTTTGTATGTATTACGTAGTAAATACATAAATATAAAGAATATAATATAATTCATGTGTCTATAACTGAACTCCTTTTAAACGACTGGACAGACTTTGATGATATTTGAGTGTGTGATCAAGTTGATTCGAGAATCCATACCAATATTATAAATGCGAAAGTGTGTCTGTCTGTCTGTTACCTCTTCACGCTTAAACCACTGAACCGATTTAGATGAAATTTATCATAGAGATATATGGAACCTTGGAGAAGGACATAAGATACTTTATATCGCGGGAAAAGATAAACTAGTGGTTTAAATTCATAGTTTGACCCGGAAGGTGGCGCTGTAATTGGGTTCTAGTTTTTTTTTAGTTTGAGGGTAGGACAACCTCAGTCCGGCTAGTACTATTGCAACTAAATAAATGACTGTTGATGACTGACATAATATTATAGTCATGATGACGTAACTACTAAATTGAAACGTAAAAAAAATCTTAACTTGAGTAGGTACTCTCCATTCGTCAGACGCGCTCACTCCTGAATCTTAATTCGATGTTAATATTATTACTATTTACGACAGAGCCTTTTATAAATGAGACGCCGATGTGATACATATTGTTTTGTTGAATTCAAGATCGTTAAACTTTGGATAGGTAATTTACATAGGTTTCGCACGTGCAGGCAAATATTATGAAATCTTTACAAAATATTTAGTAGCACCGTTTTAAAATAAATAAACTGGTTATGTAGAAAATAGGTTTCGTTTAGTTTTATTTCCCTATTCTGAAACATTTTATTTCCTTTTTATAACACGTGTAGCGACTGTCCAACTTTTAACGATCTACGTCAATGAGGCACGATTTCTTAAGGTCTGCACCACACCCACGGATGAGAGTGCTTCGGGAACCTTTGACCCGCATAATGTAGACGAGGCTTTATTGAAGAAAATAACAATAAATTTCACTTGTACTCTGACCTTTACAAAAATATGTCGTTTATTAGGAGTATGTTGTAGTTGTTGGATATTTATGACTACAGTAAATGTTTAGAAGATAAAATATTTATTAGTTTTTTGTTAAAAAATAATCCGCAATTTTTTCGATGACTTAGCTCCAAAACAGCTACAATTGACAAAAGATTATTTTCGGTGCATGGATGTTTCTTTGAAGTCGATTAAGTTTATGAATATGCTTTTTGATTTAAAAAAAATGGAATAATAACTTACGCCCCATTTTTCAGAAATTACTTTAACTATAGAAAAATCGCCTTGTGAAGTAATATGAAAATAAGCATGTATTATAAACAGAAAATTTAGAATTGTAAAGATATCAATACACTTGAAATAACGAGTGCGAAGAAATACAATATTTATGAATATTGTGTAAACATTAACAGCAAACTGCGAAAAAAACAGGATTCCTCTACACCGGCCGCATTATCTTGAAATCTTTAGTACGCATGTGTCGGGTTTTTATTGAAATAGGCCATGGCTTAATGAATACATATAGGCAATTATTACTTCATTGGTTAGAACGAAGAATTCTTGAGATTGGTAGTACAAGATAAACGAATAAGACGTAAAGTTTTGTTTACTACTTGTTTGTTTATATGGTTTCTGTTAACTTGAAAACGTTAATTTGCATTATTTTTATGTTAGCCACATTAAAAGTCATTGAGATATTTTTTTACATCGTAATAGGCAGGTGTTTAAAAACAGCTTTTTTACTGCATTTTAATTACTATATTTTGATGACTCAACTCGAACGATATGCCAAAAATGTCAATAAAGCTTTTAACTATCACACTTTCTGTTATAAATTCAAGTGTGTTTGTTGGTTTGTTTTACTTTAACGCAGCAATGGTTTAACTACATTTAAATGCATAGAGATAGTTAATGTGCAGCTTATTTTTATTTGATTAAGTGGGTCAACTGATATTAAGTGATCTCCACTGCATAATCGCAACACTAAAAGAATCACAGATATTTTGCCTTCTTTTAAAAGCAAATACCGCCGCTAGAAGTCGATTCCACAGGTCTTACGTGCGTGGAAAGAAAGAACACGTAAAACGCACAGTGATAGATCGTCAAACGTCGTGGCATGGATAGTTTTTCGTAGAGTTTTGAGTTGTTCGATGAAATTTAACAGCAATTTTTTATCCTGGTAATGTTGGTAATAATAGGTCATACTTGGGTAAGTATGTATTTTGTAATCAAAATTTGGACTTTTGTCGGTGTAGTTCATTCACCCCATAGTTCGTAACTCATAGTCCTTTAAATCACACAATTCGAAAACACTACTTACCTAGTTTGAAAACGACCAAAGAACCGCCCCAAAATTTAGCCAATTTTCAACCACCCGGAGAGATAGCCAAGCTTCGTTTCATCATGTATCATACCTAAAACAAAAAAATACAATTTATCCATCAAGTCTACCCACATATTGGAGAGTTCACAAATGAGTGATCGAGTGAACTGTGCCCGTCAGTCAGTCAACACTGATCTAAATAAAACACGTCAGAATTAAAACTGACGTGGCTTTAACTGCGCGGGCGCACGTCTCGGGCCCGAACGGACTCTATGGCGCCCAATTAAATCGCGACTCGGGTGATGAAAAAAATGTGATGCAGTTACAAATATTTTTAGTGTGGTTCCGTAGTTTTATTTTAATTTTACAGGGTGGTAAATATTTTTTTTTTTACCTTGGATTGGCATAGTTAAAAATAATCTTACTTCGGTAAGTGATGATGTGGCGGAAGTCAGCAATGAAAACTGTGAAGCTTATGACTGTAATTTTTGATTTACCTACTTCGACGTCATATTTCACAAATGAAACAAAAATACAAGATTTCTATGTTAATTATTTTTATGATACCATTTCCTAAAGCGAAGTGACGATATTATGTGAATGAAGTGGTCGTAAAATATTTTTTACGACGATCAATGCTTTGATAGCGACCCGGTATGTTTGAGTGACAGAAAGGTGCGACCTCACGTCTATAGCAAATGTCAAAATGACATAAACTCGTATTTTAATTCTCAATGAAACACGGTCGGTATTGAATGAAAAATTAAAATTTATAATTTAAAAGCTATCCCCGCGGTTTGACCCGCGTTATGCTCATTCAAAAATAAAAACAGCTGTCTGCTAAATTCATTCAACAAACGCGCAAAGTTAAAATAGTCATTAAGTTTTCTAAAATTTTCTCCGCAATTTTCTAAATTTTCTTTCCCGACGAACCAGAAAGCTTAAAAAAAAAAGATAAATGGAATCAGTAAAGTCGTTCTCAAATTATGGCGGGTAATTATAATGTTTATATAATTTTGATATGTCTATTTAAATTACATTCTACAGTTGCTTAAAATGTTTATAGTTAGAAATGATAAGTAAATGTAATTGTTTTTTTATAATTTTGTTAACTAATTCTGGCGATTTAATAATCTAGATAAAACCAGAATAGAAAGAAGCGTGTCAGATTTTCGTACGTGGACTTATAACAATTGTGTGCTCTGATTGAACATAAATGATTCCTTTTGGTTTAATCTTAGTGGGTCAGGAGAAAATTAAATTTTTGATAGTATTTTTTAAATTGCTCTCTGGGTCTCTTAAAATCAAAATCAAAAGAACTCATTATAAGTATTTTTAATCGTCACATGTTTGATATTCATACGATTTTTTTTTTACTCTAATGCTCGGTTCCTTATGGCATATTTGACTTTTACCTGTAGACATTATTAATACCAGGAGGATTGCCAATCTACCTTCTGTACTTTAAAAATTTGATCAACATTTGAGCCACCCTCAAGTTAAAAATCTGTCGCCAAGCGGTGTGTTACGGCAGTTGCGCTTGATAGTCTTCAAGGTTTTGTTAAAGGCAATTCCCCTGCTATTTAAATGTCTATCATGGTGGCGCTAGTCACTTACCACCAGGTGAGGAACATTTCTTTAAAAAATTGCCTCAGTTCTAACATTTTCCATGCGGATCCCTTTTGTTTAGATCACGTTCGCCATCGGGTCGCGAATCAGATGTGACGTGAGTTGTGTTGTGCTGTTATTAAGGCGAAGATAGTAATTTGTACCCCAGAGTAAATACCATGTCTGTATCTTCTGACTCTTTCATTTTCCCGCGGAATTCAATTACGCAGGTTCGGTAATCATTGAGGAAGTGACACGTAGATTTTGAAAAAAAAAACTTGTTAATTTTTTTCAACTGTTTTGTCAATAAACACTTTTATGACAAATTATGAGACAAAAAAATAAAATAAAAAAATGCATACGTAATTAATGAATATTATTGAAATTATTGATTGTTTTTGAAAAGAGTCATTGCTGAGTTTAATGTCGGCTCTACTCAGCAAAAGCAACCTTTTGAGCCGTGCTTTAGAGTCTAGTAAGTTACTTGTAAAGGCCTATTCATCAAAATATTTTTAAATAATCAAAACTAATACAGTATTTTTTCATTAACTCCATATAATTATTTAAAAACTATTACAATTAATTTAGGAACTACTTTTAGAAATAATACTGTTTATAGCAGCTTCCACTTAACAGGCTAGAAAGTTCGCAATGAGCGAGGTCGAGTGGATCTTCATTAAGGCCTGGCTACACTGTCGCCCTTCGTAATTAAAGCCGGTTTACATTGGCGCCCTCTAGACGACCCAGTTTCAATTAGCAAATATTCTAGAACTTTATTTTATTATCGAACGAAAAGGAAAAAATTTACCTTGTCAATAGTGTTTTTACATTTTTCTTCAAGTGTAATCTATCTATATCTATACTAGCTATCCCCCGCGGTTCTTTTCCATGAATACAAAGTATCCCGTCTCTTATTCCAGGATATAATCTATTATTGTGCCAAGTTTCATCAAAATCGGTTAAGTAAGTTTTATCGAAACTTTATTACATTAATCTCGAAATTTGGGAAAATATAAATGCTACAAACTTTTTAGGTAGGGAGATTCTTATTAGGAAGTAGGTAAGTAGGCCAAGAAAGGAGTTTAGAAAATTCAACCCCTAACGTGGTTTGCTCGGGAACGCGGGTGAAACCGCGGGGGACAACTTGTATCGTTATATATTTACGAAGGAAAATTCCTACATACAAAAAAAGATTCTGACAATGAAAATAAACAATCAGTAAAAATTGTAAAAAAAAGAGATAATAATTTGCATAATATTAAATTCGTAGTAAAACTGCGCAATATATTTCGACCGATGTTTCCCTCTTGAATACTTACCTTGTTTTTAGAGGAAAATATTGACTCGTAGTCATTAACATCCAATGTGAATTATTGATTTCTGTCTTTTTCCAAAGCTATACAATGAACAGAGATGGATACTTTGTGAGTGACTCGTTTTGATCGGGATATCCTCCTAGGTGTCACTTAGTAACTATTTACTTAAAAAAACAGAATTCAAGGAATCGCGAATCAAGTAATTTTGAAGAAAAAATTTAAAGAAATTACCAGTTCTTATAAGGCGATGATAGCTCAGTGGTAAGTGACGTCGGATACCGCGGCAAAGGTCGTGGGTTCGAATCCTACAATGAGCTTGGGCTTTCAGTGAAGGAAAACATCGTGAGGAAACCATAGCACGGTGGTAGGGTGCTTTGTAGTACCCGACTGACTGGCTACGACCCTCAAGTTGAAAATCTGTCGCCAAGCACCTATCGGTGTGTTCCGACAGCTGCACTTGAGAGCCAGTTCCCATCTAGGCTTTGTGTGCATACCACCTTCGGCCACATCATCACTTACCATAGTGAGATTGTAGTCAAACACAACACAATGCAGAAAAAAAAACTTCATTAGTTGCTACTCCAAAGCTAAGCCTCCAAATTCAGTATTTACAAAGTCATGCCAAAAGGAATAGCCAACACAAGCAGTTAAAGTGGAAATGTATGCGTAATTATGTTTAAGACTCGAATTGTATCTATTTGCATAATAGATCATTATCGACTAGTTTCATTTTCTACGACACGGAGTCGTGAGAACTGTACGACAAATCTGTTAAACTTGTTGGTATATAAGTAAGGAAATTTATGATTGTTTACCCAATCACTAGACGTGATCGGAGGTCCCGCCTTAAAAAAAAAATGTTGAATTAAATTTGTAGCTACAATATTTTTGCGTATTTAAAATAAAATTGGAGCATCAAAAGTTGGCAGCCCTATCTTTTTCAAATAATTATCGGACTTTTTGGCGAGAACTTGCGAAGTGACGTTGCGTTTTCGTTTTATTATCATATTTTTTTTTAGTTTTACTATATAATATCGGTGGTGCTTTGTCCAATAAAGATCAATATAAGTCCACAAATAAAATTAAATAAAAGCGCTTATCGTGACTTTTTAGTGTGTCCCAAAAAAGACAAGGATTATAACATAAATAAAAGATGAATATTAAAACTGAAGAAAAAGTATGCGACTGAAAGTCTTTGTATCTATGGTCATGACTAAAGATTATTAAAAAATCAAACAAATATCTTTTGTCAAACTCATTTCAAATAGAGAACAAGAACATTTCATATTTACCGATGCTTTCGCTCAAGTAACTCAACAAAGTAACATACATAGAACATACACGGAGCTAAGTTAGGGAAACTCAACTGAGCTCTGCCAGCAAACACATTCTACTTAAATTATTACCATACCGCGCAAACCACAATGTTACTTTCCTTTGACATAAAATGTTGGAAAAGTCGCATGCTCTTTTGTTTACGATGACCTTTAACAAAATACATGGTTTCAATCCATCTATAAAAGATTTATCTATTCAGAAACTTGGCGACACTTTCACTTGATTTCAAAGTGTTGGGTTAGTTTAATGTCTGATTAGGATATAATATTGGATCGTTTAGGGTTATTTTATCTACATTTTAATTACCTATATAGGTAATCATGTCTGAAGATAATCTTAGTCGTAAGAATTAGAAATGAGTCACTTGAAACTTTTTTAGAAGTTTTTTTTTCTAAATTTAGCATATTGGTTGGCATTAGCTTTGGTTATTTCTGTTCATTTAAAAATGTTTAAAAACCTTGACCATATTTAATGGTGAGACTTAAGAGACTTGCCTAGAGATAATCTAGTTTTTCAAATAAAGATCTGTGACATTAAAAAATAACAATAATAGAAAAATATTCCTTTGCAAAAATACTATCGAAAAATCAATTTAAGTTGCGGATTTATTGATTTTATTGAATCAACAGACATCTGCTTGATATATCTGGTACAGAAGCATACCAATGATCTTATCGATATGTTCAATCTTTATATCGATAAAGATGTCGATGATAATAGCACCGACTTCTCGATTAGTCGCAAACGCGGTAATAAATATCGACTCACCGCACCTTATTATGCATAATTATTAGGTGATTAGTTTAAACAATTCCGCACGAGAGTCGAACTTGCGACCTCTGATGACATCATCAGGCAAATTTAAAATATGTGGATTTATAATTCAGATTACTGTTCAGTATTAGAGTCGATGACCTAAAAGTGTGGCAAAAGGTATTTTAAATTTTTTTAGACTTCAATATCTTGGCTATTTGACACTTTCAGTAATTTATTAGTGATATTTCTCTATTTTTTATTAAGAAAATGTCAATAAATACCAGAATTAAACCAATGTTTTTTTTTTCAAATGGGGTTATGGGTTATTTGACCACGGTGACATCATAAATCGAGTCGTGATAATGACCGAAGGCGGTCAGTCTAGATAGGTACACATTGAAGGTACAGAGTCCTATCCTATCCTACTAATATTATAAATGTGAAAGTTTGGATGGATGTATGTTTGTTACTCATTTACGCCAGAACGGCTGAACGGATCTGAATGAAATTTGGCATAGAGATATATTATAGTCTGGAATAGCACATAGGCTACTTTTTATCCCGGGAAAAGATAAAATCCTTCAAGAACGCGGGTGAAACCGCGCCGAACATGCTACATATTATAAATGCGAAAGTATGTTTGGATGTGTGTGAAGATGTTTGTTACTCTTTCACGCAAAAACTACTGGATGGATTTTAATGAAACTTGGTACACAGGTAGATCATATACTAGTGCTATTCTAGGATACTATTTATCCCGGCAAAATATAAGATCCTTCAGGAACGCGGGTGAAACCGCGGGGCGGAAAACTAGTCTTAAATATGTTTCATACAGCAAAAAATAAAAAAGTTCAACTTTTATAAGATGAAATTCCTTTTAACTTTTTCACAACAAACAACCGGGTTATTGCACAAAAATTGTGGCCACTTTTTCTGTTCAGACTGGATCCCCCATCAATGAAGGTAAAGTTATGATGGTGGCGACGTGGGAGGGCGCGATGACACATGCGGAAATCACTTTGACCCAAATTTGGGTCATTTGGGGTCAGGTTGTTTCACACCTGAGTTTCGAGTGCATCGATCATTGCGATTTGCTTTTGTTGGCGTGTATGACATTATTTAAATCAATGAAATAATAAATATATTGAAATGTCTTTGATAAATAGTGTTACGTGTTGTTTCCATTTGGGTTTTCCAGTTTTATAAAGTACCAAAATACTTCAAGTCATATAAATTTATCATTATTTTTATCACTTTGGTAACTAATTAGGTGGACTTATCTGGTATGTTTATTAAGTCTCTATAGAAACTCAAGTGCAGTTGTCAAGACACTGTTAGGTGCTTGCTAGATTTCCATCGTGAGGATGGGACCGACAGGCTGGTACGGTACGATAAAGTATTGAGCCTTCATTGCCAGTGTTTTTTTTTTATAAAAACTACGTATATTTAAAAAAAAAGTTTAAACAATTTTTGAAATTTGATAAATATTTGAACTGCTTACACTGTTACAAAATGTTTGAGGTAATACTAGTTAAATCCTATTTTTGAGATCTAAATGGAAACAATTTTTCCAAGTGAAAATAAAATCATATTTTTATTTTCTACGTTTTTTTCAAAGCTTCCTTTTCAAGGGGTGAAATTTCATAACTCAATATAAAAAGATTTATAGAAACAACAACCTCAATTTTTTTACCACATCAAGGCCCTCTAATTATGTGACGAAACTAAAACTTAATTTAATGAGCAAAGTGGTGGTCAGTTAGTTATGACCTCTATTTAATTACATTGGTTCTGTTTATATGTGTGCTAATGTAAGCTTACATTATTAGTAATACTTTAATAGCCATATTTGATTTAGTCGTTAGGTTTCATTCTTAATCTCTTTTTGGTATAAACTTGAAAATGTATTCCATTAAAATCTTGCGGATTGCAAGATCCGCAAAGCATTATTTTTTCTATTCTAGACCTTTAAGCCATTTCTTTATTTTAAATATTCTTTTATGTTATAGTCACGTTATATTGTCACATTCACTGTAAAGTCTAGTCTTCGTCCGTAAAAGTCTGGTCAGGTTTTAGTTCAATTGGCGGCTGTTCCACTAAAACTTTTCACGGACTTTTTGCGACAACTTGAGAAGTCACGATACACGCTTTAATTTCACTTCACTTGTGCACTTAGATTGATCTTTATTTGGCGAAACACCACCGATTTAATTCAATAAAACTCAAAATACACGATATTTATGAAAATAAACCGAAAACGAAACGTCTCTTCGCAAGTTCCCGCCAAAAAGTTCACAGATATATAAAGACCGTAAAGACATCCTTAGACAAATAAAGATGCGGAACAAAAATATTACATAAACCTGCTTTTCAATGAAAACTGTATAAAACTTAGCCTATTAACTTATTTCACCCTCAAACTTACTCAAGTGTTTATCGAGTTCTGAATTATCCTCAGCCTCATTATATTATTTGTCGAAAAAAATATTTATTAAAATTAAATAAAGAAAACCTAAAAAGCCGAATGCTAAAGTGTTCAAATCGTTCAAATTAACTCGTCTGTCACTATGTTAGGAATTTTGACATTTCATGTCAACACGAGAGCAAGACTGACAGATAAAAAGAGAGCCAAGTCCGTTCATGATTTAAACGAGACAGTCGTTGTAATAAAATAATAATTTAAATTGGATCACGAACTAACTTCATACGTTAAATGTTACGTGATTTGACGCGCGTGTATCATGACGTCTGATTTAGATCTTGTCAGTGATACGGTTGTATCATTATCAGATAATGTTTATAACTCGTTTGTTTTGTCTGAGAATGTTTTGTAGTTAATTATTTAAATACTGTGGTTTTTTATGGATAATGATTTGTAAGTAAGGATGAAAGGGATATCGAGAAATCGTTTTATTTTGCTGGTGATTTGAAGTTTCCGTTTCAACATACATATTATTGTATTAGTTTAAGAATCAAATTGTTAAACATTTGAAAAAAAGTCAATACCTATAGCCATATGATCCAAAAATATTTACAAAATGTAACCTTGCTGAGATCTTTGCCGGTTCTTCTCAGTTGTTGTCTGACTTCCGAATCGGTGGTATCTTCTGTAATTCGACTTTCATAAGTGCCCTTAACTGAATAAATGGTTATGACTTTGACTTCGAATATGTGTCCCTTTAATACCACCTCACCCCTATGTTTGGAAAGGGTTTTTTGTGCAGTGGCAAGGAGTTTTTTCCGCCTACGCATTAATTTGGCCATCCAAAGTGTGCTGTCAGCCTGCTGGGAATCTTGCCGATCGGTAGCGACGGAAGCTTTGAGGATTTTTAAATTCTAGGTTGCGTTTTTGTATACCTATTGGATTTAAATTTATTAACAAAATTTTGATTATATAATTCTAGTCTAATACTGAATCTGACTACTGAAATAAAATTGTGTAAGAAGGGATTAAAAAAGTTTTTTTTTATTAATAGGGTTTTTAAAATATAAAAAGCCCAATGGCTATCGATTAAAAGCTGCCTCAAGACTTTTGATTTAAAGATAAATGATATCAATGGAATATAGTTTAGTTTGTATTATTCAATAACCCATCATTATCTTTAGTATCTTTTAATTTAGGTACATTTTTTTGTGCAGCAATAACCATGACTTCTTTACGCCGCTCCGGTCAATAACAAATATGAGTCATATATTATTAAAAGGTGTGAGAAATTAAGCCAACGTGAACATCAAACAACTGCTAAACATAAATATTTTGTTCATAACTCTTTAATTACTGTCGAAATGTAAAAACATTACATAAAGTCGCAGTCGGATTGTAAGCGAGAGAACGTAAGTTCCACGAGCTTCTTTGTGTCAGACGTTACTACCATTGTGCTATCCTCGAGTAATTGCTGAGTTTATTGCCGGCTCTTCTCAGCAAAAGCAACCTTACAAACCGTGCATTAAAGTATTTTTTGTCATAATATACCAAATATGTGACGATTAAAAATACTTGTAATGAGTTCACTTAATGAAGAAATTTTAGAATTATTATAATTTAATTTGAAATCACCTTACAATCTGTAAGTCTTCATACATGAATTCAACTATATTTAACAGACACTAAGCCTCGTTTTATAAATCAAATACTAAAACAAAAGTCAAATTTAAAAATAAACCATATGTCAAAGGGCTAAACTGCAAATTCAACACATGACTTAAGCCCCAATTCTTTAATAATGCAGATCTTATATAACAATTCATTCAAAAAGTCACCAAGCATTAAAATCCGCTCTATTTCTCTCCCCGCTATTACTACGACCGCGAGCCAATTAATCCGATAGCTCATGTTGCATGATCCGGGTCGGAACGTCACGATGTGTCGACCTCTGACGGATCACGTCACTGGGGCACGAGTGTCGGACGATGCGTCAGAACCTCGTGTGAACTTGTCTTATGTTTGTTATTATAGGTATGTTTGTTATGAAAGGGCATTATGATATACCAGCTGTCCCCCACGATTTTTTCGAGGGATCTTATCTTTTTCCGGGATAAAATGTTTTTATGATCAGCTCACTTCAAAAGTCATTGTTTTAAAAAAATAAGAAAACTATAGGTCTTATTATGTCATAATTTAAGCTATTTTCCTTAACATAATAATGTTTTATGTTTTCTACCAAGATATGATCTTCCTGTTTGTCAGGTTTCATAAAAATCCGTTCAGCCGTTTTTGCGTGATTAGGCAAAAAATATCCAAAAATATTAACTCACATTTATAATATTTGTAGGACTAGGACTCGTAGGACGAGTTGGTTCCATAGTTTTACTCCGTTTTAAAATCACATTTTCCGGGATAAAAGTTCAAAAATTATTCCAGGCTATGAACTAACAATCACGATGAAAAATGGTGCTAACAAACAAACTTACTTTCGTTTTCAGACTTTTAAAATTAGAACTATGGCTCTTTTAAAGATTATCACATGATGGATAAAACTGAAGAGGTTTCTAGATATAATAGAGAGAAGTAATAACACTAAATTATCTGCAAATTGAAGACGTTTTAAAAAGTAAAGGTTCAAGTTGTAAATTGTTCTCAAACATCTACTAGGTCATTTCAACTGCATGTGGATATTCAAACCTTTGAGGCTTTATGTGTTTGCTACAAGGTCATATACTGGAGAGAAAAAAAAGTATTTTAATATTGGACTCACGCTTTAAAGTGTATTCAAAAAATGATTTTATAAGATCAAATGTCAAAACTGATATAAAAATCGGTCATAACTAAGTTGTACTAAAATAAAATAAAACCAAGAATGCTTATAAAAATATCGATAATTTTTATAGTAGATAAAAAAACCTATATAATGTTTATAAATGATAGAAAATTTTATACAATTTAAAGATGGCGTTGGCTTTTATATCTGATAGAAGAATTTAAATTAAAATGAAAATAATAATAATTGTTCCATAACGTACGATAATATAACCAGTATTTACCTAGTTTGTGTGTTATTATTTTTTTATGAGACCAATGTGATGTCTTTAAACCGGTAGCTTGTTTAAATAGCGCATTTGAAACTGTGAGAGTAGTCATAAACAAACGTTTGATCAAATCTTGGTTGTTGGTGTGTTCATTGAGCAACAGCTCCGTATTTTTTTTAACAAATGATAAATGCATAAAAGTATTTGTCTCTGTGATGAAAACAAATTAAAAAATATGGATAATTAAGGAGTAATATAACAGTTGGTTTAGTGTTTTATTAATCTGTTCAGCAACTCATGTTGCTGACCGAAAAAGTATTAATACAATTTAATTAAGCAACAAAACTCAGTTGTTCAAAAAGCCTATGTGTAAAAAAGTATATTACACATTTAAAAGTAATTTAATATACCTAAATAATAACACAGAACACGTACTATTTTTAAGATACAAGGAGACCAAAATTCAATAGTAATATTAACTAAACTTAATATTCATGTGACATATTATCAGTACCATATTAGTATAAAAGTTATTACTAATTTATACGTTAAAAAACACAAATTCCAGTTATCTCAGTACATTTAAGGCGCATTAAAAACGGAGAATTCTCTTAAAGAGCTAACAAAAAGCAGCCTGATATGAAAGTAAACTATACCCGTATGATTTCCTAGAAACTAACACAGTTACGCATTAGGTTGCTTAACACTGGCATATGCACTGAGTATAATTGCAAAACTGGGCCCATCGTGCTTCGTTTGCACTCACTTGACACTTATACTGTCAAGTGTAAGTGTATAATATTTTGACAGCTTTATTATTTTATATGTAAATTTTGCTCAGTAGTTGATACATAACATTGATGATTCAAATGTTTTTATTTAGAAATCAATAGGTATATTTAAATTGTTAGTTAAATTACTGACACCGCGTTGATGTCTTTTGTTAGCGCGTAACGCTGGTTGTTGCGTAAAAGAACTATTTGAGTGTTTTTTATTGTTCAAACTTTTACTTTTCAAAACTAATAATACTTAAATTAAACAATACTATTAATTAACAATACCGCATGATAATTTTTAAACTAATGTGAAAAAAAATGGACTAAATAAAAAATCAAATTATCCCAAGTTACTCGTTCAACTACTAAACGCTCTCTAAATGAGCCTGCTAGAAAGAATGTCCTCTCAGTAGCCCAGTGCAGGATATTTAAGCTTTTATAGTGCGCGCGTAAACGCCAAGCGCGAAATAGAGTCTGCCTAAGTTTATGCGCATGCGCAGTTAATAGTGCGGATTATACACTAGATGAGGTTTTTTTATTATTAAATTTTAAAAGTTCAACGGGTTTTTAATCGACAAAAAATTGCTTTTCAAAAGATCTGCTAAATTCTAATTGAGCTTCAATGCTTAAAAATACTTTTATACTGAAATTTAAAAAATGTATTTTATTTCTATTTTATAGCTTAGTAGAAAGTCCCTGACATTCCTAATAAGTTATCTGATAGATATATATTATTGCAGCCATTTTCTTTTAAAACAATGATAAAGGCTATAAGCCTGACAAAAAGCAGGCGGGTCACCTGGTGGTAAGTGACTACCGTTGCCTATAGACATGAGCAATACCACGGGGACTGCCAATGTGTTGTCGGTCTTTTTTACAATGCTTTAAACGCAACTGGCTCTCAAGTGCAACTACCAGAACACACGAACAGATGCTTGACGACACCAATTTAGCTAGTCAATAACTACCACCGTGCTGTGGTTTAATCACGAAGTTTTCCATCACCGAAAGCTCAAGCTCGTTGTAGGATTCGAACCCACGACCTTCGCCGCGGTATCCGACGTTACTACCACTGAGCTATCTTCGCCTTATATATCTAATTAGCTTTCATCCACGTTCCCGTGGGATCTTATCTTTTCCCGGGATAAAAATATAATCTGTGACACTCAGGGACCGTAGTTTTTAAGTTTACTCGTTACAAACAAAAATACAAATCATTCCTCTTTATAATATTAGTATAGATAAATATAGATATATACTTAATCTGGAATATAGCAGGAACCTTTGAAACAGACCCTTAGTTTTATTAACAGCCACTAATAAGCCTTTACACCATTAATAGAAAGAATTGCGCATCGTTTAGCAAACCCACTTTAATATCTCCATAAATTTAACTACTGTTTAAATTGTACTGTGGCGTAGTAGTAAATAATTTGATTAGTAGTTTTATGGCGGAATATAAATTTAATTAAAAACCCATTTTATTTTATACATTCTAAAAGGATATAAAAGGATTTTATTAATATTAAATGTGTAAGTAAATTTAATGAATTCATCCTATGCTTTGATGCATGTTTTTAATGTGTAATTTGTGGTTTATTAATTAATATAAATAAATAATAAATAAATATCCTCGGACATTTTTCACACACGGCTATCTGATCCCAAACTAAGCAGAGCTTGTATTATGGAAACCAGATGACTGATATACTACATATACTACTTTTTTTTTTTGTAAATACATACTTAAATAGATAATTACACCCAGACTCAGGACAAACAGACATGTTCATATATGATGAGTGTAATGTTATAATTTAGAATTATTTATTTATTTTCAGCCTTTAGCCTGTTAAAATGAGAAAAGGCAATGGAGGTTCTATTGCTTTTCGAAGATTCATATTTTTTAATTATTAGATAAATAATTTATTTTAAATTTAAGTAATACTAGCAAAAACACATTTTTTTCTAATATTAGTAGTAGGATTCTAATAACAATTATATGCGTATTAGTAATTTTTATAAAATATTGGTAATTTATATGCCACAAAATCTGTGTAATGGCATCTCAGGCCGCAACCGTTAGTCCCCGAAAAAAAAATGCCTCAAAATTAATTTGGATAAAAAAAATCTATACTCTCACTCTTGAAACACTTTATGTTAAAGCCTGAAAAGACAAACGGATTTAAAAAGTCAGGAATGGGGTCAAATAAATCTAAATGTCACAACATAAAACTCATTAACCGGTCGTCGGGCGCATGCGCATAGCTCACACCAGGTACCGGTACGTTAGAGAGAGTACACACTACTCACTACACGCTATTTGAAGTCGAGGGTGAATGACTTAAGTCATTATTTTAGGTGACAAAATCACCTAACTTTTTTTTTACTTTGGATAAGCTTGTATTTGACCCCAATCTCATCATGGTAAGTGATAATGTGGCCGAAGGTGGTAAGCAAAGCTTAGATGGGAACTGGTTCTCAAGTGCAGCTGTCGGAATACACCGATAGGTGCTTGGTGACAGATTTTCACCATGAGGGTGGTAGCCAGCCAGTCGGGTACCACCGTGCTCTGGTTTCCTCGCGATGTTTTCCTTCACAGGAAGCTCATGGTCACTGTAGGATTCGAACCCAGGACCTTCGCCGCGGTATCCGACGTCACTACCACTGAGCTATCATCCCCTTAAACTCTCGCTAGGTTTTGATTTAATAAATAATTTTCGAAAAACCATTCTTAAAACTTTTAAAATTCCATTTCCTATGTTAACCCTTTAAGGGCGAAATTATTAAAACTTTTTAATTGAATACACTATAAGAATGAGATACCTTCATGATGCGCTTTACAGTCGATTTTTTCCTTTATATATTCACAGCTTTCCGTCGAAGCAAGCTCCATTTGCGGACTTGTAAATTTAATTTCATATTAAATTGATCCCAAAGATAATTTCCTTCACCAAAGAGTCAGTTAGTATTTAGCATAAACACAAATTCTAAATCTGAATATAAAAACGGTACAACAAATAAAAACAAAGATTTCAAATGTCGAATCAATAAAACTAATCAAAAATAATATTGGACTAAATATCACAGATCCATAGTAATCTATTTTTTATTAACATCGTTATTATTTTTCACACGTTCGACTGTACCTGCAGGCGAAATATCAAATTTTATTGCGACCTATCGATCGAATATTCATTCTTTTCATATTTATTTTATATCGTGTTCAATGATATCAAAATCATGTTTTGACACAAATTATAGTAAATGTCAAATTAATTTTATGCAAGTAATTAAATTATAATGTGAATACATTAAAAATATCAAACACCGACATAATGCAACTGCATATAAGAAGATACATTTTAAAGTCCAAGTCAAAACCATTTATTCAGTTTAGGTCCTAGAAGGGCACTTTTTGTATTTTTAAGGACATTGCGTAAGGCCCTTTACTAACCAATAAAGTTTCAATAATTGACTGGTATTTATTCAAACTTTACATTATATTAATCACGCGACATGGCGGCCATAAACTGGCGCATATTCTAAAATAAACTCTACCATTGAATCACAATTAGTTATTTACAAAATAAATATTTATATGTATTTTAATGGATCTTGTGGTCTGTAAGTTAACTGTCGGTGTTACCTAACTTTGTCCTTCTCTGTTCTTAGCGCCAACTCGCTTTGTGTCTCGCTTGCACATTGACATCCGCGATATTTTAGGTTTATTTTTAACGATGTTTACAATATTTAATCAGAAAATTCAACTCAAAATATTTTTATTAAATGATCTCATTATAAGTTTTTTTTTCATAGTTCAATGATATTATTATTTGCGTCAGTACATGTGAAAATCTAAATTCTAACGCACGGTTCGGAAGGTTGCTTTTGCTAAGAAGATCACTCAGCAATTACTTTTGGTAAAAAAAGTTACTTAGACCTTTTGTAATCAATAAATTGAACAAGTCGTATAGATACTGTTCGCGAAGTGCTTCGCCATACTTCAGACAAAATCGTCATAAACCGCGATATAATTCAAAAATAATAGACTGAACCACAATTTCCAAATGAAACTAATTGGCGAACCTTTACCAGGTCAAAACTACTGAAATAACAACCAACATGGAAATAATCATTCAACTGAGAAGAACCGAGATAGAAAAGTTACACGATAAAATAAAATGTGGCAGTATCGTACTGACACCCTTTAAATTGGAAAATACCTGAAGCGTTTAACGTTAGCAATTGTAACGTAAACCAAATTGCAATCTTCTATAGCTATACTAAGAGTACACAATTGTTTAAAACTATAAAACACACCGTACAGCACGCTATTAAAGAAGAAGAGGTGAAAATACCATCAGTTGTCGCGTTGACCGCAGACACACCCTGTTGTAAAAACCTTAGCTGTTTCGAAACTTTCTACTTTGTCCCGAGATTACGAGGGTATAAGTTATAAGCGACGTGCGGGTTAAAAATGATTGTTTTCTGCACTGATACGAAGTGTTTGTAAGCTTTGATACCAAGTCAAAGTACTTTAATAAATAATAATAATAAATATTCTCGAACATTTTTCACACACGGCTATCTGATCCCAAACTAAGCAGAGCTTGTAATATGGAAACCAGATGACTGATATACTACATATACTACTTTTTTTTTTGTAAATACATACTTAAATAGATAATTACACCCAGACTCAGGACAAACAGACATGTTCATGCACACAAATGTTTGTCCTGGATGGGAATCGAACCCACGACCTGCGGAGTGATAGGCAATGTGTGAACCAACCACGCCAACCGGCCCGTCGAGTTTCCGTCGACTTTGGAGTATATTTTACATACATGTTTATTCCAAACTAGCTGTCCCCCGCAGTTTCACCCGCGTTCCCGTGGGAGCTTATCTTTTCCCGGGATAAAATAATAGTCTACAACACTCACAAATAATGAGGCTTTATATTGGTAAAAGAATTTTCAAAATCATTTCAGTAGATCCAGAGATTACCCCCTACAACCTCGCAAACTTTACCTCTTTTATAATATTAATACTTACAAGAATACTTATTTATGAAACGTCCCAGAAAAAGTAACCTGTCGTTATATAGCCCCTTATGGGCTCTCTATATAAAAAACCTTAATGCGTTAAAGAAAGACAAACCAACAAACACACTTTTTAATATTAGTATGATCTAAAATCTTAAAGAACTCGAGCCAATGCGGTTAATTGATAATTTAAAAAAAAGCAAATATACACTCTACCACAAAAAACGTTCACCGTTCTTTTTTTAAATTGTCTCGCGCTTAATGTAAAGCCTGTATTGCAATAAATGCATCATCTATGCTTATTAATCAGTAATAATCCTTCTTCAGCAATCGTTGCGCCATAAATATTAAATTCACTAAAATCGCTGCCAGTTTTTCACATGTCACAAAATACGAGTATGACATAAAGTTTGTGCGGTCTAAAAGACCTGGCTGCATTGTTACTATATAATTACAGGTAGGTACTTGTTCAGCGGCTCGACGTTTCTTTCAATGTAAACAGTGCGCATTTACTATTCACGATAACAACTTGTTGATTGTAACTTTATTTATTTTTAGATTTTTTTTTGCAATACAATCCGTCTCAAGCTGCACTTGAGAGCTAGTTTCCATCTAGGCTTTGTGTGCTTACCACCTTCGGCCACATCATAACTTACCATGGTGAGATGCGGTAAATGCGATGATAGCTCAGTGGTAGTGACGTCGGATACCGTGGGCGAATCCTACAATGAGCTTCAGCTTTCGGTGAAGGAAAACATCGTGAGGAAACAACAGCACGGTGGTAGGGTACTTTGTAGTACTCGACTGGCTGGCTACCACCCTCAAGTTGAAAATCTGTCGCCAAGCACCAGTTGGTGTGTTCCGGCAGTTGCACTTGAGAGCCAGTTGCCTTTGCCCTTAAGGCATTGTAATAAGGTGTACAACACGTTGGCAGTCCCCGTGGTATTGCTAATGTCTATAGGCGACGGTAGTCACTTACCATCAGGTGACGCGCCTGCCTCGTTGTCACAAGAACCCTGTCTCGTCCCCCGTCAATAGGCCCGAGCTACACTAAGTAATCCAACGATTACCCAAAATCTTTGTATCCCCCGGCGACGCTCTGACCTGAAGTACGTGGCTCACCTGGAGTAGCCTCAGCTGCCAGTCATCCAAATTCAAAACTTTAGGTATCTAGCTAGAGAGTGCCCTAAGCGCTAATACTAATAAGGCGATGATAGCTCAGTGGTAAGTGACGTCGAATACCGCAACGAAGGTCGTGGGTTCGAATCCTACAATGAGCTTGAGCTTTCGGTGAAGGAAAACATCGTGAGGAAACCATAGCGCGGTGGTAGGGTACTTTGTAGTACCCGACTGGCTGGCTACCACCCTCAAGTTGAAAATCTGTCGCCAAGCACCTATCGGTGTGTTCCGACAGCTGCACTTGAGAGCCAGTTCCCATCTAGGCTTTGTGTGCTTACCACCTTCGGCCACATCATCACTTACCATGGTGAGATTGTGGTCAAACACAAGCTTATCTAGAATAAAAAATAAATAAAAAATACTGTTATCTTTTTTTTAACTAAGACTTGACTGGAGTCTCATCAGGTTCAATAAATGAATGAAATGAAATGTTTATATATCATCCAAATAGGTCTTCACAAGATTGCTTTTGCTGATAATTGATAATTAAAAGAAATCATTATAATTATAAATGCGATAGTGATATTTGGTATCATTTGATGTCCTAATAGCAGAAAGAATCATGGACGCGGAAAGCCGATGGCATGGAGATAAATATAGGCTTTTAAGCTAGAAATAAAATGTGTTGTTTTTTCATATCCAAATATAATTTTACAAGCACCTATAGTTAAACTAATACCGGTTCTAAATATTGCTTTTGGTGAGAAGATCCGGCAATAAACAGCAATTATTCTTAAAGCTTAAGTTCGATACATAAAAAACGTCTCATTAACAATAATGCCATGTTATGTGGTAAAGCGTAAACGACAGTCAACAGATAGGAAGCTGGTGTTTAGGTTGCAAAAACGTTGTTTAAGGTCAATGTGTGGTTTAAAAATAACAGATAGTTGTATGCCATATTTTAAATCATTAAAAATATTAACCCTTCCAGCGTTGTATATCAAAACAAACGGCATTGTTTGTCAAAACAAATCCACAACTCTTTGAAAAAGTCTCTGATACAAAGAAAAAATTAATTCGTGCTCAATATATGAATCAACTGTGCCATGTAAAGTCTAAAACGGCTTTAATGCATAAGAGCTTTTTTTGTATAGCTCCTAGAATATTCAATAAGATACCTGACATCATAAAATGTATGCCCTTACAAAAATTCAAAAGGGAATTAACTAAGTTATTATTGGATAAATGTTATTACGATATTGATGAATTTTATATTTAATTATGTATAATTTCTATTTCCTTTTTTTTTTTGACATATTTTTGATTTCATGATTTTATTATAATACTATTTTAATTTTCATCAATATACCTCACTTATCAAACCATATTTTGTATGCCTTTCATGACAAAACATAGCGCACACATTACTTTTTTAAGATCTTTTTACCTATGTTTCACAAAATAAATGTTTCTATTTCTATTTCTATGTCATGAAGATACTTAAGCTAAAAAAAAAGAAAACAAACAGCAGTTCACAAGTATAACAAAGTTGGTAGTCATCGTCTCCTTGCCTTATACCTAAATGCCGGCTACTTTTACATACTTTTTTATGCTCGGCAAAATAAAATAAAAAAAACAAAATTACAAAACTCGAAAATTTCAATTATTCTGAATGATATATGACAACTAATAATGGCTTTTCAAATTGTACATCAACATCAGCAACTAAAAAAACATAACCTCCTCCTTTTTTGAAGTCGTTTAAAAACCAGTACCAGCTGTCAAAAGGACGTCACAACATCCTGAAAAATTTGTTTTGCAAAACCAATTGTAACTTGCGAAAATTCTGCAAATCAATTTTCAACCCCTATGTGGTAGATACATAAAAAGAGATTCCGTGATAAACAAATCCCACGCGGGTACAGTCGCGGACAAAAGCGATACGAGGATTTCACACTTCCATATAACTTTTTTGGATTAAACTATAAGTGTACAAATTTAATTTGACAGTTGAATGTTTTTTTTTTTCATCAGCCATCGTAATAAAACTGCACGTTGTTCACGTATTCCCTAACATATGTCAGATGTATCGCATACACATTTAAGTGATTGATAATGTGAATAAAACGTGATATTACTAAATCAAATTACATGTAAAATAATATTAAATCATCAATGATATTATAAGAAAAATGTGTAGATAGGTTAAAATGTAGCTAATTAGCCAACTTTGACCTGTGTCGCGTCGCCGGTTTTCTTCACGTACTGTAGTGGAATTAAATGTAAAAGTGACCCAAAACAACCAACCATCATGAGTTATAAAATATCGTAATGTAGTGTGATTGCAATATTACGTTAGTGTGCAATTTTTGGGCCGTTTTTGAAGAGCAAAATGTAACCTTTCTGAGTTTCTTGCTGGTTCTTCTCAGTTGAAGGCTGACTTCCGAAGCGGTGGTAACTTCTGTAATTCGATCTTCATAAGTGCCCTTCTAGGGCCTAAACTGAATAAATGGTTTTGACTTTGACTTTGAGCAAACGTTGTGTAGGTATCTACAACTTTTTAGATATAATATCATTGAGTATCATCATATCACGAACGGACCTTGGTTCAGTTTCACATTATTTATAAACGTTCATTTTAACTGATCACCCGTCAATCAAACGAGTGATTTTAAAAAAATGGGAATACTTAATGAAGACATTTATTTCTGTCAGTACCTGCATGAAATGTGTTTTAGGCACGACGGTGTTGTACAGCGAAGGATTTCATTGATTGGACAAATTATTGTTCCGATTTTAACTGAGAGAGCTGTTGATTAAAATCTTAGCAAATTCCATTTACGATGGTAGCTAGGTAGAGACATCTCAATATTACACAGTAGAATCCGTCTATATAGGTCTGTCATCTCTGTAAATTTTATGGTCAAGTCATATGCTCCAAAAATGGCACTTAAAAATGTATTCCGAAAGTGAGTGGAATCTTCTCAGTATAAATGTATTTCGAAATGGCGGTAGAGTATTGTATTGTCCATAAGTGCCTTATCAGGGACTAAACTGAATAAATCAGTTTTGAGTTATAGTTTATTTTTTTAAATATAAAATGATAATACCCAAACCCATTACAAACAGTACAATGCACACAAATATTTGTCCTGGTTGGGAATCGAATCTATATCCTACTTATATTATAAATGCGAAAGTATGTTTGGATGTGTGTGAAGATGAGAAGATGTATGTGAAGATATTTGTTACTCTTTCACGCAAAAACTACTGGATGGATTTTAATGAAACTTGGCACACAAGTAGATCATATACTGGAAAAACAGATAGGATACTTTTTATTCCGGGAAAATATAAGATCTCTCAGTAACGCGGGTGAAACCGCGGGGCGGAAAGCTAGTTAGATATATGCCGTGAATGGAACAACAGTTTTACCCTATTGGTTATGAGCTCTTCACACAAGAGTCACATTGTCACCACCTAACTGCAGACATCAAGTCTGCTTTTAAGCCTGAACTCAAAATATATTTAACTAGCTTTCCCCCGTGGTTTCACCCGCGTTCCGGAGATATTTTATCTTTTCCCGGAATAAAAAGTCTTTGTTTTATTGCAGGTTATTACCTTTCTGTGTGCCAATTTTCATCAAAATCCGTTTGACAGTTTTTGCGTGAAAGAGAAACAAACATATTTTTACATTTAGAATTAAAATTTAACTCATTACAAGTATTTTTAATCATCACTCGTTTCATATATAGTTAATATTACACTCTTATAACATTTCGAAAGGTTTTGCTGAGAAGAGTCGGCAATAAACTCAACAATTATTCTGTTTTAAAAATAAACTTAGACCATTCATGTCATGGCGTAAAAGACGAAAATAAATAGAATTTATTTACGAGTGTAAAAAACTAACTCAAGCAGTTCATTCAAAAATAAATCAAACTAAAAATTACTCTACAACCAATAAGCACCAAAATTCACATTTGTATTTTACGTTTCACCTGTCAATATCTGGTAAGACAATAGGTGTCTGAACTAAGTGTGATCTTTGATCTGCCAGTGTTATCTCGATCGATACGTGTGGTCACTATCGTATTGAATATGATTAATGATATATAGTATTATTATTATTTATCTCTCTGTTGAGAGGTTTCGTGCCTGTTGGCATTTGAGGTTCTTGTCCTCTTAAAAAGTTGTGGAATTTCTCGCACCGTTGTTTTCTGTGGGAATTGTGTTAATTTTATAGATAACTAGTTTTTTAAGCGCGGTTTTACCTGCGTTTCTTAGATGAAATGTAATGTATAGTGTTCAGTTATAATGTAGCTTATTATTGGTGAAAGTATTTTCAAAATCGAATCAGTAACGGAGATTACATCCCACATCCAAACTTACAAACATTACCTCTTTATAATATTAGTGTAAAGTAATTATTTTACATTAACACTGGCTTTAACTTCATAAGTACTAATATTATATTTAAAAAGTCATAAGTAAATATGATTCTACCAATAAAGCACACGAATTTTTTAGGTTGCTATGTACATTAGTATAATTCATTTCCTAAGAAATTACTGAACATACAATAAGATTTCACAATGGAATAGGCTGGTCTATTTTAAATAATAAACCTTTTTTACACCATTTTGAAGTTCCAAATAATATAGGCACATTGCAGAAAAATATATTTAGACGCACTTAAAATAAAATTGGTGAGACCATTATTTAAAAAGGGCATCATACCTTGTAATGTTTGTTCCCTTTCAATCAGCTTAAAACAGTCCCTTAATTTTCTCAAAAAGTCGATATCCACTTAACTGCTACCAATTTTTATTCATCACAAACTACACAAATACATTTAAAAACAAAACACCAAAAGTACTCACAACAAAAAATTAGAACGTTAGAAAAAAAGTCTCATCAAAAAAGGTTTGTCGAAGGAAAAAAATTCGCGATCGCGAAATTCAAAAATCGAGCGCGCGCGTCCGTGCGTACGCGCAACGCGAATCGCGCGTTTCGTTTTTTAAACCGTCGCCCGAGCCTCACTCGGATGTAGTCCGTGTGTGACTGTATACTCATCTTGCATTTCACGATCACCGAAGAAGATACGTCACGCGTCCCTTTCCCACGCTCCTGTGGAGATATAGCCGTCTCGCTCTCTTATTATCAGAGGTTAAGCTTTGCCCATCAGTCAGTTAGCGCGCGGACATCGGCTGGGAAGGCCGCGCGCATTTACCGTTACATTCCCTATGCTTTTGTAGGACCATAAAACACGTATGTGCTGCTTTTCAATAACGCTCATCGGTGCATCTTCAGTAATTATTACACTGGAATTCTGAGACAATATGTATTCAACATTACATTATAACTGTTTCGTAATATAGGATATTCAATTTCTTTGTCTCACAAAAAAATGTAAATTAACCATAATTATGCATAAATGAACTAGGTCAAAGTTTAAGAACGCACATAAATAAGTTGAAAGATCACGAGGTGACATTTTACGAGCGATAAATAAAAAATTGAGACGCGTAACCGAATCTAGATCGCGCACCGAAATCGATGAAATAATTTTATCACGGACCAATCCGGTGCTCGCGAAATGACAAGCACGCTAGATCATTCGCTTAGATCATCGGCGCGCGCGCAGACCATTTGCCGCGATTGGCGTGTCGCGCATAAGCCCCGCCTGTACCGTTATAGAGGGGCAATGACTGCCCTCCTAAAAGTGGGGATTTCTAGATCACTTCATATAATTGGTGGGGGTTGCGTGACATATGGCAAGTATGGGTTAATTGATACTCTTTACGATCCTGCTTCTCCAACACAACTTCATATACTTCCATATTAAAACATGACCTACTTATAAATCTTTAGTATTCAATAATGAACAACCATTACATTATTTACGCTAAGAATATTTAAATACTAATTGACATTCACCAAACGTATAAGCTCAATTGAAACTGCATAACTTCTTGTTATGTATTAGATTATTATCTTTGAGTTTCAATAAATTTTGCTTTGCTACCTCTTGCACAACCTATCATGCAGAAGGAGTATCAGTCAAGCTATTGTTTCTAATGAAAAACCGTAATAGGCAGTCATGACGTCATTGCAACTGCATCGCAAATTAGAATGCCATCAAGAGCCAACAATTTTTATTTTTCCTCCTAACATTCTTTGATCCTTGTCATGTTACTTAGAAAGCTACGTAGATGAAGTGGTTACCGTTTACTCGCACTTTGTCAATGCCATCTGATCATCCGTATTAAAATTTGCGAGTTTAATTTCAAATACGTATATTTTTACAATATAGTTGTCTATTTCTAAAAAAAGCACAGGAACATCGTTCCATATCTAAAATTCTTCAAATGACTTAATCCAAATTATTCCCGATTATTGAATTCAGATATTTTCTTGCCAAGAACTTTAATTTTTTATGTTAACCATATCATACTAGACATCAAATATCAAACGATTAATTTCTACTCCCCGGTTTTACTCGTTTCCATGAGTTTCCAATGCAAAGTATCATGTGCTTTATTCCAGAGTAAAAAAAATGTAAATTAACCATATTTTTCAGTATAACAATGCTTTCAGGATGCTGATGGGGCTCCCGCGGTATTGTAGCGCGTCAGGTATGTTTGCGGAAGCTAGCACGGATAGCTTCCAAGCTATAATGCGAAAAAGGTCTGCATCCCTGATGCGTCGTATACGCGGGAGCGCCAACAGTATCCTGAGAGTAAGTGTCGAGAAGCCTGACTGTCCACTTCTGTGGCACTGGACCCGTATGCATTGCTGCGGGTTTGGTGCACCAGATGGTGGACACAGGTTTTTAAATTAATAGTTATTTAATGTAAAATAGTTTTAGGTTACTAACATAGTCTGTAAGTTTTGTTATACTAATCTCATATGGACAATTGTCTGATTTAAAATAATAAATAAAAAAAAATAAAAAATAATCCAGGGTCGGCTCTAGCCCATGTAGTGCCCGGGTGCAATCAAATACTCTGTGGTTCTCTTTAAGGCGAGCAAAAAAGAAAGGTCAGACAGAGCGTTCTTTAGCCCTAGGTCGTTCGCGAACTAACTAAGAGTACATAATATGAGCGCAGAGTCAATTGAGAGCGCCCCCTAACACCCTGCACTATAGGTAAAGCCGGCACTGGTTTAATCTGTCAAATTTCATGAGACATTTACTCAGTTTTTTAGGATTAAATAATTGATTACACAAATAATATATTACCAATAATAATTAATATTATTTAAGGTACTCATTCATAACCTATTAGTAATTATAAGGCAGCTATATTAAAGGCCATCTTGTACCCAAGCATCATCAATTAGAACAACCAGTTTTGAGGTTTAGTATGCGGACTTAGTGACAGAGCGTCACGCGGGAAATCAGCGTTCGGAACATAATTTTTAAAACGAATACAGGCGAATCATCTGATGGTAAGTGAATATCGCGTCACCTATAGACATAAGCTTGGCAACATACTTGATGATCGTAGCAAGTCGAGTAGTACAAGGTATCCTACCACCGTCCTATGGTTTCCTCACGATGTTTTCCTTCACCCAATGCTCATGGTTATTGTAGGATTTGAAGCCACGACCTATCCTTACTAACAAAACGCTCGGCACTCTGTCCACATGCTAAGCTTTCTTACTCCTATATTATGTAGTAACTGTTTGCTTACGCAAATCAGGGGTCATAAGGTCGAGATGAGAAACTATTGCGCTAGGTTTTATAGTCACTGAACATTTAGCATAATATTTGCGACTCTTTGGTAATGTGTAAATTGAAACTGTGTTTTATACTGCTGGCTGTCAACATGGCTTATTAAAGGATTTCCATTTGTTTTTCTGTGATTACATGTTGTAAGGTCACAAAGTCATTTCAATTCGCGCAATTCGATTACAGTGCTGCATTTCTTGTTGTGTCATGCTAATAGCATGTTATTGCTACATAAATCTAAAATCAATACTTAATATTATAAAGAGGAAAGATTTGATTGTTTGTTTGCATTGAATAGACTGTGAAACTACTGGACTGATTTGAGAAAAACTTTCACCATTAGAAAGCTACCTACATTATCCCTGATAAACATAGGCTTTTTGGCCCGGCTAAAGATAAGACCCCACGGGAACGCAGGTGAAACCACAGGGAACAGCTAGCAATATGATGAAGAGAATAGATTTGAATTTTTGTATGTTTGTTTATAATGGAAAAAAAAACAAAACTATATTATCAGTGAGTACAAGGGATATATTATTATAATTTCCTCGGGAAAGCGAGTGAAACGCAGGTCAATCTGTTGCTCCATCACAGTGTGAAATAACGATAAACCGTGCCTTACAAGGGCCTAAACTGAAAGAAAAAAAAACACTTAAAGTAAGCCAGCTTCTAGAAGCCAATAAGTCTCAAGTAGGTACGCGGAAACGCATAGTTTTTGAGTCAGTTTTTATTCCACATCGAGACGTCAAAAGTGAATTCATATCGCATGGGCCTGTAATTGATTATTGTTTACTAGGTACGTGTATTGCTTCACAAGATTAGACAAGGCTCAATTTATAATCAACTAGCTGTCCACCGCGGGTACACCCGCTTTTCCGTGGGATCTTATCTTTTCCCGGAATAAAAATATAGCCTATGACACTCACAAATAACGTGGCTTTCTATTGGTAACAGAATTTTCAAAATCGGTTCAGTATTACCAGAGATTATCCCCTACAACCTCACAAACTTTACATCTTTATACTATTAGATGTCGTTAAAGCCAATATTGGTACGGATAAAATACGCGCCAATATTGGCTTAAATAAATTTCCTTCAATAAAGTGGGGTAGAGAAGACACTTCCAATGAAAGCCAATCAACGTCCAAAAGAGGCATAATATTATACGGCGACAATAAACAACGGGGAAAGGCTGCGAGCACACTTTCAATATAACCGAAGGGTTCATTTTATAATCGGATTTCAAACATGGGCCGCAATCTGTCGTTTGGTGCGTTTAAGGCTTTATCGAGTCCGTACCGCCTGTGGCAACAAATTGCCGACATGTTGACGTTTTTTGTTGCCATCTCGGTTTGGGATGAGCGCGCTTATTCTCGAAATGTAAAGAAATTGTTACATTTAAAAGACTAAGAAATTTACTGGTTTTAATTTCTTATTATTTGATTCCTTATTAGTATTAAACTATTTTATTATTTACAACAAATGTACAAAATATACATGCAAATGTACAATTACAATACATAAAAAACTTCTTCGAGGCTGCCGCTGCTGCCGATCGGCAAGGTTCCCAGAAGGCTGGCAGCGTTTCCTCTTTGGATGGCCAAGCTGATGCGTTGGCGGAAAAAGCTCCCCGCCCGCCGGTCACCCGAGGCCTCGATTAATTTTTTACATAAAATATTTGCGAAACGACGAGCTTCAGACCCCCACGGACCCATGGTCTCAACCGCAAAAGGCATAAATTGATAATTTGGACAAAAGAAAGATACAATATTGAACGACGATTAATTAGAGAGCCACGAAATGTAGATAAGTAGGTATATTGAGACATTTCACACAGTTTTGGGCTTTCTCTTCCTAGAAAAGATTGCTTCCATTGTTGCATAGAAATATAAAGTAGAGTAATTTTTAGTACCCATTAATTGGTCTTAGCCCCGCCGATGGGACGGTCGTCCCACAGCTACGAACAAGAAAAATTGAATTCTTGGAATCGACTAACTTGGATTAGAATTTTCTATATAAAACATGTTTCCTGGGACTTTTGCACATGTTTAACTTATCTTAAGTACTTATGTATGTAAAAAAAGAATTAAGTTAATATACTAGGTATATAAGTTATCTGGTTTCCATAGCACCACGCTCTGCTTAGTATGGTAGCAGATGGATGATGTGTGAAGAATGCCCGAGAATATTTATTTATTATTTCTATGTTACTCACTATATACGATATTTAAACATCTTAAAAGAATACTACTTCTAGCTCAGTAAAACCAAATAAGTTTAACTCAATAAGTTTATGTGAAGTGTCAAGTGTGTAATGAAACTTATTCCACGTTTGAAATAGTTTTTTCCTTATAAGAAAGCAAGAAGAATTCTAATTAACCCATCCCTTGCCAAATGCAGTGTAGATGGAAATGAGTGCGCAGTTTTTTGCTACCCCCTATTCAAATGACTTCATAGAATATTTAATTGGCTCCGTTTATCCACATTGGTTGCGTAGTAAGAGTAGTTCGCAGAAATCTAATAATTGTTTTCGCATTACAGGTCTTGTTATATAGAAATGTTCTAATTAAGACTTTTTTAGTTGTTTCTTCTCCTGACAGCTCTTTATTTGGAAATGGTGGTAACAATAGCATTAAAAGATAGCAGTAAGATGACGTTCAATAAGCGTCCCCAAATTGAATAAAACAATTTGATTTGATCTGTTTAGTAATTTTATTTTCACTTGGAGTGAGTGACTTTTTATGGATATTGTAATTAAACAATTTAAATTTTTTAATAAAAGTACTTGAGTCTGTACTATTCCAAAATTATTTTTCAGATCGGTCACCTATTTTGGATAATAAACTACCGTCTCCTTTAACAATACCAAAAGTCCTCAAATTCTATTGAAATACCCATGGTATCCTACCACCATGAATGTCTAATAAGAATAAGCAAAAATTTTTATAACAAGAAATCCCCATATCAAGATCATAATCAAGCAATAATACCAATAAAACTCGATGCGCCCGCGCACGTCAACGCGACTCAACGAGTTGTCACTCACGCAACCACCTTGTCCTAGAGGTTCCGCAACGACATGACAGATGGCGCTAGCTGTATCTTCACTGAAGTTATAGATCATTTTGTAGAATTAAAATGCATGCTATTTTGAGTTTTAAATAGTTTTAGCAAAGAGGCTTTATCTTTTTTTTTATTATGAATAAACTTGTGTTTGACTACAATCTCACCATGGTAAGTGATGATGTGGCCGGAAGGTGGTAAGCACACAAAGCCTAGATAGGAACTAGCTCTCAAGTGCAACTGTCGGAACACCGATAGGTGCTTGTTGACAGATTTTCAAATTGAGGGTGGTAGCCAGCCAATCGGGTACTACAATGTACTGTACCACCGTGTTATGGTTTCCTCACGATGTTTTCCTTCACCGAAAGATCAAGCTCATTGTAGGATTCGAATCCACGACCTAATATGTTAAATATCAATTCAGATTTCAGAGTAGAGTAGAGAATTCATTAGTGAAGTTCAGAATCGATGGTCGTGCCTGGTGGTAACAGCTCATAATGAATAATGCCCTTCCAATCCCACCACACACACAGCATTACCTTGTTGCGAGTTAACCCGGGCTTCGCCACAGTCTGTGAAGCCTGACCGGCGATTGACCACGATCTTTTTCACACGTTCTTGTCGTACGTGATCCACTTTTCATCCCAGTTATCAGCTTCTTCAAAAATGTCGTAACAAAGAATCACAAATGAGTACACGGTTCATTAGGTTTCTTTCAGTGAGCTCGTGAGGTACCCAAATATAGAGCTTTTTTGTGTACCCAATTTTTTCAAATGCGCTTTAACTGTTTTGTGATCAATTTCCAGTTCTTCAGCTACGTCGTAACTACTGAAATGACGATCTTGCTCCACTTTTTCAAAAATGGCATCCATTTTATCCGTAATAGGGCGACCAGAGCGACGTGCATCTTTGACATCAAAATTTCCGAATTGAAAACGCTTAAACTAAATTTGTGCTACTCTCACAGGCACTGCACTAGGTCCATAAACATCGCAAATTTTTTTCGCGGCTTGCGTTGCATTTTTACCTTTTTTGTAGTAAAATTTTAAAATGTATCGAATTTCTTCATTAGATTCACTCATTTTGACAGTACGAAAAACAAATGAAAATCACACATTTTCCTAATTTGAATTTGGAATTAGGTATGTTCTTTAAAATTTAAACATTCAATGATACCAAAACCAGCCAGATACAAATTATAGCCAAAGATATTTTATTACAAGTTCATACATACTATAATGCGAAAAGACTATTTCCCTAATCTAATATTAACCTGTCAGTTCTCTCTTGGGACAATCGGGGTTTCAGAGTCCGCACCACTTGGTTCTCAAATGGGACAATCGGGACGATGACATTTACTTGAAAATTGGGCGCGAATTTTGATTTTTTTAAAACTGTGCGCGAGTTAACGAGTTGTATGACAGGTTTTTTTTTTTTTTTGAGAACATTTTTGGCCTGGTATCGAGACCTTTAAGCCATTTCTTTATTTTAAATATTCATCTTTTATGTTTAGTCACGTTTTATTGTCACTTTCACTGTAAAGTCTAGTCCTCGTCCGTACAAGTCTGGTCTAATTTTAGTGAAATTGGCGGCTATTCCACTAAAACATTTCATGGACTTTTTGGGACAACCTGGAAAGTCACGATACAATGTCTGACAGGTTAATCTCGCGAGTCAACAGATTAAAATAATAAAATAAAATAAAAAAGCCTTTTATTACTACATCTTCTTCGTATTACTAGTTGATATATATCTATTTCACTTTTACTATTATTATTAAATTACTACTATTATTACTTACTAAGCAAGGTCCCCAGGTTGGGTAATAACCTAATATTAAGGCAGTAAAATACATAATGGAAGGCCATAATATAATGACTTATTATTTGTAAATATTTCTTAGATCAAGTAGGAAGAAATGAAAGATTATAGGTTTTAGGTACCAAATAAAATAAGCACTAAGTACGCATTAAAGACGTTATTAACTCGTCATAGTAAATAAATAATGCAAGAAACATAAAAATAATACAAGGAAGAGAATATGACATAAACACGCTACTTGCGGCGAATAACTTTTATTACAGTTAATGTTGAATCCTACGCTTGGTAATAAACTAAAACCGCTATAAACCAACAACAAAAATAACCTTTAAAACCCTAAGTTGGTAAGCAAGTGGAAGAAACGATAGTTTCAACTGCAACCTTAAAAATAATTATAATAATGTGTGCCTTAAATCTGCCTTAAATTATTTAGATAAAAGTGAAATACCTCTCACTGATTTATCACGAAATATCAGAAAGTATAAGTACAAAAAACTTACGTACGTACGTGAGACGATCTTCCAAAAACTGCCTCCAAAAATCTTTAAACTGTAATGATTAGTTTTGGCTCGAATTAAAATTAGGCACTTGTAACTTCAAGTATTATTTCAACTGAACAAAAATATTGCCAACTAAAAACTTTACGTGTTTTCATGACTTTTTTTTGTTAAAAAAAATACCTTGACAGTCACGAAAAAGAAGAAACTGATTTTTTTACAAAACTCTTCTAATTTTACAGAACGGTTGTAAAGTCATATCAAAATAGCAGAAATACCAGCTCTAAATGTAGTTAATACTGAAATTAATAATAAAAAAATATTTTAAGGCGATGATAAGGTGGTAAGTGACGTCGGATACCGCGGTGAAGGTCGTGGGTTCGAATCCTACAGTGAGCTTGAGCTTTCGGTGAAGGAAAACATCGTGAGAAAACCATAGCCCGGTGGTAGGGTACTTTGTAGTACCCGACTGGCTGGCTACCACCCTCAAGTTAAAAATCTGTTGCCAAGCACCTAACGGTTGTTCCGACAGTTGCACTTGAGAGCCAGTTCCCATCTAGGCTTTGTGTGCTTACCACCTTCGGCCACATCATTACTTACCATAGTGAGATTGTAGTCAAACACAAGCCTATCAAGTTTATATAAAAAAAAAAAGTGCCTGATCTTAACAAATGAATTTAGTGTTTTTATAACTATATTAACGTTAATTATCAAGATAACGAATAACGCTTCAGCTCGTAACTTAAGTATAACCTCAAAATCATAAACTGCCTTTACCTTTGTCATCACATTACACATAAACATTATTTAATGTTCGTCCGCGGAAATCAGCGCAAAAATCTCGTGGCATGATTTTCTTGTAACATTACATAAATATACGTGTTTTGGTTTAAATGCGCTTTTATTACTCATAAACTTTTTTCATGCGAGCTTTGTACTTGCTTAAATTTATTTAATTACATTACAAATCATTTCGTCGTATCAAATGAAGTTATTGGTTGCAGATGTTATGGAGATAAGTGAAATTTTTAAATCACGAAAATATATATACTAACTTTTGACCCGTGGTTTCACCCGCGTTCCCGAGGGATCCTATCTTTTTAGGGATAACCTATCCTATGTCTTTCTCCAAGGTTTCATCTATTTCTATATAAAAATTCATTAATAACTTTTTTAGCGGTTTAGGCGTGAAAAGGTGACGGACACATTTCATAGACTTTCTTTTATATTTTTAATATAGTATCTTTGTATAATCTGTCCATTTTCATAAATGCATATTTTTTTAAACTATACTATTTTATGGATAGAATAGACTACATCAAAATAAAGCAGAAAAAGTTTTATAAACATAAAAACACATCAATATTTTTTTAGGTTTATTGTCAACTTTCAAGTTTTTTTTTTAAACTCAAAAGTTACGAAGTCATTAATAATAAAAAAAGTCGCTCTACATTTTATTGTTGCTTTCATTCATCGTGGGCAGCAAACACAATGATAAAGGTAGGAAAAAAAACGCGCCTTTGGGGATCCGTATTGAGATATTAAAACCAATGATCCCCTTATAATAAATATATTTCTAGTAATAAATTACAAGGGTTGTATATTTACCACCTTCAGCCATTATCTACTTAATTGAGGTCAAATATAAGCCGATGCGTAATTTACATTATCCGCATCTCTATCTACAATAATACATATAGGTACATATTATAAAGAGAAAAGACCATTTAAGGCGATGATAGCTCAGTGGTAGTGGCGTCGGATACCACGGTGAAGGTCGTGGGTTCGAATCCTACAATGAGCTCGAGCTTTCGGTGAAGGAAAACATCGTAAGGAAACCATAGCACGGTGGTAGGGTACTTTGTAGTACCTGACTGGCTGGCTACCACCCTCAAGTTGAAAATCTGTTGCTAAGCACCTATCGGTGTGTTCCGACAGCTGCACTAGAGAGCCAGTTTCCACCTAGGCTTTGTGTGCTTACCACCTTCGGCCACATCATCACTTACCATGGTGAGGTTGTGGTCAAACACAATATTATCCAGAAAAAAAAGGTAAAATATCAGCGTGTAACATAAGCTATAAATTCACTAATTCAAATATCATTAATTTTCTATTTTATATTACAATATTTCAGTAGTTAACAATAATATATTCTTTGCAAAATAAAATAAAAAAACATAGGTATAACCTACTGAACTCAAAACGTCATTTTTAGATTGCCCTTGACCATTTTTTTATCAGACAGCATTCGCCCACACGGCGTTACATTTTTTGCGATCCTTATTTTGATTAATGTCTACTGTTGAATTTTATCGTTTTTGGAGCATCCCTTTTTAGTGCGTGGGAGTCTTTTTGCATAACTTCTTCTATTTATCATTCTTGTCAGTATGCATCAAAATGTAGGTAGATCATACATACTTCAAACTATTATGAAATTACAAGTACTTGTTTCATAAAACAACATTCTTATTTCAATATTTATCCTGTCAATTTAGTTGATAGAACAAAAAAAGTATGATTAACTTTTTAAAGTTTTCTTTTATATTTACTATCTTTGCTTTATCTTTATATCCTCATAGGGTGAATTTAAAAAAAACCTTTGATTATGAATAATCAAGTTATACAAGGAACCTGGGTGGATAAATTCTAGTTTTTAACTTCATGCCAAATCTTATTGTAATATTTAAATTTTCCAATTTTCTCAAGTTCTCAATTTATTACTTTTGAAGTCCTGCTATCCTATCAATATTATACCTACATGCGAAATTTTGTATGTTTGGATGTTTGTTGCTCGATCACACAAAAACGGCTAAACAGATTTGATGAAACTTGGCACTCAAGTAGATTTTAAATTTGAATAAAACATGGGATACTTTTATTCCAGGAAAATATAAGATCCTTCAGGAACGCGGGTGAAACCGCGGGGACAGCTCGTATTTCATATATCTTTAACTACGCTACGCTTAAATCGCCGCAAATACAAAGTAAATCGCAATTGTAAGCCATCCATAACTTACAACACAAGAAAAAGTTACAATAGCTCAAGTACCTTGACGAATGACTCCAAATACATTTGCCATTTGTACTACTGAAGTTTTCTTTACAAATTTCTTGAACTATGTAAAATTGCTTTGATATTATCGCCGTTATTTTCATGGGAATAGAGATTAGTTGAATTGCAAAATTTTGACAAATGGTTTACGTATATGGACAATTGCGTTGCGTATTGACACAATAACAGATAATGCAATCATTTGACATGATCTCTCATAATATTGTGGGGTGAAAATGACGTTTATTGAAAGTAAACAAAAGGTAGGAGGTAGCGGGTCAGTTAGAGAATCAAAACTAAAATGAAATCTATGTGTATAAAATGAAAAGGTCTGGCTCACTGACTCATCTAAGTGGCCCAGCCTAAACTTTTGGAACTTAATTTTTTTCACATATGTTGTTTTTAAAACAGACGATTCATTTGACTCGTTTTTTAAAATAAAAGCGAAATACACAAAATTTCTGTAATTATAATACTTCTTAGAGAGAAGGTATCTAGGCTATGAGTACGAAAAGATTTTTTACCTCTTAAGGGTCCACCCTTCGGTGGACTTCGAGTTCATTACAAAAATCGCTTCCGCTCGTCACTGAAACACACGTATAACACTACAAATGCTCGCGTTAAATGAACAATGAAATGTTAAGTGGGGGGTCGTTTAGACTCCAAAGTTTTTTGAACAAAAACGTGTCAATATTTTGAACAAAGTTTTCGTTGGCTTTGTGGCCGGCGAAGATAAATTACTATTGCCATTCACATATAACACAGTATAATTTGTTGCGATCAGTTCACTCGATAGTAATAATATGGATGCGCCGAGAATTATATTAGTACCTACGTTTTTATAATTTTATGAAATAAAATAAGTTCACGTTTAGGAAATAATCTTTTACCGTACCTATTTTTTCTTGTAATAAATAAAAATGCTTTTATTATAAATGTATGAGGTTTTTATGGAAAAAACGAAACTAAATCGCCTTTTATTTTATTTTTAACAGGAATTAAACATTTATTGAGTCAACTTCAACAACAACAACAAAAAATTCTCGTATCCATACTCACCTAACAGATCAACCGCATCGAACGTTTGAGGCAGTTTACCCGTCACCGCCTCCCGAATATTCCAGCCATTGTCACTAAACATCTGTTAGCAACATTACACTGGGTCTGCGGGGTGCTAACGACCCGCGAGCATCGCCACTGTTCGACCAGGTGCCGATTGATATCTATTGATTTAGTGTGATTTGACGATTTGACGGGCCGGTTGGCGTGGTTGGTTCACACATTGCCTATCACGCCGCAGGTCGTGGGTTCGATTCCCATCCAGGACAAACATTTGTGTGCATGAACATGTCTGTTTGTCCTGAGTCTGGGTGTAATTATCTATTTAAGTATGTATTTACAAAAAAAAAAAAAGTAGTATATGTAGTATATCAGTCATCTGGTTTCCATATTACAAGCTCTGCTTAGTTTGGGATCAGATAGCCGTGTGTGAAAAATGTCCGAGAATATTTATTTTATTATTAATATTTATTTATTATTTATAGATTATAGGAATACTTGTTTTCCGCCTCGCGGTTTCACCCGCAAGGGATCTTACCTTTTCCCGTTATAAAAAGTATTCTATGTCCTTCTCCAAGGTTCCATCTATCTTTATAACAAGTTTCATCTACATCGGTTCAGCGGTTTAAGCGTGAAGAGGTAACAGACAGACAGATATTATCGCATTTATAATATCAAGTATGGATACTGTAGTATTGAGCTTTATGTTATAATTCTGCCCGAGATAAAGTAATATATTCTATACAGGTTACCTACGTGCTAACTTTAGTTCAAATCTATGAAACCGTTATGGAGCTAAGTGGTAGCAAATATACACACAAGCTGTTATTAGGATACCTAGTTATTTTAGTGAGATAGATGCCTACATAATTAGAATTTATTTTTAGGTAATTCAGTTACCACTTTATAGTAATTTATTTCATTACTCTAATTTATTTGACTTCCTACCAACGAATTGTAATAAATTATAATTAAAAATATTCATAATCTAATTACTGTTAGCTTATTTTCTGTAGATTACATTATTTTTATATACAAAAAAAAACAAACCATTTAAAGAATGGCACGTCTATCAACGATTTTAAAGGAATTTAAAGACTATAATAAAAAAAATATGATCAAATAAACATGGTAGCAGATCTCTTTCGTAGAACCCTCACAAACTACCAAGGTCACAAAGACCCCGCATAAAATATCACCACAATCTCGACCACATCTTCTGAACTGTTAATAAATTCACAATATGTTGCGCAAACGCATCTGTTCTCTACAATGGTAAAGATAATCATCTAAACGTGTTATGTTTACACATTTGATAAATTGTAGATCACACATTTTTGGGATGACACCAGGCTTTAATTTTTTTTATACTGCACGAGTAATAATAAAAAATATTTCGACGAATTGACTCCTTCACACTTATCTAATCTACTTAGTTAATAGAGACATCTTACACGAGCTAATTATTTCTGTTATACAAAAAATAATTTTTTTTTTTTTTTTTTTTATTATTCTGGATAAGCTTGTGTTTGACCACAATCTCACCATGGTAAGTGATGATGTGGCCGAAGGTGGTAAGCACACAAAGCCTAGATGGGAACTGGCTCTCAAGTGCAGCTGTCGGAACACACCGATAGGTGCTTGGCGACAGGTTTTCAACTTGAGGGTGGTAGCCAGCCAGTCGGGTACAAAGTACCCTACCACCGTGCTATGGTTTCCTCACGATGTTTTCCTTCACCGAAAGCTCAAGCTCATTGTAGGATTCGAACCCACGACCTTCGTCGCGGTATTCGACGTCACTTACCACTGAGCTATCATCGCCTTGAAAATAGAGAAGAAATGTTTTAAATACCCATGGCGAAGGTCGTGGGTTCGAATCCTACTATGAGTTGAGCTTGCGGTGAAGGAAATCATCTTGAGGAAACCATAGCACGGTGGTAGGGTCCTTAGTAGTACCCGACTAGCTGGCTACCACCCTCAAGTTGAAAATCAGTCGCCAAGCACCTATCGGTGTGTTCCGACAGCTGCACTTGAGAGCCAGTTCCCATCTAGGCTTTGTGTGCTTATCACCTTCGGCCACATCATCATTTACCATGGTGAGATGGTGGTTAAACAATAGTTTAGGTGCTTTTACACAACTTGACTTTAATTTTATCCAAATATAAACTCCATTTGTTGGCTAAATAGATAAGTTCTGCAGAATAGTAATCGAAGTGAGTGCCACAGGCGGCACAGTCGATCGTTTTTCAACATTTTAGTCACAGTGTATACGTGCGCACTTTGTATATGAAACAGTAGGTGATAAATTCACTTCTTCTCACTCTCGCCATTGTCAATTTTGTATTGAGGACGGCCCATTGTTTGGTGGCACTTCGATTTTGCTCGGATTTGTTCGGTGGCGGTATAAGTTACAGGCGAATTAGAGCGGATAGAAAATTCCATAAGCGGAGCGTTTTATTAAAAACTCTTAATTTAATCTAGATATACGTAGTACCAATATTATTTTAGAGTGTATACAATACAAAATCTATTAAAATCGTAATCCTCTGAGAGCTGGTGTAAAATACAGGCTCAACCTAGCTTAGGCACCCAGCCTCCTGTAATTTAATTGCCTGTAACTATTTTAATTTGTAATGTCTGCGCTTTTTACTGTTAAAACCAGAAGAAAACTTAATTTTGAAAAAAGCATGGAACCTTAAAAAACTTGGATCAGAATTGGCTTTAAAATGCAATTATTATACCACAGGTCGTGGGTTCGATTCCCATCCACAACATACATTTGTGCATTAACAATTCTGTGTATCTTGGGTCTGGGTATAATTATATGTATATTTAAGAAAGTATTAAAAAATACGCGTGAAGAATGTCCTAGGATTTTAATATTTATATGAAGTCATAATTTATTCAATTAATAACCACTCTCTAAGCTCATACCTTGTACCACCCGCCAAACATATTGTGCGTTCGACTTTACTCAGATCCATAGCGCGCAACAATGCGCCTTCGTTAGCGCACGCGCAAAACATCCACGCACGTTACTTTTTATACTCTCTCTATGGTTTAGAGTACGAATAGAGATTGCGTTTAACGGCTGACACTTATGTTGACTATTAATCTATGGTTCATTTGAATGTTATGTAATGTTACATTGTAATCAAGTATTTGTTGGGTGAAAACGTGAGATAACCTTAAAGTCACGCTTTTTTTTCTTATGGTCTTTTTAACTTATTATTTTCTGTTTGGTTTTACTGTGAATAAATAAAAAGCGCAATGATTACCAATTTCAAAAATTTAATAATAAATAAATAATGATATGAATTTTATCAATTTCATAGACAAATTGAAAAAAATATTTTCTAGTTCTGATAATCCTGATTATTTCAGAACATAAGATGCAAGTAGTTACATTAATTCTGCGAAATAATAAAGAATGAAGGAGCTCTGTTTATTAGAAAAGCAAAAACCCATAAGTGGAAACTTTCTGGCCTAGGTGGAAACTATCAAGTCATATGTATGAACAGGTGCTGCTTGTGGGTTCGCGTTGGATAATTACTAAGTTACTAATCATAATAAAGTTTTATTTGCATAATATGCATATATTTAGATTTCATTTGAAGTTGAATCACCAAAAACCTATCGGTGTTCCGACAGTTTCAATTGAGCACCAATTGCCTAAACATTATAAAAGGATGAGCAATATCTTCGGCATTGCACAAAAACGCAAAAAACAACAGCAAGCAAAATAATACCTCAATTTTGTCCCTTGACACTAACATAGAAATGATTTTAGTAAATCCGTCTCTGTTCCCACTGACGACATTATTCCTTATAGTACCACCCAGAAATGCCAGAGCCAACACAACTAGAACCATAATCAGTAGGTATCCGAACTTACCGTACACCAAGTGATACGTGGGTGTCACACTTAACGGCCTGTTGTATGGAGTTATTGGGTTGTACTTAATATCGCTTTCGCGGATCTGCGGTAAGACGTTGGATTGGTATGGGGATAGTACTCTTAGGGCCTCGTTCACCATCTCCAAGTAAAGTGTTGATTAGTTACTTCTTGGTTAACGTTAATTGGCAAGTAAAAGTCACGAGTATCTTTTGTCAATTTCACAAACGAAAATAAAGCTTCGAGTAACAACTCACTGGTTAAGTGAATGACATAGCATATCATTCGTTACATTCGTTCAATAATACGTCAATGTTACTCTTCAAACGTTTCTTGGCAGTTGTCAAATGAAATTTGTGTTTTTGTGTCTGGTTTGGAAAGCGTGTGATTATTTAATTTGTAAATCGACTTCAGTGTGTGGAAGGTATTAAACGTATGGGTATCTATTGTTCAGAAGTTTAGTAGATTTGATATTTTTTCATTTTAGGTTTACTTTCTATTTATTATTTTATGTGTACATTTGTCGTTTATCTTTGTATTATACTTGTATAATTGAATAAATTTTCAAATGCTAACTATATTATTAGTAAAATCACTTGAATAATGAAAAAAAAATACCTTTGCGATTTAGGTATTATTTTTAAAGTCACTTGGTTCTCATTTCTCGTCATCTAAATCGAAATCTAGCAAAAAAAAAACACCTAGGTTCATAAAATAATCAATACGGAATTTAAATACACGAATCCTTGGTACCTAGCGACTCGTTGCGTCGTAGAATGTTCTATTTCATCAAATTAATGATCAATCAAGTCAAATAAATCCATTTTTATTAATAAACTTTAACAATTGTTGTCATTTTCGTAAGATAACATTATGAAAATGACAACGGACAACTTATAACCGTAAAGTAAACTCGTTAATCGGCAGATGTCGTGGCAAGTAAGTTACGGGTCAGTTTATCTTCTGATTAGTGCTACTCGAACGTCGTGAAATTCGCATATGAAGTTACGGGTGACTTTAACTGGCGGTTAGGCTACTCGACACTTTACTTGAGGGTGGTGAAATAGGCCCTTAATATACATGGTCTCCGGTAAGTAGCACGACAAACTTTAGGGGAAGGTTAGGTGAGTGGGTCACCTATCAAATATACAAAAATCACCTCAGTAAAAAGGTCACCATTTTCGATATTTCAGATTTTTATGTATTGATTTTTGAATGTTTAAATATCTCAATGGTGACACTTTTACTAAAGTCATTTTTGTATATTTGGTAATTTTTAAATTAACGATAATACGGATCTTAATCCGCCTACCAATCTCCCCCTTAAGATTGTTGTACTACTTCCCGAACACCCTGTATATATAAGAAGATATGCTTATTGTTTGATGTCAGAAAGCCAGATGTAGTTTAGAGTAGTTCGTGAACGATCTAGCTTGAGCGCTCTTGTTGATGAACTATGCGAACTACCTAGTTCGTCTGGCGGTCGCTTTGAATTTACTGACTGCGAAAGACTAGGTCTAAAAATTTGATTTAATAGTGTTGGATTTTTTTTTCAATTATTTATGAAGTGAGACTGTAATCAAACGCAAGTGTATAAAAATGTATAGGTAACATTTTATTTAATTAAATAAGTAGGTATTAACAGTGATACAGTATAAAAAGTATTCGATTGAAAAAAAACATTATTTTATAAAGCAAAAACTTAATAATTCAAAAACCATTGCAGCTGTAAAAAAACATGACTTTTTTATTTTCTTTTTCTATTCTACATAATAAATTGAAAACGAGTACTTACGATAAACTTTGAACTTCAACACCACAGTGCCTCCTACATCATTGTCTCAACCTTGGCCCAACCATGATTTACTTCTCCCAGACTCTATTAGCATATCTCAAGCTTTTCGGTGACTAATGCTCCTAATACGCGAGTGTTTGTCTGTTTGTTTTACTTATGAGGCTGCTTACTCGTGAACTGCAGCTATAGTTTGGTAGATAAGACAACAAAGAAAAGAAACTAGTGAAGATTATGGATATTCATTTAATAATTATTATGTTTTGAAGATTAGATTCAATAATTAACGGTAATACAGTAGATTTTGAAAATCTTTGTTGTAAGAAGTTAAATAAACTTGATGCGTGATTCCTGGAATTCTATTTTAATTGGTAGTTTTGAGACGACGGTCCCAATCGTTTGAATTTGCGTTTGGCTTAATCCCACTAATATTATAAATGTGAAAGTTTGGATGGATGGATGGATGGATTTTTGTTACTCAATCACGCCAGAACGGCAGAACGGATCTGGTTGAAATTTGGCACAAAGATAGATTATGGTCTGGAATAGCACATAGGATACTTTTTATCCTGGGAACAGATAAGATCCCACGGGAACGCGGGTGAAACCGCGGAGGACAGCTAGTAGTTAATATTCTCGAGAGATGTAATGATGAAGCTAAAATCGATGGTTACCCAAAATATTGACTTTCATTCCAGACTTGAACCTACATGTTTTATTTCTATATGGGAAGTGATGATGTGACCAAAGATGATAAACGAACAAAGTAGAAGGGGAAACTGTCTTTCAATTTGAGGAACTGTTTTACCGTTGAGCTTTTAGTACAATTCTTGATTCTTTTTATTTCAAACTCATCAAAGAAGTCTTATGCTTTTTTTTAACTCCAAATCTATTTTCATGTTACAAAAAACTACTTAATTGTGGCCATAGTTAAAAGCCAATAACGTTTATGAGTTACTAGCTTTCTGCCCCGCGGTTTTAACTATGGAACCCTCAATCCATCCCCGTAGGGGGTGATTTTTGGAAAATCCTTTCTTAGCGGATACTTAAGTCGTAATAACTATTTGCGTGCGGAATTTCAGCGCAATCCGTTCAGTGGTGTGACTATGTGTTGATAGATCAGTCAGTCAGTAACGACCGTACTATACATACAAGAGAAGACTAGCTGCCTTCCGCGGTTTCACCCGCGTTCCCAAGGGAACCTTTTATTGGTAGAATTATCAAAAATCCTTTCAAATCGAATAACTACAAATTTCAAGTTTATAGGATTTACACTTTCCGAGATTTCATGATTAATCAGTGAGTGCTATTTCTTTTCTATATAAATTTTATTACCTACACAGTTAAGTTTCAAATTTATCGATTAAAATCTTATTTAAGGGGCATATAACATCATCAAAAGATTTGTCGCGCCCCACAATACAATAACTACTTTTTAAATCACTCAGTTGATACAGTTCTGTACCGAGCCTTGTTTATGAACTGCTTACAATACAAACCTACCTAAACCATCAATACAATTCAATTTGAACTTTATTATAGTGTATAAAGAGTCCTATAAAAGTTTTTAGCCCCGGAATTTATATTGTAATATTGCTATTGAGTTTTCTTTCGGTTTTAAATGGGACATCACGCAACATAAATAAAATTAGTTGGAAATGCTCCACAAAAAGATTGCCACCCTAGTTAACCCGTAAATGATGGGGGGTAAAAATATTTTGACATTTATTAACTTGGTTTGCTTAGAATTATAGTTTCACTGGAATCGGCTAAGTTTTGTATCGCTTAAACGATGGTGCTTAAAAATCAAAAGTACCAATGATTGCATGATTTATCCCACATATACTTTTAAAATTATTTTCTTAAGAATATTTTTTTTAAATACAGAAAATATTTCTCGATTGCACATTCGTTTTTTGTCGATTTGATAGCTAATGAATGAGTGACCGCCACCTTTTTTTTATAAAATTCAAGTAACTGCACATAAACAAGAACAAAAACAAGTTAATAAAAGCCAACAATAACGTCCAAATATGTTTAAAAACACAACAATTTAAAAACTACGCTCAAAGTTCCCCAAAAATAACCACTTCCACTGACTCTATAATAGAATTTAGCAGAATACTTCACTTGAACATAAATCTTAACACATCGACGACTTTCAATGCCACATCTGTACAATATAACATAAGTATAAAAGCAGATGATTTGTTACAGCTCCTACCCCATAAATAAATATAGAATGTAGACATTCTTACCTTGTATTTTATAGAAAAAATCTTTATTTATTACTCGAATCTATGGGTAGATATAATCTGGATTCAGTGTTGTTAGTTATAATTTTTGTCATCGGCGTTTGAGTGTTGAATTATTGTGTAATATTTCGAAAGTTACGTGATTATCTTGAAATTTTAACACTGTAAATAAATATCACTTACTTCAAATACTACTTTTTAAACTAGGTGACTCCTGTAATATTAAATTTAAAAAATAATGTATTGAGTTCACATAATTTTTGAATTTGAATTTGACGTTAAACTGCACTTAATTTAAATTGAATTACACACTCTCGTTTTTTTTTCTATGGTTTTAAAATTAAAATTGATAATTGCCTAAAAGAAGAAGAACACTAAGGGATAATGCAGTCTTCTATTAGTGAATGAAGTTTGTACATAGGTTTGGATGTTTGTGAGTTTGGGTGTTTGTTCCTCAATCACGCAAAACGGCTGAATGGATTTTGATCAAAGTTGGCAAGTTTTTTTCCATCGGGAACGCGGATGAAACCGCGGATCGGAAAACTGGTAATTTAAAAATAAAATTCTACCAACATATGTATGTACCCTATCACTCCAAGTCAGTAACTCGTGTCGAATTATGCAAATAGTCGAGTTGTGTCGATAGTGCAGTGATACGCTCACTGTATTGTAATATAGGGACCGGCCATTGTCATGCGATGACTAACTACGAGCTGCTTACCGAAACTGACTGTACTAGACGACGGCATAGAATAAATAGAGCAGAGGCAAAAATATTAAAAATAATGAAAAAAACTTGAGAGGTGTCAAGGGACACCCGGATGGAACGAAGTTATATAAGTTATATAAGTCGAGAGAGTATATTTATATATAAAAATATATATAAATATATATTTATATATATAAATATATATATAAACTGAAATGACTAATTATACTTATATTATAGAATATATATATATAAATAGAAATGAAAATATCTGGCTTGCTTTCTATAAGAGAGAGAGAGAGAGAGACAGACAGAGAAACATGCGCACGCCGCACAGCTTTTAGTGTCAGTTGTGTGTCGTGACAAATTTTCCGTCTAGCCCCCTTTCACATTCACAACGCGCGATAAGGAACTTCGTTCCAAAAAGTTTTTCAAATAAGCCTTTCCAAGCACTTATGAATAGTTTAGAAACGTCTAACGCTCGGTTCGGAAGGTTGCTTTTGCTGAGAAGAGCCGGCAATAAACTCAGCAATTACTCTTTTCAAATTAATGATTCATAATCGACTTAACGATTTATAATCGACTAAAAATTTTAGCATAGCATAAATAGCATCATTGTATAAAAAATTGTTTTAATGATGTAGCAGGGATTTACTTATTTCAAGCAAAGCTATAACCTGTCTCTCTCTAACTGATCTACAATTCATTACAAATTCACTATTAATAATTTATCTGGAGCCAGTGTGGGCGGAACCTAATAGACAATGCGCGCGCATTGCCATTACTGAATTTTTATTATTATTTAAGGTAGTGTGGCAACACTGAATTGATTACGCTTGTACTTGAACTTATTAATAATAATTGATCTTCATTATTGTAGGAGTTATAATATATTAATGTGAGATTATGCTCAGAGCAGAAATCTAGATTGACAGATACATATACTGAACAATAAAGACCTATACAGGATGTTCGATAAGTAGTAGGATAAATTTAAGGGGGAGTTAGGTTAGGGTCACTTACAAAAAAAACAAAAAAAAATTACCTCAGTGAGCGGGTCACTTACAAAAAAAAAACAAAAAAAAATTACCTCAGTGAGCGGGTCACTTACAAAAAAAAAAAAACAAAAAAAAATAACCTCAGTGAGCGGGTCACTTACAAAAAAAAATAACCTCAGTGAGCGGGTCACTTATAAAAAAATAAAAAAAAAACACCTCAGTGAGCGGGTCACTCACAAAAAAAAATTAAAAAAAAAAACACCCCAGTATAAAGGTCACCATTTTCGAGATGCTGTTTAAAGGCCTTCATACGTATATGATTATTTGAAAGACTGGTTAGCGAGATTGGTTAAAAATCGTACAAACAATAATTCACGTACATTATGCATGGCCAGTGTAGTCAGACTTTTCGAAGAATCTATCCTAGCTTAGATTTTTAGTTTTCTCAGTTGAAAGCATTTGGACATGGTAACTTCAGTTATTTTTAACTTCATGAATGGAGAGCATATAGCTTAATAACGTGATGTGAATACGATTTAATGAATAGACAATTAATTAAATTTTAAATCGATTAAAATTACTCAAAATTATAATCGATAACAGCAAATCACTCAAACAAACTAACGATTGTTTTGTATCGATTCGCACCGCTCCAATCGTGAGATGAATCGAACTAGTCCGATCGTATGAAACGAATGATTTATTGCGGGCAATACCGATGATTTATTCATGTTAAAATTGATCGAATGATAAATAAGGATCGTTAGATTGACTAATTTATTCATGTACAAGTGAGAGTTTTTTTTTTGTATTTAGGTCTGGATTATAAGCGTTAATAAAGCACAAGCAAAGATTAAAATCACTATTGTAATAATTTAATTTGAAACCTGGAACTATGACAAAAGGTTTATAATCAATTAATGGAGTTTATTTTTGAGATTTGACATACGTTTTCGTGTAATACGGGCTTAAATACTGTGCTATTAGATAATATCTTTCCGCCACGCGGTTTCACTCGCGTTCCCGAGGGATCTTAACTTTACCCGGGATAAAAAGTAGCCTATGTGCTATTCCAGACTATAATCTATCTCCATGTCAAATTTCAACCAGATTCATTCAGCCGTTCTGGCGTAAATGAGTAACAAACATACATCCATCCAAACTTACATACATAAATAATATATTAGTAAGATTTAAATGGTTGAGCAAGACAGTTGTTTCGAGAGCATAGTCTTTGTAGATAAAGTTTAGGTGATTTAATTTCTAACGTTTACGTATTATGAATACACTCTCTTTTTAAACTTTGAAAAAAAGATATGAAATAAATGCAGTTAGCTCTATAAAATTTTCTCTTATATCTTACTCTTTAACATAAATGTAAAATCCAATGAAACATACTTAGACCAGATTTATCCTTCGAGCGCTACATCCACCCAAGCATTGTCGTCGGTTAAGTATTTATTAATACCTAAGGCTTCTGTTATGTTATGTAATGGTCCTTAAATCAAACAGCTAGATTTCTAATAGGGAGTGGATACTTTTTTTTCGGCATGGCAATCTTCTGTAAGATACCTGACTACATTAAGGGATTGTAGTCAAGTTATGTGGGACTTTTAACCACTAAAACCACCCCGGTGATGGACCTCTGTGCATGTCAGGAGGCACCGGGACCTCCAAAGGAACTGCGCCGGCGCCCCCCTCGCACTTACCTGATGCTCATCCCTGAGAGTTCCTAAGCCGGCTTTGCTAGCTCACGACAGCACATACCACGTGGTGCTGCCGCCTTGTCTGGACCCGGTCCGGAGTGGATACCTACTCACGAAAACAGATTTTTTGATAATTCTGATAAAAAGTTTCCCTCTGGAACATGAGTAAAATTGCGGAGGATTTAAGCTTTAATAGTGACTGGGAAGGTGAAAGGAACGAGACCGAGAGGCCGGAGCCCGAGGCGGTGAGCAGACCAGATATCGCTGGAGCTGGAGATGCTGGTTAGTGCTGCAATGTACCAAGCAACGGAACAAAACCAATGCAGACAGCTAGTTGACAAAGTCAGAAGGAGCCACGATCCTAGATAGAGAGAAGCTTTGAAAGATGATTTGAAACATCTTAAATCATCAACATCTAGTATCACAATATTCTTTATTTTAGTGAAGCTCTGAATGTTCTAGATTATTTATCTGTACAATAGTGATAAAAAAAACAATTTAAATTAATGTTCTGAATGGGTGTCAATAACGATATAAGCAAATGGCAAATGGTAACAGAAACTGAAAATAAAAACATAATTACAATCGAGCGGCGAATAAAATCCGAAATTATTGCCTTTATTGAATAACCATTGTAATTATAAGGCTGCGGTTTGATTGTTGGACGGCAGCGGTAGCGTTTTGTGCCTTGCCACTCACCTACTGTTGCTGCGCTCCAAAATAAAAGTGCCTTTTCAGTTTCCATCCGTGTTAAAAACTACACCTACTAAATCATACTTCTATACAAATATTATAAATGCGCAAGTAACTGTCAAAAAGTCCGTCTGTCTGTTATCTTTTTACTTCTAAACCACTAAACCAATTTTTACGAATTGTGGTGTAGAGATAAATGGGTCTTTGGAGAAGGACATAGAAAACTTTTATCTTGGGAAAAGATAAGACCCTTTGGAAACATGGGTATAGCTAGATTTAATATAACTTTGGTCACTGTAAAACCGTAAATAAACAGACACACAGTTTATTTTTTTTATGTCACAAGTGACAACGAGGCAGGCGGGTCACCTGATGGTAAGTGACAACCGTCGCCTATAGGCAATACCAGGGGATTGCTAATGTGTTGTACACCTTATTAAGGCGAACTGGCTCTCAAGTGCAATTGCCGGAACACACCAACAGGTGCTTGGCGACAGATTTTCAACTTGAGGGTGGTAGCCAGCCAGTCGAGTACTACAAAGTACCCTACCACCGTGCTATGGTTTCCTCACGATGTTTTCCTTCACCGAAAGCTCAAGCTCATTGTAAGGATTCGAACCCACGTCCTTCGCCGCGGTATCCGACGTCACTTACCACTGAGCTATCATCGCCTTAGATTTTTCTTAATAATTGTAATTAAATTTCTTAAGAGTTCATTTTCTCAACGAACCTGGATAATGCTTTTGCCAATTTTGAAAACATGCTTAGTAAGAATTACAACAGCAATTTTTATAATATAAAACTATGAAGAAACAATTAGCAATTAAATCGCCGTTAGATAAAGTAGCGATCACTCATTACTTAGTCCGCTGCCTAACAACGAAGCGAGCCACATTTATTGACCTAAATGGCCCCTATTTACAACTAAAGTGCGCCAGTTTAGCATAAAATTAATTTAAACTATAGGATACTAACACATAATAAACTTTAAGTGCAATCGAGAGCTAGGAAAGTTTCTTTATGCTAAATATTTTCGATAGCCAAAAGTAAAAGTTTGAGCATGATTTTTCAGACGTGATGTTTTTGCTCTTTTTTTATGGTAAAGTTTGATAGAAATTAGCAATTTCTAAGCAAATATCAACAATTGGAATATTGAAAAATTTCCAAAATTTAAGTAGGCACTTATTAACAGATACTGAAATAATTTAAAAAACGTGCACCTCAAAATACCTTCATCAAACATGTAAAAAAAATCCAAAACCAAAAACCACAAAAATACGCACGCATCATTATTAAAATTTCCCCTCGTCGAAAAAAAGAACAAAAATATTATTTATTACACCAAAAAAAAACTCATTCCCGTCCATTATTACGGAGTTTTTTTTATGCATTAAACGCATTAAAAAAGCAGGTTGCGCTTTCAACAGAGTATAAATTTTGCGAAATTGATCTCGGATCACCTCATAAATTCAACTATTAAAGTCGGTCCGACGCGCCCGCGCATGATTGTAGACATTATGCTTTTTGGTGGAGTTGTTTCTGCTTTAGGGATCCCCGGTGGGGTACCATAGATTCAACTAATTAGGAGTTTGCAGAACTTATCTTCGTCCCACTGTTATCTATAAAACCTGAAAAACGACTTACTACTAACTAAAAAGTATCGAGTAGTTAAGTCCATACCTGAGGCCTTCAAGTATCTACTTATATTGCAACTAAATAATTTGCATTTGAAAATAATTTTAATTTAAAAATGCAAATTATAATATTTCGTATTAACATGAGTATTTTGTCCCCTTTTTTTTATGTCACAAGTGACAACGAGGCAGGCGGGTCACCTGATGGTAAGTGACTACCGTCGCCTATATAGACATTAACAATACCAGGGGGACTGCCAACGTGTTGTACACCTTATTACAATGCCTTAAGGGCAAGGGCAACTCAAGTGCAACTGCCGGAACACACCAACAGGTGCTTGGCGACAGATTTTCAACTTGAGGGTGGTAGCCAGCCAGTCGAGTACTACAAAGTACCCTACCACCGTGCTGTGGTTTCCTCACGATGTTTTCCTTCACCGAAAGCTCAAGCTCATTGTAGGATTCGAACCCACGACAGAGTTACAATAAAACAGCCAATTTGACGCGTATCTGATAAATGATATAAATACTTTATATTATTAGTAAACTAATTTATTAAAAACTACCTTTCCGCCCCGCGGTTTCACCCGCGATCCCGTTTCTCTACACAAACTTTGGACCGCCGTTTCATCCCCGTAGGGGGTGAATTTTGGAAAATCCTTTCTTAGCGGATACTTACGTCCTAATAACTATCTGCGTGCCGAATTTCAGCGCAATCCGTTCAGTGGTGTGACTATGTGTTGATAGATCAGTCAGTCAGTAACGATTGCCTTATAAATTAAAATCTGAAATATCGAAATATCTCAATAATGGAGACCTTTTTATGAGGTGATTTTTGGTAGGTGACCTGCCCACCTATCTTCCCCTTAATTTCGTCGCACTACTTACCAAACACCCTGTATACAGAAGATATAGTAAATCCAGCAATAATATTTAACTACGAATAAAATAATAAATATTTGTACAGAACCCCAACGGCGCCATCAAATCAAGAGTCACGCTTAACGATTTATTTTATACTCTCATTATAATGGTAATCTGTAATTTGGAAGCCGCTCGGTGCGGGTTCGATTCCCGCGGAAGGTCATATTTTTTGTTGTGACCTAGTTATGAAAACTTAATCACAGAAATTGGCGATATTACCCATTGAATTTAACACCTTTTATTAAAGTCGACATGGAATTATTTGAAGCGAACAAAATTGGTGGAATCGAAACAAGTTAATTGCTCCGAACGTTTCTCACGTTGCAATGTAATTGAATGCACGGTGGTAGGGTACTTTGTAGTACCCGACTGGCTGGCTACCTTTTTTACTTTGGATAAGCTAGTGTTTGACCGCAATCTCACTTTGGTAAGTGATGATGTGGCCGAAGGTGGTAAGCACACAAAGCTTAGATGGGAACTTGCTCTGAAGTGCAGCTGTCGGAGCACACTGATACGGCTGGGCGATAGATTTTCAACTTGAGGTTGGTAGCCAGCCAGTCGGGTATTACAAAGTACCCTACGTTTCCTCACGATGTTTTCCTACACCGAAAGCTCAAGCTAATTGTAGGATTCGAACCCACAACATTCGCCTTATTTTATCAAACAATTAAAAACCTTAGAACTATTGCGACTCTCTATTTATATCTTTAAAATATTCCAGTGAGATTTTATTATTTTTAAATCAATTAATATAGCAAGCAGACCCCAAAAGCAAAAGCTTGTTACAAATGAATAAAAAATCACCGTACAAGACGCATCACGCAACGCGCTCCACATAATCTACATCCATTGTAAACGTCTATTAGGTCCGTGTCACTATCTCAATGAAATATTGAATCACATTAGTGCTTATTAGCACACAGAGTGGTTCCGTACCCGAGGGACAAACAAACCAACAAGACCGTATGAACAATGGACGGCTGCAGAAAACAATGACAGAAAAAAATCGTTTAATCCAATTACAATGATATACATGAGGTCGACGTAAGGTTAGCGTGGACATGAATGTTAAAAAAAACCTCCTTTTTTATTTTTTTTATACTGTATTAATTAGTTTGCACTATCTCGTAATAATTGTTAATGAGGCTGAAACTGGCAATTGGCAATAATTTAAAAAAAGCCTCGCGAGCTTGATCTGAAATCGCAGTTCAATGCTCGCCGATGGGACGATAGTCCCAAAACTAGCTATAAAAACAAATTACATTTTTAAAGGATATGAAGGTGCTAGTCGGAGTTGCCACGACATCTTTACGCGGGCTTTCGGAACGCTAAGAATGCTCTTAACCGGGTAGAGTTAAATTTAGACGACTGGCCACCGAGAATCCTTAGGCACGAATCTCGAAAGCGATTTAGCCATTTTAGGGGCCGCTCGAACTGCTGTTGACTGGGAATGTGACTAAATCTGAATGGGAACTGTATCTGAATGATAGCAATGCCAATTATTAAAAATTGCTAGATAAATTGGCGTAATTTTTTATGTATTTTTTTTAAATAAAATCAAAAGCGTATCCACATTAAAGCTGTCCACTTAACGTCCAAACACAAGTTATATGCGTAGTGCGTCCAGCAAATGGGTGGTCCATGTTACAGTTTTATCATCACGACCTGACGTAGAGGCCGCTAAGTACAAATAACGTTCTGAATGAATCCGTACGACACGCCTCTGGGTACCTTGATCGATATAGGTACTATACGGTTCTTGGTATTTATTTATTTAAATAAGGATCAATGGGTCACTGGTTCTTTACGTGACGTTGCTATTTATTTTATTTAGTTGTATACAATTTATTTACAAGAAATGTAAAAACTATAATATATTATAAAAAAACTTCTGGCTCTTTAGCAGGCTGGCAGCGTTTCCTCTTTGGATGGTCAGGCTTATGCGTTGGCAGAAAAAGCTCCTCGCCCGCCGGTCTCCCGGGGCCTCGATTATTTTTTTAGAAAAATACTTTTAAAACGATGAGCTTCCACGGACCAAATTTATATAAGAGATTTTCTTAGTTAATTTCTTTCTCCACTTTTTTCAGATATATGAGAAATTGAATTCTTGTCTAACAAAAAAGTGTGTGTTACGTGTTATGCATATTTTTTAATTCTTTCTCAAATATACTGTGCCAAAAAAAAAATGGTAAATGAGTAGAGAAAAACAAAAGAGACAAGAATGAACCTAATACCTACATATAAAACAAACGTACTAGCATATGGGCCAACATGTTTAAAACTAGCTGTACAGACAGACGTTATCTTGTCCAAAAAAAAAAAAAAAAACGCATAAAAAAATTGTCAACTTTTCTATTTTATTCATAAGAACCTCATAAGGGCTACTCGTATCACGAACATTTTATAACTAAAAATAGTTGTTAACTAAGGAATCGAAGGAGTGAAAATCCTTTATACCCAATAGTTGCAACCTGGGAGTCTTCAAGTCATTAGGGAATTAGGTAAGCGTGCACTATCTGGACCGCATCGTCACCTAACATCAAGTGAGATAGTAATTATTCTTAATATTTTCCTAATAATAAAAACACCAATTTTATTTAATTATATTTTAAGCGGTTTGAGGTGCATCCATGTTGACACGGGGGCGTCCAAACGTCAACTAAGGTTGCCGCTGACAGCAATCAGCGTTGTCCGTTTATTCCGCAACTATATTTCTGAGCGGTTGCCTTTTTTTGGCAGTATATTAAAATAATTTTAGTATGATCATGTAATAGTTTTAGAATTTTATTATAATACTGTTAAATAAAAAACTATTCTATTATATTCTATAGTCAATCACGAACCTATACTCAATAAAAAATAATACTAAAATACAGTTTGTTTGACAACAACTAACTGAAAGACGATCCATAAATATGTGACAACTCAAACAGTGTACTGTGTAAAGTAAATGTGAAACCGCGGGGGACAACTAGTGTAATTAAATAACATAAGTTGGTAGCTTGTTGATTCTGACTGCGAATCAAGGAAATAATTACCAGAATAAAAACCAGAGCGTACAATAATTTTTGCAGCAGGTACTGTTGAGTAGATAAGTAATTTAAAATTTCGGCTGCTTGTATAAGATCAAAGAGAATACCCAATTCATAATATTTTCTTTGTTCCAGCGTTGATTTATTGAAAATTGACTAATGATTTATCTGTCCTGATTGACATTTTAAAATAAAACATAAAAATAAGACACACTAGTCCAGGTTTATGATTTTCTTGTGATTTTTGTTATAATTGAATCGTGGGCTTGAATCCTACAATGAGCTTGAATCTAGTTTTTAGATCACTATAATATGTGTATTATGTTTACGTAAATACATATCGTCGGTTTATTTCGAAATTTAAATACAATACCCAAAAATCGGTTGCCAATCATTATTAGTGTGTTTGAGCACTGCATTTGCACTATCAATAACTGCAAATGAAACAAACCAACAGACTTATTTAATTCTTAGGTAGTACATAATTTATCTTATTATCTTTTATTACGACAACAAAAACTATGAACTTCCACAATCATACTTTTATAATGAACAAAAACTCATTGTATTTTAAGGTCGTCCCAATTTTTATCGCGGTTTTATAATAACCGTTTAACTAATTATTTTGCACTAAACATTGTATGTATCTGGGTTTATCAATCGGACAGTTGATTAAGGTTTTTGTGTTGAAAAAAACTGATCCTTTGATATAGGTGTGCAAAAACCGTTTCGAGTTAATTAATTTGGTTTAATTAGTCCTAAATATGTATAGAATTTTGGCTGCGTCTGTACCTATTTTTTTTTCAAAGCTTAGATTATTTTTGTTTTAGTTTCAGCATTAATTATTAAAATATTGAATGAAAAAATAAAATAAAAAAAGTAAACTTTTAAGGCGATGATAGCTCAGTAGCAGTGACGTCGGATACCGCGACGAAGGTCGTGGGTTCGAATCCTACAGTAAGCTTGAGCTTTCGGTGAAGGAAAACATCGTGAGAAAACCATAGCACGGTGGAAGGGTCCTTTGGTACTTTTTACCCGACTGGCTGGCTACCACCATCAAGTTGAAAATCTGTCGCCAAGCACCTATTAGTGTGTTCCGACTGCTGCACTTGGGAGCCAGTTCCCATCTAGGCTTTGTGTGCTTACCACCTTCGGCTACATCATCACTTACCAAGGTGAGATTGTGGTCAAACACAAGTTTATCCAAATTAAAAAAATATGTCCAGATGCCTTCTATTGATTACATGTTTTACGTGTCAAAAATAATTTTTGGTTTGGACATTACATTCTATTGCAGTTCTAAGCCGTATCATCTTAACTCGCTGAGATGTCAACACTTCTTGTTTCTATATAGTACCATGCATTACCGTTTCAACATCAATTTATTATGTAAGCTGAGGGTCATACTTTCCGCGATTAGCGTTTTTTGTCAGCGTGAAGCGAATTTGATCAAAGGCCCATGTGGAACTGTTTGACTAACCTAATTATAGACTACGCGGTTTCTTTCTTAATTGTAAAATCTCTAGAAGCAAATTAAAAAAAACCTTGTTCAGGTGTGGTAGTAAAAACCCTATTCCTAGATTTTTTTAAACACGTTGATAGGTCAGACTGTCCCGTAATAATATAATACCCCTCGGGAACGCGCGCGAAATCGCGGGGGACAGTTAAACTAAAGTAATATTTTCAAGAGGATATTATGATTTTCTGTTTGTTTGTAGCGATTTAACTCAAAAAATACCCTACCGATGTTAAAAAAAAATCACCATTGTAAAGCTACATTATCACGGAGTAACATAAGCTATATTTGTATCCCGGAAAAAGATAAGATCCCACAGGAACTCGAGTGAAACCGCGGAGGACAGCTAGTCATATTATAAATGCGAAAGCTCTGTCTGTCTGCTAAAACCACTAAACCATTTTTTATGATATTTTATAAAAAAGATAGATTTGACCATAGAGTTAGACATAACATACTTTATATTTCGGTAAAAGATAAGATTCCTCGGAAACGCGGGTGAAACCGCTAGTATGTCATAAAAACGCTCAACCCAACTCGCTCTCATTACGACCGCTGCTTGCAGAGTGGGCGACTGAAGTGTTTAGGCAGCGAGGCTTACTAATGGATATTTATCTAAACTAGTGCATTTAGACGGTTTTATGTGAACTTGATGTAACCCCAACGACCATTCTATCTAAATGTCAAGATATATAAAATTTTATTGTCGATCACCAGTCGTTATACCACTAAATTACATTTTAGCATATAAAATTGTTGCATAAATTTGAGGTTGTAAGTTTATATCGTGTGTAGTTCATCGAGAGGTCAACAGATTAATTGTCTTTTTTTTAAATAATCCGTTTTCTACACTTATGATGCATTTACAAGTTTTCAAAGGTTATGTGTACGTGTTATTTAAGTCACAAACATATTTATTTTGTTTTAGGTACCACGTTTATTAAAGAAGGTTACAAGTAGAGATTAAACGGATAGCTGTTTGGCCAGATACCGGACACTGGATATCTGTCCAAGTTTCAAGCCGGATATCCGAATACCAAAGCTTGATAAAGTATGAAAGAATTTATCTTTTAGAACAATGCAGCAGCGTATACAGCATGGTGGATTGTATAGAATTCTCTATTCCGTTCTTCTATCCGTCATATCGGGATTCACTCCTTTCTTACTCATATCACATATACATTTAAGATACATTTTAAGGCGATGATAGCTCAGTGGTATGTGACGTCGAATACCGCGGCGAAGGTCGTGGGTTCGAATCCTACAATGAGCTTGAGCTTTCGGTGAAGGAAAACATCGTGAGGAAACCATAGCACGGTGGTAGGGTACTTTGTAGTACCCGACTGGCTGGCTACCACCCTCAAGCTGAAAATCTGTCGCCAAATACCTATCGGTGTGTTCCGACAGCTGCACTTGAGAGCCAGTTCCCATCTAGGCTTTGTGTGCTACACATCATCACTTACCATGGTGAGATTGTGGTCAAACACAAGCCTATCGAGAATTATAAAAAAAATAAAACATCTCTCACACAATCCATCCATCCCTTTTTCGGTCTTCCTATACTCGTGTCCACTTTCATATTCATAACTCTTTTGGCTACATGCCTATCATCCCTCCTCATAACATGCCCATACCACAACAACGACAAGTTTTAGTACTACACAAAAATGCGATTTATTTATTAAACTTTAATCAGCCTGTATAGTATTTATTACTCATTTAAATCTACATATAAAATAAATAAATGAATATCCTCGGACATTTGTTCACACACGGCTATCTGATCCCAAACTAAGCAGAGCTTGTAATATGGAAACCAGATCACTGATATACTACATATACTACTTTTTTTTTTTTTTGTAAATACATACTTAAATAGATAATTACACCCAGACTCAGGACAAACAGACATGTTCATGCACACAAATGTGTGTCCTGGATGGGAATCGAACCCACGACCTGCGGCGTGATAGGCAGGATATGTTTAATAAGCTTAATCTTTTGTTGTTTAATCATGTAAGTGTGTGTTGCACAAACTCACAAGGCTTTTAGGCACTAACATGTATTCTATTTATTAGTTAAACCTGTAAATAAATATTAAATTAAAAAAATAGTATAGATTGAAATACAGATACAGACAGGGTCATTCGACGTATTCCATTAATTAATTTACTTGGAAATGTGTTGGTTTCAAATTAATCTAATATTGTTTTTCGGATGCTGATAATACGGTATCTATAATCCCCGATCAATACAATATGTTGTCAAAATAATGTAATAACATATAATTTATTAAGATAACGTTATTAATATCCATAAATTGTAGTCAACATAATTTTTACATTAATAAAACATTAAAGGTTATTTTATTTGCACGTGATGGAACGTGATACGGAAATGCAATCAAATAATTCATCTTTAAACTTTAAAAGTATTAGGAAATAATGCATTGTATCAAATTAGAATTTATTTATTACTAACATTGGGTGCCGAGGCGATAACAATGTAATGCGAAATGGAACCACGAATTATATAAAAGTTATTGTTACATAAAAATCGACTCTATTATTATTATTAGCGCATGTAAAATTGGAAGGAAATATATTTTTGTAAAGAAGACTTTACGACACATGTCATGTTTTTGATATCCATCTAGGACAGATATTTGTATGAACATGCCTGTTTTCTAGAATCAAAGTGTAATTATTTATATGTGTGTAAAGAAATAACTTAATAACATTATAACATTCACTCAATCAAAGGATAAATAAATCTAAATAAAAAAGTGGTTGTCAGTAGGCAACGTACCCAGAATGCTGGCAGCATTGCCACGTTGGATGGCAATGCTGATTCGTTGAGCGAGGTATATGCCAGCATTCTGGTCACGAGATAAAGAAATTGTATATCAGTTGGTTTCCATATTACACGCTCTGCTTGGTTTAGGATCAGACGGCAGTATGTGAAACATGTCCCATCATATTAAAAAAAAAAAGCCCAAGACAAATCTAACACGTATTAGACGTAGATGCGGTATTTCATTAATAACACAATTATAAAGCAACCAAATGAATACTTTCATTAGATATAAGTGGGAACCATTTTACAAATGAAAGGTCAGGTTTGAGGTCAAACGGAGTGAAAAATATCAGTATCAAAGATCCATAAATATCACGTTAATGTCAATCAAATGGATGATTAATAATGTTGTAATTTGAAACGTTTGGACGCTTAAATTGAGCTCATTATGCGTGTACTAGCATGCTAACAAAGCTTGTTTGTGTCTATCCAAAATAAGTAGGTACCTATGGAGGAAATATTTTGAAATAACCACTGACTTAGAGTTGACATAATAATACAGAAATGGCCATATTGAAAATGAAATGAATTGTCCCATTAAAAACGAAAAATGCAGGCTCTGTGGGCTCATGCTTACATCTCTAATGTTCTCTTATTTATTAATTTAATATGTATTTCCTCTCGGTTTTGCCCGCGTTTCCGAAGGATTTCATCTTTTCCCGGGATAAAAAGTATCCTATGTTTTATTTCAGGATATGACATATCTTTGTGCTAAGTTCAAACATTCAAACTTTCACATTTATAATATCAGTAGAATGCAGTAATGTAGAGCCAGACGTAATACGCACATGTATAAATAACAAAAAAAAGTTTTTTAAAGTTGGCAATTCTTCCTGGTATTACCTACTAATGCCTATTCATATCATCAGATGGACTTCCTACCTTCTGATATATAAAAAAACTATTTGGATAAAGATAAAGTTATATTACAAATTTCCATATACATATGAGGCTTGTTCAGTCAATCATGCTGGTTGCTTAGCAACCTTTCGACATAAAAACACAATTGCCCTTCAAACCAATGAATATTTAATTTGTGGATTGTTTGATACAGAATAAACCCAATCAAAATCACGAAAATAAAATTCATTCAAGGATTTTATTAAGTCTATTCGCACAATTATATATTTACGTTAAAATTATGATTTATTATATGACATCATCCAGACGATACACTCCCATTTGTTGTATAATTTAAATGAACGATACAAGTAAAAGTAGCAAATACAATTTAGTAATTTGGAATAGAATATTTTAGTATTTTTTTAGTATTACAAACAATATAAGTTTTTTTGTTATTTAACATCACACTTTTACTACTTTATTATACCAAATTGGTAGAAAGTGTATTTTTAATACAGTAAATTGAATTGACAGCAATACATTGTAAACTTTACAACGAAAACAATATATATATATATACAATAAAGGTTCATAAAATACGAGGTGTTAACAAAAATTTGCATATTATTGGAAACTACAGTTACGAACCTATCAACAAATTAATTAGTGATGTCATATAGTAAGATATTTATCGATCATTTTGATTTAAAGCTTTAGTTTAAAATAATTATTATCGATAATCAAAACGTGTTATATAAATTAGAAAAATACGAATAATTTGAGGACACTACAAAGTTTGGGCAAAAATTCTTTCGTATGTCTGTCCAGCTGTCCTCTACAAGTCGCATTTCTCAACCGATTCTCGTGAAATTTGTGAGCAGGTTTGATAATCATATGGATTTCTTTTCTCTATTCAGTTTTTGGATGTTTTCAAGATGGCCATGATGATTTCCATGTCGAAAAAATGCGAAAAATTCTCAAAAATGTCACACAACTTTCGCGAGGACTAAAGCTCCCAGAGCCACTAGTAGTATCTCAATTTAAGTTACATATATATTATAATTGTACATTTGTTTGTATATTTTGTACATTTGTTGTAAATAAAGTTCTCTAAAGTATAATAAGTTACATATAGTATAAAAAAAGATCAGTAGTTCCAGTAACCAATGATCGACAAAATCATCGACTATTTTCCAACACTATTAAATTGTCATTTTCCAAACTTTCACATTTTTATTAGCATCTAGTGATTATCAAGTCGTCAAACAACGGCGACAAATTGATTATACACGCACAGTGCTAGAGCTGTTCTTACAATTATACACCCTTTAATATACGCAGGTGATGTCACGCTATGATACTAGTGCGTATAGGCACGATATTAACTTAATTGCTCTTATGGTAACAGTAAAAAATAATGTGTTTGTTTATGCAAGTAACTTGGTCCGCCGCGCGGTTTCGTCAGCATTTTTGAAAAGAAAAGCAGTATTTTTCAAAATCGAATCAGTAGTTTCGGAGATTACCTCCTTATTACACATTATACATCCAAACTTTATCTAAATATAAAAAAAAGCGCCTGTATTGGTCACAATTATCAATTTATACCTTTTGCGGTCGAGACTATGGGTCCGTGGGGGGCTGAAACTCGTCGTTTCACAAGTATTTTATCTAAAAATAATGGAGGCATTAGCCTGGCCACGCAAAGAGGAAACGCTGCCGGCCTGCTAGGAACCTTGCCGATCGGCTGCCTCGATGAAGTTTTTTTAAATATTATAATTTGTATATTGAGTTAGTTTATATATTTATTTCAGCTGTAAAGTATATGAAAAGATCCGAATTTAAACTACCTTTTCTTTTTATGAAAAACCGATATCGCATTTGTTCCAAATTTGGCGGCATGGAAAGTGACAACGAAGACGAAAATGAAGTACGCGCACTCAATAAATGCCTATTTGGACACCCAAAAAGTAAATTTTTAAATCGATTACGATGTCGATTAGTTCTTCAGACCACCAAGGGTGAGGTCACCTGTATATGTTTTTGGCTATATTTGACGTGACTAAACTTGTCATAAAAAAATATTTCCCGTCAAACTAGATTTTTAGTTCAAAATTGCAACAATTATACCAATTTTGTGTGTATAATTTTGTAAAAAAAATAGGCAGGTGTTAAATAATTATATAATTTGAGACATTCTTCAAAGACCACACACGCTATTTTTTCTATTTATTTTTCTTCTGCCTTTTAAACGTACGCTTACTTTTCTAGGCGTAAAATTGCTATCTATTTTAAAATAAAAGATGGCTAAATATTTAAACAGTTAAATCGAAACATTCCAGGAACTTCACTTGATAGGTATTTCGTGTGATTTTGATAAAAATAGAGATTTTCTAAAAGAGTCTCTTTTCTAGATTTTGTTTTGGATTAAAATAATGCTCAATATTATTTAAAAGTTGAGGAACAATATCTAATAGGGTTAGATTTTGTTACTAAAACTAAGTTTCCACGCGATTCCCTCCCTTAGTTACTAAGTTAAAGAACCCCAGCAGATAATTCTATGCGTTAATTGAACAGTCAGTCAGTCAGGACATCTTATATGTATACATCCGTATTTGGCCCCGGTTCTAGGGGAGCAATCCGGGGCACCCCGGGTGGCAGTCCCAGGGGCTACAAGGCTCTTATTGTTACGGTTACAAAAAATGGAATGCGTTATAATTTTTTTTTAATTACTAATTTCAAACGCTGGAGAGAGGGATTATGTATTATCAAGTTTCTGCCCCGGTAAATAAAATCGTAGTTCCAGGACTGGTATTTGGGTGGAGATATCTTAATTTAACCTAGTATAATAGTTTGTAAAATTAAGCTCAAATTTTCATATCACACTATTCCTATATAACCTTTGCCATTTTGAACTCAAAACACCTTGAATTAATAAAAAAAAAACACAATGTTGTTTATCAATGATTTTTAACATAAAAACAGAAACTAAATTAAAGCTAGAAGCGAGTATTGCGCATCATCGCAGCGTAATGATTGTATGTAATTACAGGTAGATGCGGTATTATGTCAAATTATTTCATACTGATCGGTAAAAGTCAAGGTGACCGATTGCGAGGGAAGTGTTTGCCGCGTAATGATTCTTTGGACGATGATGTTAGAAACTTTGGATATGCCGTATTGTTTAATTATTATAGTTACAGTATAATGGTCCAGTTTCATAGTTTGCTGCTGTGTTTTAAGGGAATGATATCTCAACGGATGTGACGTCGTATAACGCGGCGTAGGTCGTGACTTCGTGAGTTTGAATCCTACAATAAGCTTGAGCTTTCGGTGAAAGAAAAAATCGTAAGAAAACCATAAGCCGATGGTCGGGTACTGCATTTAAGAGCCAGTTGTCTATTTATTAAATTATAAATACACCTTTTTGAGTTTGAGGTCGTATGGGCTAAAACCCTTTGCCTGCACTACAGTAGAGGAAATTTTTCATATCTGACAGCCAACTCAACCAGGCGGCTTCGTATCACACACTTCCGTCCCTTTCCACGTAATCACACCCATAGATTGCAGAAAAGCGAGATACACATCAAAAATATACCACATCTATGAGTTAATGTTATTACTATTATCAGTACATCCGACACTACCATTGAAATTATATAGTTACATAAAAAACACGATCTCCGGTCAAGCAACTAGATGTGTCCTTATTCTTAATGCTGGGACATTAGCGCACTCGATGTCGTTGTTTATGGTCTCCATCATTTACAAACCACACAATAATGGACAATATTTTTGATATTATTTCTAGAATAGACAACTGAAAGGCTCATCATATGGTTGTAGTAGCTTCAATTTGCACTTGCACCCCTGGCAAGTTGTTTTGTATTTTAGAATTTTTTTTTTTCAAAATCGGTTCAATAGATCCAGATATTACCCCCTACAACCTCACAAACTTTACCACTTTTTAATATTAGTATAAACTTATAAATAAATCTCGCAATGATTCCTTTGACGAATATAATAAATTTAATGGTGTCTATTTATCTTAAGAAACCAAAGACAGTCTACCAAATGACAACATAAGATTTTTATTAGAAAGACTAAGATTGTATCATTTCAAAACTAAAATAGGATATGAATCAAAATAAAATGTACTGATCAAAATTTTGCAATATGGTTGCCCCATCAAGTTGATTGGTGGAGTACCAACGTGATCTTTGCCGTCGAATGTATTTGTGGCCTTATTATCTAGAATCCATCTTTAACACCATTCTGCTACCATTTAACGATGACACGATACCCGACCGTGATCTGTTAAAGGTGTTTTGTCCTTTTATTGAATTACTGTTAAATCACGCTGGAAGAGCTTAAAGGTTTTCGAAGTTGAAATGACGTGTTACAGTGTGCGCATTAATAGATAGGGACATATTCCCACCTGCCTTCCCATGGCCTGACCAACCTCGTCACCTTGCCTCGCAAGGCTAATTAGTAATAATGATTATTATTTATTTATTTTGCAATTAAAATAAACACTGATTGAGTGACTGATCAACGCCGCCAAAACTGCTAACGATAGAAACTTGATATTATGTTTTTATTTAATTGGGTAAAATTTTAAGCTAATGGGGTATAGGCGCCCGCGGGTGAAATTGTGGAGCAAAAAGCTATACATTAACATTAGCTTTGAAATAGAGAGACTAAACATCCAGCTTTGCAAAAATTGGTGCCTGATTTAAAATAATTACCTACCTATCATAAAAACATTAAAACATATCGTAGACATATTTCTTAAAATTCGGCAAATTTTGCAAAAATTGCAGTCGGCAACATGCTGCTCTAAATAGTATGAAATGTTAACAAAAGTATAAAAAAACATTGTATTTATGTATGATTGTAACAAATAAACTCAAAAACTACTGGACTGATTCAAAAAATTCTTTCACCATTAGAATGCTACTTTATCCCTGAGTAACAAAAGCTATATTTTTATCCCGGTAAAAGATAAGATCTCACGAGAACGCGGGTGAAACCACTAGTTATTTATATTTGAACAGTATCAAATAACACAGTCACAAATGGAACGCATCTTCGCGACCCAAAAGACCTCAATTTCGTTAATATAATGCAAGTCACCTGACTTTTTGTCTGTCCGTTGTAACAGAATCATGAACATGAACAACATCCGCTTGTAACAGAATCATGAACGCGATTATGTTTTTTGCTGACTCTACGTTCAGAAATCATCGAGTCATTAGTTCTATTGACACTGGAAACGCATTTGACAACAAGTGATGTATTTAATAAATTCGCATAATTTCGTTTCTCTTGCATAGTTTCACCCGCAATTCGGGGTATTTTACCCCTCTCAAGGGTTGATTTTATTATAAGTGGATACATACGTTATAAGGTACCGGTGTTTTTGATAGACCAGTTAGTAAGCCAGGAAAAGCAATACTAAGATGTATATAAGTGGGAAGTATTCCTATTTTTAACTGTTGCCAAAAGTAGGGCAGACTCTCAAGTTTCCTTCTGCTAGTTTTTTGTATACGCCAATTGATCATCATCCCACTAATATTATAAATATGAACTTGGATGGATGGATGGATGTTTATTACTCTTTCACGCAAAAACGGCTGAACGGATTTTGATCAAACTTGACACACGGGTAGATCTTATCCTGGAAAAACACATAGAATACTTTTTATACCGGAAAATTATAAAATCCTTCGGCAACGCGGGTGAAACCGCCGGGCGGAAAACTATTATACATAAAGGACGAGTATGTAATAAAATCGATTACTATGATGCCACAAAATAAAAGCAATTTTATTTTTGTTAAACTCGTACTAAGTTTCTGGTCAAATAACATAGTCTAGACTAGACTAATGAAAATGTACTCTCTTCATGTAGCCCTTTAGACAGCCAATTATCTGAAGCAGTGCCGGGGCCTGAGCATCAAAAAATATATATTTGGAATTCCTGTGACAGTGTTTTTTTTTTTTTTTTTATATTCGATAGGCTTGTGTTTGCTACCAACATGCGTGCAGTGCAGTGCAATACTAACGTCTTTCCGTTAATCTGTTGTATGTAGCAATAAGTGGTAGCTATATGTCTATCTTAATTTAAAAGGAAAATGCTCGGTCAGATGTGAATGCGCGGAGCCCGTAGTATTTTACTTCTTTTGCTACGTTAATCCGGTACTGCTTTAGAGCGCTCTCTTTATACATATATTCCCCTTTTGAAGAACCCCATGTTGAAACACTAAGGTGAAGTCTTGTTCCTCAAAGAATAGTATAATACTCTGGTTTTGCAAGCGTCCATAGGACTGTAAGCTTGTTTGCCACCAAGTGGAATAAAAAAACTTGAGAGGTGTCAAGGGACACCCGGATGGAACGAAGTTATATAAGTCGAGAGAGTATATATATAAAACGATTTATATATAATATATATATATATAAATAGAAATGAAAATATCTGGCTTGCTTTCTATAAGAGAGAGAGAGAGAGAGAGAGAGAGACAGAGAAACATGCGCACGCCGCACAGCTTTTAGTGTCAGTTGGTCGGTGACAGCTCTGACAGCAACTGTCACCCGAACCGACAACTGACACTAAAAGTGTCGTGACAAATTTTCCGTCTAGCCCCCTTTCACATTCACAACGCGCGATAAGGAACTTCGTTCCAAAAAGTACTGTAAAAATACCAAATAAACTTAATTTCATGTAAGAATGTAATCAATCTTTACATTCTTACATGAAATTAAGTTTATTAAGTTATACATGAATTAAGTTTCTCCTGAAACACTGCAGAAATTAAACAATCATTATTTGCAAACAAAACCAATCAAAACAGCGACCTACTTGAACCGAACACCTAACACAATCGTAACATAAGTACAACATACGAGAATGATTGTGATTGCATGATTGATACATCTGATTTCATTTGCCCACGTGAACTATGGACCCGGAGGTCGGGAGATCGTGGGAGGCGAGCGCTGCAGTACCAACAATGTTCGGCCTTCAACGGCCGACCAGTATATACTGAGCTGAGCTTGTTGCGTAATTACTTATTTGAAGATCCATCACTAGATAGCATTTGATAGGCAATTTTCGGCTTATGTATTATTCTAGAAACTTTGATATATTAACTAAACTCGCGAGGAATTTCTGATCAATTGTTATGCTATTGTTTGATTGGTACGGCCGTCCCACTTAAGAACCAACCGGAAGAAGAATAGAAGATAGACGATAGAAGATATAAGATGGTAAGAACTTAGCTTAGAAAACAGAAGAAAATTGGCCCAAAGATTCACGGCAGATATTCAACATTATTGTTTTCCTGTTGATAAGCTTGTGTTTGACCACAATCTTACCACATTGAGTGACGATGTTGCTTTAGGTGGTAAGCACACAAGGCCTAGAAGAAAACTGGCTCTCAAGTGCAGCTTTCGGAACACACCAGTAGGTGCTTGGCGACAGACTTTCAACGTGAGGGTGGTAGCCACCCAGATGAATACTACAAAGTACCCTACCACCATGATATGGTTTCTTCACGTTTTCCTTCACTGAAAGCTCAAGCTTGTAGGATTCAAACCCATGACCTTGGTCGCAGCATCCGACGTCACCACCACTGAACTATTATCGCCTAAATGATGGCTGATTTACAAACTGTTGATTACTACAGTAGCTTTAGATTTCATAAGCAATGAGAAAGTAATACTAAAGTCATTTGACAAAAAATTTAAAAACATTAGCATATCTCGATCTTCGATTGGATCGTGTTATATAGGATTGGTGTTTGTAATAGTTGTGACGCCAAACGAGATAACGAGATGTTGACAAGTGACTGATGTGCGGAAAATGAAATTACTACGGTTTTTTATTCGTATCATGTTAGGAGTGACCTTTGCATGTCGCTTCATAAATTGATTCGACCAAATTTTTACGAGATAGCTGTACCCCGCGGTTTCGCAAGTATGAAATTTAATCAAAATGAAATACTTGTGATGAATAACGTATTTATTTGGATAAGGAATAAAATAAGCCTTTATTGCTGTTTGATTTCAACTTATTTAACAAAAACAATGTATAACAATAGAGGTAAGAAAACTATAAATTAACTTAAAATAAAACATATTTTCGGCATTCGGCTTATCTCCCCTCTTAACAGCTTGTTTTTCGACAAAGGCCTCCTCTAAGGATTTCCACTTATTTCTGTCCTTTGCTGTACGTAACCATTCTGGCCCAGCTACTTGCTTCAAGTCTTCTTCCCATCGCTTTGGCTGTCTTCCTCTACTTCTTCTTTTTTCGTAATTATTCTGGTCCATTTCTTTTCTTTAAACAAATGTCCTGTCCAACGCCAATTTAATTTTCTGCTTATTGATTGAACTTTTCCAAACTTAGTCTGTCCTTTGATCTTTTTTAATTGTATTTTATCCCTTCTTCTTTATTAATACCATGTTTATAAAAAAAAGACATCCATGTGTGTTGTGTTACATAAACCGTTTACGCAGCGCACGAAACGAAAGCTCCCAAAGGAATAAAGTTTCCCCATTTTCGCATTATTTTTATTGATGCTCCGCTCCTATTCGTCATAGTGTGATGTTATACAGCCGTAGATAAATGGGCTATCTAACAAAAAACCTGAAACTGAATGAAATTAAAAGAATTTCAAAAAAAATAAATGTAATTATTAAGTGTGTGAATCTGTTTATTTGTATCAATTTTAACCGGACTCGTTTCTTGTTTTGATCTGTCAAAAATTCACAAATCATTTCTCTTTAATTTTATAGTGTTCATTGAAGATTTATTAGTATCGAACTAAAAGAAAACTTTATGTTTGAGATCTATTATTATATCAAAATAAGGCTACCTGTAATTGGCCTTAAGTATATATTAAGTTCACCCGTAAAATAAAAATGTAAAACGCTGTTGGTTTCCTGCAATCAATAAACGTTAATATAGATACCTATATATTTTCCTAGGAGACTTCAAAAACGTCTGAAATCAGTAACAGCAAAGATTGAGACTAAAAGTTATGGAACTAAAAATCTTTATCGGTATTTTCCCGTAAACTCCCATAGCACCATCGCTAAATCCAGCTACCAGCGAGTTATTACCGGCACAGATGGAGCCCACCACGTCGCGGGGCGTGCGAGAGCGTCCGCGGCTCATCTTTGCCCTTTTCCCAGAGCAAGCGCGTGGGCTGGCCGCGATGCATCGTTAATACATGTGCAGAACATGCAATTACGAATTAATAGACAAAGCTATTTTCAGAAACTGGTATTCATATCATAATTCTGTAATGAGCAGAGTTTCGTTAAAGTAAACATTGTGAGGAACCATAGCATAAGATTTAAATAAATAAATATCCTCGGACATTTTTCACACACGGCTATCTGATCCCAAACTAAGCAGAGCTTGTAATATAGAAACCAGATGACTGATATACTACATATACTACTTTTATTTGTAAATACATACTTAAATAGATAATTACATCCAGACTCAGGACAAACAGACATGTTCATGCACACAAATGTGTGACCTGGATGGGAATCTTACCCACGACCTGCGGCGTGATAGAACACATTGAATGATTCTTAGAGAGTAAATTCCTCGTAAATTCCAGTCACACGTCAGAGCTAAAGTCTAAAAAATCCAATAGGCCCGATTTGACAAGAGGGCGTCTCTTCTTGTCGCACTATGTTTGTCTCTTGTTGGCACATGAACGTATATGTGCTGTCAAAATTACCAGTTTAGATTTTTACGACATTAACACGCCCTATTATTTTTCTGTTCTTTCTTTCTATCAGAAGTTTGACAATCAGGCAATGGAACACCTGATCGTAAGTGACTATGGAACTGCAAATATTTTTCCAACCTTTAATAATGCCTAAAAGTCAACATAAGGTATGTTGGTGACAGATTTTTAACTAGCCAGTCGGGTACTATAAAGAAGACCATCGCGTGAAGTTCATGTGAAGTCCTCTGTCGTTTCTGTTTCCTGACAGTTCTTTTATACAAAACTAAATAATAGCTTATTCGCTTCAATTCAGCTTAGTAGCTCTCATACAAAGGTGAACTTGAAATACATCCGCGCCAGTCTAGATAGCTTGGTTTATACGGACAAAATCATCTGATAACCCGACGGTCAAAATAGTGTGTTAAATTTTACGCTCGGCTGCAAAACCTAGTTTTACATAAAACACTCGTTGACCCCTAAGATGTTAAGATAGCGGGTGTTCACCGCTCACTCTTCGCTAAGTGCTAACTTGTAACAACTGTCTTTATAACAGTTTTTCACCCATTTCCTGGAATATTAAAATTGATGATGTATTAAAATTATAGTTATGGATGAGCGAGGTGTTAGACTCCTCCATTGAAAAGGGAAGATCTTCCGCCAGGTTAGGTCATCGTGTCTGAGTTCAACTGTAACTGTTAAAAAACATGTATATGTTAAGGAAAACTTTGTTAGTGCGATGTAGTCCATAGTAGCGCCATCTATCTAGGAGTCGTGCCAGCTATATATTTTTATGCGCTGTCGATAGATGTCGCTACATAGTTATTTTATATTCAATATAATTATTCATTATGATGTGTTTGTTCAATCTCTTATATTTTGTTAATGTAATAGCAGCAGTAATTTGCCGAACATGATCTTCAAAAATCGTTTTCACATTGGATATCCCCCTAGCATTGCTAATGCTAGGCGATGGTAGTCACTCACCATCAGACAACCTTGTCGGACCTCCTCACTATGCAACTTAAAGGGAAACTGTCTCAAAGTATTTCGTTTCATATCTTGGTTAAAGTGCAGCGTATGTGTGGTCACATAGCATAAATATAACATAATATAATAAGAGCCTTTATCCAAATGAGAGATCTTAACGTAAGGTAAGTGCGATAGAGCGTGTTTTATACCTCGTAAGTATACGTATTTGTACCTCAAAATAGGTGAGTTAAGGTTTATGGTCTATGGTATTAAGTTTACGGATTTTCCTAATGTTTTAGATTTGCTAAAATTTAAACAGGAACGCTAAGTTGATAATAGTAAATTGTAGAACAACCAACAAAACGTCTGACCTTTTTCATACCTAGTTTGTTCGAAACCCTCTATGCGCCATTCTAGATCTGTTTTATAATCGGAGGGGATATTAAATCAAACTTAACCTATAGCTTCTTTTTTTGTATTAGTATATTCAATAATAATCAATCCAGAGAAATCTATTGAATAATCAAAATAAACCGCCGTAAGTACAACATAAAACAAAAACAAAATAATGTGTAGAGAAAAGCGCTCGTACTCGGTGAATGGAACATCGTCCATTCACAGGGAATCGAACCCTGATACCATCCTTACTGGGAGCTCGGACACGCTTCGTAGGAAATACTCACGTGTTCGAGAATTGTGAAAGAATTGTATTTATAAATATTTTATTCCCTTGGATGGGAATTGAGTGAATGCGGAAGATTTTCGAATGTTTGTGTCAGCTTTTTTCTATGATAAGCTTGTGTTCGACCGCAATCTCACCATGATTACTGACGATGTTTATAAGGAAACTGACTCTCAAGTAAAATTTTCGGAACACACCGATAGGTGCTTGGCGACAGATTTTCAACTTGAGGGTGGTAGCCAGCCAGTCAGGTACAAAGTACCCTACCACCGTGCTTTGGTTTCTTCACGATGTTTTCCTTCACCGAAAGCTCATGGTTACTGTGGGATTTGAACCCACGACCTTCGCCGCGGTATCCGACGTCACTACCACTGAGATATCATCACGATGGTATTATTTTTAGTCGTCTTTTTTAATCGAACAAAAGTGACTAATTCAATTGGTGGCTATACAACACGACACTTACTCTGGCGGTTCGAATTGATGAGCTCTCCAGCGGAACACACTAGGCTTTTATTGTCACCCTCTTAAGGTTTTGTTGTGCGGGAGTCTTGTAAATAGGGTGACCATACTTTGAAAAATATTTTGCATGTGATTATTATGGTATTTTAAAATTAGGATTAGTAATTTGTAATTAATTCTATATCATTATCTCACTCTCAAGGTGGATGCTGCTTTTGACAGGTTTACCTATCACTACCGTGGGTAAGAATGTCGCAAGCAAGATATGCTTATTTAAGGAAAAAAGTCAAGTTTTTTTTTCTAATATGAGCTGATTTAGATTGGCCTTTAAAGTAATTAATTTATTACAAAAAAAAGTTAGTAAGGTAATAATTATATTAAAAATCGCAAAATACTAAAATTTCAACTGCATTAAAAACACCAAAAATACTGGTCCTGTATAAGTCTAATAAAACTCCAAATCCATGGTGCACACATTTATAAATAGCCTTAATCCCAGCACAAGACTAGTCTTAATGGCGTGCGATACGTCGCGGATCGCGGAGATAACACCCACGGCGCTGCTATCTGCGCCCGCGTCGCTTTTACTCACCGTTTATCGGGCACCGGGCGACAAGAAATTTGAATAAAAAAAAGAATGAAAGAAACAAAAAAGAAATACATTTATTTATTTACCAAAACACATAATAAAGGCGATGATAGCTCAGTGGTAGTGACGTCGGATACCGCGACGAAGGTCGTGGGTTCGAATCCTACAATGAGCTTGAGCTTTTGGTGAAGGAAAACATCGTGAGGAAACCATAGCATGGTGGTAGGGTACTTTAGTACCCGACTGGCTGGCTACCATCATGTTGAAAATCTGTCGGTAAAAGTAACTGTAAAAAATATAACTGAAAAATCACAAAAAAGCTGCTGCGTAAGCTTTGGTGGAGTAGCAATTGAAATTTTGTAAGAAATATCTCTTCTTTTCGTGATTTCACAGTTAACCAACTGAGTTTACCTGTTAATAATGCAAAAACCAAACAATCATCGTATATATAAAGTTATTTACTAAAACATATACCTACGAGTTATAAGTACCCCAAAAAGATTTAATTTCCACCGTCAAATCTTGCTTTTACTTTCAAGTCACAATATGGTTAATAAATAATAAATATCCTCGGACATTTGTTCACACACGGCTATCTGATCCCAAACTAAGCAGAGCTTGTAATATGGAAACCAGATGACTGATATACTACATATACTACTTTTTTTTTGTAAATACATACTTAAATAGATAATTACACCCAGACTCAGGACAAACAGACATGTTCATGCACACAAATGTGTGACCTGGATGGGAATCGAACCCACGACCTGCGGCGTGATAGGTAGTGTGTTAACCGGCCCGTCAAATATTTTTTTTTTTTCATTTAAAGCAGGGAACGAAATTTATTGGTAGTAAAAAAAAGCGTTATGTATTTTATAGTAATATGCGTACCTGGCAATTATAGATGGTAACGCATTGAATGATTCTTAGAGAGTAAATTCCTCGTAAATTCCAGTCACACGTCAGAGCTAAAGTCTAAAAAATCCAATAGGCCCGATTTGACAAGAGGGCGTCTCTTCTTGTCGCACTATGTTTGTCTCTTGTTGGCACATGAACGTATATGTGCTGTCAAAATTACCAGTTTAGATTTTTACGACATTAACACGCCCTATTATTTTTCTGTTCTTTCTTTCTATCAGAAGTTTGACAATCAGGCAATGGAACACCTGATCGTAAGTGACTATGGAACTGCAAATATTTTTCCAACCTTTAATAATGCCTAAAAGTCAACATAAGGTATGTTGGTGACAGATTTTTAACTAGCCAGTCGGGTACTATAAAGAAGACCATCGCGTGAAGTTCATGTGAAGTCCTCTGTCGTTTCTGTTTCCTGACAGTTCTTTTATACAAAACTAAATAATAGCTTATTCGCTTCAATTCAGCTTAGTAGCTCTCATACAAAGGTGAACTTGAAATACATCCGCGCCAGTCTAGATAGCTTGGTTTATACGGACAAAATCATCTGATAACCCGACGGTCAAAATAGTGTGTTAAATTTTACGCTCGGCTGCAAAACCTAGTTTTACATAAAACACTCGTTGACCCCTAAGATGTTAAGATAGCGGGTGTTCACCGCTCACTCTTCGCTAAGTGCTAACTTGTTACAACTGTCTTTATAACAGTTTTTCACCCATTTCCTGGAATATTAAAATTGATGATGTATTAAAATTATAGTTATGGATGAGCGAGGTGTTAGACTCCTCCATTGAAAAGGGAAGATCTTCCGCCAGGTTAGGTCATCGTGTCTGAGTTCAACTGTAACTGTTAAAAAACATGTATATGTTAAGGAAAACTTTGTTAGTGCGATGTAGTCCATAGTAGCGCCATCTATCTAGGAGTCGTGCCAGCTATATATTTTTATGCGCTGTCGATAGATGTCGCTACATAGTTATTTTATATTCAATATAATTATTCATTATGATGTGTTTGTTCAATCTCTTATATTTTGTTAATGTAATAGCAGCAGTAATTTGCCGAACATGATCTTCAAAAATCGTTTTCACATTGGATATCCCCCTAGCATTGCTAATGCTAGGCGATGGTAGTCACTCACCATCAGACAACCTTGTCGGACCTCCTCACTATGCAACTTAAAGGGAAACTGTCTCAAAGTATTTCGTTTCATATCTTGGTTAAAGTGCAGCGTATGTGTGGTCACATAGCATAAACATAACATAATATAATAAGAGCCTTTATCCAAATGAGAGATCTTAACGTAAGGTAAGTGCGATAGAGCGTGTTTTATACCTCGTAAGTATACGTATTTGTACCTCAAAATAGGTGAGTTAAGGTTTATGGTCTATGGTATTAAGTTTACGGATTTTCCTAATGTTTTAGATTTGCTAAAATTTAAACAGGAACGCTAAGTTGATAATAGTAAATTGTAGAACAACCAACAAAACGTCTGACCTTTTTCATACCTAGTTTGTTCGAAACCCTCTATGCGCCATTCTACATCTGTTTTATAATCGGAGGGGATATTAAATCAAACTTAACCTATAGCTTCTTTTTTTGTATTAGTATATTCAATAATAATCAATCCAGAGAAATCTATTGAATAATCAAAATAAACCGCCGTAAGTACAACATAAAACAAAAACAAAATAATGTGTAGAGAAAAGCGCTCGTACTCGGTGAATGGAACATCGTCCATTCACAGGGAATCGAACCCTGATACCATCCTTACTGGGAGCTCGGACACGCTTCGTAGGAAATACTCACGTGTTCGAGAATTGTGAAAGAATTGTATTTATAAATATTTTATTCCCTTGGATGGGAATTGAGTGAATGCGGAAGATTTTCGAATGTTTGTGTCAGCTTTTTTCTATGATAAGCTTGTGTTCGACCGCAATCTCACCATGATTACTGACGATGTTTATAAGGAAACTGACTCTCAAGTAAAATTTTCGGAACACACCGATAGGTGCTTGGCGACAGATTTTCAACTTGAGGGTGGTAGCCAGCCAGTCAGGTACAAAGTACCCTACCACCGTGCTTTGGTTTCTTCACGATGTTTTCCTTCACCGAAAGCTCATGGTTACTGTGGGATTTGAACCCACGACCTTCGCCGCGGTATCCGACGTCACTACCACTGAGATATCATCACGATGGTATTATTTTTAGTCGTCTTTTTTAATCGAACAAAAGTGACTAATTCAATTGGTGGCTATACAACACGACACTTACTCTGGCGGTTCGAATTGATGAGCTCTCCAGCGGAACACACTAGGCTTTTATTGTCACCCTCTTAAGGTTTTGTTGTGCGGGAGTCTTGTAAATAGGGTGACCATACTTTGAAAAATATTTTGCATGTGATTATTATGGTATTTTAAAATTAGGATTAGTAATTTGTAATTAATTCTATATCATTATCTCACTCTCAAGGTGGATGCTGCTTTTGACAGGTTTACCTATCACTACCGTGGGTAAGAATGTCGCAAGCAAGATATGCTTATTTAAGGAAAAAAGTCAAGTTTTTTTTTCTAATATGAGCTGATTTAGATTGGCCTTTAAAGTAATTAATTTATTACAAAAAAAAGTTAGTAAGGTAATAATTATATTAAAAATCGCAAAATACTAAAATTTCAACTGCATTAAAAACACCAAAAATACTGGTCCTGTATAAGTCTAATAAAACTCCAAATCCATGGTGCACACATTTATAAATAGCCTTAATCCCAGCACAAGACTAGTCTTAATGGCGTGCGATACGTCGCGGATCGCGGAGATAACACCCACGGCGCTGCTATCTGCGCCCGCGTCGCTTTTACTCACCGTTTATCGGGCACCGGGCGACAAGAAATTTGAATAAAAAAAAGAATGAAAGAAACAAAAAAGAAATACATTTATTTATTTACCAAAACACATAATAAAGGCGATGATAGCTCAGTGGTAGTGACGTCGGATACCGCGACGAAGGTCGTGGGTTCGAATCCTACAATGAGCTTGAGCTTTTGGTGAAGGAAAACATCGTGAGGAAACCATAGCATGGTGGTAGGGTACTTTAGTACCCGACTGGCTGGCTACCATCATGTTGAAAATCTGTCGGTAAAAGTAACTGTAAAAAATATAACTGAAAAATCACAAAAAAGCTGCTGCGTAAGCTTTGGTGGAGTAGCAATTGAAATTTTGTAAGAAATATCTCTTCTTTTCGTGATTTCACAGTTAACCAACTGAGTTTACCTGTTAATAATGCAAAAACCAAACAATCATCGTATATATAAAGTTATTTACTAAAACATATACCTACGAGTTATAAGTACCCCAAAAAGATTTAATTTCCACCGTCAAATCTTGCTTTTACTTTCAAGTCACAATATGGTTAATAAATAATAAATATCCTCGGACATTTGTTCACACACGGCTATCTGATCCCAAACTAAGCAGAGCTTGTAATATGGAAACCAGATGACTGATATACTACATATACTACTTTTTTTTTGTAAATACATACTTAAATAGATACTTACACCCAGACTCAGGACAAACAGACATGTTCATGCACACAAATGTGTGTCCTGGATGGGAATCGAACCCACGACCTGCGGCGTGATAGGCAGTGTCTTAACCAACCACGCCAACCGGCCCGTTAAAAAAACGAACTATTGCAAGGTTTGGTATATATTCGTAGTAGTCTCTATTTAAACATTTCTAATGCTGAACGACTTTTCCTAAAAGATAAACAACTGAATTTAAAAAAAAAAAACTTGAGAGGTGTCAAGGGACACCCGGATGGAACGAAGTTATATAAGTCAACAAACACAAAGAACAACAGAACAAAGCCTACTATAAGGTGGCTCATTACATGGAAGACAGAAATATATGGTTGTAGTAGCTTCTCTCTGCACCTGCATCCCCCTGGCGTAGTGTAAAATATTTGAAAATGTATCTAAATGTACTTATAAAAATGTAAGAAAGATCCACTTCTAAAAAAAAAACTGCCTTGCTGAGTTTCTTGCCGGAGTCTTCTCAGTTTAAGTGTATATTGAACCGATGGTAGAGTCAATTGTAACGTTCATAAGTGTCTTACCAGGGCCTAAACTGAATAAATGAGTTTTGAGTTTGAGTTTGAGTCGAGAGAAAACATTTCTATTTATATATATATATATAAATAGTAATGAAAATATCTGGCTTGCTTTCTATAAGAGAGAGAGAGAGAGAGACAGACAGAGAAACATGCGCACGCCGCACAGCTTACAATAGCTTACTACACACAACTGTCACCGACAGTGACAGTGACACAAAAAGTGTCGTAAGATTTTTTTCCGTCTAGCCCCCTTTCACAACACGCGATAAGGAACTTCGTTCCAAAAAATATTACTCAAACATCTGACAAACACACTTTTGAGTTAATGATATGAGTATCATAAACTCAAAAGTGGAGACTTATGACTAGTTCTTTTAATATATGTATTTGTACATATACTAACGTAATAATTAACATAAAATAACTCAAAAATAACAGCTAAATAAGTGACAAAAAGTGTAAATATTGTCTCAGCTAATTACATTTAATGAAAGCAATTTAAATGATAGCACACCTATATTGCAAGTATTAAAAATAAAGGACCATTGAGAAAACTTTATAACAAAATTATATTTACACGCAGTAATTTGAAATTTAGACCTTATGTCAACTAGTTAAGATTTATATTAAATATTTTAACGTAATTACTTATAGGTAATCAAGTACTTGACTTATGTGTGACACACGGAAGTTAAGGTTGCTAATTAAAATGTTAATTTAGGAAAACAATGTTGTATATAATACACAATAAAAAACAATAAGGCGATGATAGCTCAGTGGTAAGTGACGTCGGATACCGCGGCGAAGGTCGTGGGTTCGAATCCTTACAATGAGCTTGAGCTTTCGGTGAAGGAAAACATCGTGAGGAAACCACAGCACGGTGGTAGGGTACTTTGTAGTACTCGACTGGCTGGCTACCACCCTCAAGTTGAAAATCTGTCGTCAAGCACCTGTTGGTGTGTTCCGGCAATTGCACTTGAGAGCCAGTTCGCCTTTAAGGCATTGTAATAAGGTGTACAACACATTAGCAATCCCCTGGTATTGCCAATGTCTATAGGCGACGGTTGTCACTTACCATCAGGTGACCCGCCTGCCTCATTGTCACTTGTGACATAAAAAAAAAAAACAATACCTAGTCAGATGGTTCAAAAATATTCAAAAAATGTAACCTTTCTGAGTTTCTTGCCGATTCTTCCCAGTTGGAAGCTGACTTACAAACCGGTGGTAACTTCTATAATACGGACCTTCACATCGGACCTAGGGCCTAAACTTAATAAATGACTTTAACTTTGAAATACATAATAATCGAGCAAGCTTGAACTATTGTTGCCCTATCAAGAAATCCGTGTGTCCGAAAAATATTAATAGCAAAAAATGGTATCTTGGAAGCAATACAAATGCGTTAGGAAACGGCCGCCCAGATAAGCTATCTGTTAGATTTGTGCGTCCGCAACGCGCATAAAATCTTTTTTATTCTCGCTCAGTATCTATGTAATAAGAGCATATTGCCATAGTAACGACATATCGAATTAATAGCACGGCTACTGGTTGGCGAGAATTATTTTTAGTTGGAACGGATGTTGTAATATTACTGATGCTTGAAGATAAATCATATAGTTATAAATACTTAGGCTCTTTGTGTCCTATACAGATAGGGTAAACACAATAATAAATCGAATCGTCGAAATTATTTGTAGATATTTTTGCGACGATCGTCGTTTTTAAGGCGATGATAGCTCAGTGGTAGTGACGTTGGATATCGTGGCGAAGGTTGTGGATTCGAATCCTACAATGAGCTTGAGCTTTTTGTGAAGGAAAGCATCGTGAGGAATCCATAGCTCTCTCACTTACCATGGTGAGATTGTGGTCAAACAGAAGCTTATCCAGAATTAAAAAAACTGTGAGCCAAGGTGTTAATGAAGAGAGCTGTAGACCTGAAAACCCATGAAATAAATAAAGAGAACAGTTCCAGACATTTTAGTTTCAGCCCAAAATATGTAAGAACTAAGCAGTTTGGGGCAGATTATCACCTCATAGTGAATGGTGTGAATTTGCTACCATAGGGATTACAAATGTGTTGCTGACCTTTTGAAGATTATACGTTAGATACTAGAGATTTTTTAATTAACTTAAAAGGATAGCTAATGTAGAAAAAAAAAACAAAATTTATTTTTAATGTGTTACGCATGGTAAAATGTTCGTCCAACCTTTAACCAGCCTTGGCAGGTTTGGACCTTTAACCTCATTAATTAAGGTTTTAAACTGTAAATTGAAAGCATTATATCCTTCGAAAACCGTGAAAGGTCCAATTAAAAAGCCATCGTCATTTGGTCGGAGCTGTCTGTCGATTGTACAAGTATTATACAATTTTTAATATAATAACTATATTCCCTTAATAAGACGTCGTGAACTTAACACTTGGGTATTATCACGACATTGTTAAGGTGGGTGTAGAATTGTGGAATCTTGAAAAAAGGCCATTAATTTTTTCATAATTGTGAAAGTTTGTATGTTTGTTACTTAATCACGCAACTACGAATTTTGACGAAACTAGGTAAACAGGTAAATTATAATATTAAACTGGATTAAAACATAGGATAATTTTTTTCCTATAAATCTCCTCGGAAACGGAGTTTTTTTTTAATTTACAATATATTTGTCGTATATGATATGTCATTACAATGCTTTTGAATAAATAATGTGAGATCATATACGACAAATATACTGTAAATTAAAAAAAAACTCCGTCTACAGACAGGCGTCTAAAAAGGCTGTTCAAGGAACATTGCTAAATACAATTATATTCTTTAATTTACAGCAATATCTAGGTTAGTAATCTAATCTGAATCTATGAATGAAACGTTTTAGAATTTCGATTGGTCTTGTATTTTAGTAAATATTTGTTTTTTTTTTTATTTCAATAAATTTTATTGAATGTGTATTGTGTACCAGGCATTATGATATCAAATAGTTTTAGAACATCCCTCGCGTTCTCATCGTAATTCGAATTCAATATTTGAACGACGCTCTGTCAACGCGAGCGTTAAGGCCCTTCTACATGTGATAACTAAACCGCTGTACTATAAAATGTCTGAATTATTTCTGAAATAAAATAAATAGTATAATAATTAATTACCGACGGGCCGGTTGGCGTGGTTGGTTAATACACTGCCTATCACGCCGCAGGTCGTGGGTTCGATTCCCATTCAGGACACACATTTGTGAGCATGAACATGTCTGTTTGTCCTGAGTCTGGGTGTAATTATCTATTTAAGTATGTATTTACAAAAAAAAAAGTAGTATATCAGTCATCTGGTTTCCATATTACAAGCTTTGTTTAGTTTGGGATCAGATAGCCGTGTGTGAAAAATGTCCGAGGATATTTATTTATTTATATTTATTTATAAAAGAAAATATGATTAATAACATGTTCTAATTTATAAATCAAACTTTTTGACAAGATACCAGAAGATACTGAAAAAATATTCATGTAACTCATACTCGTGTAGTCATCAGTGCATCTTAATGCAGTCAGTCACTGTCTCTCCTTATTGTAAATGAGATTATTGTCTTGGTTCCTTCATGAAATCCCATTATTAAGAAGCTACCTGTCACAAAATGTTCTCATTTCAATAAAAATTAAGGTGATGATAGCTCAGTGGTAGTGACGTCGGATACCGCGGCTAAGGTCGTGGGTTCAAATCCCACAGTAACCATGAGCTTTAGGTGAAGGAAAACATCGTGAGAAAACCATAGGATACGGCGGCTCAGGTAGTGGGTTAAAATCCTACAATGAGCTTGAGCTTTCGGTGAAGGAAAACGTCGTGAGAAAACCATAGCATGGTGCTAGGGTACTTTGTAGTACCCGACTGGCTGGCTACCACCCTTAATTTAAAGATCTATCGTAGAAAAAAAAACACTTATCAATTTAGCGTGTTTCTTTTTCTACGGCAGTGTATATCATCATGCGGCCTTGTTGATGTGATACCGCGCGTTTTTCCATCCCAGTGTGAACTCACTTTAACATGCCATTCGTGCCATCGCCAGCGTATCGACCGCAACAGTTACCGAACGCGACAAACGCAAAACGTGAAACATTCCCGACCAGAACATTATAACTCATGAATGTTTTAATGCGGGTAACAGTGCCATGGGTTTAGCGACGATAAATTTATTCCGTTCCCTACGACCTGGCAACTGGGTTCTGTATAATTCTCAGGACATAGTACATGTATGAGCTGATACAGTAAGCAAAGTTGTTCAGTGATATAATTTTCACATTTGAGTGTTTTTTTAACTCGCTTTTTTTTGTTTTAGTTTACTATGTAGGTAACTAATGCGGGTTATAATTTTTTATGTATTTTTGTATTACTTTAAGAATAAAATTGTTAAACATTTGAAAAAAGCCAATATAGTCAGATGGTCCAAAAATATTTAAAAAATGTAACCTTGCTGAGTTAGTTTCTTGCCGGTTCTTCTCAGTTGAAGGCTGACTTCCGAACCGGTGGTAACTTCTGTAATTCGACTTTCATAAGTGCCCTTCTAGGGCCTAAACTGAATAACTTTGGCTTTGACTTTGGAGGGTCGTCCTAATACTACAAATAAAAAATAGGAATAGCAGTTAAAGTTATAATTTTCCAATTGTTTTAATTTTGACACTTCTATGACTGAAAAAAGAGGATTTAATGTTTGAGTGCGCTGCTCGTTCTTGTAGAACACATGTAATAATTCTAAGTTTGTTCTGAAAACAGTAATTATTGCTGAGGTTATTACCGGCTCTTCTCAGCAAATTCTAACTTCAGAACCTGCCAAAGCAATCAATAAACATTTCATTTAAATTAAAAGTATATTATTTTTATTTAAGTACGTGTGTTATTTTATAGTTTATTGCTTATTTGTCTTCTTCTTCTTCTTTCTGTCTTTATCTCACGCTAGGTGACATATTTTTCTCTTCCACTCCGCTCTATCACTAGTCGTCTCAGTACTCACAACTTTGATACGCATAATCATTCTTCACACAGTCCGTAAATTTTTCGTAATCTAATTTAATAATGTAAATATCTAAAGTACGTCATTATTGCTTAGTAACAGTAATTTTATTCAACAAAGTATTATGTTTAGGCTTGCTTTTTAAAGTGTATTTGATTGTTGAGTCTACGCACCTACAACTTCGCGGTTCACGTGGAAACTATCTACTGTTCAATATTTTACTGTGGTTAATCTGAATCTGCGGTTCAAAATTATAGTGAGAAAACGAAAGAACACTATGAACTTATCTTGATAAAATTGAGCTTTGGTTTTTAACTTAGTTCCATGAGTATTAACATTGCATAGAATGGGTTCACAATTTTGCAACGTTAATTATAACTTTAGATTTTTTAATACCTTAAAATGAATACCTATATTAATTTATTTTAAGCTTCTAAATTAAAAAACTATCGATCTTAGATGGGCTATCGAGCTTTGATCTTTTAAAATGTTACTGCTAGTTACGGACAAAGTGATCACTTTTATAATATCCCAATTATAATAATTAATAGCCGAAAGAGTCCCTGGCTTGCAAGTCCCCAGAATTGTTAATGTGTAGGTACTACAAAGGCATCATTTTTTTATTAAGCCGCTAGTATAGATTTGATACTTAATCTAGAAACTCCACAGATCGCGGAGATTGTTTTGTTGCAATCAGTTTCAATTATGAAAAGTTTTCTGATTTTTGGCATTTTCATTTTTCTGTTGATTTAGAGATTGTTTTAATTAAAACAAACGAAAAGTTTCGTAATCCAAGTTGATCCTGTTGAGCTATTTTACTATCGCGTATTATGTCTAACCGTTATCCGAAAGAACCATTCCAAAATAACTTTATCACAAATAATGAACGGTTAGAGTACAAGAGCACCGGGAATCCGTAATAATGGTACAAAAATAAAATAAAAGAAGTTTCCAACTGATCTATAATGATAGACCATCAACATAATCGAACGTAACTGCAATCGCTGTTGTTAAAATCGCATCAACACTTATTTCGTGTGAGAATTGTAAAAACCGGAAAGAGGTCAATAGTGGGTCAGGTTCACTTCCTTTGATGACACCTGGTTGATTTATTGGGGATCCTTAGGGTCTAAAAACCCTACATCAGTGATTACAGTCCACTAAAACAAGTATTTTTTTTATTAGATTTTTCTACTTTAAATTGGGTTATTGACCACAATCTCACCATGGTAAATGACGATGTGGTGGAATGTGGTAACCGCAGGTTTGAAAGGAGTGTTTCCCACGACCACGACTTCAAAGCGATGATAGCTCGGTGATAGGTGACGTCGGATACTGCGACGAAGGTCGTGGGTTCGAATCCTACAATGAACATGAGCTTTCGGTGAAGGAAAACATCGTGAGGAAACCATAGCACGGTGGTAGGGTACTTTGTAGTACCCGACTGGCTGGCTACCACCCTCAAGTTGAAAATCTGTCACCAAGCACCTATCGGTGTGTTCCGACAACTGCACTTGAGAGCCAGTTCCTATCTAGGCTTTGTGTGCTTATCACCTTCGGCCACATCATCACTTACCATGGTGAGATTGTAGTCAAAAACGAGCTTATCCAGAATAAAAAAAAAACCTCCGCTGTCCACGATAGCGTGAATCCACGCGAGCACACCTCCAAGTTGTGCTGGGCTTCCTCCACGGCCATCCGTAACAGTGGTGGCAAGCGGCGTTCGGCACACATACCTCCCAAGACAACCGTGTCCCGAGAAGATCTGCGTCAACCGGAAGGTCAACGTGCCGAGCCGCCACTCCTCCAAACACTGGACGGATGACCTTGTTTTGTTAACCTTAATTAAACCTGCAGAACCCCCAAGTTGTAATGCATAAACAAACTTAACAAGAATACGATTTTAAGAAAAAAAATGACAATGTCATTAGTATCGTCACGGGAAAATCACACAAAAAATTAAATAAACGATCAACGGTGACCATCATTTGGTATCATTGACAATTTTTTTAAAATTTTATATTAAGAAGGTCGGTTTTCATATACCTCTACGGTCTTATTAACCTACTAGTCCTATAAATATTATAAATGTGAAAGTTTGAATGTTTGGATGTTTATTCCTCAATCACGCAAAAACGGCTGAACAGATTTTGATGAAACTTGGTACACACGTAGGTCATATCCTGGAATAAAACAAAGGATACTTTTTATCCCGGGAAAATATAAGATCCCTCGGGAACGTAGGCGAAACCACGGGGTGAAAAAAAAGTTATAAATATATCTGAAGCGGCTATATGCCGTTACGATATATAAGGTGCACCACATATCTATCACTTTTTAACATCAAATAATGCAATTTTATTAATTTCAATCAATTAACTGGCTCTTGAGTGTAGCTATCGGAACATACCGATAGGTGTTTGACGACGGATTTTCCATCCGCCATTAGGGTACCTCCCCACTAAAAAGGACCCTACCACCGTGCTATGGTTTCCTCACGATGTTAACCTTCACCAAAAATTCAAGCTCATTGTATAATTCGAACCCACGACCTTCGCCGCGGTATCCGACGTCACTACCACTAAGCTATCATCGCCTTAATAGCTAAATAACAAACGAGACATAAAACTACTCTCACATAGCTAAGACCTATCCTGAACTCTACCAGCTTCTATCGCAGATCCATAAAAAGCACGTCTCCAGAAGACCGGATATGGTGCACTGTTCCCATGACAATGCTATCAGTCCACGGTCAATGGGAGCTGGCAGTCGTGCTGTAGATGTGCTAACGTTCGCGTATCGGCGCCCACGCAATATTTAACGTTGGAATCTTGTGGACATGCCATGATCGATGAAGGCGATGATAGCTCAGTGGTAAGTGACGTCGGATACTGCGGCGAAGGTCGTGGGTTCGAATCCTACAATGAGCTTGAGCTTTCGGTGAAGGAAAACATCGTGAGGAAACCACAGCACGGTGGTAGGGTACTTTGTAGTACTCGACTGGCTGGCTACCACCCTCAAGTTGAAAATCTGTCGCCAAGCACCTGTTGGTGTGTTCCGGCAATTGCACTTGAGAGCCAGTTCGCCTTAATAAGGTGTACAACACATTAGCAATCCCCTGGTATTGCCAATGTCTATAGGCGACGGTTGTCACTTACCATCAGGTGACCCGCCTGCCTCGTTATCACTTGTGACATAAAAAAAAAAAACCTATTATCTAACTAGATAACGCAATACCTAAATTTGTATATAGACCGAACGTGTCACTTTTTGGTGTAAATTAACGTGTCAATTTTGAAAGTGGACCAAAAAAGTAACAGACTGGTACCCGAGGGACAGAAAAAGACGAAGAGGAAGACAGAAAAAGAGATGGGAAGACGATCTGCCCAAAGACTGGAGAAGGAGAGCAATGGATAGGCAAAGGTGGAGGGAACTTGAGGAGGCCTATGTCGCAAGACAGCCTGACCTGGTAACTGATACTAAATGTTAAGTTATATACACAGGATAAAGACAAATAAGTATAGTTAGTATAGTATAGTTTTATGTTTTGGAACGAAGTTCCTTATCGCGCGTTGTGAATGTGAAAGGGGGCTAGACGGAAAATTTGTCACGACACTTTTAGTGTCAGTTGTCGGGTCGGGTCGGGTAGGGTCGGGTGACAGTTGCTGTCACTTTATATATATATATATATATATATATATATATATATACTCTCTTGACTTATATAACTTCGTTCCATCTGGGTGTCCCTTGACACCTCTCAAGTTTTTTGTTATTATTATGAATTGTGTAAAGGTCAGAGTAAATAAAGGCTATTTTTATTTATTTTATAACGTGTCAATATACAGGAAATATGACCATTATTTGGGTTTGGCATTTCCTGTACAGTTTTTACTACTTAATATGGAACAACCAGTAGTTTTTGTAGATGTCGGTTGACGTCCGAAGGCAATAACGGTCGATCGCGGACTAAATGAAGACAAATATAAAACAGTCAAATTGACTGCTTTTTGATACGCGAAGTACATACACTCGCGACGTCTAGTCAGATAATAGGTCTGTGCCATGATCGCTCAGTGGTAGTGACGTCGGATCCCACGGCGAAGGTCGTGGGTTAGAATCCTACAATAAGCTTGAGCTTTCAGTGAAGGAAAACATCGTGAGGAAACCACAGCAAACTGGAAAGGTACTTTGTAGTACCCGTCTGTCTGTCTGTTACTTTTTCACGCACCACTGAACCGATTTAGATGAAATTTGGTATAGAGATAGATGGAACCTTAGAGAAGGACAAAGGATACTTTTTATCCCGGGAAAAGATAAGATCCCTCGGGAACGCGGGTGAATTTAATAATATTAAACAATTAAAAATACTAGACTTATAATAAGCTAATTTAATAATGATATTTTGAGTTTGAGTTAAAAGATTATCCACATAATACTTTCATGTCCCATATTCCGTGAGCGTAGATAAAGATCTATCTGAGCCCGTTCGCTCATGCTCGTCTCTCCAACATTTTATTACAATTCACATTAGCTATTATATGATGGTACCTCACACAACATCCCGTACATTTATGGTGGGCTAGGTTTCATCCCGCGGTTTTACCTGCATTCCAGAGGAAATTAGTGGCTAATATTTTCATTTTTGAAGGACAAGCAGGCGGTCCAACTGTTTTTTTTAATTCTGTATAGGTAAGCTTGTGTTTAACCACAATCTCACCATGGTAAGTGATGATGTGTCCGAAGCTGGTAAGCACACAAAGCCTAGATGGGGACTGGCTCTCAAGAGCAGCTGTCGGAACACACCGATAGGTGCTTGGCGACAGATTTTCAACTTGAGGGTGGTAGCCAGCCAGTCGAGTGCTACAAAGTACCCTACCACCGTGCTGTGGTTTCCTCACGATGTTTTCCTTCACCAAAAGCTCAAGCTCATCGTAGAATTCGAACTCAGACCATCGCCGGGGTATCCAACGTCCCTACTGAGCTATCATCGCCTTCCACATTCAAACACGTGATATCTATGAGAAATACAATCTACTCCGTAATCAAAATAACTAATAATCACTAAAATGAAACAAAAACGTTCTTTATTACAATCGCAATACACATTGACACATCTATTTTTCTAGTCATAAGTGTTATTTTTCTAAATCAGAGATATTACTTAAGAACCAGATTATAAGACCTTTGTACTGCGATAATTCGATGCGTTTTGTTAGATTTATGGAGGGCGTGATATGTCAAGATATTCTGGTGATAATCTCTTACCGATGACCAAGACTATAGTTTCAAATTGCCTGCTATTAAATTGATTTGATAAGCGATAGAGTTAAATGGATTGTTTTTGTGAACTCGAATATTTTTTTGTAATGTCAAACCATCTTTTATTAGGATGTGTTTAGATTATGAATAAATTAACGTTGTTATACAATTTTGATTCGTTTTTATGTTTTTAATATGAAAAAAGTGATTCATCTAATTTTTTAAAATTATTTCTGAATGTTTGATGACTTAGCTTACATAGGTGCCTATTCGCATTAAAAAAAATCACGCATTTTTTAAATGTTTTTTACTTTTTATTTAAAAATATTGACTAAGGCCTGACTTGTCTCAGCCAGATAAACGATGGTTGGTGATATTTAAAAATAGAACTGTATTTGGGTGGGCTTTTTATCCCAATATCCAAACTAGTGGTAATACAAACCTAAATAATCCTCCTTATAATCCTAATAATTCCATAATTTAAATAAATAAATAAATAAACAATCTACTGGGAAATCTATACATATAAAATACTTGTCCAGACTGACTGACGTATCAACGCACAGTCCAAAACGCATGAAACTTTGAATTCTGCACACAATTTACTTTTATAACATTGGCATCTACTAAAAGATGATTATCTTATTTATATTGATAATAAAAACAAACACAAAAGTTTTTTTATTTAAAAAAAAAATCAAAGTTTTTGTCAAAAAAAACTTTTTCTTTTAATTCAACCTCTGAGGGTATAAAGATCACGGGTGAAGCCGCAAAACAAACTAGTAATAAAAGTGAAACACTACTTAGAAAGTGTTATTGCTACAAATTAAAATTTGACAGTTAGATCTCTAATAGCAGATAGCTATCCGCTAAGATAGGATTTTTGAAAATACGACCGCTAAATGATTTCCTCGGGAACGCGGCTAAAACCGCGGGAGACAGCCAGTAAACTATATAATTGACAACAACAAGACCTAATGTCAAATCAACATAACAAATACAAACTCAAAACACCTTATTAAGGAAGCAAATGAAATTCCTAACTCACAATTAATTTAAACAAGCAGTAATCTAAATAAATGATGTAATATGAAGCCTTAAGTAAACTTTAATCAATTTATTGAGCATAAATGTCATCTCTCATAATATAAAGCTCAGATATGTAGTAACAATGCAAGCTTAAACGTTAGAATTCCTCATAAAGTGAAATCACGATCTCATTTTGAACCAAGTTTAGACTGCTCGTAATCAAGCAAACGTCTCGAGTATTGAACACGAGGACTATTCTGAACTAAGACAATATTAATTATGCTTTTTTTTAATTACAAAATTTGTCTCAAGCTGTTTTAAAGATAAATCTGCGTACACTCAAGTAGTGGATTGAGGTCCTCATCGATTCTACGCTTCTTTCGTATGTGAAAAATCTTTGATAATTAACTTTTTTTTATAACACTCGGTGGCAACCAAGCTTACGACCCACATGTCAATGTAATAAGTCTATGTTGCTTCTTTTATAAGAGTAATTGCTGAGTTTATTGCCGGCTCCTCTCAGCAAAAGCAACCTTTCGAACCGTGCATTACAGTAAAAAAATATTTCGTAATATATCAAACAAACATGTGACGATTAAAAATACTTATAATAAGTTCACTTAATAAAGAGATTTTTGAATTTGAATTTGTAAGCGGTTACCACAGCCTATGGACCCAACACCAGAGGCGTCACGAGCGCGTTGCCGACCTTAAATAAACCTTCTTACTCCTCTTTTAAAGAACCCCATTCTGTAGTCTCTAGGGCGTAATTTTCAGCGCCACCAGAATAAGTACACAACACAGATTTATAGCAATAACCGTGAACTAGATAAGGCATCGCGTTTGGGATCGCGCGAACCGCGCCCGATGAAGTATCGCACGCCCACGCGTGGGACGATATCGTACGATTTGCGTTTCATTGTGGGCAAACTTATTAGGATTCGCTCAGAGAGTAAATGTCACTGAAATTCTGAAGACGTAACATTAATGGAAACGCTAAATGGAAACAATGCGAATGGAATACCGAATCTTGTCTGAGATTGGAATGGAATCAAAAGCTTGATTTCCATTGATATACACCGGACATTATTTTTATCGGTAAATGCTCGACAATAGTCAAACGGAAGAGGAAAAGGGTACCTACATAGTTTTTCTTCACGTAATGTAATTATTAATATGCAATCATTGTTTCTTGTTCCAAATACAAATAAAAAGATTTATAAAAAAATCTACTTCATCGATGTTTCAAATTTTTAAAACTTTTTTTTTCTGATACCATAAACTACAAACTATACGTGAATTCATCAATCAGTGATCATATCGCACAGATGCTTGTTATTGTTGTATACGTACGTAGGCAGCCGTGAGCCGTGAGCCGTGAGCCGTGAGCCGTGAGAGACTCTAGTCTATGACTCATTCAGTAATTCTGATATCACGAATAAATCACAATTACGATTGCAATTTACACGTTAACGTTATATCATCACCTTGCTATGCGTTGATCTCATTAACACAGTTTTGAGGAATATCATGCCGTGGTGAAGGTCGTGGGTTCGAATCCTACAATAACCTTAAGCTTTCAATGAAGGAAAACATTGTGAGAACGGTAGTGGTACGCCAAGCAAATAGGTAGTCTAATAGTTATACTTGAAAGACAACATATTGTAAATCCCTAGTAATCAGTGAAGCAGAAAAAGATTGATTAAGATTTGATTCCTTGGAAGATGGGTCGGCCTTTAGTGTGGGACGCTACCTGTGTCGACACTTTGGCACCGTCTCATCTTCCAGAGACCGCAGTTAAGGCAGGCGGCGCCGCTGCTTGCGCTGAGAGTCTCAAACGGCGCAAATATAGCAATCTTGATAGTTGCTACATATTTGAGCCGTTTGGGGTTGAGACAATGGGGCCGTGGGGACCAGCTGCTCACCGCGTTTATCGTCTCATCGCGAAACGCCTCATCGAAGCGTCACGTGACCGGAGGGCTGGCGAATACTTTGCCCAACGTATTAGCATTGCCATCCAAAGAGGCAATGCTGCCAGTGTTCTGGGCACGCTACCACCTGACAGCGATCTGGACCAGTTGGCCTATTTAGTGTAGTAAAATTTTAAGTTTTTTATTTTTATTTGTGTAATTAGATTATCTGTAATATATTAGTTAATCTTAGTTTATAATTTAATTGTATATTCCATATTAGTTTCTAAAGAATTTTTGAATTGTCTCTTAATAAAGTAATTATTTTAGCAGAAAAATAGTTTTACTAGCTCTCTCCATACAAACTTAGAATACCCGTTTTATCCCCTTAGGGTATGAATTTTGGAAAATCCTTTCTTAGCGGATAATAACTATCTGCGTACCGAATTTCAAATAAATACAAAAGATATGGATAAGTAAATTTAAATAATTTGAGTTAGAAAGTTTCAAAAAAAAAATATCAACAGAATGGTTTAAGATACTTGTTGTACCCGACTGGCAGTCTACCACCCTCAAGTTGAAAGTCTGTCGCCAAGCACCTATTGGTGTGTTGCGACTACTGCACTTGAGAGCCGGTTCCTATCTTAGCTTTGTGTGCTTACCATCTACGGCCACATCATCACTAACCATGATGAGATTGCGGACAAACACAACCTTATCCAGAAGTATAAAAAAACATATTTTTTGCAAATCTAATTGATAGCACAAGGATACACATACAGTATTTCTTTCTGTATTAATTGTTTTATATTTTTTCTTCTTTATATATATATGTTTTATATTTATTTTTTATGCATCTGTTCATATTGTAAACCGACGCACTTCTTATTTATTTTTGTTTTAAAATATGTATTTTCGGCACTTTATGTAATATCATTTGTAATGACTGTTTGCTGCCAAAATAAAGAGAAAAAAAAATTGGCAACGGCAAAATGCAATCTATTACTTCCTTATCAAAGGCCATCAAAAACAGCAAAAACAATACAAGAATCAAAGCACTCACCCACGCGTCTACAAAATATAACTCATTAGTCGTAATTAGAACGGACCTTGAGTTTCCTTATCCGGGCCTTTGTACCCAGTTACATTGGAAAGTAATTATTGAGGTTTATAAGGCCCACACTTGATGGGTCAACGCCCACCACAAGTCAAAAGCTTAACTTGAAAATGTTTAAGTACCTTTTGAGTGCTCTTTATAAAATGTTAGGGTTGAACAAGTGTGATGAGTTTAGCGAATATACGATAGTGAATGTAGGTAACGAGTTTTCTGTGCTGCTTTGAGGAATGTTTCTTATTTAAATCAGTGTAAGTTTAATTTAAATACTGCATGATTGTTTTACACGCGTCATACTTGTGAACAGGTGCTGCTTGTGGGGGCTGGTCTGTGCGAGTTTGTTGTTTACTAAGTCAGTCATAATTCAATTCTATACTTTACTATTTTTGCCGCCATAACACGCAAATAGTGAGACTAGATAAATAATTATTGAATGTAATAGTTGTAAGTTGTTTTTGAAAAGAGTAATTGTTGAGTTTATTGCCGGCTCTTCTCAGCAAAAGCAACCTTCCGAACCGAGCATTTAGAGTCTGACTATTAATAAGTGCCTGTGAAGGCTTATTTGGATGAATAAATATTTCATTTCATGATATCATTTTTTTATATAGGTATTTCTATTTATTAGTTAAAAAAGAGCACAACTCACAATTGATTTCAATATTATTAAATAGGTACTAGTATTTACCCGTATTTTAAAACTATATTTTTTGTTAGCAATAGATTAAATAATTTTTTGATTAGATAGACTTCATTATATTATGTGAATTCAAGGTATGAGCCATATTTAGGTATGCTAATTTGAAATCCTTTCAGCGATAAAAGGTATCTAGACAACAAACACATACTCAAACTTTCGCATATTAAATTAAGCAATATAGTTATAATTTGGAATAAGTAAAAACGATAAAATTACGAATACGAAAAATAATCTTACAACATCTCTATAGTACCGCCACAGCTAAAAAAGAATGCGCTCACACTGACAAGCGCGTCGGACGCGCATTTTGTTATTGGATTAAACTATTACCATATTACATTTACGGTCTCTTCAAATCCATTCCAACCTTATAACCGAGTGTTAAGGATTATAATTGAATAATACAGTTGTAAAATGATGTTGGTATCACAGTGTTCTATGTACAATAGCAATAATTAATCTCAACACAAATCAACGGAAGGTCAAGTCTTTAGTAATCGTTTAATTGGTACAGTTTTTAATGTTTGAATTTTACAAGCAATAGATTTGTGGGTGGCGTTGAGTTAAGGTTTAAGAAACACTTAAACAAGTCTTTAACAAGACTTAAACTAGTCTTGTTAATAAAAAAAAAATGTATGTACCTACCTAGGTATGGAGCGAGCCTTACAAAAGTTTCTTAACATTTTTTTAATTCTGGATAAGCTTGTGTTTGACAACAATCTCACCATGGTAAGTGATGATGTGGCCGAAGGTGGTAAGCACACAGCCTAGATAGGAACTAGCTCTCAAATGCAACTGTCGGAACACACCGATAGGTGCTTGGCGACAGGTTTTCAACTTGAGGGTGGTAGCCAGCCAGTCGGGTTCTACAAAGTACTCTACCACCGTGCTATGGTTTCCTCACGATGTTTTCCTTCACCGAAAGCTCAAACTCATTGTAGGATTCGAACCCACGACTTTCGCCGCGGTATCCGACGTCACTTACCACTGAGCTATCATCGACTTAAAATCATACATAATAATATTGCAAATCATGATAATAGTCATTCAAAACAAATTATTTGGCTGTAAATCTTCCTAAAAGAAAATAAATAAATTAATACAGATTAAATTCTAGGAGGGGGTGGTAGCTACTTGTAGCCAAAATAATGATGTTTTCCTTCACTGGAAGATGTGATTAGAAATATTTAAGAAAGTAACAGATGGTCCAAATATATTTAAAAAATGTAACCTGAGTTTCTTGCCGGTTCGTCTCACTTCCGAACCGGTGGTAACTTTTGTAATTCGATATTTATAAGAGCTATTCTAGGGCCTAAACTAAATTCGACAAATTTTTCTGATTCAAAAAATGTATTCTCATTTTTCAAACGCAATTCTAAAAGCGAAGCGAAACATAAAAACCCCCAGATCATAACATTCATAGAGGTATACACATACAACGCAGCATATCTATTACACGGGGTCAAGTTATTACAAAATATTTCATGAACACCTGACATAGTCACAATAGTGGGCAATAACACGGGCCATTAGGGGTCCGCAGTAATAACAGGGCCCGGCCTGGCTGCGCGCGCGCAGGCAATTAACGCATAAACCTATCCGCGTGAGGTATGACTTTATTCAGATATGCGCGCGAAAATTTACATGTCCATAAAAAGCTAAAATTATTTTTAGCTGTGGACTGCGACTTGCTAGTCTTGTTTGAGAAAATGTTAGGAGGTTTCAGGTGTAGAAATATGTAAGTATTGTTTATTATTCTTTGTTTGTTTGTTTTTTATGTGTAAGTATGTTTTGTTGAAGGAATTGGTAGGTAGGTATATCAAATATGCATGTTACACAATTTTTTCGGTATAAATAGTTAAAGCGTCACAGTATTTTAGATTTGTTAAGACATGAATACATATTAGCTTTCCCAGAAAAAATCTTTCGTTATTACCAAAATAAGGTAACCAACCAAGGTTTCCAAAAAGCGAAAAAAATATTTTTACGAAAAAAAAACATTTATCCCCAAAAATTCACAAAGGATTTTTTTGCAGTAAAATCTCCGAGAATTATAAAATGCCCGAAACCAATGTCACCTAAACAATTTAAAAAAAAATCTACACAACAATCTTACGATCCAACGTACGTAGGCCGAAATGAACAGAATATCTATTACAATCACTAGATTTGTATCTGCGACCCCGCGACCTCGCTCCATCTGACCTGGCAGTTTCCAACACTGTGCTAAATAATATTTTAATATTATGCATGTTCGTGAGTTTAGGTGAGGTTTACTATAACTAACTATATGGTGAGTTTCTTGCCGGGTCTTCGTCAGTTTAAGTGTATTCCGAACCGGTGGTAGAGTCAATTGTAACGTTCATAAGTGCCTTACCAGGGCCTAAATTGAATAAATGAGTTTTGATTTTGATCCTATCCTACCAATAATATAAATGTAAAAGTATGTTTAGAGGTGAAGATGTTTGTTAATCTTTCAAGCAAAAACTGTTAAACGGATTTTAATAAAACTTGACACATTGATAATAACCTGGAATAAAACATAGGATACTTTTTAGCCCGCGAAAGATAAAATATCTGCTAGTACATTTATAGATGTAATACTGCGGAGTGGACGATTCTTCTTGAAGGCTGGCTTCTGAACCAAATACCTTGTGTTTGACCACAATCTCACCATGGTAAGTGATGATGTGGCCGAAGGTGGTAAGCACACAAAGCCTAGATGGGAACTGGCTCTCAAGTGCAGCTGTCGGAACACACCGATAGGTGCTTGGCGACAGGTTTTCAACTTGAGGGTGGTAGCCAGCCAGTCGGGTACTACAAAGTACCCTACCACCGTGAAAAGCAAAACCTAAATAGGTTTTGCTTTGAATAATCGAGTACTAGAAGAAGGTTAGAGCCATTATAAGACAATCTTAAAAAATATAGACATACGAACTATATGGATACTAGCTTATCCCATTTTTACCCATTTAGAGATTGAATATCGAACAATCCTATCTTATTCTTCGTCTACAGCTTAAAAACAATGCTTGTGAAAAAATTCAGCTTTCTAGGTCCAAGGTTGTAGACTGTAGACTGGGCGTTGATGAGCCAGTTAGTCAGGCCTTCTCATTTTTCATACCAACTTTGAACCCCCGTTTCACACCCTCAGGGGTCAAAGTAAAAAAAAAACGCTAAAATTGTGTTTCTTTATTTTTAATTGTTAGCCTAAAAACCAAGTTTTATGATTCTAACTTAAAAAATGACAGACTTCCATACAAACTTTCAGCCCCCGTTTCACCCCCTTAAGGGTTGAATTTCGAAAAATCCGTTCTCATTCCCCGGTCACGTCTTGAAAACAACACCTGTGAAAAAAAAACAGCTTTCTAGGTCTAAGGGTTTAGGCTGGGCGTTGATGAGTCAGTCAGGACTTCTCCTTTTATATATAGATCACGCCAAAGCTCCGCAACGGATTTTGATGATACTTGGTACACTGGTAGATCAGAACCTGTAATAAAAAATAGGATTCTTACTTACCTATACGGAAAATATAATATGATCCCTCGGTAACACGGATGAAACCGCAGGGGACAGTTAGTAGTTTTTTTTACCTTTTGGATAAGCTGTGTTTGACTTTAAACTTCACCATGGTATGTGATGATGGTAAGCAAGTAGGTACAGCTGTTGGAACAGCTTGGCGACAAATTTTCAACTTGACGGTGGTAGCCAGCCTATCGGGTACTACAAAGTACCCTACCACCGTGCTGTGGTTTCCTCACGATGTTTTCCTTCACCGAAAGCTCAAGTTCATTGTAGGATTCGAACCCACGACCATCGCCGGGTTATCCAACATCACTACCTCTGAGCTATCATTGCATTAAAATAGGTATAATACTAATATAGGCTGAGTTTTTTGCCAGAGTCTTCTCAGTTTAAGTGTATATTGAACCCAGGTAGAGTCAATTAAATAAATAAAATAAATAAAAAAATCCTCGGACATATTTCACACACGGCTATCTGATCCCAAACTAAGCAGAGCTTGTAATATGGAAACCAGATGACTGTTATACTACATATACTACTTTTTTTTTTGTAAATACATACTTAAATAGATAATTACACCAGACTCAGGACAAACAGACATGTTCATGCACACAAATGTGTGTCCTGGATGGGAATCGAACCCACGACCTGCGACGTAACGTAACGTTCATAAGTGTCTTACCATGGCCTAAACTGAATAAATGGGTTTTGAGTTTAATAAAAGAGCTGAAAAAAATCAAACAGTTAGTATTTCCAATAACAGAATGGTATCTAGCATTGGTATCCAACATTTCCACAATATACCACCGTAGTCGCGAGCCAACCACTTCTATACCAAAACCTACCATTTTTACTGAAAACGTGACTTTAGTATTTGTTATATGTAAATTAGCGATTTGTCCCCGACTCGCTCGACCATCCTCTCAGGCTACTGTTGATGTTCAAGTTTTTTTTGTACTAATATCTTGTATGTTCAAGCAGTTTTCAACCTTACTGTCAATGGAAAAAGGGCGATTTCGGTAAACACCAACGAATTGTCGAGATACTATGATTTGATTGTGGAAAATAATTAAGGTGTTTTGTCGGTGTGACAATCAATAATTTGGTATGTTCGATGTAAGTAATTAAAACAGCTTTTTACGGTTTAACCGGCAAACTCATTTTTAACCCCTTAGGGGTTCAAATAAAAAACTGTTGTACTTGTTATAAAAAGAATCCGTGTGCAAAATTTCTGCGGTTTCTTTAGTTAGGCTGTGCATGTATAATTTAAGACAAGTATTTTTATTAAAAAAAATTAAGTAAACTAAATTAAAATCTTAATTTAAGTACAATAAATAATATCTGCCTAAAATATTAAATAAATAAAAATGAATTGTATTTAAATTGAAATTGAATTGGAATGACTCAAAATTTTGATAATAAATATAAATTGAAAGAGGAAATATATTAATGTTAATTATAATTAATTTTCTTTTTTTTGCAAACATTACGATCAACACAGGCAACATTAATAGCATAATTATTAAAAAAATATTCGACACTAAAAATACAGGCATTAGCATCTCTATGCGATATCAAAGAGGCGATGTTGTTTAAACACCACTAGAGGGTAGACAATACGCATTCACTGAGCAAAATGCACTATTGTGCATGCGAATAGCTACGGTTAGCAATTAAAAAATAAAACTTAAGCAGCTCGAGCTATTTCCCGACATTTTAAAGCTACATACCCTTGTGCTTGTGCTATGGAAACCAGCTAACTGATAATACTTTAAAATTGATATTTTTTCTGGATTAGCTTGTGTTTGACCACAATCTCACCATGGGTGATGATGTGGCCGAAGGTGGTGAGCAAACAGAGCCTAGATGGGAACTGGCTCTCAAGTGCAGCTGTTGGATTACACCCATAGGGAATACCGATAGGTGCTTGGCGACATATTTTCAACTTGAGGGTGGTAGCCAGCCAGTTGGGTACTACCATCGGGCTGTGGTTTCCTTAGGACGTTTTACTTCACCGAAAGCTCAAGCTCATTGTAGGATTCGAACCCACGACCTTCGCCGCGGTATCTGACCTCACTACCACTGAGCTATCATCGCCTTTAAAAATAGATTTCTTAATATCGATATTTATATTACAGAACAAAGGAAATTCATGCACCTGAATGATTGTCCAAGGTGGGATTGAACCCACAAATTATATTATTTTGTCTCAATACTAATCCGTCAAACCAAAACAAATCAATAAACATCTAAAAATCAGTACCTTCAGCTGACCATGAAAGATTCCTGAGATATTTTCATCAATCAATAATAATCCCATTATAAGTCAGATAAGGAAATTGAAATCGAATTAAATTATATTGTAACCGATTTTTGTTTGATACCAATAATCGATCTTTCAAATGCTAATTCGATTATCGATTAACGTAAACAATAACATAATTCCGGAAACAAAATTAGCGTATAACAAATCGATACAAAATTCAAATATCGAACGATTTTTCCTAAAAAAAAAACATTGAGAATCAAAACGTGTATCATGTAGTTCCGTAATTTCTTCACGTTCGTGACCAGTCAATTGGTTTAAAATATAATAAATAATTTAAATCGTTATAGCCGAAACGACGCAGATGGAGTAACATAATGAATTTAATAATCATAATGTTTTCACCGTTTTACTTTTAATTTGTAGCTTACGAAAGTGGAACTGTGTTGTGAGTTGTGAGGCTGGTTTCACAATCAATATATTTATCCATAGTCTATAGCTAAAGGTTTTTTATTTTAATAATTTTCAGAAAACTAGTTTAATCATGAAAATTTTTATTCATCCAAATTGAAGTTCACCTTTTATTTTAATTACATAGTTTTTATACTTACATTAGGCTCGTGTACCAATGTATTTAATGTAATTTGGGTAGATTATTATATTTTTTAACTATACAATTTTTTTTATTGAAAACATAAAATATTTTTAAAAATACAGTCATTGGAACGCACCCGTAAGGAAAGTTCTGTTTGCAATTTAAATATTTGGTTGTGTTCGAAATATGAATAATTATCTCGTTTGCAAATGCGGAGCTGCAAACATCATAATTACAACTGCATGTTCTTTATGCGTAAACAAATAAGGTTTACATTCGTTGCTTTGAATGTTTTTGATAGGTTTGTAAAGATGTTTAATTTTAAGTGAAGCGCCATTTTTTTTGTGCATCACGTATAACTGTATCATTGGTTTTGTCGAAATTTTGCTGATTGGTTAATTGTTGTTTAAATATTACAAGTATGTTTTTTGGAATTCTGACAAGTGGAAAGGTGACTTTTAAGTTTACTTGCTTAAATATTACAGCTGTAAAATCAATTTGTTTTTCTTTTTACTTCACAAGCTTCCACTTAACGGCCATACTTGCATTGTGCAGAAAACTTATGTATTATGGATTGTATACAGAAATGTATCCATATTTTACTTAGCTTATCTACTATTATTCACAAATTTAAAAAAAAAAAATATTTTTAGGCAAGGAACCCATTTCACGCAACATAAAATTAAACAAATACCACACAGCAATACGATTTAGAACCTTAATGTATGCTTATTTATAAAACATGAATCAAAATTATTTTGAAATATCGAGTCCAGTTTAAAAACATATGAAATTCAATCATATTATATTTATGACGTAGAATTTATTCTCAATAAAGCAATTTATGTTCATACTTCCTTTTTTCACAATTTAAGTACTATTCTTTATTTAAAAATACTCTGTTTATTTTATTTTTATCGAAGTAAGAATCAACCAAACTAAGTCAGTAATAATTCAATTCTATTTATTATTATTTCTGCCGCCATACCATAATATTATCAGTGAAACTAGATAAATTATTAGTTTTATGAACTTGTATGTACTTTTTGGTGTGAATTGTTTTTGAAAAGAGTAATTTCTGAGTTTATTGCCGACTCTGTTTAGGAAAAGCATCCACCCGAACCGTGCATTAGAGTTTAGACTTAGATAGAGATTAGAGAATAAGTGATTGAAAAGCCAGATGCTTAAATAAAAATATTTTCATTATTGATCGTTCGTTTGACCTTCTTCCACCTATTCGTTGTTATTACGGTATAAAACTTTGATTTAAAGGTTTTTTTTATTGGTATCGTGTGATCGGAACCTGTAATTATGAGCTTTGATTGATATTTTAAAGGCAATGAATGCTTATAAGCTGTTACAATCTTGACGGGCAAAGGTCACGGGCTATTCAATGTAAAATTGTAACTAACTGATTAGGGTTTATAGGATACCAGCTGTCCCCAGAAGGATCTCATCTTTTCCCGGGATAAAATATATCCTATCGTTTATTTCCCTACAATATGGTGAGGAGAGGGTGGCTACTGCTTGAGTTTGTTTGTTTACGAAGTCACTCATAATAAAATTATATTTTTTATGTTATTGCCGCCATAACACGCAAATATTTAGTGCGACTAGATAAATATCAAATTGTTGAACCTTTCGAACCTAGCATTAGTGCCTAAACTATTCATTGCATAGCTTGAAAAGGCCTCTTTAAATAAAATAAATTTTTATTCCATTTTCATTTCATTCATCATTGTGATTTTAAGGTCCTATAGTAAAATTTTGCTTTAATGAGTATTTTTATCCCTGAAAGTTAGCAAAACAAGTCCGTCTCCTTAAAATGCATACCACTCCTTGTTAACCATGACCTTGCCACACATGATGTGTGTGACACATTAACATTTACCAATATTAAACTAAAAAGTGAAGTGTAAAATCAAACAACACGATTTTTTGTTGTAAATAAATTCAATACAACAAACAAACGTTTTTTCTCAATAAATAAACACGGGAACCGAGTGCAGAACCTCGCAAAAACAAACCGAGCATCGTAACCACTTAACTTTGGCCGCAAGCTATCCGCGTAAACGCACCAATACTGTTCGGACAAACAAAAAGCTTGGCTCCAATACTACGAGCTACGAAAGCATAGACAAATTTATATTCTGCTCTATGGAAAACTAGCTTTATGCTCTGTGGCCTATATTTCAAGAAAAAAACCTTTTATGCCTGCGTTAAAAAAGGAACTTGTGTGCAAGATTATACACCGGCCTTTTTGTTGGTAGATCTGATGGGACGGTTGTCCCAAAACCTTTTTTTTAAGAGGCTAATCTAAGGCGATGATAGTTTTAAAGTTGTGACGTTTAATGCCATGAGCTACAATGAACTTTTGGTGATGGAAAACATCTTTTTCTGCTGATAGTTTCAAGTTGAAGTATTTAGACTTCAAGTTGAAACTATCACCAAGTGCCTTCTAGTATATTCTAGTAAGCTGTACTTGATAGCAAGTACATAAACTTCTAAGTTATATGTTGATATCAACACTAGATTTGTTATTTCTTATTCATTTAGATTTATTTATGCTTTGTTAGATGCTTAATTTAAAACATTTAAAATTACAAAAAAAAATAAGTTTTTTTTTTTTTTTTTTTTATCAGTAGTTATTTTTATATTGGGAACATAATATATTATGTGGTAATTTAAATTAAATTGCAAATATTCATACACCGCGGTGAAGGCGGTGCTCTCCGAGGGTATATACCTATTACTTGACTAGTATAGAAAAACAAATAAATAAAACAAATGACGATTTTTGTGATAAATAATTTTCAATGTTTCTATAATATTCGCAAGTCAATGTAATGCGCATATCGGAACAACCACAGAGCGATGGAAATAACTCACATTTGAAATGACGACGCGCGTTTACGAAGATAGCCCCCGACCGCAAGGTAATGTGCCATAATAACTAAAACACCAAATGTTAACGCTATGATGTATCACCGATTTCATTCAGGTGCGTTTACAATGATCGACACTATGTTATTTTTTTTTATTTTTTTTTTATTCTGGATAAGCTTGTGTTTGACCACAATCTCACCATGGTAAGTGATGATGTGGCTGAAGGTGGTAAGCACACAAAGCCTAGATGGGAACTGGCTCTCAAGTGCAGCTGTCGGAACACACCGATAGGTGCTTGGCGACAGATTTTCAACTTGAGGGTGGTAGCCAGCCAGTCGGGTACTACAAAGTACCCTACCACCGTGCTATGGTTTCCTCACGATGTTTTCCTTCACCGAAAGCTCAAGCTCATTTTAGGATTCGAACCCACGACCTTCGCCGCGGTATCCAACGTCACTACCACTGAGCTATCATCGCCTTAATTAAGTTAATTATTTATATTAATTATTTAAATATGGCTCCATCGGTCGCAAAAAATATTGAATTAAGTTTTCTAAATAGCTCTTCAACTTAGTGCGCAGTCAACTAAAATACGTTTGCAAAATTGCACGTTTTCTATTTCTATTTGTATTTAATTATAGATTTAGCTTAGGCTGTCTGAGCTCTTAAATCGAACGAAACAGTAACCGTATTTGTAACTTTTCCCAAAACAAATAAAAAAGGTAAAAGTTGCGTAGGTACGTAAACTATAGCATCAAATAAAGTGAAGCATTGTGCACGAATTTGTGTTTTGACCTGCATTTACGTTATCCCGCGTGACAAACGTCGCACAGGAACGCAATCGGCTTCCTTTACTGTACTTCTCGTCTTTTTATTTGGTCTGAGTTTTTCGGGTTATTCTTTTGCGTTTGAGCAGCATTAAACATTACAAGCAGTTGAACTTGAGAGCCCGTTGCTTTACGTTGAGAGCTTTAACACTTTAAAAAAGATCGACAACACATTGGCAATCTCCGTCCTTGGTATTGCTAATGTCTATAGGCGACAGTATTTATTTACCATCAGGTGTCCTGCCTGCCTGGTAGTCACTTGTGAACTGGTAAGTTCTGCAGCTTCAATCTTCATAACGAAGGGCCTTAGGGTCTAAGGCCTTAAGCCGAATGACTTTGACTTTGAATAATTTCAAGCGTTCCACACTACGTACTCTACACGAAGTTTCTACTCTAGAAACATTTTTCAAATGCTGGCAACATTTCATCGGTAACATGGTGCAAGATTTAAATAGTGAAATAATTAAAACATTTCGCAAAACGACTGTTACTAATTTCACGCCACGACTCCAATAAATCTTAAAATAAAATAAGTAATGTTCGACATAACTAACGCACAGCGGGTGGTCTTGTTAGCTAAAACATATTGTTGGGTGTAGGCACGAGTATCTAGTTTTAGTTAATATATTTGTCGCTTGATAATTTTGTTGAAATACGAGTTTTAGCGAAGTGGGCGATATTAACATAGGCCTAGAGCAGATTGTTAGACTGACAAATTTAAACGAATTGTTAGCATAATTTTTTTACGCGCACGTTGTGAAAGGGGGCTAGACGGAAAAAAATCGTACGAAAAATTGTCACGACACTTTTTATGTCACTATGTATGTTTATTAAGCTGTGCGGCGTGCGCATGTTTCTCTGTCTGTCTCTCTCTCTCTCTTATAGAAAGCAAGCCAGATATTTTCATTTATATTTATATATATATAGAAATGTTTTATATATATATATACTCTCTCGACTTATATAACTTCGTTCCATCCGGGTGTCCTCTCAAGTTTTTATAAACATCTTAAAAGCTAACAGAGGCATTCAAATTTACAAAAACTAAGAAGTTAACGTTAAAGCAGAATTTTCTCGGTATTCATGATTAAGTGGTTCAATACCAAACATTATATAAAATACTTGTTTCGGCTCCATCACACGCATTATTATTACTATAACAATAATCGAAGACAAAAAGTACCAGATGTTTCTCCAGAATATTAACTATGTATGTGCCGAATTTCACCAAAGTCTGTTCAGCCATTACAGTGTGATTAAGTTTGAATTATCCTCATAAATTGAATGCTAACTTTTTCCCGCGACAATCCGCGTGGAAGTCATTTATCACAGAATCGTTTGCTCCAATTTATTCTAAAAATGCTAAATAGGTATGCTTTTTCTATCTTCAGAGAATAAGGTATACACACACAAAATTTCATTGAAATCGAATCAGCATTGTTCTAGCCCCGAAAATGAAGCTAACAGTTTTTCGTATTGTAAGAGAAGATATTACTTACATAATTATTATTTTATTTACAACAAATGTACAAAATATACAAGCAAATGTACAACTATAATATATAAAAAACTTCTTTGAGGCTGCCGCTGCTGCCGATCGGCAAGGTTCCCAGAAGGCTGGCAGCGTTTCCTCTTTGGATGGCCAAGCTGATGCCACCCGAAGCCTCGATTAATTTTTTACATAAAATATTTGCGAAACGACGAGCTTCAGACCCCCACGGACCCATTATATTATGTATATTTTTTTAGATTACATCATGGACATAAAAAATATGATATGTTTTACTTTTTTTTTAATTCTGAGGAATACCGATGCTCTTCAAGAGGTGCCACATAATGAAACTAGACAATCTATAACAATTATGTTGCAATTATAGACGTTTATTAATAGGTTGTTATAAATCAAGTAATAATTGCTTGTATATTGACAGGCGAGTAATTGTATGTGCTCTAAATTATAATAATTGTACTCATTTGTCATGTGTTAGGAAACGCGTCTTTTTGCCAAAGGTAAAACCCACCTTATTCTCAATCGTAGTTAAGTAAAAAAATCATTACCTTTTAATTTACGAGGTTTATGTATTCTACAAATGCAATTTGTGTGAAAAACAGTCGAGCAATATTTTTATCTTAATTATCTACACATGAATAAAATGTAAAATTTCATGATTCATTTTTATTGGTAACATTAATTAATTAATATTGATTTTAAAATAAAATTCCCTAATAATTTTATTTGCAGGTCACAGGAATACCTTTAACCTCTGACCTCATAAACAATAAAATATAACCAAAGCACGTGTGTAGCAAATAATGCTAATTTTATATAATGGCAATATTTATCCTAACATCGGAAGCGGCTGAGGGCAACACTAGACTGAGGGTCAAGCGTTTGTAGAGAGTTAGGGATGGTGTACAATGTATGAAAAATATGTCGGATTAGTTTTATGTTAAAAAGTAGTTGAATAGTTATTTTTATAGCATATTTTTCAGTATCTTTTGGCTTTTGAAATTTCTGTAAGTATTCAAAAAATAATATTAAAGAAAAAACTTGTCTGGAATTATTTTTTTCATTATCACTATTCTTTTTTTATCTCATTGATCAGTAACAGAGAAACCTCTCTTTTTTATTGAGTATAGGTTCGTTTTTGACCACTATCTCTATACACAATGAAAAGGTTAACCTTTAGATTTAAGTTTTCCGGAGATTTTGATCCTTCAATATAATATACAAATGCAATATCATCTATTTATTCACCGTCATACACCCAGCCCTGTGAAATCTTAAATCAATTTAAAAACAGTTATTACGCGATACGCGAGCCGCTTATTGTTTTTAATGGCCCAACATTTTGGACCCCAGTGTGGTATGGGCGATTATTTTAAACGTACATGCTTGAGCGCCCTAACTTTATAATGTACCGTGTTAATTTTGGTACTTGTTTTAAAGTATACATTTCGTCGAACTATTTATTTTTATGAAAAAAGTAACTTTCCAACCCTCATTTTAGAGGAAATTAAATAAAATGTAGACCATGTAATTATTTACTTTGCTAGTGCTGTAGATCTTATTTATTTACAACATATGTACAAAATATACAAACAAATGTACAACTATAATATATAAAAAACTTCTTCGAGGCTGCCGCTACTGCCGATCGGCAAGGTTCCCAGAAGGCTGGCAGCGTTTCCTCTTTGGATGGCCAAGCTGATGCGTTGGCGGAAAAAGCTCCCCGCCCGCCGGTCACTGAGGCCTCGATTATTTTTTTACATAAAATACCTGTGAAACCATGTAATTCATTTATAATTTAGCTTTCAAAAGACGAAAGAAAAGGTTTTGGGAAGGAAAGTAGTCTAAGCACTCAGAGATGAAAATGCAAAATTCCGGGGTAAAAATAACAGTCAATTTTTCTTACTCCTTAATGCACGATTCCCACGTAGACATAGGCAAAAGCTAGGTTAGATATATTCCAAGGTCGTTTTAGGTATACATAATAAAGTTCGCAATAACAAATAAATGAATCAATTGAGTCATACATATAGCAAATAATATCGTGCGAACCGTACGTATCATTACGACTGTGCGATTTCCAGTCGTAATCTAACAACGATAAGTTAAGGAGAGGATTGTTTGGACTCAATTATAATTCTGGCTCTTCACAAGTCAAGTCAAGTCAAGTCAAGTCAAAACCATTTATTCAATTTAGGCCCTAGAAGGGCACTTATGAAGGTCGAATTACAGAAGTTACCACCGGTTCGGAAGTCAGCCTTCAACTGAGAAGAACCGGCAAGAAACTCAGCAAGGTTACATTTTTTAAATATATATAAAAATACATAAAAAATTATAACCCGCATTACTTACCTACATAGTTAACTAAAACACAAATATTTGTGTTTGCGTATTTGTGATATTTGACAAATAATGCAATGTGTAGATGGTATAGGCGAAGCATTTGCTATATTCGCCTATTATAGCACCGCTGTCGGTTTTTCAGCACGCATCAAAGGAGCCAAATAGACAAAATACGCAACTACTGCAACTACACGTTGCATTTTACACACTCGTTTTATCATGAATTGGATGGGACTATTGTATATGTTGCTATTCGGCTCCATGTGTGGATGGTCGTTTCGTCGCGTGTTCGTCAAAAATTTTGCCATATAAAGCGAATACAAATACGCAAACACAAATAGCCACAAAAACACCCAGACTCGGCACAAACATATTTGTTCATGCACACAAATATCTGTGCCGGGTGGGAATCGAACCCTTGACCTGTAGCGTAGGTAGTGTGTGTTTGTTACAATAGATCTTTATGACTGTGAGTATTAAATTACGTATTAAAAGTTACATCATTACAAATTATTTGATTTATGGAAAATTTTAACGCACGGTTCGGAAGGTTGCTTTTGCTGAGAAGAGCTGCTTTTGCAGCTTATTGCAAGCTCTTCTCAGCAAAAGCAAAAACAACTCAGCAATTACCTGCTCTTTTTTTAAAAAAAGCAACTTAGACCTATTACCTACAATTAATAATTATTTATATAGTCTCACTGATAATATAATATGAGTTATGGCGTCAAAAATGGAATAAAAATAGAATTAAGTTACGAGTGATTTAGTAAACAACAAGCTCAACCAGACCAGCCCCCACAAGCACCACCTGTTCACAAGTATGACGCGACCTTTGGAGGTGGTTTACCTTAGTATTTATAAGTATTATTCCCCTTAACAACGATGATTCGAATAAGCTCAGAATGAGTTGTGTTAGAACAGAAGCCGCCTCGACCCAGCCAGCCTTCAATTATTGCCATTATTAAATAATAATAAAAAATAATATAATTCAGTTTAGTCAAGTAGACAAATGATTACTTTGCGTGGAATCCTCCAGCGTAATAGGGATGTCCGCAAATGATAATATAAAATTTATCGATATTTTTGGAACGAAGTTCCTTATCGCGCGTTGTGAAAGCGGGCTAGACGGAAAAAAATCTTACGAAAAATTCTCTCACCGACACAGAAGTGTCGGTGACACCGCTGTGCGGCGTGCGCATGTTTCTCTGTCTGTCTCTCTCTCTCTCTCTCTCTCTCTCTCTCTAATAGAAAGCGAGCCAGTTTTTTTTTATATATATATATACTCTCTCGATTTATATAACTTCGTTCCATCCGGGTGTCCCTTGACACCTCTCAAGTTTTTATACCACAAGTGACAAGCAGGAGAAGGGGTCACCTGATGGTAGCTGAGTATGGCAATACCAGGGGGATGGCCAATTTTTTATGACCTTTTTACAATACTTTAGAGGCAACTGGCTCTCAAATGCAATGCCCGAACACACCAATAGGTGCTTGGTGACAGATTTTCAACTTGAAGGTGGTAGCCAGCCAGTTGAGTACTACAAATACCGTACCACCGTGCTCTGGTTTCCTCACGATGTTTTCTTATAGCATTGAATATGTCATGTCACTTGAATTATATACCTACCATCATATCATCAGATCAGGTACTTAATATTACTTAAAAATGTGAAAACTGGCTTGTGAAGTCGTTAATATATACCGTCAAATCTATTCCGTTGTTTTATTTATTACACACGTTACGTATTTGAGTGTTTTTTTGTTGATGTAAATATTTGCGGTAATAAATATTTAGGTGGCAAGCATAGAATGGTGCAGTGCAGCCGGTACACACCAGTAGGTGCATTGAAACAGATTTTAATCTTGAAGATAATGAGTATCCAGTCGTATAGTACCTACCTAGTACTTATACTTCGTGCTACTTCTGTTTCTAATTCGAATTTTTCATGCGTTTTTTTCCTGAATGACTTCGAATTTAATTTCGATAATTGCATTAAAATATCTTGAAAACATCGATAAAATATTTCTGAACACCCCAACACTATTCCATTATACCGGCGCCGTCTGTAATCCGTTCTCGTTTTATTTTCGCAAATCAGTGTTGCGGTTGGACTTAGATTGTGCGCGGGCGCACGGTAGCCATGACATGAGCTTGTGATATCAGACTGGTCTTAGATTTATTTAATGAAGTAGACAGAGCCCCGCGCACTTAAATTGAAGCACGTTAAAGGAAGCCGAATTTGAAAAAGGAAGCCGATCGCGTTCCTGTGCGAGTCACGTGCAGGTCACGCACACAACGTCGTGCACGTTGCTTCACTTCATTGGAGTTTACCGTAGGCTCCTTCTACCTTTTTTTTCTGTGTTTTGAGGGATCAATTTTGTGTTAGGTGCTAATGAAAATGGATGATGAGGATAAGACGGTGACTATCAGATGAACCTGCAAAATAATTAGAGTCTTCACCTATCGCTCAGCTCGTGGGTTCGATTCCCACCCTGGATAAACTGTCTGTTTGTTCCTGAGTCGTAGTATAATATTTATAATAGCTAGTCGATCTGCTTATGGTCGCGTGCAAAGAATGTCCCAGGATAAAATAAAACTTTATAAATCAAGAAATAAATACTTAAATAACTTATGATCATAAATAAGCATTTAATTAAAAGATTATCTTTCTTACCATTAATTTGTACCACTTAGACAGAGAAAAATCCGAATACAAACTCAGCAAGGTGATTTACTTGTTATGGTTCTTTTTCTTTACCCGAGATTTCCTATTTCACCCCCTTAGAGGTTGAAATATCCCCTCTTCGTATGTCAGGTTAATAAATCGCGGTGCTGTTTTAAACGATTAAAGTTGTTAGTTCAAAATTAAACTTTATGTCTATAATGTAAATAAAATTAAATTTAAAAAAACTTGAGAGGTGTCAAGAGACACCCGGATGGAACGAAGTTATATAAGTCGAGAGAGTATATATATATATATATAAAAAAAAAACATTTCTATGTATACATATATATAATATATATAAATAGAAATGAAAATATCTGGCTTGCTTTCTATAAGAGAGAGAGAGAGAGAGAGTGACAGACAGAGAAACATGCGCACAGCTTAATAAATTGGAGCAAACGATTCTGTGATAAATGACTTCCACGCGGATTGTCGCGTGAAAAAGTTAGCATTCAATTTATGAGGATAATTCAAACTTAATCACACTGTAATGGCTGAACAGACTTTGGTGAAATTCGGCACATACATAGTTAATATTCTGGAGAAACATCTGGTACTTTTTGTCTTCGATTATTGTTATAGTAATAATAATGCGTGTGATGGAGCCGAAACAAGTATTTTATATAATGTTTGGTATTGAACCACTTAATCATGAATACCGAGAAAATTCTGCTTTAACGTTAATTTCTTAGTTTTTGTAAATTTGAATGCCTCTGTTAGCTTTTAAGATGTTTATAAAAACTTGAGAGGTGTCAAGGGACACCCGGATGGAACGAAGTTATATAAGTCGAGAGAGTATATATATATATACATTTCTATATATATATAAATATAAATGAAAATATCTGGCTTGCTTTCTATAAGAGAGAGAGAGAGAGAGAGAGAGAGACAGACAGAGAAACATGCGCACGCCGCACAGCTTAATAAACATACATAGTGACATAAAAAAGTGTCGGACAATTTTTCGTAAGATTTTTTTCCGTCTAGCCCCCTTTCACAACGCGCGATAAGGAACTTCGTTCCAAAAGACACCATAGGTTTAGTAATTAACAGGAATTACAACCAAGTAAGTGGTAGTTACCAATACCGTTTCACGCATTATGCGAAGTGTAATGAATGTGTAATTGAAAATCTGTTTGTTAATGGATTCATAAGGTGATACAAACAATAATAACATTCCTATAGAAATGTAATTAATAATTTAATCTTTGTTGTTATGTGGTCAAATGCGAGTCCACCGAGGGTTCTGTACAAATCTTGTGGTTTTTTTTAATTTTAATTTTATTCTGTTTTTGTATTTTTGTATTTGCTGCTATAGCAACAGAAATACATCATCTGTGAAAATTTCAACTGTCTAGCTATCACGGTTCATGAGAAACAGCCAGGTAACAGACAGACAGACGGACAGTAGAGTCTTAGGAATGGGGTTTTCGTTTTTACCCTTTGGGTACGGAACCCTAAAAATTACCACTTGGAATTTATTTAATAAGCCACAGCAACAGAATACAAAATTATAAAAAACCAATTAGAACATAAAATCTGGATACCATTTCTTATTTACGTTTGCTCGACGATTTGAAGCATAAAGTTATAATAAACACTACTTAAATAAACCTGAGTTTTATCGACTCTGAGCCGAGCAGTTATTCTTTTCCGATGAATTAATTTCTTTGCATAAAACTTTGATTAACTATCTAATTCAAAGGCATAAAATAACAAACACAGTTCAGATAACAAATACCTATTGCATATAACCTTATGCCTGCATTTTGAAAAGCTACCTTATGTACCTGTCTAAAGCGTTATAAAAGGGGTCCAAAATATTCATCTAGGTGTATATTATATACCAAATTTACACACACATACATACATACCATTTATGATATTAGTAACATATCAAAACTAAAGCAATGCTAATGGTTTATTGAGTGGGATCAATTTATATAAAAAAAAAACTTGAGAGGTGTCAAGGGACACCCGGATGGAACGAAGTTATATAAGTTATATAAGTCGAGAGAGTATATATATATACTATATATTTAAAAAAAAAAACATTTCTATTTATATATATATATATATACATAGAAATGAAAATATCTGGCTTGCTTTCTATAAGATAGAGAGAGAGAGAGAGACAGACAGACAGAGAAACATGCGCACGCCGCACAGCGGTCGGTGACTTTTGTCACCGACACAAAAAATCACCGACCTTAAAGTGTCGGTGATTTTCGTAAGATTTTTTTCCGTCTAGCCCCCTTTCACAACGCGCGATAAGGAACTTCGTTCCAACAATACAACGTAACTAGAGTTCGCGTCTTCTAGATTAAACTTTTAATTTCCTAACTTTTCTCAACAAAACCTCACAAATAACTCAACAAAAACGCAATTAAACATGCGCTCGCACATATCTATGTTCTCGATCCGGTGCGCTAGATGTGGGCGTGTATTAATTACTGTGGTAACACCCCACGTGCATGGGAATCGAACCCGCTATCACCCACACGAGGTGGGGAATTATCCGCAAATTTCTATAGACTGGGAACTGCAATGGCTATGATTTATTGCATATGGAAGCTATTAGAGTTCTATGAAATATATTAGAATTTACTACTGCATTTATAGATACCTAATTCGTAAAATTGAGAGAAATTTTACTTACCTATTTAGGAGTATACTGGGTCCACGTTAGAGCTCTTACACATGAGCGGCAAGTTGCCAACGACAGCCGTTGGAATGTCGACGGCAGCCGTAGACTGTCGTTGACGCGGGTCGACGGTTGCCGTTGGCAGCATGCCGCTCGTGTGTAAGAGCTCTTAAATAAATATAATTTATCACTTTAGGGATACCATTTCAAACAAATGAAGGCATTCATTCTATTCTATTGACAACGGGTTAGGCGATAATAGCTCAGTGGTAGTGACTAATCCTACAATGAGCTTGAGCTTTCGGTGAAGGAAAACATCGTGAGGAAACCATAGCACGGTGGTAGGGTACTTTGTAGTACTCGACTGACTGGCTACCACTCTCATGTTGAAAATCTGTCGCCAAGAACCTATCGGTGTGTTCCGACAGCTGCACTTGGGGGCCAGTTCCTAGTAGGCTTTGTGTGCTTACCACCTTCGGCCACATCATCAATTACCATGGTGAGATTGTGGTCAGTTTATCAATCTTATCTTTTCCCAGGACATAATAATATAGCCTATGTTTGTCAGGAATAATGTTGGTTTCTAATGGTGAAAGAATTCAAATCAGTCCAGTAGTTTCGAAGGATCTTATATTTTTCCGGCATAAAACGTTATTTTAATGTTTCGTTACGTTATTCCTGGGTAAAATTTATGTGTGTACAAAGTGTCATTTGAATCTGTTTACCAGTTACAGAGCTAAGTGGTAACAAACATACACACACATACTTATCAGGATTCTTGGCGAAGCGACGTCATACAAATTCTCCAATATGATCCGTAGAGGATTCTGTAATTCGACCTTCATAAGTGTCCTTCTAGGGCCTAAACTGAATAAATGGTTGTGACTTGACTTGACTTGACTATCTTTTGTACGTTTTATATATAAGACGTTTTATTCTTTTTTGTTCCGTTACATACTCGTACGTAACATTAAAACGTTTCTATTAAAAAATAAACTGAACAAATACACGAGCACAAATCCGCTCTCATAACTTTAATTAAATATTTATTCGTGTAGGGCGGAGCGGCGCCGCCCTCCCATCGATATCGATATTGTTTTCTAGATTTAAGATTGTAGGTTTGGCTACGAAACCATATATTATTATGGTAACAAGTATGGCTTGCTCTGTTTTTAAAATTTAAAGAAACAAGACAAGCTATCAAATTGAATAGTTAATTATATTTTAACTTTAATATTTGAGTTTATTATTGGTCACTGAAAACAAGTGGCCAATAATAAACAAAATGTAGAATTTATACAAATTGACTATACCTACATAGGTAATATTATAAACTCAATGAAAAAATAAACGCGTTGTGTTCTAAAAACCACAGGGGTTCGTGAATATTCAAACAGTGACAAATCATTACTATCGATTATGACAAATTTATAAATAATATCCATATTTTTCTCAATAAACCTAACCCTTATTTTACACAAATAAATTTTTAATAAAAAAATACCATTTAGCCACTTTTGTCCTAATCTACAGTCATAAATCAAGTTTAAGTGTTTTGGATTTCCGCATTATTAATGAATCTTTAGTAAATCAGATTTTAAAACGTATGAATATGTGGAGTCGCGTTTCTAGTGGCCCGATCGTAACGCGACCTCCGTACCCGACCGCATTTATCATGTTAAAGGTCAGGTGAACGATACTTATCGATGATTTTTTACAATGATGTCAGCAACACTATGTGACTCACATCTATTTTCGACTGTTACCCTTTTTGAAGATGTAATACAAAATGTTAATAATACAATATTGATAAATTGTGGTAAACTTTATATAATGAAATATTTATTTTAATTATATCCATTAGTCCAGAATGTCAACTGAGTGTTGATCTATGTCTTATAAAATATTATTTTATTAAATATTTTCGACTTTTATTATTTCATAGTGTCTATAAATCCTTCCGAAAGTAATATTTTCAGTAATTACAAGTTACCTTACTCCTTTGATTAAAGACAAACGGCTTTTACAATCAAAACAACAGCCTATATAACAAACCAATTAAAAAGCATAATTCTTTCAAATGACAAACACATTCTCTTACAATAAAACAATCATCACCAAATTTCATTGTGACAATCAAAAGATTTTTATTGCACGCAACATTTTTCAAAATACCGTACACCGATTTCCATTATCGAATACGCAAAGTCACTAGTGCTGTTATCCATCGATAAATCATTTGAGTATCGATAATTTTAACACCTGTTGCACACATTAAACGCCATATTGTCTCGCTTCACGCACTTTCTCTTAGCATTTGACGCGTGACACCAAAATGGCTGACAATAAAAAAATGTATATTATAATGACTTCTTTACGTATGCGTGACTCGAATGATAAATGCTTTTTTACGGATAATTAAAAAATTGTATGTTTATTTTTTTTTCACCTTGTGTGTACTAATAGGTGTTAAGTTTTATACCTTTTCTATTGTTTTCGGTTCATTCCCACAGTTGTCATTTGAAACATCGATCGACCGTTATAAGAAAATGTTGACCTTTAGAGATAATAGCGAGCATTATTTGACACCGGTATTTTTACCTTAATATGGTAATTGATACCACTTTTCTAGAGAAGGTACTTTTTACGCTCCAAGTAACTTACCATTTGTGGTTTGTTTTAACTTTAACTTTCCACTTTGAACTTATCTAGGTAAATATTGCTGTGGTGGATTTAAGGAAAAAAAAGAGCAAGTCTCTTTGTCTTGAGTCTAGATGTAATTACCAATTTAAAGTATATCAGTTATCTGATTTCCATAGTACAAGCTTTGCGTAGTTTGGGATCAGATAACCAAATGCAAACAATGTCCCAGAATATTATTGACCGAGCGCGCGAAGCTTCTTCTTTTCAGCTTGGCAAAAATGCTTTAGCATGTCAGGCTGTTCATCTGTCACATTCTTTACTGATTCTCCTGAAATTTTGTAAGCAATTTCGATAATTATATGGATTTTTTGTCGATTCAGTTTTTGGATATAGGCCTTGAAAACGTAAAAAAAGAGATACAATTTCAAAAAAATCTTGATGTCTATAAATCTCAGAGCCGTTTTGTTGGGGCCTAATATCTGCCATCGGGAATCACAGTTTTTACGTCAAAATTATTACTTGACTTATCAATAAACATTTGTGTAACTCGATCGCTTTAATAAACACTCATCCAAATACGTAAGGGTCAACATAACAGAACGTTTTCTAATCACCAAAACCCCCATAAAAAGTTAAAGACCGTTATAAATAGTCGCCATAACATCGCCTTCGATTAAAAAACAAACAATGTCGCAAGTCCCTTCACATTTAATTATACAAACAATTACAATAAGTTTGTTCAGCTCTCGAACATAAGAAGTTACTAACTCGATTGTGATGTAAATGAGTGAAATTCGAGAGGACATGCGTTATCGATTTCGATAGCCGAACCGATTGTGTTGCAACATCACTAATTATTCATCATGAGGGTGTTTCGTCAGTAGCTATCGTATTGCTTATGCAAACGTTTTTTTTTAAATTCTGGATAAGCATGTACAAAATTCAAATTCAAAAATCTCATTATTAAGTAAACTCAAAGTATTTTTAATCGTCACATGTTTGATATATTACAAATATTTTTTTTACTCTAATGCACGGTTCTTAAGTTTGCTTTTGCTGAGCCGGCAATAAACTAAGCAAATACTCCTTTTAAAAAAAGCAACTTAGACTTATTACATTTACAATGTTTGACCACAAACTCACTATGGTAAGTGATGATGTGGCCGAAGGTGGTAAGCACACAAAGCCTAGATGGGAACTGGCTCCCAAGTGCAACTGTAGGAACACACCGATAGGTGCTTGGCAACAGATTTTCAACTTGAGGGTGGTAGCCAGCCAGTCGGGTACTACAAAGTACTCTACCACCGTCGTTTATCTAAAGCTTTAGCTCACTGTAGGATTCGAACCTACTACAGTTACATGCATATAAGCAATACTCATAGAAGTACCGTTCCATATAATATACATAACATAAACGCATTGCAGGTTCAATCGGCGAGTTCAAATTACATAACACATAAATACAATGGGCGAGCTTATTTATAGCTTGTTTTAAAGTAAAAGCTCACCCAGCTTGGGTAGAGGCTAAAATGGTTCTCTATGGTGGACAGCTTAGATGAATGTCTTCTTCGATAAGTGAAAATTTAGTCAACTTTTTACTTAAGGATTTAAGCTTGTGTTTGACAATCTCACAATGGAAAGTGATGATATAGCCAAAGGTGGTAGGCAAACACAGCCTAGATGGGATCTGGCTCTCAAGTGTGCACCGATATGTTCTTGACGACAGATTTTCAACTTGAGGGTGGTAGCCAGCCAGTCGGTTACTACAAAGAGAGCCAGTTCTTATGTAGGCTTTGTGTGTTTACCACCTTCGGTCAGATCATCACTTACCATGGTCAGATTGCGGCCAAACACAAGTTTATCCGTAGTAGAAAAATAGTAAAATTTAAATATCGAGGCCTCGGGTGACCGGCGGGCGGGGAGCTTTTTCCGCCAACGCATCAGCTTGGCCATCCAAAGAGGAAACGCTGCCAGCCTTCTGGGAACCTTGCCGTTCGGCAGCAGCGGCAGCCTCGAAGAAGTTTTTTATGTATTGTAATTGTAAATTTGCATGTATATTTTGTACATTTGTTGTTAATTATTAGGTACATATAAAAGTTAAGCCGATCGCTTTTGCAGACCATTTTATACACCCTAACAACTGACATAGGTAATACTAATGAGTTGGATGCGCGCGCGCAGGTCGCGGTCGAGGTGCGTGTGACCTGCGATGCGCAATATATTGCGCGCCAACACTATACTGACCGCGCTTCCAATAGGACAATATGGCGGATTATTATTTTAATAAGTCTATATACATTACCGTTAGCGGTTCGACAAGTTATTAGTATTTGAAGAATGTGCAATGTGTTTCATGCTTGTTTCCTGGTACATTCATTTACGAAGATTAACTCTAGCTTTACCCGCGGGTTCTCGTGCCATTTGCTATCCTACTAGTATTATAAATGTGAAAGTTTCTATGGATGGATGTATGGATGTTTGTTACCCAATCACGCCAGAACGGCTGAAAGGATCTGGATGAAATTTGGCACAGAGATAGATTATAGTCTGGAATAGCACATAGGTGTCGTAGTCTTTTTATTCCGTGAAAAGATAAGATCCCTCGGGAACGCGGGTGAAACCGCGTGGAACAGCTAGTATTATAAATGTGAATGTTTGTATGGATGGATGAATGGATGTTTGTTACCCAATCACGCCAGAACGGCTGACTGGATCTGGATGAAATTTTGCATGGAGATAGATTACAGTCTGGAATAGCACATAGGCTACTTTTTATCCCGGGAATAGATACGACCGCGCGAAACAGCTAGTATTATATAAGTGAAAGTAAAAGTTTTGATGGATGGATGGATGTTTGTTACTCTTTCACGCAAAAACTACTGAATGGATTTTGATGAAACTTGGCACATAGATAGATCATTACCTGGAATAAAACATAGCTTACTTTTTATCCCGGGAAACTAGAACTAAACCTTTGGACGGGCCATTTGGCGTGGTTGGTTAACACACTACCTATCACGTCGCAGGTCGTGGGTTTGATTCCCATCCAGGGCAGACATTTGTGTTAATGAATATGTCTGTTTGTCTTTCAATTATGTATTTAAGTTTGTATTTGAAAAAAAAATGTAGTATATCAGTGCTATGTCTATGACTATTTATTTATTTACTAGTTTTCCGCCCCGCGGTTTCACCCGCGTTCCTGAGGGATCTTATCTTTTCCCGGGATAAAAAGTATTCTATATGTTATTCCAGTATATGATCTACCTGTGTGCCAAGTTTCATTAAAATCCATCCAGTGGTTTTTGCGTGAAAGAGTAACAAACATCTTCACACACATCCAAACATACTTTCGCTTTTATAATATTAGTAGGAAGGATTTTTTATTTTTAATAGCTCGCAAAACATTTCCTTTAAAGACTCCTAATATTCAGTATTGTAAAACAAAATAGGAACATGCGCGGTCCGAGTATAGATCCCACACATAGCTTCCAGCGAGCTGCGAGCTGCGCGTGCGTCCATTTTACGAGATGCAAGGTCGTAACATCGCCGTGTACCGCTACGTTCGCGAGATAACACCGCACACACCGACATACAATGTGTGAAATGTTGCCCATTATAATTAGGATGTTGTTCGAATAATGTTTTATATTATTCGAGTTTAAATGATTATTTATAAAATTTGTTTTTGAAATTCAAATAGGAGTATTAAACACTAGCTGTGCCCCGCGGTTTCAGCCACGTTCCCGTTGGATATTATATTTTCCTGGGATCAAAATATAGCCTATGACACTCACAAATAACGGGGCTTTCTATTGGTAAAAGAATTTTCTAAATCGGTTCTGTAGATCCAAAGATTACCCCTTACAACCTCACAAACTCAAACTCTTTATAAAATTAGTATAGATATATTTTTTTAAATACAAACTAATATTAAAATATTTAATACAAACTAAGCAAAGCTTGTACAGTCACGAGCTTTAATTTGGGACCCTTTTCCATTAAATGTTGTTAGAACATTCATAATGCAATAAGGTCGAAAATTCTGTTCGATACATTTAAATGTTTTATCGAATTGACACTACGGTTTTCTAATTACAAACATGTGTCAGTGTCAGTCAAGAAATTGCAATTGCAAATAATAAACATGCTTTAAATAAACTTTTTTTTTGTCGTATCAGGAACAATAAAATATATATTGCCAGATAGAAGACGGCCAAAAATCTCATTACTTAAGTAAGTGACAATTGGCTACTTGACAGTTTTCGGAAAAGTATTAAAAAATGTGCGTAGGCTTATTTTATATCTCTTACATTTATTTTATTCTCATAAAACCCTTATTTATTGGATACAAAATAGATTTTTTATTCATTAATTTGAAACTCGCACGAAAACAGCCGGTCACGTGACATATGGTACTGTGACGTCATACCCCAATAAATAAACAAAAGTAACGACGATCGCTCTAACTCTTCAGCATATTTTGAGAGGAAAGTTTAGTTTTTTCACTTGATTTTTGAAAATGACAAGCTACAAGACGTGTGCCGTGCCTAATTAAATATCCTGATAAATTACCGCAAACGAAAAAGACACGACGTTTTGTTTATTTGGTGTAATGTGACGTCAAATTTTAAAGAATCATGGCCGCCCGTGTTTCGGTTCTTGTAATTCACAGATAAAAAAACTCAAGTTTATTTTTCAAAATTGTAATATTTACAAATTATTTTTATGCAAAAAACATATTGTATAATTGTTCTTAACTTATAAGCTCCCATATCTAACATAATTCATGTTTTTTGATTACAACTGTCAAATAGCCAATTACTCGGAAGAAATCGGAAATCATCGTTTGCCTTCGCTCCCCCCGGTTGACCACGGTTGACGTAATTGAGCGGTTGCCCCTAGAAACGTAAAGGTAAGTTGTCGATGGTAAAAATTATGACACTGCGTTAGAATATTATGAGCACTAAATAACGTCAGTTTGCTAAACGATATTCAACCTTAGGTGGGTCCCAAATTAAAGCTCGTATAAATAATATACCTACAACTTTTTTTGTTTTAATGTATTACCTACACCCAAACTCAAAAACACAAATATCTGTCCTGAATCGGAATCGAACACACGACGAATCTTTTGCTCTTTGTATTATTTATCAACACTAAAGAAATAACCATTATTTATAGCCCATCGACCATCTTTAAAACTTTAAATACTCAGTTTCAACATAAAACACAAACTCTTTACGCCAACCAAAAAATACCAAACAAAACCACGGATCATAAAACACAAACAAGCATACCAAACCAACCATTCTAAACCACCCATAAGTAAAACAATAATATTGAATACCCGCAATGCTGGAAACTTATTTCCTCACTCGAGAGCGTTTGCTCGTATTTTATGGTGCAGTTGAGTTTGTATCATTTCGACTTAGGGTAATGTCACTTCAGCTATTTTATAATCTCGTACCACTACGCATTACGCGTTCTCAACGTAATGGGCTGTAGGCTGTTTATATTATACGATTTTTTTAAGCCAGTTGCAAACCGATATTTTTACCACATGTAAAATGAAGATACATTGGATCAATAGGGTATTTGACGGGTTTTAGAAAAGTATCTAAACTTTTTTTGAAATTTTGACAACTAAAACTTGTTTACGAGCAGGTGACGTCATGATATCACGTGACCTAGCATCATGGCGTCTTAGCGGTTTAGTGGCCTTTTTATTAATATAAACTTTGATGGTAATTTTTAATGAAAATAGATAAATTCACAAAGGAAAAATGTATTATGCTATAATGAACAATTTTAAATACTTTTCTAATAACTATCAAATATCCTATTATATGACATTACATTTAAGTGAAGAAAATTACCAAAAATAATATTATTCAATCTTATTTATGTATTACCGCCCGCAGTTTTCCGCCCCGCGGTTTCACCAGCGTCGTCGAGAGATCTTATCTTTTTTCGGGATAAAAAGTATCTTATGTGTTTTTCCAGGATATGAACTACCTGGGTGCCAAGTTTCATCAAAATCAGTTCAGCCGTTTTTGCGTGAAAGAGTAACAAACATCATCCAAACATACTTTCACATTTATAATATTAGTAGGATATATCGTACGTTAAAAAGATCCTCGGAGGTCGTAGAATAAAACAGCCTCGGTAAAAGTTAAACTTGCAAAGCTCATAATAGTTTTATGTCCGACAATATGGTTACCATTGAATTTGTTCACGAGGCCATGCGTTTTGAATGTATTTCAGTTCAAATTGTTGCTAGATTTTAAGGCTTTTTACCCAATGAGATCTTTAGGAAAACTATATTTTTAGTTTACATATAAATAAATATCCCGGGACATTCTTCACACGCGCTTACCAGATAACTGATATACTAGAATAGACTCAGGACAAACATACTTGGATGAGAATCGAACCCACGACCTATGGCGTCAAAGGTTATGTGTTTCATTTCAATGCCAACTGAAACTATATTTATGGTCCAAAGCTTTGGTATTTCCATTTCATTTATTTTATATTTCACTGAGCTGATCTTTTTTTTTTAAATATATTTTATTATGAGGCTTGCGTTTGATCTCAACCGCTGATTTCTCAGCCTAATAATCAGCGATTTTTTTATTCTGGATAAGCTCTAGTTTGACCACAATCACACCATGGTAAGTGATGATGTGGCCGAAGGTGGTAAGCACACAAAGCCTACATGGGAACTGGCTCTTAAGTGCAGCTGTCGGAACACACCGATAGGTGCTTGGCGCTTTCAACTTGAGGGTGGTACCACCGTGCAACCACTAGGTACCAGGGTATTTTTAATTTCTTACTCCTCTTTTGAAGAATCCCATGTTGTCTCTAGGGAAAACCTCTACAAGTGTGGCAAGCGGTTAGAACACAGCATGTGGCAGACATATGATATAAAATAGACTTACCGAATACTGACAAATCGCGAAGCACAGGCATTACGTATAATGGCCAACCATGAATCAATGCAACAATAATAAGTTTGGTTCATAAATCGCGCGTAAGGCCGAGGTCACAAGGTACAATTAATAAATTAAGCCGGTACACACGGGCATAGTACGTTAACAGTGGAATATTCATTGCTGGCATAATGTATGATAAATGTAGTGAGAAATATGCATAGTCACAGGTTCGAATATGAACACAATGCGCGAGAGTCGAGCCTTGCAAGGCTCTAGGCGACGATGCACTGGTATAGTTTGGTTTTACACAAGCAATTGATTTTGATTTAACATTCAACTTGACAGTTCAATGGTAAATAAAAAAGAATTGGAAAATAGCGAGTTATGAGTTATAAACAAAAAAGATAAAAGAACAAAAATATTTTTTTTTATTTAATTTAAAAATAATATTTATAAACAATTAGTTTGTGTGCAAATGTTTAACATTTATATTTCTGACATCTTTATTTATCATCAGCTCTATTTCATATGGTTTAGCTAAATTATATAGATATCTCATTTCATGGTAAACGATGATGCATCCACAGTATGTAAACATACAAAGCCTAGAATATTTTTTGTTCCATTGAATCTTCTGTTACCAGTTGGCCAGTTGGCCTCATTTCACGCTACCAAAACGTCTATTGGATGTGTTCCTAGCTGCAATACCTTGCGCCCAGCGGCGGTCAGGCTGCCCTCATCTGTTCCATTGTCTACATTTTTATTCGCCTCCAGAACAATACGAGATCAGCCGACGAAAGCTTAGATACGCAGATACGGTGTGAATGCGGACTATAGCATGGGGTAGTGAGCGAGGTACGTTTAGATGTGAGGAAATTAAGGTGTATTGTTTAAATTATGTTGAGTTTTTAAGATATTGGAACGAAGTTCCTTATGAGGCGTTGCGGGGAGGTACCCTAACCGGCAAAAAACGTCCGTAAGATTTGTGTGACGTATTTCGTGTGAAAATGCACGAATCTAACCCACGACCGCTTTTTGTGTGCATCGAAGGTCGTAAGTTCGATTCCCAAGGACAGACATGTGTGTTTCAATTAATTAATAATCTATTTAAGTATGTATTTACAAAAAAAAAAACAATGGATTTTCCACAAGACGTAAAAAATTAAAATTATTTATTTTTATACATAAGAGGACAAAAATATTATGGTTGTAGTAGCTTCTCTCTGCAATTGCATTCCCCTTGGGAAAATTCAAATACTTGAATAAGTAAATGTATTTTTCAAAAGAAATGTAAAAATGCATTTAGAAGTGCGTTTCTGATATGCAAATCCTAATTAGATTACTTATATCTCAATATAAATCCTATATTTTATTCCATCAACCTATGTGCTAAGTTTCATCAGTATCCATTCTGTAGTTTTTGCGCGAAAGAGTAACAAACATCACAAGAAACTTACGCATTATCCTACTAATATTATTAATGTGAAAGTTTGTATGTTTCGATGTTTGTTGCTTAATCACGCAAAAACAGCTTAACCGATTTTGGTGAAACTTGGCAGACAGGTAGATATAGTACTGGGACAAAACATAGGGTAGGTTTATCCCATGTTTTATTATATATTTTATTTTAAAGGAAGGACTTCATACCAACATCAAATACCCGGAAATACTCTGAACTCAATCTTATTTTGATACATTTACGGAACTTAATCGAATTCCAATTAAATTGAACAGAACCAAACACTCGACCGACGATAATTTGTCAACAAAATAAACATTTAAGTTTAAAATAAACACGCACGGTCAAATAATCTGAGCGTGGACGTAATTTGATGTTTATCGTTTGAATTCCGGTATTACACGATGCATTCCAATCGGCTTTCTACGATAACAACATGCCCACGCGTCGGTGTACTGAATTTATTTTTAGGAAATTGTTTTTGGTTGATATGGATGTGGTATTTTGCACCTGCAGGCTCAAAATTATTTTCGATGGTTATCTTTTCTATACAAATATTATAAACAGTTTGATTTGTATGTTTGTTTCTATGGATAAACTAAAAAAATACTTAGGTAACTGATTTTAAAAATTCTTTACACCGCGGAGTGGAAAGCGATTAATGAGGAAATTTCAGCAAGTATAAATGCTACAAACTTCTAAGAAAGGATTTTTGGAAATTCAACACCTGAGGGGTGCCGAGGGAGCGTGGGTACTCACGGGTAACAATAAAAGTCCATGTTACTAGCTGATGTTGTAGCTTTCTATTTTTTTTTAATTGGTTCAATCTTTTTTGAATTTATCCATTACTAGCTGTCCCCCGCGGTTTCACCCGCGATCCCGTGGGATCTTTTCATTTGTCGAGTTAATATATAGCCTATGAAATTCACAAATAACGTGGCTTTCTATTGGTAAAAGAATTTTCATAATCGGTTCAGTAGATCCAGAGATTACCCCCTACAACCTCACAAACTTCACCTCTTTATAATATTAGTATCTATAGAAGAAAAAAAAATATTTTCCCTTTATAATTATAGTTAAGATTAGACATAAATTGCAAATATCGCCTATCTAATTTTCACACATCATGAACCAAATCCAAAACTATTGACCGAAGGAACACATATTTTGTTTGTCAGAGAGCAAGTACTGAAGTGCGATCTGAGGGCCCTCAACCAAATCCCTCCGAGAATTGGACTGGACGCTTCATTTCCTAAAAATAATCTGAAGGGCCTCTTGAGTCGAACGATTGTTCAATACGTGAACTTGTTTGTGTTAGTTGAAAACGGTTTTTAGTTGTGGGTGAAGTTAATTGTGTAAGATATTAGTTACAAAGGTACGTAGGATATGGTATCGATTAAATATTTTGAAACTTTTGGCCTTGTTTTACTACATAAAATACTATACGTTAATACCATAATGGTTGAGGGATGCGGGGCCCACGATAGGTGCTGGTTTCAGCATATAGCGGGCAAGCGTGAGAAGAGACACATGAGTGCGAGAGTATTGTTTTATTTTCTTAAAGGGCTAATGTTGGAGTTTATCATCATCATCAGGTCAGCTGGAAGACGTCTACTGCTGGACAAAGGCCTCCCCCATCTCCACAATGTCCGGTCTTGCGTTACTCGCATCCAGTGGATCAAAATTTTCAAATTAAGGGTGGTAGCCAGCCAGTTGGGTACTACAAAGTACCTTACCACTGCTATGGTTTCCTCACGATGTTTTCCTTCACCGAAAGCTCAAGCTCATTGTAGGATTCGAACCCACGACCTTTGCCGACATCACTGAGCTACTCATCGTTTGTAAATAAACTAAGTATCTCTAGAAATGGATCGAAACGTAGGACGGACACGACAGAGCTCAGAAAGGTAAAGCAACAGTCACGATGGAGACCTCATTCAAATTATAATTTAAATAATTTATTCTGTGTACTTTGATATTGTTCTTATGTTATTGGAACGAAGTTTTGGAACGAAGTTCCTTATCGCGCGTTGTGAAAGGGGGCTAGGCGGAAAAAAATCTTACGAAAATCACCGACACTTTTCTATCGGTGACTTTTGTGTCGGTGACACTTTTGTATCACCGACGCTATATATATAAATAGAAATGTTTTTTTTTTATGTACTCTCTCGACTTATATAACTTATATAACTTCGTTCCATCCGGGTGTCCCTTGACACCTCTCAAGTTTTTTTGTCTTCGTTGGTCATTCAATTAACAACTCTAATGTTATGTTTTAAGTGTTTAAAATAGCAACTAACTTTATATCCTGGGACATTCATCACATAAGACTATATTTTTTTTTAATTCTTGATAAGCTTGTGTTTGACCACAATCTCACCATGGTAATTGATGATGTGGCCGAAGGTCGTAAGCACACAAAGCTTAGATTAGGTGACAACTGGCTCTCAAATGCAGATGTCGGAACACACCGATAGGTGCTTCGCGACAAGATTTTCAACTTGAGGGTGGTACCCAGCCAGTCGGGTACTACAAAGTACCCTACCACCATGCAAATTGATCCCTAACTAAGCTGAGTTTTTACAATAGAAACCAGATAACTGATACACTATTTTATATTTCATACTTAAATAGGTAGTTACCTGCACGCAGACTCAGGACAAACAGACATGTTTTATGTACACAAATGTGTGTCCTATGTGGGAATCGAACCCACGACCTGCCATAATCCATACTAATATTATAAATGCGAAAGTGTATTTGTTTGTCTGTTTGTTACCTCTTCACGCTTAAACTGCCGAACCGATTTTGGTGAAATTTGATATAGAGACAGTTGGAACCTTGAAGAAGAACATAGGACTTTTCATCCCGTGAAGAGATAAGATCCTTCGGGAAGGCGGGCGGAAGACTAGTTTTTTATAATCCGTAAAAATAAGGGCCTAAATCTCCTTGTTTTTGAAGCTATTTACTTTTTATAGACTTAAAAAATATCAATATGCCCAACACTTAACGTGTCAGTCGTGAAGTTGCGCGGGCGCAGCGATCGACGGATATAACCTCCAAATAGATTTATTATATTTCAATTTTTTACTACTACAGCTCAACAGCCAAGCTCTTCCTCCATTTTGCTCTATAGAACGACTTACTTGCTTGATACTTTGTATACAAACATTTTGTTTTCTCATCAAAAGTAACTTGGCATCAAGGCCATACCAATAATATGTCTTATTTTGAAAAAATACTTGAGAGGGCACGTACGAAGGTCAAGCTACAGAAGTCACCATCGGTTCAGAAGTCAGCCTTCAACTGAGAAGATCAGGCAAAAAGCTCAGCAAATCCAAATGTTTAAAACAAATAGACATAAAAAATTATAACCTGTACTAGTAACACTATATAAAATCAATAAAATATTTACATTATTATAACTATATTAAAACTAATCTAATCTAAAAACTACCTAAAATAAACTATAAAAGTGCGTCGAAGAATTCCTCCGCATCGCCGTCGACTGGTAACGTTCCCAAAAGACTGGCAGCATTGCCACGTTGAATGGCAATGCTTAATCTTTGACCAAAGTAAAAGCCAGCCTTTTGGTCACGGGAAGCGTCAACCAATCTTTTGGAAATATCCTTAAATAGGAAATGAGCACTCGGGCCCCACGACCCGAGAGTTTCAACCCCAAACGGCTTGAAAATATTATTATATTATTATATTATATTTTCGCCGCTTGAGGTTCTCAGCAGATGCAGCGGCACCGCCGGCAAGACACGCTGTGCTAGGAAGATGGGATGGCGCAAGAGTGTCGACACACGTTGCGTCCCACACTAGAGGCCTACCCATCTTCCATGGAAACAATGACATTCCGTCAGGTCTCTTGCCATCGTCGCGTGCCAACCCATTTGGCTCTAATATGGCTGGAACGCCGACGGCAACAAGAGCACGACGGATAATGTCATTTAAATTCATATTTCTAGTTAGGTACATAGTAAAATAAAAAAAAATAAAAAACTGTTTTTTTGTAAAGAAGAAGGTGTTTGCAGAGTGCAGCTACTTTCAGACATATTTATCATCAATATAAAGAGCTACCTTGTAATAGTAATAGTAAAAGAAGTAGCTATACATGAAAAGCATACAAAGTAGGACTCCTACAAATAACTACATGGAACACATGGCTCTCCTTGCTGCCTTGATAAAACTACCATCAGTACAATTAAATACATTTATTTCTTTCTTTAAATTAAATAAAGGTATTTCTTTCTTTCTTTCATTCAAAATTTAAACAGATATAAAAGTATCAAAACCTCTGATTCCAGCAATAGACAAATAAGATCGCACAAAGTTATAATTCAATAAAGTACCGAGAGCATATTGTTGGCCACGAGTTCACTATTTATTCTATAATACAACCCATTACAAAGTAGATATTAATAATTTTATAGCTTCCCGATGGGTATCTTTATCACGTTAAGATATTTCTAAGGTTGGAGGTCCGTTCAAAAAGTAAAAGTTTAATGTGCTACGTTAATAATACGTATGATCTATGAGATTTTTTCACGAAAATTCGTCATAAAGGCTTTGTCTAGAAATAACTATTTTGTAGGTAGGTACCGAAAGTCTGTTTAGTGTTATTTAATAATAAAATATTTGGAAACCATCTCTATTCTATATTGTTTTTTTTTCCTGAAAATTTTATAGTAAATTTTGGACCAGCGGGCTTTTTTTTTATTCTGGGTAATTTTTTTTTATAATTTTTTTATTTTTATGTCACAAGTGACAACGAGGTAGGCGGGTCACCTGATGGTAAGTGACAACCATCGCCTATAGACATTGGCAATACCAGGGGATTGCTAATGTGTTGTACACCTTATTAAGGCGAACTGGCTCTCAAGTGCAATTGCCGGAACACACCAACAGGTGCTTGGCGACAGATTTTCAACTTGATGGTGGTAGCCAGCCAGTCGAGTACTACAAAGTACCCTACCACCGTGCTGTGGTTTCCTCACGATGTTTTCCTTCACCGAAAGCTCAAGCTCATTGTAAGGATTCGAACCCACGACCTTCGCCGCGGTATCCGACGTCACTTACCACTGAGCTATCATCGCCTTGAAGCTTGTGTTTGACCACAATCTCACCATGGTATGTGATGATGTTGCCGAAGGTGTTGAGAACACAAAGCCTAGATGGGAACTGGCTCTCAAGAGCAGCTGTCGGAACACACCGATAGGTGCTTGGCGACAGAATTTCAACTTGAAGGTGGTAGCCAGCCAGTCGGTTCCTTCAAATTACCCTACCTAGTATTATGGTTTCCTTACGATGTTTTCATTCACTGAAAGCTCAAGTTCATTGTAGGATTTGAACCGACGACCTTCACGGCGGTATCCGACGTCACTACCCAGTGGTAGATAGTGTCGTGATAGAGCTATCATCGCTTTAAAAAGGTATTAATAGTTAGGTTTAAATAGACCAAAAAAACTACTTGTTGTTCAAATCAATGGAAAACTGAAAGGTCGCAGTGAAAATCGTCGTTAATATGTAAATTGACCTTAAAAAATGTTTTGATAATAATAATAATAGCCTTTATTTCAGTATAGTTAATAATAATTAGAGTTTCTACTAAATTATAAATTTTTAAACATATTTAAATAACATTTTTTTTTATTTCTATTTTGTTAATTTGCCTCGACAACCTTGTCTGTTCGTCCATTGACAAAGGCCTCCTTTAATTGTCTCCATAACATTCTGTTATTAGCTGTTCTAGCCCACATACTGGCTGCTACCAATGTCATGTCATCAACCCACCGCCTGATAGGTCTGCCTCGATTTCTCTTCTTCTCCTTAAAAACTGTTTTGATAGCCAATAATAATTCGTCAGTTTTTTACTACTTACAATGGACACTTCGCGAAAGGTCTTAGGACTGCAGGTCACCTTGTTAAAATTGCTTTAAAAACATACATAGTTCTTAAGTTAGCTACAACAGTAACTCAACTTGATATTGCTTGTGACAGTTAGTGATTAATTTTCCAGAAGACCAATCGATACTAATATTATAAAGCTGAAGAGTTTGTTTGTTTGTTTGAACGAGCTAATCTCAGGAATAACTGTTTTGAATTGCAAAAATATTTTAGTGTTGGATCCCATATTTATCGAGGATAACTAAACTACTTGATGTTGCCAAATGTACGCGAAAAAGTAAAACAAATTTCCCAAATGAATTGATTTACTGATTTGGTCATAAATTTACTGTTTAAATAAGGATGTAGCTATATAGATGAGTCAAGATGAGTGAATTCAAGGAGAAGTGCTAACGTAAATAATTGTAATTATTATTTTACATATTGATTTATATCAAAACGTGTGTTAGCTCTTAAAGACCTATTTCTCACACTTCCTTTTAGTGTAGATAAAGTAGATAGAGTGAGAAAAGTATTAGAAGTGATTATCCGAAACATTAAGATGGTAATGTAGATTGGTATGTATGAAAATAGTGTAACAAAGATAAAATTATGTAAAAAAATATTTTTATTAAAAATAAAAGAATTTTATTTTAAATATATTTTATTTTAAAAATAAAAGAATTTTATTTTAAATATAATAATGTATTTTAAGCGCATCATTAAAATTACAATCTAAACAAAAGACTTAAACTGCTAAGTAGAGTAAATTATAAGAATGTGTCCATTAACACTTTTCTTAATGTCTCTATTAAGGGGAAGACATAAAAGAATGAAAGGATTTTTTTTATCTTTCTGCATTAGTTTGATTGTTTTAAGAAAATATTGGCAATTGGCAGCTAAATTATATGAAATACATTGAGTTATGAAATTAATATAGTATTTTGGTTTAAAGATTTATTTCTCCAAAGAACATTTAATCTATATAGTTCACTTAATATGAGAAACTTATTTTATTTATTATGTTGTCAAAGAAGCCTTAAAAAAAACATTGTTTTTTATGTATATGTGAGTATTTATAGCACTACGTAAGGCATTAGTCACGCCTTATGTTAAATTAGATCATCAGTACTCGAAACTCAATCGATAAATAAATCGATACCCACACGTAACGATTTTTAATTTAATCGAATTAATATTGTGTTATTATTTTGACCTCAGCTGTATGCATCGTCACGAATTCAGTGTTTGTGATCACGAAATGTTTGAACATCATAACCTCTGAGTTTTAAGTCAATTATATTTGTATACGAACATTATCAAAACAATGTTTTTTAGGACTATTTGCATTGTTAAAAATATAACGTTAACAATGTTTATTCATGTTTGTGCTAATACTAATCTATAGGTATACTAGTGGACCCGGCAGACGTTGTCCTGCCCTGAAATTAAAACAAAACTTAGAACCCGATTCCAGCGCCATCTACCGGGTCCAATTTTGTTTTCAAATCATCGAGGAACCCATTGAAATACACACACAAAATTTCATCCAAATCGGTCCTGTTACCATACTCCTCCGAAACGGCTTGACCGATTACTCAAATTACTAAAATGGCTATTAAAAAATAAGGGTTGATCGTAGAAGGGTGAAAATTGGGGATTGTATGTATTTTTGTATGTTGTATCATAAAAAAATAGAAATTAGAAATTTTGTCTCAAAAATAAAAAATAAAATTTAGGGGTGGACTACCCCTAACATTTAGGGGGATGAAAAATAGATGTTGGCCGATTCTCATAGATACCGGATAAGCACAAAAAATTTCATCAAAATCGGTTAAGCCGTTTCGGAGGAGTATGGCAACGAAAACTGTGACACGAGAATTTTATATATTAGATACAAAAACATGGTATTCCTAGTACCCGACTGACTGGCTATCAACCTCATGTTGAAAATCTGTCACCAACCTACCTATCGGTGTGTTTCGACGACACTTGAGAGCCAGTTTCCATCTAGGTTTTGTGTGCTTACCGCCACATCACCACTTACCAGAAGTAAGAAAAGCGAAAAAGTGACTGATGACTGATTAATCAAACAGTAAATTTAGCAGGTAAATTACTAATAGGGAAACCGCTCAACCCCTAAAGTCCCTCGGAAATACGAGTGAAACCGCGGGGAAATACTAGTATTTTCATAACAACGATTGAAAAAAATATTTCAACAATTTAAAGTTACATTATCACTGTCTAAAAAAGGCTATATTTTATTTACTAAATAAATTTTCATTTCACGCGGCCAAAATCTAATATATAAAATTCTCGTGTCACAGTTTTAGTTGCCATACTCCTCCGAAACGGCTTAACCGATTTTGATGAAATTTTTTGTGCTTATCCGGTATCTATGAGAATCGGCCAACATCTATTTTTCATCCCCCTAAATGTTAGGGGTAGTCCACCCCTAAATTTTATTTTTTATTTTTGAGACAAAATTTCTAATTTCTATTTTTTTATGATACAACATACAAAAATACATACAATCCCCAATTTTCACTCTTCTACAATCAACCCTTATTTTTTAATAGCCATTTTAGTAATTTGAGTAATCGGTCAAGCCGTTTCGGAGGAGTATGGTAACAGGACCGATTTGGATGAAATTTTGTGTGTGTATTTCAATGGGTTCCTCGATGATTTGAAAACAAAATTGGACCCGGTAGATGGCGCTGGAATCGGGTTCTAAGTTTTGTTTTAATTTCAGGGCAGGACAACGTCTGCCGGGTCCACTAGTTCATTTATAAATTTTGAATGATAGTTTTGCTTACTTCTTTAAAAAGTTACTAAGCAAATGCAGCTCATGTTACGTCACAAACAAACGCACAAATAACTGCTAACAAGCTCACAGTTTCTGACAGATCTGTTAAAATATTATCAATACGTTACTTTTTCTGAGACAATTTACCAAGTGAAATATAACACAGTCTTTTAACACAAAGACGCACGAGGATTGGAAACGGAACTGCTTTCCCTGAATAAATACTGGCAATTATGTCAAATATTTAATATGTCATCTATATTTTGTTAATTGTTTTTGTCATTATCCAGAGAAATTAACTGTACCTTGCTGAATTTCTTGCCGGTTCTTCTCAGTTGAATTGTGTAAGTGCTGACTTATTACTAATGTACAACATATTTTTAAGAATTATTATAAATGAAAATAAAAAAGTGCTTTCTTACTATAAACCAATGTATTTCATGTAAAGTGTTCACTATATTTTGTTTTTTCTTATCAAATTTATGTCAGTGAACATCTGTATATATTTTTTGTTTCCCATAGAACAAGTAACGAATATGATAAATATTGATTGTTACTAATAGGGAATGCTTTTATTTTCATTTTGATTTATGATTAAGGTAGCTAATTGTAATCAACGCTTCACATATCGCCGATATATTGAGTTTCTAGGCTTTGTGTGCTCGGCCACAAGCTTATCCAAAAAAAGTAAAAATGAATGTAACAATAACAAAAAGAACTACCAATGAAACATAGATAATTTCAGTGGTAGCGTTTCTGCTCTACCGCTCCCTCTGCGTCAGTGTTCTAATAGCACATCCAGGTCACTATTGTACTGACTAATGAGCTCTAAGTACTTGGTTATTTATGTCTTGTCTTGCCTTCAGTAATTATTTTCCAGCCTCAAAAACGCTAATTAAGGTTAATATTTATGTATTTTTAGAATAATAACAAGTGTGTTATTTATTAGTTGCTTCGTGAATAAATTCTTGTAGAAATTACATTTTATCGTGCAGTTTCCTTTGCGAATATTATTTTTGACTAGTTTTTTGTATAGAAAAATCATTAGAAAGAACGCTAATGCTTAAAAAAATATGTATGAGTATTATTTATTCTTACGCAAATTTTCCTATTACGTACGCAAAAGAGTAAAAAACATTTTTATAAATCATAATTTTATATTAGATTGTATCGGTTTTCTTTCCTCTTAATGGAAATACCATGGTTTTTAATATTGAACTTTCCTTGGTCTGTACTGCTAGGTAGATCAATTTTATTATTCTTTAAATTGACGGAAGTTTCCATTTTAATTCTAAATCTATATATATTTAAACATATACATATAAAACAAAGTTCGGTTAGTTACGTTTACAACTCAAGAGCGGCTGGACCTATTTTTATGATCTTTGATTTGTTGGATTTGTCTCCACCTCGAATAGTAGAATAAATATTAATACATCAGAAAAAAAACACGAATAAAAGCTTTTCCTCGGGAACGCTGGTAAATCCGCGGTATTAAATTACGTTACGTACGTATTGTCAGCCCTCAGATTACGGAACATTCTTGCAACCAGTCTCAATTAAAAACATCGCCATAAATATCAGCTCTCAAGTGCAACTTCCGGAACACACCGATAGATTCTTGGCGACAGATTTTCATCTTGAGCGTGGTATCCAGCCAATCGGTTACTACAAAGTACTCTACCACCGAGCTATGGTTTCCTCACGATGTTTTCCTTCACCGAAAGCTCAAGCTCATTGTAGGATTCGAACCCACGACCTTCGCCGCGGTATCCGACGTCACTACCACTGAGCTATCATCGCCTTGAAAACTGTTCTTAAGCATCAGCATTAAATATCCTCGGACATTTTACACACACGGCTATCTGATCCCAAACTAAGCAGAGCTTGTACTATGGAAACCAGATGACTGATATAATACATAGACTACTTTTTTTTTTAAATACATACTTAAATAGATAATTACACCCAGACTCAGGACAAACAGACATGTTCATGCACACAAATGTGTGTCCTGGATGGGAATCGAACCCACGACCTGCGGCGTGATAGGCAGTGTCTTAACCAACCACGCCAACCGGCCTGCCGGCATTACTTCACATTATTGTGAGCTAAGTAAAATTAAACGATAAAACAATCAAATATGATCTTAATTACCTCTCCATAGCAACATTTAAACACACCCCAATGAATGCAACATTACGTAAGCGAAATACTATACTAATTCCATGATACAAATCGTTTACGGCCTATACGTATGCTCGGTCACGCCTCCGTGGCGCCCACGCGCGCCTTACAGATGATCCATAATACAATTATAGATTAATTAGTGTAGAGTACGTAGTTGATATAGCGGGGGATATATAGGTCTGGTTTCAGTGTCTCTGTGAGACATGTACTTATGAAAATACACCTTATTTGATTTTGTATAATGCAGAGTTCTCCAACAAATTTTTTAGCCACGAAGTTCATATTGTAAACTATTGCGATGTGTGAGTGATTTTTTTCAAAAAAGGCGTAAGAAAATGTTGCCGGTAGTTAAGAAATCCGTTAATAATTGCAAATTACAAATTAAACAGTTACATGATTTACCTTGTGTTAAAGAAGAAAATCACCTAGTATTTTTTTTGTACCACTAAGTGGCAAACAAGCTTACGGCCCACCTGATGGTAAGCGGTTACTGTAGCTTATAGATGCTTACACACTCTTTTGAAGAACCCCATAGTGTAGTCGAAAACCTCTAGAGGGAACTCATGCACACAACCTGATCGTGCAATAATAATAATCTCTTATACAACCCAAGAATCTAATTTCTACCTACAATCACATCTGCGACAATTAACACAAAGTTATTCTATGTTAAACTCATTGTTTAAACTATGACTCGATGACACGTTTCCTTGAATAGATCGAGCCGATCCAAATCAAATGCGCAGGAAACCAACTATACTTGTAGATCGCTCACGACGTGATCTAACCGTAATACTAAATAGGCGATTTGGATCACTCACTTCATTTATTTAACATGCGAATAACTAATTTAGACACACGGTAGGGTGACAGCAAAGTTTTGTAAAATTTTGATACTGTATGCAATTTGATTAAACGAATTATATAAATCGGTGGTAGGGTAGTTAGTACACACCTGGTTACCTCCTGGATTTTTATCTTGAAGGTCGAGTTCTGTCACCAATCACCTACAAGTGTAAAAAAAAACCGGGGAGTTTGTTTCGCCGTTTCTTCTCCTGACAGGTCTTTATTTGGAAATGGTGGTAACAGTAACAATAGCATTAAAAATAGCAATAAGACGTTCAATAAGTGTTCCTTAAGTATCCCAAAATTGAATAAAACATTTTGAGTTTGAGTTTAGTGTATTCCAGCAGTTGCACCCAAGATCCAGTTGTCTTCTAGGCAGTATAAAGATTAGCAACACATTTTATAATCCTCTTGGTATTGCTAACATACATGAGCGACGGTAGTCACTTACCATCAGGTCACCTGTTGTTTTATTGGAATCCTTACTATCCATATTGTTATTAATATTATAAGTGCAAAATAAAACTGTCAGTCTGTCTGTTACCGGGTGTAAACCGATTTAGATTAAATTTGGTATAGAGATAGATGTAATTGGAGAAGGACATAGGATACTTTTTATCCCGGGAAAAGATAAGATCCCTTGATCGGGACGGAACGGGTGAAACCGGTTCAAATATTTTTTTTAAAAAATAACCGAATAAGCGTAAGAACTTAATTCGTATCAGCAAAATAAAACAACTGAGTTTTTTTACGCGAAAAAAAATAACTTGTTTGTTTTTCACATGATTTTTTATGTTATTTTAAATAAACTAGTGTGGATGTAGCATTTGAGAACGAGGCTAGATTAACATATATGACAAGTGAGGAAAGTAGGGTTCGCTTTGAAGGGAATAGACTTTATGTGATCGGACTTGATGTGTATTTTAAATTGTTAATGTATTTGGAGGAAAGTCATGAATTTGTCGGGATAACAAACAGCTAGCTATTTCTCTAAGACAAAAACCTTTTAAGGTGACGGTAGCTCAGTGGTACCTAAACATAGAGGCCTTAACATCTTTGAGAGCCCTAAGCGCTCGCCAAACAGTCTGCGTAAGGGTGAATATGAGGCCTCCAGAGACTTCTCCCACACAAAAATAAAATCTTATGGAGGAGCGACATACTCTTCCATTGAAATGGGAAGATCTTCCGCCAGGCTAGGTCATCGTGCCTGAGAACTGCGGTCCAACTGTAGATGTTGGAATCTTGAATAGAAAATTTCGTAAGCGCGATGTAGATTATTGGAGCGCCATCTATCTAGGAGTCATGCGAACTATATCTATTTGTAGATAGATGTCACTTCAATCTAAACAGCGTCAGTGTGGCAGGCTTTAGAATGACTGTACAGTCCGATACGGGAGCGACAGTAGCGTCCGCATTTTTGGCACCTAGACTGATGGTCGTTAGATGGCTGAGTTGGTGAAGCGACTCTAGTACTCATGTGTCTCTTCTCACGTTTGTTAGCTTATTGGTAGTAGAGTTAAATACAATGATTAGGATCGTGGGTTTAAATTATGACAACAAGGAGGCAGGTCATCTGATGGTAAGTGACTACTGTCATCTATAGACATTAGCAATACCAGGGGGATTGTGTTGTAACTCTAATTACAATGCCTTGAAAGCAACTGGTTCTCAAGTGCAACAGCCGGCACACACTAATAGGTGCTTGGCGATACTTGAACGTGGTAGCTAGCCATTGAGTACTGTAAAGTACCTTAACACCGTGCAAAATTCCAAAATAAATCGTCGAAGGAGACGTGAGAAAACCTAAGCTTGGATGGTTTAAATTTTTTTAACTCTAGACGAAAATCTATTGACATGGTCTATCGGTTCTGGCTGCACTTTGAATCCCCGTGGTATTTATTACCTTAAGACTTAAGTCACTTACCATCAGCTAACCCGCATAACTGTCTTGTGGTCTATTTGACTGCGTAAGAGTGTCCAAGAGCGTGATCGTGAGATTTCTATTTCTACCTCTTCGTAGAGTACAGACAGCTGCTACATAATTATGACATGCGAAAGTATCTACATCCAAAAGGCAAAGCGGTTCCTAGTTAAATGACAATTTACATGCTTGCAAGGCACTTACACACTTTCTTAGCTATTAAGGTTACCCGCTGCTCTATACTGCTCTGTTCTACAGGATGTTTAACATTTGCATGACGCTTTGTTGAATAATAGAGTTTAAAATAGAACATTGATTTGATTTAAAGTGTAATTACCTATTTAAGTATGTTTTTACAACAAAAAAAAGTAGAATATGTAGTATATCAGTCATTTGGTTTCCATATTACAAGATCTGCTTAGTTTGGGATCAGATAGCCGTGTGGGATTTTATTTTAAATTTATTTGAATTTAGATTTTTTTTTAATTCGGTTCTGCCAATTATTTTTTTGGTTTCTTATATGTATCGTAGATCTACTTTCGCTTTAGTTAAAAACGTATTTTTAAAAATATTTTGTGGTACTTGCATTTATGTACTTAAATAGGTTTATTGCGACCTTAAACGAACAATCATACATTTCTACAGGTTTAATGAAATAAAAGTAAATGATTATTAAGACTTGTACCCAAATCAAAGTTATTTTGATGTCTCCAAATTATTTTAGATCGTAACTTTTTGGCTCGCAGATCGGACGGTCGTCCCGAAATTGTCAAAACTTAATAAAATTATATTTCTGTGTAATGTTAACTTAAGTTATTCAACATTAAATTATTCAAGTAATTCGTTTCTCAATAACTTTGAAGTCAATATCTAAGTTTCAATTAACAAGAAACGAGAGCTAATATAACTAAATGATTCAGAGTTCTGTAGAAATTAGCAATGTGTCTGACAAATGGACAGACGCCGGAAATCCCGTATATAAAGATAGTATCTCTAGCTTGTGATACAACATTTAAATACGTTTTAGAATTTATTGACAAATCATAAATAAATGTAGATGCGTAACTCGATAGACTAGATGGAACGATGATTGTCTCAGCCTTAGAATTTTACCTACATTTATCGATATGTATACATTATTGTCATAATACCTAATGCTAAGGAAACTATGATTTTTTGTATAAAAGTCAATATACGTGCTTACGTTAAGTTATTTTCAGTATTAATTAAATAAATCGAAACAATTTTTTCTTTGTTTATTTATTTCACAACTATTATTTATGTTTAAAAATCTTATGTAATTACAAAAAAAAAGTAGTGGATACATTTTTTCTAGCATTACCACACAATTGATAATAGGTACTACGCATTACCGCTGAAGAAAATACTTTTAAGGAAACTAGTCTAATAGGAAAAGTTAATATGTGTAATAAAGATAATTTTTCATTCATATTTTCTAAGATTCCTGAAAGGTAAGTGATATTTCTCTGATATACAAAAAAATACTTGAGAGGTGTCAAGGGACCCGGATGGAACGAAGTTATATAAGTCGAGAGAGTATATATATATAAAAAAAAACATTTCTATTTATTCTTATTCTATTTATTCTATTCATTTTATTTATATAAATAGAAATGAAAATATCTGGCTTGCTTTCTATAAGAGACAGAGAGAGAGAGAGACAGACAAAAACATGCACACGCCGCACAGCGGTGTCACCGACACTTTTGTGTCGTAAGATTTTTTTCCGTCTAGCCCCCTTTCACAACGCGCGATAAGGAACTTCGTTCCAAAAACTATGCATATAAAGGAACAAACTATTAGCTTTTATCGCCTATTAACTCTTGTTCCCTGTAGGCATAAATACCTCACAATATTGACATTGAGAGAAAACATCGTGAGGAAACCATAGCAAGGTGGTAGGGTACTTTGTAGTACCCGACTGGCTGGCTACCACTCTCAAGTTGAAAATCTGTCGCCAAGCACCCTATCGGTGTGTTCCGGCAGCTGCACTTGAGAGCCAGTTCACATCTAGGCTTTGTGTGCTAACCACCTTTGGCCACATCATCACTTACCATAGTGAGATTGTAGTCAAACACAAGCTTAATCAGAATAAAAAAAAAAATTAAAAAAAAAAACATCACTATTCTATGAGCTGCCACTTAATCATTCAACGTACGCCATGAAGCTCGTGTACAACTCGTATATAGATCATTATATTGTTCTGTATTTAAGTTGCGCCCTCTATCGTCAGCGGGCGACACGTGAGCTGCATCGCGACGAGGTAACTATTCACAATTAGAATAACACTGTGACATCACTGATATTATGGGCTCTAGTTTTATTTCGTTATAACTATTGATTGTTATTTGAATTCGTAGGACGTTCTTTAGTTGTTTTAGACTTCTTCTTCTCTTCCTTATCCCACGCTAGGTGGGGTCGGCACATGTTTTCCTCTTCCACTCCGCTCTATCACTAGTCGTCTCAATACTCACACCTTTCATATGCATATCATTCTTCACGCAGTCCATCCATACCTTCTTGTTGTTTGGTAGTGGTCTAAATTACTCATATGATCACAGTTTGTGTAAAAATGTGTAGATAGGTAGCATTCCGAAAAAGGGAGGCCAAAGAATGGCTAATTAGCCTAACTTGACCTGTGTCGCATCGTTGGCATCAACAGATGCTCTTCACGTACAGAATGCATTTAAAAGTATAAGAGTGACCTAAAACAACCAAAACTGCCATATTAAGTTATTTTTGTGTGCAGAGTGCCATTTCTTAAGATCGAATGGTAAGTGATGATGTGGCCAAAGGTGGTAAGCACACAAAGCCTAAATAGGAACTGGCTCTCAAGTGCAGCCATCGGAACACACTCATAGGTGCTTGGCGACAGATTTTCAACTTGAGAGTGGTAGCCAGCCAGTCGGGTAGTTTAAAGCACCTTCCAACCGTGCTATGGTTTCCTCACGATGTTTTCCTTCACTGAAAGTTCAAGCTCATTGTAGGATTCGAACCCACGACCTTCGCCGCGTTATCCGACGTCAATACCACTGAGCTATCATCGGTTAGTATAATATCATTCTATATCTAGATTAACATCTAAAGGTTAAAGTGAAAATCAACAACTAAGCAGACAGTCCAATAGATGGCAGAGGCATATTAATGTGACTTATGGAATTAGGTATAACGAATTAGGGATATTGCCAATGTGTTTCCAACCAACAAAACTTATAGCGAGACTGCTCTATGTGCAACTGTCAAAACGCCTGTACCACGTGGTTGACATAACAAAACAAGTTCAATCTCAATTCTTGGTATATTTTTGGAACGAAGTTCCTTATCGCGCGTTGTGAAAGGGGGCTAGACGGAAAAAAATCTTACGAAAAATTGTCACGATACTTTTAGTGTCAGTGTCACTTTATTGTAAGCTGTGTGGCGTGCGCATGTTTCTTTGTCTGTCTCTCTCTCTCTCTCTCTCGCTCTCTCTTATAGAAAGCAAGCCAGATATTTTTTTCATTTCTATTATAAATAGAATTTATAAATAGAATTTTTTTTTTAATATATATATACTCTCTCGACTTATATAACTTATATAACTTCGTTCCATCCGGGTGTCCCTTGACACCTCTCATGTTTTTTATGCGTAGTTTGGGGATGTTTCCTTTCCAAGAACTAACGGGTTAAGCACAAGCTCGATTATAGGAATGAAAAAAATCTTTAGTTTTTTAATATGCTTTAGAACTTTGCAAACTAAACATTCTGATGTAGGTATTTTAAAAATAACGAAAAATTTAAAATAACATCCACTAAACTAAACTCATAACTACCTATGGCTATATAAATAACTAGTTTTCCGCCCCGCAGTTTCAACGGCGTTCCCGAAGTATCTTATCTTTTCCCAAGATCAAAATTATCCTATATCCTTCTCCAAGGTTTCATCTATCTTTATACAAAAATTAATCTAAATCAGTTCATCGATTTAAGCGTGAAGAGGTAACAGACAAACAGACACACTTTCGCATTTATAATATTAGTATGGATTTGGATAACATTGACTAAACTAAACTCAAAACTACCTTTGCCTATATTAATGCAATCCTTCTTACAATTTACCTATTTAATAGCCAGAATTCTTGCAAACTCAATTAAAATTCCTGCAGTAAGCGCATCGCCCCCCGGCTGCGCGTGCGCACGTGGTGATTCATCTGTCAACGACCAATCACGGCCATGTTACATATTAACTAGCACTGATGATTAAATATACACATTGTTGAAGTAACTTATTAGTTTTAATCCATAATTATATGTAGTCTATCTATGTATAAGTATGTGAAAGGAGATGCATTTAATTTGAATTTATTTTTTAGTAAGTCAATTTTTCATTTATTAATTTACCGGCGGGCGGGGAGCTTTTTCCGCCAACGCATCAGCTTGGCCATCCAAAGAGGAAACGCTGCCAGCCTGCTGGGAACCTTGCCGATCGGCAGCAGCGGCAGCCTCGAAGAAGTTTTTTTATATATTATAATTGTACATTTTTGTTTGTATATTTTGTACATTTGTTGTAAATAAATACATGTTAATTAATAATTTAATACTTGCGTCATAGTTGTGAATAGGTGCTGCTGGTGGAGGCTGATCTGCTAGAGTTTGTTGTTTACTTAATCAGTCCTAATTAAGTTCTATAGATTACCATAGGCAAGAGGCAAATATTATCAGTGAGATTAGATAAATAATTGTTTATTTTTGTTTTTCAGAAAAATTTCAATTTTGAAGATTTCGTTATTAATCAGTGAGTGCTATTTCAATTGTTATATGTAGATGATAGAAGAAGAAGAATATTAATGAAAGTTAGTTTGTTAAAAATCAGTAAAACAAAATCGTTTATCATAGCTACCTATTAAACTGTCTTAAAGCACTAGTTACGCAGTTTTATTGTAAATATAAAACTACGAATTTAATCTATGTATTTGTAGTTGGCAGACCCCGTTTATGTCTCTTGTATTGAGCAGTACCATACTTTCATTTTAGTTATTTGAAGTACTATTCTAGGCAAAAGTCTGACAATCACTTTGTGTCACCTGATGGTAAGTGATTATTGTTGCTGCACATTAGCAAGAGTAGAAGGTTTGCCTTGAATACATAACTATACTTTTATAGTAGGTAAGTAGGTTGTAGGGGGAAATCTCTGGATCTACCGAACTGATTCTTTTACCAATAGAAAGCCACGTTATTTGTGAGTGTCATAGGCTATATTTTTATCCCGGTAAAAGATAAGATCCCCAGGAATGCCGATGAAACCGCAGGGGACAGCTGTAACTTATAATGAGGTAAATTTTGGATAATGAACGCAGGTAATATCCAAAACTACTGAAATTATTTTTAACTATTAATACAAAGCTTAAAAGGTAATAAGATCTTAAGTGCAACTGCTGAGACACACTGTGGTTGCTTGTCAAAACATTTTCAACATAAGAGTATAACAAAATACTTAAAATCCATCACCATTTAAAATGTAAAGTGGTAGTTATTCAAAACGAACTTAATTTTACATGTTAGATTCGTATAGCCTTTAATATTCATAAAACGCTGTCTTTTAAGTAAAAAAAAAACAAAACATCGCTTTTAAAATAAAACAGAACGTTAACAGACCGAAAATAATGTCAGAAAAGCAATTGCACACAGAACTAAAATGGCCGACGCGCGCCAAGAATAATACCGACCGATTTATCAACGGTAACCTATGAGATTGGACTTCTTAATAGTGTTTGGTATCACCATACCATCAATCAAAACACAGGATACATATAGTTGAAAAAAAAAAGTTTACAAAAAAAAGCATTCTGAATGTAAAAGCGCGCGATTATGGATGCGTTGTGCGCGTGCGCGCCGGAAACCACACGTAGCGGAAACGTCAGGACGCGATACGATTTCGAATTTCCAATTTGGAATTGGATTCGTACACGGGATGTTTGAATGGGTGACATGGCGTCTAGTCCGTTTTTTTATTGTCTATGATGTTTTTTTTACTTTGTGACATGTTTTATGGGTCTTTTCCTTTGTTTTGTGGTTGAACAGCTTTATTAGGCGGTTTTAAGTGTGGTTTGTGACTATTACTGTTTTAATCTATTTTATGAAACTGTTTATTGAAATATGAATCGTCGGCTATTAGATATACGGTAGAAACTTAATTAACTTAAAAATCCTTGTACTTTTGAAGTCCATAGGCAGAAACAATAAGATAATACTTAGACCAGGCTGGTTGGCGTACTTAATTAGAACACTACCTGTCACACCACAAGGCGTGGGTTCGATTCCCACCTAGGACTGTTGTATGTTTTTCCTGAATAAATTGTGATTGTTTTTTTTTTTTGTTGCTGGCAATCATCCTTTTAGGATATTTCTGCCAATGTCAAAGTATTTGAAATGGTCTTGGTCTATTTGTCACAATGTTTTATTTACATAAGTTTAAGTATGTAGTCAATACAAAGTCTTTCAATCGCATATATTTTCTTCAGTTTTAATTTCTTCTTTTATGTTATAGTCACATTCTCAAACTCACTGTAATGTCCAGTCCTCGTCCATACATGTCCAGTCAAGCTTTAGTGAAATTGGCGGTTGTTCCACTAAAACATTCACGGACTTTTTGGGACAACCTGGAAAGTCACGATACACGCTTTCATTTCATTACACTTCACTTGTGCACTTAGATTGATCATTATTGGATAAAACACCACCGAAATTATTCAATAAAACTCAAAATTCACGAATTTAATGAAAATAAAACGAAAACGCAACGTTACTCTGCAAGTTCCCGCCAAAAAGTCAATTGTGATTGTTTATTATCAGCTCTCTGCATAAAATTATTCAGTAATAAAATGTTTTTTAAATATATTTCTGACAAAAGCTCTAGAATTCGTATGAATATCTCACATTGCTCTATTTTGTCTGATAATAACAACAATGGCAGCTTTTTCTTATACCTACATACAATTAATATAGCCAAAATAAACTAATCGAAATTAAATTGTTTTTTTCTATTTCCCAAACAATCTTGTAAACAAACCTTCATTATCTGAAGATTTTCTCGTATAGAAGTTGAACATATAATATTCAGGTGAAGGCAGAGGGCAAGCCTACTGTCAACGCTAAAGAATGTATATATAATAAATGAAATTGGTTCACATGTCATAATTTATGCGTTGTGCCCACGTTGTTACTGGCCTATGATCTTGTTTAGTATTGAATTAGAAGTGGTATATGATTTTTATAATTTTATTCGCGCGTTGTGAAAGGGGGCTAGACGGAAAAAAAACTTACGAAAAATTGTCACGGCACTTTTTTACGTCAAAAGGTTATTAACCCCACAAATCTCAATGTTTCTCTGTCTGTCTCTCTCTCTCTCTTATAGAAAGCAAGCCAGATATTTTTTTTATTATTATATTTGGTAGGTCCGTCCATCCATCTATCCCTTAAGTTTGTTGGAATACTTACCGGAATCTCTGTATATCTATTAAAAAAGGTTCAATAAATTATATTAATAACAGATACAAAATAGGCCTAATTATATACTATGTTGTATGAAATATACATATAATTCGTACATATATAATGTCGTAGGTTCGAATCAAATACAATGAGCTTGAGCTTTCGTTGAAGGAAAACATCGTGAGGAAACCATAGCACGGTGGTAGGGTACTTTGTAGTACCCGACTGGTTGGCTACCAGCCTCAAGTTGAAAATCTGTCGCCAAGCACCTATCGGTGTGTTCCGACAGCTGCACTTGAGAGCCAGTTCCCATCTAGGCTTTGTGTGCTTACCACCTTCGGCCACATCATCACTTACCATGGTGAGATTGTGGTCAAACACAAGCTTATCCAGAATAAAAAAATAAAAAACTATCTAACATAGCACAAATAAGTTATATTTTTGTGTTTTTTATTTTTATTTAATAACTATTATTAAAAATATTTACGTTTGTGTACGTTTATTACTCTATCCTGCTTTATTTGAAAACCTAAATACAACGATAAAGTGGGCCATAATATTTATTATTTTTGGTGTTTTTGTCCTGTATTTATTGTTTATCAAACAATAAAAAAAAATTGTAAATTTTTTTGTTACTTTGCCGGCTTCTCATTTTAAAGCTGACTTCCCAACCGTTGGTAATTTATGTTACTTTAAACTAAATACGTCTTTGACTTCTTAACTGCAGACTAATGCTAGTATTTGAATGACATTTAATAGTTATTTTTTTTAATAATTCGTTTTAAAGTAAATCTTCTCTGTAATTATGTTATTTAAATTTCTACTCTAATACTTAATGCAAACATGGCAATAGCTAGAACATGTCCGTTGATGTTGTGATAAATGGATCCGTCAGATGAAGTATAGAGAGTGGAGCTCGCACGTTATGCGCGCGCGCAATGTTAGCGCATACGTTCAGATTGATGAGGTTGTCTTGCAAATTGTGTTTCTAATTTACTGTCAATTTAAAAAGAAATGGTTTACAATGATGAATCCTGCAATTATTTATGACTTGCTTCACTATATTAGAAACTTTCGCATCCATTTTTCAAAACATTTTAAAAAATTGTAATTTTATTTAATCATTTTATAAAAAAAAAATGATTTATATATTCGAACGTTTAATTATAAATAATCGATCCAACAAATTATTCAAAATTGTGCAAATTTAAAATATATTAATTAGTTTATTTGTTTTTTCTTACCTCCACAATCCACGAAATATCATTAAATTAAAATTTTATAAGAAAATTTATTTGATTCTATCCCGCCATATTTTTCTGAATTCCATAATGACGTTTAAAAAATTACGTGAGGTTTTTATGACATGACTGTACGTACCTACTTACAGAGTTTATTATACGATGATTTACACTAATTGAATTTAGCCTTCGACAGCAATATAAATGTAATTCAGTTAATAAATAATAATAACTCATCTCAGACTCGCAAGAAAACGAGGAAGTAGGGACAAAAAAATGTAATTCACTCAATCGCATTACTAAAATAGCGGTCGATCATAACTTTTAGCGAGAAAAAAAATAATTACGATGCAACCGGCTACCGGTCGGCGAGCAATTCAAGAAAACACTAATGATTTCAAAAATTATAAACTGCCCGTGGGATGCACAACAACATTCGTAATTGCTTGATCGAGTTATAAATTATTTGGGTACCGTGTTCGCTTGACAATGTTTCACAATATAGCTGTTCTAATAATCTGGGGACATTCATGGTCAGGATGAATAGGTTTCTGGGCAAGCGTGTGCCATCTTAGGGGTCAGTTAGGCTCAAATTTCGACCAAAAAGACTAAGAGAAGTTCTTTGATTACATTTAGCGCTCTGCAAGCAAGACAACTAGCATGGAACCTCGGATTGGGCAGTTACTGGAAAGCAGTGGAAAGTTTGATGCTATGGAATAAGCTGATAGGTCGAAGTGTGGAGGTATCCTACAGCCCCACTGTTGGGATTAGTGGGTCTAGGTAGCTAGGAGCCAGGATGATCGTGATTTAGATAAATATTTGACGTTGTATGAATATTTTCTTTAAAGACTTGGCTTAAGTTTAGAAAAAGAACGCTTATAAAGACTAGAAGTGGGTTTTGATATAAGCAATTTCCTACCGAACCAAACCGAAATAACTCAAAGTATCCATATTTTTTCATCTAAAATTTGACCCAAAAAACCCGCAACCTTTTTCGAATTGGCACGAGTCGGTCCAAATTGATTTTTTTCGGTCAATCCAACTGCATCGCACAAAAAACTGATTGCATTATTTTGTTCCCTCGAAGCCTTTTTGTAATTAGACCGAAATATTTAGAAATCGTGATCACCAGCGTTATAAAGGTTTTTCTTGGTAATTTGAGCGTTGATTGGATGATGTCATGACAAGATGTTAAAGTTAAGATTAAAAAATAGTTAAGGATGTAGCCGACCTCTAAGGAGTCGTGCTACAGTCACTTAGGTAAAGTTTTAAATACTTGCATTAGAGTTCATTTGGTTAATGAAGCATAAAAATACTTCGAACATACCTTTTACATATATCTATCTTTTATTAGCTTCCATATACTACATTAGCTGTTCTCTGCGGTTTCACCCGCGTTTCGTGAGATTTATCTCGTGATATCTTTTCCTGGGATAAAAATATAGTCTATGTTACTCAGGAATACTTAATGTAGCTCTCATATGGTGAAATAATTTTAAAAATCGGTCCAGTAGTTTTTAAGTTTATTCGGTACATACAAAAATACAAATTATTCCTCTTTTTTAAATTTAGTTTCGATGTAGAATACCTAATATACCTATGAAATTACCGTTTTGTACAAAAAGTTACAGTTCATTTATTTTAATCGAAGTATTTACCAATTCTATCGGTGCATCTTTGTCAGCGCGGTGGCAATTTATCGATGATCTTCAGAAATCAGCTGAATAGGAGGCAACAAAGGAATTTTATACTGCCACAATTGTTGTCCAAATTCCAGAAAAGGTAGCCGTAATAAGAGCTATCCAAGGTCGGCAACACATCTGCAATTAGCCTGGTATTGTAAATGTCCATAGGCGGCGGTGACCACTTACCATTAGGTGGTCCGTCTGCCTGAGTGAGTACAGTGGATGATGGAGAGCTTCCAGTCCTCTTCTGTGGATCATAACGAAACTGAATAATCTTTTAGCGTGTATATAATAAGATTTTTTTTTATTCACAAGTAGGTGTACCCCTCTTAATATTAAAACTAAGGTATTTAGTTTGTAGTATGAGTATATACCGTTAAAACTAATCATCCCTGCTCATCTAATCTGAGTTAGCGGTGATGTATGGCTACCGCGCATGCGCCAGACATGCAATAAGCCGGTGCCAAAGATCCTTGGATAGATTACCTATTTGTATAGTTTTATATATACATATTATCTGTACTAATATTATAAAGAGGTAAAGTTTGTGAGTTTGTAAGGTTGTAGGTTCTCTGGTTCTACTGAACCGATTTTGAAATTATTTTAACAATAGAAAACCACGATATTTGTGAGTGTCAAAGATTGTATATTAACTCAAAAAATCCCACGAGAGCGCGGTTGAAACCGCGGGGCACAGCTAGTCGTCATATAAAAGAAGTATTTAGAGGTAACCTTTTTATTTAAAACAAAGTTGCAGAAAACACTAATATTATAAAGAGAAAATATTTGATTATTTGTATGTTTACTTGTAATAGATAAACTACAATTATTTTTGAGTATTATTATTAATTATTTCACTTAAAGAAAGCATTATCGGTAAGTAACATATTAAGCTATATTTTTTTTTAAAACGGGGATAAAACCGCGGTAAATAAGCTAGTTCAAGATAAAAATCATATCCGTAAAATATTGGAATATTCCAATAGTATATTTCATTACAAGTGCGGAAAGGCTGTCATTGCAAAGAGTTCCGACATGTCTACCCGAGCCGAGGCGCAGCTGAAGGCGAGGGTTGACAGTCGGAACAAGTTGCAATGACGGTTCCGCAAGTGTACTGAACGACTATTTTTAATACAGTTGCGAAAAAATGAAACAATTTAATAAAATAATAAAAACACAATAAACTCAACTAACTAATCATTTATTTCTTATAAAAGTTATAGTACACATGTACATTGAAATTGGTGCAGTTTTTTAAACTTACTGGGGAAGTTTTAGGTTGCATATTTACTGTTTGAGACAAACTATTATTAATTTCGTATGATTGTTCATGTATATTTGTCATACAATGTTTGTGCAATTATAGTGATTCCGGTGGTGTTAATTAAAAAAAATAGGGTCGAAATTACTCATTTTGTGCAACAAACAACTAAACTCGCAAAGAAAATTTCTGGAAAATGGCGCCAACCGTAGAATATAAGCAGAGTTTTTTTTTCTTCACCCAAAGGGAACTATCCATACAGCTTAGTCTTCAGTATATTTTTTTTATTGATATGAAATGAAAATGAAATTTAATGAGATGAAATGAAATGAAACCTAACCTAACTCATTCAATTAAGTCATTAAATCTGATATTGAAATAAATAAGTAGCTTCTTTTTAGAAATATACGTATTTGTATGAATCACAAAAACTCTTTAGTAAAAACTTCATGGTTGGTTTTTCTTTTTAATAGACATTATTTTGACAGTTGGGAAAGAGACGCACTAGTTCGGTAAAGGTAAAAAAAAAGCACTAGTATGTAATAGCCCACATCCCGAACGCTATACGTCCCTGTAATACACCACTTTTTGAGCAACTGTATTAAAAAATATATTTTCATTTATTATTCATCCACTACGAGACTATAAATGACATTCCATCAAATTCAATAACCTCAAATGACGCTTCACACGGGAAAAACTTAGTGTTAACCATATTAATAGTTCTCATGTTCTGTTAGCACTGTAGGTACACATTAACCACTTTATCCAGACCCTATCTTCAAGCAAACAAATTTCTGAATAAGAGAAAGAAGGGGTCGTTTTAAACTGGTGTTTTACAGAAAGGGAAGTTATAAAATCTTTAGCACACACAATGTGTGAGGAATGTCGAAATTTTAGATTATTTTATGATAACTTAATTGTAATAATATATCTAGGCTCATACATTTTTTTTAAATACCTACCGGGTGTATATTTAGGTTGGAAACTTACGTATAGGCGATGATAGCTCAGTGGTAGAGACGTCGAATACCGCGGCAAAGGTCGTGAGTTCAAATCTTACTATGAGCTTGAGTTTTCAGTGAAGGAAACATCGTGAGGAAACCATAGCACGGTGGTAGGGTACTTTATAGTACTCGACTCGGCTACCACCCTCACGTTGAAAATCTGTCGTCAAGCTCCTGTTGGTGCCATTTTGCTTCTAGGTTTTATGTGTTTACCACTTACGGTTACATCATCAATTACCATGGTGATATTGTGGTCAAACACAAGCTTATCCAAAGAAAAAAAAACATTTACCGAAAAAAAAACATTATTTTTAAAATTTAACTAAATAAACTCTGCATTACCAGTTATTTTAGTCCTAACTTAAACTAATTCTCACTTAAATTGCAAGGGCGGCTTGCATGAAAACATAAATTTAAACAATTATAATTATTACAAGACATAGGTACCTATTGTGAATTAATTATTACCAATCCCAGACTATTAATGATATTTTAAATACGGAATTTTCTATCGCACCTCTTTGAAACGAGTAATTTTGGAACTACACTGAAAACTCTTAAATACAGAAATTTCAAATAAAGAATTTAAAAATTGAACTCTAAAAAGTTCTAAATACCATAGAGTATCCTAGTAAACCGCTTAACCGTAGTTAACCGCAACACCTAGTTTGCTATATTATTACGCCGATAGAGAGGGGCGGTGAGTGCCACGACAAATGTTTAAAATAGATTACATTTTTACACTTCCGCGGTGAACAGTGTAATGTAACCGCAATAGGATTAGTTTTAAACTAGGATATACTTTTTTGATCCTTTTAATTAATTCTGAAAATTATAGTAGTCGTGAATTATCATGTCATATCAAGTCATGCAGATCTCAAACGAAATTCATGATATTATGGCTACCTGCCATCCAGAGAAAATTTATAATTTACCGTGATAAAAATTATACATAAAATCATGTCATGATCACTAATCCGATTAACAATTTTGAAGAGATTGTGTAATAATTTATATTTCACATTTATTTAGATTTAAAAACTAAAAATAAAATAAATAAATTTCAACTGAATACAAAAAATATAGCTATTTAGTAAATAAGAATCAGCATTGCCACGTTGGATGGCAATGCTGATTCTTTGAGCGAGGTATATGGCAGCATTCTGGTCACGAGATGCGTCGACCAGGCGTTTTGATATTTCACGGAAAAGGTGGCGCGCACTCGGCCCCCACGGACCCAGAGGTTCAACCCCAAACGGCTGAAATATGTAACTTGTATCTAAGTTACAATATTTGCACCGCTTGAGGTTCCCTGCTGACTTGGTTGCACCACCAGCCCTATCCACTGTTATTTCATCGAAAAATAACCGAGTCATTTGGAATAAATTACGTAGACATTGAAACTAGTTATAAAATAAATACATTTTATTTTAAAAATCCAAATATAAAACATAATTTTTTGGTAGTAGGTATATTTAATATTTATTCTCACATTTTTTAAATTATGTCTAATTCAAAACATACAAGTATCAAACCTAATAAATCCAAGTGTAAAGCAGTTAAATAATTTGTTTGTATCTAGAGTCGTTGACAACACCACCGCAGACTAGTTACACAAATAAACTCTGTGACGAGCCTCTGTTACTTTCCTATTAGTTTCATCTCATTAAAATATAAATTGAATTTAAAATTTTCCATGATTTTCTTACATTTTACTCACTTTTGCAGCAAACTGATATTCCATCGTAGCTACGAGATAAATCAGATTGAGCTTTTGGTGAAAGAAAATATCTTCAGTGAATCATATCACGGTGATAGGGTACTTTGTAGTACCAGGCTGGCTTCTGGCACTGTCATGTTCCAGCTGTTGCACTTAAGAGCCAGTTGTCATATAGGCATTTTAAAAAGGTTATTAATAGGTATATCGATGATCGCCTGGTATTGCCAGAGTTCTCTTGTTACTTTTTTGTTTAAATTAAATTGTAGTAACCCTATGTCTTCCTTACATATAACAAAGTCTCCCGCCGTATCTGTCTGTCTGTATGCTCGCGATAAACTCTAAAGTTGGCGAACGGTTTTTCTATAGTTTTCAGTAGTTAATGGTGTTTATGGCGGTTTTCTACATAATATGTTGGCTGAAATATGACGATGATTGTTAAAGATGTCGTAACGAATCATGGCGACTGGGAGCTTTACCTACTGGCGTATGCCGCGTAAAACATAGATCCTAACTAGCTGTCCCCCGCGGTTTCACTCACGTTCCCATGGGATCTTATCTTTTCCCGGGATAAAACCTATGTGCTATTCCAGACTATGATCTAGCTCTGTGCCAAATTTCATACAGATCCGTTCAGCCGTTCTGTCGTGAAAGAGTAACAAACATACATCCATCCATCCATCCAAACTTTCACATTTATAATATTAGTGGGATACGACAGAAAAAAATGTAGACGTACATGTCCTGTAGAAAATACCAGCAATACTTTATTAAACGATTTAGTTATATCCAACTGATAAATCAATTTCAATTTTATATCCTAAGAAATACGGCTGCAAACCAAATTCAGTCAGAAATATTTACAAAAAAACCCCTGATACATTAAACTTGTAACTTACAGGTACTTGTTAAACTTTAAAATGTAATAAAACAATAATTGAAATATCAATTGCAACAAAAGATTTATTTTACACAATTATCATGTGACCGCAAACAAATAACCGAATTCATTCATGAGCGTAATCTTTTACTAGCAAATAAAAAATATTTTCTGCTTTCAGATCATGATTATAAGATTCAAAATTCATTATAGTTTGGAAATAAGGCGGGATTCTCACGAGACATCTCCATGACAGTTAAAAGCTACCCATTCTTGACAGATTATGGAATATTTATGACTCATTATGAGCTCTTTTTAAGGGATCAGCATGGGGCGCTGCGCGGGCGCAGGCGTTTGAATATAGAATGACAGGAAATTATATACAGCATGTACCAGTATAGGTAAATATAATTTTGTAGAAATCTCGTATAAAATCTTTTTTATAGATAAATAAATGATGCTCATGTTTGTGTGCTCATATATTTTTGAAAAAAAAAAGTTTATATTTAATTTTCGTACCAAAATGACATGAAATTATCAGAGCAAAACTATAAATATATTACTATGTAGTTAGGTATATACCTGAATAATTTAGAGCACTATTTTTTTTTAACTGTAACTTTTAAAAAATATTTCCATCAAAACTACAACCTGTATATAAACCAAAAGGGCCCCAAAAATTAACAATTCGCCAAGAGACAAAGCACATCAAACTTCTGAGAAGCATAATGTTTTGACTTCACAACACTGTTTTTCTACTATATTTTTTCTTTGGCTCACTCCCTCCAACCTTTGTCACAATGATAATCACTATGGCATAGTTAACAGTAGGGTGTGCGGTTTTGTTTTTACAATGGTACGTGATCTTTTTGTTTGTTTGTCAGAGGATTGACACAGTTTTTAGTTATGATATTTTAAGTTTTAAACGACGAATTCGTGATTTGGTAACTATGTTCAGTTTTTACGGTATATTTACACAGGTTGATGTTATTTTAGAATCTTAATGACTTACTATACTTAACTGATTTTAGTACATTTTAACTTTTTTCATCCTTCTTTATATTCTTGTCAAATGAATCAAATGAATGGGTTCGATTCCCATCCAGGACACACATTTGTGTGCATGAACATGTCTGTTTGTCCTGAGTCTGGGTGTGATTATCTATTTAAGTATGTATTTACAACAAAAAAATGTAGTATATGTAGTATATCAGTCATCTGGTTTCCATAATACAAGCTCTGCTTAGTTTGGGATCAGATAGCCGTGTGTGAACAAATGTCCGAGGATATTTATTATTTATTATTTATTATACTCGTATTAAGAAAATAAAAAGAAAATTTCGAAAAGTGGAAAATATTGTTACCAGACCTTTTATTGCACTGAACTGTATCTCGACTACACGTACACTTCTGTCTACATTATCTTAGTCACTTCTGTCTACATTATCTTAGTCACTTCTGTCTACATTATCTTAGTCACTTCTGTCTACATTATCTTAGTCACTTCTGTCTACATTATCTTAGTCGTGGGTAATCCCAAATGGGTTGGAAACCTCGGGAACCCTAATCCCACGGGAAACGAATGTGTATAATGTTCTGTTCAGTGTTATTCAGTGCGGATTGATTATCATTTTTCTTGTTGTGTACTTTAATATGTATTAGTAAAAATATGTATTTTTTTTCTCTTTTAAAGAGGGGGCTACTGTAGGGACACAATGTTGATATACCTAAGTGTGCAGCGGCTGCGCCCGCCCTAATTATGCTTACACCACTTTTGTAATAGAAGGTATTGGGCGACGACACTAGTCGCGAATATACGCTCTAACCAACCAGTTGTGTTTTATCTATCATCACCTCCCTAAACAAAGGAACTTAATAAAATCTGTGCTTGTGGACACTTATATATACAAATCCCACATAACCCTTCAGCCTTTAAACACTATTTTGAATATCTCACATAATTTCGATCAATTATCTTATTACAAAATTTCAATAAGTAAATAAATCCAAACATAAAACAATTGCTTCATTCACAATAATAAAGTAAATACCCGACTGCGGCAAAAATAAAAAGGACTATATTCTATTAAAAATTTAAATACTCTATCCAATAAAAGATAGAAGCCTCTCCTAATCTTAAAGTTATTTCAAAATTAGAACAACTCTTTGACTAAAACTGCTATAGAAACATCGAAAGCAATAATTGACAGTTATTAATGAGCATTAAATAAATTCTATTTTTAATCAATACATCCCACTAATTAAATATTCAAAAACCAATACGCCATTTAACATTCCACCTTTACATTAGTTAGACCTCATGTTACATAAGTCGAAAATGAAGCATAGATTAATTAAGTTATGACCTATTAGACACGTGGGAAGCGTGCCGTACCGATATTGTGCCTATTATCATCACCATAATGAGCTGAGAATCGATTACAGACAGCTCGAAAGGTCGCCTGAAGTCAAAAGCTTTGGCGGCTTTCATATTGTCAATACGCGATTTGGTGCCTTAGATTAATTAAATAAATTATGTAGATGCGTCACTTTAATTATACCTTCACCACTAAACACATTACCTAACAACATATAAAATTGGTTTTGTAATTCCTGATATCCATTAATTTAAGTCTTATGTAATTTTCTTTGTAAATTACATTTCATTACAAATCATCTTTTTACAAAATATAAATTTATTGTTATTTTATTTACTATGATTAATTTATCAAATTACTAACCAAAGACAGTTTTATTTTCAACCCTAAAACCGTAAGCTTGCTTGTCTATTTATAAATAATAAAAATGAAAAAGTCCGGGACAAACAAAAACGAGACAATAACCTATTCCAAATAACCTTGGTAAAGCAACTATTAGGTTTATACCTCTTTCCACCTACTTTTCCCTATCAGTGCTGTGTCTGATCTCCATTAATTACTTTAGTCTAAGTCAAAAGGTCAACTCCCATTGCGGCGATCGCATACGACCCGGTAACAAAATAGACTCGTTATACGGTCCGTCAATCATACGATCAGTACCATTCAATTGGATTAATATAGTTACAAATAGCAATCAAATGTGCTCTCATGTTACATCGCCAATCGATTTTTTTTATTTTCGTTTTTGACCTTATATTAGGTATATGTAGAGTTAAGCGCATCGAGAAATAATAAGAAATGGCTGATTGAATATAAATCGAAATAAAATTATTTTTATAGTTACTTGTATAGTTTATTAAACCACTGTTGTATTACTGGGATATCTCAAAACCCTACTAAATTAAAAAAAGTTAAAAGCACTTAAGTGCATTTCCACTTACCACTACACAAGATTATTGCTTATTCTGAATAAAATAAACCTTCTAACTATTATACCTAAAACTTAAAAAAAAAAACATTTCGAAATTTTTTGTTGCAATATAAAAACACCATCAGCCCAACATAAAACTTTTTTTTTAAATGTTATTTCAATATAGAAACCATCAGCCCAACCATATTCAAAGTACGGTCATCTTTGTTTCGTAGGTATTGACTAAGGATTATAATATCTATACATAAAACCACTTCTGAAATTCAAATAAGTCTACGATATAGAAACACCATCCGCCTGTCAATAATCAAAGTACGGGTGATGTATGGAATATTTGGCATTTTCCGTCGGGGGCCATGATCATTGATCATTATTAGAGTGATGTGCGCGCGAGCCGATATCTCGCGTAGTGTGGCTATTCGTGTTAATGCCAGCAGAATAAATACCATATGTTTCGTTTTAAATTTTATATCGCTGAATTAAAAATATAATTTGAATATATTATGCTCTTTTATGGTTCCGTAAACAAAAGGTAAATATGGGACCCTATTACTAAGACTTCGCTATCTGTCCGTCTGTCTGTCACCAGGCTGTATCTCGAGAACCGCGATAGCTAGACTGTTGAAATTTTAACAAATTATGTATTTCTGTTGCCGCTTTAACAACAATACTAAAAACATAGTAAAATTAATATTTAAGGGGGGCTCCCATACAACAAACGCGATTTTCTTTGCCGTTTTTACGGAACCCTTCGTGCGCGAGTCTGACTCGCACTTGGCCGGTTTTTTTATTTGACTACACGTATTTTTTTTATTTGAAGAATATAGAGTATATTGGCATTTTCAGGGTAGATTTTGTAATCAAATTTCAGTATAAATACTGCATAAAAAAGGAACTAGTTCAATAAAACTGACCTCAAAAAATAAAAGTATGAAAATATTTTTTCGCTGGCTCTAAATAAATAAACCAAAAATAGTACATAGGTTACATTAATCAACAAAGCAGTTCGTTCTTTGAAGTAGTTTAAAAATGTCATTCTATAAAACTAGTTACTAAAAAAACATATTTTAACGAGTAGTGTCTAAATAATCATCATTAACAGAACAACTACAATCGAACTAAAAACAGTTCAATTAAGCCACATGTTTAATGTTGTCAGTATTGTGACCACTCTGATCGCCCCATTATCTTCAATCCTTGATACTTAGTGCAGACAAAACAGATCTATAACTTTATGTATTTAAATTATATAATAATAATACGTAACGTAATTTTACGTTGCCTACTGACAACGACTTTTTTATTTAGATTTATTTAAATTAAATGGAATAAGTTTTAGTTGTAGTTGTATTATTTTTTAATTATAATTTAAATTATATTAAATCTAATTAATCTTATAATAATATAAAATAATTAATATAATATAATTATATTTATTTATGAATCAATTTGACAGCGTCAAACTTGACGCATCAAAATTTCTCGGCATAAATATTTTATTATTTTAATATTAATTTTATCGTTTTGTTTCAGATCGGTGGTTGGTGTGCGCGTCTCGTATCCTGCCGGGAGGTGATCTGCCGCCTCCAGGGCTGCATCTCTTTCTGCGCAATCGGCATAGGCGGCCATCAACACACCCGGTCTCAAGATAATTTTAGTGCTATGTTTTAGTTTTATAAATGCTCCCTTTGGGCATACATGTTGGTCCTGGCACCAATTCTGACCCACAACCTTGCAGCCAGGTTAGTGGTACATCGCATGAAAATTTGCTGAGATGTGGGCAGTGTTCTCATCCTCGCTATTTTTGTGGAAACCGTGGTCTGAAAATTCATATTGGAAAGGTACATAAACCTGTTTCAGTATTAATCAATCAGCTAATTCTGGCATTTTAAATTCGACCACAAATTCAAATACTTCCGAGCAACCGTTTTGGCAAAGGATTTGTTTTTTAAAAAACAATGTTCCGGTATTAAAGCGAATACCTCGCGGAGCACGTTTCTGTGTGGCTTCAGCTTTATGTCTATCTATAGACAAAATTCTTAGCCAGAAGAACTGCTCACATTTTCTTACAGGGTGCTGCATGTTCCTAATCGCCAGCAAAATGAGATCTCTCTAACTCAAAAAATAAAAAATAATTGTTCACATCCAGAATTGGCCTCAATTCCAATATATTAGAAAAATTGAAAATAAAGCCAACGACGGCGATTTCAAGGGAGCAGCACAGCTTTTATTTTCAAGCGATGTTGTCGCTGCAGACACACCTGAAACCCTCTGTGCTTTAAGGTCTAAACATCCACCTCCGCTCCCAAATATAATTTTTCCGGATCCCCCTTCATCTGACCAAACCAGTCTAAATTGTACCTCCAAAGATCTTCTAAATGTAATTTTATCCTTTAAACCTGGCTCTGCTGGCGGCCTCGACGGTTTTACACCACAGCATTACAAAGATCTTGTTTGTGGTGCCGCCGGGGACGCTGGCACTAAATTGTTATCGAGATTAACCTCTCTTATAAATTTTATGTTTGCAGGAAAGGTGCCGAGCCCCATCACCGAGATCATTTATGGGGCCAACCTTTGCGCCCTTTCCAAAAAAGACGGTGGTATAAGACCGATCGCGGTGGGTAATACTATCCGTCGTATGGCTTCCAAAATTTGCTGTCGTCACATTCTCCCGATAGCTACTGATTTATTTCAACCAATTCAACTTGGTTTTGGCTCAAAGGGAGGTTGTGAGGCAGCGGTACATGCGGCTCGGACCTTTCTTTTAAATAACGGAGGTGATGTTCTGCTTAAGGTTGACATAAAAAATGCATTTAACTCTGTCGATAGGGCCGCTATGTTGACACAAATTAGGGATATTTGTCCTGACATATATTCTTACTTGTGGCAATGTTATGGCCATCCTACAAAACTTTTTTATAAAACACAACCGATCATTTCCGGTGTGGGTTGTCAGCAGGGCGATCCTCTCGGTCCTGCCATTTTTAGTTTGGCCATTCAACCAAGCATATCTAAATTACAGTCTGAATTTAATGTTTGGTATCTAGACGATGGAACTCTTGGAGGTGATGCGACTTCTGTTATCAGAGATTTAAAATCTCTAACTGAAAAATTTAAAAAAATTGGTCTTGATTTTAACTGCTCCAAATGCGAGATCCTAGTTTCAGATTCTGTTCCTGAATCTGAGAAATCCAAAATTATTCAAGATTTTAATGAATTGGCACCAAATATTAAATTAATCTCAAGGGATTCGCTTCTTCTTCTCGGAGCCCCCGTCTTAGATGAATCCATTCCTGGGTTTTTTGAGCAAAAGATACAAAATTTTAATGAATCCTCTAATCGTCTTTATGACATAAATGCGCATTATGCATTTTTTATTGTACGACTATGTCTTTTTGTGCCGAAGTTTACGTATTTACTCCGCTGCACCCACTTATTCAAATTCGATCAATTAGTAGAAACTTTGGACAACATGATCAAAATTTCTCTTTCTAAAATCCTAAATTGTTGCCTAGACGACAACAAAGTGTGGTCTCAAGCCACCCTACCCGTACGATATGGTGGCCTAGGAGTTCGTAAAATTTCTAGCGTATCACTGCCGGCATTTCTGTCCTCGGTATACAGTGTGAGTGACCTCGTCAGATCTGTTTTGGAACCAACTATTGGATCTGTTGTGGTTTCTTACCTATCCGATGCCAGAAATGCTTGGCAGGTAGCTTGTCCAGGCACAAATATTCCGACTTTGAGTCACTCTCAGAGAGAATGGGACAAACCTCTTTGCGAAAAAACTTTAATTTTATTTTCTGATTTTTCTACTGATTCGGACCGGGCACGTTTGTTAGCTGTCTCTCAGAGTGAATCAGGTCACTGGTTGCAAGCCATTCCATCTAGTAATATCGGGACTTTGTTAGACCGCATAACATTAAGCTTGTGCATTTGTCTTCGTCTTGGTTCCAGGTCCAATCATCCTCATCGCTGCCGCTGTGGGGATCTTGTCAATGAGCTCGGCCATCATGGGCTTTCATGTTCTCAAAGCGCCGGTCGTATTTCACGCCACGTGGCTCTTAATGATATTATCCGTAGGACTCTTGTTGTCGCCGGCTTGCCTTCTGTACTCGAACCAGTCGGTATTTCGCGTGGCGACGGCAAGAGGCCGGATGGTATGACTTTGATCCCGTGGAGTGTCGGCAAGCCGTTGGTGTGGGATGCCACTTGTGTCGATACACTTGCGCCATCTCACTTACCGGTGACTTGTAAAGCCGCGGGAGCGGCTGCGAAAGGTGCGGAAAATTCAAAATTCAAAAAGTACGCCTGTATTGGTCCAAATTATCAATTTATGCCTTTTGCGGTTGAGACCATGGGTCCGTGGGGGTCTGAAGCTCGTCGTTTCGCAAATATTTTATGTAAAAAATTAATCGAGGCCTCGGGTGACCGGCGGGCGGGGAGCTTTTTCCGCCAACGCATCAGCTTGGCCATCCAAAGAGGAAACGCTGCCAGCCTTCTGGGAACCTTGCCGATCGGCAGCAGCGGCAGCCGAAGAAGTTTTTTATGAATTGTAATTGTACATTTGCTTGTATATTTTGTACATTTGTTGTAAATAAATCCTCTAGAAAATAAAAATTTAAAGTATAAATTTTAATTTTCGTATTGCGTTAGAAAAGTCTTTTCAAAACTATATTTTATATAAAAAAATAGTAATGTAAAATATATAGTAAAACAAGACACCCTCTTGTCAAATCAGTTCCATTTGATTGTGATATCTTACAAATTAAATAAAAATGTTATATTCAAATAGATCGTCGAAGGCTTGTAAATAGTTAACTCTATTATTATGAAAACATTTTTGTTTCACTCATGCTTACATATTATCATTATAAGAAATATACTTACTCATTCAAACTCATTTACCTATTCAGTTTAGGCCCTGGTAAGGCACTTATGAACGTTACAATTGACTCTACCACCGGTTCAATATACACTTAAACTGAGAAGACACTCAGCAAGGCAATTTGGTAAATTAATAATTAGATCTCGCATATATGTACATATCCTACTAATTTTATAAATGCGAAAGTATGTTTGGATGTGTAGATTTTTGTTACTGTTTAACACAAAAACTACTGTATGGATTTTAATAAACTTGGCACACGGGTAGATCATATTTTATACTGGAATAACATATAGGATACTTTTTATCCCGGGAAAATAAAAGATCCCTTGGGAACGTGGGTGAAACCGCGGGGCGGAAAACTAGTATATAATATATCTTTATCTAGAAAACATATCAATTTCTATGAAGTTCTTTAAAAACTAAATACTTTTTAGGCTTTAAGTGCGTACCATCTTCGGTCCCATCATCAGTTACTATGGTGAGATAGTAAATACATAGTAAAAGTTTGTGGTCCTAGAACGGTCCCCATAATCTGTCCCCAACATTCCCAGTAATTCTCAAACGTCGTAGATAACACATTCGTCCAATGACATTATGTCTAAAAAGGTAGATAGGTTATAATCGCCTGCAATATGTCCCAAGTCCTAAAAGTGACACAAAACAACCAAAAATACCATCGTGTGTGATGAGATATCGTAATGTAGTGTAGATATTGCAAAATTAAGTTATTTATGTTTGCGCTAGAGATTTCTCAGTCATTTGTTTAAGATCGAATGTTATATAGGTAGGCGATGATAGCTCAGTGGTAAGTGATGTCAGATACCGCGGCGAAAATCGTGGGTTCGAATCCTACAATGAGCTTGAGCTTTCGGTGAAGGAAAACATCGTGACGAAATCATAGCACGGTGGTAGGGTACTTTGTAGTACCCGGCTGGCTGGCTACCACCCTCAAGTTGAAAATCTGTCGCCAAGCACCTATCGGTGTGTTCCAACAGTTGCACTTGAGAGCCAGTTCCCATCTAAGATTTGTGTGCTTACCACCGTCGGCCACATCATCACTCACCATAGTGAGATTGTAGTTACACAAGCCTATCCAGAATTAAAAAAAAACCTATCTACCCCTTTTTCCTTATAATATCTTAGCATTTGCCCATTCAATTTGTTTTAAATCTCACAATCGGACGAAGTTAACAAGTCGTACGAGCCTACCCGTTACCTCGTCGATAAAGGCAGACCCATAAATAATTGTCAGACGCAACGCAAGAGACAGCCAGACTAGCATCTGTCTTCGATGTCAGAGTTCACGCTAACTTCGTAGTTCGTACTATTAAGTAAGCGTTTCTGTTGAATTAAGATTCTTTAAGCTAAGCTTGTGGCAGTAGTTGTAGATTGCAGAGGTAAAGTTGGCTTGGATAGAAAATGCATGCGAACAAATTAGTCCATTCAGATTTTTTTTTTTTTATGTCACAAGTGACAACGAGGCAGGCGGGTCACCTGATGGTAAGTGACAACCGTCGCCTATAGACATTGGCAATACCAGGGATTGCTAATGTGTTGTAAACCTTATTACAATGCCTTAAAGGCGAACTGGCTCTCAAGCGCAATTGCCGGAATACACCAACAGGTGCTTGGCGACAGATTTTCAACTTGAGGGTGGTAGCCAGCCAGTCGAGTACTACAAAGTACCCTACCACCGTGCTGTGGTTTCCTCACGATGTTTTCCTTCACCGAAAGCTCAAGCTCATTGTAAGGATTCGAACCCACGACCTTCGCCGCGGTATCCGACGTCACTTACCACTGAGCTATCATCGCCTTAAATAATTGTAAAGTTATAGAATTAATTTTAAGTAAATACTTGATTTTGAAAATTATTTTGTTGGTAGGTAATTAAATAAGTTGTCTTTCGTTCACACAATCCTAACTGAGCAACTAAGCAAAGAGATAGTTTATGAGCTCGAAAGTGACAGCGAGGTGGAACATAGTTTAACCATATTATTTTTATTAAACAGTATTATTTTTAATCAGTATTCACAATAAATATACAATATTATGTAGAAAACTTCTTCAAGGTTAAATAGGTTCCTAGCCTTCGAATGACCAAGTTGTTTTTATTTTTTTCTGAAACAATATTCGGATCGATGCCATAGCCCCATGATATTATAAGAAAAATGGTGAAGATAGGTTATAAACGCTCTCATGCAGGAATGTTCTCACGATGTTTTCCTTCACCGAAAGCTCATTGTAGGATTCGAACCCGCAGGTCGCCATGACGTGTGGATTAATGTTACATTCAAAAGATTCAATTAAAAAAAAAAAACGAGGCCTCGGGTGACCGGCGGGCGAGGAGCTTTTTCCGCCAACGCATCAGCTTGGCCATCCAAAAAGGAAACGTTGCCAGCCTTCTGGGAACCTTGCCGATCGGCAGCAGCGGCAGCCTCGAAGAAGTTTTTTATATATTATAGTTGTACATTTGCTTGTATATTTTGTACATTTGTTGTAAATTAAATAATTATATTATCAAAAAGATTCAAAAGATTCAAAACTCAGGTAAATTTAATAAAATAAAATAGTAATCAAAAACCTCAGTTTCCACAGCCATTATAACTAACACTTATATAGAAGTCTTGCACGTTCGGAAGGCTGAATATCCAGTGCTACTGGTACCTATGCGCCAGGCGTCGACAGGTGACTCCGGCACGCATGCGCTCGCGCACGCAAAGCCTTAATTGAACAGCTTCCGTAACCAAATGGACACGCCGCTCATTATAAGTGTTGCCATTTTGCCTCATTAGATTAAATTTGCTTACTTGCTTCTGTTGAAAATTATTTTTCCGTGATCATAAGGCATTATTGTTTTATACAGTTCCTTATTTGGATTTTTAACCGGTTTGATTCTGAAGGTACGATCGTCCCACTTAAACAATAAGATAACAATTGAATCAAAAGTTCCGCGAGCCAACTTATTAAATAAATCTATCTTCTTTATCTTAATACATATAATTATTCTGTGTTTATCACCTAAATCCTCCTAAACGGGTTGACCTCCTGAACCGATTTGGATAAAATTTTGTGTCTATATTTCAATGGGTTCCTCGATTGAAAAAACAATTGAACCCGGTAGGTGGCGCTGGAATCGGGTTCTAGGTTTTGTTTTAATTTCAGGACAGGATGACGTCTGCCGGGCCCACTAGTATATGTATATATTTCTTCTGTTCGTGTGTTTTATTTAAACTTCTCCTACATGACTGGACGGATTTTGATGTTTTTTTTTGTGTGTGATCAAGTTGATTCCAGAATAGACTAGATTTACAAGAGTTTCAGTTAATGAAATAAACCTCTATATAGAACCGGTTTGCGGGTAGTTACCGGGTTAGAAATAGCAAAAATACTTTTATTTGTTTTTTTTTTTAAAAAAGGTTATTGACACTGAGGACCTATACTATAAAGATTGTAGAGTCTAAGTACATTCTCACTCATTTCGATATTTACATCTGTGACACAATTTTCGTACCTACTATTTAAGAAGTTTTACTGTTTATATCTAAGAGCTTTATGTAATTTATACAATTTAATAAATAACCTTTATTTAAAATTATTCTCATCTCCATATTGATAAAATATATCAGCCAGTCAATCATAATAATGTAGATAATCATAATAAAATAGTATTCTAATAGCTCTTGAATAGTGTTAGGAAAATCCCACAGAAACTAACAATTAGGTATAAATATTATATAATGTCAGTGTAGAACAAAGTAAATAGCAAGATTTAACCTCGACATTTTCATGTCCACTCGAAGATCTTAATGTAACCATTTACAGGCTGTTGTTATTTTAGCTAATCGACTAAGAGTTATAGCTAAAAACTAAAAAAATATTAAACTTATTAAATCAATATACAAAGCGAGGTCCAAATCTTAGAAAAAAGTAAATATATATATATATATATATATATGAAAAAAGCATTAATTTTCTACACAAATACAACTTAAAGCTAAAACATTATATAGCACTACGTTAATATTCAGTACACTTTGTGTGTTCATGTAGAACCAGATTTTTAACAACCTTATATCTGACGATGCCCACACTAGGCAACGCCTGTATTGTGGAGACCTGGATATGATTAAACATTAAAACGACAAAGGAATCCTCAGCTGACACAACATTTATTTTATCAGGAATAGACATGTATAGAAAATAATAATAAGAGTGTGTTGTAACCAAAGAATGAAGAATCTAAATAATTAATTAAATAGTTATGTTTTAGGTATGCTGTTTATAGACACATGATTTGAAAATAACATCGATTTTATTCTGATAGACATAGAACTGATTTTGTTTGTGTATTAAGAAGTAGGGATCTCAAATTAACTAATATACATCCAAACATTCTGATGCAAATTAATTACGAAAATAACAGGATAGCAGGATTTTCATTAATATGTCTTTTCTTTTTTTTGCATAAATTTCGGAACCCAAAACAATACATGAGTACATTTACAAGTGCACCTATGGGAACACATGTCAAATGTTATTATTAGTTTAATTTAATACGACAAATTTTCAGGTATAAACGAATCGCCATGTATAAATCATATCGCAATCGCCCGTCAAAAACTAAAAGTAATACTTTGATATCTCAATTCGTCACACATTTAGCGGTTTTGACTTAATTTGGTCGCATTATTAGGACATCAAAGAGTGCCGAAAGCGGTCGAGATCAAACGGCGCCGACATTTTATTTCATTCTTTTATTAATGTGGCAATGATTTTATTGATTTTGTATTATCGATACTAGGATTGGATTGTTTCGATTCGATTTGCTCTCTCTGCAACGCTTCGATTAATTAGTTTAGGTTTTTGTTTGGGATCGATTGTGATTCGATTCATATCGATTTTTTGTTTGTCTCGATCGTGATATAGTTATGTTTGATTGTTTTGATAAAAAGTAGAGTTTAAATTAATTGTAGTGTATTGGACAATTAAAACACAATCGATTTGAAAAAGCTTTTGGGACTGTAATTTAGTTAGGTTTTAGGTTTAGATTTTTGATAATATTCCTATAAAAAATAAAATCTGATGTAAGTTTTGCTTTTTTATACAATGCTCCCTTTGATGCAAGTGTCAAATGATTTATGTTATTATATTATTTTTAAGATAATGGTTATGACAGTAGTTTTAGCATTTTGAAATTTTTAATCAAAAAAGATTTAAAAAAAACCTCAAGTTAAATTACAAAGAACAATTAATAAATAAATACCATAAATATTGGTTTTACTTAAAATTATATTAGTATCTCGATTAGGTAAACTAAATCCGCTGAGCGAACCAATGAATCTCACGTGGCCATTTAAAATCTAAAATCACGATTACACAACTTGGTGAGGGCGCGAGCGTCGCCTAGCGCGCCCCCGGCTACGAGCACCATGATTTGCGATCATAATAAAGACTGTATTGTTGCTTATTTTTTAAATTGTTTCGCTTATTAGGCTTTGAGTTGATATACAATTTTTCTAATAACAATAATAATTTTTATTTATTTTGCCACACATAAAAGAAAACATAGATAGATATCTAAACCTATAACAAAATAAACTATTAGTTGGCTAAATACAAAGCAGTGTTTGAATTAAATACAGTTTTAATGCCTAGAAATATGTTATTATTTACGTATCCGCTACCGATATTTACAAAAAAAAATTACAGTACTTTGAAATCACGCTATTATAAATATACATTAAATCATACTAAAATTATTTTAAAAAGAGGAGGCATGTGTCTAATACATACTGATTAGTAAAGAAAATATACTCAAAGAAAATGTCTCGCGATAAAAAAAAGCCATAGCAACCCGTTCTGCGATTGGACTCGTGCGCAGATCGCGCCAGATAGCTCCCATATCAGATGAGATCGCGCTAGATAACCGCGCGCGCGCGCACCTTCGCATTCCCACGGTCGCTGACGCAGTCGCGCTCGCAGTTGCGGTCGCACTCCAAATTGTTCACTCAATGATAAGGTGATAGATAAATTGGATAGAGGTTTCTTTTTTGGGTTGTGAATTTCCGTTTTTATTTTTAAAATTTGACGACCATTGTTCTACATCGAATGCTTAAGCATGGACAATATCTCACAGTTAAAGATATTGCATCTAGTTACTCTTAAATTAAATTAATCTTAAGTTTATCGACAAAAAAACGCCGTATTCCAGTAGCCCCACTGCCTAGACAAGATGGGATTGACATAATCATCATCTGCTTGTCCTGTTCCCGATTATGTGTGGTCGGTGCAATGTGTACTTTTATTCCATTCGGCCCTTCTATCCGTCATAACGGAATTCACTTCTTTCTTACTCATATTATCTCTCCCACAATCCATCCATCTCTTTTTTGGTCTTCCTTTCATCACTTTTTATGGCTACGTGAGATTGACATAAAACAACGATAAAAATCACGTGACAATTTCTTTCCAAACATTCCATATCTGGGGGCACGGCAGTGCCCCGCCAAGACAAGCCAGCGAAGCGAAAACGCAGGGGCTCAATGTATCGTCTAGTGTTTTTGACAATTGTTGACCTTTGAGTCTTTTACCAAATTTTAATATAGCATCAATTACCATCAAATTTTGATGAAATATTACGTCTGTCTACAGCAAAAATCTTTGGTGTTTTATTATACGAAATGATGTCGGTAAACAGAGATTCTCTTTTTTACGTTACATGACTTTAGAAAATAACGTATTCACTTAGAATATGGGTTTTTCTAGTCTGAATCTTCTTACGTGAAGGATGAGTCTGTTAGAATTTAATTAGAAACCATTGTAGATTATACGTAGTTTGTTTTAAAAGCTCTCAGTAAACATAAAATTTTCTTACACAAACACTAAGTTTTTCAATCAATCGCTGTATTTCCTATTACTATTCAATGCAATTCAATTTAATATATTTACTTTATAGTGCATAACATTTCAATCATAATAAACTGTAAATGAACTCTATCCCACAAGTACTATGAGGTATAGCAATTTAGTTTTTATTAGCGTTATTAGAGCGCTACTTTTCATGTGAATTATAAATGTTCTGTCACAAGTACCTACATAAAGTTTGTTCGCGGTAAATAACGTTTTATCGATTGGTTTTGTAGCTAGCTATATCCCGCGGTTTTCCCTGGTATAAAAATACTCTTATAATCGGGCCGGTTGGCGTGGTTGGTTAACACGCCGCAGGTCGTGGGTTCGATTCCCATCCCTAACAGACATTTGTGTGCATGAACATGTCTGTTTGTCCTGAGTCTGGGTGTAATTATCTATTTAAGTATGTATTTACAAAAAAATTAGTATATGTAGTATATCAGTCATATGGTTTCCATATTACAAGCTCTGCTTAGTTTGGGATCAGATAGCCGTGTGTGAACAAATGTCCGAGGATATTTATTTATTTAATCCAGAATCTAAATTATTCTGTTAGTAGTAGGTACAGTAAGGATAATGTGATCATAGCTCAGTGGTAGTGCACGTCGGATAGTTTCGAGGGTTTGAATCCTACAATGAGCTTGAGCTTTCAGTGAAGGAAAATATCGTGAGAAAACCATAGCACGGTGGTAGGGTACTTCGTAGTACCCGACTAGGCTTTGTGTGCTTACCTTCGGCCACATCACTTATCAGTGAGATTGCGGTCAAACACAAGCTTATCTAAAAAGTAAAAAAAAAGTTTATTTCATAAAAGAGAATTTTGGTAGTAATTTCTTGACTTAATTACTCTAATTGAATTAATTACTTATTTATTTTAGCTACGTTTTTTATTCTGTATCTGATTGTATCGATCGCCAGTATGCGAGTAACGCTATCCGATCGACATTCCATGCGCCAGCGCATATACTTGTCAAACGGTTGGCACGTGCCCGATTGATTTGTCGTCTGTTTGTTTTAGTGAGGTGCAAGTTATGAACGACTCATTCATATAAAAACGGCCAAGTGCGAGTCGGACTCGCGCCCGAAGGGTTCTGTAAAAATGGCAAAAAAAACACGTTTGTTGTATGGGAGCCCCCCTTAAATGTTTATTTTATTCTGTTTTTAGTATTTATTGTTATAGCGGCAACAGAAATACATCATTTGTGAAAATTTCAACTATCTAACTATCCCGGTTCTTGAGATACAGCCTGGTGACAGACAGATGGACGGACGGACCGACGGCGAAGTCGTAGTAGGTAATAAAGTCCCGTTTTTACCCTTTGAGTACGGAACCCTAAAAATTACTTATGTATATTTTTAACAAAAATGTTACAATTATTCTGGGGAGGTGGTAAAATAAAACCAAAATTTCCCCGGAAACAATTATAAAATAGAAAATATTTATTAATGTATTATAATTTAGGTATTAAACAAAAACGCACACAAAAAAAATAGCCAGCTAGACTCAGGCGTGGGCCTGGGGTACTGTTTAATTTGGTTGGATGTGATAGTAAAATATGTGAAAGTTAAATTTGAGCGCCACTGTCAGAACGGCTGACAGTCCGTAAAAAAAAATATTTAAATGTAACCCGTTGGGTATGGATGAGCCTGCACCGATAGATGAGAGGATGTGGCCTCTCCGATGAAGGAGGAGCGTAGTCCTCGGAACGTAGTCCGCTGCAAAAGTGAGGGTACGTGGCCCTCTCCAAACAATGGGGGTACTGAGCCCTCTTCAGACAATGGGGGTTCTTAGCCCTCTCCAGACACCTCCTTATGGAGGAAAATGTCCAGGCGTGAGGAGATCGGACAATGTCGACTCCGGTGACACCACGTGCTGGTCGCAATGCCAACTCTGCACGCTGTCAATCAGGATCGAAAATATAGCGTGGCGTGTCCGATGTCTCTAATTATCGAGACACGCGCCGGCCGTAGATTCACATAAAACACAAAATATTAAATAAAAGGCTTGACGCCGAAGTACTCTCGGCGATCGAGAAAAAGGAAAAAAAAAAGCCTTGTTAAATAGGTCTTATTGCTTGTAGTGAAGGAATAAAAATTATTTTACCAATAGAAAGCCACGATATTTTTGAGTGTCATAGGCTATATTTTTATCCCGGAAAAGATAAGATCCCACGAGAACGGTGAAACCGAAACCGAAACATAAAACTTTAAAATGGAATAGACTAATTTAACAGCGGCTAATTTTCAAGTATTTGCTATCCTTCAATAGAGATATACTGACATTAAAATTTGTTAAATTGGAAACCATATAATCAGCACTAATATCTGAATATATTTTTATTCATAACTGGCTGTGCCCCGTGGTTTCACCCGCGTTCACGTGGGATATTATCTTTTCCCGGGATAAAAAGTATACTATCTCTTAATCCATATACTTAATCAATCTGTGTGTTTCATCAAGATCGGTTCAGTAGTTTTTGAGGTCATCAAGGATCACCATTGCAACACGGGAATATGATATTAAGATAAAAAAAAATGCTATTAGATTAATTTACCATTGATCCGAAACCATACCGTTGAACCCTTTTCACCGAGTTTTACATAAACATACATAATGATGATGATATATTATGATACATGATGATATATCACTACCAACACATTTCCGCTATCGCTTATAACTTACACCGAGAACAAGTAGTACGAATGGTGAATTTAAAGGGTACCATCGTATGAGTGACATCATTGCGCGTAATGTGGAAGATTTACTATTAGAACACTCTTGCATACATCCTGTATGTACTAGTCTAGTATTTAAATGAGCCATTGTCTTTATTGAAACAATTACTGGGGAGATACTTTTTTTATATGATTAGGTTGACAAGCAGACGGTCCACATGATGGTTAGTGGTCACCGCCGCCTGGACATTTGCAATACCGGTGATTGCCGATGTGTTGCCGACCTTTAAGAGCTCTTTTTACGCCCTTTTTGAATGATATGGGGATATCATAGCGCGGAGGGAAACTTCTTGGCACTTTTGCACAGGTTAGCGATCTGGGACAACTTTTTTATTTATAATTTATGTATCATTTATTTTATCCTCTATTATATTTACTTAAATAGTTAATATAAATTTATTATTTATTTATCTTATATCTATCTTAATTTAATTATGTTATTTTAATTGTATATTCCTAACTTTAAAATTTCTGTTTTTATAACAATTAAGTAATAAAAATATGTTTTTAGAAAAGTCAACCCAGTACATATAAGTTTTTATTTTTAGAAACAGAAACTTATACTTATGATGAATTAATATACTATTGAACTATGTAGTAAAGAAATTTGACACTCATTAACTATCTGTATGAAAAAAATCTACGTTGCTACGTAACAGAAGGACAAACAAACAAACACAATGTCACATAGGTATATAAAATTTGTACATAAATATCTGATTTATATTTTTCAATGGTATGAGAATGTCCTGCCGTTTATTTTAAAAACTGTTACTATAATATCAAACTGTTTGAATTAATTCGTAATTTGCTTTCAAATAAAGTCATAACACAAAAAGTATAGCCAATTACGCCGTTTTACAAAGACCGATAAAATCTCACCGACAAGTGTGTTTATACAAACAATAGTAAACAAGAATAATATTATGCAGATTTGATCGATGACCGATTATTTTAAAGTTTGTTGACATCATCAATGTAATATGAACATCAAAATGTAATATCATAAAGTTATTGTAATTTTATTTTACAACTAGCTTTCGCTGCCGGAATTTCCCGTTAAATTAGTCCTAATGTAGCTTTCTATTGGTGAAAGATTTTTTGAATCGGTTCAGTTTTTTTTTATTCTGGATAAGCTTGTGTTTGACTACAATCTCACCATGGTAAGCTATGATGAGGCCGAAGGTGGTAGGTAAGCACACAAAGCCTAGATGGGAACTGGCTCTCAAGTGCAGCTGTCGGAACACACCGATAGGTGCTTTGGCGACAGATTTTCAACTTAAGGGTGTTAGCCAGCTAGTCAGGTACTATAAAGTACCCTACCACCGTGCTGTGGTTTCCTCACGATGTTTTCCTTCACCGAAAGCTCAAGCTCATAGTAAGATTTGAACTCACGACCTTTGCCGCGGTATTCGACGTCTCTACCACTGAGCTATCATCGCCTTAAAAGTTCTAAAGTCAGTAGTTCTAATGGTACAAAAAAACAAAAAATCAGACCTTTATAAGTATTATTTATCGCCCCGAGGTTTCACCCGCATTCCCGAAGGTAGTAGGTACAAAAATAGTTTCATAGCGGATATCTACTCCTTATGAGGAATCTATTTCAAGTAAAGTTTTGATATTTTGTCAAAATCTGTGCGTGATATTTCGCTTTAACCTATGTACCAGCTGTCCCCCGCGGTTTCACCCGCGTTCCTGTGGGATCTTATCTTTTCCTGAGATAAAATATAGCCTATTTTCATCACGGATAATGTAGCTTTCTAATGGTGAAATATTTTTTCAAATCGGTCCACTAGTTTCAGAGCCTATTAAATGCAAACAAACAATCAAATCTTTCCTCTTTATTATATTAGCATAAACATTGAAGTAAAATTAAATAAAACGGGTCAATTTTCGTCAAATAAAAACCTATTTTTTAAACCGCCATTTGACTTTTGTCCCAGCACAACCAAAGTTATAAAAATCACAAATGATTATCGTCGCTTTACAAAATCGTGACTGATATTTTAAACAAGCTTTAATGTTAATCAAATATCACTAGTTACATACCGCGGCGTGGTTTACATTTCTTCTACTCGAGTGTAAAGTATTCCATTCCTCATTACGTGAGCTGTGGCGAAAGCTTTGTGAATACGTAATGAGGGTTTTTGTCGGAAAAAATTGGTAAAAGTACCTGTGTATTTCAATGAAATGAGTAATATTATAAAAAGCTTTTTTTAAATATTTATATTTGGATTTAGGAGATACTCTGAAACAACTTCATCTTTTATTTCCTACTGCCCCTGACAACTAGTTAGCAGAGATTTAAAATTGCTTTAAATTGATGTTTTTAAATAATTTTAATGTAGTCTTTTTAGTGAGTGAGGTATTAATTTTTTTGAACAAAATGAAATCAAAAAGAATCAATCCTGTATACAAACATAATCATTCTTTGTTCTTTAAAGACGCGAGTCAACATGCTAAAAAATTTAAAATAAAATCGCTTAAACTATATTACAAATCCATGTATTTAAGCTTAACATTTCGACTTAACTTGAACTCATTTAACCCTTACCTAATCCATAGAGATAACCACTTAACCCAAAGCGGACGGATTACCATATACCGAAGTGTGAATTGAGTGACTTTTTGGATCAGTGCGTATCTAATCACTTATCATTAGCAGTTAGACGTATCTAAATTAGTTCTATTTGAGATACGGTAATCACACGTCATCGTTGGATCGTATTAATGACTATTTATGGGGTACCTAGTTTTTATGGTGACGCCCACACAATGGTTGAATATTGTACCTACTCATATAAACGAAGTCAAATAAAGGTTGACTGTAACATGAATAAATGTTATATTAATATTACTAAGTAAGCGGCTCTGAGAGCTGAAGAAATCGAATTTTACGATATCAACCATGGGCGCCATTAAAAAAAAACAAAACATGATTAGACGAAAAATTCCACGTAGTTATAGAATCTACTGTCAAAATTTCACGAGAATTGGTTGGGAAATGCGATCTGTAGAGTAGAACATCCGGACAGACGGACAGTCGGACAGTTAGACCGATAGACGAAAGCATTTTTGCCCAAGCTGAGGCATTCTTCACAAAATCTGTTCCCGAACTAAGCAAAGCTTTTTTTTTGTTGTTGTTGCTGGCAATCATCCTTTTAGGATATTTCTGCCAATGTCAAAGTATTTGAAATGGTCTTGGTCCATTTGTCACATTTTTTTTTTACATAAGTTTAAGTACTTTTAGTCAATACAAAGTCTTTCAATCGCATACATTTTCTTCAGTTTTAATTTCTTCTTTTATGTTATAGTCACATTCTCAAACTCACTGTAATGTCCAGTCCTCGGTCCATACATGTCCAGTCAAGCTTTAGTGAAATTGGCGGTTGTTCCACTAAAACATTCACGGACTTTTTGGGACAACCTGGAAAGTCACGATACGCGCTTTCATTTCATTTCACTTCACTTGTGCACTTAGATTGATCATTATTGGATAAAACACCACCGAAATTATTCAATAAAACTCAAAACACACGAATTTAATGAAAATAAAACGAAAACGCAACGTCACTCTGCAAGTTCCCGCCAAAAAGTCTAAGCAAAACTTGTACTATGGAAACTATTACTGATATGCTACCTCTTTTTAAAAAAAAAATACTTTACTTAAAGTATCTACAATCTAATAAGGTCATTTTGACAGCACATATACGTGCCAAAAAGAGACAAGCATAGTGCGGCAAGAAGAGACACCCTCTTGTCAAATCAGGCATATTGGATTTCTTATAGTTTAGTGGTAATTCACTTATACTTTGATTTAAAAAAAATATATGATAGAATTTATATTCTTGTCGTATGCTTATAACTAAAAAGAAATACCTATAGAGAGATAAAATTAGTTAACAATAGAATTGGCACCATTATCTTATAAAATATTTTGAAAAGGCTAGGTACCTAAAAATATAATTATACAAACGTTTACTACATTAGCGTTTTCAAGGTAACATCAATAATTTTAAATCTATCATCTAGACTAGAATAACTGTGATACCATCATAATTAATAGACTCCAAGAAAACCCTAATCTAAAATAAAATTAACATAATAATATTATAAATAAAACCCATGCGTATAATTTTCTAAAATTACATTCCTAATACCCCCATTAAATAGCTAATGGCTTCAAAAATGAATAAAAATATTAATAGGTGGACAGTTTTAAGGCCACCTTTTTATAAGAAGTGAACCAGCCAAACGGCTACTGCGCTTCGTACTATCCTATGTCAAACGGCTAATTATAATGCAGAGTATGGACCAGTTTGTAAGTAGGTCGCTGGTGGGTACACCTACAGGCATTGTGTTAATGGATGTGGTGGTGTACTTATGGGGTTAGAATTACTACTTCTTTTTAGTTTCAGAAGTATCGTAGTGATAATTCTCGTGATCTCAAACTAAACAGAGCATGATTAGACTAACAAAAAAAACTTGAGAGGTGTCAAGGGACACCCGGATGGAACGAAGTTATATAAGTCGAGAGAGTATATATATATATTAAAAAAAAGAAAAAAAAAACATATCTGGCTTGCTAAGAGAGAGACAGACAGAAAAACATGCGCACGCCGCACAGCTTACAATAAAGTGACACTGACACTAAAAGTGTCGGACAATTTTTCGTAAGAATTTTTTCCGTCTAGCCCCCTTTCACAACGCGCGATAAGGAACTTCGTTCCAAAAGTATATGCACTTATGTCCTGGATGGGAATCGAACCTCTGATGCGTGGCAGTCAAATTGTGATAAACTAAGATCGGTGGTTGTGCGTAGTCTCTTTTATTTATTAATCAATGAGCAACAATATTTGAGTCAAGTGCTCATTATATTTTGACATAGTCAGATCACTTAATTGGCTTATAGATGGGACGCTCATCACGATCTTATGTTATTTAAAAATGTTACTAAATATTTACAGCACAAAATATACAATCTGTAATATAAAAAACTTCTTCGAGGCTGCCGCTGCTGCCGATCGGCAAGGTTCCCAGCAGGCTGGCAGCGTTTTCTCTTTGAATGGCCAGGCTGATGCGTTGGCGGAAAAAGCCCCTTAAAAGCTTGATTATTTATATAGATTATATACTTGTGAAACGACGAGCTTCAGACCCCCACGGACCTATATCCTCTACTGCAAAAGGCATAAATTGATAATTTTGACCAATACAGTTGTATTTTTAAAATTATGAATTTTCCGCACCTTTCGCAAAGGTTATAAGTGTGGTATAAAATTTTCTTTTAATCAAGTTAAAAGACATAGATAACTTAATGGGATATCTAATTTAAATCTGTTCCTACATCCGCGACCGCGACTAAACTATTTATGTGCACCAACTCATTGTCTCCACTTGGCAAAGTCACAAACGCATGCTGTATCATACAAATACAAATGTACCATCCATCAATCCTTAACCTATTCACTTAAGGCTCTATTTCCAATAACACACCTGCAAATTAAAATTTGTCTAGCACGAACTAATGTATTTCGAATACCAACTTTAGAAGGACTAAAATAAATTCTCTTCGTTTGACATAAGGTTGCATTTATATAGTTTCAAGTGATTTTTTAAGGTTGTCACATTGACAAAGTAATGTGTATTTCCTTATTCATTGTATGCAAGCTTCACCATGTATAAAAGGATTGTTTTGTTTTTTTGGGTGCCCTATTATGGACGGATTTGTGCCTGTCTACCGATGTGTATGTCATATTTAAATGGATAATCTTTAATCGTTTGTTTTTCGGTAGCCAGGTAGTAGTTTGGTAGTAACAATCGAGTCTTACAATGAGCTTTGGCTTAGAGTTGAAATCGTGTGAAAACCTTAAGAAGAAAATCTATCGCCAATTATCACTCGGTGTATTTTATCAGACAGCCAGTTTCTATCTAGGCTTGTGTTCCTTCAACACTTACCACCTACCGGGTCCAATTGTAGATCCAAACCATTCTCAAATCCACTTGACCACTCACACAAAATTTATCAAAATCGGTCCAGCCGTCCAAGAATTATATAGGTATGTAAAGATAATCCTGAACTATTATTAAAACAGAATTTACGACTACCATAAAAATCTAATGGAAAATCCAAAAAAAAAAACAATGTATTAAATAATAAATTTCCGTTAATACATTTTTATGAAACAAACTTGATATACCTACATATCTCCAACTCAGTTTTTAACCGACTTCAAAAAAGGAGGAGGTTCTCAACTCGACTGTATGTTTTTTTTTTTTTTCAAAACCCCTTTATGAAAACTGTTTACGTACCTACTTATATGAAACGTGTCGTAACATGAAATAGCCTCATAAATCTAAACTAATTTTATAAAGAGGAAACATTAGATTTTTTGTTTGTTTGTTTGTTACGATTTAACTCAAAAACTACTCGACCTATTTAAAAAATTCTGTCACCATTAAAAAGCTACATTATTCCTGAGAAACTAAGGCTATATTTTTATCCCGGGAAAAGATAAAATCTCACGGGAACGCGGGTGAAACCGCGGAGGACAGCTAGTCATACATATAAACTTTAACTGGATACTTAGTGTAATTTTAAATTTATTCGCGACCGAAGTTGCAACATTAAATGAGATAATTAATATAACTCAGAGCATTTACGTATAAAAATGATAGTTCTATTTAATACGGCTTTAAATTTAATTATTACTATTAGTGGGCTGAAACACTTGAGGCCACTAAAATGAGATGGTAATATTTTTATTTTTATTTATCTACTTTATTTTAAATTAGGTACTATGTTATGAATTACTTACTTAGATTTTACTTTATTAAAGGCTTGTTTGCATGCAAAAGGTCTACCTTATGGTAAATGGGCATTTTCACCTACTAAAGGGTTGGCAATATCTTGTAGAAATTCACAAAGCCATGAAAACAAACATTCATGATATGAAATAAAATTGTTTATTTATCCAAATAGGCCTTCACAGGCACTTATGAATAGTCAGACTCTAAATGCTCGGTTCGGAAGGTTGCTTTTGCTGAGAAGAGCCGGCAATAAACTCAGCAATTACTCTTTTCAAGAACAACTTACACCTATTACATTCAATAATTATTTATCTACTCTCACCATTGATATCTAATAACTAAAGATAAACAATCCCAAGCAAAAGTTCTCTCAAAACTGTCTCAAATTGTGTTGGGTAATACTAGTTATTTTTTTTAAAGTTTTATTCTCAAAGCTATGTACAAAAGGCAATAAAATTTTACGACTCATACCTGCTAGCCAAAATATATCTTAAACGAGCACTGAGGCATGTTTACCGTCGGAGCGTTCGAATGCTACTAGATTAAAAGACCACCCTAATGTTCGAGTGGGTAGACATTCGGTAAGGCCATTTTTTTTCGCTGATTGTGTATCTTTATTTATTAGATATCAAAGACTCTCACTGACAATATTTGCGTGTTATGGCGGCTAAAATAGTAATCTATAGAATTTAATTATGACCGACTTAATAAACAACAACGACTTAATAAAAATACTTTGCTATCTATGTAGGTACAATTATTGTTCATTATACATTCAAGCTGTGCTTATTATTAATATTTTTTACAAATCTACTTTTTTTGTCCTCAACAGTACATGTACAGAAACCCACACACGCTTATGCGAAGCGCACGCGCGGGCGTAGTGATTATTTCACCAAATTATCTGTAACTTGATGATCTTAGTGCACAAATGACGCCCACGTGACGTCATCAATTTATCATCACCTAATCTCATTTTCTAATCTTACGCATGGTTTTATGAAATTGGGAAATTCTTAAAAAGTATTTTATGAAGTAACTAAAAACTATGTATCTTGTTATATTAGTTAACTGACACGCTACCTATCACGCCGCAGGTCGTGGGTTCGATTCCCATCTAAGACAGACATTTATGTGCATGAACATGTCTGTTTGTCCTGAGTCTGGGTGTAATTATCAATTTAAGTATGTATTTACAAAAAAGTCGTGTAGTATATCAGTCATCTGGTTTCCATAGTACAAGCTCTGCTGAGTTTGGGATCAGATAGCCGTGTGGGAAAAATATCAATTACACTTATAGAAAGAAAAGTAGGATCGTGATAATATAACTTTCCAACCTTGCTCCATATACCTAATGATACCAAAATCTCTTACAAGCTATTGAATTCAAATACAACGATCAAACTAGAGTTAACCGCAAGAACCACTACAACTCGATGGTTATAAAAACAGCATCGGTATAGTTAATCCGTTTTAAATTCATATCGATAAGGCGACATCGCGAGCGCGTGCGCGGTAGGTAGCTGCGGTTTGGCAGTCGGCGCACGCGTCGCGCGGACATTGTTAGGGTTGCCACAAGATGGGGATTTTCCGGGATATTTCTATATGTTTTAAAGCGTTTTTTTTTAGTGTTTAAGGTTTATGCAAGGTCGGCAACGCGCTCGTGACGCCTCTGTTGTTTCAAACGTCCATATGCTAACGGTAACCGCTTACCATCAGGTGGGCCGTAAGTTTGTTTGCCACCTAGTGGTATAAAAAAAAATTCGATTCCCTTTATAGCGGTTAGCTACACTTAACTTTCAACAATCAAATGTAATTTATAAGTCATGGGTTCGAATCCTACAATGAGCTTGAGCTTTCTGTAAAGGAAAACATCGTGAGGCATAGCACGGTGGTAGGGTACTTTGTAGTACCCGACTGGCTGGCTACCACCCTCAAGTTGAAAATCTGTCGCCAAGCACCTATCGGTGTGTTTCAACAGCTGTACTTGAGAGTTAGTTCCCATCTAGGCTTAGTGTGCTTACCACCTTTGGCCAGATCATCACTTACCATGGTCAGATTGCGGTCAAACACAAGCTTATCTTAAAGTTTAAAAAAAGACTGATAAATGTCAACCATTTATAAATGTCTCATTCAATATTTTTTACGTGGAAATGTATTTTTTTACAATTTTCGGAAAACTTGCAGCTAGACAAAAAGGTTAAAAAATTTTTTTTTTTTTTTATTTTTTTTTAGTTTTTCGCAGTATTACATTATAAAATATAGACATTCTTAAAAACCTCGAAGTCCATGGTGTTCGTACAACATTATTGCACATTCCTAATGTGTCAGTCCAACGTGTATTCGAGATCACGTACGGCGCGCGCGACGGTTATGCGTACGCGCTTGTATTAATGCGATACTCTGCTATTGTTATTCCTTACTCCATCTACCATTTTATTATTAGATGTAGCTAGAGTTGCCTTTTAAGGTGGAGTCCATTTTTTTGCAATGATGTTGAAATTTAGTTAGTTATTTCTTCTTTTACTGGGAGCGTGTTTCTGTCTTTAATAAAGTAATTTTTTTACACCAAAACTTTTGGTCTTCTAAATATTTCTTTGTCAGGATCTTTTTTGTAAACTTGAATACACATTTTAATATCATTGTAAACATGCCATAATATACAGGAGTGGTTTAGGAGCTTAGACTATACACATAAATAAATACCGTTAATTCATTAATGTCTATTTGATACTGTTAAACAAAACTGTTACATTTATATTCTTTTGTTATTAACTTTTGCGGAGCAGTTATTACTGACACGATTAGAGAAAAAGAGAGAAGAGGGAAATAGATAAACAAGCCTTAATAATAATAATATCCTGAGACGTTCTTCATACATGGTCATCTGATTCCAAATTAAGCTAAACTTCTGCTATGGAAACCAGATGACTAATATTACTGCATGTACTACTTTTTAAAAACATCAAATTCCCGTGTCACACATATTTATTGGTCCGCGATAAACTCCGAAACCACTAAACCGATCTTGATGAAACTTGGCACACTAATAGATGAAATCCTGAAATGAAAGAAAAGATACTTTTTATCAAGGGAAAAGATCAAATCCCACGGAAACGCGGGTGAAACAGCGGGGGAAAGCTACTATAAATATTCATGCACACAAATTTCTGTCCCGGACGGAATCCCAAACACAATCTGTGACTAAAATAAAGTCAATTTGTCAATTTAAATATCATGAGCCACATAAAACTGTTCAAATTACTGATTTTTTTTTAAATACCTATCCCATTAACAGGTTTAAATTAAATTTCTAAGAACAAACGAGATTGTTCGATAAATCAATAAAGTTCAAAAGTGTGCTCATTTAATACCGATATAATAATATTTGTACACCAATTACTAATCGAGACACGTACCAATTTTACAAAACAAACGAACAAACGCACGTGAATCGATATATCTACATATTTAATCTGGTTATCACAAATATGCTTTGAGAGAAATGTGGGTTGATTGACTTTCTTTCTTAGGATGTTGGATCAAGTCTAGTCTAAAAGAGAGTTCAAATAATAAAACACTACTTTGATAAAGTTGTTTTTTTTTTATTCTCGATAAGCTTGTGTTTGACCACAATCTCACCATGGTAAGTGATGATGTGACCGAAGGTGGTAAGCACACAAAGCCTAGATGGGAACTGGCTCTCAAGTGCAGCTGTCGGAACACACCGATAGGTGCATGGCGACAGATTTTAAACTAGAGGGTGGTAGCCAGCCAGTTGGGTATTAGAAACTACCCTACCACCGTGCCATGGTTTCCTCACGATGTTTTCCTTCACCGAAAGCTCAAGCTCATTGTAGGGTTCGATACCACGACCACTGAGCTATCATCGCCTTGGTACCATCTGACAGCCAACTCTACCACCCAGCTTCCCGTCCCACTTACGTCCATTTTCAAGAAATTACTCCCACGTATTGCAGTAAATCGAGAGGTTACACATAAAAAACAATCCTATACTCTGATTCACGCACTAATGAGGCATCGATGCGAACATAACCTTTCGAAAACAAAAGTAAATGATTTAACAACGCCGTACGTTCACTAATTCATTCATTAATAATAACCTTGACTGCGCCGTGCGATAAGACAATGAGAAAGTGAATCGACTCCTCCGGAATTGAACCCACGATATATTGCAGTACAAACAAGACAAAACAAAGCCGGCGTGATCCGGCAGTAGGTATCACTTGAGAGTCAGTTGCTATCTGGGCATTAGCGGTTAGTAACATAGTTCTTCTGGAATTGCTACTGTTTTGGGGCGTCGCTAGTCATTTAAGCTGAGCGTATGCTGAGAGACAGATGACACAGGTGGCAGACAATCCGTCATGTTGGCAACTCTGCAGATTTCTACGCGGCTGCGTGACGCGTGCTAGTCCGGGAGGTAGCGTTACAAATACAAAAGTTATGCTCAAATAAATTATATTTTTACCATTACTTTTCTTTTTACAACTTCCGTAACCTTCCAATCTTACACCCATCGCGGGTGAGTGAGCGGACGCTTCGTTCACTTATTAGTCATTCGAAATTTAATGAAAAAGATGGCAATTGATCGACGTAAAAACACTATGTAAAATGCAACGCTGCCTCCCGTACTATGTATGTCAACCTGCGCGAATGTGTCTGCGCCTCAGCATATTATTTCTGTGTTGTCTACCCTGCCTGCCCTGCCTGCCTGCCTGACCTGCCTGACCTGTCTCTCAGCATACGCACACACTTACCATCAGATGACCTGCCTGTCTGCTTGACAGATTTCACACATAACTAAATGTTTCACGTTCAGATCACAATTTGTTATAATTATTTAAGAGGCTTTACCCCCCGGTTTCATCCACTAAGTTCCTACTAATATTATAAATATGAAAGTTTGTTTGGAAGTTTGTTACTCAATCACTCATAAACAGCTGAACAGATTTTAATGAAACTAGGCGAATACGTAGATCATATCCTGCAATAAAACATAGGATACTATTTATCCCGGGAAAAGATAAGGTCCCTCGGGACCGCGGGTGAAACCGCGGGGCGGAAAGTACTTATTAATTTTATACTACCAAAATGGATTAAACACTGTTATTTATTGGAGTTTAGTTTGGTATTGAATACGTTTAAGATTCGAGCTATGTATTAGTTCTTCGTTTCATCATTTAAAAACAGATAAACAAGCTTTACTTTATTCTCAATGGGGAGCGAAACGTTCTCAAATGTCAGCAAGGTAGGAATATTTGCGGATGTGCCGTTGAACCCGGCGGGCGGATCGCTTACACTACAGGCTACAGGGATGCGCAGGAGTCGCGCTCCATTCACAATACAAACAGTGACGTTCGCCGCAACCGCTCTTGGGATCACTGTAATGGTTACTCTACGAATAAATAGTCTTGATACTTGATGATCATTTAACATATGAGCGAGTCAATAAAATATCATACCATAATCATCATTGTAATATGAATTTGTTACTAAAACTTTAAGAATCAAAAGAATTGCGATATCGATATGCTTCCTTAAGACTTTGGAGGAGGAGGAGGTTTTGGAGGTGCCTCAAAGATCGTGGGTTCGAATCCTACGCTTTCGGTGAAGGGAAACATAGCACAGTGGTAGGGTACGTTGTAATTCAAGTTGAAAGTCTGTCGCCAAGCACGTATCGTTCTGTTCCGACACCATCGTCATCATAAGATTGCGGTCCATTTGCGGTCAAACACAAGCTTATCCAAGAGTAAAAAAAAGAACTAATTACAAGTATCAAAACCTTTAGCTTGAACTATATCTAGTTTTTATCCGTGTCCAAGTGTGCTACATCCAGCTACTCAGAGCGGCCGGGTAAAGTGCACGGGAGCCGAGCGCACTCGACTACTGTGTGCCTGCCCCTGTCCGTCCGTCTGTTTGTATTACATACATCACACAATCATGTCGAGGGGAAATCTTTGTTTGACAAATGTACTAATGCGTCTGAGATGTGCGGCCCTTCTACTAATTTCAACGTTTGCGGGAGACACTTGAGCTTTGTCTTTAAAATCACCCACTGTAAGTATTACGTTGAGATCTTTGCATACATTTTTTTTTAATTTATCGATTTATAAAATTTAAATATAATAACTCAAAAAAACCACAAAGGTTTATAAATATATTATATAGCTATTTTTTGAGTCCGGGTGCTAGTTAACAATAGGTACTACTTATAATTAAAAATCTACCAGCTAAAGTTACATAAAAAGTACAAATAAGAAAAAAACAAATCAAACAATAAACAAATATTTTTGTCTTATTCTTTTTGCAGGGAAACTTATATTTTCCAGAGATCATCATTTGCGCTACTCGCATCCAGTGGTTTCCCGTGACCCTCACAAGATCGTCGATCGCATTTCCAGAGATATATCTACAATTAATTTTGGATTATGTTGATTTAGAACGAAGTTCCTTATCGCGCGTTGTGAAAGGGGGCTAGACGGAAATCTTACGAAAAATTGTCACGACACTTTTAGTTTCAAAAGTGCGTTGACCTGACTCTCTCTCTCTCTCTCTCTCTTATAGAAAACAAGCCAGATATTTTCATTTCTATTTATATGTATATTTTAATATATATATATATATATATACTCTCTCGACTTATATAACTTCGTTCCATCCGGGTGTCCCTTGACACCTCTCAAGTTTTTTTTACTTTAGATTGGCTTGAATTTTTCCATGTGGTAAGCAGGTAAAGCCTAGAAGGTGAACTGGCTCTCAATTGCTGCTCTCGGATCATACGTGTAACGCGGAAGATTTTCAAATTTTCAAGCCAAGCGAGTACTACAAAGTAGGTACCAAGCATGCTATGGTTTCCTTGCGATGTTTCTAATCACTTTCGACGTCAAAACCACTGGGCTATCATTATTACAATAGTCGTTTCCGCCCATGGCCTATTGGCAAAGAGCCTCGACAAACACCTTAAGAGGCTCACGTTAGGTGGCTGGATCAAGGGCCAGATTCAGAAGGCAGTACTCCTGGAGACGGCACGCATTGTGAGGAAGTTCCTCTCTCTGGAGTCTTGACCACCGGTCACTTGGACCTTGTTCCCGATGCCGGTTGGATGTTGTTTTTTATAATTTTAAATATAAATATTGTATTTTTTATATATATATATTTGAAATTGTAATTAATAAGTTAAAGTAAAATAAATAAATGGAATAATAATAATAGTCTTTACAAGCTATTTGCCTCCTGCATACTCGAAAGAATAACATCAGACATAGATAAAAAAAACCAGCCAATGGAACAAGCAGGATTTAGAAGTGGTTTCAGCACTGCGGATCACATCCAGGTTGTCGACCAGGTGATAGAGAAATATCTAGAATTTCGGGCTATCATTACTCACCTAATATTATAAGGTACCTATAGAGTATTGTTTTATAAGATCGATTTGACAAATTATTATTTAGGAATATGTCCTGAGCAAACCATTTATCAAAATTGAAAGTTTACATAATTTTTTTTTTATTAATACCAAATTTTATTAAACATTTTAAATTACATATTTTATCATTTATCATTTTATTATACACTCAGAACAATGAAGTGAAGCAACTTGCATCAAATCGTGTGCGTGACTTGCACATACGTTATCCCGCGTCACTCGCATCGCACAGGAACGCGATCGGCTTCCTTTACTGTGCTCCACTTTAAGTGCGCGGGGCTCTGTCTACCTTTTTATTTGGTCTACAATTATACAATACAATATCCTGCGGAGCGAATTATTTATTCCAAAAACTCTTTAATTTCTTAAAAATTAATCTGTTTTACTATCTTTCCATTAAACCTTTATTTCTAGCTTTCAGTCTTCAAACCACTTCACAGACAATGATTTAGTCCTGATTGTCATAGTTTCAATTAAAACTAAAGCCTACAACCTATATCTATGGAGCCCTGCCAATCTGAGTCATCGTGTCAGGTCAAATTTCATAAGAGTAACCTCGCGCAGTCGCGCCCACACTGCGCGCGCAACTCCACTTATTGTTAGGCCTCAATGAGATTATAGTTGGCTTGTAACAAAAGTAAATTAATCAGAGTGATGTGACTCATTCATGATGAGTACCAGTTCCAGGTCCGTGGGATTAAGAAATGCGAAAGTTTGTAATGTTTGGATGTTTGTTACTCTTTCACGCATAAATGGCTGAACGGATTTTGATGAAACTTGGCACACAGGTAGTCCATATCCTGGAATAAAACATAGGATTATTTTTATCCCGAGAAAAGATAAGTTCCTTCGGGAATGCGGGTGAAACCGCGGGGGACAGCTAGTTAATATTCTTCGTATGTAGTTTCGGGACAACCGTCCCATATTCAAGCCAAACGATAGTCTTAGATACTAAAAATAGAATCGCGATTAAAATTATTAACATTTTAACCCTGTATTGAATTAAGAGAAGTATTAAAGAGCATCACATGAACAAGGCAAAGGCGGGTTCCTTGATTATCAATACAAACTGTCTTCGCCAAAGGGACACCTGATGGTAAGTGACTACCGTTGCATATAATCACTAGTTATGCCAGGGCGATGGCTAATGTGTAGTCCACTCTTTACAATGCCTTTGAAGGCAACTGGCTCTCAAGTGCAACTGCCAAAACACTCCGATAGATATTTGGCGACAGATTTTACACTTGAATGACCAGCCAGTTGAAAACCACTACAAAGTACCCTACCACCATGCTATGGTTTTCTCATAATATTCTCCTTCACTGAAAGCTCAAGCAATTTCAAATAACCTTACGAAACTACTTCGCAAAATTCATAATTTCAACCACAAATACACATTAGTGCAAGCAAAAGTATAAAGTACGCCGGTCGCGCCCTCTATCGCATTTACATATGACACATTGTACTGTCAATCATTTGGGTGCGCACGCGCCGCTATATCACCGATAAATCTACATACATATGGCCTGAGTAAAGGGGAAACCCTAATGTCCTGGCACTAAGTGTACAATATTTTTATTACTATGGCATGGAAAACGAGTTGAATACAATACAACTTTTGTAAAATATAGTTATTGATACGTACAATGTGTTTTTTTTACAATTTATGGTATGTGTTAATGGAAATACACCTGTCTTAGTTATATTAAAGTTATAAGAGACTCTGCAGAGGCTGCATTAATTATTTATTCTGTTTAAAAATCTATTGCAAAACAAAACTCGATGTTTTAAATCGATGTTCGAATACGGAGTATAATATAGAAAGAAAGAAAGAAAATATACTTATTTTGAAAAAATACACACATACACAATAATATATATTTAACAAACAATAAAAAATAAAAAATAAAAATAAATTAAGTGGTGTTGTGTGACATCAAAATTGGTCAGCGACTCAGTAAAACACTGTTAACCGTTGACTGGGTAACAGAAATGATTTTCAGTCGCCGCCAATAGATGATGATGATTATGATTAGAATATAAGTCTTCACCTGTTCCATCTATAAATTAAAAATGGTATATAGTGTTGCTATATTTATGAAATATTGAGTGGTATATATAAAATTGCCGTGTGAGATTCTTCAAGAAGGGTCTGAAGAGATTTCTGTTAGATCAGCATCGCGCGAGTTTTTTTTTAAATAATCTTTAGTCATGACCACAGATACAAAGTCTTTCAGTCGCATATATTTTCTTCAGTTTTAATTATTTTTTTTACGTTCGTACTTTTTTTTCGCACTGTCAAGTCTAGTCCAGTCAAGTTTTAGCTTGGCGGCTGTTTCACTTAAACTTTTTACGGACTTATTGGGACAACCTGCGCGGATAAAAGTTTGTATACAAAAAGGACAGTGACAAATATATCAAATGTAAAATCAATCTTCAAACCTTAAGGTCACGAGATGAAATCAGCATTTCGTAATACACCTCAAATCTCATTTACCCACATCACTCAAACCTACACGTTATTTAAGCTAACAAATCGTTTAAAATGCAATAGATTAGCTGACGAGTACAAATACAGTTAAGTGTAATAATAAAATAAAGTTAAATAATAAAATAATGAATAAATAAACAACATATTTTTTTTATTTTTGTTTATACCAATTATAAAAAGACTTGTCCTCACTAAGTGACTGCCTGATTTATCAATACACATACTTATCCTCTAGCGTTTATTTTTAATAGTTTCCTAATTATAAACAGGTTTCCTCATCGTTTTATAATAAAACTAGCTAGTCCCGCGACCTACGTTTCCGAGGGACCTTATCTTCTCCCGGGATAATAGCCTATGTTGATATGATCTAAATGAAATAAGTGCCAAATTTCATTGAAACCCGTTATGTAGTTTTTGCGTTAAAGAGTAACAGACATCATCACATATAAACAAACTTTCAATTTTATAATAATATTAAGATAAGGTATATAAACACCAACACTCTTTATAAATCATAATAAATAAATAAATGTTTTAGCACTGATCAGTGACAGCAAGTGTACTTGCTAGTGTGATGACGATGACCTGTTGCAACCTGTCTATCAACCTACCTCTAATATGGAAAATATTAATCAAAACAACCTAATAGATGACATTATAATTTAGACACTTGGAATTAAAAATGCTCGAATATTTTCTATTCCGATTTCTTGATCCATTTGAGTGAATCTTGTAACTTTAAAGGGTAACAAAATGCATGGAGTCGATATTAATATATTCAAAAAAACACCAAATTTATTTATTTAATAAGGCACAGCAACAGACTACAAAATTATAAAAAATACAAATTATAACAGCAAAAAGAACAAAACTGAATTTTGCACTCCGATAACAGCTGAGCACAGCATTCAATTAAAATTTTCAATAATTTAAAAAAGCAATATAAAATCAAATAAACCTAAATAATATTTATAGTGGCATAACAATTTTCTTACATTACTTTGTATATGTGGAATGACTCTGGAAAAAAAGGTCTAAATCCTTGCAGTAATCGTTGTGATTATTAGGATATTAGACGACAGTCGTTTGCTGACGTAAGCCAATTTTTAAATGATAATATTTGAATATGTTTTACGAACTAGGCCATCTATTACTAATCATGAAGTAGTAAAGTTTGTAAATTTGGATGTAGGAAGTAATCACCAACTATTAATCCAATTTTGTGTATTCATTCAATAATAGAAAGCATTGTATTACATCTGAGTGCTATTTAAACTTCTTTTCATCTCAAGTTTAAATAAACATAAAAAGCCTGTCTGATATAAAGCGTAGTTTATATTTATAAAGTCTTTAAATTACAAAATCATTCGATTTATTTTGTGTTTAGTTTTACTGTTTCTTTTTAATCTTTTTTTTATTCATACCAACAGCTTTAACAAAAAAAATTACAATGTATCTAAAAATTTAAATCTACCGCCAATAACAGGGCCCCATTAAAAAGTTTAATTTAAATTATTTCTTTTAACTAACCACTCAGAAGTGACAAGATCTTAGAGAAAAAAAAAACTTTAAAAGCATCCATTAAAATTTGATTTAATCAAATACTAAATAAAGTTATGATACTGATTAAATTAAATGATCATAAATAAAACCATCATAAATTTAAAAACAAAATATTATTATAAAACATTCCTTCACAGATACTTGAGAATTTCAGACTTTAACACGAATTCGAAAGATTTCTTTTAACTTGCTGATTAATCAAATGAACTGCTATATAGACAAGTAAAGTTTAATAAACTTTATGTTTGGATTATCAAATACAACTTCACAGTTTTTCTGTTCCAAACACAATGACTCATCGATAGCACAATTCTAAGCCTACAATCAACCCATATAAAGCAGACTAAACAGCGCGTAGGCATAATTAGACGTAATGAAGAACGATAATTCTTAGAAGTTATTAGGTTACGCTACTAACTGGAGTTTAGTCATAAAGGTGATGATAGGTCAGTTTTTTTTAATTCTGGATAGGCTTGTGTTTGACCACAATCTCACCATGGTAAGTGATGATGTGGCCGAAGATGGTAAGCACACATAGCCTAGATGGGAACTGACTCTCAAGTGCAGCTGTTGAACACACCTATAGGTGCTTGGCGCTTTGGCCTATCGTATATTCAAGGCGATGACAGCTCAGTGGTAAGTGACGTCGAATACCGCGGCAAAGGTCATGGGTTCGAATCCTACAATGAGCTTGAGCTTTCGGTGAACTGGCTGGCTCCCTCATGTTGAAAATCTGTCGCCAAGCACCTATCGGTGTGTTCAACCGCTGCACTTGAGAGTCAGTTCCCATCTAAGCTTTGCTTACCACCTTCGGCCAGATCATCACTTACCATGGTGAGTTTGCAGTCTGTTTATTATGCAAAAAGTATAATTCTGTATTATGGTATGGCATTAAGGTTTATTTTTGACATGAAAAAATCTATGACAGAACTTAATTTTTTTTATAATTTTAGACTTCACATAATTTTGTTCTAAAACATTTCGTAGGAACCATTTTATTACGGTACTTAAATCACGTAACATTGGCATACAAAATCATCAAAAGGCAGCAAATGACTAAGCATAGACACTCGAAATACTAACAAAATAACGTTAAGTAGTTAATATAAGGAGTTGGACAAAAACCTTTAGCCAGTTATTCGACGCTGTGAGGTGCTAGTTTTGTCACTGTATTTGTGAAACTCTAGACGAGTTCATGATGTATTTTCTCCACTATAGGTAGTGCGTGTAGATCCAAACTCGTGAAAGTCAAAACCATTTGTTCAGTTTAGGCCCTAGAAGGGCATTTATGAAGGTCGAATTACAGAAGTTACCACCGGTTCGGAAGTCAGTCTTCAATTTAAAAGAACCGGCAAGAAACTCAGCAAAATTACATTTTTTTAAATATTTTAGGACCATCTGACTATATTGGCTTTTTTTTTCAAATGTTCAACTTTATTCTTAAACTAAGATTAGTTACCTACATAGTAAGTATCGACATATACATATCGATAAATTATAGTTTTTTTTTTTTTTTTTATGTCACTAGTGACAACGAGGCAGACGAGTCACCTGATGGTAAGTGACTACCGTCGCCTATAGACATTAGCAATACCAGGGGGACTGCCAACGTGTTGTACACCTTATTACAATGCCTTAAGGGCAAGGGCAACTGGCTCTCAAGTGCAACTGCCGGAACACACCAACAGGTGCTTGGCGACAGATTTTCAACTTGAGGGTCGAGTACCACATAGTACCCTACCACCGTGCATAGAATATCGAAAGTGCCGCAACACTAGCGAAAGGACGCACAGTGCAAGACTTATCCTAGTTCTGTTGCCAAACTATACGGTCTTTCTCGACACCGTCTCTTGAGAGCATTGTGCATATCACTTTCGGGTATTTCATCACTTATCAGCAGTTGTATTTGGTGGGAATAATGTTCTTTTTTCTTTTACGAAAAATTGTTCTCAAATAGTTGGCGTGGTTGGTTAACACACTACCTATCGCGCCGCAGGTCGTGGGTTCGATTCCCATCCAGGACAGACATTTGTGTGCATGAACATCCGTTTGTCCTGAGTCTGGGTGTAATTATCTATTTTAAGTATGTATTCACAAAAAAAAGTTGTATATGTAGTATATCAGTCATCTGGTTTCCATAATACAAGCTCTGCTTAGCTTGGGATCAGATAGCCGTGTGTGAACAAATGTGCCAGGATATTTGTATTTTGTTCATCAGTTGTAATGATGATTCTTTAGTAAATAAAAACGTTACCTGACTTGCAATTTCCATCACACAAAGGGACGAAGCATATCTACCTGCTTATGTATATAATATTTGTATTTGAACAACAGATATTGGTTGGATACAAAGTGCAGTACCTTTTAAATTAAACACGCGCCTCAAACTAAAACCGCATAACTCCATATTTGTCAAAAGTATATTCCAATAAACCGGTGAGTAATCGTTCATTAACATAACCAGGTGAAGGGCGTGTCTGTACGTCTGTCTGTTTGTTTTCATTGTTCTCTTCACTTCATAAATCATACGTGATTCATTTGGCGAAATATCTTATTAATAATAGGCTTATTTCTTGTCTGTGTTATTGAGTTAACTTTGAAATATATATCCCACCAAAAACATAAATGTAAAAAAGGAGAGCCAAGTTCAATACAAAAATTATTCTCTGCTGTGGGCTTCGCCGCAAAAAGAATGGAGATCTGAGATTGAGTGCCAAGTTCTATGCAAAATCCAAATATGTAGTCTAAGGGCTAACTTGGCTGGTTTTCCCATACGAATTATTATTAAGTACCTACTTTTACACAGTTTAGTTTCTACCAGCAAGCCAAATTTTCGGAATAATAAAATAAGAACCGAAAGGTAACAGGTTTAGAACATGCGAAGGCTATATAATTCGTATGGGAAAACCAGCCAAGTTAGCCCTTAGACTACATATTTGGATTTTGCATAGAACTTGGCACTCAATCTCAGATCTCCATTCTTTTTGCGGCGAAGCCCACAGCAGAGAATAATTTTTGTATTGAACTTGGCTCTCCTTTTTTACATTTATGTTTTTGGTGGGATATCATTACTTTTTGTAGGTAAGTTCGCTCGGCCACGTTCGCGTCAACGGTACGATTCGGTTGTCACAGCGCCCCACCAGCCCCGCCCGCGCCGCTCCGGCGTCACTCGGCGCGCGCGCGTCGTGTATATACCAAAAATCTAAATGCCTATTATTTCATCATTATTTATGAGTAGGTAATGATTTTACACTATTGATGTGCGCTAAATATAAAAATAATAATTAATCCCAGTTAATAACGTAGGTACCCTAAGTAATATTAGGTATTTATGTTAAGCGTTCATAATAGAATCTAATTATTTAAAAATTGCCAGTTTTTTATTTATTCCTTTGTATTCATCTAATTACCTATCTGCATACCAAATTTTAACTCTCTAGGTCATCTGGAACTGGGTTAGAGTTTTGGTCTATAGGTCAGTCAATGATAAAAATCAGGAATTTCGGACATTAATATCTAAATAACCGTTTGAGATAAGCTTATGAAATTTAGAACACGTATGTATCTCGCAAGTCTCAATATATGAGCCAAATTTGATACGTTTATGTAAAATAGTTTTTGATTTATGAGGGGGTCAAAAGTGGCTCTAAATGGTTCGTGTAATATTACACACGGTGCGGCTCGCCAGTTCTGTTTCTTGAACTTGGCTTGACACGCTCCCGCGTGTCTAGATTCACACCCAGACTCGGTAAACAAGGCGATGATAGCTCAGTGGTAGTGACGTCGGATACCGCGGCGAAGGTCGTGGGTTCTAATCCTACAATGGGCTTGAGCTTTCGGTGAAGGAAAACATCGTGAGGAAACCATAGCACAGTGGTAGGGTACTTTGTAGTACCCGACTGGCTGGCTACCACCCTCATGTTGAAAATCTGTCGCTAAGCACCTGTTGGTGTGTTCCGGCAGTTGCACTTGAGAGCCAGTTGCCTTTAAGGCATTGTAATAAGGTGTACAACACATTGGCAATCCCCTTGGTATTGCTAATGTCTATAGGCGACGGTAGTCACTTACCACCAGGTGACCCGTCAGCTTCGTTGTCACTTGTGCTATAAAAAAAATAAAGCATTTTCATGTACACAAATATTTATCCTGGATGGGAATCGAACCCACTACTTTTGGCGTCAATCTATCACCAAGTACAGTAAATAAGGATCTCCAGCAAACAAACTTATTATTGATATGAAACCCGACTCGTATCTCACACGAACAAAATGTCATTAGTCACCAACTAATATGTCGCAAAGTGTATGTTCAATATAAGGGTGGCATTTGTTAGGCGCGTGTTGATACATTGCGCGCGCACACGATGCGACCGAGAGCATTTGTCGTGAACTAAACACGGCTCACCTTTACACAAGGACGGTGTGGACGAGAGTGAGCTATGAAAGTATAGAATTATAAGATTTACGATAACTTGTAATCATTGTAAACTAACATTTAATAAATAAACATTGTTATTTTATTATTTGTGCATTTAGATTAATTACATAATAAAAATTATGTAGTAAAAATAATTAAGTGGTGAATTCCTACCAGTCTGTTCAGATTTCAGGTACCTTGGTTCCCTGATCCAAAACGATGGATATAGAGGTAGAGGAAGGTCGAAGAAGGTATGGATGGACTGTGTGAAGAATGATATGCATATGAAAGGTGTGAGTACGGAGACGACTAGTGATAGAGCGGAGTGGAAGAGGAAAACATGTTGTGCCGACCACACCTAGCGTGGGATAAGGAAGAGAAGAAGAAGACATAATAAAAATTATACTATATAAAATCAATAAAAAAAAACTAATATTATAAATGTGAAAAGATAAAAATGCATTTATTGGACACATAATGACAAAAATAAATAAATAATAATGTCATTTATTTTCCAGAAACATGGTAAATACATTGATCTTAAAGAAAAAATATAATAATATACATTCAGGTCTTTCATGTTTTGCCATGATGATAGCGTGCAAATATAGTATGTATATAGAAAAGAAGTAAATAAGACATTATGTGCATTATGTGGGTCCAAATGGCCCCAGCTCAGCGTATGCTGCAGAGAGATATAGAGATTAGCCGATACAAGGAGACATTTTAAAAATTGCTTTGTTATAAGTACCTTTTAATATACACACTTTCATAACCACTTAGTAAAGCTGATATTTTAACATTACAGACACTTCCATTTTAACTATTTATATAGATTAAAAAAAGTTTGCTTTTTATCAAAATAATATTGGAACGAAGTTCCTTATCGCGCGTTGTGAAAGGGGGCTAGACGGAAAAAAATCTTACGAAAAATTGTGTGGCGTGCGCATGTTTCTCTGTCTGTCTCTCTCTCTCTCTCTCTTATAGAAAGCAAGCCAGATATTTTCAAAAGATTTTTTTTTATATATATATATATATATATATATATATATACTCTCTCGTCTTATATAACTTCGTTCCATCCGGGTGTCCCTTGACACCTCTCAAGTTTTTTTAGCTAGGTTTTTTTAACTTTTACTGTGATAATTTGACAATAGCAAATATCACCGTGTTGCATAACACCATTCCTGTGTAAGGGCGACCGCACGCATCGCGAGTGACGGATGCGCTCGCACCACCCATCCACCCAGGTGTCACCGTACCTATCGACCGGTCATTTTTATGCCGCACGTCGTGTGTGCGAGACCTTTGACACTGGCAAGCTATGGCTCACCATTGCCATGGGAATTGCTAGTAGAAGTTGTAGAGAATGAATGACATGTTGCATTGATTGTAGCAGTCAGGGTTGTTATTGAATAAAATAATATTACTTTGGTTACTTATTTTTAACACTATCCGTGATTAATGAATACTACACTTTCAGTGTAAGTTTTTTTCGATGATAGCTCAGTGGTAGTGACGACTGATACAGCGACGAAGAGCGTGGGTTCGAATCCTAATTTGAGTTTGAGCTTTCGGTGAAGGAAAACATCACGAGGAAACCATAGCACGGTGTTGGTACTTTGTAGTAACCGACTGGCTGGCTACCACCCTCAAGTTTGAAAATCTGTGACCTATCGGTGTGTCCGACAGCTGCACTTGAGAGCCAGTTCTCATCTGAGCTTTGTGTGTGTCATGATTTTTCTGTTTATCGTATGATTTTAGAGCTACTTTATCTTAAAATAATAATTTATTGATAAAATTAAATAAAAGTATCAATTTCAAAAATGGCAACACCGTCATTAAAAGTATTCCATAAAGTAGTGATGAAAAAAGAAGGAAAGATGGCGATGGAAGGGGGAGCGTTTTAGCGAATGGATAGCAGAGCCGTAGCTCGGCATTCTAACTCCGGCAGCTGAAGTTAACAATAGTAGGGTGAAACCTCTGCCCAAACTACATTCTTCACATTAGTTTGTTAGATCTTCATTTATACAACATGTGCTTATCACTTTCGACTACATCATCACTTATCATGGTGAGATTGTGGTCAAACACAAGCTTATCCAAAGTAAAAAATGGTTAGTACATAATAATTATGAAATGTGTTTATAAAAAGTTCTGTATATAAAATGATATAAAACGTTGACAGTTACAATATAAAATCATATTTCCAATACAATTTACACTTAAGAGCACGTCAATTCAATTGTTTACCGTTTTGTGAGCCATACAACCTTTTCCGGGAGAGTGGAGGTGAAGGTAGGTACTTGCAAAGGATCTGATCGTAAACACTATTTTAGTTTCCAGAGATATATGTAATGTAATGTACGACGGTTATTATTGCAGTAACAATATATTTGTAGTAATAAAGATCAGGTTTACTTGAGGCTTAGTGCATGTGACAAATTCTTAGGTCCGTCTTTATGACAGTGCAGTAACCCTCATAGATAGAGTCTTCACATCTATTGACAACAATTCTTAAAAATAACTTATTTACTTGATTGTGAAGATTGACAACTTGACTTAGATAGGACGGTCGTCCCAAATACTACATAAATTATTCAATAACTTTAAGTTACGCTCGAAATTAGGATTACTAATTTTATGTTTAATCAATACTAGAAATAAGCACAAACTTGTAACCTCGGCTTATAGACTCCATAAAGTGCAAGACACATTTTTAGGACTGGGTGCACGCTTCTATAATAAGATACCATCTACACTGTTGAATTTGCCTATACATAAATTTAGGAACGTGAAAGTGCAGGCCGCATATACCGTCATGCCGCTCTTAATGACTCTATCCGCCGAGCACTTGCCACCGCCGCTGTTCCAGCAAGACTGGAGCCCAGTGGCCTCTCCAGGGATGATGGCAAGAGACCGGATGGAGTTACTCTGGTGCCGTGGAGGTTAGGTCGCGCCCTAGTATGGGTAGATACATTGGCACCCTCACATATCCCATACACGCGCAACGGAGCAGGTGCGGCAGCAGAAAAGGCGCAGACCCTCAAGCGTCGCAAATATTCGCGTCTAACTGAGGACTATGAATTTGCGGCGCTCGCGGTAGAAACCATGGGCCCGTGGTCATCTGATACCAAAGTTGTTATCGAAGACATAGGCAAACGTTTGGTCTTGGTCTCTGGGGACTTGAAAGCTAAAGACTTTTTCGCCCAGAGGCTAAGCTTAACCGTTCAGCGGGGTAACGCCGCTAGTATCATGGGTACCATGGAACATTTAGAAAATCTTTTACTGTGAATATATATTTTTATTTAGATTAAAATTACTTATAATGAGTTTATTTAATTAATGATTGTGCTGATTATATAATATCTGTCTTTACATATATTTATATCTAAACTAATATATAGATTAAAAACGGAACGTGTTAAGAATGTTTTAGTACAGAAGGCGTACTATCATATTAACGAATATTTAAATGACGACAATGCTTGGGTGTAGCGCTCGCTCTTGCAGGACATACATTTATGTAATAATTCTAAGTTTGTTTTGAAAAGAGTAATTGCTGAGTTTATTGCCGGCTCTTCTCAGCAAAAGCAACCTTCCGAATCGTGCATTAGAGTCATTAGAGTCATTAGAATCTGACAATTTATAAGCGCCTGTGAAGACCTATTTAGATGAATAAACATTTCATTTCATTTTATGTCACAAAAAAAATTCTTCAGAATTTTTTTTCTTTGGATAACCTTGTGTTTTACCCCAGTCTTACCATGGTAACTGATGATGTAGCCGTAGGTGGTAAACACACAAATCCTAGAAGGAAACTGACTCTCAAGTGCAACTGTCTAAACATACTGATAGGTGCTTGATGACAGACTTTCAACTTGAGGATGGTAGCCAGGCAGTTGAATAATACAAAGTACCCTACCATCGTGCTATTGTTTCCTCGCGATGTTTTCCTTCACCAAAAGCTCAAGCTCATTGTAGGATTCAAACCTACGACCTTCGCTATTTAACGTCATTCACTACCAATGAGCTATCACCGTAATTAAAAAAATTTTTTAGAAATTCATCAATTTTGTATTATTATTATGTAAATGTCTTTTAAAAAGAAAATAAATTGCCTTGCCGAATTTCTTGGCGGAGTCTTCCTAATGAACTGATGGTAGAGTCAATTGTAACGTTCATAGCACCTTACCAGGGCCTAAACTTAATAAATTAGTTTTGAGTTCGAGTTTAAGTTTGTTAGGATATTTTTTGGCAGGCAAAGATCACTGCCGCCTGTGGACTTTTGCTAAGGATTGTTAACTAAAGGCATTTATTCAGAACTCCTTGTAGCGCTAATAAACAATAATAGACTACTAAACAGCCCAGATTAATAAAATAGACGAACAAAACAAAACATGTTTAAACAACTCCAAGATCCAAGATCTAGTCATCTCAACACTGATAATTTTAGATCGTGTTAACTCGAATATCAATAATAACACGCCATCGCCATCCCATGAGAATCGATTACTATCGGTGCGGCCACTCGAATATACCGATACGAATGTAACATTATATTCGTCGCGATAAACGATTGTTTCGATTTATTCGAGTTAATATAATCGGACAACTGTTGCGGAGATCACGGTTTATTTTTGACGTTTTTGTGTTAATTGCTATTTATTTTCGGTACCTTACAAATTAATTCGAGTCTTTAAAATGTTGAACTTTTAAACTTGTTCTACTATGCCATAATGACATGAGTTTCTTGTCTGAGTCTCCTCAGTTTAAGTGTATATTGAACCGGTGGTAGAGTCAATTGTAACGTTCATAAGTGTCTTGCCAGGGCCTAAACTAAATAAATGAGCCTAAACTGAAATGTATTTGAGTTGTTTTTATTTTGAGTATTATTAGTAGTGTTGGCCACTGATCAAAATTCAACCATAATTTTAATAGGATTTTTTTTACTGATTAAACGAAAGTTTGTCAATTAGCTAAAATTGGTTGACAAAATAGAGGGTCCTCTATTTTGTCAACCAATTTTAGGTTAGATGTTTTTTTCATGTGTTAAAATCATCATTTATTTAACACTCCAGAAGTCTCATAAGCAGGCAGTTGAATCATGGTAAGTGACCACTGCCGCCAATAAAAATTAGCAAAACCAGGGGGATTGTTAATAAGTTTCAGACCTTTTGCAATGCCTTGAAGGCAACTGATATCAATATTCTTATGAAACGGAATCAAAAAGTTCGATTTACTTAAAAAGGCATAAATTGGAAACCATAGTGCGGCATATGCGCGTGCGCCACAAACTTCCGCAACACACGACAACGTACGTTATTACAATCACACTTTATTAGTAGTCATATCGAATGAATCCGTGAAACACTATACGATGCAATAATTATCAAAAAATATGTATTAGGACCGGTTTGCTTGATGCGTTTTGAGGCGGCGACAAAACGCAACATTTTAACGGAATTTAGATTTCATAAAAATAAAAATTGCTTTTATTTGTCCCATTCTTATTTTAATTACTCAGCCATTATGTACTTACACGTAAAAATATGCAATAATAAAAAAGGTACATTGCTAGACAAAAAATATGAGACAAGGTATAGTCCACTTTCCTCGTCAGTCTGTTTATCCGCGAACTCCTCCTAAACTTCCGAAAGGTTTATATGTACAATACATGCATTATATACATATTATAGTAAACAAAACCGACAATTTCGATGATTTGTAATGTGATGTCGTTCAACAAAGCTAGCAGGAGACGGTTAGTTAATAATAAATATAAAGAAAATAAAACTAAAAAGTATTTATGCAAAATGTTTATTGTATTGCAAGTCCTAATAGTTAGTAAATAGCGAGTGATATCAATCGCCTGACAATATCTTTGCAAGGCACAACGATTACTCAAAGAGATTACATGCGATTGCGACGCAAGCAACGTCGACAAATCGCGCTGTGGAACAGGTACCTTAACCGGCGCGGGCGATGCACGGATCGCAGTGCAACCTGCCCCTTACCCATAAATTAGTGTATTTAATTATTAATTTCTTTAAGTACGATATAAGATATATTTGTGCCTGACTGCGACTGCCCAGGTCATATGTAACGCTAACAATTTTATTTCTTTTATAGTTTGTACAGTGTAATAATGGTGTAGAGAATTTGAATCATTGCATTTTTATTAAAAAAAAACTTGATGTCCCCCGTGGTTTGACCAAGTGATCTTCTCTTTTCTCGGGAAGTAAGTATCCTATGTCATTTTTTTTTTTTTTTTTTTAACACACATAAGTTTACGTTTGACCACCATCTCGCCTGATGGTAAGCGACGATGTGGCCGAAGATGAAGTACGCAAACTTAGAAGATACCTGATCACCCTGACCTTGAATAAATCCAGGTTATATTTCTCAGGAAACAAGGAAGCCGGCAGATTGTTCCATTCCTTGGCAGTACGGATCAGGAACGTGGAGTCAAACCGTTTAGTACGTGTCCAAGGAAAATCCACAGTGTACGGGTGGTAGTGGGCGGTCTTTCTACTTGTCCTGAAGTAAAAAGGGGATGGAGGGATAAGGTCGTACAGCTCTGTAGCACATTCTCCGAAATGTATCCTGTAGAAAATTGACAGACTTGCTACCTTCCGGCGGTGTTCCAGGCTATGAAGTTTTTTAGCAACTAGCTTGTCGTCACCAATAAGTCGAATAGCCCGCCGATCTATCGAATCAAGAATTCATTCATTCTCCAAAGTCTCACCTATCTCTGTATCAAAATACATAAAAATCGGTTTAGGCATGAAAAAGAAAAACAGACACCACAATCTCACCATGGTAAGTGACGATGTGGCCGAAGGTAGTAAGCACACATAGCCCAGATGGGAACTGGCTCTCAAGTGCAGCGGAACACTGTAGGATTCGAACCCACGACCGTCGCCGCGGTATCCGACGTCACTGCAACACATTATACATTGCAACTACGCAAATTATTATGATAATTATTAAAAGCAAGCTTTTCAATATAAGCCTATTCTAAGCACTAAAAATGAAGTCCCTGTTTAACATCATTACTCTACAACCGAATCGTATGGTCGGCCGGTGAATGCAGGCGTCTCCGCGATCGTACCATAAGATAACTCGTATAAACATTATAAATTATATTTATTACATTATATTTGGAACCGAACGATATTTGTTTAATTCTATCAAACATGGACGTGGCCACGCCCTCGGCGAAAGCGATACAAAATCGATTTTGTTTGAATTAATCGATTCGACTTTTGATTTATTTATCTATTGACAGACGATTAGGTTTCAGCACTTTATATGCATTGGTAGATATTGATTTGATACGGGTTATTCTAAAATAAAAACTATGTTGCTTCTAGCCATAATATCCTACTAATTGTGTGTGTGTGTTTGTTACTCAACATTGAAACGGCTAAACGAATTTTCATGAGGTTTTACATTCACGTACATTAAGTCCTGGGATAGTAGAGTACTTTGCGTCTCGGGAACGTGGGTATTTAATTAAAATTTTCAAAAAACATTAAAACTGCCGCAGCTAAAAAATTCAAACCTACCAATTCTTGGCACTGATAAGTAAATTAGAATTAACCATAGAGGTTAATTCTAGCGGTTCAGAGCGGTATTGATGCCCGAGTGCAGTTGGAAATTCCTTTCTTCTTTACGTATCTTTCGCTGTGGCATAGCGAGCAACTCTAATTTAACAATAAAATTTATGAATATCTGCCCTTTCACATGATTCTGGAATGAATCATAATGCTATGTTATTTAAGGTAGCGAGCACACTTGACAAGCAGTAGCGTATTATCCAAACAGTGAGTGTTGACAGTGCATTAAGTAGCACGGTAGCGCGTGTTTACTTTGCGGCGACGGCGCGGGCGCAAGGCGGGAACTCGAAATTCCAATTCGTTGAAATAAAATCATTGATCAATTTATTTTAGGACTTTTTTTTTTATTAAATACCCATTAATAAAATAAAAAGACGTCCTAAAATTAAGTGTAGAAAAAATGGTAGTAAATAGGCGTGATATAAGGCTCAATTTTCAATGATCAGATATGCGGTATCTATCAGGATAATTCAAATTTGGAACAGTTTTTGCATGGAGTTTTATTCAATGATTTCAAAAATCGGCCAAAACTCTAGGTCCTTCTCTTTCTGATACAAATATTTTAGTCTAAATTAAAAAAATGAATATCTCTAATTTAATAAAATATGAATCACATTTTTTTATTGAATCATAAATACCAACCTCAGCTATCAAAAACAAAAAAAACATGAGTGTTCTCACACAAACATAGTTAAAGAGAGAGCGCGAGCGTACCAGGGCGACAGTTCCGTCACAGAAATTTGTCATACCGACCGCTGGACAAATATTTGGCGTACATTGTTTGTCGTGGCGTGTAGGGCGCGGGTAAAAGGCGTGACGATACGCTACACGCTACACGCTACACGCTACACGCCCCGCTTCAGCTTATGCCGTGAAATACTTATCTAATACACTTTGCGCACTTTAAAGGATTGCACTTACGTATAATGGTATACATCTATTCAGCTATTACTGTTTTTTTTATGTCACTAGTGACAACGAGGCAGGCGGGTCACCTGATGGTAAGTGACTACCGTCGCCTATAGACATTAGCAATACCAGGGGGATTGCCAATGTGTTGTACACCTTATTACAATGCCTTAAGGGCAAGAGCAACTGGCTCTCAAGTGCAACTGCCGGAACACACCAACAGGTGCTTGGCGACAGATTTTCAACTTGAGGGTGGTAGCCAGCTAGTCGAGTACCACATAGTACCCTACCACCGTGCAAAATCATCATACTGTACCATCTTCACACAAAACTACTGGAACAACCTTGAGGAGTGCAGATAAGCAAGACTTGCTATTCCTCAACTTAATCCAAGGCTCTCCAGAGCACTTCTAGCGCGCTAACAGGTCACGGCAGTTTTAACATGAGGGCAGAAGAAACAGCCGCCCACGTTCTGCTGGAATGCGGCGGGGTGGCCGCATGCCGGGCAAACTACCTGGGTAACCTGGGTAGTCTCAGGGAGGTGGTCAGCAACGCCAAGGCGCTGGCAAGCTTTCTTGAAGAGATAGGATGGCTGGAGTAACCCCAACCAATCACTCTCCGACGCAAAAAGTATAGTTTCCATCGAGAAGTAAACAACCTCACTACCCATAATAACAAGATACTTAAGAAAATTATTTTAATCTTAATATTTAAAGATAAAGATTTGGATGGAAATACAATGAGTGATTCACATATTCTGCCAGTGTTGGCATGCAAAAGTAAAATGTCGCAGCTCGCAGGCATGCTCGTGAGTACATACATCAAACTAACAAAATATTAGAAAATTGTTTCAATTATATTTGTACAAATTATTAGTTATTATTAAATGTCGTCATTACTTATATATTATGTCAAAAGCTCTTTAACTGAGTAAACATTTCTCTCCCCTAGCCATGTCTGAAGCCTAGATTTAAAATATTAATTGGTAATTTAGTGACGTCAATAGCTTATCTACTATATAAAAATAAGTCGGGTTTTCCTTCCTGACGCTATAACTGCAGAACGCACGAACCGATTTCCACGGTTTTGCATTCGTTGGAAAGGTCTCGGGCTCCGTGAGGTTTATAGCAAAGAAAATTCAGGAAAAATTCACAAAAAAAAGAATAATGAAGAAAATTATTTTTGTCATACATTTTGTATAGAACGACGTTTTGACATGTCTCGAGATCGGACTGACAGATGGTTTAGTTTCACAATTGGTGGCGCTGGAATCGGGTTTTAAGTTTTATTTTCAGGGCAGGACAACGTCTGCCGGGCCCACTAGTCTATTATAAATTAGTATACACATTGCGTGACAGTTATTTAAATACAGCATATCATCTTATATCGTTGAAACACAAATATGTATCTCAATTACTTGTTAAAACAGATCATATCTGCGACACTGTGTAATCTATGCGATGCGTACACGCACGTCGCGACGCGAAGTGCCGTAAAAAGCTATTCAACATACCTGTAATATTTCCAACGATTTTTTGTGCCTTAGCGCAGAGACAGACGTATACGTATACTTTATATAATTTGTACTTGTATATAATTTTTTTTTATAATATCGAAAATTGTGGACACATTTTTGGAAAATATACCGTGCTAACTATCCCCGGCGGATTCAACCGCGACCCCGTGGGATCTTATCTTTTCCCGGGATAAAAGTATTTATGCTATTTCTTATATACGGATATAATTTATCTGTAAATAAGAAACCTTGCCGATCGGCAGCAGCGGCAGCCTCGAAGATGTTTTTTATGTATTGTAATTGTACATTTGCATGTATATTTTGTACATTTGTTGTAAATATTAAATGTTTTTTTTTTTTTTATTTATCTGTAAAAGATATTTACAACAAAAATACAAACTATAATATATAAAAAACTTCCTCGAGGCTACCGCTGCTGCCAGCTGCAAGGTTCCCAGCAGGCTGGCAGCGTTTCCTCTTTGGATGGCCAGACTGATGCGTTGGCGGAAAAAGCTCCCCGCCCGCCCGATATTTGAAATGTACTATTTCAAATATCGTCTTGTTTGGCGGATATAGTTCTAATAGAGATTTATGTGTTTTGTTTTAGTTATTGCTGTTGTCTATTAAATATAATTGAAAAACAGAGAGACGAAGTTAATTTCGCATTAATAATATTAAAGTAGGATGTAACCAACCTTAAGTCCCGCCCGATTCAACATATGTTTCTAGCTTTTTATCTGGAGTTTGTCCGTAAACGTCAATCTAACAGTAATTTAGATTGCAGCTGGGTTTATGCGATTCCAAAATAATGTAGTTCTGATACAGCTGTACAATGGTATCCGTGGCGCCTTAGTGTTGTGAAAGTAGTTTAACACCTGTGAGGTGCAGACGAGCGGTTTAATGGAAAAATGAAAATATTTTTAATTTAAATAGGTCTTTCCAAGCACTTATGAATAGTCTTAACTCTAAAGCATGGTTTGCTAGGTCGCTTTTGCTGAGAGCCGCAGTTAACTCAGCAATTACTCTTTTTCAATAATAATTTATTTAGCCTCACTGATAATATTTGCGTATTATTACTGCAAAAAAATAATAATGTCTGTCCGGGATGGGAATCAAACCCACGACCTGCGGCGTGGGTAGTGTGTTAAGTGTTAAGCAACCACGACAACCAGACCGTAAAATATCAAAAAATAATTAGTGTTTTCGCGAGTTCATTTTAGTTAAAAGCAGACATACGAACTGGCGGTTTTGTAGTTTAGACTTCATTGGTAGTCCAAGCCAGGCCAGTGGCCCGGGCCTAAACTGAATACTGCTTTAACCTATATCCAATTAAAAACAGTGGTATTTTATTCATGTATATTTTAAAGTTAAAAGAAAGCAGACAAGATACCTTAGTATGTCCTGATTATAGCGTACCTGTCTATGGGCAGTATCAATACCAAACTTTTTTTGCCACAACTTCTGAGTGAAAGAAAGACCATAGACTACAAAACCTGGCGTAGCTTATACTTTACAAATACACGCAGCGATTCCAGCTCGTCTGCAACGTCAATTTGGCGGAAACGCCCGACTATCATCGTAAAAGTGACATCGTACACATGGAATGACACCATAAAGTGAGTGATCGCAAGTGGGTGTTTATTGAGTCGTGATATTCAACACTGTTTTATGCATGATTGGGCTACATTCGTGGCCTTATTCAGAAGCTAAGGAAAATCATTTTAACTTTTGACTTTTTTTTATAAACACAAGCCTAACCATTTTTAATATTTCTAAGCCTTCATTTTTAAGCCTTCCATGTTTAATAAATAAAGTATTTTTTTAGTATTACTATTATTTTTAAATAAAGAACTTTTGTAAAATGTCACGCTTTTAGATTGGTTTAGGCTATGCTTTGTCTATGAGTCAGGAGGTTTATTAAGTAGAGATTTACTCAGTTCAGTACAAAATATTGTTTAAAGAAGAAGTTCCTTAATGTTTCCTTTAGATAATTACCATTATATTCTATTGTCATTTCTACTTTACTACCTTTGATTCTTCCCAAATGTCATCTGATTCCTAAGCCCTGTTTTAACTTATTTTGGTATGAGTGACAATGAGTTCTTTTTTTTATTATTATTATTCTCTAGGTTTGCGTTTGACCACAATCTCACTTGATCTTAGGTGATGATGTGGTCTACGATGGTGCACGCTTACCTAGAAGTAACCTGTTCATCTGCAAGACGATTGTGAAACCTACTCGGTATCGCAATGGGTTTAAAATGTTACTTTTAATTCGATTATTGGTTTGAATTTAACCTGTCAGTTCTTTCTTGGGACAATCGGGGTTTCAGAGTCCGCACCACTTGGTTCTCAAATGAGACAATCGGGACGATGACATTTACTTGAAAATTTGGCGCGAATTTTCAAATTTTTAAAACGGTGCGCGAGTTGACGATTTGTTTGACAGGTTAATGTCGCGAGTCAACAGATTAAGTATTTCATAATGTGTAACTTTGTAACAATATTCCGTGTATTTATTTCAGATTCGAAAAGCCTTAATTCATTCCAATTTTGAGTTTCAAAAGTCTAATTTGAAATGGATTAAGTTATCAAGTAGATTTACAATTAACCTGCTGTTCACCAGTCAAACATTCTGACAGAGAATCTTTATAAAGATTCTAATACGTAAACGTTCTAATTTCAATATAACAATAATACAAAAATAACTCATTGCCACTTATGAAAAAAACAAAACGAAGGCCTACAAAATTTAATGCCTCCGACACATTTTCGATGGCACGTTGCAAAAAAAACGACTACACAAAAAGCGTGACTTTAGCACCCGTATTTTCTTTGATACAAAAAACTCCAGCGACATTTTGTCCCAAGTTTGTGTTATGTTTTTGAGATAATATAAAAAGAAATGCCTCCAGGACGATACGGTAGTGAGCCCTTTTTCTTTCATATATATTTTTGCGTTTTTTTGTTCAAATGTACACGTCGCTCGTATTTGCATACAATGCCTTCGGGTGCAATATGCTTTCGCTAATGTTTCGTGCTCCTTGTAGAGTGAGAAAGATGTATTGAGTATATTTCAATAAAAGGCTTAAAGTGGCTGGAATGTTGTGGAAATTACATACAAATCAACAACAGTATAAATACCAACGTAACTGCCAATCGCGCTATTCAAGTTACCCATTTTCTAATATACGCGTGCTGTCCTCCAAAAATTCAAGAGTTCATTGTTATATTTAAAAAAAAAACAAATAGACATAAAATAATCAACATCAAACAATAACATCTCCTAACCTCAAAACAGTGTCACAAATCGACTATACCTATTCCAAATTCATTGACTTTTCCCATCACAAAAACCAAGCTGAAACACCACTAATAAATTCAAATCACTACTTTATTGCGAACGCATAAGAGTGATATTTCTATGAAATATTCTTTCGCCGACGTATAAATAAGGTTGTAACATCAAAGTCACCTAAAACCGTTGACCTCCGACCGAAGCTGCCTCACAAATACGTTTACAAAAGTTTCTCTCCGACAGTTATATGTGCATAAACTGATTTACATACCGTTTGCATGTTAAAATAGTTGAAAAATGTCAAAAGATCAAACAGACCTATGTTTGAGTGATCATAAGGAAGAGCCGAGTGTAATATATTTCAGCCTCAAACCGTCTTCTTGCAAACTAAGGTCTTCCTTATTGATGCATTACTATGACAACATGTGTAATGTGTTGACATTTCCATTCTATAAAATCTGTAATTCCTTTTTAGTTTCCTTTTTGTTTTTTACTTTTGGATAAGCTTGTGTTTGTACACAATTTTACCATGGTAAGTGATGGCCAAAGGTGGTAAGCACATAAAGCCTAGATTGGAACTAGCTTTCAAGAGCAGCTGTCAGAACACACAGATAGGTGCTTAGTGACAGATTTTCAACTTGGTAGCCAGCCAGTCGAGTACCTACTACAGAATACCCTACTGTGCAATCCACGGTTTAATTCACGATGTTTTCCTTCACCGAAATCTCAAGCTCGCCTTTCGCGGTATCCGACGTCACTACCACTGAGCTATCATCGCCTAGGTTTTAGCCTAGACTTCAGTTTAGAATAATCTAATTATAGAATTACCTAAGTGTGGAAACTATAGCAAAGCAACCAGTTGGCGTCAAGACATCATTGGTTAAAAAAAGATATACAGTACATTGGCAATCCCCCTGATATACCAATGTCTATAGGCCATGTTAGTCACTTACCATCAGGGGGGGTCCCCTTTGATAGGCGGGTGCGGGTATTAAACAATATTAGATATTCATTTGACTAAAACATGTATAGTATAGTATATTTGTAATGTTTATTCCTATTTTATTCTCTTTTGTTATTATATGTTGCAAAATTTATATATATATATATATATATATATATATTTTACCGTATAGTGTAAGCTTCCGTTTGTCTGTTGGTGACGTCTCGCTCACGTTCCGGTCCCAACGGAAGAGCAGCGTTAGTTTATAATCAACTAGCACTATGCTGAGCTGGGACCGTTTTGTGGCAATATAATCTATTTTTTTTATTTTTACTCTTATCGTTTTTTTTAATTAGTTTTTATTTTGTTTTGTATCATATCAAATTTTGTATTATTTTTTTATTATTTTTTGCCACAAATAAATTTATTTTCTTTCTTCTTTCTTTCTATACAAAATGTCCCAGAAAACAATGATTGTATGTAACCAGCATCACCTCGCGCCTTACATTGTTTGACACTCGCGTCTAGAACAAACTCCGCGGTTGAATATTCATAAAGACTATGGTATTTGAAAAATTGACGTAAAATTTCACACAAACAAACGGAAAAGGGTTGTGGATTAGAGATCCGCATTTAAAAATAATTTAAGGATCATGATTATACTTTTTCTTGAAAAATAATGGCAAAGATTATGCCTGAGATTTTAGTTTAAAAAAATCATGAAACCACAGCACGAAGGTAGGATTTGGCGCTTGGGGCCACTTCAAATTCATTTTCTTGCTAATCACACTATTCTTAATTTAAATTTATTGAAAATTATTTTTTAACTTTTAGTTAGATTTTCTACAAAAGCGTGATTTTTAGTTTTTTTAAACTATTAATTTTTCATCTGTGTATCAACGAAGAAGTTGTTTTTTGTTGAGTATCTTATCTGTTGACGAATTTTAGTGTTCACAATAAGGTTTTTTTTTAAATTAACCTTAAGAAAATGATTTCGACCATTATGCGAACATTAGCTAAATTAAAAGCTAGTAAAAAGAAGCTGATAAAGACGATAGCAGGAAAACTATGGACAAGGAAAGCACTAAACCGAGAAGGGTGGAAAGCAATGGAGGAGGCCTTTGCCAATGTTGGGCAAACAGACCAAGTTGTCGATGTCATCGACTCAGCAAAGTCGTAAACTTATGTTTGTTACTTGTAATTTAATTATCTTTTTTGCGTCTGAATAAAGGCTATTATTATTATTATTAAAAAGAAGCTGACTTGAAATGTCACTCAACTGTACGGAACCAAGAGCCGATAAATTCAAAGTATGTTCTAACTGGGATATTTTATATAAACACGCTTGCGTATACGTATTTTAGGCGCCGTTGTCGAATGAATTTGGTTAAATTTAAATATTTCCATGCATTTCATCCCGTGTTGTCACATTTACTATCCATTCTTTGGACTTTCGTAATAAAAGCTAAAATGTGTTGTATGCGGTTGCGTGAACTACGGGTCAAGGGTTCAAATCAATTCATCATTGTGTTTATTGCTTTTAGATCACTATTTTTTTTTCACTTGTTAAGTACACGGTTGTGTCTTTGTAATAATTTTAGACTTTAAGTGAATACAATTTATTGTAGCTTAGTGAGTTGAATTGATTTGAATGAGTGTGAATGAATCCTGTTTGAAAAGTAAAAAATAACTAATTTTAATCTCATTATAGCTCTGTCTAATACATAACATAAGAAATAGAATGTTAGTCCAATATTGGATCACATTCTAAACAGATCTCAAATAAATAAATAGATTGACTTGGCCATCGCATGAAAATACAATGTTCACAAGTAAAACATAATATATTAAATTAAATTAATTTTTTTCTGCGATTGCCAAGTCAATATATTTATTTCAACATAAAAGATTTTTAATATTGATATGGTCACTATAAGATGTTGTTAGGTTAGCTAATTACGTAATAACTTAAGACAGAAGGACCCTTAAGTAGTGACTGAATAAATTAACCGACATGGTATTACATGGATCTCACAACTTTTTACGGTAGAAGAACTGAGTTGCGAGACTTGTTTTTTTTACAAGTTATGTTTTTGATGGCATTTATTATTGACGTTGTTTTTAGTGACGTTACAGCTAAATGATTCTTCGTCATACAAACGCCAAATACGCTGATATCATAGTAAAAAACTTTGAACCCTTTTCTCTTCTGTTTGTCAATACATAATTTGTGAAAATTTCAACTGTCTAGCTATCGCGGTTCTTGAGATACAGCCTGGTGACAGACAGACGGACGGACAGACAGCGAAGTCTTAGTAATAGGGTCCCGTTTTTACCCTTTGGGTACGGAACCCTAAAAATGGAAAATATTATTTTTGAGGAATTTGCACACAGAATACCTATTATAAAATATTATTTTGACTAACTTTTTGGATGCATCATATAATGAAACTGCTTCACAATTCACATAAAAAACACCTTATCGTGTAAAAATTAAAGCGTGGAATAACCATAAAAACTGCTATATAAATGGTAACACCGATCTATCATCACTAAGTAATAAGCATTCAATAAACGATCGACAATTGCGCTGATCGATCACGACAAACTTTTGTGATATGAATAGACGCTTCCATCAAAAAGGGGCCGCTTTTTTGTTAGCATATTAACATGTCGGAGACATAGCCTATGAATACTGCCAAGTATTTGACAGATTACCCTGGCTACTGTCATTGTGACGTCACATCACATTACGTAGGTACACGTATTTCTTGAAATGTGTTTTTTTTCTTGTTTTTTTTCTACGCATCTTGGTAATAAATTTTATGTAGTGCAAAAGCCCGTCTGACAGACGTACGGAGAGCTGAAAATGTATATCCATAGTCACCTAGTGGAAAGTGACTACCGTCGCCTATAGTTATTAGGAATACCAGGGGGATTGCCAATGTGTTTTCGACCTTTTTATAATGCCGTAAAAGCAACTGACTCTTACTGCCGGAACACACCAACAGGTGCTTGGGTACAGAACTTTGTGTGCTTACCATCATCGGCGACATCATCACTTACCACAAGAGCACACAAAGCCTAGATGGGAACTGGCTCTCAAGTGCAGCTGTCGGAACACACCGATAGGTGCTTGGCGACAGATTTTCAACTTTTTTTTTTATGTCACTAGTGACAACGAGGCAGGCGGGTCATCTGATGGTAAGTGACTACCGTCGCCTATAGACATTAGCAAGACCAGGTGGACTGCCAACGTGTTGTACACCATATTACAATGCCTTAAGGGCAAGGGCAACTGGCTCTCAAGTGCAACTGCCGGAACACACCAACAGGTGCTTGGCGACAGATTTTCAACTTGAGGGTGGTAGCCAGCCAGTCGAGTACCACATAGTACCCTACCACCGTGCTGTGGTTTCCTCACGATGTTTTCCTTCACCGAAAGCTCAAGCTCATTGTAGGATTCGAAACCACAACCTTCGCCGCGGTATCCGACGTCACTTACCACTGAGCTATCATCGCCTTAAACTTGAGGGTGGTACACCACCGTGCCGCCGGTTTTAGACATTTTAAACATATGTAAATGAGGCCACACACGTTTTACGGCCCCCGAATAATTGGAGACGGAATCAATTGTATAGAAAGTATCAATGAATCAATGTGACAATATTGGTACAATTTATTGATTGAAGCGCAAGCTTTTACTGGTAGGGTGACCATGCAGTCTATTAAATGAGTACAGTTTCTACATGCAAGGAGTTTAAGTCAATTTTATAGCAGTATCCTATGTTTAGAATTGGACATAGCAAGGTCAGTTATGATGTTACTGATCTAGAAGTAAGTTGAAGACTTATCAGTTTAATCATATAAACCTAAGTTGCTTCTCTTTAAACATGGAGTCTTATATTTGGCTTTAAAGAGATTAGTTATTAAGAGATAGTAGGTATATAGATAGATTATTTTTGAATAGATTTTTCTGAACGGCCATAAGTTCTAATATAAGCCATTTTAAGGTTATCCATTAAATACTGGACATCCTGTATAAAACAAGAAGACCTGACTCACTGACTCATCAAGACCTAGAAAGCTGAATGACGTAGACGAGAAATAAGAAAGTATTAAGGACAAGCTAGTAATTAAATATATTTTTAATGATCGATTTTTTATCTTTGAGCACGAGTACTATATTTTTTTTTTTTTCGTCGATAGATACAGTGAAAATATACATCATGATCGCCTCCAGTAGGAAAAGCCGGTGCCTTAAGAAGAAGATATTTTTAAATAGTCTATTTTTCTCTTCTATACATGGTCACCATACAACTTGTCGACTTATATAACACTTCAACAGTTTTACGACTTGAATTCAACTTAGATAAAAATTGGTTAACTTTATGCCCCCGTAATAGTTCAAAATAGGAACGTATCAAATGTGTCCATTTTATTTACGGTTTGGTATTGAATGAATCAAATTTTATTGTCTAACCAACGATTTAGAGTGACTCCATGACATTGATGATCGCTCGAGATATTTACGATCGCCTCTTGAACTTATTTTTTAGATCGTAACACATTTTATTTGTTGGTATTTAGTTTTGGTTCGGCGCCACTGGAATGGATCCCACTGTTCTATTGTTACAAGCCATTTTTACTGCTTCGTCTGTGATCAGAACCAGTGTCAAAAGTACGCTTTCTTAATGTATTTTTTATAAATCGAGTACAAATTCAAAAATCTCGCCTCATCACACGTCCATACCATTGCAAACGATTATCACAAAGTGTTTGTATCTTAGCAGGTACAATATAATAACATGTTCAGGGAACTGTTGCGGCTCCCCCGATACTCCAGTGCTTCGGGTATGTTCGCGGATGTTTTTTTTTTACTAACATAGCTAGGTAAGGTGTTTCTTTTTTTTAAATTCTGGATAAGCTTGTGGCAGTAGGTGGTAAGCACACAAAGCCTAGATGAGAACTGGCTCTCAACTGCAAATGCCGGAACACACCGATAGATGCTTGGCGACGGATTTTCAACTTGAGGGTGGTAGCCAGCCAGTCGGGTACTACAAAGTACCACCGTGCTATGGTTTCCTCACGATGTTTTCCTTCACCGAAAGCTCAAGCTCATTGTAGGATTCGAACCCACGACCTTCGCCACGGTATCCGACGTCACTACCACTGAGCTATCATCGCCTTAAATGTATGTAATTTACCAACAAATTAACAATGATGTGGTCCAAAATAAATGGATTTTATTGTTTATTTTTATTATTAGCGACTTTAAAAGTACCATTGTTATATTTGGTAATCTTATCTTAGCGACATGTACCTACCTAAAAATATTAGTTTTCTGCCCCGCAGATTCACCCGCATTACCGAGGGATCTTATCTTTTCCCGGAGTAAAAAGTATATTATGTCCTTCTCCAAGGTTTCATCTATCTTTATACCAAATTTCATCTAAATCGGATCAGCGGCTTAAGCGTGAAGAGGTAACAAACATACAGACAGATACACTTTTTCATTTACAAATTACTAGCTGTCCCCCGCGATTTCACCCGCGTTCCCGATCGAACTTATCCTTTTCCGGGATAAAAAGTATCCTATGTGATATTCCAGGGTATGATCTATCTGTGTGCCAAGTTTCATCAAAATCCGTTCAGTCGTTTTTGCGTGAAAGAGTAACAAACTTTCACATTTATAATATTATTGTTGTCGCCGGCGTGCCTTCTGTACTCGAACCAGTCGGTATTTCGCGTGGCGACGGCAAGAGGCCGGATGGTATGACTTTGATCCCGTGGAGTGTCGGCAAGCCGTTGGTGTGGGATGCCACTTGTGTCGATACACTTGCGCCATCTCACTTACCGGTGACTTGTAAAGCCGCGGGAGCGGCTGCGAAAGATGCGGAAAATTCAAAATTCAAAAAGTACGCCTGTATTGGTCCAAATTATCAATTTATGCCTTTTGCGGTTGAGACCATGGGTCCGTGGGGGTCTGAAGCTCGTCGTTTCGCAAATATTTTATGTAAAAAATTAATCGAGGCCTCGGGTGACCGGCGGGCGGGGAGCTTTTTCCGCCAACGCATCAGCTTGGCCATCCAAAGAGGAAACGCTGCCAGCCTTCTGGGAACCTTGCCGATCGGCAGCAGCGGCAGCCTCAAAGAAGCTTTTTATATATTATAGTTGTACATTTGCTTGTATATTTTGTACATTTGTTGTAAATAAAATAATTAGTTACCAGTGGGATAGTATATAGTATGGATGGTATTGATTTGTAACAAATAGCATAAGTTCTATTTCATAGCAACGTGGTCGGTATTTATGCGTCCGCGCAGTGCGCAGGTTATCTAGGAGCTCTACGCTGCTCTGCGCTGCGCAAGCGGCCGATGTGCTCGTAAATCGGACGGTTAACGCGCGTGTCGCGACCCGGGTGGTCTGCACCGCTCCCTTTTATTTAACGTGATGGTGTTGCACTGTAATGAACAAGTTCCCACTGGAAACCGGGTAAATTACAGTTGCTGTTTGACCGTCGATTTGGTTTTCAAAAAATGCTTAGTATGAATTAGAAAGAAACCAACGGACATATTTGTATCCGGGTCTTATATTTTTTCGACTAATCGCGGTTACATCTAAACTAATATGATAAAGAGTTTTTTTTTTTTTTACTTTACAGATTTTTTAAATTAGCATAGGCTCGGGAACTCGGGCGAAACCGCGGGGCAGAAAGCTAGTATTATTTTAGACTTAAATTATAGTATTGTTTGTGAAAGAACTTTACTCCAAAGAGAGTACTTAACTTTCTTACCAATTCTTCTATTTTAGGCAATATAAATCTCCACCTTACTTTGACAGCTGCCTGATAATATTTTCCTGCACATTTTTTACACCAAAATGATTTACTAAGTAATTAGAGTAGATTGTTGATTATATCTAGCTACATAAGGCGGTCCACATGGATGTGTTGTCGCAGGCCACAGCCGCGCTATAATTCTGCGATATCGCATTGTTTAATGCCCCGGCGTCGCGCGACGCTCGCTAAGTGCCGTTCGGCGTACATCATGACAGGTGCTAGAAGACTTTTTTACAACTACGATACAAAGTATCATTGTATTTAATTTGTATGTATTTAATTTATTACATTATAGATAGACTAGCTGTCCCCCGCGGTTTCAGCCACGTTCCCGTTGGATATTATCTTGTCCCGGGGTAAAAATATACCCCATGACACTCACAAATAACGTAGCTTTCTATTGGTAATAGAATTTTCATAATCGGTTCAGTAGATCCAGAGATTACCCCCTACAACCTAACAAACTCACAAACTTTACTTCTTTATAATATAAAATATAGTTATTATTAATATTCGTCATGACTGAAGATTCACTCCTTTTTGTGTATTTATCTGTATTTTCATCAATGTTGTCATAGTTACTAAAATCGTTAGTAGATCTTGATAACTCAAAGCTCATTTATTCAGTTTAGGCCCTGGTACGGCACTTATGAACGTACAATTGACTGCCTAACAGTGCGTTAGAGTCTAGATTTTCACATGTCAAGACGAATTTAAGAGAAACATTAAATCATGAAAAAAGTGACGGTTAAAACACTTGTAATTAGTTCAACCAAAATATTTTGACTTTGAGTTTGAATATGACTCTACCACTGGTTGAGAACACTCCGGCAAGAAATTCAGCTTAGCTCAGCTCAATTTAGACGACAATAATTTTATGATCATTTAAATAAAAAATATTGTCTCAATTTAATAAAATGCTCTAAAACAAATAACCCAGAAGCCCTTTAAATTTTATATAAAACCCATGATTTAATCAACTTGATCCACACCCGTATAGAATGAATACCGATTAATCTCCAAAATCGAATAAATAAATAACCATCGGTAAACATATCGAGAGATCAATATCCGAAATAATCGATTCGAGTTACGAGCGGCGCGTATCCGCCGATCGGTCGCCATATTGCGCGCGTCCAAATACCGGGCGCGGACGCAGGGAATATCGTAAATCTTTGACATTTTTGTGGTTCGAGAGAGGAATTAGCAATAAAATCCGTTCGAACCATCCAGTGGTATATTGTCGAGCTCAATCGCGATGATTTAGTGTTAGAGGATCTAGCTCGAGATAAATAAGATCATTCTTGGTATTGGGTGATAAATTATATGAAAAACGATACTTGCTTATGTTGAGTTGTTCATTTTTTTATGTATTGTTATTAGAATTCTAATTTTAAATCCTTCAGTAAAAGTTATATGCATTTATAGCCATGCATATTGTAAAAAAAAACCTTATATTCGTTTGTCGTAAGCCATATTTTTGAAATAAAACCGTTTAATGTAATAAAACGGTGTTAATGAAAGTTCCCACGAAACGTCTAACTATACCAAGCCCAACTTAAACACAGCTAAACTGACGGCTTCCACATAACTCACGACAACTACACGACAAGATACGCATTAAAAAAATATTAATTCCAGATCGACAACAAATTATTAGAATCCCGGATTCTTATCACGGGATCTACCCCGGCCACAGTAGCCCGGGATAACGTATCTGCAACATGACATCACTAAAATAAATTTAGTGCTGCGCCCGACCCGGGGTTAACAACGTAACGTGTACCGCACTATTTCTCGCCGATTCGATGCGATACCGTTTATTTAATAGAATACTTCTAAAATCTTTTTCGTTTCTTTATATTTATGGGTGGGATCGTCCAAGTCTGTAACTCTTTTCACATTTCAGCAACACTTGTTATAATATAAAACGTATTGTACATCCATAAACTTCTGGTAGCTGGCCGAATATATTTCGGCCATGTTTTGACATAGCCAACATTGATATCGTTTTGACAAGCCATAACTAATATCTTGACGTAGATAACTGAAACGCGGTGAAATCTGATTATATGAAAAAAAACTTGAGAGGTGTCAAGGGACACCCGGATGGAACGAAGTTATATAAGTTATATATAAAAAAAAACATTTCTATTTATTTATATATATATATATATAGAAATGAATATATCTGGCTTGCTTTCTTTAAGAGAGAGAGAGAGAGAGAGAGAGACACAGAGAAACATGCGCACGCCGCACAGCTTAATAAACATACATAGTGACATAAAAAGTGTCGGTGACAATTTTTCGTAAGATTTTTTTCCGTCTAGCCCCCGTTCACAACGCGCGATAAGGAACTCCGTTCCAAAACGATAATCGCGAATTTTAGTTTTGGGATGATCGTCGCATCGATGAGCCAATGGAACTCAACGTTTTTTTTTTAGTAGTTCATAACCAATCTTCGTATGTTTACCAAAGCATTTCTATATCTATTACGTACTGTAGCTGATAAATAAACTCCAAAACAATTCAAAAAGCACCACTCCACACGCTTTTATTTTTCACCATCTAAGTTGCATAGATAAGATCAATTAGCTTCGGCGAGTCCCGTGATTTGCTCAGTCGCGCGATCTGTTCGGGACGGGACTCGGGACACGTCCCGCGCCGCGTGTCGCGCACTATCGTCCCGGGATCGCGTGCGGACTGCGGACTGCGGTCACATCACTAAAATGTGGTGCACGATTTACAAATAACATTTGCATACGTGGAATACGTTGTTTTGTTTTTGTATAGTATGTAATGGTGTTAAGTTTGTATACTATTTATATGAATATGAAAGCCTAGTTTCATTAGTTTCATTCAATTTATGGATGAATATTTTTCATATTATATTATTACGAATGATTTTGTGTTGGCAACTCTGAGCAGAGAGGGGATATTGACGGTTGGCTGCATGAAAAATAGCGAACGCAACACATTTTTTTTTAAATTTTTTTGTTGTATCCAGCCCTGCCAGTTGGATAACTTTAAACAACTACCTATCCTGTTTACATACATAATGCAGATGAACATTGACCTCCCAAAAAACAAAAACAAACGCACCAATAAAAACATAAAAATAAAATCAATTAAACAAATAACTATAAAATAATTACGGAAACAGTGTAGTCTCGTTTCCTATGTAATAACAATTAAAAACAATTATCATGGGCCAATAAACATTTGAATAACTACTTCAATAACTCTAAATAATTTAGTTACGCTCGAAATGTAATAAACATTTATAGATCAACCTTATGAACTTGTACGCACTAACGGAATTTATCGAGACGGCTAATCGCTGCATCAATTTACTTTTGAAAAATTGAGTTGAATTTTTGATGAATTTAATACATTGAAACCGTTGGGCGCACATACAAAAAAATAATTGTTATTTGATTTATCATAATTATCTACCATCCTATTGCCGTATAAAACTGAATTTCTATTTTTTATTTCAGGTAAATGCGGTCACAAACGTCATGAAACCAGTACAAACTTCTAAACCATTTTAGTAAACTCGATCAAATTAAATCCATATAGGTACATCTTGAAGATCACTAATGACTTACTTTCATTTGGTACAGTGCCCAGTCCACCTAGCTAGACCTATATTCCAAGTACGGTAAGTGTATCGGCTAACCGTTGAAAAATCAAGCTAGTGCGTTGAAGACCCCATTGTTACAAATATTGGAGGAAGCGGATTGTATATATACAATTTAGCAAATCGCCTAACTGACCGACCATCTGTACCGAATGTGATATGATTTTTAACAAGACTGTGAGAAAAAGCTTCAAGATAGAAAATCTAATTGTTCTACTTTAGAATATTGTTTTTTTTGTCGAGCATCTTGAACGACAAAGTAGCGGGCGAAAGTTAGTCAAATATTAAATACACTCAATAAACAGTGTTTTATTTTTTCGACTTAAAAAATAAAGTTGTTTAGTGCTGTTTATAGTTCAATATTTTTTAAATGCATGTTATCCTATGTTACTTTGGGGGAGGCCTACGTCCAGCTGTGGACGTATTTTGGCTGAAATTATGATGTTATCCTATTCGGTCTTCTGTTTTTAGTTGATAATTATAAGATTTATGTTATTGATCTTCCGAATAAAATAAAAGGCACTTGTTTAAAAGGAGTTTTTGATACAAACCATAGGGATGTGGAATTGCTATTGCAGTATTCCCCCAGCGCTACAATTTGAATTTCTTCGAGAGGTGTAAAAAAGAGTTCTTAAATACGGCAACTTATCAGCAATTCCCTCGGTATTGCTAATATCTATAGGTAACAGTAGTTACTTACCATCAGGTGTCCCAACTGCCAGCTTGTCAAACTTCTGACATAAAAAGTGCCAAGTTTCCATCGCATATTGACAGATCGTACGAACAATAATTGTATGCGCGCGCGCACTCCGTGATTTACAGGCTTGTGGCCCCCGATGCTCGATAACGTTTTACTTATTGTTACAGTCAAGTTTGATCGGCTAACGACGCGGACGCGGACGCATGCGCCGCGCGCCGCGCCCGATACCGCCATATTGTATTTATGCGCTGTCGCTGACTTTTTCTGCGACTCCTTTTGTTGAACTTTTTTCGACAAATTATTTTAGCACCTGTTCGTTTTTGTTGTATTTTCAAAACTTGTTATGTTTTGGATTTGTAGAGTTGGTTAATATTATCATAATGGTTAGTCTTGTCAAGTTTGAAATACCATGATGACAAAAATTATATTAGCGTGTTTTTTTAATACTTTTTTTTAATAAAGTCATAATTAAATTCTATAGATTTTTTGCCGCCATAACACGCAAATATTGTCAGTGAGACTAGATAAATAATAATTATTGTATGTAATAGGTGTAAGTTGTTTTTGAAAAGAGTAATTGCTGAGTTTATTGCCGGCTCTTCTCAGCAAAAGCAACCTTCCGAACCGAGCATTTAGAGTCTGACTATTCATAAGTGCCTGTGAAGGCCTATTTGGATGAATAAACAAACAATTTCAATTTCAATAATATTGAGGCTTATGTTATTAAGTTTGAATACATTTGTAACTTTTTTTAATCAGTTATTAATAATATACAAGCTGTCTCCTCGTTTGAGCCGCGTTCCGTTCCCGAGGTAACCCTTTAGAAGTAGGTATTTTCTAAAATCCTTTTCTAATATCTACACCCTATGAGAAATCTACCTGCCAAAAAAAGTAGCATTTATATTTTTTGAAATTCGTGATTATCAGTAAGTGGTATTTTGCTTTTATACATATAGAAAAACAGAGTGAATGACTGACACATCCAGCGCCCAGTAAACGACAGGAACTAAGAACCATAAATGCAGGCTTCCTTTTATAAAAGAAAATGCGAGTGAAACCTTGAGGCTGAAAGCTAGTTTTTTTATATATACCACAAGTGACAACGAAGCTGACGGGTCACCTGGTGGTAAGTGACTACCGTCACATATAGACATTAGCAATACCAGAGGGATGGCCAATGTCGTGTACAACTTATTACAATGCCTTAAAGGCAACTGGCTCTCAAGTGCTACTGCCAGAACGGTGCTTAGTGACAGATTTTCAACTTGAGGGTGGTAGCCAGCTAGTCAGAGAGGTTTCCTCGCAATATTTTCCTTCACCGAAAGCTCAAGCCCATTGTAGGATTAAAACCCACGACCTTCGCCGCGGTATCCAACGTCACTACCACTGAGCTATCATCGCCTTAAGTTAATATAAAACAACATGCATCAATCATTAACACCGACGAAAAACTCGCGGAAGTCTGCTAAAAGTTTAAAACTATGCAACTGTAACGAAAACAGAGCCAAGGATGTATTTAATTTGACACCACACTTAATCAGGTCTCGAGGAACCCAGATTTAACACTTGATATTGTTACCTCAATTAAACAATGCAAGGTAAACAATACTCTAACTAGCCACTGAATACAGATTGTTATATCCAAAGACTGGTAAGCAATCAGTCCTCCTGATGTATTTTTTTAGTCACGATAAGCTTGTGTTTGACCACAATCTCACCATGGTACGTGATGATGTGACCGAAGGTGGTAAGTACATAAAGCTTAGATGGGAACTGGCTCTCAAATGCAGCTGTTGGAACACACCGATAGGTGCTTGGCGACAGATTTTCAACTTGAGGGTGGTAGCCAGCCAGTTGGGTACTACAAAGTACCCTACCACCGAGTTATGATTTCCTCACGATGCTTTCCTTCACCGAAAGCTCAAGTTCATTGTAGGATTCGAACCCACAACCTTCGTCGCGGTATCCGACGTCACTACTACTGAGCTATCATCGCCTGTTTAATGGGCCATAGCAAAAGCAATCGCTACAAGAGCGAAAGGGTTTAGATTCGTAAAACATTTTGGCATTAACTACATGATCCTGCAGTTGCACTTGAGAGCTAGAGGACTTACAGGCAATGTAAAAGGTTGGCAACACATTGGTAATCTCCAATATACAACCATAATTTTACAAATATCTATGCTGGCTGGTGCAAAGTTTTTTTATGATAAAGCTAATGTTTAGTGGCCAGTTAGTAATTATTTACCCTATATTCTATTTTTTCGAGCGGCTTTATCGGAAACAACCTCAAGGCGAAGGCATACCGTGACCTTGCGTGCAGCCAACAAAGATGCATTGTCCTATGCAACGCACTTTGGAACGAATCCAATATTGTTGGGCGAATCCACCGTACGAACAATCGTGACCTCCAAATTCCTCATTTGAATAATTACTTGATTGCAAAAAGGACTTACCACCTTTTTGATAAAATATCAGTATTGATCTTTACTGTTTAACGTTAAAGTTTAATTTTCAATGGGAGGCAGTAGGATTAACTCTAGTAAATATGCCAATTAGTTTTAAGCATTGAAAGGCCAGGATGGGCAGATCGCCGGTGGCTATTGTTCTTCCGACCTCGGCAAAGAAAGGACTGATGACAAGACTCTATGGTCTTAAACGGTAATACGGCTTCTGTCAAGGTTACTCATGTTTCCTTCTGTATTTGGTCGGGCGTAGTAAAGTTTTTGGGGTACACTTAACATACTGTTCAGGACAATAATAAAATGTTTAAATTTCTTTCTAAAGAAAAGATTTCAATTTCAATTAGAAATGTGAGGTTGATACCAGGGGTCTGTGGGGGTTCGAAGTTCGTCGTTTCACATGTATTTTATCTAAAAAAATCATAGTGGCCTGGGAAAAACGGCGGGTGGGGAGCTTTTTCCGTCAACGCATCAGCCTGGCCATCCAAAGAGGAAACGCTGCCAGCCTGCTGGGATCCTTGCCGATCGGCAGCAGCGGCAGCCTCGAGGATTTTTTTTATATTTAGATTATAATACATTTGTTGAAAATAAAATAATGTAATGTTTTTAATAAATTGTGAATGTTTAGATGTTTGGATATTTGTTAATAAACCACTCAAAAACTACTTAACAGATTTTGATGAAACTTGGCTCTACATAACTATACATAATTATAGGTACTGGAATAAAACAGAATACCTTTTATGCCAGGAAAAGATGAGATACCTCAGGAACGAATGAAACCGCAGAGGACAGCTAGTATTAACAATAAATGGGAAGACCATGCGTTTAAAATCTTCGTCAAACAAAGGTTTATCCAAAAGTAAAAAAAACTATGTAAATTCAAAGTCCGCACTTCAAGTAGTCACACAAAGTGACTTATCAGTTCCTAAGTGTCATTACACGGAACGACAATGTCCTATAGGTTGTGTATGTACATATGTACTGTACATGTAGTACTCACTTGTACACAATCCGTACAACCGATGCCAATCAACCCAAACATGTCGAAACAAAGGATTTTACGACGAAATCGAAAGTATACGCAATGAATTTTAACACTTCTGATTTTGTACTCGTATCCTACGGGGTGAAACTAAAATGTGTACTCATATTTTTAGTGGAAGCACTTTTTAAAAAATACAAATTAAAATCAAGAATTTTTGTAATCGCGAATATATAATGCAGTATACTCGTAGAAGTAGACTAGAACAATTAAATTTTGTATTATCTCAAAGTTTCTCAAAAATAAATCTATGTTTTTATGTACGTTTCTTCTCCTGACAGGGCTTTATTTGGAAATGTTGGTAACAATAGCATTAAGAAAATTGCAATAAGATGATTTCAATATGTGTTCCTTCAGTGTCTCAAAATTGAATAAACCATTTTTATTTGATTTGATTTGTACATGCCGTATAAATTTGTACTAAGATATTGTACTCTAGGTTGTTAGTCATATTTGATGGTGATTCTTTGAGTCTTGTCGTCTTAATTCCATCTTTATCGACAATTTCGCCAGATAATCATCCTGTATTATTGTATTTTTAAGGAGGAGGATCTTGTAATTGTATTTTGAATTTAATGTTGTTAATGTTAATTTATATTATTATTAGGCCTAACTCTAAATTGCAAACACCCCTACAGGGCACATGTAGTCAATATTTAATACAATATGTAAACATGAATGCAATAAACATGAATAAACATGTAAAAATTGCCTGTATATTTATTTTTATATACAAACGTATACCCACGGCTACCTATTAATTATTAGGGTACCTAGTTTACTTTATAATTAAGTCTTCTGTTTAAGGGTGTGTTTTTATTACATCTGTTTAATATCTAAATATAAATATATATTTTTTTATTCTGGATAGGCTTGTGTTTGACCACAATCTCACCATGGTAAGTGATGATGTGGCCGAAGATGGTAAGCACACAAAGCCTAGATGGGAACTGGCTCTCAAGTGTAGCTGTCGGAACACACCGATAGGTGTTTGGCGACAGATTTTCAACTTGAGGGTAGTAGCCAGCCAGTCGGGTACTACAAAGTACCCTACCACCGTACTATGGTTTCCTCACGATGTTTTCCGTCACCGAAAGCTCAAGCTCATTGTAGGATTCGAACCCACGACCTTCGCCGCGGTATTCGACGTCACTTACCACTGAGCTATCATCGCCTTAAAAAAAATAGTTTCATAAGTAGGTACACTAGGACAATGCGTAGCAAAAAATTGTCAATAAATAACAAACGGACACATTGATTATATTATGCATAATAGATGTAAAGATTTATTTGAATTGATTATTTACTTTGATGCTTGACGTGCGAAGAATTCAACATTACAATTATATTATCCTCTCGTACTAATATCATATATGTGGAAGTTTGTATGTTTGGATGTTTCTGAATTTCCTCAATCACGCAAAAATGGCTGAGCAGATTTTGATGAAACTTGGCACACTGGTAGATCATATGGAATAAAACATAGGATACTTTTTATCCCGGGAAGAGACAGGATCCCTCGATAAACTGCGTGGCGTGGGTGAGACTAAAACTAGGGTAGAACAAAACATTATTTTATTACAACTATTGTTTCAAATTATATTGGTAATCTATTACTTCATATTATAAAAAGGTAAAATTTTTAAGTTTTGATGTAGGAGGTAATCTCCGGAACTATTACCCGACCCTTTGGTTTTATACACTTTTTATCCTGAAATCGCAGGTGAACCACGGAGTGGAAGCTAGTATGGAATGTAGTAATGAGTCATTTATTTAAGGTCTCCTACACTTAAACTGAGAAGACTTTGATAGCAAAATTTAATTTTTCAACGACGATAACGAGCTTTTATTCTGGATAAGCTTGTGTTTGACCACAATCTCACCATGGTAAGTGATGATGTGGCCGAAGGAAGAAGCACACAAAGCCTAGATGGGATCTGGCTCTCAAGTGCAAATGCCGGAACACACCAACAGGTGTTTGGCGACAGATTTTCAACTTGAGGGTGGTAGCCAGCCAGTCGAGTACCACAAAGTACCCTACCACCATTGCTTCTTATTTCACAGAAATAAACGCCACACCACTCCAATAATAGCGTAAATAAACCAATTTCGCTAGCAAACACCTATTTTATCTAAAGAAAGCAAAATAATAGGTGGCTAGCAACAAATAGAGCAAAAACCTTAAATACAGCTCATTACCCAAAAGGTTGGTGCGCAGGGCGGCGTTTGCGCAGATAATATCAACGCGCACTGCGCACCGCGCATGCGCCAGCGCCGCGTAAATCACGCGATCGGTATCGCTCGCCCGATGTCCCACCACATGCAACCTAGCTCTAATTGCGAGCGAATTAATAGTTTTAGGCTTTCAACTTAGTTTTCTCAATCAGTGTTGGGAATAATTTTAAAACTTAATTCAAAAGGAATTTTAGTTTACTATTGATTGATCGTAATCAGATATTAATTGAGGTTTAATAAAATGCAAAAATTATGAGAAATGTAATCAGGACTGTTAAAGTTTTGACATTAGATAGAAATTCGTTTACGTAATTGAAACCAGTATAATACTGATACTAGTTTCATCCGCGTTCCCGAAGGATCTCAAATATTTACTTGGATAAAAAGTCTAAAGTGGAATCCTATATTTTATTTCAAGATATGTCTAAATTGTAACCAAGGTAGGATAATATTATGTTATTTTCGTTCATTCACTAAGAAACATTCATTCTAATACTTTCTACGATAAATTTCATTCATATAAAATCACACATCGACTATCTAATCTAAGAAATAATAATTCTTAAGAAAACACCAAAAAGATGGAAGAGGTTTGATTTCACTGAGATCAATAAAACATCTGGGTATTCATTATAAAGAAACTCATAAATTTATTAACGAATCAATAAATAATAACGTGTTTTCATATTCTATAAAAGACACAAATATCAACCTTAGTGCGTTGGCATAAGATGTAGTTGAAATCGTGACATATGAATTGGGAAATATGAATATTGGTGTGAAAAAAGAAAGTCAATATTGTATATTATTATGAACTTCAAATGTTGGTTGAGTGACATGACATGTACAACAATACTAACGGTAAAATGTAATAAAAATATAAATTTGGAAAAGTGGGACGTGAAGATAAATTTAATTATACTCTTAGCTCTATGGTATGAAATCATTTGCCCGATAAACCAATATGTTATTGAGACAAAGTTTTAAAAGAAAATATAATAATGTAAATAGTTTAAAAAAACTTGAGAGGTACTACACACAACTGTCACCCAACCAACTGACACTAAAAGTGTCGGTTTTTCGTAAGATTTTTTTCCGTCTAGCCCCCTTTCACAACGCGCGATAAGGAACTTCGTTTAAAAAAAGAAACTTTTAGAAAGATCTCATGTCAATCTTAAGTTTAGAGTTTTTTTTTTCAATTTCACATTCTTAAATTCGAAATACATAAATATCTGAAAATAAATGTTTACAAAGCACAAAATCGAAGCAACAATTTAATTCGTGTCTAAACCTTCTCTTGTTGGTTTTATAGCTGAAAATTCACTTTTTTTATGTTTTTTTATTCTGGATAGGCTTGTATTTGACTACAATCTCATATGGTAACTGATGATGTGGCCGAAAGTGGTAAGCATACTAAGCCTAGATCGGAACTGACTCTCAAGTGCAACTGTCGGAACACACCAATAGGTGCTTGGCGACAGATTTTCAACTTGAGGGTGGTAGCCAGCCAGTCGGGTACTACAAAGTACCCTACCACCGTGCTATGGTTTCCTCACAATGTTTTCCTTCACCAAAAGCTCAAGCTCATTGTAGGAATCGAACCCACGACCTTCGTCGCGGTATCCGACGTCACTTACCACTGAGCTATCATCGCCTTAAAACTACATAGTGTACAACCAAATATTAAGTCAAACTTGACATCTCATACATACCGCTCCTTATCTTAAAACTGACAGAAACCAAACTTCGACGTGTCAAATGGATGAAACATTGAATTGATTACAACCATTAGCACTTGTGTTGAAACATGGCCGTTATAAAATCGAAATATATACGTACACATGAAAAATACACTGTTGACAACGCCTGTACAATTACACAACTTTTTACTGCAGCCGATATAGTTTATTGTAGTTCTTAAGTCTTGGGAAATAAAGGTGATAAGCATTGTTTTTACTGCAAAGTAAAGCTTGTGATAGTTCACGAAATCGGTCTGAATTAATCGACGCAAGAGTGGATGGGAAGGCAGACAAATTAGATACACCATATTGAAATTGAATCAATGCATCTTATTTGTTTTTTGATAATCTTATTTTGGGGTTTAAAACGATTTGGGGGCATCGATTGGACGGATAGGCTTGACTCATTTTAAACTAGATCAAAATAGATAAGGACATATGTATTCGAATAAAAAATTTGAATAAACTAGTTGTCCCGGGTTCACTCGTGTTCTCGCAGGAACCCCTATGAGTTTTCAAAAATCTTTAGCGGACCTACCTACTCCCTATTAGGACTACCTGCTAAATTTCAAATTTGTAGCATTCATACTTTCTGAGATTTCATGATAAATTGGTATTTATACAATTAATTATTTTATTGTATCCATACTAATACTAGTAATACGCTTATAAACCGCTGAACCGATTTAGATGAAATTTGGTATAGAGATAAATAGAGGCTTGGAAAAGGATAAAGGATACTTTTTATTCCGGGAAAAGATAAGGTCCCTCGGGAACGCGGGTGAAACCGCGGAAAACTAGTATTTTATAAGTATTTAATATTTTATAGGTATATTAACGACCAACGTTGTATTTTATTTACCCTGATTGGATTTCAATAATATTTATATTGTAAAACAGCTTTACATACTCTGACGTCTTCGAAGTTCAAACTAAAAGAAACAATTTTTACAATCCTCTTAAATAACATTTTACGTGATATCGACGGGGGAGGTCCACATCATGTAGAGCATAGACAATAGAACAAAACACAAAATGGCTCTAAACGAGATTTTAAAATGAGCTCACAATAAGTTACACCAACAAAATGTTAAAGCGAATAACAAATAAATTACAATACAATATGACATATATAAAGTTGAAAATTCCAACACGTTTACTAAAGTTAAACACGATATGTTAGGAAACAAAGAAATTACAATTTGAGAACATTACAAGCAGAGACCACACGTGACCGAACGAGACTGATCATTTAAAAAGTACTGACCATAAACTATTTATATTAAAACCCACCTTATTACCATATGTTAAAATGCCTCTCAAATTACAATGAATATTACAATTTGTTTTATGAAATATGACCGACATCGGCCTCTCTACACGAAAGAGGCGTATATAAAAAAGCCTGTGAATGAGTTTGATCATTCGATATTTAAGCGTGATCTTATTAATAAAAAGCAATAAAATAAATATGGTTTGATCATCTGATCAAATGTTCAATTTGGTGGGTTGATGAACTTATTTCTTTTAATGTACACGGTCGTAGAACTCGTAAATTAATATTAGAATTTGGAGTGTACAGGAAACGGTATCTATTGAAAAGCATTAAATCAATATTTGAAGAAACCATGTCTGCAGTTTTTGTTAACCTACTCGTCTTATCAAAGCTTTCAAGAGCTAAGCGTTGTGAAAGGGGGCTAGACGGAAAAAAATCTTACGAAAAGTTGTCACGACACTTTTTTGCTATAGTACGCTATTGTAAGCTGTGCGGCGTGCGCATGTTTATCTGTCTGTCTGTCTCTCTCTCTCTCTCTCTCTCTCTCTTATAGAAAGCAAGCCAGATATTTTCATTTCTATTTATATATATATATATAAATAGAAATGTTTTTTTTTATATATACTCTCTCGACTTATATAACTTATATAACTTCGTTCCATCCGGGTGTCCCTTGACACCTCTCAAGTTTTTTTTGTTTTCTAAGTTATAATAATCTTGAGAGCAGAGAATTAAGCAGAGATAATACTTTGGATACCAATAATTAACATTCAATTGTTTCTATCATAAGAACGAATGATTTACTAGAACGATTGGCTCAAAAGAGAGCCTCTTAATTCGTCCCTTTAAATTCCTACATGGCCATAATAACCTATATCTAACTTATTCATAATTTCCTTAAAAAAAATACTATGGCGCCATACATACTGTGATATGTATCTCTAGCTTAATTACAGATAACGAATACAAGCAAACAGTCAATAATTATGATAAAAATTTGTCACCACAGGAGGGCGCCACCTTGGGCACCGAACTGGCATCGATCTGGCACCAACGTATCATGGCATCGGCACCACCGGTAATTGAACCACTCAATCGATCGCATTTGGAAAAGGGTATGCTCGGATGGGAGTTAGTTGGAGTCCGTTGCTGGACGATACAAGAATTTGAGGTAATTTAGATAATTATCGGCACCAAATTTTTAAAAAAATATTTTTTTTGTCTGGATAAGCTTGGTGTTAGATTTACAACTTGAGGGTGGTAGCCAGTCAGTCGGGTACGACAAAGTACCCTACCACCGTGCTATGGTTTCCTCACGATGTTTTCCTTCACCGAAAGTTCAAGCTCATTGTAGGATTCGAACCCACGACCTCCGCCGCGGTATCCGACGTCACTACCACTATCATCGCCTTTAAAACGAATTTAGTCACAAGTTCCGTTTTATTGTGTATGTGCAGCAATGCATCATTTCTGCACGTTTTACAAGATGGTTAGGTATTTCATGGTACTCAACTGACTAGCCAGTCCACCCTCAAGTTCAAAATCTGTCGCCAAGCACCTGATAGTGGGTGCCGACAGATGCAATTAAGAGCAGAAGAGATAAGGGTACTGTCTGTAGGCGACAATTTTCACTTACCATCAGGAGACCCGCCTAACTGGTTGTCAGTTGTAAAAAAATATGTATTTCGTCAGGCATTTACGCTCTCTTTCATATTAAACTACGGAGACAGATATTTGCTTTAATTATTATTCTTTTTTTTTCAGAAAACTGACATGCTGTCAAGCAAAACTTATCATAATTATGTGTCTAAGCCAGTACAAAATAACCTACCACGATGATGTGGTTTCCTCAAGATGTTTTCTTTCACCAAAAGCTCTAGCTTATTCGTATTCGAACTATCATCGCCATGATACATACAGTAACTCTTTGAAAGTTCAAAACAACCATTGAAGAACACGATCACAACAGATGCTGCTTGTGGGGGCTGGTCTGCTTGAGTTGTTGTTTACTCAGTCAGTCATAATTAAATTCTATAGATTACTATTTTTTCCGCCATAACACGCAAATATTGTCAGTGAGACTAGATAAATGATTATTGAATGTTAATAGGTGTAAGTTGTTTTTGAAAAGAGTAATTGCTGAGTTTATTGCCGGCTCTTCTCAGCAAAAGCAACCTTTCAAACCGAGCATTTAGAGTCTGACTATTCATAAGTGCCTGTGAAGGCCTATTTGGATGAATAAATATTTCATTTCATTTCATTAATGTATTCAAAAGTCGATGAATTTACATACCATTGATTTTTCACGAGAAACATTCGATTTCAAACGACTCTTTATGACTCATCCAAACTTTCAAGCTATATAGCAGTTTCTAAACGCAACTTATGGTGCAATAACTACACCGTGGCTCGCCAGTTATTTTACATATCTGTAATAATGCATGAAGGTGGGACCATTAGCTGTGCTGTAGTGCGGCGACGCCGTATGAAGGAAACATGAACAACTGTACAGGACTTTTGGCACACTTCTTGGAAAGTAGACTTGTTTTGAATATCAAGGGCATTATTATCAACACATAACAATAGCTTTTTAACGTCTCGTTTGACGGTGTTCCTTGATAACTAATTGAAAATAGCTCAGTCGATAGGATACTACAACTAACGTTTTTTTTAAATTCTGGATAAGCTTGTGTTTGAATACAATCGCACCATGGTGATGATGTGGCCGAAGGTGGTAAGTACAAAAAGCCTAGATGGGAACTGGCTCTCAAGTGCAGCTGTCGGAACACACCGATAGGTGATTGGCGACAGATTTTCAACTTGAGGGTGATAGCCAGCCAGTCGGGTACTACACAGTACCCTACCACCGTGCTATTGTTTCCTCACGATGTTTTCCTTCACTGAAAGCTCAAGCTCATTGTATGATTCGAACCCACGACCTTCGCCGCGGTATACGACGTCACTACCACTAAGCTATCATCGCCTTAAATTAATAATTATAAACGTTTAAATTAATTAGTAGTATGGAAATAACTTTTTGCTAGTTTTAGTGATGTTAAATGCCTTGTTAATAACGGCGAGGAAAATAAAGGTTAAAAATCCGTAGCTGAAACATAAAGTTTCCTTGATGATAAACCAAGACGAAATTCTGTCTTTTACTCATATTCCCAAAATTCAATGATTGCGTTTTACCCCTGTTATGTATAAGTTCACAGGTCAAATAAAAGTGTAATGGAAACTATCAACAATAATCACGCCCACTTGTATGGTTTTTATTATTGTATATAATTGTGGTCTCTGGTTATGATACAGCCTTCATTAATTGTTTGGGAATCAAATGTGTGAGAATCTGATAGCTGTGTACATAATGTACAATATGTAGTCCAAGGGTTGTGTGTTAAGACACACACAATTAGTTTTGATAGTTCAATGTCTATAGGTGACGGTATTCACTTACCATCAGGTGACGCGTGAACGCGAGACCTGGTTGTCACTTGTCTTTTTTTTTTTTTTTTTTTTATGTCACAAGTGACAACGAGGCAGGCGGGTCACCTGATGGTAAGTGACAACCGTCGCCTATAGACATTGGCAATACCAGGGGATTGCTAATGTGTTGTACACCTTATTAAGGCGAACTGGCTCTCAAGTGCAACTGCCGGAACACACCAACAGGTGCTTGGCGACAGATTTTCAACTTGAGGGTGGTAGCCAGCCAGTCGAGTACTACAAAGTACCCTACCACCGTGCAGTGGTTTCCTCACGATGTTTTCCTTCACCGAAAGCTCAAGCTCATTGTAAGGATTCGAACCCACGACCTTCGCCGCGGTATCCGACGTCACTTACCACTGAGCTATCATCGCCTTGTGGTATAAAAAAACAAACTCAAGTAGACCAGCCACAGACATCACCAGTTCACAAGTATGCCGCGTGTGGCAGCCACCGCCCTCTTCTCCATATTGTAGGGAAGTGAGCGACCAGCCACATGAGACCGCAGAGGCTTTATCGGCACTATTCTGCGACATACAAATCCCACGCGGAGGTTAATGCGGGCAAAAGCTATTCTACACATCTATACATATATTGTAAAGAGAAGTTTGGATGTAAGAGGTAATTTTCGAAACTTAAAATTATTTCACTAATAAAAAGCTACATTATTCCTGAGTGCTACAGATTTTTCATCTTAAAAACGCGGGTGAAACCATGGGGCAGAAGCTAATCTAAACTAATATTTATAAATAAAGAGGAAATATATATAAAGAGGAAAGATTAAATGTTTTGTTTGTTTGTTACGATTTGACTCAAAAACGACTGGACCGATTCAAAAAATTCTTTCACCATTAGAAAGCTACATTATCCTTGAGTAACATAGGCTATATTTTTATCCCGGGATAAGACAAGATCCCACGGGAACGCGGGTGAAACAGAAGACAGCTAGTGTAAACTAAATTTACTTATCATTCTAACCTCGATAGTTTGAAGCACCAGAATAAATAAAACCTGATGACATTAATCATTTCTGATAACCAAACAAAAGACAATCGAATGTCACCTACGATCATCATCAATAACAATGCGAAGTCCCACAGCGAATTGCCAAATAATGACATTCACACATGACCTTAGCTCGAAATGGGACCTCGCACTAAATTATAATTATATCTAATTATGCTATTACTGTACATTATGTCACTTTATAACAATGTTCTCACGATTGTTGTCATGGTTCTCATCGCTTTTGTGTCTCGGACCTTGAGGAGTGACGTGCCTTCAGTTGGGATAGAATGTCGTTTGATTTACCTGTCGTGTGGGTGCTTTATTTTATTTTGTATACTGTATAGTAATGACATATTGTATTGTTCTGTTAGGACCTCTAAAAAGACACTCAATAATCCATACTAATATTATCTATACTAAATACTAATCTATACTAATACTAATCTACACTAACACTAATCAAAACTAATACTAATCTTTACTAATATTATAAAGAGGTAATGTTTATGAGTTTTTGAGGTTGTAGGGGGTAATCTCTGGATCTACTGAACCGATTTTGAAAACTCTTTTGCCAATAGAAAGCCACGTTATTTGTGAGTGCCATAGGCTTTATTTTTATCCCGGGAAAATATAAGATTCCACGGGAATGAGGATGAAACCTCGGAGGACAGCTATTAATCACAAAATCTGAATTTGTTAATGTATTTAACTGTGTTTGAGTTACTATTTCTCAAAAAAACTGGAATTACTGGCTCGAGTGGCTCACACAAGTCAGGATTTTAAAATCTGGTGTTCGTATCACTTTGAATTGACTTTCAAGATAACTTTTATCGTTAAAGAAAACTTTTATAAACATTTTACGATAGAAGTGGATAATATATTAAACAAGTGACGATTAGAAACACTTGTAATAATTTCATTTAATTAAGATACTTTTGAATTTACTTAAGTGTGGATTTTAAGTTTTAAGAAACAGGCAGACGGATTACCTGATGGGAAGCGACTACCGTCGCCCAATTTGGCTAATTACTAGATATCTAACTACAACCTAATATTATCATGAAGTATGTATAGATATAAAATTATTAGTAATTAAAATTACTAATTACTAAAACAAAGGTGTGCAGACAATAGATCATTTGCACAAAACACCAAAAATTTCAGACATTTTTCAATGCAAGGTCAGGGATATTTTTAATTTATTTAACTATATCTTAATCTGATTTAGTTATAAAAATCACAGAGAAAAACAAAGATCAAAAATGTATAGACCAATCAAAATACCACAGAAAATATTAAAATACGTTATTTTTATGTGTGAGTTGACTAATTCATTAGTGCTAGTGTTTGACAGGTATTTTTGGGCTAACATATTTTTGTAATTTTTCCTTTTTAGGGTCCATTGATCACTATAAATATCTTAATTATGTAGAATATGTTTAGTAGGTACCTAATATTAAAAAGAGTTAAAGTTTGGATGTAGCATGTAATCTCCGAAAATTCTGATCCAATTTTGAAAATTTCTTCACTATTAGAAATGTAAATTATTCTTGAGTCATTATAGGTCACTACTACTCCTACTACTCACATAAAATATAAAATCATATATAATATATAAAATTTAAACATTATAAGTTCGAGTTTAAATAATAACTAATGAATATTAACAGACAATCAAAGGATAAGTAAATCTAAATAAAAAAGTCGTTGTCAGTAGGCAACGTACCCAGAATGCTGGCAGCATTGCCACGTTGGATGGCAATGCTGATTCGTTGAGCGAGGTATTTGCCAGCATTCTGGTCACGAGATGCGTCGACCAGTCGTTTTGACATTTCTCGGAAAAGGTGGTGTGCACTCGGCCCCCACGGACCCAGAGTTTCAACCCCAAACGGCTCAAATATGTAACTTGTATCTAAGTTACTGTATTTGCGCCGCTTGAGGCTCTCTGCTGACATGGCTGCACCACCGGCCCTATCCACTGTCTCTGGAAGATGAGACGGTGCTAAGGTATCAACACACGTGGCATATAAAATAATAAATTTAAAATGCGGGTGAAACCGCGGGGCGACAAATAGTTATATACAAAGTTACCAATGCATTTGCTTAGACTTCTCTTTTTTACAATATGCTTATGTTACTACAATTACTTTGGTAACTAATGATCAGGCAAAAGTGGTTAACATACAGACCACCTGATTCTCCATTGCAGCTGCAGAAAATTTCTATACAGGATGTCCGGTAAGGAGGGCGGGTCACCTACCAAATATAAAAAATAACTTAATAAAAGTGTCACCATTTTCTAGATATTTTGTATCTAAAATTCAAAAATCAATATAAAAAAAATTATATAATATAATTTTAAAAATAATATAAGTAAATATTATATTTTAAATTGAAATGAAATACGAAATCTTATACAAATAAAAAAATATATAAAAAAAAATCACACTTGTGACACTTTTACTAAGGTCATTTTAGTATATTCACGCTAGACATTATGTTTATGTACGTAATAAGTACGGAACCATTGATCAGAAATCAAACCCCTATCATTTTTTGTTTGTGGTTTTAACCGAGCGTATCGGCTCCCACGTTTTATTATTGTAGATTAACAAAAAGTTCGCATTAAACTAAGATACGTTGTGACCTACATTAATTTAGGCAGACCTTGATGGTTACTCTAAAATTAAGAATACACTTAAGTTACCATTAAGTTTTTAAGTGAATCCTGAGAGGAGGAAGTAATCAATTTAAAATTAATGTCTGAAATGATACGATGCGGTTTTTAGACTTGTAATTTGTTATGTATTACTTTATTTTACTTTGGGTGTTTCATCAATTAAAATTGTGCGTATGTAAAATTGATGGCACTATTGTCGCCATATTAGAATGAGAAATGAATGATTGACCTAAATAAATGGCGTCTCTGAAAATTCACGTGATTTTTTTCAATTATAATTTTGTTGGGAACAAACATACTTATAGGTACATAATTTCGGGATCGTGAGATTTACCGTATCAATTCCTAGCCATAGAAAACTGATGCTTACTTCTCTATCTCCTATTGAAATGAAAGAAACAACAGTCTTTTAACAGTTCAAAAACTATCTGTACCTATATAGATTAAAAAAGATAGGACATTATTTATTTATTTATTTTCAAAAAGGTACATCAACAGCACACATATTTAAACAATCACAGAGCAATCATTATTGTACAGATTCTGATATGTGGGCCAATTATAGACAGACGTACACAACATTGACAAAAACTACAACATATAAAAGAAAAAACTACAAATAACAACATACTTAAACTAACACTTAATTACCAGTTTAAAGTATGCAAAGAACAGAATTACATTTAAAAAAAAAATAGTACAATTATTAGAACAACAAATAGGTAATTAATAATTATTAGAACAAATAAAGATTATGAATTTTGTCTTTATACCCAAAGAGTGTGCCGGAAAAGATATCCAAGTCCTCAACCTGTCCATTGAGTTCATTGTATTCACGCAACACTCTCATAGGCGAAGATAGAGCCAAGTTGGTTCTTGCGTAGGGCAAACTAAATGTGTTTCTCAGGCGATGACGCGGTATATTATGTGGAACAGTCAAATAGATCGCATCAAGAAGTGATGAACAATCAATTTGACCATTTATAACTTTATATTTTTTTTTTTTTTATTCTGGATAGGCTTGTGTTTGACCACAATCTCACCATGGTAAGTGATGATGTGGCCGAAGATGGTAAGCACACAAAGCCTAGATGGGAACTGGCTCTCAAGTGCAGCTGTCGGAATACACCGAAAGGTGTTTTGGCGACAGATTTTCAACTTGAGGGTGGTAGCCAGCCAGTCGGGTACTACAAAGTACCCTACCACCGTGCTATGGTTTCCTCACGATGTTTTCCTTCACCGAAAGCTCAAGCTCATTGTAGGATTTGAACCCACGACCTTCGCCGCGGTATTCGACGTCACTTACCACTGAGCTATCATCGCCTACATTATGTAAGAAAGGGTATACTATAGAGTTTTTGAATTTATAGATGACAAGAACGCATTTGAATTATTCGCTCCGTAGACTATAATTAATAATTAATAAATTTATTTATTACCAAAACATGAATTTATACTATTGCATTGTATATGTATACTATCTGTCCCCCGTTGGGAAGTTTCAACCGCGTTCCCATAGGTTCTTATCATTTCACGGGATAAAAAATATTATTCCAGGATATAATCTATGTTTGAGAGTGCATGGCGTACCAAAATCATGACACGTGAATTTTATGTTTAAGATTGTAATACAGCATTTTAAAATTAGGAATGGAAACTTCATCAAATAAGTTTTAAATGAAAAACTTATTTTTTATTTGAAGCAGGACGTAAAATCAAAACCCTAAACATGCTTCGGGGAATCCCACGTTCCACGTTCATGTTAATGAGTGTAGAAAATGATTTGGTGTGTGACCTTTAACAAGTGCGATCATGACGCTTATTCAAATTAGGTGATTCACCAATAGACGAATTTGGTTGCAAAAAAACTACTCTCAAAACAATGGCTGGTTTTTAATTACAGTTTAAGAAACATAAATCATAATGTCAGTAGGGTTGGCAGTTGTTAGTGTTCATTTAATATACTTACTTCTTCGTTACTGTCAAATACGTCTTAGGGCAATTTCATTCGTATTTTTAGCTTGTGTTTGACCGCAATCTCACCATGGTAAATGATGATGTGGCCGATGGTGATAAGCACACAAAGCCTAGATGGGAACTGGCTCTCAAGTGCAACTATCGGAACACACTGATACGTTGGCAGCAGATTTTCAACTTGAGGGTGGTAGCCAGCCAGTCGGATACTACAAAGTGCCCCTACAAGTGTACCCTACCACCGTGATATGGTTTGAAGGAAAACATCTTGATTTCCCTTCACCGAAAGGTCAAGCTCATTGTAGGATTCGAACCTACAACCTCTGCCACGGTATCTGTCATTACCCACTTCACTACCACTAAGCTATCATTGCCTTAAAATATTTATTTCTTTTTTATGTGCCAGATTAGTTTTCAGAAACATATTGGTAAATGGTGAAACATAACCTTTTTTTAACTCTTTCGCTCGCCATTGGTACGGCCGTCCCAAAATTACTACAAAAAATAGAATTCCCGTTTGATTTTGGGAGGTAGGGGAACAAGAAGGTGGAGGCCTGAGGAGCCTTATACACCCTTACGCGGACGAATCGCAATTGAAGTTATTAACTATGAATAAGCTTGTTTGATCACAATTTTACTACGGTAGGTGATGTTACGGCCGAAGTAGAATACAAAAAGATCTGGCTTATTACCAGGCAGGTGGATTCTGTAAATTACTATTTAGTATAAAATATTGGAACGAAGTTCCTTATCGCGCGTTGTCAAAGGGGGCTAGACGGAAAAAATTCTTACGACAGTTTTAGTGTCACTGTCACTTTATTGTAAGCTGTGCGGCGTGCGCATGTTTCTCTGCCTGTCTCTCTCTCTCTCTCTCTCTCTCTCTTATAGAAAGCAAGCCAGATATTTTCATTTCTATTTATTTATATATATATATATATATATATTTAAATATTTTTTTATATATATATATATATATATACTCTCTCGACTTATATAACTTCGTTCCATCCGGGTGTCCCTTGACACCTCTCAAGTTTTTTTTTATTGAAATGGCAACCCTAAAGTAGAAGATGTTCGACCTTGCACCACATTTACATCTGCCGTGGAGATTGTATCAGTGCTTCACGTGTTGTGATCTCAGCGGAGTATAGTTAGGGAATAAAATGGAGGATCGACTATCGGAGGATAAACGAAGAAGCGGTAAATAATGAGCAAAGTGAATTTGTTTCACATCTTTTTATTATAAATCGAACGTTGAATATTAACTGACTAGTTGTCCTCCGCAGTTTCACCCACGTTCCCGTGGGATCTTATCTTTACCCGAAATAAAAATATGTTACTCAGGGATAATATAGCTTTCTAATGGTGAAAGAATTACTAAAATCGGTACGATAGTTTTTGAGTTAAATCGTAACGAACAAACGAAAAATCAAATCTTTCTTATTATTAATCTAGCAATCTCACCATGGTAAGTGATGATGTGGCCGAAGTAAGCACACAAAGCCTAGAAGGAAACGATCTTTCAAGATTAGCTGTCAGAATACACCGATAGGTGCTTGGTGACAGACTTTCATCCTCAAGAACTCCGTGCTATTATTTCTTTTCTCACTATGTTTTCCTTCACCGAAAGCTCAAGCCAAGCTCATTGTAGGATTCGAACCCACGACCGTTGCAGCTATCAACGCCTTAAAAACGCCACGTGGTGCACACGTAATGTCTTAAAAAAGTATTTAATATTACACTAAGTTTGACGTTTATAAAAAGAAGCTGATTCAATATGCGAGTCAACATCTCTATTAGGTTTATGATTATTTCCCCAAACATACTTACATTTCCTCAAGCGTAACGAATGACATTGCACTGGTTCGTATTAACCACAGTCATCATAATACTTCTTGTACTTGTTATTTTTATTACCCATTATTTAGTTGTTTATGTTACTCTAGTATTATAGTATTTAATTGTTTGTAAATTAAAGCGCTACTTGGTACGTGAAAATATAATGGAAATACCTGAATGATGATAATTGTTTTTATGCTGTTTTTTATCTTTAACGTGCTTCATGGGAATCATTTACTACAGGAACACGGTTTGTTACTAATAATTATCTTTTACGTGTTATTTTCAATCCCATTTGAATATATTTTTTTTATTCTGGATAAGCTTGTGTTTGACCACAATCTCACCATGGTAAGGGATGATGTGGCCGAAGGTAGTAAGCACACAAAGCCTAGATGGGAACTGGCTCTCATGTGCAGCTGTCGGAACACACCTATAGGTACTTGGCGACAGATTTTCAATTTGAGGGTGGTAGCCAGCCAGTCGGGTACTACAAAGTACGCAACCACCGTGCAAAGGTGGGAACAATAAAGGCTTTTATTAATTTGTCGAAACATAGCCTATCTCCAACATAAAATACATTCCACACCATCGAAAACTTCGAAATGGAATTCATCTAAACTGTAATAAAATTGTCGTCCATAAAGTCACTCTGTATAGTCCACAGACCTATTATCTAACTAGACGTCGCCAGTGTACGTACTTCGCGTGTCAAAAAGCAGACAATTAATCTGCTTTCTACGCCGCTTCATTTAGTCTGCGATCGATCGTTATTGCCTTCGGACGTCAACCGACATCTAGAAAAATGACTGGTCGTTCCGTATTAAGATGTAAAAACTGTACAGGAAAAGTCTATTCAATATGAAATGTTTATTCATCCAAATAGGCCTTCACAGGCGCTTATGAATTGTCAGATTCTAATGACTCTAATGACTCTTATGCACGGTTCGGAAGGTTGCTTTTGCTGAGAAGAGCCGGCAATAAAGTTTCCTACCACAAGTAAGTAAATTGACACTTTAATTGACACCAAAAAGTGATACGGTTAGTCTTCATTCAAATTGAGGTAGTTACGTTATCTAGTTAGATAATAGGTCTGTGGTGTAGTCCAACTATGAAATCTAGTATAACATGACTCGCAGGCTCGCTAGCTCCACTGTGGTCCACAGTTGTGCAGGGTGCGCGAAACATAACGTTAGGGCACTAAATAAGTTTATTGCTCATGTTACGAGCTTTGCTAGGTTGAGTGTGGGTGACCACGTACACTATGGAGCTGGGAATAATCTGCAGTTTATTTATTTACCGTTATTCTTATCCTAGATCTATTATGACTAGTTATAGAGTGGAATGGAAGTGGAAAGCCGACCCCACCTTGCGTGGAATAAGAAAAGGAAGATCTCCCGTGATAGAATTGATTTGTAATTGAGTAGTATAGAATATCTAATTAATAATATTATTATGAATGCAGTTTTTACATTAGTAACGCATAATTTTGAATATGCAGTCAAAACTAAACTAAACATTTGATAAAGTAAAGATTTATTAATAAATATACTCTGAAATTCAACCTGTGTTCCTGGGACAAAAATCATCCGTTTCCTCCATAATAAATGCTACCTCTTCAGTTATTTGGAAAACCTTTTTCACCGTGAAAACGATATACCAAAGTGTGATGGTTTAAAATGTGAAACAAAGTTCAAAGTTAACGTAGTGTCCTTAGCAAGAAATACTATAAAGGCTAGCAATGAATGGAAAAGACATTGTCGGAGGCACTCGCGCCACTTCCCGGAACAAATGGTCCAACTCTTATGAACCTACAAGTTTTAACGTCCGTCTAACTAATAGCTGGTCTTTTGTATTGTTTCCAATTTTGATATATCTCTCGGTACTGTGGAATCTGCTTTCAACTTACCTCTAGTGCTCTATGTGCAGTCTTCGTCATTCAATTATTGCGCGGTACATGCGGTTTGTAAGACTCACTTTATAAACGTTTTATTACCTTTTGAATTTACTTTCTTATTGAAATTAGTTTTGATACAAAGGCCACTTTTACTAGACATTTCTTAAGAAATTATTCTAATTAAAAAGTATCCTTATTTGATATCTGGTGATGTACCTACTGGCAATGGTGTTGACGATAAATGACGTTAAGATTTAAAACATTATTAGGAAACGCCGGTAAGGGACTTGATAGTCAAATAATTCAGCAAACACATTGCTCATCACGTTTAATTGCTTTATAGGCTTTGTGATAATCACCTTAGCAAGCAACGATTACCATCAGCTGGCTTTTTTCTTTTTTACTTTGGATAAACTTGTGTTTGATCGCAATCTCACCATGGTAAGTGATATGACCGAAAGTGGTGAGCACACAATGCCTAAAAGGAGACTGGCTCTCAAGTGGAACTGTTGGAACAGTCTGCTGCTTAGCGACAGACTTTCAACTTGAGGGTGGCTAACCAGTCAAGTACCTACTACAAAGTACCACCGTGATACGGTTTCCTCACGCTGTTTTCCTTCACCGAAAGTTCAAGCTCATTGTAAGATTCGAACTTACGTCCTTCGCCACAGTATTCAAAGTCACTACCATTGAGCTGCCATCGCTTTGATTTTTGGTATTTTATTTCTCATAAGGCTCCAAGTGATGTGGAATTAATATCCTTAAAATCAAAAAAAATATCTTTTCCCATACATTTTATCGCGTAAATCAATTTTAAAATTCGCAATACCAAACTAAGTCTATGTCAAATTGATAAATAAATATTCGTACAAACGACATTTATAATCCTTTCATGCTCTGATCGGATGTTGGTGATGGATCGGCGCGCGCGCACACGTGTGAAACTAAACAGATTTATAACTTTTTTAGTACAGATATTATAATTATTGTTAAATTGATACGTCGTCCATTGTCATTTTGTATCACTTTGAGACTTTTTAAATATTAAAATATATTTGACACATTAAAAAGCGAGGTATCTAAATATTTATAGGTATATTATAGGTATTGGTTTTGCATTCTCGCAAATGTTATGGAGGTTAACACTTGAACACGAATTAAAAATTATGAAAAACAAATTAAAAAATTGTTTCATACAGTAGAAAATCTTCACAACTGTTTTCATAATTAAACACTATTGTACAGATAAATATTGATGAAAAACTAAAGAAAAATTCTACGACATAATATATCGTCTTATATCTGTACTAATATTTTAAAGCTGAAGAGTTCGTTTGTTTGAACGCGCTATTCTCAGAAACTACTGGTTGGAAGACTATAGGCTATTGCAAAAATCCCACGGGAACGCGGGTGAAACCGTGGGGGACAACTAGTCACATATATAGCTCAGTTTGAAACAGGCAAAAATGTTAACCACTCCTGGAGTACCTTTCTAACCACATATTATCTTATTTCTATTCTCTATAAATATAAATATAAATAAAACTTATAATTATTCTCTAACTAGCTGTCCCCCGCAGGTTCTTATCCTTTCCCGGGATAAAAAGTATCCTATGTGTCATTCCAGGATATGATCTACCTGTGTGACAAGTTTCATCAAAATCCGTTTAGCCGTTTTTGCGTGACAAACATCTACACATCCAAACATACTTTCGCATTTATAATATTGGTAGGATTATTATTTTTCTATTCTCTAATGTATTCAATAAATATGTCTTGAAATAATTAATATAACTCACACAAAATAATGTTACCAATATACACAAAACATACTGGTCCAGAGCATCTTAATTAATTACCTTACATTCTTTTTTTTTCTATTTATAGGCACAGGTATGACTTGGCATAAATATAGAAGTGTACTTGATACTTGAGTCTATGGTATACGGAGTATCGAGAGGTTACAAAATTTCACTTAGCTTGGAAATATACGGTGGTGGAATTCCGACGCGGCAGTTACAATCTTGTTGTAAATTTTCAGTTCATTTTCATTATGTATTTAACAAAAAAATATATGTAAAAAATTTTGCAAACAAGCACCTGATGTCGACTACCGTTGCCTAAAGTCATTAGAGAGATTGCCAATGTATTTTCAACCTTTTATAACGCATTTAAATAGCATAGTTTGTGGGTGAGTTTACTAACAAATATGTTTTTATTTGAAATTATAATTATATAAAAAATTAACTTTGGCTATGGCTTGTTTCTGTAATCTTTAATGAATTGCCAACACAGATAATAAGATTTTGATACAAATGTTTGTCTGCTCAGGATAAGATATTAATGTTGTAAAAGAAAAAACGGCTAAGAATTACCAAAATCAAAAATCAAAAACTCATTTATTCAGTTAAGCCCTAGTAAGGCACTTATGAAAGTTACAATTGACTCTACCACCGGTTCGAAATACACTTAACCTACGTCGTTACCTACACATTTCTGTTATCTTTTCCCCTTTAATATCATGGCGTCTAACACCCAAGTAATCTGTGTTACGGCTGCTGCTACGTCAGAAACAACATCCTCTATGTTTACAAGCACGTTATGTTTCCACGGCTAAAAGCATAAAGGTCACAATCACACAAGGTTCGCGCGTAAGCATCACTAATTGGTTCAAATCAAATACGAATTATCTAACCATACATCATATTACCAACCACTTATACAAGACCTGCCTACACCCTCGCTTCTGTAGCAATCGCTTACAAATTAATAAGATTAGGGGTCTGTGAAGCTGGTCTCTGAAATCGTTATACAAATTGGGTTTATTTTTTTATCCGCTTTGTGTCTCGACAAAATTGAAACGTCATAGAGAAATATTGAGCGGCAAAAATAAATAGGCTTTGAATGGCGGCGCGATGAAAGCTCGTAATCTTGTTCGTTATGTTTCATGCGCGTACGCATGTTGCTACGCTTTTTATATGAAAACTCTAAATTGGAAGATAGGTATGTATAATAAATTTTACATAGCCAACAAATAGTTGTATTTCAGTTCAGTGTTAGCAAGTGTCATTAAGGATTAAATTGTAAATAATATTTTTATGAGACAAGATAAGCTAAGTTTCATCCAATCGCACACAAAAATTGTATTTTTTTTATTACATTATTTTTTTTTAATTAAATATGTTAACTTTTCTTCAATAAAATTGTAATGTTGGAAACTTTTTAGATTTGCACAGATTTTTATAGATTGTTTTATTTGCGTTTTTTTTCACATTTTACTTTAACAATTATTGGTGGTCAACGGTGTGGGTGGTAACAATACCTACGAAAGTGTGCCTGTCTGTTACGCTTAAACCGCTGAACCGATTGAGATGCAATTTGATTTAGAGATAGATGGAACCTTGAAAAAGGACATAAGACACTTTTTATCCCGGGAAAAGAAAATATCCTTCGGGGACGTGGGTGAAACCGTGGGGCGGAAAACTAGTAAAAAATAATAATCTAATCATGTAATCAATAGATACAATTAATGCTCCTGATAGGTACTTAAAATTCTAATTAATTTCAGCACATCGACATTCGTCGTGTGAATATCTGTACGAGCACTAGCATTTCGATTCGGTAGTCGCTCCACGTAGCGACTAATTTGTTCGCTACCAATGTATCGAATTAATTATAAATCGATACTGCATGTTCTCTTACCTACGATTCAATGAGTCTAAGAAATGATCACTAAATTAAGGTACTCGACACAGTTGAATATTATTACGAGTTAATTATTAAAAACATTATAGGAAGTTTTTCCAGGAAATGACTTATCAATGTACCAAGATAGGTATTTCACAAACTATTCCGCCGTTTATGCAATAATGAATCAACATCCAACCTTTCATATTTATAAAATTACTACCTATCTGCAGTGCGGTTTCACCCGCAATCCCCTATTTTACCCCCTAAGGGGGGATAGAAATAAAATACCTAGTTCTTAACCACAGAATTTAAGCTGTATACGTTATTTATTTTAGTAAGTCAATTTTTTTTTTGTTTTATGTAATAATAGTTGTCCCCGGTCACCCGCATTTCCGAGGGATCTTATCTTTTCCCCGGATAAAAGAATCCTATGTTTTATTCCAGGATATGATCTACCTGTATGCCAAGAATCATCAATTTTGCAGTTTTTACCGTTAGACATAACGCCCCCGATATTATCTGATAAAACTTAAAATACACGATTTTAATCAAAATTAAACACAAACGCAACGTCACTTTACAAGTTTCCGCCAAAAGATCGTTTTGCATGATTTCTTTGCCTCATAGTAGACTACGGAATTTTATACTAGCTACTGGCCAGCACTCGGACAATTTTAAAAAATTAATATTGACCAACAAAACACATCACCCCTATGATAAAATAAATAAAAACAAAGATGTAAAAAGTCCGTTACATTCATATCATCCCCATAAAGAATCCGAACTGAATCGAACCCGCATCCGATCTGTATCTGCGTCCTGCGATGATCTCGGCTCGTGTTGACGCATAAACGTAATTATATTTAGATGGAACTATTATATTTGTCTGTTCAGCCCTATTCTGATCAACGATAATATCTTTAAATATATTTTAATGACGATCGAATCGCGATTCCTTCAAATTTTTTTTTAATATACTTTTAAAAAATCCTGTCGTTTCAAAATAACTTAGACTAAAAGCAATTTTGTGAATTTTGGTAATTTTATCAATTCATTATGGTCAGTCATGTTGATGATAGGTCAGCTCAAAAACTGAACAGAATTGGGTACTAAAATAAAAACTAAAATATTGATAATAACATCATAGCGCTGTTCTTTTTTAACCAGAATAACCCCCCAAGGTGCGAAATGTCAACCGAACAAAAAACTGACAAAACAGCAACACACAAACGGACAGACAGTTACAGATTAAACGCAACCCTCCCATTTTATTATAAACATATTATGATATTATCTGATCGTACAAAAAGTTACCTTTCAAATTATATTTAATCCTTTCATTCAACATTCACTGTACTTCGTGATATGACATCCGTGATGTACGAAATTCAACTTTATTGCGTTGTAATACGTGTACTTGAAGATTGAGGAACAAATAAAGATGTCAGTTGAAGGGTTGACGAAAGGTTTAAAGAAAATATGACTTAAAGCTTATTGGCAGCGTTTAAATTTAAATGTTGGTTTGCACAGGATATAAAAGTCAGTATTACCTATAAAAAAAATATAAAAAGAAGTTTATTCCCTTTAAGAACAATAGAGAACGTATAACGAAGGGAAGTGTCTTGTTGGCATATTTACTTAAAAGCACCACGAAGACTTTGAATAAGCAGGTAAGTTAACACCTATTTATTATTTATGTCTCATTATCATGATGTAATGAACCTTGACTCACAGATGGGACGGTCGTCCCAAAAGTACATACAAAAAAAATCATTCCAAGTAAATTTTTTATGACATAAATTAATAATAAAATTAATAAAGTACAAATAACCTACCTAAAAATTCCCTTTTCCTCTGTGGTATGGAGAGGATCGTTTATCCTTTAACGTAATTTATTGCTCATTGGCGATGACGTTCTGAATGACAGAAACAAAACACAACAGATAATCATAGCCGAGTAGTAGGATCTTCATGTTGATAATGATTTTGGAAGCAGTTTATTAGAGTTAATTCTCATGTTTGTTATAATGTAACGGGTCCATTCGCAAACCGAATATCTACCCAGGAATCCACTCGTGACCACGATCGATGCATCTTGATCGAAACGACGAGGTAACTCCATAAAATATTTTGATAATTTTACTAAAAATATTTTTGCAGAACTTAAAAGTACTAGAGCTAGTTCTCGTCGAAACTTTATATTCTTCCTACTGTTGACGACTAATCATACCCATAATCTCAAAAGCCAAAAATAACATGACATAAATTTCACTCGGTGTTTTTTTTTAAAATTATTCAGTTAGTTCCAAAAATTACCCCTTACAAACAAATAAGAAAACAAACCTTACCTCTTCATAATATTAGTATAGATAACTTGAATATGATTAACCAGTAAAAAACTGAAGTAAAATATCAAGTCTACACTATACAAAGTCACAACAATATAAATAATAATTAATCCAGCGCGATAATTGTTCTCATAATAATAATTGTTCACAAAGAAACAAAGGCTCCTGGCGCATACGTGATCGTATCTGTGACTACTGTGCTGAAACCGACTGACTAAACAAGTGAAACCGACTGACTAAACTAGCATCGGAAATTGTACCAAGTGATTCAAGTGACATGGGTAATAAGTCTCACTTTAACACTGCAAGTCGTAACCTGTACATGTAAAACTATACAAAAGGCCGGAGGAGATCAGAAAAGGTGATAGCTGAAGAGAAGGATGATAGCTCAAGTCGATTGACGTGTCCAAAGTCATGTGCTCAAATCCTACAATGAGCTCGAGCTTTCGTTAAAGGTAATGTAAGCTTGGTAGTGACATCGAATACCGTTGCGAAGGTTGTGGGTTCGAATCCTACAATGAACTTTCGGTGAAGGAAAACATTGTGAGGAAACCACAGCACGGTGTTGGGTATTTCGTAGGGCTCGACTGGCTGGTCACTACCCTTAAGCTGAAAATCTATCCCCAAGCATCTATCGGTGTCTTCCGGCAGTGACACTTGAGTGCCAGTTGCTAATTCCTACAGGCGACGGTATTCGCTTACCATCAGGTGAATCGTACGTGTGATTAGACTTCTAGAATAATAAAAAAGATAAAAATGGTCAAATCAGAAACCAATACCACGGTGGTAGGGTATTTTATATTAGTCAAAAAAGATCCTCAATCAAAATATTTGCCTTGCTGAGTTTCTAGCCCACAAATATAAGGTACAGAAGTACCTTATCAGGGCCGACCTGACTAGCTACTATCCTCAAGTAAATCTGTCGCTTAGCAACTACACAGTGTTTTCCAATAGCTGCACTCGTTTAGTTCTTTTCTAGGCTGCGAGTGTTAGCACCTTCAATATCATCACTCACTATGCAGAAATTGTCGTCAAATATACATAGTACAAATTATGTAGGTATTCACATTTGATAATGCCGTTAATTTTTTTTTTCTAAATGTTATTTTTCTAATAATCTTTCGGAAAGTTAATGTCAAGAAATACTTATGTTAATATAGAAATATTGTAAATTTTAACTCAAACTAAATTAGCATATTAACAACATAAAAATGGTATTAAAAATAATTCATAACACAAAATATGGAACAAAAAATTATAACTACATCGCAAGAAAACAGCATGCGGCCTTTCAATTAAGCGCTCTTCGCGTTAATATTTCAACGCATCTCGCAAAAAGTGTATGTGACCTTAAAAATAAATCGTGCACTGTACGAAAAAAGTTCACTCTGTATTTGAGATGTTGCAAATTGAATGCAAAGTCAAAAAAATTGCATCAATTAACTCGTAAACATTGTACATTTTTTGTCAATACCAGGTTGGTAAACCAGAACAGCGTTGTGGCTGTGAATATTGGGAACATTAAGCGAAAATTATTATTCTCAGAGTTATAACCAAATCAATTCTGAAATACTATTTTTTTAATAAAAAAAAATGCATAAATTATAAACAAACAGAGTCTCATACAAAACCGCGAGTACCGTCATACATACATACACAGACAGACGGACAGACAATCGTCTAAGCTAAACGCTCACACGTCAACGCTCGCGCAGCCTTGTGCTCCTTAGTCGAACAATGCGCAGATAAGCTGCAATTACTGTGCGCCCGGGCAACGGCGATTTGGCGTTAAATTCCACGCTCACGCGCCTGGAGATGCTAAGGGATTTTCGGAGTGGGTATTTTTTTATTTTGAATGGACTTGTCTTTGAACATGATTTATAATGCGGCCGATCGTATAGGCACGGAAAGTGATCTGAACACACCACGTAATGCTCCGCGACCCCTCATTTTTTAAACCGTAGAAAAAAGGAACTTGGAAGAGTGAGAGTTACGATTGGTAAATGAAATAATAAAATTGTGAATTAGGTTCATAATTAGTATTTCTTTTAGTAAAGTTTTTCATACCTTTTTAATTTTAGAAACTGAAAAGCATATCGACCGCTTTTATTAGTGACCAATAAATATATAGGCGAATGTAAAAATCATTAATGATCAAAGGACACTACCAAATTACCTATTTACTTACAATCATTAATCCTCAAATGATAGAATCATTACAGGGATACATTTATTATACACGTAAAAAACAATAAATTAATACACATTCGTAAAAAAAATCTAATGCACCTTCATTTATTCATGCATCGTCGACGAGGGCTAGGTGTTCTGAGATAGCATCTCCGCCCGGCGGAACTTACGGTCATCTCTGATCCGAAGATTCTATTCACGCAGAATTTTAGCCCATGTTTGATTTAACACCAATTATGGACTTCCTTGTTCGAAAGCTTAGATTGTGTATTATTTGTTTGTTTGTAAGCTTTTTCTTTTATTTAATATTCATTTTATTATCTCACTTCAATAAACCCAAGGATGTCGATTGTATTAGAAAAATACATCTAACTAAAATATGAAATATCTAAGAATAATTATGCTTTTTATAATTTTTACTAATGTAGATGAATGGTGTATATTTAATTTCATACAAAACTCCATATCAACTATCATTTTAAATTTTAATAAAAAAAAAGAAGGTGATTTGATAAGTCATGCAATATCCCTGTTTAATATTTTGTGCTATTCCAGACTATAGTCTATCTCCATGCCAAAATTCATTCAGATCCATTCAGTCGTTCTGGCGTAAATGAGTAAGAAACATACATCCATCCAAACTTTCACATTTATAATATTAGTAAGATTATAATGTGGTTATATTCCTCGGATATATTTCAGTCACTGTCGATTTAATTACGGATATTATTACCTTTTATTTTTACACGACAGGTTGAAATACTTAATATATTGTCAGTTTCTGTTTGTTTATGCTGTAGACAAAAATGACTTGTTGAATAAACATATTCAATTAATTGATGTAATTTTTATCAGATTGTTCTCAACGTTTAATCATTGTCATGACGACGCAAAATTGTAGATATTTCATAATATTATATTTTATCAATATTTTCAAACATGAGAAGTATGTCAACAAAACATCGCCACCGACAAAAAAGAGTAGCGGACATAAAATGCAACCTTGAAACACTCCCTATTTCCTAATTCAATCTAACGTTGACAATAATCAATAAAGTGCATACGAATTACTGTAATCGATTGTCTTGTCCAGGTCCATGCGCGAGGGCCGTGCCATTGTCGTGATTTTTTCCACATTTTCACAGTGAAGGGACGGTGTGAACCATACCGCATCAAGGTCAACGCTGTCAAAGGCCTGTGGTAAATCTATACCGAGTCAACTGTGATGCTAAAATATTTTTATACATTATTATGTCCTACATAAAGGATTATGATATATAGTAATGAATACGATTATAATGTAAATAGGCACGGTATTATTGATGTCACCGAAGTTTATTATTCAGATAACAATCTTTTTAACCATATAGGATATAGAAAGAACGTTAACTTTCTCGATATTTATCAAATGCGTAGCGGAAATCGAATACATTTTTCTATGTAAATCAATAATCGATAAGTTACTATTCGAATGACAACTATACTTGAAGTAAAGGGCAACAATAAAATCAATTTATAAATTGAATACGGGAGAAATCTTAGAGGGATGTGAGAAGATCGACTCGGATCTTAAGTAGTGGGCGTAATGTGGTTGGCTAGCATCGATTGCAGTCCATTCGGAATAAATAATCGATTTAAATGTCGTCATATAGGTTTAGAGTATGTAACTCGACACGAGGTTAGAATGTTGACCGGACCCGTTGGCATTATGAGTACACGCAAAAATGATGAGCAAGTACAGACGAATACAATATCTCAACTGATTTTGTAAATGTGACCTTCTGAGCAAGCGTGCTTCATCTTAGGCCTCGTCTTCGTCCATCATGGACGGGTCAGTGTCCAAACGCAAGCCCATAAAATGTAAAAAAAAACTTGAGAGGTGTCAAGGATGGAACGAAGTTATATAAGTTATATAAGTCGAGAGAGTATATATATATATATATATATATATATATATATATATATATATATATAAATGAAAATATCTAGCTTGCTTTCTATAAGAGAGAGAGACAGACAGAGAAACATGCGCACGCCGCACAGCGGTCGGTGACTTTTGTGTCGGTGATTTTCGTAAGATTTTTTTCCGTCTAGCCCCCTTTCACAACGCGCGATAAGGAAATTCGTTCCAAAAAAATAAAAATTTGAACATTAGTTTGGTTATATTTTCGTACATTTTCCATCGTACACGCATACCTGCCTGTACTATACTATAATAACTTCTTGTAATTAATTACGTCACGAATCTTTTCAATAAGTTATATCTTTTAAAACAAACTTTAACCTTGCTGAGTTTCTCGCCGATTCTTCTCATTTGAAGGCTGACTTCTGAACCGGTGGTAACTTCTCTAGCTCGGCCTTCATAAGTGCCCTCCTATGGCCTGAACTGAAGAAATTTAAAAGACTACGATATTTTTATTTATTTTGATGTAGAAACAGGAAGAGCTAAAACTAAGCCGTTTTCACCTTACCTGTACATGTTAGACATTTATTATAAAGTACATTCAAGGAAATGAGTGCGCGCGGACGGTAATTATCAAACGTCAACTCTTGCGCACAGAGCTCTGCCTGACGACAGCGCGATGTTCGTATTGCTTTATTAATTACACACTAGTGGTGGGCTTACGGGAAATTGATCTAATACTAAAAAAAGTTATGTAGAATATGACATTGAAAAAGAAGAGGTTATTTACGCTTACTTACCTATGGAGACACCACTATCAGATTAAGGGGTTAGTGAAAACTTTTTGAACCAATGTTTGTTCAGTGATAATGGCTTCGATTGCCGTGACTGTGGGTTTGAATCCCACAATCAGCTTGTGCATTTGGTGAAGACAAACATTTTGTAGAAAACAAAGCATGGCGGTAGAGTACTTTGTTGTTCTCTCAAGTTGAAAATCTGTCGCCAAGAGAGAGTTTCTTCTTAGAATTGTAAATGGTCGAGAACAAATCGGCAATCCACCTAGGATTGATACCATCTATAAATAAATAAATATCCTGACATTCATCACACATGGCTATCTGATCCCAAACTATGCAGAGCTTGTACTATGGAAACCAGATGACTGATATACTACATATACTACTTTTTTTTGTAAACACATACTTACATAGATAATTACACCCAGACTCAGGACAAACAGACATGTTCATGCACACAAATGTGTGTCCTGGATGGGAATCGAACCCACGACCTGCGGCGCGATAGGTAGTGTGTTAACCAACCACGCCAACTGGCCCGTCAAATATGCTCATGAACACAAACTGTTCTGGATGACAATAGAACCCACTACTTTTGACATGATAAACTTAGACGAAAAAACAAAGTAGCTAAATTCTCTGACATAAGTTCATAACATCGAGTACATCACTAAACTGATGCAGTTACATAAAAGAGTGAACCTTATGGTCTTGCGACTGTGCGACCCGTCCGGCGCATCTACTGATAAATAACATAACAAATAGATATGTTTGTACAGATCTCCACATGTAGATAAAACCACGGTCTAAATATAATCTAGTTAGCATTCGAGACGAGATTTCTGGTCTGAACTTTGTCAGTGACACATCAAACGGTGAAAGATTATATAGATTGTAAACTAGGATGTTTTATTGATAACTGTAAATTAAGATTGAGTTTTGAAACAGGATAGAGATTAGGGATTAAGACCATCAAAAAAAGATTGTACACGGTAATGAAATCGAAACAACAGCAACGGCCCTTGAGAGCCAGTTGCCTATTAGACTTTAAAACTCTTTAAAACACCGCGGAAATATTGGTATTACTGTTAACTAGCTGCCGCGTGGTTTCACCCGTATTCCCGAGGGATCTGGATCTTATCTTTCCGCGAGATAAAAGGGATTCTATGTTTTATTCCAGGATATGATCTACTTATGTGGCAAGTTTCATCAAAATCCGTTCAACCGTTGTTGCGTGATTGAGCGCTTATAATCATTTTCCTTTATTATTTATCTTCAAGTTATCCACAACGTACCCTCTATTCTTAATGTTATGTGATGAGATTTTTACGACATCATTTTAAATATTATATTTTAACTGAACGCCATGAATTTCTATAGGACCTATTTAAATGGGTGATGAACTATAAAATGCCCAACTTGTCAATAATTTGTAAAGGAAAATTGCTTTCAACTGACTTTTATGTGTTTGAATGAGGCACTAGTTACAACGATTCGCTTTGCTCGTATAACTCAGATAGATCGTAGAGTCGTAATATCCTATCCTACAAATAATTATAAATGCGAAAGTATGTTTGGATGTGTGTGAAGATGTGTAGATGTTTGTTACTCTTTCACGCAAAAACTGCTGTATGGATTTTAATGAAACTTGGCACACAGATAGGTCATATACTGGAATAACATATAGAATACTTTTTATCCCGGGAAAATATAAGATCCATCGGGAACGCGAGTGGAACCGCGGGGCAGAAAACTAGTTATAAATAAAAGAATGTAGATAGGTTACCTACACAACATTCGATCTTAAAATATGGCCGAGAAATGGCACTCAAATGTCTCAATATTGCAACTCAATATTGCAATATCCAACTCAATATTGCAATATCCAACTCAATATTGCAATATCCAACTCAATATTGCAATATCCAACTCAATATTGCAATATCCACACTACATTACGATATCTCATAACACACGTTTACATTTTTGGTTGTTTTGGGACACTTTTAATTGCACTCGGTACGTGAAATGCATCTGTTGATGCCGGCGACGCTACTCAGGTCAAACTAGGCTAATTAGACACTTTTTTGCCTCCCGCTTTCGGAGTCCTTATAACTTATCTATACTTTTTTATTTATAATATCATTGTCTTCAGTACTTAAATAGCCAAGTCGATATGATTTCGTTATACTCAAACTCAAAACGTAATTTATTCAGTTTAGGCTCTGGTAAGGTACTTATGAATGTGAATATCAAAATCTATTTATTAGTATCTTTAAATATTTACATTATTATAACTACAATTAAAACTAATCTAATCTAAAAACTACCTAAAATAAACTATAAAAGTGCGTCGAAGAATTCCTCCGCATCGCCGTCGACTGGTAACGTTCCCAAAAGACTGGCAGCATTGCCACGTTGAATGGCAATGCTTAATCTTTGGCCAAAGTAAAAGCCAGCCTTTTGGTCACGGGAAGCGTCAACCAAAGCCGTCTTATGAATGTTACAATTGACTCTATACAAATGCTTTATGCTTTTCTTCAAAGCATATAAGTTTGTTACTCGTTTTAAGTCAGACATCTAATGGTGTATAATCGCATAATGTTTTTTAAATTGACTTTGAATTGGTACGTTTGTCGTTTTTTTTTAAGTAAAACACAACATGTTTAGAAGGTCCTAATCTACACAGTAAGCCAGTATTCAGGGGGGCTAGTCTAAATCCTCCGGCGCTAAAAATACACCAAAAAGTAGAGTCCAAAAGACACGGATATCCTAGGTACAATCTCAAGGCAGGTAAAAGAATCAAAGAATATTGTGAGGGCGGTCAAGGCGCGGCCCGGTTCACACACGGCACAATCGGTGACTGTACAGTCACTGTACAATGTACACGTACTGTACTGTACAGTTCTGTGCTATTGTATCTACGAACATATTTTTTATAGTGTAGGTACTGACATCGACACATGTTTTTGTTGCTGTAAGATATTGTGAGGATTTATTGATAACTAGTTTTCCGCCCCGTGGTTTCACCCGCGTTCCCGAAGGGTCTTATCTTGTCCCGGGATAAAAAGTAGCCTATGTGCTATTCCAGACTATAATCTATCTCTATGCCAAATTTCATCCAGATCCATTCATACGTTCTGGCGTAAATGAGTAACAAACATACATCCATCCAAACTTTCACATTTATAACATGAGTAGGATTAGTGGGATAAGTATTTTTATAATACGATTAATTTGTGTGCCAACATTCAACATAACTATGCACATTAAAACTGAAGCAGTAATAGAAAACTCTGATAGCATTAATTAAATTATCCTCCATTAAATACCATCTACCGATCCACCAGATTAATTAATAATTTAATTACTAAAACTGCACGCGGCTGTATCAAACGCGAAACATAAAAACACTGGGTTGTTAAAATTATTACTCACAAGTTACACTCTACTCGTGCTTTTAGGGCCAATAATGTTAATAGCATCAAGGCGATGATAGCTCAGTGGTAGTGACGTCGGATACCGCGGCGAAGGTCGTGGGTTCGAATCCTACAATGAGCTTGAGCTTTCTGTGACGGAAAACATCGTGAGGAAACCATAGCACGGTGGTTGGGTACTTTGTAGTACCCGACTGGCTGGCTACCACACTCAAGTTGAAAATCTGTCGCCCAGCACCTATCGGTGTGTTCCGACAGCTGCACTTGATAGCCAGTTCCCATCTAGGCTTTGTGTGCTTACCACCTTCGGCCACATCATCACTTACCATGGTGAGATTGTGGTCAAACACAAGCTTATTCAGAAATAAAAAAGCATGTCCATATCACAAAATTTTGGGAGACTTGCATCTTCTGTTGTTTTGCAATTTCTTTCGTGACATTTCGTGTAGTCGGAAGCCATTTTCCATTTGATGCAACAATTCTATTGTACCAATTCTGTCATACATAATTATATAGAATGCACATCATGCATATTAATCAAAACATTCTTGCTGTAGCATTTAAAATTGCCAAAATGACAAGGTGAAGACGTTCTCTACGATCTATCATGAGATAATAACTTAAAATATTATATCATTTAAAAAAAGAATACGGGTACGATGATAGAGAAAATAGACAAAATTTTAAATCAATAACATGTTCTAAAGCATTCGTATCAAATAAAGACATGGATTAATCGAAACACATTAGAACGGGACGAAATCTAATAGCACCAGTTAAGATCGAGGAAACAAAAATATACGTAAATAAAGACGTCACTGATAATCTCAAGATAAATAGCGGCAAGAGGGAATTATGAGAGCGTGATCGGATAAGAGAGGCGGCCGCATATGAACTAACAACGACGAACACCCATTGATATATCGACAACATTTATCTGTGTGCGATTGTATCAAAATATTTTAGTCGATCTAACGGATAAGTGTCAACTTTGTAATATGGGGATTAGATGGGAACCCTGAGCGACACCAATACTATATGGGTATAGTCGGGCAATTTTTAAGTTGCTTTGTCCCGTAATTTCTTGAAAATCTTCAAAAGATTATACATAACTTTAAAATTCGCACTTGAATACCGTTTTGGAATTTTGCTAAGTAAAATCGGAAATAAAGACAATAATTGCTCGTTTGAAAACAAACTTATATTTACTTAGAAGTTTTCCATGCGATCTGCATATATACAAGATTCCAACATCTACAGTTGGACCGCGGTCCCCAGGCACGATGACCTAACCTGGCGGAAGATCTTCCCTTTTCAATGAAGGAGTCTAATACCTCGCTCCTCCATAAGTAATGTCTTAATGTAACTAACTATGTATTATCGTCCTACTTTTTAAAAATCTGTATACAGGGTGTGGCGTAAAGAGTAGTCAAGTCGTTTTATATGGGTGGGGAGCGTCATGATTAAACGGAAAATCAAAATTTGTGTTTAGTAAAAGTGCCATGGTTTTCGAGTATTTGGCCATTTTTTAAATTTCATAAAAATTACACCCTTGGTCACTCTATTCGATGGCATGTTCACAATAAATAAAAGTATTTTCCCAGTCTGTTTTTTGAGAAATACTCTTGGATAAATGCGCTATCAAATGTAAACTTTTGTTTTTATACAGCTAGATTAGATTTTTTAATATTCAAAATGTTAGTACAAAAATTTATAAGACGAAAAAAAATATTGAAAGTTTGAGCGCCCGTGGTATAAACTGTGTGTGCCCGTGTCAAACTAACATAGTTCTAAGTTCAAATTGTCTCTAACAAATATGGATCTTATAATATCTGAAATAAATGAATTATTATTATTATTATAAAAAAATGTATGGTGACCTGTGTGACCAAGTAACAATAAAATTGCCTATTTCATTGAGATTCTAAAACGGTATAACACATGGTATTTTCAGCTTTTATTTCAAAGGATATGCCTATTAGAGAGATCAGGATCTAATATTTTGAGTAATCGGGTCCATGTAAACTTTTTCCTTGAGGAATCAACAGTAAAAGAAGTCCAGAAATGATCTATCAACACACAGCTCAAACCACTGAACGGATTGCGCTCAAATTTGGCGCACAGATAGTTATTATGACGTAGGTATTTGCTAAGAAAGGATTTGGAGGATATTTGCTAAGGTATCTGATGGAGAAACGGGATCGCGGTTGAAACCGCGGAGCGGGAAGCTATAGTTTCAAATATAATATATAAAAACCAGGTGAGTTCTAGTAAAAGTCAGCAAAAAATAGTAAATAAAACTAGCGTGCAGAGGCTAAAGACCCTAAATGAGCTCATAGATTTAATCTCTATTATTATCATTTCCACTAACTGTATAATTGGTTTGAATGGAAATAGTAGCAGATATCGAGCAGCTATTGTGACATTACCGAATTCCTTTCTTTAATACTTTATGTATTTTTTATAAAATTTTAACAAAAGTATCTAACCCAGCCAAAAAAAAAACTAATTGTTTTTTAATGTAAGCACAGAAAATACTTTGCTATAGAAGCGAATACATTCCCTCTTAAAATGATCCTGATCTACTGAACCGAGTTACAGACACAACAACTTTGTGTTAAAACGATAAATATCGCTATTTAGGAGAGTTATGTACAAACAAAATTATAGGATTCAAGTATTAATCGTATTAATACAAATTAATTTTTTTTTTAATAAATATATAAAGAAATACAACAAATTAAGAAAATAATAAAACACAAAATACAACCTAGATACAAAATTAAAGTACATAAAAATTGTTACATTATATAAGTAATTCGTGATATGTATAAAGCCAAATAAAAAAAAATAGTAATCTAACATTATCGTGCTGGCAATGGGACAAGCTCAGCGATTGCAGCGTTCACATTAACATGTGTACGTTGCGCTGATTTTCAGTTTGCCCCTGTATACGGACTATGTTGTTAGCCGAGAGATAGTAAATTAAAAAAAAAAGAGCGAGTTATAGAAAGATATCCGAATAAAAATGAATCAAGTGATCAAGTGATGTTAGCCAGTTCGGCAGTGTGTTTATTGTGCGCATGATAATAATTATGATTACTTCGTCCCTTCGTATTTTTAAAGGCAGCATCAAAATTGTCCTTTCTGCGGGCTAGTAGTATTATTTTATATTTCATCTTAAACACATCATAGCTTCTATTATAATATAATAATATATAAATGAACATCTATATATGTATTAATTGCTGTTCGTTAGTCTCGCTAAAACTCAAAAACGGCTTGACCTTTTTTTGTTTTGTTCGCTCAAATTTGTTGGTTGAAATGAAATTTTTTTTTGGGAAATCCCATAAAAAATGTTGAAAAAATTTAATAATTCTCTACGGAAATCGACGGAATGACAGCGACTGTCATTATTTTCGTGATGGTTTAGATTCACAATTGACCCCGGTAGGTAGCGTTGGAATTGGGTTTTGTTTTGTTTAAATTTCAAGCAGGACGTCTGCCCGGGCCACTAGTCTATACTAATATTATAAAGAGGAAAGATTTGTTTGTTTGTTTGCATTGAATAGGCTCCGAAACTACTGGACCGATTTAAAAAAATCTTTCACCGTTGGAAAGCTACACTATCCCTGATGAACATAAGCTATATTTTATCCCGGGATAAGATAAGATCCCACGGGAACGCGGGTGAAACCGCGCGGAACAGCTAGTGTTTTTATAAAATTGCTCGTCTGCAACTGAACGTTAGTAATATGTAATGGGAATGCCCATTCTTCCACATGCGTTTCAATAAAACGCAACGGTTAGCATTATCTAACAAAATAAATTAGCGAGAGGCTAGATTTGCGTTTAATAATAACTCAGTAATAACTCGGGCTTATAAATAGTTATATTAGCCGATGCCATGAATGCAGGGTCGTGGGTTCAAGTGCCAGCCGCAATATTAAACTTTACGATTGTCATGGAGACTGAGGTAAATCAAGGAATTTGTGTTTCCGTCTTTGAAGCATATTTTGTTACTTGAACATGTGTTTTTACCAAAATGAAAACATCGTGAGGAAACCATAGCATCGTAGGGTACTTTATTGTATCCGAATTGCTGGCTACCACCCTCAAGTTGAAAACCTATCGGTGTATTCCGACAGCTGCACTTGAGAGCTAGTTTCCATCTAGGCTTTGTGTGCTTACCACCTTCGGCCACATCATCACTCACCATGGTGAGATAAAAATAAAAAAGGCATATTTCTTAGAGCCAAAGGCCCAAAATACAAAAAAGGTATTTAAAACAATTATAATATCTACCTGATTCTCACGAACATTTTGTCATTGAAATTCATTAACGAATAAAATATTTACCATTCACCGTCTGAGGCCCCCATGCTTATAGAACTATGGATTAAAATGAAACAAAACAGACAGACAGGAGTTGTCACAGCCAACCTATTGTATTTTTCTATAAAAAGTGATCCCCTAAAGGAATTAAGCAACAGTTAGTATGGTTTTCTAATGAATACGAGTTAAATCTTCTCTTTGTTAAAATAACATCTTATGGCAGACGTAACTGTTGTTTTGTTTTTAACACGTGCTCTGATGCTCTATTGGGTGTAGGTCTAACGGAGTCATATAAATAAACAGGTATCCATGGACATTCTACATACACGGCTTTTTTTTATGTCATTTGGTTGACAAACAGGCAGACGGTCCACCTGATGGTAAGTGGTCACCGCCGCCTATGGACATTTGCAATCCGACCTTGAAGAGCTCTTTTTACGCCCTTTTTGAAGAACCCCATATCATAGCGCGGAGGGAATACCGTAATGGGGAGCTCATTCCACATCCTCATGGTCCGCAGAAGGAACGTCCGGCTGTACGGCTATCTGATCCCAAACTATGCAGAGTTTGTACTATGGAAACTAGATGACTGATATTAACACAAATAAATAAAATTAAAGTATCTGTTTCTTACGTCTCAATAATGGTGATTTTTATGATATACCTACGGTAGATACTAAAACAAAAAAATATTCCTTTAATTTTTTGTCTGTCTGCCAGTCTTTTTGTCTCGGCTAATCACCAAAACAGATGGAACGATTTGGACTTGACTTTCACCGGCATGTTATTCGTAGTAAATGTAGTGTGGGTATGTAAGCAGTAACTTTGGCTACACTTATTTTAAAAAAATAATTAGTGTTCCGCGCAAAAAAAACATGACATTGTGAACCAAATCCGATTAAAATTCCCTATTTTACGTGGGTGAAACCGAAGGGGCAATTAGTATTCCGTGGGATCTTATCTTTTCCCGGGATAAAATAGCCTATGTTACTCAGGGATATTGTAGCTTTCCAATGGTGGAAGAATTTTTTAAATCAGTTTTGTAGTTTTTGGGTTAAATCATAACAAGCAAACAATCTTAAATCTTGCCTCTTTATAATATTAGTTTAGATATATTAAATATAATAAGGCCTCGGGTGACCGGCGGGCGGGGAGCTTTTTCCGCCAACGCATCAGCTTGGCCATCCAAAGAGGAAACGCTGCCAGCCTGCTGGGAACCTTGCCGATCAGCAGCAGCGGCAGCCTCGAAGAAGTTTTTATATATTATAGTTGTACATTTGTTTGTATATTTTGTACATTTGTTGTAATAGTACATTACGATACGTGTGACCTAAGTTGCCTATTATTGCACGGTGCAATGTTAGCACCCGAGCGCAGCGAGGATGCTAAACGCCGTGCAATAATAGACAACTTCGGGCACATGTATCGTTTACTATTTTATAGCAAGTGTGACATAAACCCGCACTTTACGCATGCTTCTCCGTGCAGAAATAGGCAACTTAGGTCACGGAAAAGCGTGCGTAAAGTGCGGGTTTAGGTCACACTGAGCTATAAACAAAGTTATTATTATAGAGTTTTAAATATAATTACTTACCTCCAATAAGGATTTAAAAGATATCGCTTATACAGTAGGTATTTATTTAATTGTTTTGTATTCCCAGTGCATGATAGTCTATAGACAATGTTGGCAATGCATTTTCTATTGAAACTAGTTGCTACTGTTCGTTCACTACTTTGACCATCAAAGCTAACATATGATATGTACATCTGTATTTTTGTATGTTTGTAACGAATAAACTCAAAAACTACTGGACCGATTTAAAAAATTCTACCATTACAATGCTACATTATTCCTGAGTAACATAGGCTATATTTTTATACCTAGAAAAGACAAGATAGCACGGGAACGCGGGTGAAACCGCGGAGGTAAACTAGTCTGCAATAAAGTCATAACTATGGGAAACACAAAGAGAGGAAATACAAAAAAAAAAGCAACTACAAACGCATAGTGCAAACATTTTAGTCTATCGTGAAGAAATACAACTAAGAAGTAAAAAAATGCGACTGATTTTAAACAAAAAATATCACGTTTTACATAAATTTTTAGTAGTTATATTTGTACCAAATTTGAACGACATCGGCTTTATAATTTATGGAAATATCGAAACTATAATGGTTAATAATGCAAGACTACATCGTCACCTAAGATCAAGAAAGATAGTGGTCAAACGCAAACCTATTAAATAAAAAATAATCTACAGTAGGTACTAATATTATATAGAGGAAAGATAATGAATAGGCTCTGAAACTAGACTGATTTGAAACATTCTTTCACCGTTATAAAGCTACATTATCCGTGATGAAAATAGGCTATATTTTATCTCAGGAAAAGATAAGATCCCACGGGAACGCGGGTGAAACCGCGGAGGACAGCAAGTATTTAAAAAAATAAAAATTGCACATTGGGCATAGAACGTCCTATTTTGACATCGGTCAAATATTAATTTGTATTTTAAAGCCTAAGTACAGTTAAGTAAAATAATTTCCCTACACACCCTTACTTAGTCTAAAGATAGTTAACAACTCACTTTAATTCTAAGTTAATTCCAACTTAATTCAGTCCACCTGACTTGACTTACACTTGGCCGGCGAGTTCGGCGCGGGCGCACTATAAACCGTCATTAATCAAAAGAGGCCGTATTCATAAATTGCTGGGAGCTCCCTAAAGTACCGTCGTATCGGATTAACAGCCACTAAATGTCGTGTGTATAGACGATATCTTCGTACGAAACGTGTTAATACAACTTCGGTATGATCGCTTCTTTTTAGGGTTCCTTTGTGCAAGTAAGAAAGCGATGATAGCTCAGTGGTAGTGACGTCGGTGGGTTCGAATCAATGAGATTCAGCTTTCGGTGTAGGAAACCATAGCACGGTGGTAGGGTACTTTGTAGCACATGTTTGGCTGGCTACCACCCTCAAGTTGAAAATCTGTCGCCAAGCACCTATCGATGTGTTCCGACAGTTGCACTTGAGAGCCAGTTTCCATCTAGGCTTTGTGTGCTTACCACATTCGGCCACATCATCACTTACCATGGTGAGATTGTGGTGAAATACAAGCTTATAAAAAGTAAAAAAATAATAATAATCACTAGCTGTCCCCTACGGTTTTACCCGCGTTCCCAAGTGATCTTAACTTTTCCCGGGATGATACTTCGTAGGTCGTGGGTTCGATTCCCATCCAGGACAGACATTTGTTTGCATGAACATGTCTGTTTGTCCTGAGTTTGGGTGTAATTATCTATTTAATTATAATTAAAAACGTAGTATATGTAGTATATCAATCATCTGGTTTCCATATTACAAGCTATGCTTAGTTTGGGATCCGGAAAAATGACCGAGAACATTAATATGAATGAAAGTGGCAAGTCAACGATTGCTGCCATTTAATTAAAAAAACATTGTACGGAACCTTACTTCGTAATACAGTGTCACCCTTACCGTTCAACATTAACCAATAAATATTAAAAAGTCCCGTTACTCAATACACACGGTAACTATTATCTCGTATAACGACGTATTTAGGTATACTATGAACAATAAATAAAGTGTCCCAACCACAGTACAGTGACATCTATACATTTATTGTCGAAACTAGGGATACCTCCGGCTTTACTCGATCGTATTTCCCTTTAGAGGAACTCTATATTAAGCTGTTGTCTTTGGTAAGTATTTAATTGATTTCTCTAGGACGATATCAGTGCACGGTGGTATTTAAAATAAATTGACCGGCGGGCGGGGAGCTTTTTCCGCCAACGCATCAACCTGGCCATCCAAAGAGGAAACGCTGCCAGCCTGCTGGGATCCTTGCCGATCGGCAGCATCGGCAATTTTTTTATAAGTTATATTTGTACATTTGTTGTAAATAAATATTTATATTGATAAGTGAAATAAATAAATAAAATAAAACTCTTTTAATTCAGACAACTTCAGTCCATAAATTGTTAGTAAAATACAAGTGCTTAGGAGCTTTGTTAGTAATAATGTAATAATAATATCAACCTGGGTAAGTGTCACAAATTATGTGAAGCAACCTAAATCTGCCTAAAGTAGGACATCGAGTCTCTCCGCAAATATCTTCAAGATGCCGTTGGTGCTCCCGTGCTCCCCCTCACCCTGAGCCAAATTGATGCCACTTTCTTGCGCATCAGAGCTCATTTTTAATCATCAGTGTGCGCATTTAGTATTGATATACCCCGCCCAAGTACCTATTTTATCGTTCTTCCATACAAAATCTGCATTTGAGGGATATTGACTGGTCAACAACACATTAGCAGCCCCCGCTTGTTAAAGTAGGCGATGGTATTCACTTACCATCAGGTGACCCGCAATTTTATCACTCGGGGTATTATAAAAAACAGTTTCCTAATAATAGGAATAATAGACTTACCAACATGGTTGGATTAGTTTTTATCTTTTTATTTCAGACATTCAAGCAAGTGGTTTATCTGATGGTAAGTAACTACCGTCATGGACATTAGCGATCCCAAGGGGTTGGCCAATGTGGTACTGTCGGTACACAATGGTAATTAGCGATAGATTTAAAAATTCAGGTTATCCAAGCAAGAATTGGGTTTCCTATCGATGTTGTCCTTAATTGATAACTTAAGCTCACTGTAGGAGTCGAACCCGCGACCTTCCTTACGGCATTCGACGTCACGTCCACTGATTATTAAATCATACGACTGAATTTTACAATGTAATTTTCAAACTATGATTTTATATTCTAAAATTAAATTACCTTCACATAACAGACAAACAAACAAACCATTCCTTTAATATTATTAGTGTAGATTGAGATGTATGAACGAGATCTAATCTGGTCGCCGAGATTTATGTCCAAAATAGATTTATTTTTTAGAGAAAAATGCTGTATCTATAAGGATTTCTGTTCTCTGATGTGACATACAGCTACATGTATTACTACATGTACTACTACTGTTTGACCGCAATATCACTATAATAATAATAATATATTTTTATTGACCAAAGTGTACACAGATTTAACAGTAAACAAACAAGAAAAACATGTGTTCGATGTTTTCTGGCCCCCAAACGAGGCTAGCCTGTGCTATGGGTGGCATATCATACCATAGTACCATCATCACATGGCCAAAGGTGGTAAGCACACAAAGCTTAGATGGGAACTGGCTCTCAAATGCAGCTATCGAAACTGCTTGGCGACAGATTTTCAACTTGAGGGTGGTAGCCAGCCAGTCGGGTACTCCGACGTACTATGGTTTCCTCACAATGTTTTCCTTCACCGAAAGCTCAAGCTTCTTTAGGATTCAAACCCACGACTTTTTTTCGGTGTCCGACGTCACTACTGCTGAGCTATCATCGCCTTTTACCAATAAAAAGCTACATAGGTTGAAAGAAATATAATTTTCCAGGCTATTTCCTTGAATAGTGCAATGTTTTATTTAATGAGGATATCGAAGTGGCATCAAGCCAACATATTGACGTGTATGAAATTATCCTGACCATGGCTGGATTACAAATGGTGACCTTGTTTAGGCTTTACTATATACCTACATATGTTACTCTAGTGACGACATATAATGATTTTATTTACAACAAATGTACAAAATATACAAACAAATGTACAACTATAATATATAAAAAACTTCTTTGAGGCTGCCGCTGCTGCCGATCGGCAAGGTTCCCAGAAGGCAGGCAGCGTTTCCTCTTTGGATGGCCAAGCTGATGCGTTGGCGGAAAAAGCTCCCCGCCATTTCTAGTTGTGTATGAAATCGTGGTATTTTAATATTATATTCTGAAAAAAAAATAGGTTTTTGTCAACGACTAATAGTGTTTATTGCAGAATGATTTTTTCCATCCTTTCTATTCTAAAAAAAATCTAAGTCATTTCCAAATGTTTTCCCATCAATGAAGAAAACAATCAAATGGACACATTTTACTTTATTTGCATTTACAAAGAATCCATACTCTATACCTACTAATATTATAAATGCGAAAGTAACTCAGTCTGTCTATCTGCTACCTTTTTAAACCTAGCCGCTGCCTAAACCGCTGAACCAATTATTTTCGTTTAAAAATAGTTAGAATCTCAGAGGACGTAGGATAATTTTATCCCGGAAAAAGATAACATCTCTCGGGAACACGTGAAAGCGTGGTTTATTCACAATCATGAACCATAACTCAATAAAAAAAACGTAAAAATAGCATAAATTTCAATCATAAAAAACTCATTAGCATCTAATAACATACTGGCATTAACACTCAAAAGAGTATAAGTATAAAATAAGAAAAAACTTACCCAAAAAAGTGACGTCACGGGAACTGAATAACGGGCAGGACGAAACCGGACAGCCCTTGTTAGAAAAAAAAGGTTCACCGTTCGAACGGTTTAGTTTGTAAACAGTTACAGAGCGCGGGGTAGTCTAATAAAACAGTAAAAGCACAATTATTTCACTAAACAATCCAATATTTTGCGCAAAATTTCTTTTCTACGAAATTATTCCGATGTCGGTAAACTTTTGCGAATTTTTTTACCAGTCAACCAAGCGTCGGCGCCTGTTTGAAATATTTAGGGTTGCAATTAAGAAATGTATTACTTAAGTAATTTTTTACCTTTTTTGCGTAATGACTTGGTAACCAGACTTTTTGCTGTTTATTTGGGACCGTTACAGTTAATGAAATATCTCTTTTCTATTTTAGTACTATTATAGATTTTGTTTGTCATAAATCTGACACGAATCCTATAGACATTAGCAATACCAAGGGGATTGCCAATGTGTTATCAACTTTTTTTTAAATGCCATCATTAGCAGATTTATCAAGTTATTTTAAGCAGTATATCTGGTTTCCATAGTACAAGCTCTGCTTAGTTTAGGGTCAGATGGACGTGTGTGAAGAACGACCCAGGATATTTATTTATCATAATCAATATTACGAACGTCTTCTAAAAATATGTATCTTGTTTAATTGTTCAAGATGAATGTCTATAAGTAATTATTAATTCTCATTTAACGTAATTGCTTTGTACGAGACTCATTAATTAACATAATATGAATTCTAGTTATACAAATGTAAAAATTGTTTAGTTTTATATTTACTCTCTTATTCTTAATACTAGATATTGGCTATTTGAAAGTTTTATATCAATCAGTAATAAACTCGGGTGTATAGCAATAGTGCCAGTACAATTTTTTTTGTGTTGTATTAAATGAAAACAAAAAATGTTTTTTTTTTTAAATAGTAGGTATGTAAAATTTTATCAGATTAATCGGTTGGTATTATTGTACCTATCAATTATATCTACATATATAAACGTGATCGATACTATTTACTCATAAACGTCAATGTTTAACACTTTTTTTGAAACGACGATGGGACAGTCGTGCAAAAAAAAATTCAGGTATCGCAACATATTAAATGACTGTGGCGAAACCGAAAATGAAAATTGTTGAAAGAAGCCTATTCACTCTATCCTTGAAAGTCTAAACAATTTGTAAATATTATATCCGATTGAAAAAGTTAAGACTTAAGTGGTAGTAGTTTGAATCGCATTCAAAGTATATCTTGCAAACCAAGTACATCGAAACAATAAGGAAGAAAAACATTCTATATACATATGAGACGCATGAAATATATTTATTGCGAAGAGGTCGAGTACGACGCAATCACTTAGACATAGTATTGCTTTACCGTCCGCTTATATGTATACTCATCTTCATTGCGAGAAATATGATATGAATCCAATGTGCGCATATTATGTAAAATGAATAAGTATTAATAAACAAATAAATATCCTCGGACATTTGTTCACACACGGCTATCTGATCCCAAACTAAGCAGAGCTTGTACTATGGAAACCAGATGACTGATATACTACATATACTACTTTTATTTGTAAATACATACTTAAATAGATAATTACACCCAGACTCAGGACAAACAGACATGTTCATGCACACAAATGTGTGTCCTGGATGGGAATCGAACCCACGACTTGCGACGTGATAGGCAGTGTGTTAACCAACCACGCCAACCGGCCCGGTCTATGTTGCAGGTATTTGACAGAATTCGTTTTTAATCAAAACATTTACCAGGGTTAGATATTTATAAACACGATCTAAATCGTGTTTTAGTTAAATTACGCTTCATTTAATAACTACTCCAAAAACGGTTAGTGATTTAACAATATCGCCAACTATGTTCGAGGTATGATTAGATAAATAAATAAAATATATTAAAATAGTGTAGTTGTAGTTTATTGTGATATTTTACGGTTCTTTCATTATCACAGACTAGCAGTCCCTCGCATTCCCATGGGACCTTTTCATTTGTCGGGTTAATAAATATAGGCATTCACAAATAACGTGGCTTTCTATTGGTAAAAGAATTTTCAAAATCGGTTCAGTAGATCCAGAAATGACCCCCTACAACCTCACAAACCTTACCTATACTATATTAGTATAGATTATTAGTGACCTGATAATCCTTTCCTACTTCTTAATAATAACCTGCACATATTATAAGCAAGCTGTCGCTCACGGTTTTGCCCACGTTTCCGAGGGCACACTTTAGGGGTCGAATTTTCAAAAATCCTTTTTTAGCGGATACCCACTCCCTTTCACTTACTCTCAGCTAAATTTCAAGTCTCTAGTATTGTTACTTTTTACAGTGGTATTTCACTTTTATAAAAGGTGTGAAAGCTTGTGTCTGTATGTTTTTTTCATTCAGTTCCATAACGGTTTTGGATAAAATTTGGCACAGTGATAGATCACATGAAAAAGATAGGCTAGGATAATTTTTATCCCGGAACATCTCAACGCGGGGCGGAAGCAAGTAAAGAATAAAAATAATAAAAAAAATATTAAATTCAAATACTGCAACTACATAAGTAAATATATACTCACTCTATGTAGGTAAATACATAATTTACAGGGACTATGACAAACGCATCGTAAATATAAATCTAGTTATTCATATATGCAAAAAGTAACGATTACCTTATTTCTATACTTATAAAATCACCATAAATAGATGCTTGCGATCTGTTTACTTTGAGCACTTTGCGGTTTACTTACTTTATAAGGCCGTTTGTGTTTGTTGAAGGTAGATATACCTGCTGACGATCGAGAGGTTGCAACTTCAATTTGTAGTGCTGATGATAAGGTGATCATTGATACTTGTACATTATTTATTATCTGAGAACTCAACTTTTTATGGTTTTCGAATTACCCCATGGTCCATTTCGCCCCCTTAGAGTTCGAATTTAGAAAAATCTTTATAATCGCCCCTACACTATAAGATGTGTTAAAATATCAGAAGACACTTCAAAATTAATATCTAGCTTTGCTGCTCCGTGGTTTTCTTCGCAATTCCATATTTCACCCCTTAGGAAGTTTCAAATTTCTATCCAGCATATAAAGCTTTGCGTGGATTAGTCAGTTAGGACAGGTCATCTTAAAAATGATTTCCGATGAAAGCAACGGGGAACCAACCTTGAACATTAAAACCTTTTCATCGCAATTTTTTAACAAAGTCGTTAAAAAGTTGCAAATAGTTTTATGACCAGCAACAATTGCAAAAAAGGTTTCTTTACCATTATCGGGTTCTTTTTGTAATTACAACATTCAATAAAGAAAGTTTTATTATGGTCGTTTACGAAATTGGGCAACGAAGAGTGTAAACATTTTTGTTCATGCATTTTTATACTCGTTGCATGCAGTTGTAAATATAATATATTCTAATTACACACCGAAATAGACAAAAAAAAATTGTATGTAATTGTAAAATTGTATTAGTAGGTAAATATTTAATTGCATTTGAAATCTACTTTAGTTCCAATATTAATCTTTTTTAGGTTCCATGTTTCCTTATAATTCGATGTACATGCAATAAAAAATCAAATGTATTTAAAACGCATCGCATTAAAACTATGGAGGTAAGATTATCGCGTCGCGATCTATAACGTCGCATATCGTTTTATTAATCGCAGTACGAACACAGCGCGGGCGCAGTGGCAAAGTTCACGCGATCCCACCAAACCATACCTATGGACCGGTAACGCACCGGCGTTAGAGATAGAGGTAGCTGCATGCGCGCGAGCACAAGGGTGACAGAGATAGCACGAGAGATAGATGTTGCGTTAGAAGTTAGCCACGCCCTCTTAGCATTCGAAGCTCCGAGTCCACCTCCGTGAGCATTCGTGCGCGCGCGCCGGGCGAGCAACACGCGACCTGTGTTCCAAAGTTTTCGAATTAGGAAAATGGAATCGGCCGCGCGATTTCAATCCCGTCAATAGAAAATGCCAGTGTTTAATTTTATTGAAAAAAAAAACTCGTTCCATATTCAAAACTATTAAAATGATGTGTCAATAGCAGGAGACAATAAACGTAACAGTGCGGTCGTTCGATGCATTTGTCGCGATTTCAGTTTGCGTTTTCAGTTATACGTCACATGTAAATTGAACGCGGCGACATTTTTGTTTGTTTTCATCGAAAGTGACTGGACTGTGACATTGGAAATCGATAGTATTCTTAGCCTTAGTGAAATAATTGACTCAAAAAATATTTTACGACAACTGTGAAGTGAATGTGGGATTTTTCGGAAATCGTCACCTGTTTTTGATTTGTGCTCACACACCAAAGATATAAAGGTAAGGAGTGTTTACATAATACATTTTAGCACGGGCTTAAATATAATAGTTACACAACTGTTCATATAATTTTATTTATATCAGTTATGGTGATAATAAGAATAACAAACGTCCATTGGGAAATCGCGAGCACTGAAATCGTAAGTTTTCCTGGTATGATATTATTTCGGAGAAAATTTACACCGGAAAATTTATAAATTTTGAGTTAGATGACTTTGCTTCAAGGGTGTGGTGGGAGACTCCTTACAAAAGACATCAACGGGATGCACTCGAATAATATTCACAATTGAATCTAAATAATGCTATTATATCCATCCTGTAGGTATATTTTACAGGCTTTATACGTAGCTATTTCAGTACCTTCATAAATACTATGCGTTCAAATAAAGTTGCTCAAAAGATTTTTGGACTTAGATGTCCGCGGTGGATTATCCCATTTCTCTTCGAAAAGTGATTATAATGGCAAAATTTCCTACTTAAGAATTACTACAGTTAAAGTAACGAATACATAAAAAATAACTTTTTAAGTCTGTTAAAAATACTTGTTATCTTTAAATCTTACTACAATGTACATGAAATGTACGAGTACCGACAAGTGTTAATAATATCCGTCTAAAATAACTATTAAAAGATTTAAAATTATATCCAAGCCTAAATATATCCTTATCAGTAGATAATCCGTTAAACTCCTGGCATAATACTTTAGCGTAATTCCGTTCGAGATTTAGAAAATTTGCATTTACATACAAAAGTTAAAGATTTAAAACTAAGAGATTAAGCGTAAAATTTATAAAAAATTGAATTTAAAACAAGCCAATATAGTCAGTTAATCCAAAAAATATTTAAAAAATGTAACCTTGCTGAGTTTCTTAACGGTTCTTCTCAGTTAAAGCCTGACTTCCGAACCGGTGGTAACTTCTATAATTCGACCTTCATAAGTGCTTTTCTAGGGCCTAAACTGACTAAATGGTTTTGACTTTGATTAAATAAATATAATAGCAATCCCCTGGTATCGCTAATGTCTATAGGCGACGGTAACTTACCATCAGGTGACCCGCCTATTATCAAACTTCTCACATAAAAACCTGGGGTATAAAATTATCATATTTTCACCTATATATTAAACAGGTGAACTTTCTATGTTCATATGTGTGAGGACATCTCCGAAACTACTATTCCAATTTTGAAAATTCTTGAACAAATCGAAAGCGATTTTTCATGAAACGCAAGTCGAATTGATCCTCTTGAATGGTCAATACAATTTTGCGTGCGCTATTAAAATGTATAGATCTTTATCTATACTATTATTATAAAGAGGTAAAGTTTTTAGGTTGTAGGGGGTAATCTCTGGATCTACTGAAACGATTTTATTATTTGTGAGTGACATATGCGATATAATAACCTGAAAATTTTAAAGATTCCACTGGAACGCGTTTGAAACTGTAAGGGGACAGCTAGTCTTTAATATTTTTGGGTAGTTACTAAAAAATACCGTTGCATCAATAAATACGTACTTACTAATATTTGAAAGGGAATTAATGGAATAGAAATGTTTTTTTTATTATTATTTATATATATATATATATATATACTCTCTCGACTTATATAACTTCGTTCCATCCGGGTGTCCCTTGACACCTCTCAAGTTTTTTTTTTTTAAATAATGAAACAAAAAATTATATTACTCAAGTAATTAAGTAAGGATCACACCTATTCTAGCTTTTTTGAAATATATTCAAAAAATCTTTCAAGCTATCTATAACACATAAAAATATGCAGTGACAGTCCTTTTAACACGTAGGTATCTACTTCAATATTATTTCATTTCAACCTGTGAGAGGGTGAAATAGGGTATCGCGTGTGAAACCCCAAAGCAGAAAATTAGTAATCAAATTAAACACCATTCTGAATACAAATTATACTAACATTATCTATAGATAAGAAACTACTAAGTAAAATAATCCTACTAATTTTAATACTAAAGTTCATGAGGCTGTCCGGCATTATTTTTATTGAAGCCTACATTATAACAACGATCATAATACACTGTTATAACAAAGCAAAGCAAATCTGCTAATCTAGCTTGTAATTGTAACGTTTTTACACGGAATTTAAAAATAAGAAAGGCGTACTTTTTGTGGAAAGGAATTAACTGAAACTCAGCATGGGTATCACTGGATAAACCTCGGATAAGCTCTCCATCTGGCAAGTCCATACAAAAACTATTCTAATTTCAAATAAACAGCCAGATATCGCTTATGTAGCCATTGAAAAATCAGACCTAATAGGATACCTTCTTCTCATTCTAGTAAACAGTAAATCCCTCGGGATAATGGATAAACCGGGGGATAATAATGGTGTAAAAAATAAAATGCCAAATATTTAACTTAAAATTTGACACACGTAAATAAATAGCAGTGACCCCTTTTCGAAAAATCGAGATTCAATTGAACAATTAACCATTATACCCATAATTCTATAAAAACATATTAAAACAATAGAATACGTGGTGGGAAACGTTCCCATGGTTGAGCTTGTGTAGGGACAAACGGACAAAAAGAGTTTGTTTCTATACGATAGCGCTAAACACGTAATAATGCGCTACAATGGACAATGCCGATTGTTACGAATCAACTTTAAGGTAACTTTAAAGCGTTATGTTCAATTCTAATCGAGACATACTATCTTGAACATTACATACTAAATCTGATAATTCAATTGACATGTAATTAGGCACCACTTTTTAATGCTTTTATCTTTACACACAATTGACAATTGATCGTGAAAATGATCTTTTTAAAAATGGTAATTTTCGATTGATTTTAATTAAGTAACTATCCTTAAAATTATTTTATTATTCATTAAATTACTACGACTTGGTAACACAATGGTAAAACATACCTGAACTTTTTGTCCTCCGCAGTTTCACCCGCGTTCCCGAGGTAGCAGATACCTACTCCTTATTAGGAATCTACCTGTCAAATTAAAAAAATTGTAACATTTATACTTTCCTAAATTTCGTGATATACCTATAGAAAGGCTATATAAGGCTATGATAGCTCAGTGGTAGTGGAGTCGGATACCGCGGCGAAGGTCGTGGGTTCGAATCCTACAATGGGCTTGACCTTTCGGTGAAGGAAAACATCGTGAGGAAACCATAGCACGGTGGTAGGGTACTTACTCGACTGGCTGGCTACCACTTTAGGGCATTGTATTAAGGTGTACAGGACTTGGTATTGCTAATGTCTATAGGCGACGGTAGTCACTTACCACCAGGTGACCCGTCAGCTTCGTTGTCACTTGTGGTATAAAAAAAAAGAAAAAAGAGAAGAAATACTTAAGTACAACGAAGGTCAATCATATTCGAAACCATCAGCCACATTAAACCACGTAAAGGTTTCGAAAACTTGTCGCGCTAACGGTTTGGAACCCCTTTCAGTAGGACGCTAATTGCTGTCAAATTAACGGAGAACTTGCGCAATGACATCGCTCTAAACTAAACGAAATAGTTGCGTTTGTGAAACTGTCACAATTGTTCAAGTAGGTATTGACCGTTTGTTTTGCTTGAGCAATTGTTCAGGCAATTACTTTGAACTGTATATAAGTCATTTTTGAAGATGATGTAAGCGAATGGAGCGAGTAGGTGACGTTTACCTTCATTAAGGTATAGGTATGTTAAAAATTTGACCAAAAGGCTGGCTTTTACTTTGGCCAAAGATTAAGCATTGCCATTCAACGTGGCAATGCTGCCAGTCTTTTGGGAACGTTACCAGTCGACGGCGATGCGGAGGAATTTCTTCCACGCACTTTTATAGTTTATTTTAGGTAGTTTTTAGATTAGTTTAGATTAAATTGTAGTTATGCTAGTTAAATTAAATTAAATTTTATTTTAGATATGTTAAAACCCATGAATAAATAAAATATTTAAAAATGTGAATGTATTTTTGCCATGATGGACTTTAGTTCAGGAATGTGGGTGAAGTCACGCCGCAGCGTTTAGTATAGAATTCAGTCTTATATTTGATGAGTGTGTTAGTATTTAGCTTATTTTTAATAAAAAAATGTCTATAGATATTATGTTAACTTGCACAAATCCACTATAGTCATATAGATAAAAAGCCCAATTTATGAATATAAAATTTAGGATTTCAGTTTCAACTTAGTTGCAAATCGCCTCTGCCATGCATATTGGCATAAAATGAAGATGTTGTGTGAGCCCTCGCGATAGATCCTTTAGGTTATCATAAACTCATTTTTGTTTATGTTTTTTAAGGCGATGATAGCTCAGTGGTAAGTGACGTCGGATACCGCGGCGACGGTCGTGGGTTCGAATCCTTACAATGAGCTTGAGCTTTCGGTGAAGGAAAACATCGTGAGGAAACCACAGCACGGTGGTAGGGTACTTTGTAGTACTCGACTGGCTGGCTACCACCCTCAAGTTGAAAATCTGTCGCCAAGCACCTGTTGGTGTGTTCCGGCAATTGCACTTGAGAGCCAGTTCGCCTTAATAAGGTGTACAACACATTAGCAATCCCCTGGTATTGCCAATGTCTATAGGCGACCGTTGTCACTTACCATCAGGTTACCCGCCTGCCTCGTTGTCACTTGTGACATAAAAAAAAAAAAAAAAAAAAAACATAAACTTTCCATAAATAATTGAGTAGATTCTACTAAAGTTCTAGAACCACATACGACCGCACATTGCAAAATTACGCTTAATTGAGTACTTAACTATGAAAAATATACTTGGTTAACTGGATTATATACATATTTTCCAGTTATCCAAGTATTTTTATTCAAAGCCTCGAACCGCTCCGTAAAAACTGTAACACGGCCTTCAATTATTGTGATCTGTTTTCATTCGCCTATTTACCCTTAATCGGGCTTTAAAAGGTGCGTTAATTGAACTATACGTGGATTGTCAACGCAAAAAATACTGTAGAAAATAGAAAAATTATGTGAGAGAATTATAGCTTTTATTACCATGAAGTAAGGTTTATGGAGGCGTCGAGAAAAAGAAATTATCTTTGATAGATCAAAGGCTTGCGGAAAATTGAAATTGGAAATCGTAGGATATGTGTTGATAGAAAATAATGTGATAAAAACAGCTTACATAAATTATATCGACTATTTACAATTGCTATTTAAAAACGTATACTTACAATATATACTTATATAAAAATTCAATTTGGCTCGATCAAAATATATACCTATTAAACAAAAGTAAATTTTACAATTACAAATATTATCCCTCATTTAGTAAATGTTGCTTAGCACAAAACCAACATAGGGTATAAATATCCATATCAAAACAATCGATGTACCTAAATATATCTAAAATTCATAAGACTCGAGCTCCTTTCCGAAATTATAATACCAAATTATAATGACAAGCCATGAAACAATATGACATGAATGCGTCGTACATAGCCATAACCTAGGATAACCTCATGGCCTTCCCACCTTCCCACCTTCCCACCGACACTCCAATTCCCACGTAGGTACACGTAATACCACCTAATGGCAACTGGCATCATAATCGTACATGTTACGAGCCGTATACACTTGTAGAACCGGCGGGAAATGGTACCGGATCAATATCCATCAGGTTTTGAAAAAAGTTTGAATATAGAATACTAAAAACCCTTCAAGTGCGAGTTGGACTCGCGTACCGAGGATTTCGTTATTTGCGTTCGATTTCTTTGGCGCTGAACACTAAGATGTTCCAAATTCAATAAGTTCGCGGCAAAGATAATTCCGGCGCACTTAAAAAATAAAGAGGATTAAAAAGTCATTACTGCCCGCTAAAAGTTTCTTATAGAAATCACCACGTTTGGGTACACTTAAAGGCGAACCAAGTCGTCCTTTTCGAATAGATGGGATGAAAAGTATAATGCTATGCAATAGCTTTACCACGGCAGTCCCCGAGTGCCCCAGTTTTTTTTTTAAATTCTGTTTTAGTATTTGTTGTTATAGCGGCAACAGAAATATATCATCTGTGAAAAATTCAACTCTCTAGCTATCACGGTTCAAGAGACAGCCTGGTGACAGACAGACAGACAGACGATTTTTTATTCTGGATAATTTTGTGTTTCACAACAATCTGATGTGGCCGTAGATGGTAAGCACACAAAGCTTAAATGAGAACATTGGGATAAATTAATTGCTTGATTGATAAGCGACTTCTCAAAAAACAAAAAACATTTTTTTGTAGGTATTCATTCTCTTAGAATTAAGATATAGATACTAAACGTCAAACTAATATTTAGAACAATACATGTTTTATTTATCAAAAAACAATAACATTAACAAGTAAAGTTATGTATGATAAATTGTTGCCATAACTCTTGCTCTCATATTAAATAAACTATTAGTTTACGGACATTGTTTGTATTGCTGTGTGGACATTGGTGTTCCATATTTAAAAGTAAAAAAAGTGCATTAAATTTTGGCCTACATTTTAAGTAATTAATCTGTTATTTATATGTCACCAAACACAAGCATATTTATTGTTAAAATCAGAATAATATTGTAATTAATGTCTTATTTCTACGGTCAAATTTGTAACCTGATGAATTTGAAAACCGGCAATCAACAAGTGTAAATCCTCCCTAAAACAAAACCATACTTACCGCACATCGCATGTATGGTTTACTTTCGATTCTTACTGCCGCGCCGTCAGCATTATTTTAGTTTAGAATATAAGTGCCTATGCATAAAACTCAATTTTGTCGTGAAGTATATCTAATCTATAAAAGTCATACAGGCGAATTGAACAGGGAACATCGGTACAACTTCATTCGGGCGAAGTCGTGAGCAATCGTGAGCGGTCGTCGATGTTAGGTCACCTAGAGCGCCGTATTTGGGTCCTGTCCTATTGATTGCTTAGGATGTAACATGGCCGACCTTGTTTATGTGTAGGAAGGGATATTTTATTGGGATTTCGTGATGCCGCAGCTATATGCCGATTTGTGTTCAATGTATCGACCTTAACGAGAGGTCCCGATTTTGTTGAAATACCGTTGTAGTTTTCGCGTTAAGCTTAACTTTATCACGAGTTTTAAGTAAAAATATTAAATTACTTATACTAACATAATGAATATAGGTTTAAAATTGTTGATTTATACCTCAGACCAAATAAAAGAGCTCCGCGCACTTAAAGTGAAGCACATTAAAGGAAGCCGAATGTGAAAAAGGAAGCCGATCGCGTTTCTGTGCGATGCGAGTCATGCGGGATAACGTACGTGCAGGTCACGGACACAACTTCGTGCACGCTGCTTCACTTCATTGGAGACTATTGTTTACGTACGCTCCTTCTACCTTTTTTATTTGTTCAGAGGTTTTATGATTAGGTAGGTACTTTCTGTAGCAAAAAGTAACAACATTTACTTGATATTCATTTTTTAATTACAAACACCTAATATGCTAAATACCGATCAAAAAACAAAAACAACCTAATGAACATACTAAAAAAAAACAAATCAAATCGAATGAAACACAATTTATAATGAAGAAATAAACAAGATACAGTCGGCGACTAAATATCATTTTATGTTCCCTGTTGTCATAGAGGCAATTGAAAAAGCTTTATTCCCCTGTGTACGGTAACTCAAAAAAGTATTAATTAACATCAAAATTTACTAACTATAATGATTCTACTCATAAAACTATTAGTTGTTCATCATTTGTTGAGATTCGAACCTACTCACCCTCTGGTAGCAGGTGAAAATGTATAAATCATTAATTTACAATGTGTTGGACAGTTAACGACTATTAATTTTAATTAAATGCAATCGAAACTTATTGTAATGTTGCTTAAGTTATAAGCAACACGCGATTTCATAAGCACTGGCGATTTATAAGAATCGAATCATTATGGACAATCAATATTTTTATATTGTAATAAATATTGTCAATGAATAAATTATTTTTCAAATGTATATTTTTTTTATATTAATCTATGTATTTTTAATAAAGTCAAAGGCAAAACCATTTATTCAGTTTAGGCCCTAGAAGGTCACTTATGAAGGTCGAATTACAAAACTTACCACCGTCTCGGAAATCAGCCATCAACTGAAAAGAACCGGCAAGAAACTCAGCTCAATATATAAAAGGAACTTAAAATTGAGAGACATTTCATTTCTTTTTTTTAATAATCAATATTATATAAATACGTTATAATTTGACGTCTCCATTAACCTCTGTCGCTTATGACCTTAAACCCGACTCTTGAGCCCGCTATCTCTCATAGTTCACACCACAATTTCGACAGACGATGTGAGGATGATTTCTATCACCGTTCGCATGACCCCTTGCGTCATCAAATGTTCTCTAATTACACTCTGGCAAAAATCCAATCCTCTCCTATCAATTACCAACTCAATTATTCACATCAATAAACCTTTAAGGCATCAAAAATAAAGTTCATTTTAATAAAACTAATAAGTTTGCCGGTACATGTTGATATTTAATTTGTCAATGTAACTGTTGACAGGCTTGTTATTAAGGTGCTGTTTTTTATTTGTCGAAAGTTTGATGAGGATTGTTTGGATGATCTCGTTATGTGTTTTGAAGAGACGTTAAGAAAGTGAGGTGCCTTATTGTTGGGAGGATTTCACTTTTTTTTATCTGAACTCTGTTTTATGTCACATCCAAGGTAAGTTACGAATAATATTTGGCTTGGTTATACAGAGTAGTAAGAGAAGAGTGAAGAGGTCAGAGACAGAAAGACAGACACACTTTTGCATTTATAATATTAGTAGATTTTTATAAACAAAACTAATTTAAACTTACATCTCCTTCTACCAATGTCAACGTTAAATTACTTCGATTGCTTGTTTTCATAGTGAATATAGTCGCCATTTTTCTGATCCCAAACTAAGCAAAGCTTGTAATATGGAAACCAGATGACTGATATACTACATATAATACTTTTTTTTTTGTAAATACATACTTAAATAGATAATTACACCCAGACTCAGGACAAACAGACATGTTCATGCACACAAATTTGTGTCCTGGATGGGAATCGAACCCACGACCTGGGGCGTGATAGGCAGTGTATTAACCAACCACGCCAACCGGCCCGTCTTATTATTTCGTCAATATCAAAGACATGGAAACAATTTAAAATATAAAAAATAAAAATTATACAGGTTGAATGTGATTTGAAAAAGAATCAACCAACACCTTTATGGCACAAGTAAAGATCCTAGACTATACATTTAAAGATGCAATTATATGTAATCTGAATTCAAGTTCCCAATTATCATGTTTAATCTAACAAATCAATTAAAATGTTGATATGAACACAAATAAGATAATAAATAATGCACTTTTTGCGATAACGCCTCTCGACCGCCACAAATCACCAGTTGATTACAACATTTCATTTAGATAATTGGTCAATTTTTAATCTGTTTCTGTGTTTAGAAAACTTCTGTTGGTGTACGTTTGATAATCAAGGCTGGGATTGCATGTTTATTTAATAATCCATTAAATACGCTCCTTTCTCGTAATCTTTAGGTACGAAGTATAGGCGCCGAAACGTCTGCAATTTGTGAAAAGACGTTTACAATACACGATTTTCATCAAACATGTATTTTGGTTTTGATTAAGTAATTTTATTGAAAACTGTTAGTTGACGTTTCATAAATGTTGATGATATAGTTTTTAAAGTACCTATATTGAATTAATAGTTAAGGGATTCTTATACTTTCGTTTACGGCCTATTTACGGACGGTCAGATATCCTTTTCAAAGCGTTATTTAATTTTGTATCCACTACTCAAACTCAAAGTTAATATTTTTACTAAATGAACTCATTACAAGTTTTTTTTTTATTCTGAATAAGCTTGTGTTTGACCACAATCTCACCATGGTAAGTGATGATGTGGCCGAAAGTGGTAAGCACACAAAGCCTAGATGGGAACTGGCTCTCAAGTGCAGCTGTCGGAACACACCGATAGGTGCTTGGCGACACATTTTCAACTTGAGGGTGGTAGCCAACCAGTCGGGTACTACAAAGTACCCTACCACCGTGCTATGGTTTCCTCACGATGTTTTCCTTCACCGAAAGCTCAAGGTCGTGGGTTCGAATCCTACAATGGATTCGAACCTACGACCTTCGTCGCGGTATCCGACGTCACTTATCACTGAGCTATCATCGCCTCAAAGTATTTTTAATCGTCACTTTTTTCGTGATTTCATGTTACTCTAGTGAAAAGGACTCTAACGCACGGTTCAGAAGATTGCTTTTGCCGAATTATCATTATATCGCATCTAAGCTTTATGTGCTTACCACTTACGGCCACATCATCACTGACCATAGTGAGATTGCGGTCACACATAAGTTTAACCAAAGTAAAAAAAGATCGTCCCGTCCCCGCACCGCACACTCAAAAGAACCTCAAACGTAATAAGTAGCAATAACTTGAGTGACATTTACGGGTGCGGACGTGTTTCTGCGCTCTACTCCGCCTCCTTCACGAATTTTTATTCGGTCCGGTAATTTTCATTACCTCGCCATTCCGTTGGTTTGGTCTCTGTCGCCACTACTCAGTGAGTTATACTTCACGTATATCACTGAGGGCAACTCTGACTAAATCGACACATCGTCGAATTGTTCATTGGACCAATTCCGGTAATTAATACTTCTCGTATTTTACCGGAGGAGGCTCACTGTCCAAAACGACACCCAAACGGTAATTTTCATTACCACCCACCCGTGCCGTTTTGGTCACTGTCGCTGCTGAAAGTAATTAATACTTCTGTATTTTTACTCGAGGCGGCCTTGACTGGAACGACACAAACCACTTGCGAAATCCACGCATTTTAGTGGTGGGCTAGCGGATACCTAACGGTGCTAACGAAGCTAGTTCGAGCGTGACCCGGCCGCTCGCGGTTGCCCTTCTGGCAAACGCAAACCCGGACGGGGCTGGACCAGTCGGCCTTGGGGGCTTCCCTAGTCGACCCCAGCTATCGCTAGGCAGGGACTTAGGAACTCCGCTGCTAATAAAGCTTCAACAGCGGGAGCACTAGCTTAGGGCACACCCCGTCGTCACACACCTCCTGGCCTATCCCCGGTCAGGAGTGTACTACTCACCCCAGGAACACCCACCTGGGAGTTAAAATTTAGGTTTTAAAAGTAGGTCCCCCTGGCTGGCCACTATGGCCAGCCAGACTAAACCCGAGACCCTGGAGGACCTCCTCCAGGATCAAGCCATAGTGGATTACCTCATGAAGAGGTATGGTAGCCTCCCTTCCGGAAGCCGCCCTCCGAGCCGCCCTTCTAGCCGGCCCCCATCCCCATCTCGCCCTCCGTCCGCGATGTCAGCTCAATCTGAGCCAGACGACAAGCCTCCCACTCCTACCAAGACCCCCCCTGCCTCGGCAAACGCGGCACCCCCTCCCTCGCAAGAGGATGAAGGTGAGTTTGCCGTAGTCGGCAAACGGGGCAAGCGCAAGCGTGCTAAGAAGCCCTTAGAAGAGGCAGCAGTTGCAAAAGCAGCTAAACCCTCCTCCCCGACCCCAACCCCTACCTCTCTACGCGAGGTAGCCCCACTCACCCCGGTGAGCCCACCAACCCCCACGCCGGGAGCTTCATCCTCCCAGTCCCAAGTCCCCGCCAAAAAGGACTCCCCACCCCCCCTATTCATTCAGGATAAGGGGAAGTGGACGGATGTCTCCTCGTGGTGCAAGTCGCACCGAGTCAATTACCTGTCCGCTCGTCCCGTCGAACACGGGATCAAGGTGACTGTGGCCAACTCAGACGACCACAGATCAATTACTAAAATGCTTCGAGAGAGAAAGGTGGCCTTCCACACCTACACTCTCCCTGATGAACGATCCCTTCGGGTCGTCATCAAAAACATACCCATTGAGATTGATGTCGAGCACATCAAGGCCTCGCTCATAGAGCAAAACCTCCCTGTACAAAGCGTACACCGCATGTATAAGGGGCGTGGTCACGCACCCTACCAAATGGTATTCGTCACCCTTGACCGTGGCGTTGCCGGCAAGGCCATCTTTAAGATCCGGCACGTTTGCGACCTCACCGGCATATCCGTTGAGGCTCCCAAAAAGGGACGCTTCCCGTCCCAGTGCCATAATTGCCAGCTCTACGGCCATTCTGCCCGCAACTGCTTCGCACCCGCCAGGTGCGTAAAATGCCTTAAGCCGCACGCCACAAAGGAATGCGACCGTCCCAAGAACCCCTCAGAAACAACGGAACCACCAGGTTGCGTGCTGTGTCAACAGCTGGGTCACACCGCCAACTACCGCGGGTGCCCAAAAGCTCCTCGTCCCCGCCCATCTTACAACGCGACTCAGCACGCCACACGCCGCCCACCACCCCTTGAAGCCGCTGCTCAGGCCCATCTGGCCCCGCAGCGCCCTTCCCCCTGGGGCGTGTTTGACTATAATAGCAGGCACTTCCCCCTTCCCCCTTTCGCGGCTCAGACCGCACCTGCAGCTCCAACTGGCAGCTCCCCACAGCCCCAGCCCTCAGCTGGGCCTAACTCCCCTCCCTTACCATCCGCCCCTCGCGCTGTCTCTAAACCGGTGCAAATGGCACCTCGTCGCGTAAACCAGCCCATGCTGGAACAAAACCCCCCCCTCGGCGTTGATCCGGATCTCGCCCTGGTGGAACGATTCGCTGAAGCTTTCAACCCCAGCGAAGTTAGGGAACTAGCCCACCAGATTAGGATGAACGAAGGCAACGGTCGTGCCCTCGCTACAATCGCCATGAGGTTCGAGCGCCTCTTCTCGTCATTAGCTCAATTCCAAGTTAACCCATAATGGATTGTACAACTGTGTGCAGAATAAAACCCCGCTCCGTAAAAATCGGCTTTTTCAATGCCAACGGCATTGGTGGTCAACGTGACGAAATCGCAGACTTCCTGAGAGATCATGACGTTGACGTACTCCTAGTGCAAGAGACTTTCCTCAAACCCTTTAACAGGGACCCAAAGATTGCCAACTATCAGATAGTTCGCAACGATAGGCTCAACTCCCGCCTCGGTGGAACCCTCATTTACTACAAAAAGTCCTTGTACTGCTCCCCCATGGATCAGCCCTCTCTCGAGTACATTGAAGCCTCGGTCTGCAGGCTCGGCATGACTGGCCACGAGTCAATCATTCTGGTTTCAGCCTACGTTTCCCCCTCCCGCGAGTCTAGCGACATCCAACTATCACTCAGAAGAGACTTGAAAACCCTTTTCGACTTGGGAAGCTCTGTCATAGTGGCGGGCGACCTAAACGCGAAACACCGCCTCTGGAACTGTCATACGACTAACTCCAGAGGTATTGTTCTAGAATCCCTACTAGGGCCGCTAAATATCGACTTAGTTGCGCCCACAGAACCAACTCATTTTCCTGACGTACTTAACCACAGACCTGACATCCTAGATGTAGCACTGTTGCAAAATGTGAGCCTAGGCATACACGATGTGACAGTGCACCACGAGTTAGTCTCCGACCACCGACCTGTAATCTTAGAGCTTACACCGAACGCAGGCCCCCCCGATTCAGGTCAGTCCCCTATTACCAAGGTAGTGACGAACTGGGACAAACTGGGCGAAAGCCTCAAGTCTGCCCCATCCGTCCACCTCGATCAAATCCCCAGCAGCATAGTCACCGCTGATGAAGCTGTCGGCGCAATCGATTCCCTAACCAGCCACGTGCAATCGCTCATTAGCGATTGCTCTCGGACAGTACCAGTGGAGAGCAATCGACGCTGGCGCTTGCCCGACGACGTACGTGACCTGATTAGGGAAAAGAACGTAGCCATGCGCGCTTACGATCGTCGTCCAACCGAAAACAACCGCGTCCGTCTGCGTACTCTCCACCGCGCCGTCAAGGAACGAGTGGCTGAGGCACGCGAAAACAACTGGAACCAGACCATGATCGACATCAAACCCTCCCACCTAGCCTTTTGGCAACTCTCACGTGCCCTAACCAAGGACACGGTTGCCCCTATTCCACCTCTAAAAAGGCCCAACCTTCCACCCGCCTTCGAAGACGAAGAAAAGGCCGAATGCCTGGCCGAAAGCCTAGAGCTCCAATGTACACCCAGTTCCCTCCCTATCGACCCTGTCCATCTGGAGGAAGTCAATTCTGAAGTAGAACGGCGAGCTTCTCTCCCGTTACCCCCACCCCCTCTCAACGAAGAGGAAGACCCCCTACCTCCCGTGACCACGGACGAGGTCAAGCAGATCATCCGGGACCTCCGCCTTAGGAAAGCCCCGGGCTCGGATAAAATCACAAATAGAGTGGTCAAGCTGTTCCCGGCTACCCTCATCATGCTCCTGACAGCTATCTTTAACGCTGCCCTCTCCAATAACATTTTCCCACACCAGTGGAAAAAAGCTCAAGTAATTGGGATCCCCAAACCCGGCAAACCTAAATCCGAGCCCTCTAGTTACCGTCCCATCAGCTTGCTCAATGTCATGGGCAAGATGTATGAAAGATTAATTTATCTCCGTCTCAAAGCGTATGCCGACGCTAATAAACTCATTCCCGACGAGCAGTTTGGTTTTCGAACTAAACACTCGTGCGTTCAACAAGTCCATCGTATTGTTGAACACATCTCAGCCAAATATCAAAAAAATCTAATAACCGGAGTCCTCTTCTTTGATGTAGCTAAAGCCTTCGACAAAGTCTGGCACAACGGCTTAATATATAAGCTGTACAAACTCGGAGTGCCTGACAGACTCGTGACCATCATACGAGACTTTTTGTCGAACCGCCAATTTTGCTACCGAATAATAGGAGCGCTATCCTCCTCCCACCCCATTCTAGCCGGAGTCCCCCAAGGCTCTGTGCTGTCCCCCCTGTTGTTTACACTCTATACGAGTGACATCCCTAAAACTAGCAAAGCGCAGCTAGCTCTATTCGCGGACGACACCGCAATCTACTACTCAGGCCTATGCCCCTCGGCCATTGCTAAAGTTCTCCAAACCGCGACCAACACTCTAGGTGCTTGGTTTAGGAAATGGAGAATCGAAATCAACCCCACCAAAAGTCAAGCGGTCCTGTTCTACAGGACCGACAAGAAATTTGGCCCCACTCTCCCCTCTCCAGTCACTATGTTCGGCGAGCCGATCCCTTGGGAAAAGCAAGCCAAATACCTCGGTGTAACCCTGGATGATCGATTGACCTTCTCCAGCCACATTAAGAAGGTACGCGCACGCGCCCTCTTTGTGTCTGGTCGCCTTCATTTCCTGCTTAACCCAAAGTCCAAACTTGCTCTTAAAAGCAAGGTGAGATTATACACCGCGTGCATCCGCCCCATTATGCTATATGCATGCACTGTGTTCGCACATGCATCCCCTAGGCTGATCCATAGCCTCCAAGTGGTTCAGAACCGCTTCATGCGCAAAGCCACGGGCGCCCCGTGGTACATGCGCAACCTAGATCTACACATAGACCTCAATCTGCCCACAGTTAAACAATTCATTAAGCGCGCTTCACGCCACTATTACGATCGTGCCCTAAACCACGCGAACCCATTAATAGTAAAATCAGCCAATTATACTCCTTCAGAGATTTCAAAAATCCGTAGGCCTAAACTCGCCCTCAGCGAGCCGGATGACCCAATAACACTAGCTCAGATTAAGGATAGGGAGGCTCGCGCAGCCCTGAAGAAACAACAACAACACCGCCCGCGTTTCCGCCCTCGCCGGAGAGGCCCGTCGCGACGTCCCACTCAGTCAGTCTCGTCCCCCGTAACTAACGGCGGCCCGAGCCGCACCAGTAATCCGACTGTCCCTTAAAACTCCTCTAAATCGCCTAGGCGAAGTCCGTCCCACTTTTGTGTCCCCTCGACGACGCCCTGAGCCGAGGTTCGTGCCCCAACTGGGGCGCCCTCAACGGTCAGTCGTCTAAAATTAACTCGGTTGAGAGCCCTAAGCGCTCACCGAAAAGTCCGCGTAAGGGTGTCTATGGTCCCTCAGACCTCCACCTTTAAGTCCTCCCCAAAAAAAAAAAAAAAAAAAAAGTGACATTTACTATTGGATTTCAATTTTACGACTCGGCCGCGTCTCCCGGCTATGATTGATATTCACAAATAACGTCTGACCGCATTGTACTGTCACTCGAACATGATTACAGTACAGTACTAGCACTCGAGTGTCTCTACTCTAGTGCACTCACCACCGCTATATTCATCATTCTTATTGAATGCTTATTAATTAATTAATTGGGTAACGTTGTTTGATGAAACGTTGCGGGGAATTGCGTTTTCTGATGTTTTTAGGGTTCCGTGCTCAGAGGGTAAAAACGGAAACCCTATTACTAAAACTCTAGTCTGTCACCAGGTTGTATCTCATCAGTTGAAATTTTCATAGATTATGTATTTCTGGTGCCGCTATGACAACGAATACTAAAAACAGAATAAAAAACTACATTTGTACGGATTACTCGGCGCGCGAGTCCGTTTTTGTGGCTTGTGTTTGATCAGTCTATGGTGAGTGATCATGGCTAAAGATATATTAAAAAATATATATATATATATTTAACACATATAAAACTTATCATGATTGTACACTAATCCTACTAACATGAAAAAATATAAAAATCAAATGGAAAATAATAAAGGCTTTATTATTATATTATTATGGGACCTTGGAGAAGGATATAGGATACTTTTTATCCCAGAAAGGGTTACGATCCCTCGGGAACGCGGGTGAAACCGCAGAGGACTGCAGTAAAACTGTGACCAAATAAACTATAATCGCCTGACTTTATACTAAATAATATTGTTCTACTATACACACTAATCAATGATCTACGCACCAATTAATCCGTAACAATGGGGTCGTTAGTGACGTCACATGCGCACGCGCCGACGCCGACGCGCGGAGACTGACTCGGTTAATTACGCGCACCGGTAGCAAGATCAAGGCTGGCTGTTACATTATTTGGGTACATGTTAAGACAGGTAGCGAAACCTGATTTTTAGACAAATATAAATCTTAATTAGTATTTCATTAGTCTATTAGGTCATCCTACTAATTAGAAAATGTGAAAGTTTGGATGTTTGTTGCAATCACTCAAAAACGGCTGAACGGATTTAGATGAAACTTGGCACACAGGTAGGTCATATGCTGGGATAAAACATAGGATACTTTATATCTCTGCAAAAGTTAAGATGTCACAACTGAAACTGCGGGGAACAGTGTAAATTGCAAACGCTGTTTCATTCTGAGCTTCAGGGTGGCTAGAACTACAATTGGCTTATAAAAATAGATGCACAAAAGTATTATGTTTCAAATTAATAAACTTTCGCTTATAACTTAATCCTTTACACACTGGCACGCAGCGCAGCGTTCACGCCACTCGCCCTCCGTGAGAACTGGAGCGGTTTTTTACTTTTACTATCAATGTTACCATTCAACACAACATAAATATTTCATACATGCAATGCATGTTGTAATACTTTCTAACATTTCATAAACCAATTTCAGTAATGTTATAAATTTATGTTTATTCATTCAAATAGGCCTTCACAGGCACTTATGGATTGTCAGACTCTAACGCTCGGTTCGGAATGTTGAATTTGCTGAGATCCGACAATAAACTCAACAATTACTCTTTTGAAAAGAATCTTAGAGATACATTAGATGTGTCCTGCAAGAGCGTTTATTGTTGTCATTTAATTATACTTAAAAAATAAATTCATTCGAATCTGTCATTTTGAATTATTTTTGACAAGATGCAATGCATAGAATGCGAAAATAAGGGCTCGCGACTCTCATGTAAATTATTCCAAAATCAAAATGATGAATGACAATTTGCTTGATTTTAAATCCATGATTACTTTAGCTAACTTTTGTTTCAAGGTCGGCAACACATCGGCAATCACCCTGGTATTGCAAATGTTCATAGGTGGCGGTGACCACTTACCATCATGTGGACCGTCTGCCTGTTTGTCAACCTATTGACATTAAAAAAAAAAAAAAAAAACAAACAAAAAAAAATGGCACCCAAATCTTACGCAAACGACAAACCGATGATCTTTTCAACAAAATTAGCCTGATTATTGCAAAGACCTTGCGTGATCTCATTATAAAACAACACGCTAATGTAACGCTGTCTTCACTTTATAATAATAGGATATTATAAAATGAACTATGCCACACACCTTTTTTATTCGTTGTTGGTTTTGTTTTTTTACGATTTCCAAAATTCTTTATTCATATACCACAAGTGATAACAAACCAGGCTGGTGAGTGACTACCGTCGCCTATAGACATGAGCAATACTAAGGGGATTGCCAATGTGTTGTACACCTTATTACAATGCCTTAAAGGCGAACTGGCACTCAAGTGCAATTGCCGGAACACACCAACAGGTGCTTGGCGACAGATTTTCAACTTGATGGTGGTAGCGAGCCAGTCGAAAGTAACCTACCACAGTGCTGTGGTTTCCTCACGATGTTTTCCTTCACCGAAAGCTCAAGCACATTATAGGATTCGAACCCACGACCTTCGCCACGTTATCCGACGTCACTACTAACTGAGCTATCAAAGATGTAAAATATTTTTATAGATTATGTAGTTATAATTAGTTAAGCTTATTTTGTTACTAATAAAATTATATTATCTTAACTAAATTTAAATAAGTTAAACCGTCAATGACAAGTGCTAGCTCAAGTTATTAAGTGTGACAACGAGCTGATGGCAAGTGATTGGGAAAGCTGTCGCGCCCGTCACTGTTGTCAACAATTTATGAAGTTTTCTTAATTAAAGTAAGTACAGTAGTCGATCGTAAAGTGATGTGTTTAGAGCTTTGCCTCATCTGTGAGTTATTTTAAAGGCGGCCATCTTGAATACTGTTGTCAATTGAATAATATGTAGTTAAGTCATTCAGGTTGATTATTTAAAAATAACAATTGTAATTTTAGGTACTGTGTGTATAGGGTGAAAGGATGAGGGATAGCTTTTAAGAGAAAGTATGTTTAAAATCGGTAAATTTTTAGAAAAGTTTTTTATGTTATATAAATCTTTTCTCTTAAATTAGTGTGGTTATTTAAACTATCTACATAATATTAATGTATTTACACTATACACTAACTATTTAGTTTAAATTAACTACGATAAGATGTTTTCTATATTAATCTATATATAATCTATATTATATTTATATATGTATATAAAAAGAGAAGGCCTGACTCACTGACTCATCAACCTTGGGCCTGGAAATCTGATTTATTTCACAGGTTCTTTAGACGCAGACGAGGAATTATAATTTATTGTAAATTTTCTTTCACTGTAATGATATGTCTAATTTTATAATTTAGAATTTTAATTATTAATTTTGTTATTATTGTAATTATTATTATAATTGTTAGCTGTGTTATCTGTTTATGCTTTCTGTAATGTCCTGTCATTGAAGAAGCCCTAGGTGTATAAACGCTACTGTAATTATTGTTTTAAATGTGAGGTGTATAATTTATTGGATATCCAAATAAAATAAATAAATAAATTAGAATAGATGTTTCGAAATTGGGTTGAATAACAGGGGTAAAGAAGGGGTAAGTTGGTAAAACCGCGGGACGAAATGCTAGTGTGGCTGTCACTATCTGACTAAAGACTATCTATATGCAAAATATCCCCGCAGTACCCTATGTCATGTCACTCTCCGGCTTATAGACTATTACTATGCAAAATTTCACGTCGATCGGTTGCACCATTTCAGCGTGAATGAAGGATAAACCAAAAGGCATACAAATGGATTGTTAGAAGTGTGATTAGCATGCAGTTAGAAGTGTGATAAGCATGCAGTTAGAAGTGTGATAAGCATGCAGTTAGGTTAAGATGGTAATACTAAGGTGATCTTTGAATTTTTTTTTTATATTTGACGTTAATATAACCGCTTTCTATATTTTTAACAAACCATAGACTAGACAAAAAAGCGGACGTAGTTGTAAACCATGATTCAATTATGTAATATTTACCTGACTATTAGATACACCCTACCATGATACAGAACAAACATTATCAACAATAATTAAAAAAACAAACACTTACTGGGTGTTAGGAAATAATCACATAATATCCACGAAACAACTTAACCATATCGCACCACGGACAAACTTAATCACGGATTTAACTATTGGTTAGCAAACAAGTATTTTCATTCAAAAACAACCTTTAGTACAATCACATAAAGTCTCCAAGCCTTTTGGTATTCATGAAAATATTTCTACGTATTAAAAACCATGTTATTGTGACAGCCCCAGAAATTCCCGTGCTCTTATTATTTCAGCAATAAGACTTATGTTCGTTCAGCAACAGTAAAATTGAGTGTATTGTTTCGTTTGTGCCCGTGTGGTGTGGTTATAATGAGCTCTAATAAGCAATGCGAGAATGTGATTGGTTGTTCTAATTAGGGATCCAAAAGATTTGGATGTTTTTTGTAAAGGTGAGATCATACATGTAGATTAATTATTATGTCGTAAAAATCGTAGCAAATTGATAAATTTAAAGATCGTGTTCTAATCATATGGATTATAAATTTTTATTAACGTAAAAACTCGAATATTTTATATGATGACTAATTAGTGCAAATAGTTGTATAAATTTATAATACCTACGTATTGTATTATTAATAAATTAAGCTACATTTATATATAGGTACCTACGTCATCTATTTAGACCAGTATTTTTTATACTGGGTCGTTTTTTTTTTATGTCACTAGTGACAACGAGACAGGCGGGTCACCTGATGGTAAGTGACTACCGTCGCCTATAGACATTAGCAATACCAGGGGAACTGCCAACGTGTTGTTTTACCTTATTACAATGCCTTAAGGGCAAGGGCAACTGGCTCTCAAGTGCAACTGCCGGAACACACCAACAGGTGCTTGGCGACAGATTTTCAACTTGAGGGTGGTAGCCAGCCAGTCGAGTACCACATAGTACCCCCTTCCTCATGATGTTTTCCTTCACCGAAAGCTCAAGCTCATTGTAGGATTCTAACCCACGACCTTCGCCGCGGTATCCGACGTCACCTACCACTGAGCTATCATCGCCTTATAGATATTTAAACATCTCAAAATTGTTTGTTTTTCATATTTTCAAAACCTATGGGACCAACTCTGAAATCTCGAAAAAAAACTTCAATGTTTTTATGGTATAGGACAATTTAGCTCCATTAAAATTTATGAAAAACTATCCTTATTTTCACGATTTCAATGTACATTTTCAAAAGTATTACCTGGATGGTCATTACGTTTAATTATTTCGCCTTCCATCTGTTTGTAATCTTTTGAGTATCTATTTTTGCTGTTTGATAGACTCTGAGGAATGTATTAAACAATTGAGTGTTTTTCAAATATCTATGTGTAGACTCACCCAAATCACCCAATCCGCCAAATTGACGTTGCAGACGAGCTGGAATCGCTGCGTGTATTTGTAAACTATAAGCTACGCCAGGTTTTGTAGTCTATGGTCTTTCTTTCACTCAGAAGTTGTGGCAAAAAAAGTTTGGTATTGATACTGCCCATAGACAGGTACGCTATAATCAGGACATACTGTAAGGTATCTTGTCTGCTTTCTTTTAACTTTAAAATATACATCAATAAAATACCACTGTTTTTAATTGGATATAGGTTAAAGCAGTATTCAGTTTAGGCCCGGGCCACTGGCCTGGCTTGGACTACCAATGAAGTCTAAACTACAAAACCGCCAGTTCGTATGTCTGCTTTTAACTAAAATCACCTTAAAAACGCCATGGTTGTGTTAAGTGAGTACTTACACTGATCATGCAATCCTCATAATTAGTACAGACGCGGACGTGAAGATGTTACAACCATGTTCTAACTTGTTATTGACTTACAAGTCGAGAACTTACTTCACAATTCAATATAGACAAAATCTGTACAGTTTGTAGCGTTGTATTCTATACTAGCTTCTGCCTTACGGTTGCACCCACGATTTTGAGATTAAAGTCTATAGTATTAAGGCATAATGTGGCTTCCTATTAGTGAAAGAATTTTCGAAATCGCATCAGTAGTTTCGGAGATTAAACGGATCTAAACTTACAGTTACTCTTTATAATTCTAGTTTAGCAGATTAACGTGATTGGTAAGTGTCTTTAAAAGTGTCCTATAAGACAGGCCATGAAGTTGAGGAGTTACAGCTTGTCCAATATGTTTTTATGAAATATTGAATAGGCTTTTTCTAAAAGTCTACCATTTATAAACTTGAACTCGTTTTGAACTCTATGAAGTCATTTGCATAAGCCTTATTTATTAGATTCTTTTGTTTATTTTTTGTAGATGGAAAACCTATCATTTCGAATTATTTTGAATTAGTGCCGTTAAGCCTTTTTATATAGCAAAATAGTTTTGATATGATTTCCAAAAACAAAACTAGTAATCAACTTTTATAGAAAACAAACGCTTGTTAGAATTTAAGAGGTAAAAAATCATAGACAACGAAGGCAAAAACATTTATCTCGATAGCAATTGAACCCCTCGTAACAAATAGCGTGATGATATCGTATCAAGACATCGCGTGTACGGTCAGCGTAAAAGTTACAGAACATCGCACCATGAAATTATAATTCCAAATCGATAATTCGTTTATTTCATAATCTTTGTGTGTTCTGTCGATAGGCGGGCGATTGTTCCGAGCCTGAATCGATTTATCGATGTGAATTAATAATCGATTACAAAAGAGATCGTATGTTTATAAATGTCATGGATTTTACGCTTTGCTGTGTGAACAAATGAACTGTTAAATACAGTTATTGACAGCTTGTGTGCTTTTGTAAATGATGCTTTTAAAATGTTTGTTGCACAATAATTATGAATGTTAAGTATTTATCATGTTTTGGGACGACCGTCTTACTGGCGAATCAATGATTTAAATAAATTTTGTGCGGTTATGTAAACTAAAAATATATTACCTTTTTTTTGCTGGCTTGATAATTAACACACGTTGTTTTTTTTTATCGTGGGTTCACTTAGTATGACAATACTTAGTTAGTGAAAATTTAAAAAAAAACTTAAGTGGCAATGCTACGCATATCGGGCATAGCTAGTCTAACTAATGTTATAAAAAGAAACGATTTCTTTTTTGTATGTTTGTTCGTAATGGGCGAAATAAAAAATACATAACCGATTTTAAGTAAGTTCTTTCACCAATAAAAATCTACATTATCATTGAGTAACATGGGTAATATTTTAATAACCTCAGTTACGCCGGTGAAACCGCGAGGCGAAAAGTTAGATTAAATGACGACGATAACAAACAGTAGCTAAACACCTAATGAAACAAAGATACAATTAAACAATTACAGCAATAAAAGCGCTTGAATAAACATTGCAATTATTCTGCTATCGCTACACCGCAATTACACTCCGTTCTACATAACGAAGCGCGTCAATCGCTTATGAGATTCCCACGACTTCGCCCGCTTGTGTTCACGTATTACACTTGTTTAATATAACAACTTATTGCTGATTTAGAACAAGATATGACCTTTAAGATTTTCACTCTCTAATGTCGATACAATTTTGTACATATATCAGCATTATATCAGTTATTTTCTACAGTACAAGTTCTTTATTTTTTTGGATCAAATAAAAAAGTGTTTTATAAGACGTAAAGATTTAAGTTTGTAAAAAAAAAACTATATACATATAAATAGTTTTTTTTTTATATAAATAGAAGTGAAAATATCTGGCTTGCTTTCTATAAAAGAGAGAGAGAGAGACAGACAGAGAAATATGCGCACGCCGCACAGCAGCGTCACCGACATTTTTATGTCGTAAGATTTTTTTCCGTCTGGCCCCCTTTCACAACGCGCGATAAGGAACTTCGTTCCAATATAAAATAAATATCCTGGACTACCTTCTCCCAAACTAAGCAGGGCTTATATGGAAAGTAGATGTTGGTATTTACTATATTTTTAATTGCAAAAATTACTATATTTTGTTATCGTAGTAGGTACTATGAACGTTTAAGTATGCACACAAATATCTGCACTGGATAGGAATCGAACCCACGAACTGTGGTGTGATAGTGTAGATGTTAACTAACCACGCCAACTGGCCTGTCAAAATATTAACAATAAGCTTTTATTTCACACATTATTAAAGGGGTTATTGTTTTAGATAAATGTTGGTAGATAAGTAGATTCGCGCGGTCCGCGTAATGTATTGTATTATATAATTACTTGGTAACCTTTTGAAAGGTTACTCTGGTGACCTGCTTTTGACGATTTGGAAAAGGTCTTCATAAACATGTGTGACCTTTCTTATAGTAGTAAAATAATGTTACTGAAACATACTTTAAGGAGAGAACTGTAGCACTTGAGAGCCAGTTGCCTTTAAGGCATTGTAATAAGGTGTACAACACATTGGCAATCCCCTTGGTATTGCTAATGTCTATAGGCGACGGTAGTCACTTACCATCAGGTGACCCGTCAGCTTCGTTGTCACTTGTGGTATAAAAATAAAAAAAACTAGCAGACTAAAAGATCGAACCATTTCGCCGTAGGACTGCGAGTCTGCAAACTAATTTAAGAGCTCCCAATGGCCATCTTTGCTCTAGATACATACGTACTGGAATATCTGTCACAACCTTATCTCAAACTAAGAATTTTTGTGGGGTTCTGGCGCTCGCCAGCTCTTTAAAGAGCTGGCTACTAGGTTAAGATTTTGTACTGGGGACCGAAGAGCTGGCAGTTTCCTCGCACAACGTATCAGCATTGCGATACAGCGAGGAAACGCTGCCAGCATCTTCGGAACCATGCCAAAGGGGCCTAACTTTTTAATTTATTTTAGTTATTAGTTTTAGTTTTAAAATGTATTTATTAATTATTATTAATCTTTAGCAGCATTTGAAATGAGAATATTTGTAAGTGTTTTTAGAGATTAGTTTACTGGTATATGCATAATCAATTTCCAATGTTAAAATACGACAACTGGATAAACCTACATGTGAATCGAAGATGGCATAATAGCATTGAAACAAGAGCGAAAGTTTTTATTAAAAAAAAAGTTTTTAGCGCAAATTCCAAATCGAAATGCGTTCTGTAAACATAGGTAGGTGTAAAATTGAGTCGTATACTTTCGTATATCAAGTGCAAACGCGTAAAAGTGGGTGTTAACACAATACCGCCGGATCTGTTTGTGATGCGAGGCGCTAAATGATGCGCTAGGGCTGTCACGATGTACTTTAATTATTTAGAACATTTAGAAAATTAAATCGGGTCAATATAGTGCTAGTGAAAGTAGTAAGAGAATAGATAAATGTGTTTTTCAGCAATCTCACTAATATTATAAATGTGAAAGTTTGGATGGATGGATGTATGTTTGTTGCTCTTTCACGCAAAAGCGGCTGAACGGATTCTGATGAAACTTGGCACACAGGTAGATCATATCCTGGAATAACACATAGGATACTTTTTATCCCTCGGGAACGCGGGTGAAACCGCGGAGGACAGCTAGTGTAATATAATTGTATTGACTAAGTATCTTAACTAGCTAAAAACTTACATAATCCTTTCATTTTATTTGGCTCTTTGGCTCTCAAGTGCAGCTAACAAAACACGGTAGATCCTAAGCGACTGTTTGTCAACTTGAGAGTAGTCACTGAGTACAACAAAGTACCTCACCACGGTGATATGGTTCCGTTACTATGTTTCATAGCTCATTGTAGGATTTGAACCCACAACTTTGGTCATGGCACTCGACGTCATTACCACTGAACTATAGTCAAATCTTTATACTTTGACACACATATCTTTTCACTTTAATTAATAAAACGTATCATGAACGTAACAAAAATATTATGACACTATTTCATTGGAACAAAGTTAAAGGAATTAAAAAAATATTGTAGTCGATTTGAATTTATTTTATTCGAAATTTAAATAAAATGGTATCGTCCCTATTAACCTGTATACAGCGTGTGGCGACGCACAAAAGGTTGCTAATTCGTCCGCTATCAATCTGAGCGCGACTGTACCCGGGACGTGCTAATTTGGAAACTCGACTTTCGCTCGACTGTTTGTCGGATCATTATCGGTGATAGGGTTCACTCGATTGTTGTCTAATGTTATTTGTTCAGCCTTAAATTGTTGTTTGCGTGATGACTGATGACGTCATGATTTGCTTATAAAATAGCCTATTAACGATTAGCTAATAACTAAAAAAAAAAAAAATTACGCTAAGATATAAAAGTGAGTTTTTGTCCACAATTTAAATAAATATGATTAAATCACTATTTTTATTGCTAATATATTTTATACTAGCTATCCTCCGCAGTTTTCCGTAGGATCTTATCTTATCCCGGGATAAAAAATATAGCCTATGTTAATCTGGAATAATGAAGCATTTAAATGGTGCAAAAATTTGCGAAATCGGCCCAGTAGTTTTTGAGTTTATTAGTTACATACACACTTTACACACATACATATAAATCTTTCCTCTTTATAATATTAAGAAAGATTGTTTCAATAAACCGATTTTTTTTCTTAATTTTTTTCATTATGTCACAGTTTGACAAATTAAATGTCAATTAATAGCAAATTGTCGAGAGATAAAAAAGACATAGTGGACATTTATTAAAATTCAATTTATCTCCATCTCCAAAACATCTGTTTCCATTCCCAAGCCTGTATTATATCCGAAAAAAAAGGACCCAAGTTTTTAGTATAACATACGGGTGGTAGTCGACGCCGCGCCACACGTCTAGTCTATTAACGCCACCATAACTCGGAAACATCTTTTGTACGATGATTCTTGTGCTAACCGAGTTTGAATGCGCTGGCGCATTGTGGCCGCGTATTAACACAGCACTTAAGCTGTTAGAGAGTCTGTAATAGTGTTGTGTGGGTGTCCGCCATCCGCACCAATGTTGGCCCAATGTTTGGTGATTGGATCTTGGCTATGAATTATAAGATTGGTTATATTTGCCTATGAATACGAACAAAACCTAGAAAGTAACTTGATGGTGGCACGATCATCGAGCTATTTTCATTGACAGTCCAAGGTTTTCTTTTTATTCTGGATATGCTTGTGTTTGACTACAATCTCACGATGGTAAGTGATGATGTGGCCAAAGGTGGTAAGCACACAAAGCCTAGATAGGTGCTTGACGCCAGATTTTCAACTTAAGGGTGGTAGCCAGCCAGTCGAGTACTACAAAGTACCCTACCACCGTGCTATGGTTTCCTCACGATGTTTTCCTTCACCGAAAGCTCAAGCTCATTGTAGGATTCGAACCCACGACCTTCGTCGCGGTATTCGACGTTACTGCCACTGAGCTATCATCGCCTTAAAAGTTTATTGTGGTTTTGAAACCCATACCTTTGTCACGGTTTTCTAAGGAGCAATGATCGTCTTTTTTGTACCCCTGTTTGGTAGGTAAAATATTTGTGACATTACCTGTGTCAAATAATCCTTACTTAGTAAAAATTAAGTAAAACAGATTACTCTAAAAATACCCAAAAATCCCGGGAGTAATCTAGGAGATCCCGTTTTAATCTTGTCATTGCTACCTTGTAAATCTCCTTTGAGTATAAAAGTCGTAAATCTTTAATCTGAGTCAAATAATAATTTACATTGTTTGAAATGACCACATCGTACAATGAAAGGTTTCATTCTACATTTAAATATTTGTTGAAAGATTAACAGGGTTGTCAATTTCCTGTATTATTTTTAGAAAAAAAAATGTCTTAATAATGGTACTTATTGTTTTTCTCTTTCAGGTATGTCCTCTATCGCTTACAGTCATGGACAATATTGGTAGTTTTTTGTAAGTATTTATGCATGATTCATTTTTAACATCCGATTTGTATAACACTATCTCAGGCAAACCGTGTCAAATTCAGGTGCGTGAAGCAAATTTATATCATATTAAAATCTCGTCTAAAAACAGTTATTAGCTCAGTAATTCCTAATAGGGGTGGGCGGGATCCACTCGACTATAGTCGGACGCGCTCGGCCCGGCTCGGGGTCACTCGGGTCGCCATAGACGCGCTTCAATTGTTTTAAGACCGCGCTCGGCCGTTCCTTCTTCAAAATGAATCGAACGCATCGAAGGGAATGCGCATTTTTTCATTCCATTATCTGACTCGTAACGGTTGAAGAATCGATATTGTTTTATTGGCACGGAACAAGGTGTGAAGCGCTGTAGACACGTTTTGTCTTCATTATAATCGATTCCTGTTACTACAGTGCCTTTCTCCAATCGATACCTATACAGGAATTCGCGTTGATTACAAAAAGATGAGAAGTCGAAATTACACGGTTGATTCCGCTCCCGTAATTAAGGAAAGGTTAAACTGTAATCAAGATGTAATTGTATAGAATTGCTTTTAACCCGAGGCTGGTGGTAATTTAATCTTTCGTACATTACAAATATTACATTAGGGTTACATTGGTAAAGTGAGCGTGCTTTCGTATTAACTTAGAGCGTGGTTTCAACATATTAATATATTTTTCACTCCTCTTGCTCAAAAAGACCGTCATTGTAGCGTACCAGAGCGGTGAAAAAATAGCAATTCATCCTCTAGGGGAAAAAGTATTTTTTTTATTATTTTTGTGTGTCAAATGACAATGAGCCTACAAAAACGAAAAAGTCTTTAGTCATAAGTAGAATAATCATGAATAAAGACTCGACTTATTACTGTTTCATAAAAAAAGAACTTCATTTTAATTTCTCTGGTAGAATGCATGCAAAGTGTTGCGGCTACAGAAGAAACAAAAAAAAATGATATTATAAACTACATATTTCATATTGTATTGGATTGTTTTATTTTTTCGCAATCAAAAGTTTAGTGTAACACACGGCGCTAAAACCCATTAAAACTCGGTTTCTATTTGGTCCCTCGCTGAAGCTCGGGAGTAAAACTACCTCGTATATAATGGGTCATTTTAGCCCCTTGTATATTAATCTACTATTCTGTGATATTCTGATTCCAAACTAAGCAGTGCTTGTACTATGGAAACCTGATGACTGATATCCTACACTTACTGCATTTAACTAAATGTACATGATCATCCTACTATCCTACTTATATTATAAATGTTTTATTGTATATGTTTATACTGTTAGAGTTTGTGAACGGAACGTTCTATATCAGGTTGTCTATGCTAGACTTCCTTCTCTATGGCGTTGTCTCTTTTACCAAAATGTCTTGTATCGTGTCATGTGAGAGAATAATAAAACAAAGTTAAATGGGAGTTATTTATCATTTAAACCAAATCATAATCCAACATATACGTGTGTATATATAAAATGGCTGAACGGATTTTAATGAAACTTGGCACACAAATAGACCATATACTAGAATTAAACATAGAATACTTTTTATGTCGGTAAAAGATAAGATCTCTGAGGAATGCAGGCGAAACCGCCGGTCAAAGGACTAGTTTATAATAATAATGAAATAATCGTATTTATACAACTTAACAATTATTATCATTAAGTAGGCAACACGTAAACTGAAAAAAATTTTTTTTTTCAACGAACGCTTATTCGAAACATAAAATTTAAAAAAAAACTAACCGTCTCCCGCGTGCTTTGCTGAACGACATCACATTACAAATCATTGAAATTCTCGGCTTTTGTCTACTATAATATACATGTGTTATACATATAAACCTTCCAGAAGAAACTCTCTAAATAATAGTGAAAACCACATCAAAATCTGTTTCATGGTTTGGGAGGAGTTAGCGGATAAACAGACAGACGCGGCAAGCGACTTTGTTTTATGTAAGGATGTCAAGACAATACTCGTATTCAACACAATCACACATCGGCTTCGTGAGAGAATATTATTAATTTTACATATTCTTTTAAGCTACTTCATATTGTTAATATGTTTTTGTGCCTCGTTTACTAGTCATTGTAATGTTAAATGTTATTACGCCATTGAGTCGACAATCGAGTAACGTAAACTCGTCAATATGTAAGCAAAACAACAAGGTTCTATTCGCGGTCAAGTAATTATTACAAGTTACTCTATTGGAATGAAGTTTTGGAACGATGTTCCTTATCGCGCGTTGTGAAAGGGGGCTAGACGGAAAAAAATCTTACGAAAAATTGTCACGACACTTTTTATGTCACTATGTATGTTTATTAAGCTGTGCGGCGTGCGCATGTTTCTCTGTCTCTCTCTCTTTCTCTCTCTCTCTTATAGAAAGCAAGCCAGATATTTTCATTTCTATTTATATATATACATAGAAATAGAAATGTTTTTTTTTATATATATATATATATACTCTCTCGACTTATATAACTTAGTTCCATGCGGGCGTCCCTTGACACCTCTCAAGTTTTTATTTACATACTTTTTTAACAGTTTTCTGTTAAGTTACAGCCGGATAGATAATCGGGATGTTCTCAAAATTTGTTTTGCAAGATTCCCGGAACGATAGATAGACAGGCAAACAAGAAAGTGACTTCATAAAAACGTGGTAAGAAGCCTTAAAGGCTACCAGGAGTTGTTAGCAACAGATTTTCATCTTGAAAGTGGCAGCCAGCGAACACTTCATGACTTTTCTTAGTTAGAAAGTCTTATGTAGGAACTTTAATGACTTAAAGACTTTTCCATATACTATTTTTGAGTACGTATTTTGTATGAAACACAAGTTTTTTTCTCTTTTTAGGAGCTGTTCTTCTAGTTAATATTTGTTGGTATACAGAAGAATCTTTTAATTTAAAAAAAATGTTCGTCATTAACAATACGCTGTTTAGACAGGCACAAATAACTTAAAATCTTTAAATTCATGTTTAAATTTACAAAAGTATTAAAATCCATAATTTTTTGAAGCTGTAGTTAGGTACTCACTTTTTTTACATAATATAGTTCGGAATATCCTACGAAATGTTTTTTTTTATTGTCTATTCCAGTTGAATGTTATCGATGTAATAAATCCATGCTGTAGGCATCTCGTAATGTCTCTGTTTGCTCTCGATCACAATAATTATAAGTCATTTTAATTATAACCTTAGAAATGAGCGCGAGCCCTTTTTAATTGACTTTCAAGTTTTAATCGCTTTTGTTTGTTTAAAGGATTAGAGTTACCTTTACATTGATTTACAATTTATTATTAACTATCGGTTAGTTATTTGATAAAACAAAGATTTTTCGATTATAATTCTTATGCAAGAAAATATAAGGATTAAAAAGCCTCGGTTCAATTTCACCATATTCTCATGCTACATTTTTTTACTATATCAAAAATGATGGGTCTTAGACTAACTACAGGTGATCCCATTTTACCGCTTCGAACCCATAACAATATCCTTAATACCCTCATTTTGTTCATCACATAATAAAGCAATGCATTTGCACACCTCTCGCAAATAACCAACATAAATTTTCAGCTATCGTAACACGACAAAATACGGTCGACCTTATCACCTCGAAAATAAAGCCTATATTATCGATATTACATATCATTTATCAGAATCAAAGTACATCTTACATTTAATATCATCATTGCTGGATAGCGCGACGCCCCGAGCGGTTGGCACGACTTATTTTAGGTCTCTCTTACTCTTATAGGGAGCTGTATATCTGTCTCTTTCAAACAGGGTTCTAGCATTGTCATTTTTGTAAATTGACCCTTGATCCTGAAGTATAGTGATTATGTTATAAATGAATTTATAAGGTTTGATACTATTTATCAAATGTCTGGATAATAACACTGCATACAAAGTTAAGAATATATAAGACTAAATTAAAAGGGACGTTATTGTTTTATAAATAAAAATTAAAAAAAAATTAATTGCCATGCATTTTTTGGCACTCCTCTAGGTGGTGATATTATTGCCAATTCGACAAAAAAATTGATATTAATAGCTTGAACTAGGGAAATAAATATAGGATACTTTTATGCGAGATATAATGTGCATTAGTGTGATAATTCATAGGTGATGTAGGCCTATTTGGAAGAATAAACATTTCATTTCAAATGACAGCTTGTGTCCAGGGCTGTGGCTGCCACACGCGTCATACTTGTGAACAGGTGCTGCTTGTGGGGGCTGGTCTGCTTGAGTTTTTTATTTACTTAGTCAGACATAGTTAAATTCTATTTCTTTATTGAATGTAATAATTGTAAGTAGATTTTTTAAAGAGTAATTGCTGAGTTTATTGCCGGCTCTTCTCAGCAAAAGCAACCTTGCAAACCACGCGTTACAGTCTGGACAAATCTTAAATGCTTGGAAAGGCTTTTTTAATTTCATTTCGTAGTAATGAAAAACTCACTTTTGGGTTATAATATTTTTTTCAATGGGCTTGCTTTTGGCTTCTGACTCGTCCATGAAGGACGAAGACGAAGCCAGAGATGAGTACGCTTGGCCAGAATGAACCTAGGAAGGATAATATTAGTACGATATGGTTGTGTCAATTTCTTAGCTCTTCAAAACTGTTAGTAAATCATTAAGCAAGGCGTGAGTCACAGTTCTCTCACAGCCCACGCGTGCCTACATGGTCGATACATTTATTTTCCTATTGTTTCTTCGCTTATCTATCTAGATACAATCTTAGTTGCAATATTTTTTTCGCCTCTCGAATGATTAATAATATTGTGATACATTATAAAGGTTTTTTTTGTTTCGGTTTATGATGGATTGTAGTTTAATATGGAGTCTAATATTATTAGAATACGGTCTAGTTTCTATGTACTTCCAAATTATGGTAGGCTAATGTACGAAAAAAACTAAATCTCTCTTAAAAATGTAAACTTCTATAGTTCGATGTTCATAAGTGCCCTTGTATAGTTTGAACTGAATAAATAGCTGTGATTTTGATTCTTAAAATATTTTGTAAGTACGTCTATCCATACTAGTATTACAAACGTGAAAATAATAATATCTACTTGATTTTCACTGGACAAATTTTGATAAATTTTGATAATTAAATCTACATTTCGACACTGATTAGTTGGACAGAGTAAAATTTATTCATTATAGATAATAAAACCAATAGGTATTGAAAATATGTCATTTCTAAATATCTACCATGTATGTAAATTATTAATTTTATATATAATATTTAACAACCCTAACAAAGAATGGTAAGACCAAAAAATAGCTATACTAAATTGAATGACGCGCATAGCCACGCGGTGTAGTTTCCCACGGCCTGCCCGCCCACGCGCCGCCCGCCCTCGTTGCCTAGCAACCAATATTTTTATTTATTACTATACCAAGCCAACAATGAGACTTACTCTGCTTAGTTTGGAATCATGGCCATAGGACCAAAATTTAAAAAAAAAACATTCATCGGTTTCGGCGTGAAAAGGTAACAGATATACAGACTCTTCATAGAAGATTGATCCCAGTTTAATAAATATAAAGTCAAATTTTGAATTGTGATGATTCCTACATTCAAGAGAAAATACCTAACACTAACCAGTGTATAAAACATTCAAAAATACTAGAAAATAGTGGATACGTTGTAAAAAATTGCCTTTTTTTGATGGTGTATACTTATGACGTTGTCTATACTAATATTGTAAAGAGGAAAGATTTGTTTGTTTGCAATGAATAGGCTCCGAAACTACTGGACCGATTTCAAAAAATCTTTCACCGTTGGAAAGCTACACTATCCCTGATAAACATAAGCTATATTTTATCTCGGGATAAGATAAAATCCCACGGGAACGCGGGTGAAACCGCGCGAAACAGCTAGGATTTTATAAAAAAAAAGTCCATATAAATCATAGAAGCTGATTTCATATGTCAGTCACCATCCCCATGCAGTGCAAGTGTAATTACTGTGCGTGTTATGAAACTGGTAGCATATCTAAGCTATTTAAATCTTTATGAGTTTTATCTTTGAATATCATCTTTTTAAATACGAACTGGATTTGCATAGCTTCCTTCACGTAGTTTTATTTTTACGATAATTTTAATGTGAAGTCGTTATATTATAATTTACTATTTAGGCTATTTGTTTAAGTGTCTATTAAATTGGAATAAAGTTTCATTTTCAATCCATACCTATTAAATTTTTACTTGTACGCATTATTAATTATAATTAATAATTGTAGTAATACTAGTGGACCCCGCAGACGTTGTCCTGCTCTGAAATTAAAACAAAACTTAGAACCCGATTCCAGCTACCGGGTCCAATTTTGTTTTCAAATCATCGAGGAACCCATTGAAATACACACACAATATTTCATCCAAATTGGTCCTTTGTTACCGTACTCCTCCGAAACGGCTTGGCCGATTTGGATGGAATTTTATATGTATATTCAGTAGGTTTGAGAGTAGGTTGTTATTTATTTTTGGTACCGCTATATCTCACCGGAACGCTTGCTTTCTATAAGAGAGAGAGAGAGAGAGAGAGAGACAGACAGAGAAACATGCGCACGCCGCACAGCGTACAATAGCTTACTATAGCAAAAAAGTGTCGGTGACAATTTTTCGTAAGATTTTTTTCCGTCTAGCCCCCTTTCACAACGCGCGATAAGGAACTTCGTTCCAATAGATAACAACCTATTAATTATTTCTTGTTATGTTTATCAACAACAATGTACCAAATATACTACGGTAAAATTGCAAAAAGTCCAGCTCAAACATCCCAACACTTGCGGCAGCAAATAACAGTTATGCTGAGTCAATACTAACGCGTAAGTAGTCCCAGAAGTCTCAATTACCTCTATGGTTTCCCATAAACAGTCGGATCGGTCGTGTGTGTGTTGCTTCGTGCGCCATTAACTATGGAACACACGAATCGCTCGAAGCGTACGTGGTGCGACGGCTTTCCCAGGTATTTTGAGAATTGCCCGCTTTTAATGTTGCATTACCACTTACAAAGCTAGGTTAGATGTCAGATATTCAATGTTTCCTATAGATTTGTTTGTGACGAATTAGATTTATAATAAAATTTCATAGTCGAATATCTCTTTCGCAAGAATTGGCATTGTACTTTATTATGAGTGGTAAAGAGTCTAAAATTGAATATATTAAACATATTATTTTAAAAGCATAAATCAAAGAAAAGTTGAATGTCAAATCGCATCAAAACTTGTTTGAAATATTGTTTTGAACGGTTCCGCATTATTATAGTTTAGAAATTGATTTAAATTATTTTATTTTTAATAAATGCATTAGTCTAATAATTAATCGTCTTATCTTAATGGAAAATAATGAATCGATGAGATAATATCAGGATGTGTTGTATATTATTTTAAAACAAGCGATTTGAATATTTTATATGGATATTTCGCTACTACTACCGCCATCTATCCGAGGGTGAGTGAAACAAAATGAAACAGCTGAGCGATCGGGTAACCTAATCGACATCGGTTTGATTGAAGGTTGGTAGATAAAGATTTGGCCAAGGTTACTAAGACTAGAAAGGAACTGGCTCTCAAGTGCAACTCCCGGAGCAAGGCGATGATAGCTCAGTGGTAAGTGACGTCGAATACCGCGGCGAAGGTCGTGGGCTCGAATCCTACAATGAGCTTGAGCTTTCGGTGAAGGAAAACATCGTGAGGAAACCACAGCACGGTGGTAGGGTACTATGTGGTACTCGACTGGCTGGCTACCACCCTCAAGTTGAAAATCTGTCGCCAAGCACCTGTTGGTGTGTTCCGCCAGTTGCCCTTGCCCTTAAGGCATTGTAATAAGGTGTACAACACTATATTGTAAAGGTGTAAACGGCGACGGTAGACGTTGTCACTAGTGACATAAAAAAAAACTCTTAGTAGATGCTTGCTTTCAAAAAGCCATTTAACGAGCACTACTTACTTTTCATTGACGCTGTTTTCAAAGCTCAAGCTGGATTCGTTATAGTCACTGAGCAATTATCGTCTTAAAATTGGAAACACGTTAATCCAATTCAAACACAGTATACCCACAATTATTTGCCCATTATATTAACCGACCAATTCTGGTTTTCTCACTGTAAACATCAGGTTAATAAGTGAAATGTTAACCGGCAAAATAAACACAACTATTAGGCCATAGGTTTCCTGAACAAGGTATGGCTAGTTTAAATAGTGGATTAGTTAAACGCAGGTTAACGACTGCCCGTAACGGTACAGAAAAACATTCATCGCTTGCGCATAGAGCACTTCTAAAGATCAAATCAGTACATAAACATGTGATATTATTTGTCCGATCTGCGACCCGATCTCGCTCGAAGATCGCCGATGTTTCCCGATCGTTATCGTGATGTTTTGAGTTTTATGGTCAGTTTACATCCAATGAAAACATATTTTGTGTTATATGGTAGCCGTTTTAGAGTTTAAGGGGGGGTTTAGGGTAGTAATATATAAAACAATCAGTTTTCGACTTTCCTTTAGACATTTAATTTTGCTTATTTTTTTAATAATAAAGGCCTTCAGACACCAGACCTTAGTCGCTAGAAAATAATTTATGATTTGTCAGTTTTTATTTAATCTATTATAATATTTGAGTTCAATATCATGAATAAAACCGATATGAATTGATAAAAAAATGTCATATGGTTAGGACATTCATCACCTAATTATGTAAATAATCTTTATTAGCAAATTGCCACTTTTTTAACCTATTTAGCATATTTAATGTTAGCATTAGATGTCTTATTTATCCAAATTGCAACCATACATAGATAATAATAAAAATCATTATTTTTTGACCCGTGGATTCATCTTTGTATCTACCTACTTCATACCTACCGTATATCATTGATCAAACATGATCGGCGTATGCGCATCATAAAGAACAATCATTTTCTTAAATTTACGTTCAGTCTGTCATAGAACGTTTTAATACATGTTTAATGTATATGTGTTTAATGTTTAATCTTTCTGCCTAGTTTTACAATCTATCTGTGTGGCGAGTTTCATCAAACCCAGGCCAGAAGTTATGGCATCACTGCGAAATAAAAAAAAATATCTTCCAGTTTTTCTTTATGAATATCTGCGTACTGCGTCGGCAAATCAGTCAGTCAGTCAGGACAAGTCTTTTTATATGTAATAGTTTATGCAATTTTTCAAAGGTATATAGAAATTGTATTACTGTAACAAAAATATCAATTTAAAATTAATCAATTAATATCTGACATAAACTTTATAGACATTAAACTTCATAATTTGTTAAGAAAAATAACAAAAACAGCTCGATGTTGACATTCTTGTAATTATCTACAGTTCAACTGATTGTATCGAAATATCCAGCCGAGAAACATAAACGCAAAAGTAAATTCCAGGCTTGATTCCATGAAGTTCCTCTAAGGGCATAGCTTATTAAACACCTCAAATAAATCTTAAAACGATAGTATAAAGTTTAAAATCAAATGCTTACAGCTCGAACTCCCGCTGCGAGCGTTAGCAGTCCAATTCGAAAAATAAAATATCAATTTTTTAAATAATAAAATCTTAGAGCAGTCACACGACGTCATAGCGACAATATTTTATTTGTTCCACTATAAATGTGAGTGTTGTTCTAATATGTATCTTAATTGGAAGACATAAGAGCGTTGCATGTAACGAATGGAGGTAAATTTAAATTGGTACAGTGGCGAGGACCGCATAAATTCGAATAAAAACGTCAAAAATGAATTCTCAAGATCGTAATCGCAATAAAGTTAATAATATCGCGATGAAATCCGAAATAAATAAAAATAAACAATTGATGTGTGGCGTCGTTAGGAATTAGTGAACAATGCGGGCTAGTACTATGTACTGGACTTTTTGTACGACCATTTTTTGGGTGTTTTTTAGTATAAAAGGTAGGGACATTTTGTAACATTAATTGTGGCATCTGGGTTAATCCTTTGAAATAAAGAACATTAAATAAATTACTCAGCTGCGGTTGACAGGGTCATTAAGACATCATAACTTAATATCTAATTGTTTTTCATCAAATACAAAAAATCTGCTTAAACCCAGACCTCTAAAATCTTCAGTTGTAGCTGTTACGTACTTTACTCAACTGGGAAGTTTCTGGAAAAAATCAATCATTTTCATTGTCCATCTAAATTGGTTTAGGTAATACGGTTTAATTGTCGAGCAAAAAAATACGTTCGCTTTTTTAACATGTCAGATTTATATTCAAGACAAGAAACGACAAGTAAATCAGTATTTTAATTTGTAACAGTACTTAAAAATAAAACCGGTCAACTTCGAGGTGGACTCGCGCACCGAGGGTTCCGTACAAATTTTTATTTTTTAAATATTTTTTTTTATTTTAGTATTTGTTATAGCGGCAACAGAAATACATCATCTGTAAAAACTTCAACTGTCTAGCTATCACGGAACATGAGATACAGCCTGGTGGCAGACAGACTGACGGACAGTAGAGTCTTTATAATGGGGTTTTACCATTTGGGTACGGAACCCAAAAATGCTTACAGCTTGATTGTTATGTCAATGGAAATAAGAGTGACTTTGTTCCCCCAAAAACACCAAAATGGAGATACATGAATCAATGCCTACAATGGGCACCAGGCAGTTTGGTCCCGACAGAAATAGTCCCCACTGCTGCGCTTTCATGCCAAAGGTTTGAAAAACAATAGCTAAACTAAAGGAGTCGAAGTTTACAACGTAGTTCGTCACCAAATATGCTCTAAACACGATTGAGCTACCTTTAATGCGGTACAAATTGTAGTTCCAATTAAGGTTACAATCTATTGCTGGCTTGTGATTGGTCTCTTGAATGTTAAAATTGAACACTAGGCCGCCGACAATCGGTCTAGGGCGTGAGTTATAAGCTATGGCGATCTTGAACAATGCCTGCAGTCAAGTTAAACTAAATGCATCAATTACGTCAGTTTTGATAAGATTTAAATGATTTTGTTTCCTGACATCTATTAAAGTGAGTATCTTATATAGGATAGAGTGAATAGGTATTTTTGGGTACGTGCCTTGGTCATACCATCTTCTAGGGTGAGTTAATGGCCGAACGATTTTAGTAGAAATACAGCTTTCATGTGTTGTACACCTTATTACAATGCCTTTAAAGACAAACTAGCTCTCAAGTGCAATTGCCGGAACACACCAACAGGTGCTTGGTGACAAATTTCAACTTGAGGGCGGTAGCCAGCCAGTCGAGTACTACAAAGTACCCTACCACCGTGCTGATGCATTGTGCTGATGGTATTGCTAATGTATTTAGGCGACGGTAGTCACTCATCAAGTGACCAGCATAGTAGGCGTTTTGGTATTAAAAAAAATTTTTGAACGATTCTCATTAGCCAGGTGACCTAAAGAAATCAGGTGTGTGGCCACTCTAATAGTTTCATGTTCAATTAACAATGAATGATCGCTGCCTCTTATAGTTTACGACGGGCCTTAGTAGCCATAAAGTTAACATTCGAGTGTCAGCAGATTGGTGACACTACTTGCCCATTACATAGTATAAAGATGCCGACGATGTAAGCAAGTCTCGACTTGCCGATGGACGTAAGCCACATATCACATTCAATTTAAATTTACTTAAGAACGAATCTCAAGTTGACAATACCATGTATGTTGTTAGGGGTTATTAGTTTAAGAATAAATTTGTTGGCCCAAAAATATTTAAAAATGTAACCTTGCTGAGTTTCTTGCCAGTTCTTCTCAGTTGAAGGCTGACTTCCGAACCGGTGGTAACTTCTGTAATTAGACCTTCATAAGTGCCCTTCTAGGGCCTAAACTGAATAAATGGTTTTGACTTTGACTTAGAATAAATGCCCTCAAAAGGGCTTTTATTTAGATACAATATGGTATGTGTCTTATTATTTTAAAATCATCTTCTTTACATAGTACCTACAAAATCATGTAGCTTCCGCTGTCTGTTTGCTTAGATCTTTTAAACTACTCAACGGATTTTAATGCAGTTTTCAGCAATAGATAGAGTGATTTAAGAGGAAGGTTTATATATATAATACATACATATTATAGTACAGAAAAGCCGAGAATTTCAATGATTTGTAATGTGATGTCGTTCAGCGAAGCAAGCGGGGGATGGTTAGTAATACCTATATAAAATATTCGTGTCACGTTGTTTGTCCACGATGAACTCCTAAACTAATGAACCGGTTTTAAGCTTGAGAGATAGAATACTTTTTTATCCCTAGAGAAGATAAGATCCCACGGAGACAGCTAGCAATAAAAGATAGAAAAGGATACAGGTTGAAAAGGTTGTCTTGTAAAATAATCTCTACGAGTATCATTTGTTTCCGTCAAACAATTTTTTGTATAATTTCAGGATTAATAATCATTGGATACTTCAAAAATAGCCTTAATGAATACTATACGAACAAATATCCTTAATAACCTTAGCGATGTGTTCCAGGAAATAATTACTCAAATAATATAGGTTTTGAACCGAAGATATGCATTACAGATCGGCTAACAAGCTACTTATTATAATAAAGTAATAATTATAATTATATTTTCAATCAGGTAACGGTTCCTTTTTTTTTTTTTTTTTTTTTTTACGTGGGGAAATCCTCATAGGATACCCGACCGCCCAAGGGGGGGCAGCAGTCGGGTTATGTCAGACTTTTACTGACTAAAACCCCACGGTGGTCACCATCTGCGCTGTAGAGGGGGTTGGGTTCTCGTACAGAACTCACACTCAACCCCCTCCACGCGCGGCGCTAATAGCCCGTCCCGGGGGAAGCGTGATACCTCCCCCCAGCACCCTCGCTGTGCTATCGCACGATGGATTGTTACCACTACAACCCATCGTCCTCCTCGAGGCCGCTTCAGGGCGCTCAGGGCCCCCGCCCCGATTACCCACGGCCCCGAAGGTCCCGTTTAGTCGCCTTTTACGACAGGCAGGGGAGCACCGTAGCTGCAATTCTAAGCCCCAGCTACTGGGCAGGAGGGCCGCGACGAGGCACGCCCGCGCCTCGGCGGCGTCGTCTCCGGGCAGGATCGGCCCGCTCCCGATCCCGCTCAGCAGCCTCCTTCTGGACAGGTAACGGTTCCTAGGCTAGCTTTACATGCACCAGGGCCGGAGTTGGCCAGAGGTGGCCGGAGTTGGCCAGAGGTGGCCGGAGTTGGCCGGAGTTGGCCAGAGTTGGCCGGAGTTGGCGGGACAGGTGGTATACTTGTCATAATATATGCAAATTAAACCGACCAAGTTGAGAGTGCGTTTGGAAATTAAACCTGTATTTACATTTGCAGTATAATTCCCACTGGTTGGTTTATGTCCGCGATATATGACTGGGGTCGGCCATAGTTATTGTAAATCTTTCAGCCAATTATTATAGCGAAATACAGCGTGCTTAGTGAAGTGAAGTGACTGGAGAAAATTGTACTCGAGTCTTTAAATTTCACATTAAATATTTCATATCACTAATTAAAAGAACAGTATCGAACACACTCATAATTTTACTGAAAATAACTCTCAATAAACACAGGAATTACTGTATTCAAATTAAAATAATGAACTCGAATAAAAATAATTGTAAACATTCAATTTCAATACATGTTTTAAAACTGAGTATTCTATGCTATCAGGTATTTCCTTTCCTTCAGCATAGTACATCGCTCCAACTGACTCGAGGTAAAAAACGGCAAATGTAAAGCACATCACTAGTAAAATATACAATACATTAAAACAGGTGTGCACTCAGTATTCAGCTCGGTTATTTGTTAAGTTGTTCTGAACCTCGCTAGCTAGGAGTGCTACGACTATTACAGTAAAAATAGCAGTTTTGCAGTTTACTTAAGGCTGAATTAATCGTTCGTTTGTAATGTGACTGACTTGGATGGGACCCGTATTTTTATTGCGAGTAACACAGCGTGGTATTTTTTATTAGTTTTTGTTACTATTTTTCAGTGCGATTGTATTTTAAAATCTAGATTTCGACTTGTGTATTATTATTAGCTTTATGGCTTGAATTAACGGTTCAAATTCAAAAAGTAACTGATAATTTTCACTTTTTTTTATTTAGAAAAAGATTTAAGGCGATGATAGCTCAGTGGTAAGTGACGTCGAATACCGCGAAGGTCGTGGGTTCGAATCCTACAACGAGCTTGAGCTTTCGGTGAAGGAAAACATCGTGAGGAAACCATAGCACGGTGATAGGGTACTTTGTAATACCCGCCTGGCTGGCTACCACCCTCAAGTTGAAAATCTGTCGCCAAACACCTTTCGGTGTGTTCCGACAGCTGCACTTGAGAGCCAGTTCCCATCTAAGCTTTGTGTGCTTACCATCTTCGGCCACATCATCATTTACCATGGTGAGATTATGGTCAAAAACACAAGCCTATCCAGAATAAAAAAAAAAAAACAGAAAAAGTTCAATGTAACATTTAAGCCAGATTACTTCGTCCCATAAAAATAGAAAATTCAGAAACCTGTGATAAAACAATATAATATTAGTAGACACGTTAACATTAACATACAATCAAGCTGCGGAAGTTTAGAGGCATTTCAATAAATGTTAGTGAACACCGAGTGAGGCGATGAGGAGAAATGCACTGGATGCCGCATGCGCCGCCGGAGAGCGCTCTACAATACACGCAACTGGAGGCATATTGCAAACTAGTCTTTGCCCGCGGGTCGAAAACCGACAATCATATTTAAAAAAAAACTTTTTCGTTTTTTTTTATTGATAACACTAAAGTTAGTTAACAAGTTAACAAATCGGTAAACAAACAAATGATAAAAAAGGATACATATTTTTTTCTTCACAAATGAGATAAATTCTCGTACGTAACAGACTCGGATGTATTCTGCTACTAAATGTTATATAAAGATCTTATTCTTACATTATAATTAAAAAAACTGTGACCTTTTTCAGGTAGGTATAGCTAAATTTATGGTATCTAATACATAATTCATATTATTTAATTTTTAACATTTTTAAACTAATAATAAATAAATCACTCCAACAAAAGCAATTTATTATGTATATCTTTGACCGTAAATTATTATTCATATCATTTGATATTTAATGCGGTCAAGATGAAAATACGTCGCTTGGAACCTGTCTGTGTGTTCCGACAGCCACTTGAGATTCAGATCCCTTTGGAAGCTTGTTTACCATTCAGCCCATACATTTTTCACATCGAAATACAATTAATCTAATAACATTTCTAATTTGTATACTTATCTCAATTTGAACATGATTACATTTAGTTTATGTTAAAAAATAAATTGTATTAATCACAACTTTTAACATTTTTTTTTCACAGTTTGGCAGACGTTGTTAACATGTTTGTACATTATATATGAATAATGAATATATAAAAAAAAAACAATTGACAATAAAATAATAAAGCACAGCCTCGCCCACTGTGGAACGAACCACGCGTGAAAGGTTGTGCTCATCCCGTGACCCAAGCCACAGAAAGTGCACCTTACTATTGAGACCCTTGAAAACACATCACAAGCCAACTTCAACTTAATATCTTAGTACATAGAACTGAATTTCTATTAAGTTTTTCCTGAAAAATACGCTAATAGAGCGCCAAAGGAATTAGAATTCTATTTTAAAGAAATTAGAAGTGAAACTGTGATGTAATCCGATGTGCACTAGAAAGTCTTGACTCTAGTAACCCTAGACAGAGTCTAGTTGAATAAGTAATAGTAATTTTGATTTTGGATTAAATAGAATTCATTAGATATTTATCTGTGATGTCCGGAATATACAAGTAAGGTTATTACTTTAATATTACAAGCGTTTCAAAGCGTACAATGAATATTTCTATACAACACAAGTACTGTATAATAAACCTTAATTTAATAACCTATAAAATAGATTATAATCTCTCCCGCGGACTCACCCAAGATCCCGAGAGATCTTATCTTATCCCGGGATGACAAGTATCCAACGTTTTATTCCAGGATACAATCTATCTGTGCGCCAAGTTTCATCAGAATCCGTTCTGTAGTTTTTGCGTGAAAGAGTAACAAACTTTCACATTTATTACTAATATTATAAACGCGAAAGTTTGTATGTATGGATGTATGTTAATCTTTTACGCAAAAACTACTGAATGGATTTTGATGAAAATTGGTACACAGGTAGATCATATCCTGGAATAAAACATAGGACTTTTTATCCCGGAAAAAGATAAGATCCTTCGGGAACGCAGGTGAAACCGCGGGGCGGAAAACTAGTAGTAATATAATATGCACAACTTAGTAACTCAAAGAATAAATTCCCAGTTTTAACTATAATCCGTTTTGGCCGTATCACTAACATTGCCCGGTCAAAGTATCAAGTACGTATGTAAGTAGGGTAAACGCACAAGTAATTGGCACAGTTTCGGCGGCCGTCCTCGGGGACTCTCGGTCGTCGGTCGCGACCGTCCGCTTGCCACACATCCGCGACCAGCCACCGTGACAGACCGACGAGTCGGCCACCTTTGTATACAGCCTGATGTTTTTAAAAGTTAGCAATATTTGCTGCGAAAGATCAATACCTACTTACAATAAAATTACCATTCTACAGTCTGCACGTGATGAGTAATTATACCTTTTTTTTATTAAATTAATTATTAATATGGCAAATAACCAGTGAAACCAGAAATTTATATTTTTTTAACATACTTATACTTTAAGCGTGTATTTAAAAAAAAGCAGTTTATGTACCTATTTTGGTTATCTGTTTAGTTGAGGATCAGATGGCCGTGTCTGAAAAATGTTTCAGAAGATTTTGTTATTTCTATTATTATCAAGAAAAATTTGAGCAAAAAAAAATTGAATCACGTTTATTACTTCACAAACTACACTCTGTATATAAAACAGTATGACACATCGGTAAACGGTATATAATCTAACATTTGCATCAGTGCTTCCCGGACGGGCTTCCCCCGGCCTGTTCCGATAATAGCCAACTAATATCATTCAATTATATTGTTACATAATCATACATTTTGAGGATCTATTCCACTGGGGATATGCAAATTCAAAAAGCGGTCTTATTTTTAAATAAACAAGACAACATCGTGAGGAAACCATGGCACGGTGATAGGGTACTTTTAGTACCCGTCTGGCTTGCCACCCTCAAGTTGGAAATCTGTCACCAAGCACCTATCGGTGTGTTCCGACAGCTGCACTTGGGAGTCAGTTCTCATCTAGGCTTTGTGTGCTTACCACTTGCTTACCACCTTCGGCCAATCATCACTTGCCATGGTGAGATTGTGGTCAAACACAAGCTTAAAAAAAACGGTCGACAAAAAGAGGAAAAAACGGGGTACAACGTTTTTTCTTCGCGTATCTATTAATATAATAATGATGCAGTTCTACCTACCCTATTAGAACTATATAGCCTTCAAAAACAGTAGTATGTACCTATTACAAAATGCAAATAACAATTGAAAGTGACCACCAGACTCCACAACATTAATATCGTAATACAAATTTGATGAGCCGTTATTACAGTTCGAAGGCCGCGGCCGCGCTCGTCTGCAAATGGTCCGATGTGACGATGTCATTCAAGGTTGTTTTGTTGCAAGTACTTATGTTTCTTTACGACCTCATTTAAGATCATTGTATTTCATAGCATGTTTTTAATTAAATTCCTCGTAAAGGTAAGAGTGACTTAGTAATAATCGTCACGTAAGGAAAAAGCGTTATACCCTCTTGTGACGTTTGGACCGAACGGAATCGGCGTAGTTCGGATATTATCGTAGCCACCGTACTTGTATACATCATGTATTAGTTAATGTGACTTTTTTCTAATGATTAGAGTATACTCCCCTTACATAAAATTGATTTTCAATAACTTTTTTTTTTATTCTGCATAAGCTTGTGTTTGACCACTATCTCACCATGGTAAGTGATGATGTGGCCGAAGGTGGTAAGCACACAAAGCCTAGATGGGAACTGGCTCTCAAGTGCATCTGTCGAAACACACCGATAGGTGCTTGGCGACAGATTTTCAACTTGAGGGTGGTAGCCAGCCAGTCGGGTACTACAAAGTACCCTACCACCGCGCTATGGTTTCCTCACGATGTTTTCCTTCACCGAGAGCTCAAGCTCATTGTAGGATTCGAACCCACGACCTTCGTCGCGGTATCCGAGGTCACTTACCACTGAGCTATCATCGCCCTAAAACTCTATTATTTTTTATAGTTTTAATCATGATTGGTATACATATATTTAACACTTTCTAGATACACCACATTTGATTGGAGTATCTACTAATTAATACACAATTTACAATGACAGCATGTCATTCAGTGAAATGTAGTCGGCTAGGCGGTCACAATGATATATTTTAATCTTGGCTATAACCACCAGTAAGTTTAAACAACGTCTATCAAGCGAAAGCTCACCGATTAAGATTCAATGAAACGGTCGATGTCATAATTCAGTTACAATCCATACTAAGCCACATCTATAAACATTATGAGATCGAACAGACTCGTTATAAATTCGTATCGGGCGCATGTGCACTGCGCTCCGCCGCTGACACATGAATGCGCCGGCGCCTCATCCATATTGATCCATCGATCTATGAATCATTGTCGGCGCCTGTGATCTGGATCGAAAAAGTTATGTCTTGTGTCTAGTAATGAATTTTATAGTTTGTCACTTGCAGGAAATAGATCGGTTTTTTTTATGTCATTTTTTTTAAGTCAGAAGTCACAGCAGGCAGACGGTTCACCTGGTAGCAAATAGTTAATATCGCTAACTGAAGCTCAAACCTCTTTTGTACTGTTTAGGCCCTGGTAAGGCACTTATGAACGTTACAATTGACTCTACTTAAACTGAGAAGACTCTGTAAGGCAATTTTTTCTGCAGTAGATCTTTCTTTTAAAATTTTAATATTAATAAGACCAGCTTTTGTGTCGTCGACCTTTAGAAACACTTTTATTTGTATTGATAAATACCAATTGTAATTACCTACTGATTGGTGGACTTACAGTCCGTAAAGATGAAGATCAAAACTTTAGTGATTGATTTAAAGATTTCTATGAAGGTATTCCTCATCTGTAAATGAATTTATGTAACACTAGCTCCTACATCTCAGTTTCAAGATAAAAATGAGAGTTTAGTACTCGGAAATAATGTAGCTTCCTTTTAGTGAATGATTTTAAATCGATTCAGTAGTTTCTTAGTTTATAATGCGATGTGGAGCTCATCCTCATATCCTCGAGCCGCCTCGATCATCCACCGATCGATTCAGCCGGACGTTCCTTCTGCGTACCATTAGGATGTGGAATGAGCTCCCCATTACGGTATTCCCTCATCGCTATGACAAGGAGTTCTTCAAAAAGGGCGTAAAAGAGCTCTCCATGGTCGGTAACATATCAGCAATCACCCTGGAATTGCAAATGTTTTAATGTAAAAAATTATTTCATGATTGGGTTTTTGAAGCTCTCATACTATTGAAAAACAACAACAAAAATCACCAGTCATCAACTGAAACGATAAACAAAATAGAAGAGATGTAAATCCATAAACCCAGACACATTAACAATGAAATAACATCTAATTAAGCGAACATAAACACAATATGAATGAATATATAGCACCGTGTTACGTAACATAAGGCGGGGCGAACACGACCAATCATATGTAGGCGTTACACGCATGCGCACAACATGCCATTCCATATTATACCTATTGGACTCGGTGAGAATCCGGCATTTTTTGACAAATGCCAATCAATGGTGTAGGTCCTGTGAAGAAAGAACGGATGAAAATGATCACTATACAGGCTCTCCGAATAGTACAACAAACTTAAGGGGGAGGTGGGAGGGAAAATATACGAAAATGACCTCAGAAAAAGTGTCACCATCAGTTTCAACCGCGTTCTCGCTCTGTTAGGGGTGGAATTTTGTAAAACGCGTCTAACACTTCTGATACGTCATACTTGTGAACAGGTGCTGCTTGTGGGGGCTGGTCTGATCCGTCTGCTTGAGTTTCTTGTTTACTAAGTCACTCGCAGCTAAATTCGAAACACGGTCTAAGTTGCTTTTTGAAAAGAGTACCTAGAGCCGGCTCTTCTCAACAAAAGCAATCATCCGAACCGTGCGTTAGAGTCTAGACTCTTCATAAGTGCTTGGAAAGGCATATTTGAATAAAAATATTTTCATTTTCATTTTTGCCAAATTTTAAGTTCGTAGCATTTATACTTTCTGAAATTTCGTGATTAATCAGTGAGTATAATGTAGACTAGATAGATATTTTACTGATCGACTCATCTTTAAGGCTAGAGTACCTAAATAGGCATTTATTGAGTGCGCGCGTTTCATCTTCGCCCTCGTCATCCTCTCCATCACGCGAAATTGAGGACAAACGCGTTATTCATAAAAAGAAATAGACAACCATATTATTAGGCGCTAAGCATTCATTTTTTAATACACTAATATCGGAGTTTATGACCTCTCAGCAAACCATAGGTTACTAAACTTCTATTGGTCAAATAACTGTCCCCTAACATTACAGCGCGCAATACTAACTTGTGCAAAATTTCTTTTCTCCGAATAGATCTATTTTACGACAGCTTTTGTTTCGGTGCGAGTGCGCGGCGCGGCGGCGGCCTCTTTGTACTCGCTTTCATGTACCGACATCGCCTTTTTACGCTTTTTTCTTCACGCGTTGTTGCAATTAGTTATTGTTGTTGCTTTTTAGTGCAAATTGTTTTACTATTCGCAAGGCTTAGGGCTGTTCTGTGGATGCCAGGACGTGGGTGGTTGGAACTTGTAGTGATAACGCTCTATTGTCTAAGTAGATAAAGATTTAGAAATGTTTGTGAATATATTTTATTGGTTTATAGTGCTATTCGCTAAATATCTCTTCTAATCGTATGATATTTCCTTTTTTGATTTTTTATCGTTGTTATATACGCTTAAATGATACATGTTCTCAAAAACTTTTTAGTGTTTTTTTTTTACTTAATTCACTCTGTAATCTCGTCATGGAATGTAATAAATGCATGATGTGGCTGAACCTAGAAATAAGTGGCCTATCGTGCTTATTAGATAGATTTTCAACTTGAGAATGGGTACCTACTGCTACTTTTCCACCATGACTTGTTATCTCCAGTAGCTTATTTGGAGGTAATCTCCGAAACTACTGATCAGATTTTGGTAATACTTTGACTAATAGGAAGCTTCATTATTCCTGAGTTCTATAGACTTATTTTTCCATGAAAGCTATAGATGAAAACGTGGAGTGGAATATAGGTATATAGTCCTTCACAGAGACTCTTGCTTACATTCAAATTTTAAAGAAATACTACAGTATCTTAATTTTTTTTTTATTAGAGAATAACTTTCCAAAAATAATTTAAAGCGTCAAGTGAACGGCACTCAATACTAACAGGATGTTTTTATTTTGTAAACAACACAATGAGTAATTAGTGAAAATGTTAATGTTATGCGACTCGATTGTCGCGTAGGTATCGGTATCGATGTATTGTATTCGAACGTTTCTATTTTTTTTTTTTTTTTTTTTTTTTATATTCGATAGGCTTGTGTTTGACCACAATCTCACCATGGTAAGTGACGAAGTGGCCGAAGATGGTAAGCACACAAAGCCTAGATGGGAACTGGCTCTCAAGTGCAGCTGTCGGAACACACCGATAGGTGTTTGGCGACAGATTTTCAACTTGAGGGTGGTAGCCAGCCAGTCGGGTAATACAAAGTACCCTACCACCGTGCTATGGTTTCCTCACGATGTTTTCCTTCACCGAAAGCTCAAGCTCATTGTAGGATTCGAACCCACGACCTTCGCCGCGGTATTCGACGTCACTTACCACTGAGCTATCCTTTGTGCTTACCATTGTGGACTGTGACAATGACACGCCCGACGCCTGACGCCTGACGCCTGACGCCTGACGCCTGTTACCTTGTTTCGTTTAGATGACTTAATTTAATTTAAATAAGTTTTGATGATAGCTCAGTCGTAGCAGTGGCAGTGTAACGGATAACACGGCGAAGGCAGTCAAAGTCAAAGTCAAAACCATTTATTCAGTTTAGGCCCTAGAAGGGCACGTATGAAGGTAGAATTACAGAAGTTACCACCGGTTCGGAAGTCAGTTTTCAACTGAGAAGAACCGGCAAGAAACTCAGCAAGGTTACATTTTTTAAATATTTTTGGACCATCTGACTATATTGTTTTTTTTATTTTTTTTGTCCTAGGTTCGAATCCTACAATAAGCTTGAGCTTTCGGTGAACTAACTACTCTCTAGTACTACATGTAATACTAGACTGGCCTTTGTTGGTGCGTTCCGGCAATTGCACTTGAGAGCCAGTCTGGTTTACAACACATTAGCAACCCACTGTATATGTACAGAGTCACTTACCATCAGGTGACCCGCCTGCGTCATTGTCACTTGTGGTATAAAAAAACCGGGCCATACTTGTTTGTCACCTTAAGGCGATGATACCTCAGTGGTAAGTGAAAGGCGATGATAGCTCAGTGGTCGAATACCGCGACGAAGGTCATGGGTTCGAATCCTACAATGTGCTTGAGCTTTCGGTGAAGGAAAACATCGTGAGGAAACCATAGCACGGTGGTAGTGTACTTTGTAGTACCCAACTGGCTGGCTACCACCCTCCAGTTGAAAAACCTGTCGCCAAGCACCTATCGGTGTGTTCCGACAGCTGCACTTGAGAGCCAGTTCCCATCTAGGCTTTGTGTGCTTACCACCTTCGGCCACATCATCACTTACCATGGTGAGATTGTGGTCAAACACAAGCTTATCCAGAATTTAAAAAAAAATGTCTCACTACACTTATAATAATATTACTAGTAAAAGCATAAATATAAAACGGTTGATGATCCGCACGACATTCTACAGCGCTCTCAAATACCAAATCTAAAAGACAATATCAAATCGCCGTGCATTAGAGCCGTGTTAATGTCCGTTCAATTCGATAGATGATCCACAAAGATGCGGTGGGGCTGGGACTGGGACAGACAGGTCGTCTTGGGAATTGGGCGAGGTGACTCGGCACAATGGATGGACTTTTGACTTAAGCCGTGGTTCCGTGATCGCGATTACGGTACGAATAATCGCAAGGTAGCATTACTATAGTCCGAAACAGGTACCATGATAGTCAAGCGATAGCAGTTTTGCGACAAGTTTGTATGGCGAGCGACAAAGTCAAAGTCAAAGTCAAAACCATTTATTCAGTTTAGGCCCTAGAAGGGCACTTATGAAGGTCGAATTACAGAAGTTACCACCGGTTCGGAAGTCAGCCTTCAACTGAGAAGAACCGGCAAGAAACTCAGCAAGGTTACATTTTTAAATATTTTTGGACCATCAAAAAACCACCAAAAAAAAAGCCAATATAGTCGGCTTTTTTTTTTCAAATGTTTAACAATTTTATTCTTAAAGTAATACAAAAATACATAAAAAATTATAACCCGCATTAGTTACCTACATAGTACAGATTTACTGAACATGGTAAAGGATAGTCAATGACCTTTATTGCCAATTGATATGGCACGGACTAATAGATTAGGACCAGCTAACTACTAGATCAGCATAACAAATTAAGCAAATAATTTATTTAAAAATATATATAGTATAAATTATGTTATGCTTATCAAATACCACTATTTGATAAGATTTATAAACTGTATTTATACCTATAGCAAATTCACTACAAACATGTATAATCACTTTGAGTGAATTCTGTGAAGTGCCTACCCTAAAACCATCAAACTACCATCAAACCTATTACGGTTCTGGGTAAGTGAATAGATATTTTATTAAACTAAATTATATTAATTCGAATGACAATAGATAGGTAAACCTACTAAACTAATTATATTTAATTGTAACTTAGTATTTCCATCTCACGACCCTCAGTTTAGATGCCAAAAATGTGGACGCCACTGTCGCTCATCATCGGACAGTCATTTCAAAGCCTGCCATACAGATAATCTAAAAAGCATTTAAATAACCTAGTTAATTTAATGCCTAATTCCAATAAAAGCGATCCTCCATAGTAATAAAATAATTGACGGGCCGGTTGGCGTGGTTGGTTAACACACTGCCTATCACGCCGCAGGTCGTGGGTTCGATTCCCATCCAGGACACACATTTGTGTGCATAAACATGTCTGTTTGTCCTGAGTCAGGGTGTAATTATCTATTTAAGTATGTATTTACAAAAAAAAAAGTAGTATACGTAGTATATCAGTCATCTGGTTTCCATATTACAAGCTCTGCTTAGTTTGGGATCAGATAGCCGTGTGTGAACAAATGTCCGAGGATATTTAATGTCTTACAGAAGAAACCACTCCTTAAACAAATTGAGTGCAAAGTATTAGTTTCAACAAACAATAGGCGTATTATATACAAAAAGTATGGTGATAGCGCGGTGTATCATAATACCATTATGTTGGGGTATTGACCAGTCATCGACAGTTTGATTTGTACGTCAAAGGTCGGACTCGACTCTTACAATCATGTTATTGACGTATGAAACTCTAATCTTGTCTATTATTTAAATCCCTATCTAATATCACACTTATTTGTCCGTTTTGTCTGTCTATGACATTACAATGAAAATTGACGGATGATGGTTTCACTGAAGGAAGGTTTTAATAATTGTGCTTTTTGTACTCTATGGGAATATCTCAAATGCCTATTTAAGTTTCATTTCGTTCGGCAAATCATTCGTTCAATTTGCGAATGATTAATGAATCGATTGAGGTTTTAATTTGATTTGCAATTGTAATTCTGATTATCATTTATGAAGTATTGGAAATTATGTTGGTATCTGATAACTACGAACGAATAGCGGATCTATGACCCTAAACGTATTGTGGCTCGTTATTAATTTAATTACTTCCTTTTAAGGATATATCATTATGAACAGCAAATGTTAAAAATAGATATTGCTGCGGCACGTTTGGGACAGATGTTTTCTTACAAAATTTGATAACCGAAATTAATTCAAAAACGCTTTTAACATCTGCATAGTTCAAATTAAATCTACCAGTCATCATACAAATCGCATTTCTAAACGTTAGCATTCATTCGTTAAACTGACATTTCTGAACGCAAATTCATTCATTCATATCAGGAATTTGAATTGGGAACGCAGAGTCATTCGTTCACTGCGTTACACACATACTCTTTGCGTTACACTTTGACAAATCATAAAGCAACTTTTGCCCTTCTTATTCAAAATTAGATTTTATATCAACGATATAGGGATCATGATAAATGTAGCAAACTGTTAAATTATGAGTTGAATCCATACGTGAGATTCCACAATAATTGATGAGGGTTAGTCGCAATCAATTGACGCAACTGTTGAAATATTTTGTCACAACAATTTGTCACGGGCTGTCATAAACTTGCATGTCACAGTGACGTGTCCTGCGTGACTCAGGACATCCCGGGGGCATGACTTTTATCGAATATATACAATAAATCATTCGCCATTATCAATAATCGATCGGCTAACGGAATCCTTTCAAAGATCAAAGGTGAGCCCTTTTCGAATGACAAATAAGAACGAAAAATTATAAAAAAGGTTGACTTTTTGTTGGAAAAAGGCATGTGCCCTTCATTTTATTAATGACTTTTTATCACGGATATTTTTTATCGCATATCTTTTGTCATTATTTTATTGATATTCAACATATTATTCTATTGGTATCCTACTTTGTCCTACATATCTTGAAATGGGAAATAAAATCGATTTATTGAATTAATTTATTAGTCATTAATAAATTAACACATCCATTATGAAATACATGTATAATGAATCGGTATAAACTTCACGGTGGTTCGTCCCGAGACGGAGAGCGGTGCCGGCGGCGCGAGCTTGTTAAATTGAGCACGAAATAGTGCGCACGCGCCGCTCGCTGCCGCGTTACGCTATTGTACACTTTTATTATAATTAACAACCAATAAACAATGTTTTATACGGTCTATGAATATAGTTATTGATATTGAATCTTAATTTGAAAGTAAAAGGATTTAGTCGTATACTTAATAAAATGTTAAGAGTTCTGGACGATTTAGCTCCTTTGATCGTATCAGTAGATATTTGAAAATGATTTTTTTTATATACCACTAGGTGGCAAACAAGCATACGGCCCACCTGATGGTAAATGGTTACCGTAGCCTATGGACGCTTGCAACAACAGAGGCAAAACTTACAAAGTTCCAAAATTACACCATTTATATTTCGTTTGGAACAGACATATGATCATCATGTCAATCGGAAGACGTCCACTACTGGACAAAGACTCCACGATGGCTGGTCTCATCCAGTGGCTTCCCGCGACCCTCACAAGATCGTCGGTCCACTGAGTTAGAGGCCCGTCCAAATATACATATGAATTCAAAATCCTAGTAGCTAAAATTAACTAATTAAAATTCGTATTAAAAGTATTAACTACAAGTGCGGTTATGAATGCAATAGACCAGCGCCGGCGCACTGTCGCACCATCGCACTAATTAAACTAATAAATGATACCACATATCATTTTAATTGGACATTTGTACACGTTTGTGAAGCTTTTATCTCGATCGGTTAGTTTTTAACTCAAATGGCACGGGACAGTCATTATGCGGGATTCTAGAGACATTTAATAAATTATTTACATTTTAGTTAAGCGGAATACTTAAAGGTTCACATTCGAAATCATTATGTAGGGTGCTAGAACACACATACTTAATATTATAATTGCGACCTCTTTACGCTTAAACCGCTGAACCAATTTACATGAAATTTGGTACAGAGATAGATTGAACCTTAGAAAAGCACATAAGATACTTTTTATCCCGGGAAAATATAAGATCCCTCGGCTACGCGGGTGAAACCGCGGGGTGGAAAACTAGTACATTACAAAACCATTTGACTGTGTCGAAACATTTATTAAAATTTAAAGCTTATTTCTTATAACTAAACTATGAAAACAAATTATAACATAAATCGCGAAGTAAACGTAAAAAAAACTAAAACATGATAAAATAAAATATGCTGACAGATACGCCAGCATGGTCACAAGATGCATCAACAGACTAACAAGAGAGCAGTTGACTCTACTATTTCCATCAGTTAATCTGTGACAATCTAAATCACACCAAACAGTTCGTAAACGGATCCCAAGGTGCACCTAATAGAGTCAGATCCAGTAGATGCGAGGTCGCCCACTGGGTCACGGCGGCGCTCGGCGGCGCTCGGCGGCGCGCGGCGGTTCTCATGGAGTTGTGAACTGGAGAGTAATGACGGTAATGCTGGTGCGCCTGCGACGGTATACAGATAATGCGCTCCGGAAACGTCTCTGTCACGAGATCGACACTAGCTGAGTATACTGACGACGGGCCGGTTGGCGTGGTTGGCTAACACACTACCTATCACGTCGCAGGTCGTGGGTTTAATTCCCATCCAGGACACACATTTGTGTGCATGAACATGTCTGTTTGTCCTGAGTCTGGGTGTAATTATCTATTTAAGTATAATGACAAAAATAAAAAAAAATTACAAATATTTTATTTCATCTCCACAAATTACATTAAGTAAAAGCACAGTTGACAAGAAGGTTTTAAGCACCTGTTGGTGTGTTCCGGCATTTGCACTTGAGAGCCAGTTCGCTTTTAAGGCATTGTAATAAGGTGTACAACACATTAGCAATCCCCTGGTATTGCCAATGTCTATAGGCGACGGTTGACACTTACCATCAGGTGACCCGCCTGCCTCGTTATCACTTGTGACATAAGGTTGATAGTAAATTGTAATTTGTGGGAGATCTGGAGTCTAAACTAAGCCAAGGTCTGTATTTTAGATCTCCAGGCCCCCAATTACATTATATTTTTATGGTCTGTCAACAATGGTACATGAGTATGTATTTACAACAAAACAAAGTATTATATGTAGTATATCAGTCATCTGGTTTCCATAGTACAAGCTCTGCTTAGTTTGGAATCAGATAGCCGTGTGTGAACAAATGTCCGAGGATATTTATTTATCAATGCAAGTTCTTTGAAATCATAGACAATGCGGAACATTCACATAAATAACGCTGACTATACTTACTTTAAAAACAAAATGTCAACAAGACTAACCATCTTCATAACGCCATCGCATTTTTTACTTCAATGTTAAAAGAAATAAGAATGCAAACCATAATAATCTCGTTAAGGCACTAACAAGCGTAAATACGAGCACAAATCTCAGGGTCTCTGTTTTCCCGCATTATGTGTACAAGTGTACAATTCTCAAGTAATATGCATAAACCACAAGTGCATAGCAAATTAGCATCGATCAAAACGAAATCAAGTGTTTCGCTCTGTAGTGGTAGCAACGGAATTTAGGTAGCTTATTATAGATAAATATAAAGTTGTGTCACTAATTTAGAAAAAAAAATATGTTTCAAAGTCAAAGTCAAAATCATTTATTCAGTTCAGGCCTACGAATAAGTAATAAGTCAGGAAGTCTAATTCAGAACAAATTCCACTCAAAAAGTAGCCCTTTTCAAATCAAAACGACATATGATTCAAAATACCAATCACTTCAGAGTTTTAAAATAGACATGCTTGGTGATTGGCTTAAATACAGAACAAAAGCAGGGATTGGTTTTATTGCTGCGCGTATTGCAGCACGCACGCGCGAACCGCGCCTGGCGTGGATGATGGCATGCAATAAATGACCAAGTCACTAATAAAATAATATTATTGTATAAAGTTTTTTATTATATAATTATATTTTTTGTTTTTTTTTTTGCTTTTTTTTAGGGTTCCGTACCCAAAGGGTAAAAACGGAAACCCTATTACTAAGACTCTGCTGTCTGTCCGTCTGTTTGTCTGTCTGTCTATCACCAGTCTGTATCTTATGAACCGTGATAGCTAGAAATTTTCACAGATGATGTATTTCTATTGTTGCTATAACAACAAATACTAAAAACAGAATATACAAAAAAATAAATATTTCAGGGGGACTCCCATACTACAAACGTGATTTAATTTCCGTTATTTGTTCGATTTTAATAACGACAAAAGGTAGACGCTTGAAATATTCCCAGAATATTTAGTTGTACATATATTCACTTTATAAATAAATAAATCAATTAAAGTAAAATATGGAAACCTCGACAAGGCCTTCATTTTTGAGCCGTTTGGGGTAGAAACGCTGGGCCCGTGGGGGCCAGGAGCCCATCGATTGTTTCGGGATATTTCAAAGCGCCTGGTTGACGCTACCCGTGACCAGAGGGCTGGCGAATACCTTGGCCAAAGAATAAGCATTGCCATACAGCGTGGCAATGCCGCCAGCATTCTGGGCACGCTACCAACTGGCAGCATTTTTGACCAGCTGTCTCTTTTTTAATTAGTTATTATAATATATTATATTTATATATATTTTTTAATACTTAATCACTTTTTGTTTTTTGTATATATTATTATATAGCTTAGTGAGTGTTTTAAATTATATGTATATGTAAGTTTTGTATATTTAAGTACTTTATGTCTTAGATTTTAATATTAAATACAATGTCTCATTTATTTGGTAAAAAAAAAAAAAAATTAAAGTAAAATAAAATAAATATTTAATCTGTAGTATTTGCTTTATTTACCATCTCAGGTAAGTAACACACTTCAACATTTGCAGATGGTAAAATTTCATTAGCCTGAAAAAATAAACGTGCTTTAATTCGGCCAAACAATGAACTGTTTTTTTTACTGCTATAGTTATTCCCACAAGTTGAAAAAGCCGAATCTACATACCAACTGTAATTGTTCATTATTATTATTTTCTGTAGTATCTCTTGAAGATGTTGATGTTTCTTCAGGACGAATCATCTGCGTAAAGAAATCAGTTTAATTAGTAATTTGATTGATACAATAACATCATTATGTTAATAATAAAACAAAAGGTACTTACTGTACAAACTGGTACTGCAGTTTTGTGTAACATGGTATAACCTTTTAATGTTTCACAAAAATCTTGTTCGTGAAAATGAACGGAGCATACTCTGCTGGTTTTCACAGGCATCCAGACATTATCTTGTCTTTCTAGCTTAACTGCAGCTATCCACTTTTTTTGCCGAATTGGATCGGCAGGGAAACTAAAAGAAAACAGGTACATTTCTTTTTTCAACAAGAAAAAAAAACTTCTTGGTAAAAAATTGTCTGACTTCATTTTGCATAGTATTGACCATTTCGGTTTGATCTTTGAATATATTTATAATTTTGCTACTACTTACTAGTGAAAAGTGATCCCTGAACATTTTAATCTTGTATTGCTCCTGCACCACTTCACAACACATGCTGGCATGATGATTTTCAATGAAAATTTACGCGAAGATTTGATTTGTGTTGTTTGATTTGTGTCAAAGTAAATGTCGGAGTGATGACGCACTGAACACGACTTTTAAGCCCCGCCCATATATACACGACTTTTGTTGGGTCATTTTTTTGACGGAGTTACATTTCCTGACTTATTACTTATTCGTAGGTTCAGGCCCTAGAAAGGCACTTATGAAGGTCTAATTACAGAAGTTACCACCGGTTCGGAAGTCTAGTATTTTTTAGTTTATCTATTAAAAACAGGCATACAAAATTCAAATCTTTTCTCTGTATAATATTACTTTAGATAATTTTACCTTCTCTACACTGGTTCGCCTAAATATTTTTAGAATGTTTAATGAAAGTCCTAAAATACTTTTTATAAATATTATTTGACTAGCTAGAACCAGAGTATTGGTTTCAGAAAAGGTTTTTTCACGAGCTTAGTTCTCTAAAGTGAAATACTACATCAATAAATCTTTACAAATTTTGTGAGCGGTATCGCGCCGCACCGGTTCGGTTCCCGCGCCATTACACATTGGTTTCGCTAACTTATGAGTGAGTACAACTTCACTTGCTTTGTGGGAATAGTTCTATTCGTTATTCAAGAATATTCTCTAAGTATTCGCTATGTTGTGGTGATGTATATCGATCGAATTCTACTATCGTTATTTTCGATTACTACATTTTCATTTATTTATCATATAAATAGAATCCTGATAGATCCTATATTTTTCCGAGACAAAATTTACGTACCCTTTGTTTTAATCCAGTACCACACCTACCTATGTGTCATGTATGTTTCATCAAAATAAATGGAGCCGTTTTTGAGTAATTGAGCCACAAACATTTATACATACAAACATTCACACAATAGAAGGATAGGATAATAATATTAGTAGGATTCGTATTTCATTGCTAAAAATTAATACAGTGTTTTTTTTTTTCATTTTATTTTGCCAAAATTAACTTCTCTATACATTTTTTTACTATTAACTTTGTAAAGGCTATAAATATTACCACATCTCTATTAGATAAAATGTATAGCATCATTGCCCATATCAATATAATTCGAGTGAATATCAGAATAGACCACACGTCATCGCGCTACGAAGGTACGACAGCTCATGACAGACCAACGTCAAAATATCCCGCCATCTGCGCCTAGATGTTAATCTACCTTTAATTTATTTATTCGCTTTTTATTGAACCACTCCAATGTGGTCATGGCTTTATATTTACATTTCTATATCGTTTTAATTATATGCAGTAGTTTTTTAACACAATAGTTAACCGAAAGAAATCTCGACATAACCACAATAATAGGGATGACTGACAGCTCAAATCAGCTTCTTTTTATTATAGAATAGAATAGTTTTTTATTTGACAGTATTATAATAAAATTCTAAAACTATTACATGATCATACTAAAATTATTTTAATATACTGCCAAAAAAAGGCAACCGCTCAGAAATATAGTTGCGGAATAAACGGACAGCGCTGAATGTCAGCGGCAACCTTAGTTGACGTTTGGACGCCCCTTTTTTTTTTCGTGGGGAAATCCTCATGGATATCCGGCCGCTCGAGGGGGGCAGCTGGCCGGGTTATGTCAGACTCCTACTGACTAAAACCCCACGGTGTTTCTACCTGTCGCTGCTGGTGCTGGGTATACGGGGGCGCCCGAGGCATTCTTCCGCGTACCCAGCAGCGACGGCCCGGTGGCGGGCCTCTACTGCTATGACGGGAGGATCGGAGCTCGTATCCTCACCGTCTCGCCTTGGGTAGTGAGTGGAAACACGCACTAGACTACCCGAGCCCGTTGTGAGAGGGCGGCTGACGTTTGGACGCCCCTGTGTCAACATGGATGCACCTCAAACCGCTTAAAATATAATTAAATTAAATTGGTGTTTTTATTCAATGTCAAAACGATAGTTTGTGACATCATAAATATAGACCATCAAAAAATTTACTCTTTGACGTTAAAATGTTATTTTCGAGTATTTTTTTAATTTTGCTTGAATATTTTGGCGACATCCTAAATATATCCTCATAATAACGTCTATATCTATGTTTTACAGGCCATCATTGAACCCTTATCATCATTGACTCGTTCTTAAACAGAAACCATAGACAATTTAACCCAAGCCTAGTTGGAGCACATCTCTACACCTGTTTACCCTCCCACGTTCCCACGGGGAGCGCGGGGTCGGTGGAGTCACCACGCGGTAATGTCGGCGAGCAAATGACAGACCGTTCGAGATTCACACGGCCGACCGGCCGGGGCACTCCGGACCCAATAGCTCTAGCTATTCAGTTTTGGGGGGTTAATTATTAGTCGATATTTACTAGTAGAATCACTGGTTAGTTTACTAAAGGGACAACCTATTACTGGTTAGTAGGTTGTTTCGCATAAATATAAAACACGATTTACGTGAACGGAACGTGACACTTATGATTTCTCGGTTCGTTAATTAATTAGAATTTTCATCTAAATCATTAATGTGTAAATGTCATATACCACTCGCGTTACGACCAATGTATTATAAATTAAAATCAAAAATGTTTTAAATAAAACTGTAGAATTTAATCATCGAAATATATATTACATTTGTATGCTAATTGCATGTCTAGATTACACCAAAGATAAATTATTGGAGACAGAAATGACAAGCGTTTGGGTTCCACGGTTTTCACGATCCGAACTTGTCATAATCTTTCAGTTTATACGGCTGGCTGACTCTTAACCACTCCCAATCGACTTTAAGCCTCCACCTGAAAAGATAAGGTGTAAAATCAAATGTAATTATTTCGATAAGAAGCCGTAAGCGCGCCTAAAAAAAGGCGAAGGCCGCTAAGAAATTAATTAAGTCATAAGGGAAGGAAATCGATCTGTTGAATCGAGTTACATGCTCGAATACGCGACGATTCCGATCGTATTTGCTGTCACTGTTTTTTATCGAAATTTCGCATTCGCAGGTCGTTGGCCTACTATTTTTATTGACTTATGATAAAATAAATGTCATTTATTTAAGGCTGAATTTCTCGATAAACAATTTATAAGCTTAGAATTCCAATTTATGCACCATCTTTAAGATTATCAGTTGGGTAATCCTATGCACTACATTCCTTCGCAGCCTTGGATTTCATCGTCAATTTCATGGTACTTTATTCAAACGCATTAGCAATTTCTGTAAAAAAACGATCGACCTATATGTTATCCGCAACCCAGACACATTACTCGGGTGTTAAACGATAATTTTATCAGATGAACACAAGCTTGTATTTACATTTAGGAACGGGGCGTTCATTTACAAACGCCAAATCAATAATACAGCGAGTTTAACGGGCTGTCGCGTCTGCAGTTAAAAAATTATAAGCGCTGATATAATAAAAACGACAAATCATTGGGCGACATCGTTTCTCTCTTAAAAACAACGTCGGTGCTTGTATAGAATCGTGTTCGATCTAATTTAGAGCGGGCGGCGGGGAGATGAGCGGCGCGATAAGCGGCGCGGGTCGGCATCACGCTGGGTGATTTACTCGATGCGAAAGCCGCGTATCTCTATATACTGGTTAGCTGAGGCGTAGTAGGGTTGTGTCCGTTTCAAATTCAGATAAAGTACGAGTTATTAGTAGTTAGTAGATACATATGATATACGCTTGTCATTCTACTAGTTCAATACCTATTGAAGAAAAAACAAATTGGTTGACAAACTGAGGAGAATAAGGAGTTAAATTTTAATGAATATAATGTCTGGCGTAAAATTAAATAGCTTCACATTCAGATCCCGAAATTTCTTTTTTTTTAATAAACTTTTCTGTAAGGTTACTTGAATCTTTATTAGATTTAAAGTGTAGCTCATTAAATTTAAAGCCAGACATCGCAATTTAAAAATAAAATAAGAGAAAAAAAATCTAACATCCCTAAAAATCCTACTACAACAACCAAAACCCCTAGTACATTAGATATAAATACGCAACCATGCGCAAGCGCTTGGGAGCGAACCAGCGAGATGTCAACGTGCGCGCCCGCACCTGTATCTGCGCTCAGCTCAGCGTAGATGCCGTCTCATACCACCGCGGCTAGATAACATTACGCGCTTTGTACAAACTAAGCTTTTATACTAAGATATTTAGCTGATATCTAGAAAATTCTCTTCTTATTTAAGACATAGCAATTTCCGCGTCCACTTTATACTATATACTTTATCCTTATCGCGCGTTGTGAAAGGGGGCTAGACGGAAAAAAATCTTACGAAAAATTGTCACGACACTTTTAGTGTCAGTGTCACTTTATTGTAAGCTGTGCGGCGTGCGCTTGTTTCTCTGTCTGTCTCTCTCTCTCTCTCTCTCTCTCTCTTATAGAAAGCAAGCCAGATATTTTTTTCATTTCTGTTTATATATATATATATATAAATAGAAATGTTTATTTTTTTTTAAATATATATATACTCTCTCGACTTATATAACTTCGTTCCATCCGGGTGTCCCTTGACACCTCTCAAGTTTTTGTTTTCATTATAATAGGCATCCATTGTAAAATAATGTATTATTTTGAAATGCATGTTTATTATTGAAGAGATGGCAAGAGAGTCATAATAATGTTTGCTTTGGGGTTAATGAAGCAATAAGTTTTAAAGACTATGGATTACTTCGTTAGATTCAAGTACTCATATTATTCTCGCAGTTTCAGAACGTTTAACAGTGGTTTTAATTTCAAACAATGTATTGGAATTTCCTTTATATAATTGTGCGTCAAGTTTAGTACCGCATCATTAAAATTATTGTCAATTAAACTTAACTATAGTTTATTTTTACGCGTCATTATTTTTATCAACATAAAATATGTCAACCTAAAATGCTTTCTTCATATTTTGCGAGTCGATAATCTCAGATTACTATCACATTGATAGTTGGGGCTTATTTACTTGCATGTTATACAAATTAAGTATTTTCATAGTATCTACCGCACAAGAATAATTGTAGGTATAATAATGATGGCTTTGAGATAGTGTGTATGTCTACTGTATGGACAGACATGAACTCCTTAACATGAAGTTCAAATTTTTACTTAGTTTTATCAAAGATCATGTAAATCAATGTTTTTGATATCTAAATCCATGCGTCCATAATATGTTTTTTTATATTTAATATTATAAATTTAAAAGTTATTCGGTCTGTCTGTCTGTTACCTTTTGACGCCTAAACCGCTAAACCAATTCGTATGAATTTTGGCGTAGAGAAAGAGGGGAACTTGTTGAAGGGTATAGGATATTTTTTAACCTGCGAAAAGATAAGATCCCTCAGAAACGCGGGTGAAACCGCGGTGGACAGGTAGTTCACAATAAAACCATGATAGATATTTGACTCGGCACAGCCTTTGTCCAGTCCAAAGATCCCAAGCAGTTCACAATATATCTCAAATGAGCTTACCAGCCAACAATTTGTTTTTATATAGATAACTCAGTAAAATTACTACAATAATAGTAAAAAAACATGAATCATGGTCATCAAATCGCGAAGGTCGTGGGTTCGAATCCTACAATGAGCTTGAGCTTTCGGTGAAGGAAAACATCGTGAGGAAACCATAGCATGGTGGTAGTGTACTTTGTAGTATCCGACTGGCTGGCTACCACCCTCAAGATCTGTCGCCAAGCACCTATCGGTGTGTTCCGACAGCTGCACTTGAGCGCCAGTTCCCATCTAGGCTTTGTGTGCGTACCACCTTCGGCCACATCATCACTTACCATGGTGAGATTGTGGTCAAACACAAGCTTACACAGAATTTAAAAAAATCAAGTAGGTACATTTTAAACTACATTTGGTGCGGTACCCTAAAACGAGCTCAAACGTAAACGATCCGACCGACGTTTCGTTAAATAATTATATTCATATCATAATTCTTTTAGGCCTCTCCTTAATTCGACGATACATACTAAATTCCATAAAGTATTAATCACATAATTTCACTAACTAACGACAAGTTTATTTTTTAAACTCATTGATTTACGATACCAACATTAATGTGTATAATGGACTCCAAAATGGTTATGTGTTACAGTAAAACACATAAATAGCTAAGATTTGTATTTTAATAGAATTGTATCACTTAATTTTCAAATTAGCCGTTTATTTAAATTACCGTTATAAAATTACCATTTAGAATTATATTTTTAAGTAATAGGCTGTGGTTATAATAGTGTAATTAGAAATAAAGGGTTTTTGAGGCAACGGTCGGGTTGTTTGTCAGCGTTTGAGTTTTTATTTTTATTTTAGTCAGATATTTAGAAAGACCATTAACCATCCAGTTAACCTAATTAGAGAATATTGGAAATGCATGTTTAAGTGAACCCGTATAAAAATCATGTCAAAATAGTCAAAAAGGTTTTATTACTACAACCCTCATTTGGTTATAAAATATCTATTTGATATCAATATTAAAAATAGTACTTGTTATTTTTGAAAATAGAATATAGCTAATGTTAAATTGACTTTCGTAAACTACATAATTATGCTAATTTAAATTTTATATTGTGTGTATAAAGTCTAAAATAATTTGTATAACCAAACTATGGCTTGACACTGAACTGCTGAAAAATAAAATCGATTTGAAATTAAGACACGTTGCATTGAACATAATAAATAATACGAGAAAGCGATTAAATATCGTTTAATGGTTACAAACAAAAACGTATTTATCGCATATGAAACCAATAACATGGAGCATGCTATTCGAAATTAACAACTAAATGACTGATTGGAAAATGGTCGATCTCGGTCACGGCATATTAACACTGAATTGGGTTTCTGTGGCGGAATTTTCAGTTACGATACCTATTTGTAAGCAGTGCCACGATAAGAACTCGTATATTGGTTCGTATTACATTTGTGGAGAATTAAATCGGATTTGTATTTGTCAATGAAATTGTATCCTTGTACTGTGGTCTGATTGAATCTTTACGATATTAAATTTCAAGTGTATTATATATTTTTTTGTTAGTATGACATACCCAAAATAGTTATGGAAATGATCAAATTATCCATTAACGTAAAACACGTCACAGCCCAATCGATATATCGAACATCGGTTTGGTTATCTTTTAAATTCCAAATTGAAAAATATTGGATTCAGTCTAAGGAGGTCCACGGCTATACATAAACCTCCTCCAATGATTTGCAGATGGAATGTTTTTAAATCGCTTCCATCCATTGGTCATTGGTTCGAGATATTCTCTATCAAACCATGACTACCTTGGACTGGACATTAGCCTAAGAATAAAACAATCAAGCATGTTTAATTGTATATTGAATATATGTATTTATAATTGTGTTGTTTCAGATGAACCAAAAGTGCAAAGTGTGCGGAGAGCCAGCGGCCGGCTTCCATTTTGGTGCTTTTACTTGCGAAGGATGCAAGGTAAGCCATACACAGTTTATTCGTAATTTTATTTTTCATATACTCAATTATCTACTTAAAACCTGTTTTTTTTTTACCTGTATATCTAATTCACAAAAAGTGTGTATTCTTCAAAAAAATTGTGTTGTTAAATATTATGGTAATTTTAAAAATGTTTAGAAAAAAACATTAATTTAAATAAAAATAGGAAATTAAATAGAAAGTTCTAATTATAAATTTTAACAATCATATCAAGGATTATTGTCTTTCACACTTGCGATTATAACCGCTCTGAAATTATTACTAAAATTATAATTTATAATAAATAAAAATATTAATTATTTATGTAACTGGATTTGTAAAAGAGTAATTCTTCTTAATTCTAAATTGTACAGTATTTTATTTTATTTAAAAGATTTGCCAACAGTTGGTACACCAATATAAGTAAAATTAAAAACAATACTCTTAAGTCTAATGTACACAGCTAATGATAGGCAAACACAACATGCATATAAACTATGAGATGCTAAAACTATTGCTACTCACTAACTAGACTACGAACTACAATAACAAATTTCAATATAATGACTTAGGTACTTAATTAATTAATTTTAGTGTCGTTCAGTATACATTTACGAAAAGAGACAAGCGACTGAAAATGTATATCGAGGCTGCTATTTTTGTTTAATAAGTTGCATAGTCGTGGTATTGGCGAGTTAATACCGAGGGTAGTTCTCCGCAGTGGTGGGCGAAGCGGCTTAATTTTATAGCGTGGCAATCGACATGGCACAGTACAGTACACTTTAGGTGTATTTCGAACCGGTGGTAGAGCCAATTGTAACGTTCATAAGTGCCTTACCAGGGCCTAAACTGAATAAATGACGTTTTGAGTTAAAAATGTAAAAACACATGAAATTATTCAATCACTATAATTAAAAGTCAACAATAAAAATCCTAATAAGGAATTTGAATGTCCCAATTAAAAAAATCTGGAAAACGGTTCTCATATTACATGTTTCATTCAAATACACATATTTGGCGGATAAAAACGCAAGTGTTGAATAAATACTAATATTCCGTGATGAATTAATAATTGTAATAATTGCATTGATTCCGATTCACCCTCAGCATTACAAACATAATGAGGACTTCGTTCATTTAAAATTGAAACCTACGCGAATATAAATACGGGTTATATAAAGTGTGTATATAAGCTTGTATATTAATAGATATTGAGTGTGTCCGGGAGATGCACATGGATAATTCGATCAACACGCAAAATGTTCCGTTATACATTTTTTACGAATGCCTACATAATCAGAACAACTTCAGATTTCTCGTATTGTTTTTAATTACCTTAAATACTTACTTGTATTAAGTAGTATGTTATATGACTGCGTAGTATTTTGCATTTAATACCCTAGGTTTATTCACACGGCCATCTGATCCCAAACGAAGTAGAGCTTGTATTATGTTTTTTTTCTTCATTTGAGGACTTAAAGGTGGAGGTCTGAGGGACCATGGACACCCTTACGCGGACTTTTCGGCGAGCGTTTAGGGCTCTCAACCGAGATGCAAAATTTTAGACAGCTGATTGCTGAGGGCGCCCCAGTTGGGGCACAAACCTCGGCTCGGGGCGTCGTTGAGGGGACACAAAAAGTGGGACGGACTTCGCATCTTAGGGGAATTTTAGGGGATGGTCGGATTACTGAATGTGGCTCGAGCCGTTAATTATTATGGAAGCCAGACAACTGACATACTAATTTTGTTTTTAAAATACAGTTGTATCTAAAATAGATAATTACACTTAGACTCAGGACAAACAGACATGTTCATACACATATAATATGTATTTCCTGGCTGGGAATCCATACTAATATTGTAATGCGAAAGTTTGCCTGTCTGTCTGTTACCTCTTCACGCTTACAACGCTGAACCGATTTAGATGAAATTTGGTATAGAGATAGATGGATCCTTGGATAATGACATAGGATACTTTGTATCCCCGGAAATGACAAGATCCCTCTGAAACGCGGGTGAAACCGCGGAGCGAAAAACTAGTTTATTATAATTATAATATTCAATCGACTTAAAAGTATAGTAATACGAAACTTGTGTTTATACTTATATAGAAAAGAGCAATTTCAACGTCACAGTCAATATAATACAAACAGTATTTGCACAAAACGTCCGCCCTCTTACGTAAAAGTTCGTAATTTGTATCAATGCAAGTGGAACAGAACGACAATGGAGTGATTGTGCAAGCAGGATGGAAAATGTTGCAGGATGTCTTGTAGGCTCGAACGAATCGATCGACCTGGCAATTGGCATCAACTGTCATGGCAGCATGGCGGCGGCGGTTATTTAACAATAGTCTAACATTGGCCTAGAATTGTGACATAATACATTTTTAGTTGGAAATCTAGATCACTATTCAGCTTCTATCTAGCTATTTTTTATTTACATAAATATAAAATGACGTGGCTCTCAAGTGCAGCTGTTAGAACACACCGTTGGGTACTTGGAATCAGATTTAAAGTTTTTACCGCACATCCTGTATTAAGTATGTATTTAAAATACAAAAATATTTTGTCAGCTAACTGCTCTGTTTAGTTTGGGATCAGATGACCGTGTATACGAAATATCAGAAGATATTTATTTATTATCTTTAACCTTCCAAAAAACCTTGGAACCTAATTTTAAATCATCAAATCCCTTAAATAATTCAACTATACAACAATCTTTCCTAACCCATAACATTAGTTCGTTGATGTGTTCACAATAAGAGATACAATTACTATGGCAACCAAAAGGTCTGTCATGGTGTTTGGCTCACAAACTATTAGTTGGGAAACAACAACGGTTACCGAGTTAAGTTCACCGGCCGGAAAATGACCATACAACGAAATATCGAAGAGCATTTTCCAAAGACTTTTGCAATATTGTTAGGATTTGCTAATTAACTGCAACATCTCGACGTCTTAATAGGAAATAATTATTTCTACTTTTGTGGTATTGAGAAAGCGCTTAAGGTTCATTGAGGAATGATAACGGAGGAAGTCAACTCTTTTGACGATGATGTCAAAAAGGGTATCTGAAATTGGCTTGATTCGGATGATTAGCTAGGAGTGTAATGGGTTTTATGGCGTTTGAATGGACGAAAGAGAATGAAATGCGAATGGAGAAAATAATAGTGTGAGAATTGAAAGCAAGAATAAAGTATATTAATATCGCGATTATGGTTTTTATAGAGTATGCTTTAGCAGAGGCCTGTACCCAAACAAAGTTGCAATATTCCAAAACGGATCATTAATTTAGATCCTTAAAAATGTATTTTAAATATATCTTCGTCGCATACTTCGTTTGTCCACTATAAAAGTACACAATCGGTAGCGAGAAGTCGTCAATTTGTCTGGTGTGTCGGACAATTAAACGGCTCGGCTGCGCCCGCGCACCCGTTTGTATGTTAATACTTACGCGCCGCCGCACGCCGGCACCGCCCGCGCTGACGCGTCGCTAGCTGACGGCGCGGGTAATTGTCCGCTGATGGATTGGGTTTTACTACTTGTGATATGGGTTCCTGATAAACCTTTAATTTAAGTTTTTTATCCGTTTTTGGTTTGGCTGCCGAGTAGTTTATCGTTTTGATATTTCTAAGAAACTTTATGTAAAATTCAGTTTTTAATTATATATTTTACACCAGGACAAACACCTGAGACGTTCCTCAGGCAAGGTCATTTAATCCAAAACAAACACTGATATACTACTTCAACTATATACAGACTTCCAACCAGCTCATCATTAATTTATTATAGTTACCCTAGCTAGATAATCATTTATAAGTGCTTAACGATATGATAGTAGACATTTCAAACTTCAAATTAACATAAGAACCCAAATAATATTTCGACTGCAACAAGTAAACTTTCAGACAGTTTAGAAACAGTTTAACCGCGCGTTTCGTGTTTGCCTATTAAATTGCACAATAATTGGAGCATCAGAGTCAGAGCTCACTGTTCACACGTTTTTGCTGACGGACGGACAACATCAATCACTGATGCTATTACGTAGCCACTGCTCTACTCGTAGCGGTGTTTTTTCCCCTCAGCCCTTTGATGTGTTAGCATGAATTCACTTCCTATGTCATTATTACTTATAGTTCAATTCGTCGGTAAACCAATTGTAATTTTGAATTATCATTCTGATCATGTTTTTAATGATACATCAATGGTACCTAACATTGAAACCTATTGCGATGACTTTAACATTGTACGTCGAAACCCTTACTCTACCACATGAATTAGAAAGATTGAGCGCGAAAAGCTTTGTGCCTTGATAAGAAACGTCAAGACCCGAATGGAGTTTCTTTAGACAGATGATCAGCTGTGTGACGTAATTTGAGTGATGTGACAATATCATCATACAAACAAGTCGATAAACGGTCACGGTTCGCACGCCTGTGCCTCTCAACTCTCAACCACCACGAATTATTTTCAAATTTGGAGCACATTCAAATTGCGGTAAGGCACGCGACGCGAACGGGAAACGGAAAAGATATTCGGGGCCAGAACCGAAACGGTTCCGTTTCGTAAGCGGCCGGTAATAAATCATAGCTTCTAATTTGCTTTTAAAGGTTTCTGGAATTATCTGTATGTGTAATCGGGTATTGTTCGGCGACAATCGGCCGCGAGGCGCCGCGCCGCCCGCCATTGTGCAGCCGAGTTCGGAAACCTTGGTAGCATGAAAGATGCCGCCGCCGCTCGTAATTTGTCAACTCGCTTCTTTAGCGAGCGTAAAAAGAAAACAAAAGTCTTTAATGGTCCCTCTCTAATGTAGTTAATTAATTGGACTGTTATTTTATTCGTAATTGGCGTGTGTTGTGCGCGAGCGCGGCTATTGAGCGAAGAGATCGCACCGCAATTAGCTTCACTGCTTTGCTATAGTTTCCAATGTTATTCATTTGAAAAGGATATCATTGCCGACAAAGTAGCGCGTGCACCTTTAAATATTATTAATGGCTAGGTACTAGCATAAAGTTTTTTTGTTAAGATACACCCGTTTGACATACCTATAACTAGCATCTGCGGGCGGTTTCATCTTTATCTTGCCTTCGATAAATTATATTGAGATGATTCGATCGTGGGTTCGATTCCCATCCAGGACAAACATATGTGTGCATGAACATGTCTGTTTGTCCTGAGTCTGGGTGTAATTATCTATGTAAGTATGTATTTGCAAAAAAAAATAGTATATGTATTATATCAGTCATCTGGTTTCCATATTACAAGCTCTGCTTAGTTTGGGATCAGATAGCCGTGTGTGAAAAATGTCCGAGGATTAAAATAAAATCGGTAATACCTTGAGATGCCTTATTTTCAAGCTGGGCAACTTTTACTATAGGACTAAAATGACAAACTTTTCATAGTAAAATTTTCTCGATCAAAATCTGAGATGTTTGTTTTTTTCACGATTTCGAGGTTGCTCCTATTGTTTCACTCTGGTACGGCATCATTTTATTTTCATCATTTAACTAATTGTGATAGAAATCAATAAATTGTGTCCGCGTCATTTGTTTCCGACCTTGCTACAACAAGCGGGTAATTAAAAAATTAGACCAATTTCTGTTAATCGGCATTATAGATTATGCTGAAACAATGCCTACACTATTTGCAATACCATTACTCGGGGTGAATCGATTCGTCTCGATTCGAAACCCTGCAATCGATTCAAATCTGCACTCGGTCACTTTTGCGTGCATAGTATTTTTTTTTTTATTCTGGATAGGCTTGTGTTTGACCACAATCTCACCATGGTAAGTGATGATGTGGCCGAAGATGGTAAGCACACAAAGCCTAGATAGGAACTGGCTCTCAAGTGCAGCTGTCGGAACACACCGATAGGTGTTTGGCGACAGATTTTCGACTTGAGGGTGGTAGCCAGCCAGTCGGGTACTACAAAGTACCCTACCACCGAGCTATGGTTTCCTCGCGATGTTTTCCTTCACCGAAAGCTCAAGCTCATTGTAGGATTCGAACCCACGACCTTGCCGCGGTATTCGACGTCACTTACCACTGAGCTATCATGGCTTGTAATTAATTTGTTGTATTAATTTATTTGTAGTGCAGACGAAAATTCGTCACGCGAATTTGAATTTTAAATAATTAAGTTATTAAGTTTGAATCGGATGGTTTAATGGCCGTTGTTCTAAGGTTATGTTGTAATTGTCAACGCAACCTGGGCAGGCAGTAGTTGGCACACCGATCGACTTATTGGAGCATAGCAATAAATTTTATTCTCGTCACGAAATCTGCAGTGGCGTCGGACGGACATGTTGTACGATTAGTTTATTGCATAACTCATGCGATTGTCGGGGTTCAAGGATCGGGATTGTCATTACAATGTTATTGTTGTTGCGTCATAAAACTCGGCTTTAAAATAAAGCAATTTCGTTTCGAAACTATCAAATAATCATGACTTTAGATTACATTATTACATTTTCATTTAGATGCCCCAAATGTTTAGAAATATAACAATTGTTGAAGATTTGTAATAGAGCGAGCGAATAAATAATTTAATAAATTGTAACCATCGATAAGCAATAGCCTGACTGGACAATTCGATACAAAAAATGTTCCAATTTCAATTTGAAAACGGTCGTCGATTCCATAGCATTCAAATTACAAGCGGTATCGATTCACATTGAAGGAATAATCGATTGTATTCGAATGTCAGACGCAATCAAAACATCGGTCTGCTGTACCAGGTCAGTGCTTCCGAACGAAAACTCAGGATGACACGCGCTCGAATTTTAAAACAAAATCATTTACCATTGTCAAAACACTCCTCATTTAAAACCAGACTTTATTGCATTGGGAATAAGATTATGAATTAGTTAATTGAACCTTTTTAGGCGGCTAAATTGGGATGGTAAAGGTTTACTACCGTCGGAGATTTAAGAGGTCAAAAATTAAAGTTCGTAATGCTATCTGTGGTATTCTCACGCTTGTTTTGCGTGTGCGTGATTATGATGCCCACAGTTTGATTGAGAAAGTCCACTCGCTACTTATATTCGATTTGTCACAGTTTATCGATTAAAAACTTGAATCGATAATCGACATGTGAGATGATACATGTGAGAAATGATGGTTTATTTAATTAAATGTAAAACGCTTGAGATATTTGGTTGAGGTCAAAAGTTTACAATTTCACTTGAGAAAGAGTTTCTATCACTGTTTTAAATGAACCAAACAGGTTTTCTTGGATAAATGTTTTCAATAAAATTATAGTACCTATTTAATAAAATTAAGTTTTAGCTATAGGATAGCATTTATTAACGTTGAAGCTAGGCACTGAAACTACCACCGGTTCGCATCTCGCCCTCAATGTTTTCATATTTTTAGATAATTGTGTATTGCCATTTTTTTCCTTTCAATAGTCAGTGTAATCTGAGCTTGTTCTCGTAATTATTTGAGTTTATGGTCTCCTTCCGAATAACTGAGTCAGAATATTTATATGTGCCTGAAAAGGGCTCTAGGTAGGTAGATATGTACCTAATAAAATATGATAGATATTGATTTCAAAACAACCCTTTCGCGGGCAATACTAATTTCACCCGCAAATATTTTGCCAACGCTCGCGAATAAGTTAAGATAGAAACTGATTTATCACTATAGGGATCTATAGTTTTAGAAAGCATTTCTGTTACTAATTTATTTTCTTCTGTTAACTGCCTTACCCTCATAAGAACACGAATACAAAGTAAGCCATCTATAAACCAACGCTCTCGCCGCAAATTTGCTCCCTCCCATTAAGATCCCATAAACTACGAATATGGTATAAAATGTTATAGCGCCCAAGTTATAGTTATTTTGTTACATTTCACCTACCGCAGTGTTCATAAACAAAACTAAATCAAAATTATTATGAGAGTTAATTATAACCGAGTATTTCAGGTTTAAGAGTACGGTAGTGCCCTCTACTAGATTTTTTGAGAAACTAATTATGAGTATGGAGTTTTGTTACCTGACTGAGTGACTCAGGTTACGGATTTATGTGCCTGTCTAGTTCTGATCTGATCGTAATTCGACTATAATTTTTTATTGAAAAATACTGTTTCTATTTTTTTTTTTTATTGATAACACTAAAATTTACAAACATAAAATTATTTTTAAAAATAAAAAACAAAAACCGACTTCAAAACTGTAACCTATACCTATGTACAAACATAAACTAAAAAGTAAAGAATAATATTTTAATTTCAAAGCAAGAGCCTTAAAGGACAATCAACAAAATTATTGATATTTATATATCTATTTAATATTTATAAACAGTTCTTTTTGGAGTCGGTGCCAGCCAAGAAGAAGGACAGTTTTGAACTGGACACGAAGTGTTCATACGAGAAAACGTCTTACGAAACCTCTCCTTGCGGTAATGTTCCTTAGGTCTGCGCCGTCGCTCCCCTACTTTTCGAAAGTTTGTTACAAAGGCAGAATTAAACTGTCCTTCTTGGCTGGCACCGACTCCAAAAAGAACTGTTTATAAATATTAAATAGATATATAAATATCAATAATTTTGTTGATTGTCCTTTAAGGCTCTTGCTTTGAAATTAAAATATTATTCTTTACTTTTTAGTTTATGTTTGTACATAGGTATAGGTTACAGTTTTGAAGTCGGTTTTTGTTTTTTATTTTTAAAAATAATTTTATTTTTTAATTTTTAAAGTTTATTCCTTATTATATGTTATCCTAGGCAAAACTAGTTTGTCCTGAAATCGGGTCTGGCCGGTAAAATATAATATATAACTAGCGGGCCCGGCAGACGTCGTCCTGCCCTGAAATTAAAACAAATCTTGGAACTCGATTCCAGCGCCACCTACCGGGTCCAATTGTATTTTAAAACCATCGAAGAACCCATTGAAGTATACACACGAAATTTCATCCAAATCCAAAAAGTCACGCTCAACGACTCAGTTTGATTCACTAAGGTTTATCAAACGAGATAGAATTTTTTTCGTTTTTGTTGATTTTCTCAAAAAGTGCTTAATCAATTTCGACAAAATTTAAATGGGACCACCTCTGAAGTAAGATCTACCAAACAAAAAAAGAATCATCAAAATCTATTCATAATTGGCAGAGAAATCGAGTAACAAACATACAAAAAAAAAAAAAAAAAAAAAAAAAACATACAGACGAATTGAGAACCTCCTCCTTTTTTTTGAAGTCGGTTAAAAAGAGAAAAAGGAAACAATAAGAAGGTGTAGGAGAGCAACCTTCTGTCTGTTTCATGGCTGGATATTATATATGAATAAAATCTGGATTTATTACTTACATATACACTGTTTAAAAGATTTTAAAGATTATTATGACTGTAATAATAGATATTATTTAGAGTTCTTAGAAATATGAGCTCAATATGGACGATATTAGAAACAAATCAAGCTACAAGTGCCATTAAGTGCGAGTTTTGCAGAGCATATTTATTAGCGACCCATTAAATCTCATCACCACTTTAATAGTCGATAAATAATAACGGAACATAAAACATAATGTACACTTGGACGCGTAAATATAATCACACAACATGACTTAATGTCTCTTCCATTTTGCCTTTTAAATTATTTATTGTCGTAAGTTATAATAAACCTTATACAGTCGACTCTCGTTTATTCAAACCTGCGATAATTCTAACCTCTCTATAATTCAAAGTTATCACGATTTCCCTAGAAAATCTCTTTATATTTCGAACTAAATCTTTGCATTTTTATGCACTTGATAATTCGAACGAAAAAATCATTGCTACGTAACAAAACGACGCGAACTCATCGGCGTCAAACACTCGACAATTCAAAGTTGCAGAAAGATTGCAGAACTTGCAGAGATACCTAAGTACATTTTGAAACAAGTTCAACTCAACTCAACTCAACTCAAAACTCATTTATTCAGTTTAGGCCCTGGTAAGGCACTCATGAACGTTACAATTGACTCTACCACCGGTTCGGAATACACTTAAACTGAGAAGACTCCGGCAAGAAACTCAGCAAGGCAATTTTTTTTTTTAACAGTGGATCTTTCTTACATTTTTATAAGTACATTTAGATACATTTTCAAATATTTTACACTAAGCCAGGGGGATGGATGCAGGTGCAGAGAGAAGCTACTACAACCATATATTTCTGTCTTCCATGTAATGAGCCACCTTATAGTAGGCTTTGTTCATTAACCTAAGTATAATAAAATTTTTGAATTTAAAGTAAGACATTCCAGCTACCTCACGTGGGATCCTATTGTAAAAACGAACACAATTCCCGAGAAAAGATTTATTAACTTTCGCTAGCCTGAATCTAGGGGTCACAATTTTATCTTTGTGTCTTGTATTAAAATTATGATGATTACTGTTTACTTCAAACAAATTTAAATTTTTTCGAACATACATTATATTTTCATATATGTACAGCGAGGGCAACGTTAATATCTTAAATTCCTTAAATTGATTTCTCAGTGACTCGCGAGGACCCAAACAATAGATCGCGCGAATCGCCCTTTTCTGTAAAATAAAAACAGTATCCAAATCAGTCCCTGAACCCCACAGCAAGAGGTTAAGTTCAAACTTGTATCACCGTAGGTATGTGTGTATTGTTTTTCCGCACGAATTGGTTTGTTTAGTAAAGTATTTATTTTATATCAAAAATATCGCACCATTTGATATTTCAAACTCTCGATAATTCGTAATATTTTAAGAGTCCCTCGAGTTTCGAATTAACGAGAGTCGACTGTATTGTCAAACCTTATGGTGCTAATTACATGGCGAAGTGTACACGTGAACCGAAGCTGTGCGCAATAAAAATGAAGTTTATTTAACCATTAAAATACATTGCAGTGTTATCCTTGACTGTACGCAATCTCGCTAATAGTACAACATAATGGCTTCTAGTAATAAATCTAAGAAAAGATGATAGATATGTGTTTGAAGTTTCGGGACAGTTGGGGAAAAAATCTTACTCGATAATCAGAAATACAATTATCATAAACCGCATAGTGTCGATTTTTTAAATTAAAATTTATTTATGTGCAAAATACATAATTTATATAGGTACCACGCTGTATGTTATTTTTACACTCAATGTCTATTTTCATTCTCTAACTTATAGATACAATTGAAGTTTTGAAAATACATGTCATCTAAAAATATTGAACCTGTATACAGAATTATTTCCCCACTAGTACCCCACGTACTCGTCCAGAGTGCAGTATGTGCCGCGTTGTCGTTGCCTAGACTACGGATAATTTATTGTTCTTTTACGTTCACCTCTGGCCGGTGCGCGGGCGCATCCTTCGCTTTTATGACCGTTAGTCGCTGGCGATGGCGCAGCGCACACTGGCGAATTTGTCTCGTATATTATACTAGAATAGGTTAGCTTACCTAAATATTCTGGGATTGTATTGACTAAAATGTATTTAGGTTCCTAAATACATTGTTTATAGTCAAACTCAAGCTTTTTTATGTCAGAACTTAGAAGTCTGACAAAGAAGCAGACTGGTCACGTGATGGTTCGACCATCGCCAATAGATTATCAATAGCTAGGGATTGGAATAAAGTTGCTGATATTTTATACAATGCATAGAAAGCTCACTCTCAAATGCAACTTTTTTGAATTTTGTAAATTCTCAAATGCAATTTTCAACTACTGTAAATATTGTTATTTCTAAGTTACAGTATTTTCATCTTACACACACATAGTGTATTTATGTGTCAGTAAACTTTTATCGAATTATCCCACTAATCATACTAATATTATAAATGTGAAAGTTTGGATGGATGGATGGATGTATGTTTGTTACTCATTTACGCCAGAACGGCTGAATGGATCTCGATGAAATTTGGCATAGAGATAGATTATAGTCTGGAATAGCACATAGGCTACTTTTTATCCTGGGAAAAGATAAGATCCCTCGGGAATGCGGGTGAAACCGCGGGCTGAAAAACTAGTTAGATATAAATGTGAGTTTGGACGGATGGATGGATGTTTGTTACTCTTTCACGCAAAAACGGCTGAACGGATTTTGATGAAACATGGCACACAGGTAGATCATATCCTAGATTAACACATAGGGTACTTTTTTTATCCCGGGAACGGATAAATTCCCTTGGGGAACGCGGGTGAAACCGCAGCTAGTTTTTGATTAAAGAAATAATCATACTACAGTCTGACAGTTCACACGTTAAAATAACCCAGCTAAATAGAGTAGGTAAGCTCAGGTGTAGTGTATCACTGCCCGCGTCAGGTCAAAGGTGCGCGTCGGCCACTCCATCCAGGGTCGCTACTCGCTCGTAACTCTGCCTCTGTCACCCGAGCCCGACACGCCTTACGCCTTGCCTCCGCCTCGCTGCCTCAACTCGCTCAGTCCTTCTTGTTGGCCAATGCGAATTTATGCACATATTCATTATAAGATGCATGTACTGTCGTGTTAGAAAATGTCTTGCTATTTTATGGACACCGGACGACTCCCTCCACATTTTCCGATTTTTTTACAGGATCCTTTAAAATATAGTTTTAATAATATCCTGTGCGCGAATAGACCCGGTATAATTATTTGCAAATATGAATTTAGTTCGCGAAAGTTTTAAAAGTTCCTTTAAAATATTAATCATAAAAAATATTTGCTTCATTATTGCATGACTATCTTAATATATACAATTTCCATGACACGATGTTAGTCCGCGATGAACTCCGTAGCTACTAAACCAATCTTGATGAAACTTGGCACACAAATAGATTATATCCTGGTATAAGTGATGCTTTTTATTTTGGGAAAAGATTAAATCGCACGGGAATGTGAGTGAAACAGCAGGGGACAGCTATACAGTAGGTTCATAAAAAAATATAATAATTTTGATTATGACCTTTATCCAACCATTACAAAATATAACTAGCGTAATTAATATCAGTTCTATGCTAATTTCTTGTTTCATTTAACTCCGCGACTGTACGACGAGGCACTAAACATATGACGCAATTAATACGACGCATGCGTCGCGTCGTCCACACGCTTTTATCTCGCCAATTAATTATAACATCATCTTGAATTATTGCATTACAATTTACCTTCATTACACAAAACTGGTTAAATGTGGAAGCTTATGCACGACATATTTGTATAGACGAGGAGTTCCTGTCAAAACGGAATCTTCATCAATCACAAATTTTACTAGTTCACTAGAAAAAACTTGAGAGGTGTCAAGGGACACCCGGATGGAACGAAGTTATATAAGTTGAGAGAATATATATAAATAGAAATAAAAATATCTGGCTTGCTTTCTATAAGAGAGAGAGAGAGACAGACAGAGAAACATGCGCACGCCGCACAGCGGTCGGTGACTTTTGTCACCGACACAAAAAATCACCGACATCTCTAATGTCGGGGATTTTTTTTCCGTCTAGCCTCCTTTCATATTTCATAACGCGCGATAAGGAACTTCGTTCCAATAATTTTTCAACCACTTGTTTACACGATTATACTCTTCATTTTATGATAACAAACATCTAAGGTTATTGCAATACATTTTAGCATCCCTCTTTTATTGGTGATGTCCTCACCCATTAAAACCTACACTCCATAACAGTACTTACGGTGAAAATCTTAAGATAAAAAGTCCTTTAAAACTGTCCCATGGCCAAATAATCGTAAAATTTAGTCGATTCCCCTCACGCGCGGATCGCGTTTAAAGATGTCATTGTTTTAGTTCAAATTCCTTATCTATGACGTGATCATGCAATTCGATTTATCATTCGTATGGTGTTTTGTAGTTTTGCAACCATTTTGGCAATGTTTAACACGTGCCATTTGTTGCTGTGCGAATTTTAAATTGGACGTGTTGATGCCAGCGCTGACGGTCACTGTATGCTACGTGCAAGTTGAAGACAATCCCCAATGAAAGTTGTATGTGAAAATGCACACAGCACGGTGGTAGGGTACTAGGTGGTACTCGACTGGCTGGCTACCACCCTCAAGTTGAAAATCTGTCGCCATGCACCTGTTGGTGTGTTCCGGCAGTTGCACTTGAGAGTCAGTTGCCCTTGCCCTTAAGGCATTGTAATATGGTGTACAACACGTTGGAAGTCCCCCTGGTATTGCTAATGTCTATAGGCGACGGTAGTCACTTACCATCAGGTGACCCACCTGCCTCGTTGTCACTAGTGACATAAAAAAAATGCCCAAATTAATTTAAGGGAAAAGCTTCCTTATCTATATTATGTGTAGTTCTGCATTCACGCCATATTTACGAGGCCTATGACATATCCTGAAAAGGTAATTTTTAAACAATACAACACTCTGTACTCGTATAAGATAAAAATGCGCAATCTCATCCTTTATTACTCAAACGATAAAATAAAAATGATAATAGCCGTTCGTAAAGACAGTGAAACGAGCTTTAGCAAGCCAAGATCAAAAGTTCTCTAAACACTCTGTTAAACTCGTCTCATTGACTTGGTAGTCAATAGTAATAGTTAGTTAAAATCATTAATGTCGAATGAAGTAAGGAAACGTAAAACAATACAGCTTACGTAACAAAATTCACCGAAAAATCAAGGTCGAACGAAAACAAAACCATAGATAAACGAGTGTACCAGACCGGAACAGAACCTGTGGCCTATATCCACAGGAAGTGACGTCTTAACCCGTGAACATGACGTTAGTAAAGCGACGTTTTCACTATCGGCGTCACGCGCTCGAGCTGTGACCATGCACCGTGTAAACACGCCTTTAGGTCATAGGATATAGATAGTGAAAGATTCAATCATCTGCATTTAGTGGGAACTTAATTGAATTTTAAATAAATTATAGTTATAAAACTCCGTCATAACTGGACACAAGTTGTAAACAGTAAAGTGTCATCTATACATAAATTATTATCTTGAGAATTCCTTTACTGAAATGGGCGTGGCCGATTCACGGAACTATTAACTCACTATTCATTTACATCTCTAACTAAGCTGTTAATATCAAGATAATTATGGAAGGTTTCAACTAATCAATTACTTTGACATAACAATTCGGTACAGGTTTTTGCCGGCTCTTCTAAGCAAAAATAAACCTTACACACCGTGCATTAGAGATGCAATTCATATCTCCTAGGATATTAAAAGTTTGAATAAGTCTGCTACTTTAGTAACGTTATTTTTTCTCTCTTTCCAGTCATTCTTCGGCCGATCATACAACAACCTGAACTCGATCACAGAATGCAAGAACAATGGCGAGTGCGTCATCAACAAGAAGAACAGAACCGCCTGCAAAGCTTGTCGCCTGCGGAAGTGCCTGATGGTTGGCATGTCCAAATCCGGCTCCAGATACGGCCGTCGGTCCAACTGGTTCAAGATCCATTGTCTTCTGCAAGAGCAGCAGCAAGCGGCACAGTCCCGGTCACCACCCAGGATCCCATCCTCCCCACACCATCACTTAGCACCACCCTTCCCGCCCCACCTATTCCCTGGATTGGCACGACCTCGCACGAAAGAAGAACTAGCCCTACTCGGTTTGGATGAATATAAACCTCCCTGCTCTGGATCCCCAGACTCGCATCGAAGCGGCTCATCACCTAAGTTAGATGAGAAGACTCGTATCACACAGTCCAGGCCCCCAGATAGACCGCTCACTCCGCCAAGAGATGCCTTCATGCCTCTACCATTAGGGAACATGTCCTTGCCCCACTTCCCCCATTCGCCGTTCTTACCACCACCGCCATTCAGCCCCTTCGCTGCCAACCACCACTTGCTGTTCCCACCGGGGTTCCATCCAATATATTCCAGACATCTGCTAGATCACGCGGCGTTACGACAAGTTGCTGAAAATAATAATGATGTCAGAATCGATGACCACAATGCGGATACATCGAAACGTTTCTTCCTAGATGAAATTTTGAAGCAGCAGCGCGCGACGCTGCCTACTCCTCAGGAGGATGTTATCTCTGAAGCAGAATTCGTCCCGACGCCCCCAGCTGAAAGGAGAACTTCAGAATCTCCGCTGCAAGAGAACCCAATGGATCTGTCTGTCAAATCTGACGGGCGATCCAGTTCCGCGAGACGGAGATCAGATGATAGCGAGATTATAGTGCCTGATAATGATGACGGGGAATCTGGGAGTGGAGGTGGATCAGCCAGCGAAGAAGAAGACGTATCATACTCACAAATAAAGAGGATCAAGCTTCATCCGCTAGATCTCACGACCAAAGTGTGACGTCATACCGCACAACGCGGACGACTAGTGCCGTTTTTATAGACTGTATTGTGTATTATATATCAAACATCAGTGAATGTAATAAAGGCCAGTAAATCGGATTGTGATTTTAAACTAAGTAGGTTGCTCTGAGAGACAATGGCGCATGGCGGGTTTAGTTGGTGAAATTGTTATCGCTTGAAAGAGTCTATCCAAATACGTAAGTTAAGTAGTGTTTAGTTCAATGTTATTGGTACTTAATGAACCCGGTTGATGGTTTTGTACAAAACTTTTTTTTTACTGTAAATAATAAATTATTCTTGTATAGTCTAGGAGCTTAGTTTAGTTTTAGTTAGTGGTTGTAATTGAGAATGTATCAACTGCCGGGTGTTGCAACATTCCATTTCTACAGAAAATATATATATTTTTGTATAATTTGTATGTAATTTATTCCATTTTAGTAGAATTTTCATTGAAGTGTTGTTTGTGGTTTAAAATGTAACTTCGAGTGCATTGTGAGTATATCTGTTTGTATTATCTATACTCTTTTTGTTTCTAAACTATCGTTTTTAAGTACTTTTATAATGTAATCACAACTATTGACTGTTCTAATTGCATTCCAACCTTCTTAGCTCTTAAACTTTTTTACTTCATGAAAAACAGATACTGTGCTAACCCTACTAGTTTTCAGTTTGTTTTAAGATTCTATATAAATTAGGGATGTCTCTTGCGAGACCCTTGAAATATTCTCTCTAATAATATACTCGATTTTGTAACCCATACATTCCTAGAGAAATTGCTCAATGTGTTGTAAAATGTTCTATACTCAACTCAACATTCATACTCAATTGTAATACTTTGTGAGACGAAGTTATATTTTGTAAATAATATTATTTAGGTAAAGTGTTCGTTTTATAACGAATATGTTTATAATAAATACATTCCACGGAGACATGCAAAATAAACTATTCGTGCACTCGACTTTTTTTGTTTTTATTTACCTGAAAACTACACATTCAAGAGGTATGTATTAATGAAAAAAACACGATTAATTAATATGAGAAATTATTGGAATACGTTGAATTTAATGGCATTTATAATGAAGATTAAAGTCACAGGTTCGGAAGTAAGCCTTCAATTGAGAAGAACCGGAAAGAAACATTAAATCTAACTATTTTGGCTATACTCGTAGTTCAATAGTAAATATACGCATTTTTTTTACATTTAATGGACTAATGCTTAATTGACCACTGACCTTACCGGACGATGAGGTAGCCTTAAAAAGAACACGCTTGCCCAGAAAAAAAACTATTCACTCTGACCTTAAAAGTCCCAGATAGTAGGAATCAGGAAACACAGATATAGGTAGCAATCAAGGTAACAATATGGATGGTGACTGACATATCAAATCAGCTTTTAGGGTTCCGTAGCCAAATGGCAAAAAACGGATCCCTCCTGGATTCGTCATGTCTGTCCGTATGTCACAGCCACTTTTTCCAAAACTATAAGAACAACACTGTTGAAACTTGGTAAGTAGATGTATTCTGTGAACCGCATTACGATTTTCACATAAGAATAGAAAAAAAAACAATAAATTTTGGGGGTTTCCCATACTTAGACTATTTTTTTTTAATACGTCCCCTCAAATATTTATAAATAAGACTAAATAATACATAAAAAATACTTGATTTTTATTTAGAATAAATTAATTAAAATACACAATCTCTCAACGAACAAAATTTATACGGAACCCTCGGTGAGCGAGTCCGACTCGCAATTGGCCGGTATTTTTTTTATTAAATGTCAAAACGATGAGAGCTTAAGATCAATTATATTATAAGCAAAAAGGTATAGATAGATAGGTTATAAGCGCCCTGAAATCGGGAGGCTAAAGAGTGGCCAATTAGCCTAACTTGACGTGTGTCGTATCGCCGGCATTAACGGATGCACTTCACGTACCGAGTGCAATTAAAAGTAAAAGTGTCCCAAAACAACCAAAAATGCCATCGTGTATTATGAGATATCATAATGTAGTGTGGATATTGCAATATTAAGTATTTATGTGTGCGTTAGAGTGCCATTCCTCGGACATTTTTAAAGATCGAATGTTGTGTAGGCCTTTTTACTCATAATATCATTTTTTTTTATGTCACAAGTGACAACGAGGCAGGCGGGTCACCTGATGGTAAGTGACAACCGTCGCCTATAGACATTGGCAACACCAGGGGATTGCCAACGTGTTGTACACCTTACAATGCCTTAAAGGCGAACTGGCTCTCAAGTGCAATTGCCGGAACACACCAACAGGTGCTTGGCGACAGATTTTCAACTTGAGGGTGGTAGCCACCCAGTCGAGTACTACAAAGTACCCTACCACCGTGCTGTGGTTTCCTCACGATGTTTTCCTTCACCGAAAGCTCAAGCTCATTGTAAGGATTTCGAACCCACGACCTTCGCCGCGGTATCCGACGTCACTTACCACTGAGCTATCATCGCCTTGAAGATCATCATCGCCTTCATTGGTTAAGATTCGATTTTAAGATTTATGACGAGAAAATGCGATGACCATCTAACCTAGTGCTTAATTTAAATGGTCCATTAGACTGCACTTTACAGTTTATGTTTTCATTTTGCGTATTGTAGCGCCATCTAGATATCAGTTGAAGCATATTTCTGTTTAAAATATATGCCATTCATTTATTTAATCTGTTCATACCAATATTAAATTGAAGCTGAATGTATAAATACAAATATTAACAGACAATCAAAGGATAAATAAATCTAAATAAAAAAGTCGTTGTCAGTAGGCAACGTACCCAGAATGCTGGCAGCATTGCCACGTTGGATGGCAATGCTGATTCGTTGAGCGAGGTATATGCCAGCATTCTGGTCACGAGATGCGTCGACAAGTCGTTTTGACATTTCTCGGAAAAGGTGGTGTGCACTCGGCCCCCACGGACCCAGAGTTTTTTTTTTTTTTTTTTTATTCTGGATAAGCTTGTGTTTGACCACAATCTCATCATGGTAAGTGATGATGTGGCCGAAGGTGGTAAGCACACAAAGCCTAGATGGGAACTGGCTCTCAAGTGCAGCTGTCGGAACACACCGATAGGTGCTTGGCGACAGGTTTTCAACTTGAGGGTGGTAGCCAGCCAGTCGGGTACTACAAAGTACCCTACCACCGTGCAAAAAAAACCTATTTCCTTTTCCCAGGTATAGAGATAGATGGAAATCTATCTCTATACCAAATTTCATCTAAATTGGTTCTGCGGTTTAAGCGTGAGGAGCTAACAGACAGCCAGACAGACACATTTTCGTATTTTAATAATAATTTATATATTCACATAAAATTTACACAGATAACATGAAGTCCCTGACTTCTGAGCTAGGTATACCTGTGTTACAGAAGTCAGTACCCTCTCCTATGCAATAGGAACTAAATTTAATTTATGTAAATAATAATTATAGCCTTATATTTAAATATAAGGCTTATATTTAATATAGTATTTATAAAAAAATAATCGAGGCCTCGGGTGACCGGCGGGCGGGGAGCTTTTTCCGCCAACGCATCAGCTTGGCCATCCAAAGAGGAAACGCTGCCAGCCTTCTGGGAACCTTGCCGATCGGCGGCAGCGGCAGCCTCGAAGAAGTTTTATATATATTATAATTGTACATTTGCTTGTATATTTTGTACATTTGTTGTAAATAAAATAATTATTAATGTATTTATAATATTAGTATAGATAAAGTATGGATTTTTTTTTCTCTTAAAAGGGGAGAAAATACTTACTATAGCGCGAGATAAGAATTATTAGGATTAACTTAATATTTGTATGAACCTACAACCTAAAGGTTAAAACTATTTGTACAAATACTTAGCGTATAATATATGTATAGATATTGCGGTAGGTCACGGGTTCATCGCCAAGGTCATTTATATACCTATACGTACCGACTTGTTAATTTAATAAATACGTGACGAATAACTAACAATATTTCCATAATTAGAAATCTCTGATTTTGAAATGTTTTTATAACGGAACAATATTACTCTAAATATTTTACTCCAAGAAAGCGCCCATAGATCAAATCTGTATCTAAACTAATATTATTAAGAGGAGGTTTTTTGGTTGTTACGATTTTACTCAAAAACTACCCGACCGATTTCAAAAATTCTTTCACCATTAAAAAGCTACATTATTCCTGAGTATCATAGGCTATATTTTTATCCCGGGAAAAGATCCCACGGGAACGCGGGTGAAACCGCCGATGATAACTAGTTGTATATTATGTATTTGACTACTATATCATTACGTGTAATGATGCGACCTCATGGCAAATACATTTTTTTTTCTTAAAGTTTGGCAAACAAATGACCGACTGATCCCAAACTAAGGAGAGCTTATACCTACTATGGAAACCAGATAGTTGATACAAGGTACATTACTACATATTATTATGTATAGGTACTACGTTTTTAGGGTTCCGTACCCAAAGGGTAAAAACGGGACCCTATTACTAAGATTTCGCTGTCTGTCCGTCTGTCCGTCCGTCTGTCTGTTACCAGGCTGTATCTCAAGAACCGTGATGGCGAGACAGTTGAAATTTTCACAAAATTATGTATTTCTGTTGCCGCTATAACAACAAATACTAAAAATAAAATAAATATTTGGGGGGGGCTCCCATACAACAAACGTGATTTTTTGGCCTTTTTTTCGTCCGCGAGTCCAACTAGCACTTGGCCGGTTTTTTTTAAAACATACCTAAATAGATAATTATAGATACCCTCAGAACAAACAGACATGTCCATGCACACAAATATTTGTCCATCCAAATCGGGAATCGAACCCACGACCCGCTGTGTGATAGTGTCTATATGACAGTTGGACAGATTCTATCAAGTGTTATCTGCCGATAAGTATCGTAATACATTAAAAAAAACAATAGAAATATCAATCGCCATGAAAACTCATGAAACTATAAGATAGCATACGTAATGACGTCACGGTTGGTCTTGACATCTCACCCCGAGCAAAAGTGACACTTGACGCAAGTGTTTGTTGACACTAAACACATTGGTACAGCCGTTAGGAAGCAAACTTAATACCTATTGATGTTCTGCTGACCAATTAAAAATCGCGTAGTGTTCGTATGCCGTGGGTTCGAATCCTACAATGAGCTTGAGCTTTGCTTGAATAACTTGATATTTACTAAAGCTCTGTTTATTATATCTATTCCACAAGTGACAACCAGGCAGGCGGGTCACCTGATGGTAAGTGAATACCGTCGCCTATAGACATTAGCGATGCCAATGTGTTTTACATCTTATTACAATGCCGAACACACCATCTAATTAATCATCTGAGCTCCATTATCCTAAACTGCCTAGGACCGTTCCAAATAGGACTTGAACGGTATAAAATTTGTAGAAATACCATTAAGAAATCCATATTATGTGTGTCTGTCTGTCTTTCTGTGTGTCTTTCTGTGTGTCTATCTGTTACCTCTTCAAGCTTAAACCGCTGAACCAATTTAGATGAAATTTAGTATAGAGATAGATGGAACATTGGAGTAGGACTATACTTTTTATCCGGGGAAAAGATAAGATCCCTTGGAAACGCAGCCAAAACCGCGGGGCGGAAAGCTAGTTGTTAAAAATAAATATAAATATCGAAATCGCGGATAGATCCGTATGCCGATATAAATATAATAGATTTTCATAAGGTTCTTGTACGAGTTGCAAGGCAGTTGCGTTTAATAGTTAATACAGTCGCATCGCATGTGAGCGGGCGAGCCTTGACCCGGAGACATGGGCACACCACATCTCCGCACAATCATGTACAACAACTAGATATGGTAATAAACGGTTTGCACGGTTGGCTGGCTACCACCCTCAAGTTGAAATTCTGTCGCCAAACACCTATCGGTGTGTTCCGACAGCTGCACTTGACAGCCAGTTCCCATCTAGGCTTTGTGGGCTTACCATCTTCGGCCACATCATCACTTACCATGGTGAGATTGTGGTCAAACACAAACCTATCCAGAATAAATAAATAAAAAAAAAACTTTGTCACAGGAGACGATGTAATAGCGCAGTGACGTCAGATATCCCGGCGAACTTCGCAACAAACTGGACAAAACAGTATTCACATTATCAAACCAAGAAAGCATTATTATGTAATTTTTACCCCTTGAATCACAGATGGAACGTTCGTCTCAAAACTAAGTACAAAAAAAATATAATTCTAGGAATCGCAATTAACATTATTAGAAAACAACTGATTATATTTTTCTGGTCTGATTTTCTGAATGTTGTTGGAGTGCAAAGGATCTATTGAAAAACGTTCTTCTTATTCCGTAAGGGTGAAATAGGAAAAGATAGGATTTTCAAAATTCAACCCCTAAGGGGGTAAAACAGGGTAATGCCGGTAAAACCGCGGAAAGATAAAATTACGACGGAGTCAGCAATATCCTTTGATATATCTCAATGAGGTCAGTATTTTTACGAAAGTGTTGCTAGATAAAGCGCCGAATAATATACCGCGCTCGAAGCCACATCTAGGAACTCTATGCGACCATCACCAACAACCTAACGCAAGTGGAAACTTGTGTAACAGTAGTAAAGACGGCTCACAATAACCATGTTATAGGTCATTTTGTATAGTTGAATACATAATTAGGAGAGCCCTGCGCTCTGCGCCCGCGCACTCCGCCCGACCTAGGTACACCCATTAAAACGTCCATCGGGAATTTTACTGATATTGCTTCAACATATGTTACTTTAGGTGACAAGTTAAATGAATAGCCACACTGATTAATTGAGCTTAGCGTGGCTTTATAGTGAGTTTTGAAACATTTTGTTTTTACTTTTGTATAAGTTGGTTTGACCGCAATCTCAACATGGTAAGTGATGATGAGCCGAAGGTGGTAAACACACAAACCTAGATGGGAACTGGCTCTCAAGTGCAGGTTTTGACAGATATTCAACTTGAGGGTGGTAGCCAGCCAGTCCGGTACTACAAAGTAACCTACCACGGTGCTATGGTAACCTCACGATGTTTTCCTTTAACGAAAGCTCAAATATAGTAGGATTCAAACCCACGACCTTTGCGGCGGTATAATAATATCCTAGGACATTCACTAACGTTCATCTGATTACAAACGCACAGCTTCTATGGAAACCAAATAACTGATATACTACAGATACTACTTTTAAATAAACAGACATGTTTATATACACAAAATTATGTCTTGGAATCAAACCCACAACCGGCCCTAAAACAAATATGCTAAGCCGTATGAATAATGCCAACCCTCAAGGCTAATAAGGTGTAGTGATATTTTTTCGAGGTTAAAAAGGGAACAGTGAATGGAGAGCTTTTTGCTGACGAGAGAAGCCTTTGGGGGTATAATTTTCAAAAATTCTTAACTGATTAGGAATAAACCAGTGAATTTTTAAGTTTGTAGCATGTTATTTTGTGAATAATCAGTGAATATTTCGCTTTTATTGGATAGATTATAAAAAAATCTATAGAGCATATTATAAGCTATAGAGCTGAGATTTTATGACATGGAGGTGGAGCTCTTGGACAAAAAGGGCGTAAAAAGAGTTCGGCAACACATTGGCAGTCACCCTGTTATTACAAATGTCCACAGGCGGCGTTGACCACTTACCATCATGTGGACCGTCTGCCCGCTTGTCAACCTGTTCACATAAAAAAAATCAGGTTTGGATCAATAAAACTGACAAACCACCATTTTGCTTTTTATAACCATAGCTCGGGCGCCAACTGCGAACTTTGCCCTTTAAATTGTTCATTATTTAAGTGCGGAGTGTTTCTGTACTAAATAATAAATGTAATAACATTGCAGTTACATAGTTATGTGTAATAGCATTTACAAAGTAACTTCTGTATCATCCTATACGTACATAATAGATCGCAAGGACACAGAGTTAGGGCTACCAGCTCCAAAAACACGAATAAAAAAATAATTTGGCCGGCAGCTTATAAAAAATAGCGCTAAGGGCAGTCGCGGCTTTAATTACACTCTACTTTCAACTCGCGCGGCAGCCAGACCAAAAGCCTAACAAAAGCCAAACATGTCCCCAACCCAACACAGAGTCCCATAAAAGAACTCGTAGATCTTTACGTGGTCCTTCTTACCTTATATATTTAGTGTGGTTTCCCATTCTAATCCTTTAACTACTTCTGCGGGTATTAAAAATACAGTAATCTTAAATTGATAAAACAAGTGGAACATTAAATGAAAATAATATAAATCATCGCGACAGACAAGCACTTCCCACATATTCTCTCCGACCCGGCGCGCGGCGCCCATTAAGTTTTCCACCAAGTGAAATCTTAGTGTTTTTTTTACAAAGATATATAGAAACTTTTTGCAGCAATATGACCGTATAAAGCTATGCTTTAAAAATAATGAGAGTTCGCGGCGCGCGCGCAGCAGGCCATTGATATATGGTGACAAGTTTCATAGATCACACCGTTGGTACCGTGCCACACATACATACGTACTTAATGCATATTTTGGATAATAAGGTGCAGTATGTAGTGTAATAACGCGTTATTGGTCAGGATTGTGACAAGTACAGATTGTTGTAAATAATTGTATCCGTTAAAAAGTAAACGGGCAACGAGCCAGTGTTCCGCATTAAATTATTTTAATTAGGGTACCTTTATTTGACGGGCCGATCGACCCGGTTAATACACGTGGTAACGCCGCAGGTCGTGGGTTCGATTCCCATCCCTTTCCCTTATTATAGTGGTTTTAATCGTAACATTTATTTAGTTCTAGTTTAAGTAGGTATGTAAATATGTATAGATATGTATGTACGTACAATAATTTAAATGATCATTATATTTAATTTACTTAATTAGTAGTGTTTTATTCATTTCAAATTACATATGTAAAATTTGAACCTGCGACCCTCGTGAATTTTTCAATTCATCGTATTAACAAGAGGAGTATATGACAGTACAATGCCAACAACTGATTTTGAATAACATTTTTCCATAACAACCGTGTTTTCTATTGTTTTTTTTTTATAATAACCGAAGACACCTTAGGTAACTACCTACTAGGCATTTGGTAAACGAATACATTATAATTTTAACTAAAGTAAGTACGTACATAAGCATTCTTAATTTTCATAGTTTTCAAGCAGCAGGCTTGATAGTTTGCTACCTTATCGGCAAAACAAAATATTCTATGACATCAAATTGCCGATTTTTATAACTGGCTAGTGTGAAGATCGATATATTTAATTCGGGCTATTTTTTCTAAAATAAAAAAGTACAATATAAATAAATAAAAAATAATAACTTTGAAGGTCTACTTTGTAAAACGAGACACGATAAACTGACCAACTTTTTACAAAGTTAATTAAAAGTATACCAGCAAAACTGACATACGTGAAATTCTCGATTCTTTTGGCTAATAATCGATATAATAACGATAATAATCAGACTATCTTGCGTCGTTTTAGATTAAGGAGACGTAGTTGTTTTCATAAATATAAACAAGGAACACATACTTACAATATGTAATTATATGGGTGTTTACTAATTTTGTTTTATTTACAACAAATGAACAAAATATACAAGCAAATGTACAATTATAATATATAAAAAACTTCTCCGAGGCTGCCGCTGCCGCCGATCGGCAAGGTTCCCAGAAGGCTGGCAGCGTTTCCTATTTGGATGGCCAATCTGATGCGTTGGCGGAAAAAGCTCCCCGCCCGCCGGTCACCCGAGGCCTCGATTAATTTTTTACATAAAATTTATCGAGGTTAATATGTGTGTTAATTTTTTGCTGAACTATGTTTCATCATCATCATGAAGGTTTCATCGTCATTTTAAGGCGATGATAGCTCAGTGGCAGTGATGTTAGATACCATGGCGAAGGTCGTTGGTTCGAATCCTACAATGAGCTTGAGCTTTCGGTGAAGAAAAACATCGTGAGGAAACCATAGCACGGTGGTAGGGTATTTTGTAGTACCCGACTGGCTGGCTACCACCCTCAAGTACCTATCGTTGTATTCCGACAACTGCACTTGAGGGCCAGTTCCCATCTAGGTTTTGTGCGCTTACTACCTCGGGCCACATAATCACTTATCATGGTGAGATTGCGGTCAAACACATGCTTATCCAAAAGTAAAAACAAAATAACATCATTGCAGCCGAACGATGTCCACTCCTGGCTTCCCCCAAAGTTTTCCACAACGACCGATCGTGTGCTGCTCGCATCCAGCGGCTTCCCGCGACCCTCACTAGATCGTCGGTCCACCTTGTGAACTGTGTTTATGAGCTTGTAACTTAAACGATCCAACGAAGACAGCGTCCTTCCTACCAGTCGTTAAATAACGACCGTCCCCAAATGATTTTGAAAGTAAATACACATAGTGCCAACAAACAACATCCAAGGCAATTAACCATCATGTTAATACTGCATCTTAAATCACATGCGATGTTTATCAAAACTGATTAGATGTCCAGTAGAGTGACACAGAGTTGCGCAAGCGCTAGTGTAAGTGAAATACTGGAAATGGCGACGCGTAATTAATATCGCAGAGCGGCCGCGACCCCGGGTCAACGGTCACTGAGACTACATCTTTTTAGGATTCCGCACTTCTTGTTGAGTTTATTTTAAAAGATAGTTAGTTTAAATTTATTTATTTATGCAAGATTTTTAGTCCAGATATTTTAAATATAACTAATAAAAAAAATTACACATCTTTTAGTCCTTTTTTGGCAAGGAGGTTGGAACCACCTCTTCCACTCTTTTCTGTCTCTCGCTATATCCTTGTCTATGTTTTACTTAATTTATTTTTAAATAAATACTGATTTTTTAATATTGTTTCCTTTATTAATGTCGAAATCTTGACTGGTTTTTGCATAATATTAGTTTCATCTATTTTCATATGCGTATGATAATAATTTTCATCTTAACAATATTATTTTGCAAATTATTGTGAACACTGGCCAAATTTTTCAGTATACGAAAACTTTACGTGGGATTTGTGACCAAGAAATGAAATCCATGAAGCGTAAAACATTTTTACCTCAACAGTACTTTACCTATCAGTGAATATGACTTATCTTCAAAGCAATTAAATTAATCTGTTGACTCGCGACATTAACCTGTCAAACAACTCGTAAACTCGCGCACAGTTTTCAAAATTTCAAAATTCGCGCCCAATTTTCAAGTAAATGTCATCGTCCCGATTGTCCAATTTGAGAACCAAGTGGTGCGGGCTCTGAAACCCCGATTGTCCCAAGAAAGAACTGACAGGTTAAGTAATATTATTTAAAAAAATATATAAATTAAATTCTCTATTTCGTCAAGCTACTCTGTGCACCAAGCGCCGAATGCTTGAATTATAGCTTATTGTGACAGACCCCGTGGCACGAATTAGATCGAATACCTGCTGCTCTGGATTCATGCGCACGATTTAAAAAATATTTGCATGTGCATTTTTATACTTACCGTAAACAAAACTCAGACACACAGTAGAAATAAATATTATGGAAAATTCTTCACATTCATCTGATTCTAAAACTAAGCAAAGATTTTACTATGGAAGCTAGATAACTGATATTTTTAAAACAGACTCAGTACAAAGAGACATATCCATACATACAAATGTCTATCCTGTCTGGGAATTGAACCCACGATCTGTGACGTGATAGGTATATTATCTTATAAACTACGCCAACCAGCCCGCCAAATTTTTTTTATTAATATCTTATACTATACGAGCAATATTTATATCGCTTTTTCGAAAACAGCCGATTTCGATGAAATCTTACTAATATTATAAATATGAAAGTTTGTTCCTAATTCACGCAAAAACGGCTGAATGGATTTTGATGAAACTTGGCACACAGGTAGATCATATCCTATAATAAAATATAGGATAGTTTTTATCTCGTAGGTACGTGGGTGAAACCGCGGGGGGCAGCTAGCAATGAAATAAACGAAATTACGTTCAAAACCGAGTAAATAATATGTACACTATACAGGTGTTTCATCACATGACAGTAATACGAGCGCATTTGAAAATAGCGACCTATACGTGAATTACTGTTGTATTTCTGTGTTTGATTGTATTCAATGGAGACATAGGTCATCAGTTCATCATACAAAGATAACTTTTAATGACTTATTCATGATTTTACCTCGCAAATATCATCGTGAGGTGAACCTGCACATCTGGCATCGAGTTTATAGCTCATTTTGTTCGGAGATTTGCTAATGTTTATAAAATATTACCTATGCTTGTTTTGTTTTGAGATTGTTGGGTTTTAAAACGAACCATGTCCAGAATTGATTCTCAATTCAATCGAAATCAAACTCAGAAATAAATTGTTCACTCTAAAGCTCTGCTAATATTTTCTCATCAGATTTTATGATACGCACATCGCATAATCGTCTGCAACGGGCAGAATGACGTCACACACTATCATTCCTTCCTACTAATATCATGACGATGTTTGTTACTCTTTCACGTAAAAACTACTGAACCGATTTTGATGAAACTTGGCACGCAGGTAAATCATATCCTGGAATAAAACGTAGAATAGTTTTTATCTCCAGAAAAGTCATGATCCCTCGAACGCGGGTGAAACTGCGAGGAACACCAGTATTTATGATACATAAAAAACAACATATTAACGTATTATTACGCTACAGTTTATATACATTAATACAAATTAATCTCAATTAATATTATAAACAGAGTACGTTGACTTTCAACTTGTATATGGTAGTCAGCCAGTCGAGTACTACAATGTACCCTACCACCGTGCTGTGGTTTTCTCACGAGGTTTTCCTTCACCAAAAGCACAAGCTTTTTGTAGGATTCGAACCCACAACCTTCACCTTTCTATCCGACGTCACTAAAACTCAGTTATCAACGCAAAGTGGTAAAACCATGTGAATATACAAACGGATAACCAACGGTTACCATTACCCGAGATAATGAAGACGGCATACAGTGAGAGCTAATTTGATTCTAAATGGAAGGTCGATTCCCTCGTCTTGTTAATTGAACGCTTAGTGGCGTGTGGTGATTTGATAAGTTAATGTAGCGCCGTAAACATTTCTTTCTCAAACTATTTTTTTATTTTTTATTTTTTTTTATCACACATAAGTTTACGTTTGACCACCAACTCGCCTGATGGTAAGCGACGATGTGGCCGAAGATGAAGTACGCAAACTTAGAAGATACCTGTTCACCCTGACCTTGAATGAATCCAGGTTATATTTCTCAGGAAACAAGGAAGCCGGCAGATTGTTCCATTCCTTGGCAGTACGGATCAGGAACGTGGAGTCAAACCGTTTAGTACGTGTCCAAGGAAAATCTATTGGCTCTGTGAACTGTAGACCTCGCGAAATTTTTGTGACATTTTTCAAAATGGAATATAATATTTTTTGCTTTTTCGACTCCTATAGCTCCGCCATTTTGAAAATTTACCATTAGTTGAATCGATAAAAAAATTAAATTTTTCTTTCTGCATAAGCTTGTGTTTGGCCATAATCTCACTATGGTAAGTGATGATGTGGCCGAAGGTGGTAAGCACACAAAGCCTAGATGGGAACTGGCTCTCAAGTGCAGCTGTCGGAACACACCGATAGGTGCTTGGCGACAGATTTTCAACTTGAGGGTGGTGGACAGGCTGGACAACCAGTCAGGTAAAATAAATACTTAAATAGACAATTACGCTCAGACTCAGGACAAAAATACATGTTCATGAATACAATTGTTTGCCCTGGATGGAAATTAAGGCGATGATAGCTCAGTGGTAGTGACGTCGGACACCGCGGCGAATGTCGTGGGTTCGAATCCTACAATGGACTTGAGCTTTCGGTGAAGGAAAACATCGTGAGGAAACCATAGCACGGTGGTAGGGTACTTTGTAGTACTCGACTGGCTGGCTACCACCCTCAAGTTGAAAATCTGTCGCCAAGCACCTGTTTGTGTGTTCCGGCAGTTGCACTTGAGAGCCAGTTGCCTTTAAGGCATTGTAATAAGGTGTACAACACATTGGCAATCCCCTTGGTATTACTAATGTCTATAGGCGACGGTAGTCACTTACCACCAGGTGACCCGTCAGCTTCGTTGTCACTTGTGGTATATAAAAAAAAAAAAATCAAACCCACTACCTGTGACGTAGTGTTAATCAACCATGCCAACCGATCCGTCATAATCAATATCTATCTATATATATATGTTGTTCGAGAACCTTTGGATTTGAAGCATTAGCTTTTGATATTAATTTCACTTCTCCATAAACTTTATGACTCGTACCTAATATAATAAGCCTGTTTTTCAACACGTTAAAAAGCCACTGAAGTCATGTCTAACCATAATACATGGTCATACTTTCACAGTGTACATCCACTCTGTTAGTAATCACGTGTACCAGATATGCACGTTGTGTTAACAGCTTTGTATTAGAAGGCACTGGTGCTCAAAGTGCGTGTGGGAGCTCCAAATAAGAGACACCCTTGTACAGTGATGCTAATCTGTGTCACTACTGAATTAATATTATTAGTAGTGTAGCGAATTTATAAAACCGTCATAAGACCTGTCGTAATGTATGGATCTGAATGTTGGGCAATGAAAGAGGTGAATGAGAGAAGAGTGCATGTGGCTGAGATGCGAATGCTGAGGTGGATGTGTGGCGTTACGAGAATGGATAAGATAAGGAATGAGTATATCAGAGGAAGCTTGAAAGTAGCACCAGTCACTGAAAAGATGAAAGGAAATAGATTGGCTTGGTATGGGCATGTCATGAGGAGGGATGAAAGGCATGTAACAAAAAGAGTATTGAGCATGAGAGTGGATGGATATAGAGGTAGAGGAAGGCCGAAGAAGGTATGGATGGACTGCGTGAAGAATGATATGCATATGAAAGGTGTGAGTACTGAGACGACTAGTGATAGAGCGTAGTGGAAGAGGAAAACATGTTGTGCCGACCACACCTAGCGTGGGATAAGGAAGAGAAGAAGAAGAGTAGTGTAGCGACACCTATCTACAAATAGATATAGTACGCACGACTCCTGGATAGACAGCGCTCCAATTATCTATATAATGTCGATTTGCATTATCTTTACTTTTGGACATAAAAAGTGTACAGGCAATAATTTTGTTTAGTATCGAAATCGTTCACATTAAACTAATCAACGCTATTAAATATTTTTTATTATTCAATTCTCTCCTACGCTTGATTTAAGCTACAGATCTCCCACAAATGACTCTATGTCACCTTCACCATCTGTTTTGTACAAATCTTGTAATTTGCGAAGATAAATAAATAATTGTCTATTACAGTTACTGTAAACTACATTAGTATCAATATTTTGAAAGGGGCTAATGATAAAAGTTTGGGAGCCACTGTTACACATATGGTACGTATATGAGATTTGTTTATCACGGGTGGTCCGTACTACTGAGAGGTCAATGAAGGTTTGTCATTTATTATTCACAGTAAATGACCTGTTGACATAGTTATCTTCATTTTATTTTGTTTTGTCAAATAAATAAATTTCGAAATAGCTCTGTGTTTGAACTGAATGTGTTAAACATGTTCCTCTAAATTCCATACCTACCAGTGTTTTCCGAAGCCGAAAAATTGGCAACCCATTGACAATGCCCCAGGTATTGCCAAAGCCCATACGCAAGTCAATTGCTTGGAATCGAATCCTACAATGAACTTGAGCTTTCTGTGAAGGAAAACATCGTGAGGAAACCATAGCACGGTGGTAACCGTAGTACTTGATTGCTACCACCCTCAAGTTGAAAATCTGTCGCCAAGCACCTGTTGGTGTGTTCCGGCAGCTGCACTTGAGCGCCAGTTGCCTTTAAGACATTGTAAAAAGGTCGACAACACTCGGGCAAGCCCCCTGGCATTCCTAGTGTCTATAGACGTGTCTTTTGGAATTAAAAAAAATACTAAAAATATAACATCAATTTCTATTAGGTACAGGCATGTATTCTTGTCAGAAAAATAAAGTGAACCTCAACTTTTGACCTCAAAAACGCCAACAAACATAAATTAGAAGTTATTTAGATGCTTAATTGTACCGTAGAAATAGTTACAACGCAAATATCTCGACCATAAATACCAGTTACGTGCAGACGTATAAAAAACTAATAACATAAACAAAGCATTGCTCCAAATATGTAATTACATCGAGTTACACATGGAAGGAACGCGTCTGGCCATAGACAAACAAGACAGGGGTCGGCGCGGTAAGTAATTATCTAATTAGATCCCAAAGTGATCTGAACTTTCTACGTGAGAAACATTCGATTGATCCTACTTAGTGTTTACGATTGTGAGATTTGTAAAGTAGTTTTATTTGATGTTTTACTTATTAAAATTGTTAGTCTGCTTCAATATACATAGGACTTTAAGGCGATGATAGCTCAGTGGTAAGTGACGTCGAATACCGCGGCGAAGGTCATGGGTTCGAATCCTACAATGAGCTTGAGCTCGAAGGAAAACATCGTGAGGAAACCATAGTACGGTGGTAGGGTACTTTGTAGTACCCGACTGGCTGGCTACCACCCTCAAGTTGAAAATCTGTCGCCAAGCACCTATCGGTGTGTTCCGACAGCTGCACTTGAGAGCCAGTTCCCATCTAGGCTTTGTGTGCTTACCACCTTCGGCCACATCATCACTTACCATAGTGAGATTGTAGTCAAACACAATCCTATCCAGAATTAAAAAAAACTTGAGAGGTGTCAAGGGACACCCGGATGGAACGAAGTTATATAAGTCGAGAGAGTATATACATATAAAAAATATATATATATATAAATAGAAATGAAAAAAAAATCTGGCTTGCTTTCTATAAGAGAGAGAGAGAGAGAGACAGACAGAGAAACATGCGCACGCCGCACAGCTTTTAGTGTCAGTTGGTCGGGTGACAGCAACTATCACCCGACCCTACCCGACCCGACCCGACAACTGACACTAAAAGTGTCGTGAAAATTTTTCCGTCTAGCCCCCTTTCACATTCACAACGCGCGATAAGGAACTTAGTTCCAAAAAAAAGGACATTGAAAAAAAAACAAAGATTATATTAAAAAACTAGCTGTCCTTCGTGGTTTCATCCACGTTCCCGAGTTAACCATTAACAGTGGAATTTTCAAAAAAAAATATTTTCAGATACCTACCTCCCATTTGGAATTTACCTACCTGCCCAATTTAATTTTTTCTGAGATTTCCTGCTATTTCGCTTTTATATAAGCGAAATTCTAAACTGAAAATAGCTTTAGATACATTTCATAGATATGAGTATACCATAATTCATTTTCCACCATTCCCTTTAATAACTTGAATCTCAAATACTAGAATTATATTTGTATTTTTGGGACGACCAACATGTTTATTGAGCCATAATGTTTATTCATCCAAATAGGCCTTCACAGGCGCTTATGAATTGTCAGATTCTAATTACTCTAATGACTCTTATGCACGGTTCGGAAGGTTGCTTTTGCTGAGAAGAGCCGGCAATAAACTCAGCATACTGAAAAATAAGACAACTTAACACAACCCTATAAACATGTGTAGAAGCAAATACACTGGATAATATTTAGTAGTACATATCTTATTGCATCAACAGTAATTTATTTTCAACACAACATTATTTTCCAATAGTAGGAGTCGATAATGTAATACAAACGTTTACGAGTCTAAAACAAATGCCCGCAGTTGGGATATTATCTCAAAATCAGCATCCCCGCGGTGCAGTGCAACGCGGGCGCTCTCGACAGCGAATCATTTCGAGTGGCCGTATTAACTAACATTCCATTAGTTATAGGGATTTATAAAAATAAAATTATTTTTTAAAAATAAAAAACAAAAACCGACTTCAAAACTGTAACCTATACCTATGTACAAACATAAACTAAAAAGTAAAGAATAATATTTTAATTTCAAAGCAAGAGCCTTAAAGGACAATCAACAAAATTATTGATATTTATATATCTATTTAATATTTATAAACAGTTCTTTTTGGAGTCGGTGCCAGTCAAGAAGAAGGACAGTTTTGAACTGGACACGAAGTGTTCATACGAGAAAACGTCTTACGACACCTCTCCTTACGGTAATGTTCCTTAGGTCTGCGCCGTCGCTCCCCTACTTTTTGAAAGTTTGTTACAAAGGCAGAATTAAACTGTCCTTCTTGGCTGGCACCGACTCAAACTCAAACTCAAACTCAAAACTCATTTATTCAGTTTAGGCCCTGGTAAGGCACTCATGAACGTTACAATTGACTCTACCACCGGTTCGGAATACACTTAAACTGAGAAGACTCCGGCAAGAAACTCAGCAAGGCAATTTTTTTTAACAGTGGATCTTTCTTACATTTTTATAAGTACATTTAGATACATTTTCAAATATTTTACACTAAGCCAGGGGGATGCAGGTGCAAAGAGAAGCTACTACAACCATATATTTCTGTCTTCCATGTAATGAGCCACCTTATAGTAGGCTTTGTTCATTAACCTAAGTTTAATAAAATTTTTGAATTTAAAGTAAGACATTCCAGCTACCTCACGTGGGATCCTATTGTAAAAACGAACACAATTCCCGAGAAAAGATTTATTAACTTTCGCTAGCCTGAATCTAGGGGTCACAATTTTATCTTTGTGTCTTGTATTAAAATTATGATGATTACTGTTTACTTCAAACAAATTAAAATTTTTTCGAACATACATTATATTTTCATATATGTACAGCGAGGGCAACGTTAATATCTTAAATTCCTTAAATTGATTTCTCAGTGACTCGCGAGGACCCAAACAATAGATCGCGCGAATCGCCCTTTTCTGTAAAATAAAAACAGTATCCAAATCAGTCCCTGAACCCCACAGCAAGAGGTTATAGGACATCAGACTATGAAAATATGCAAAGTAAACTAACCTAGCTGTAGCAATATCTGTTGTTTGTCTAATTTTCTTTACCGCAAAAGCAGCCGAACTCAATTTGCTAGCTAAATTTTCTATATGAGGACCCCATTGTAATTTACTATCTAAAGTTATACCAAGGAAAACTGTCTTGTCAACTAGTTCAAGTGTTCTATCATCAACTAGTACGTTGGTGCTGCTCTTAGGAACATTTGGAAGAGAGAATCTAATACATTTGGTTTTGCACGCATTAAGCATAAGATTATTGGTGGCAAACCATTTTGACACTGTTGCTAAGGTCTCATTGAGATGGGTAAGGTCAGCGTCTTTTCTATCTACTCTAAAAATTAGGGAAGTATCATCCGCAAATAAAACTATATCGCACAAGTTATTTATCATGTAAGGCATATCATTTATATAGACCAAGAACAAAAATGGCCCTAGAATCGATCCTTGCGGTACGCCCGTTTTAACTAAAGACCCTGGGGACGTAGTACAACCGATACCTACTTTTTGTTGCCGACTAGATAAATATGATGATACAAGACAAAGAGCCGTGTCACGGATTCCATAGTGATGAAGTTTTAAAACTAGGGTCTGATGATCCACGCAATCAAAAGCCTTGGAAAGATCACAAAATACGCCGACCGCATCTTGAGAATTCTCCCAGGCCTCAAAAATATGCTTAAGAAGTTTAGCCCCTGCGTCTGTCGTGGATCTCCCTTTAGTGAATCCAAACTGGTTAGTATGCAAAATCCCGTTATGTGTGAAATGAGCTAACTGACTGACTCCAAAAAGAACTGTTTATAAATATTAAATAGATATATAAATATCAATAATTTTGTTGATTGTCCTTTAAGGCTCTTGCTTTGAAATTAAAATATTATTCTTTACTTTTATATCTACCAAACAAAAAAAGAATCATCAAAATCTATTCATAATTGGCAGAGAAATCGAGTAACAAACATACAAAAAAAAAAAAAAAAAACATACAGACGAATTGAGAACCTCCTCCTTTTTAACCGACTTCAAAAAAAAGGAGGAGGTTCTCAATTCGTCTGTATGTTTTTTTTTTTTTTTTTTGTATGTTTGTTACTCGATTTCTCTGCCAATTATGAATAGATTTTGATGATTCTTTTTTTGTTTGGTAGATCCTACTTCAGAGGTGGTCCCATTTAAATTTTGTCGAAATTGATTAAGCACTTTTTGAGAAAATCAACAAAAACGAAAAAAATTCTATCTCGTTTGATAAACCTTAGTGAATCAAACTGAGTCGTTGAGCGTGACTTTTTGGATTTGGATGAAATTTCGTGTGTATACTTCAATGGGTTCTTCGATGGTTTTAAAATACAATTGGACCCGGTAGGTGGAGCTGGAATCGAGTTCCAAGATTTGTTTTAATTTCAGGGCAGGACGACGTCTGCCGGGCCCGCTAGTTATATATTATATTTTACCGGCCAGACCCGATTTCAGGACAAACTAGTTTTGCCTAGGATAACATATAATAAGGAATAAACTTTAAAAATTAAAAAATAAAATTATTTTTAAAAATAAAAAACAAAAACCGACTTCAAAACTGTAACCTATACCTATGTACAAACATAAACTAAAAAGTAAAGAATAATATTTTAATTTCAAAGCAAGAGCCTTAAAGGACAATCAACAAAATTATTGATATTTATATATCTATTTAATATTTATAAACAGTTCTTTTTGGAGTCGGTGCCAGCCAAGAAGGACAGTTTAATTCTGCCTTTGTAACAAACTTTCGAAAAGTAGGGGAGCGACGGCGCAGACCTAAGGAACATTACCGTAAGGAGAGGTGTCGTAAGACGTTTTCTCGTATGAACACTTCGTGTCCAGTTCAAAACTGTCCTTCTTCTTGACTGGCACCGACTCCAAAAAGAACTGTTTATAAATATTAAATAGATATATAAATATCAATAATTTTGTTGATTGTCCTTTAAGGCTCTTGCTTTGAAATTAAAATATTATTCTTTACTTTTTAGTTTATGTTTGTACATAGGTATAGGTTACAGTTTTGAAGTCGGTTTTTGTTTTTTATTTTTAAAAATAATTTTTGAAGTCGGTTAATAAAAATTGGGGTTACTGGTGTCTTCTTTCAGTAGGTTTTATAAATAATTGTACTTGTTAGATGTAAGTTTAAGTCTTCAGATGTAACAATACAAACTTCGTTGTGAAACAAAAAATATTTTTCTTTATTAGTACTTACCTAATATTATAAAAAGGTATGATTTGTTTTTTTATAAAATTATTACTTTTCTATGGCTCTTTATGGTTATTCCCACGTAAATTTATTTATTCATTACAATGAAGGGATTAACTCATGCATAGAATACTACAAAAGATAGTGTAAATCACCAACCCTATTAAATTAAGGTTTTGTCTTATTTTTTAACTGACTTCAAAAAAAGGAGGAGGTTCTCAATTCGGATGTATGTTTGTTACCTCATTTATTTAACATTCGAAATCGCAATTATAGACATAGATAAGATCTAAACAATACCAAAAACTAATGTTATTTATACGTTTTGAGAGAGAACTAAAACGGCTAATGTAAAGAGCCGATTACGGTCCGCAGTCCGAAGGAAGAGAAGAGTTGTCCGAACAATCTGCATGTCGTATATTACGTGTGCAATATTTGAGACGCTGGATCATAAAGTTGTCTCCGAAGCGGTAATTATAACCGTTGTAACAGATCGCAGCTACACTGAGTGCGGAACTGATGCTAGCTTTTCTTAGCGGTGGAATAGTTCACCTTCTATCTATGAATATTATCATACTCAGATAGGATATGATAGAGCAAGTTATTGGAACGAAGTCGCGTTGTGAAAGGGGGCTAGACGCTATCGTTTTAATGCGTTTTTTATTCATGACTCGATACTATCTCGGGAATCGATTGAGCCATCAAACATGGTCTTCTGTGAGATGTGACTCAACTGACTTGTGTTTCATTTGTTTACACTATTTTTAAGCTAAGACTAAAAAAATTACCACAGAGTATGTGTGACTAAAACTGTGACTTATTTTTTCTGGATAAGCTTGTGAGACCCCAATCTCACCATGGTAAGTGATGATGTGGCCGAAGGTAAGCACACAAAGCCTACATGGGAACTGGCTCTCAAGTGCAGCTGTCGGAACACACCGATAGGCGCTTGGCGACAGATTCTCAACTTGAGGGTGGTAGCCAGTACAAATAGTAAGTGCTAGATGGAAACTTAATCTCAAGAGCAGGTGTTTGGCGACTCAGTTCTAATTGTTAAAAAAAATATTTTCTTTTTCTTTCTTTTTTCTTCTTTCCATTGAGGGTGGTCTGAGGGTGGTAGGGCTGGACAAATACAAAATAGTTTACTACCATGCTATAGTTTCGATACGATGTTTTCCTTCACCGAAAGCTCAAGCTCGCTCGGATTTACGGCCACCGCCTTTACGTCACGGTTTTCTTGCAAATTAATAAAAAGCAGCATGTTGCCGAATGCAGCCGCCGACACGCGCCGACGGCAGCCGGTGTGATCGAGCTCTAATCTACAATTCTGCCTAAAATCCTTAGTTGAAATGTTATTTCTCAGGACAAACTTTAAGGCGATGATAGCTCGGTGGTAAGTGACGTCGAATACCGCGGCGAAGGTCGTGGGTTCGAATCCTACAATGAGCTTGAGCTTTCGGTGAAGGAAAACGTCGTGAGAAAACCATAGCACGGTGGTAGGGTACTTTGCAGTTGGCTGGCTACCACCCTCAAGTTGAAAATCTGTCGCCAAGCACCTATCGATGTGTTCCGACAGTTGTACTTGAGAGCCAGTTCCCATCTAGGCTTTGTGTGCTTACCACCTTCGGCCTCATCATCACTTAGCATGGTGAGATTGTAGTCAAACACAAGCCTATCCAGAATAAAAAAAACAAACTCCAACTTTAAAAACTTTAGATATACTTAATATGTATAAAGTCTTGCTGACTGCACCGTCAATTTATGGAGCAATTCATACAGGACCCTTTACACCAATCTGTTTAACGAATGCCAATTTATACCACAACGAATTGGTACGCGTGAGTTTCACATATTGTAAAATGTCAGAGCAATGTTTAAACATTCTCCAAATGTCAAAATTATTTGAATACTCGCACGGACGGACGTTTGGTTCGTTATTATTACATATTTAGACACGGCATATATTTATCGCAATTAATTTGAAACGAATCACGAATTGCAACGTTCAATTAGATGTGAGCGAGGATCGCTTGATTTTTGTGAATTTAATTTAAACGTTTTTTTATATTTTATCTATTTTGAGGAAAAAATATGAACTTACATCACAGCTAAAATTTAGCTCATTTAATATTGAGTTAAAGGTCCCATCTATGTATTGTTAACTCTGGGTTATTCTTCGTAAAAAAAATAAGCTAACAACTTAATTAAACTAAAATTAACTTACCCATCTCACAAACAACATTCGGTTCCAAAACCTTAACACCAATTCACATGTATATGTAATATTGGTACAGTATCCGGGTTATAGTTCAATACCATACATAATAATGTGGCCCAACATACATACATTATATAATACAAGTCTTTACCCGTGACTTCACTCGCATTGAATTATATTTTTGAGGTTTTCCCTAGAGACTACAGCACGGGGTTCTTCAAAAGAGGAGTAAGAAGGTTTATGCAAGCTTGACAACGCGCTCGTGTTACAAGCGTCCATAGGCTACGGTAACCGCTTACCATCAGGTGAACCGTAAGCTTGTTTGCCACCTGGTGTTAAAAAAAATCATTATTCACAAATTAAAGAAGAGAAAGAAAGAAATACATTTATTAACTCTATAAATTAACTCTTTTCATCAAAAACTTTGTTCAATAAACAATCCTACTAATATTATAAATGTGAATGTTTGGATGGATGTATGTTTGTTACTCATTTACGCCAGAACGGCTGAATGGATCTGGATGAAAATTTGCATTGAGATAGATTATAGTCTGGAATAGCACATAGGCTACTTTTTATCCCGGGAAAAGATAAGATCCCTCGGGAATGTGGGTGAAACCGCGGGGGACCGCTAGTAAAAATAATATTTAAAAAAATCTACTGTTTACTGTCAACCTCCATTAAAATCAGGGTAGTTTTCGAGTTACAAACTCACTAACATAAATACGGACAGAAGTTTCCATTTAGTTATAAGTATAAGATTATATATATATTTTGTATGTTGTAATATAGTGATCTTGTTTCTATATGAGAAATGGTGATCATTTGTCATGCATGGTGCGCTCGCGCAGCTATCGCGGGCTAATTGGTTGATGACGATTCGAATAACATTTAATTTATGATCTACAGGTCGGTACAAGATAAATCTTTAGCGAAAGCTTAGATTATACATTAAATTGTTATTGTAAATAGTGTAACATAGGTACTTGAATATTGTGTTTGTACATTTTGGGGAGACTTTCAACTCTAATGTTTCAAATTTAAGTCTGAATGTCACTTGGCAAATCCAAACTTTGTCCGAACATGGTTATTTTGTGTGCGTTTGGTTTGTATGCAACCTGAAAGTGCAGCTCTCAATGGAACTGGTTTCGAAACTTTATTAAATGAAGCGATGATAGCTCAGTGGTAGTGACGTCGGATACCGCCGCGAAGGTCGTGGTTTCGAATCCTACAATGAGCTTGAGCTTTCGGTGAAGGAAAATATCGTGAGGAAACCAAAGCACGGTGGTAGGGTACTTTGTAGTACCTGACTGGCTGGCCACCACCCTCATGTTGAAAATCTGTCGTCACCTATAGGTGTATTCCAACAGCTGCACTTGAGAGCCAGTTCCCATCTATGCTTTGTTACCACCTTCGGCCACATCATCATTTACCATGGTGAGATTGTGGCCAAATACCAGCTTATCCAGAATAAAAAAAGTACTCATTTTAATAAAGATATTTTGAGTTTGAGTTTGTGATAGCCAGCCGGTGGTTAAATAGCTTTTACCGCGACAGCTCCGTATTAGGCGACAGATTTCCGAACGTCAACCCCAAGGTCAAGGGATAATAAAGTGTGAAATGTCAAGTCAATATCGCTTATGGCATTCCATAGATAAATTCTGAATAAACTAGCTGTTTCATTTTATATGTCTCTCTTCCGCCTCGGGGTGTCTGAAGTTTTCATGGATCAAACAATATTTTGTTATATTTCTGGGTAACTTCTAATTATATTGTGCCTAACCCATTAAGTTTGTTTATTTATTATAGAAACAAACGGTCATACAAATATTAAAGAAAACAGCTTAAATTAGAATATAATGAGACCTATAGTTTCATTAATTTTTAATAGAATGACTTTTGAAGTGACCTTTGTGCCTTTGTACCAATCAAAACATAATATTACTTACCAATCAAGACATAATTATGTGTAGGTTACACACCGACAGGACTGGCGACAGATTTTGAACTTAAGGGTAACCTAAACTCATAGCTTAAGTATTGGTCCTATTAATCTATGTATCTAATCTATAATTAGGCGACGTTTTATTAATGTATGCCTAAACTATTATATAAATCCAATTATATCCTATTTCGCTCTACTAGTCAAACTCAGCTGGTATTGTTAACAATAAAACATCTTCACAAAAAATCTCTATACGTTTTATTAGGGTATTTAAAGTACCCATTCTTCTATAATCACCAAAACTCCATTCCAATATAAACAACCCACAATTAGAGCGAGTATTAAGATGTTAGCGGACAAGAACGATGATCAGTTCGCTGGTGACCCTCGACCTGCGATGATGGAAGAGTTGACAGGTTAACAAAGCAGATTTAGCGTCATCTGTCGCCGAGGCCTGCTCGAGTGACCGCCTCGGGGCAACGAGACTGCGAAGTGCTAGGGCTGCCAGGTACAAATATTTTTAATTATTATGGACTTAGTGGTAAAATTATTGTTAACTAAGCTGGTAAAATTATTTGACCTCTCATTAAGACCATGGAACCTGCCAACCCGCCTGCCAAGCGTGGCAAGTATTGGTAAATCTCATATGTATAAACACAAAAGAAACGGCCTCCAGCACCCGGCAGCTCCGCTATTCCTGGCGGCGAGCAGCTCAGCACCGGTCGTTGTGGAAAACTTTGGGAAGATGATGACGATGATAAGACCTAACTGAATGGCTTCCTATCATGGACTGAAATATTCAGTCCCTACTTCCCCATTATTCATTGGAGATTAACTAGAAAATAGAGTCATGTGATCCAGAGTTCGGTGTCGTGTAATTAAAAAGTTATTTTGTTGCTAAAATAGAGTGAGGTAGGCAACTAAAACTTTTTTTTTTTTTTTATGTCACAAGTGACAACGAGGCAGGCGGGTCACCTGATGGTAAGTGACAACCGTCGCCTATAGACATTGGCAATACCAGGGGATTGCTAATGTGTTGTACACCTTATTAAGGCGAACTGGCTCTCAAGTGCAATTGCCGGAACACACCAACCGGTGCTTGGCGACAGATTTTCAATTGAGGGTGGTAGCCAGCCAGTCGAGTACTACAAAGTACCCTACCACCGTGCTGTGGTTTCCTCACGATGTTTTCCTTCACCGAAAGCTCAAGCTCATTGTAAGGATTCGAACCCACGACCTTCGCCGCGGTATCCGACGTCACTTACCACTGAGCAAGCATCGCCTTAAATTTTTTTTTTTTTTATGTCACTAGTGACAACGAGGCAGGCGGGTTACCTGATGGTAAGTGACTACCGTCGCCTATAGACATTAGCAAGACCAGGTGGACTGCCAACGTGTTGTACACCATATTACAATGCCTTAAGGGCAAGGGCAACTGGCTCTCAAGTGCAACTGCCGGAACACACCAACAGGTGCTTTGGCCGTAAATTTACCGTACATTTATTTGTAAAATATAAAGGTTAATTGTTACAGTGCCATCCCTAGTATATTCCGCCCTATCTGAGAAAGCCGTGTCCTTTAATCCCCGCGTGGACCGCCTGCGCCCGCGCAGTTGACGGATCGCTCACATTATTACGTCGTTGCCATCATACCGTAATGAGATGGGCTATAGACGAAGCAAAAATGTAGAGAATAACATTTTATTTTTTTCATTGTAAGAATTTATACTATTTTTAACCCCCGACGCAAAAAGAGGGGTGTTATTCAATAATTGTTTTTACTTAATTTTTCTTTTATTAATTAATAATTTTAAAAATATAAACTTTGATTTTTATGAGATTGAACCCATTATAAAAATAATTATTTTAATCTCAATTTCATTCACCTATCGGTGTGTTCCGACAGCTCCACTTGAGAGCCCGTTCCCATCTAAGCTTTGTGTGTATACCACCTTCGGCCACATCACTTACCATAGTGAGATTATGGTTAAACACATAATTCAGAATTAAAAAAAGTAAAATATATAATATTTATGTCTGTACATAACATTACACTGTGCCATTTGTCGGTCACATAGCCTATCGGAAAAACGTCTTGCGGCCTGTTATCTTTTATAGTTTGCCAAATAGTCTGGAGTTATTTATTAAAACGAGGCTCTGTACTTAACCTCGTTGTCGACTGAAATATGCGCGGGTCATATGACAGCCAACGGTTTCTTGATTCAATACCATTTGAGTGTTTCATTACGTTATCTACTAACTATTTATCTACAACTAATGTACAAAATATACAATCTTCCTCGAGGCTGCCGCTGCTGCCGATCGGCAAGGTTCCCAGCAGGCTGGCGGCGTAAAACTTCAGATTCCCACTTTGTGGTTAAAAAAGACTTGCTTTTGCTCGCGGTTACATCTGCAAGGAATTCATTTATAATTCCCTCCGGTATAAGATATTTCCATACTAAATTTTGCTTATGTTTAATTCCCTACAAGTCATGTAGTAACAATAATCGTTATACGGTCTCTCTACAAATGACGGCACGAAGGCTTTTACAAATTCAAGATCTTATTCATGTATCAATAAACAAAAATAAATACAACTTAATGACATATTGTAACCAGCCTTACCTTGGATAGATACGTCTTTAACTCCTAACAGCGCAGGTGACCGCTGAATCAGATTAAACACTTCACAAATAAGGGAAACAGACAACCTACAACATCACAAATCAAGTGCATCGTGCTCTAAGAGACTCGGAGACGATCCTTCAACAATTACTTAGAGGTCGTGACCAAAATATACTCATAAATTGTGATCGAAACGAGGGCGAAGCATGCCGATGACAATTATCCGCTATTACACATCCATCCTATAAATGTTCCACAAATATAATACTTCTCGTGGAATTCTAATTTGCAAAGAAATCTGTAACTTAAGCACTGAAATTTAAGGTGCAAGTTTAAATAAATTAGATCGGAATTTCTGTTACGCAATTACAGAGTTAAGTTTGTAGAACGATTTCAGTATCCTGAACCACGGTATCGGTGAAATGCTTGAATGTCTTCAGTGCGTAGTATCTAAGGCTCATAATTACATAGCAGCAATATTTTAAAGTGCAAAGATTTAATGGAATTATTAATATAATATGGCAGTCCATCAGTTGCGGTTTTCATGTTAAAAGCTCTAAACGATAGCAAATTGACGACATTGTATCAATTCAAATCTAAATATCAAATTTGGTCGATTACTTGATATTAGTAATAATAGTTTCGAAACATGAATATTATAGCTTAAGGTGAAATAAAAAATATCGTGGCTTTACATAACTTTACTTGAGATGTTATTAAATAAATCCCAATCAAGCGATGAAAGAATAATCAATATAATCTTCCTAAACGTGGGAAGATATTCAACATTTCTAATTCAATGATCAAACAAATAAATAGATCAAATTAACAATTCTGACATCACACAATTACAATAACGCGCGTAAGATATCAATTTGAATACCAAACGAACGCGCGCTTCGAATTCCATAGATTCAACATGGCGTCCCTATATTTTTTTTCAAGCAAAGGAATCTTGTCATTATGCCTATAAATTATCATCACAGGGTAGTCGAGTTGTGATTAAAGATTGGTTACAAAATAATTATTTTAAATATTTTTGTTATTGCGGAATGATTTGCTTATTAATTACAAAATTGTTAGATAGAGAATTAAGAGTTACATCTATAACATAGTTAAAATACATTTGGCGATAAATCTTTCTTTCATTATAATAATAATCATCAGCTCGGCCATCCTAAGAGGAAATGCTGCCAGCCTGCTGGGAACCTTGCCGATTTACAGCAGCGGCAGCCTCGAACAAGTTTTTCATATATTATAGTTGTGTGTATATTTTGTACATTTGTTTTCATTTCATTTCATTTACTGGACTGTATGCAATATATTGCCATTTCATTATTTTGTAGACATTGGGTATCTTAGACCAAATATTGGTTCTCAACCCCAAAAATGAGGTTATCGGCTCGGCGCGCGGCGTACAGACAGAGGCACGCGGTAGGCGCAGGCGCAGGCGCAACTCAAGCATACCAACCACACGACAATGCTGCGTCGTCGCGTAAGTCACCCGCGGTATCTGGTGATCTGTGAAACTCGAGGAGTGCCCCGCCGCGAGCCGAGTTGGCCCTTAACGGGACTAAATTATTGTTATTGCCACCAAACTTATGTAATTATTTTATCCTATGGAACAAGGATGACATCGGAGTGACGTTATTGATAAATTATATTATTTGCATTCCAGAGGATTAGGTTTCATCAAGAATAGACCAAAATTTAAGGAGGCTACAAGCTTGCGAATTGTTGTGGTAGGTATTTATCTATCTAAACTAATATTATAAAGAGAAAGATTAGATTTATTGTATGTTTGTTTGTAAAGGATAAACTCAAAAAATGCTTAAACTATTTTAAAAGATCTTAGATATCTACATTATCAGCGAATTATTTGGGTTATACTCCCATAGGAACACGGGTGAAACCGCGGGGCGGAAAACTAGTTAAGCATAAAATATTTTTGTACTTGATTTCTATTTTTTTACTAATCAATAAACTTGGCGAATTCCCGATTATACTGATCTAAACCAGAAATGCCAAAAGTTAATCACAAAATTGGAAAGATCAACTCTATCTATATACATATAGTAATAAAATACAGCGTGTATCCAACAAGCAAGTCAAGTCAAGTACATAGCATAGTTTAATTTATGCCACCGCCTGCGCCCGCGCATCCCATGGGACGCGTCCGCGCCGTGGGACACTTGTTACGGGGATTTATGGGGATGATTCCAACATAGGTTTTATTGTTTCTGCCCCATAATGTCCACGTTACCATAGTGTTTTATTATTTATTAATTGATTCGAGATGTTTTGTCGATTTAATAAAATTTTCTTTATACTTATGTCTTATGTTTAGGCGACATTTTTTTCGTGTGTGACATTTTTTGTTTATTTAAATAAATTTATTTATAATGACAGGATTTTATATTTAATGCTTTTGGGTTATTATCTTAAATGACAGGTGATATGAAAATGGTGAGACGAAATTATTATTAAAACTAATTTATAGAAAAAGTGACCTTAATGATAGAAAAACAAAATTCATTAAAATAAAGTATGGGTCTATTAGTTCGTAAACTTTTGAATTTAAATCGGAAAAAGAATATTTTGTTGCTAAAGAATCCCAGTTACTTTCAATTCCGACCAAAGGCCATCCCATCCAACGTAAACTCTATAATTTAATGTCAAATTTTCGGCCAAACAGAAACCAATCTAAATTTAAATCTTATTTTAAAAAATCCAACAAGAAACATTTTCTAACAAGTAAAAAATATACAAACATTTTTTAATTCAAAATATATACCTAATAATATACCTACAACTTGATGCTAACATCAATCTGCATCATAACATAGGACCGCAAAATTGCATCTATTTACTCTCATTTAAGGTTAACCCGAGCGTTGCCGCGGTCTGCGTGATGAGAGGTTACCGCAAAATGGGTTAAAAATAGTGCTCGCGCTAATTGATGACCCTTCACCTCATCGCACCACACCACTCTATGAAAACTGGATGTGACACGACTTTTGCTACCTTATATTTCAAGTGAGTACTTTATAGCCAGTTCCTTTGAACGTTTAAGGCGATGATAGCTCAGTGGTAGTGACGTAGGATACCGATACCGATCGTGGGTTCCAATCCTACAATGAGTTTGAGCTTTCGGTAAAGGAAAACATCGCGAGGGTGCTTTGTAGTACCCGACTGGCTACCACCCTTAAGTTAAAAGTCTGTTGCCAAACACCTGATTTTGTGTTCCGATAGCAGCACTTGAGAGACAGTTTCCTTCAATACTTTGAGTGCTTACCACCATCGGTCATATCATCACTTACCATATAAAAAAATGTATTTATTACTAACTAGCTATCCCCCGCGGTTTCACCCGCGTTCCCGTGGTATCTTATCTTTTCCCGGGATAAAAATATAGCCTATGACACTAATAAATAACGTGGCTTACTATTGGTAAAATAATTTTCAAAATCGGTTCAGTAGGTCCAGATATTACCCCCTACAACCTCACAACACTTTACCTGTTTATAATATTACTAGCTGTCCCGGCAGACCTTGTTCTGCCCTATTTCTCTAAAACGCGTCTTTGTTTTGTTTCGATTGACGTAAAATGTTTGACAGCTGGGTGTATGGGAAAAAGAAAAGGGCTGTTTTTAGTGTTTTCCCGGCAATTATTCAATTTTTTCTCGCCGTAAAAACCATCCTTGGACTTCAACGAACATTTAAAAAAAAGAATTGGCCAAATTGGTCCAGGCGTTGTTGAGTTATGCGCTTACCAACACATTTTGCGATTCATTTTTATATTATAGATTACTGTAGTATAGATATATTTTAAAATGTTGAACATTGATCTGACTGGAGTACGGCAACTAGTACGGCAACTAGCTGACTTTGACTGTGATGATTGTATACCTCATCCAGCACAACAACGTACCAGCTCCAGATGTAAGGCTGGTGTGCGAAATGCCACACTCGTGATCCTCTGCTCCTCGACGCTTGTTACGTACTTGCTTCAATTGAACCGTAAGTACTCTTTCGCTCCACTTATTTATGTGAGCTTTCATTTCAGACTATGGTTATTTTTTTCAACAATATGTTCCGCCCAAAGGTTTTAAAATAATGATGTACATAAATATGACGGGCCGGTTGGCGTGGTTGGTTAATACACTGCCTATCACGCCGCAGGTCGTGGGTTCGATTCCCATCCAGGACACACATTTGTGTGCATGAACATGTCTGTTTGTCCTAAGTCTGGGTGTAATTATCTATTTAAGTATGTATTTACAAAAAAAAAGTAGTATATGTAGTATATCAGTCATCTGGTTTCCATATTACAAGCTCTGCTTAGTTTGGGATCAGATAGCCGTGTGTGAACAAATGTCCGAGGATATTATTTATACGTCAGTACAGTTCTTAAACTTCTTTTATTGTTAGAAGTCTAAAGCAGACCGGTGGATCATCATATCAGCCGGAAGACGTCCACTGCTGGACAAAGGCCTCCCCTAAGGATCTCCACGATGACCGATCTTGACGGCGGATACCATGATGGTAAAAGTAACTACCGTCGCCTATACATTAGCAATACCAGGGTTGCAAATTTGTTATCGAACTTTTTACAATGCTTTGATGGCAACTGGCTCTCAACTTGAGGGTGGTAGCCACCAGTCGAGTGTACAAGGTACCCTGTCAGCGTGCTATGTTTTCCTTTACCGACGGCTCAAGCTCACTGTAGGATTCGAAGACACGACGGTCGCCAATGTATCGAACCTCACTACCACTGAGCTATCATAGCCATAAATTGTCTTTATGCAAAAAATCACCGCGTTCCTGGAATGAATAACTTTATCTTATCCAAAAGTAAGTAATTATAAAATTTCGAATGCGAAATTCCACTCACTTACACAATACAAACATACAAATTCTTACATACCTACAGAACTACACTAATATAATCTAAGAGGCATATCATCTAGTATCTCTATTTTTAATTTTAACTTTTCTTTCAAATTATTATTATTTATTTTACTTAATGTTTTTCTTTTATTTATGTAGCTACTTAAAAAATTATCTGGTTTTTGTTTTTCTTTTATACTTTGTACTAAACTGTACAATTGAAACACTAGGCTACCTCCTGATATCATATAAATTTACCCATCTTAGTCCTAAATAATGTGAGAGCGCTGGTACCCATAACACAAGTTAAATCTTATTTTGGGTACCAGAGTTCAATCGAACACTAACATGTACAACATAAATTTATAACTTACCAACTGTGAAAGTTTCATATTTATGTTAATAAATCATTATTATTATTATTAAAATCATGGTAATGCTACAAACTTGACAATTCTTAATAGGGAGTAGGTATCCGCTAAGGAAGGATTTTAGAAATGTAGTAAACATATAAAACAAACCACAGATAGACTATCGTGCGATATAAAACAATTTATACCGGTTGGATGAACGTAGATATCATTAAACGATGTAATTATGCTTATTAATAGGCGAGCAAGAGGAAATGTAAACCAGACATATCTGCAAACATGAAGTATATGTAATAAGTTACACCTAACACATACATAAGTTCAACTAAAGGTTTCATTTATTTAGAAATCACCGTTTAAAGGTGGGAGTTTACTTGATAACGAGTCCAGCTATGGTAATGCACTCACATATCCGATATAAATGTGAAAGTTTGTTAGGATGTGAAAATATTTGTTACTCTTTCACGCAAAAACTACTCAACGGAATTGGATGAAACTCAGCACACAGGTAGAACATATCCAGGACTAAATTATGAAACACTTTATCTCAGAAAAAATAAGAACTGTTTGGAAGCGACTGAAACCGCGAGGTTTTAAAAACAATGTCCTTTCCTCAACATTCAACATTTCCTAATACAAAATTACTTCAAAACTTGTTCAGTAATTTGGTATTTGAAAACGAGGCAATAAAGAAGAATATTTTCATAACAGTCAAAGAAAAAACAACAAAAATTTCGATTCGTCACGCATGTTGTGATTGACGGCGTCTACTCCAATTAATCGATGCTCGATATCTCGATTGTGGGTGTATAATTATATAATATTAATCGATTCGCATTATAGAGTTATTGAACCAATAAACACGAAGTATTTTCAAGTTTCAACGTGTTATTATAGCGTGTTATGTCTTCATTGCTTTTAATATGAACCGCTGATTGATGGCTGTCGATAATGTCGATAGACCTGTGAAATGGACACCTCTAAATAATTAAATGCTGTCGGTAATTAACTAATTGATCTTGTAATGTGATCTTTAATCCCTTTGCCTTTGAGTCGATTATATTTTTATTGAATATTACGAGCAACTATTACTAATTTTATCTTTTTTTTCTAATTTTATCTATAATCATAATAAAAAATAAAAACCTTTATTTCGAGTCATTTACAACTCATATTTTTTTGTACTTATTTACTCTATGACCTTGCTGAAAATATCTGCCTATGAAAATCAAAGTAAATAGAATTATTCGACTTTCTGGATTTCACTCCGTTGCGAGCTACTATATTGAAATTTGACACGTAGCGTTTTCAAAACGTACCGAGAAATAACTTCTGTAAAAGGTAAAAAAAACATAAAAAAAATAGCGTCCAATCAACTCAATATATTTTAATGACATTTAACATAAAATGCATCGATAATTATTCCAAATATCGATAATCTAAAGTTTTATCATCGAACTCGTAAGCTTAACAGTTCATCGATCTCACGTTGGGATACGTACCAACATAACATGAGAACTTATTAATTTACATACTTTGTATGATAAAACGTAATTCTCATGTTAAATGTCACACGCATAAAATATCGATACACTGACGTACGTAATCACCCATAAGAAACTTTACCATTATAATAAAGCCCATAATAACTATGATTAAGTTTTATATTAGCTCGTGCGATGTGCATTAGGAAGTAACGCCTTTGAAAATATATAAAACCCGAATGAGATTACAACCAAATTCACACGCTCGGTCAAACTTTATCGATATTAATCGATTACTTTCACAATCGATACTATTTAATATACTAACATAAAATTGTCTATATTTCAAATCGGCTCGTTCACCCGACACTATTGGTTCTAATTTAAACGGCAAAGCAAATTTTCTGGTTAGAAATCATAGTTCAATTTCTCAATGACCTTTGAATGCAATCGAATCACCATCGCTCGATAAATAACCGATCAAACCCAAATTAAAATCATTAACAAAGCAATCCAATCCGTTGCGTTACCATTCACCATAAAGGCCGATAATTAAATATTTATTCGGTTCTATTAGGATCGAATATCGAACTATTACACCGAATCGATTCGTCACTGTGGAAATGTTTAAATTGCCGTTAAAATAAAACATATATAAAAACCTCCGTGAAATACATTTGACAAACGATCGAACAATAAAATCTATATTTACTTTGTGAACCATTAACTTATTGTAATCGGTAATTCGTTAATCGTTCTATATAATTGAAAACATTTATCTATATCCACACATAAGGATCGTATCGGACTATGTTCCCGTAACCCACTCGTGAGCGATTATAATCGATTCTATAATAATCGATATATCGGTTTAACTTGGTCACGCGATCGATTTGCTTGAGATAACGGAAGTGCAATCTACGGATCACACACTTTCTAAATAAATATGTATATTGAATCGACTTTATATTTTCAAAATGTTTTAATTTAATCTATGTTTCAAGTTAGTTTTATTAAAAAAAAATTTTTATCAAAATACTTTTTTTTATGTTTTGAAATTATCGATCGACAAACCTAATTCAACTGTACTAATAATGCTGATGACATAATCACGTATTATATCACTAGTGTGTCTGTATTTATAATGAATTTTAAATACATTATTTCTACTAAAATTCCGGCCATGACTGGAATCCGTGAGGCCGGGTTGGCTTGGTTCTTAAGAAACCCATACAAATCGTAGGTTGAAATTCCATCCAGGTAAACACTTGAGTGCAAACATGTATGTCTTGAATTTATTTGTAATCTAAACTAATATTATAAAGAGGAAAGTTTTATTTTTATTTAACTCATAAACTACTCGACAGATTTTAAAAATTCATTAACCATTAGAAAGCTACATTATCTCTGATAACACAAACTGTGTCTGTGCAGGATATAAATATTTTATCACATGGAATGGGATTTCTGTCTTTATATTGACAAGCAAGAAGACGATCGCCTGATGGTAGTCACCAGCAATGCCTGGAGGACTGACAATATGTTGTCAGACTTTGCAAAGCCCGTTCCCGTGGGATCTTTTGTATTCCCGGGACAAAATATAGCCTATGTTCATCAGGGATAATGTAGCTTTCTAATGGTGAAAGATTCTTTCAAATCAGTCCAGTAGTTTCAGAGCCTATTCAATGCAAACAAACAAACAATCAAATCTTTCCTCTCTATAATATTGGTATAGATAGACTAACTAGTTAACCCAAAGTTAAGAGATTGAATTTTCAAAAATCGTTTCTTAGCTACCTACTCCATATTAGGAATCTACCTGCCAAACAAGTTTGTAGCATTAATACATTGAAATTATTCTACGTAGTATCTACATATAGATCGCTGCATATATATTTTTTAAATGTCATTATTAATCAATGACCCCCCCCCCCCCCCCCCCCGCCCCCCAATCGTGCACGTTAATTAAAACACATCTCCAAAATTTGAGGTTGCGACCGCGCCTGACTGTATTAACGTGTTTCCACGGCCCTATAATTTTTTTATCAAGAAATAGACGCAATAAGCTATCTACTTAGCGCTTCAATTAGTATGATTAAATGAATTCATCCTAATATGTGATAACTGAAAAGAAAAAGCGTACATCCGTTTAAATACCAAAGTTAATAAAGTCTTTCGTTCGATGCTCGTAGGCTTTCTCCGCATAAACAACAACGGGGTAGCTGACAGTGACAAGTATTATTATCATACAACTCGTATCTTAAATAAGTAATTTTAAGAAGTAAATGTCAACCGTGACCAATTAAAAAAAAACATAATTTCGTCAATAAACGCTTCGGGACAACAGTCGTACGAACGCACGACCCGACCGTAAAATAAATCGCTACAAACGTCAATATCAATTAAAAAATTATCACCAATTACCGCGCGGCGGGTCGTCAAACATTGTGTTACGAATTTAAATACTAATCGAGACGATTAACTCGAATAAGAATCGATTAAATCGTTTCAAATCGCCCGACGCTCGCTTATTAAGTGTACGTCTTAATTGTGCAACATCGACTTAGAGGATCTTTCGGAGTCGTTTATCGAAAAGAGTTGGCCCCTTAATTAGTACGTATCCCGTGCGCATGCGTCGATACAATCACCGTCTCACCTCTCTATTCCTTATGTGAATACGCGGCGGGATGCGGCGTCCCCCTCGCTCGGTCCTATTCCTTTATGGGAGATAAGGATAGATGTATGTTTGTATGCGGCAGAGATTGTGATCGGGCCGGGCGCGCGGGCGCCGGCACCCAGCGTCCCTAATGCGTGTCTTAAATGTTTACTAATGAACACGATTATTTAAAGTGACATTTTCGGATTTCTCCGTAGCCATTACAAATACTCCGAGGACCGTGTTGGGCCACACTCCACAAGTATATGGGTGTATTTAACATACAATTTTATAAATCCGGCTGTCGCGTCGGCATTCCGGTGCTTGAGGCGCAATATAGATAGGTGACGATCGACATGACGACGAACTTTGACATCGATCGAATTGATTTTACATTTCTACATCGACGGGTTAAGTGGTGTTGATCATAAGCTTTAAATATATTCACTGTATACGTATGTTGTCTGTATAAAATATTGAAAGCTTAAAATAAAAATTGACTTGGATGTCACATAATTAAATTTATTCTTAGAAACTAGCTGTCCCCCGCGGTTTCACCCGTGTTCCCATGGAATCTTATCATTTCCCGATAAAAATACACTCACAAATAACGTGGCTTTCTATTGGTAAAAGAGTTTTCAGAATCGGTTCAGTAGATCCAGAGATTACCCCCTACAACCCCACAAATCACAAACTTTATAATATAGTATATTCTTTATAATATTAGTATAGATAAAAATACAAACAAAAACATATTTTAGTTAAGCATATCTGTAAAAAATCGGATAAAAAGGGCTGCAGATTTCTTTATAAAATTCTACACTATGTGATCAGAGACGCGAGACCGCCATCATCACTGCAGGACACAGATACAATCAAAACCACAGATAAGACAGATACAATTAAAACCACAGATAAGACAGACACGTGCACATAAAATATTAACAAAGAACAGCCTAATGCAAATGAGACGCGTGGGCGTCTCTCCTAATTGGCCAATAAACCGAGCAGGGCCGGGTCGCGAGCTTAGCTTCAAATTCTAAATTATGGCATGCAGTAAGTACCATGTCAAAGTGCCACAATAAAAACGTCAAACTGTCGATTTTAATGTAATTTAGATATGAGCTAGATTTATAATTCACAGGTGGATTAAATTGTTATTCAAAATTGGTTCTTATCAACTTTGTCGGTATGTGATTCTTCTATATTTTTTTTTTTAATATTCGATAGGCTTGTGTTTGACCACAATCTCACCATGGTAAGTGATGATGTGGCCGAAGATGGTAAGCACACAAAGCCTAGATGGGAACTGGCTCTCAAGTGCAGCTGTCGGAACACACCGATAGGTGTTTGGCGACAGATTTTCAACTTGAGGGTGGTAGCCAGCCAGTCGGGTACTACAAAGTACCCTACCACCGTGCTATGGTTTCCTCACGATGTTTTCCTTCACCGAAAGCTCAAGCTCATTGTAGGATTCGAACCCACGACCTTCGCCGCGGTATTCGACGTCACTTACCACTGAGCTATCATCGCCTTAATTACCACTGAGCTATCATTGAAAATATATTGGAGTGCACCAAGGTAAGTAATGATCATACAAAGCTTAGTAGTGAAATGGCTCTCAAGAGCTCAAGTTCAGATTTCAAGTCATTTGCCACTGGATACGACATCACTACCAGGAACTCTCCTGCGATCCATTTTACCAGCAGGGGGTGAATTTTAGATCAATTTCTTAGTTCTTACTTACTTTGCAATAAAAACGATTTTGATGTGCGCGCGTTGATGTCTTTTACTTCGCAAACAGATTCGTAGGAAATCCTTTAGGATTTTACTAAAGGATTTAATTTCTAGTTTCAACTAATCACATAGCACTATTATAATTATTATATTTTCAACACGAATAGGTACATATAATTATCAAACCACAAATGCATTTTAATATTAATTTTACAAAATACATGTTCGCCATAAAATACCATAGTAACTAATGAACATGCAGAAGTCCGTTACAAAATTACTCAATTCATTGTAAAGTTTAAGTCAAACTCGTCATTCTCATCAAGATGCTTGTAAGTATTTAAATACACTAACTGCCGTCCTGATGAAAATTAAAACCACAGTAAATGTTAATGGAACAATAACAGTAGCTCAACAGCAAAATTTTCTTGAATTTTTTTGTTGTATTGAACAGGATATACTTGTATATTTCTTGCCGGAGTCTTCTCAGTTTAAGTGTATTCCGAACCGGTGGTAGAGTCAATTGTAACGGTCATAAGTATCTTATGAGGGCCTAAACTGAATAATAGTATTTGAATGCTGCATGTTTTGAGTACGGTTAATTTCGCCAGAACTGTACCTGTCATCTAACTAAATGAATGAATTTAGATAGGAAGCATATCTTTGTTTGTGTTTGTAATTATTAAGTTACTATGTTACATTTTTTTGTACTTCTCCAAGGTTCTATCTATCTTTGTCCTAAATTTCATCTAAATCGGTTCAGCGGTTTAAGCGTGAAGAGGTAACTGACACATTTATAATATTAGTAATGACAGTATCGATGGGTTTGGATGACACTGCACATTTATAGATCATACCGGAATAGCATATTCTCTCAATAATCTTACTATCTTGGTAAATCCTTCCTTACATACTTTGTACATTAATGATTAAATAAGATACTTAATACGGACTTATTATATTATTATGAATAAATTACTGTTCTACTGTAACACAAGTGTACTGTGACCCACCGTGCTCGTCGGTCACGGCGCGAAGGGATTCGATTGTAAACGGTATGTGATCCGCAAACGGTCCGCGAATACGATCAACTGATGATATTTGCAACTAGGGTAACCATGCGTTGGATTTGTTTGAGACATTTATTAAATATCGTAATTTTTTCGCACAGTTCATTAAAATAAAAACAAAAATAATTTTCACTACACTACACAAATTATTTAATAAAAATATTTTGCAAATTAGTTTTTAAAATTATATACTGGACTTTTGTTTTATAATGGGGTTCACTTTGTTATATACAACACGTGATATCACATAATAAAAGAATAAAAAACGTAACAACGCATGGCCATATCGCTTTTGCTATTTCTTCCAGACAAATATTAGGTAATGGGCGACATTTATATTTATAGAAAAATATAAATACAAACATATATGAAAGTTATACAAAAAATATTGTCTGCCAGTAGACATCTTAAAATTGCATGGTAACCATATTTTCGTATCAGGTCAAGGAGATCGAGCCAATCATACTCCGTCACTCTCATTATGGCCGCCCGCGCGCCCGCGTATTATATAATAATCATCGTAAAACAAAACAACATGCACTTAAAATTAAATAAAGATCAGTGCTCGCTTGAGGTCATCGTTGCAATATTTTATAGCCCTACTTTTATTTGTACGAATTTGAGATATTTTGTCTGGAAATAAGGTATATTTTAGAATGTTTCAATTATAATGAACTACTGAAAATATTGGTAAAATACTATCAAAACAAATTTATTCACAAATGGCATAGAACTTTATCGATTGTACGTACATAAATGGTAGGTAATAAAATTAACTCAACCTCTATATTATTATAGACACTATTCTATAAAAAACAAAACAATTTAACGTATTTAAAACAAGATTGTATAGCTAAATCAAGAAGGACTCTTCCAAATATTGTAAAACTTGTAATTTTATCAGATAGTTTTCCGCCCCGTGGTGTTACCCGCGTCCCAAGGTAATTAAAATAACATATAGACTTATGTTACTCGCTGATAACGCAGCTATCTATAGATGAAAGGATTTTTAAAATCGGTTAAGTATTTTTTCAGTTGGATCAATGGATACATTACAAACATAAGAGCATAAAATTGTCAGATAGCCCAAAAATATTTAAAAAATGTAACCTTGCTGAGTTTCTTGCCAGTTCTTCTCAGTTGAAGGCGGACTTCCGAACCGGTAAACTTCTGACTACTTCAACCTTCATAAGTGCCCTTCTAGGGCCTAAACTGAATAAATGGTTTTGACTTTGAAATAAACATACCTGCAATTGACTATTTGACAGTTTTCGGAAAAGTATTAAAAAATTTGCGTAGGCTTATTTTATACCTCTTACATTATTATTTTTCTCAAAAAACCCTTATTTATTGGGTAAAAATAGATTTTTTATTAATTAATTTGAAACTCGCACGAAAACAGCCGGTCACGTGACATATGGTACTGTGACGTCAAACCGCAATAAACAAACAAAAGTAACGACGATCGCTCTAACTTTTTAGCATATTTTGAGAGGAAAGTTTAGTTTCTTCACTTGATTTTTGAAAATGACAAGCTACAAGACGTGTGCCGTGCCTAATTAAATATCTTGATCAATTACCGCAAACGAAAAAGACACGACGTTTTGTTTATTTGGTGTTATGTGACGTCAAATTTTAAAGAATCATGGCCGCTCGTGTTTCAGTTCTTGTAATTCACAGATAAAAAAAACTCAAGTTTATTTTTCAAAAATAAAATATTTACAAATATTTTTATGCAAAAAACAAATTGTATAATTGTTATTAACTTATAAGCTACCATATCTAACATAATTCATGTTTTTTCATTATAACTGTCAAATAGCCAATTTTTTTCTTTATAATACCAGTGTAGATGTATCTAATTATAAAGTTATATTTCCAAAAAAAATATTTATGCTATGTAAACATTAGTATTTTATGTATAATTTATTTATATTATACATGTGATTCGGATAAAACTCATTAAACACAAAACACGGGGCATCGGTAAATCTATCGCTCATTAACGCAACGCTAACACAGACACGCGACCAAATCACCCATATGTACATATGAAATACCATAAAAATATATATTCATACTATAAACCAATGGGAGGTCCACTAATTGTTGATCATATGCAAATATAAACTTTAATGACACAATATTTTATATACAATTCTCATAGAGTTTGTTGTGTGTGATAATATCGAATTCCTTTAAGTCGAATGATGACCTAAATTGTCCGACGCCATTACTAATATACAAATGTTATAAGACCAGATATTCATGACAATTATAGTTTTACGAGCCAACATCATTTATTATTAACTCAGAATAGTTTGTTCAGTGTAAAATGATACTTACATTTATTATTAGCTAGTAAGTCCCCGCGGTTTTACTCGCATTCCTGAGGGAACCTTTAGGGTTCAATTTTCAAAAATTACCTATAAGGAATCTACCTGACAAATTTCATGTTGGTAACATTTATACTTTCTGAGATTTCTTGATTAATCAGTGAGTGTATTTCTTGATTATATACAGGATGCTCGGTTACATACCTACGAGTAACTTAAGGGGGAGATAGGTGGACATATACAAAGATGATCACAGTAAAAGTGTCACCATTTTAGAGATATTTCTAATAAAAAAGTAAAAAATCAATTCGTAAAATTCAGAAATATCGAAATATTTCGAAAATAGTGTCGTTTGTATTGAGTTATTTTAGTACGTTTGATAGGTGATCTGCCCACCTACATCCCTCTTAAGACTGTCGCACTATTTACCGGAGACCTGTATATGGAGTAGCTGTCCCCTACGGTTTTCCCAGGTCCCAATGATTGTATTATACCAATGAATGTCCTGTTAAAATCAGTTCACCCGTTTAGGAGATTAGCCCTGACAAAAAAACACACCAACAACATTTTTAAAACTCATGTTTTGGTTGCTCACAATTGACCTTATGAGCCCTATTATGACCTTAAGAACTGAAAAATAGGTTTATATTTTTGTTCAAAAATTTTACTGGGAAATAACATAAACATTTTCATAAAATAATTTACAAAACAAAGAGGTTTATTTGATTCGAACAAGAAACAAAAATAGTGCAATCTACTGCCCACAACCGCATTAAAGTTAATGAGAAATAAAAATATTTTCACACTATAAAAAAAAACAATCAACAAATCTCGTGAAAATTACTTCAGTTCCAATATTAAAATTCATAAACTTACTCAGATCACGAACCTTCGAATTACATCAAAGATTGAATATATTGTATTTATCACTTTAATGTCGTATTATCTTAAGTATCATATCCAATATTGATATCGAAAAGATATAGGTACCTACATTAACATATTTATAGCCCTAACATTGTAGTAATAAGGTTGAAATTCATAAAGTTTAGTTTTTTTTAAATCAGTAGCAATATTCAATCCCTGATATCGTGTGCGCGTACGCAACGATTTGTATTAAATTTATGTTCAAGATCCAGTTCTAACAGTTAACACCAATCAATGATATTATGCGTAAAAAGGTGAAGACAGGTTATAAGAGCTCAGAAAGCGGGACGCTAAAAGTGGGTAATTTGACCTGTGTCGTGTCGCCAACATCAACGGATGCATTTCACAATTGTCCAAAAACAACAAAAAAGTGCAATTTCTCGGCCATTTTTTATGAACGAATGTTGTGTAGGTAACCTATCTACACTAATTTACTAATAACATCATTGTCGCCAATAGGATTAAATTTTTGGATCAATATTATACACGTATTTTTATTACAATTGAGTTTCTCAAATAGTTTTTGATATTTTTTTCCTTCAATAGTGGATATATATGCGTTTTTATAGCCTGCTTTATATACGATGGGCGCTTAAATATAGATTATCAGAATGTTGTGACAAGTATTGTGTGATGTTCTTAGTTACGGTCTTTTTATTGCTCTCTGATAATGATAACGGAGATTCGAAATGTCGAAACAGAATTTAACTGAGATTCAAATATGGACGTGTGAAGATGTTTAATGTGTCCACACTTTGATAACTGCAATTCACAAAGCCTAGGCGTGTGTTTGGATTCCAATATTTTACGTCTGTTGGTGTTGGGAACACCTGTCACGCACGCCATAGGTTTTAGGTTCGATTCCCATCCATGACAAACGTCTGTGTTCATGAACATGTCTGTTTCTCCTGAGTCTGGGTATAATTATTTAGTACCTATATTGCATGAAGGAAATAGAATGATATTTATCATTGACATATTTTTTTAAAAGCTTTTGTTATTTTAGTAAGGTTAAAAACGGGGTGTTAAGTAGAAAACCAGAATAATCTAAGCATTTCTGGATAATTTATGAGTATGTCTGAACTCTGTCATATGGGGGTCAGCCACATAGTGTCGCCCACACGCATGATTCTGTCGTAATCCGATCTAATCTTCCGACAAATTCAATTTTTATGTCATATTGATAAAATATTTAGTACAATACACCTATTTTCAGTAAACGACTTCAAAAAAGGAGGAGGTTATATGTTCGACTGTATTTATTTTTATTTTTTTTATGTATGTTCTATTAAAACATAAATTTCTCTACTCTGAATTGAACTTTTGCATACTGAGCTAAGGTGTATTTTAGCTTAATTTTATAATTAGTAGATTGACAACATTGCGGTGGTTTGTTTCAAATGAATTATGAATATGACACACCATCAAACGTATTTGGCAGTAATTTGTTATTGTTACTGTTTCTGGTTTAATAATTCAACCGTTTTCAAGTTAATCCGTTTGATGTGCAATCATTCTTGGATGTCAAGCTTCTGGTTGAAATTCGATCATAATCTAAAATTTATGGGAAACAAAAACTGATTCCGCTACCCCCTTTAAGTCGAAAATCTATCGCCTCACTCACATCACTCCTTGAGTTGGTGTGTTCCAGCAGTTGCACTTGAGAGCCAGTTGCCTTTAAGGTATTGTAATAAGGTGTACAACACATTGGCAAATACGCTGATATTAACTTACCATCACCCTAGGCTTTGTGTGCTAACCACCTTTGGCCATATCATCACAATATGGTTAGATTGCCGTCAAACACAAGTTTAACCAGAAGTAAAAAAAATGTATATTAAAGATATAGGCTAACAAAATCATTAAATGTTACTTTTACATGAGAATTGTTTATTTTACACAATAAATACACATAGAAAATTTCAACGAGATTGATTAACTAAGTTATAAATTATTTCAAATATGCTCAATAGAGATTTAGCCTTCCTTGTTGCAATTTTTTTACATTTTTAATCTTTAATAATCAGAAAATAGTCAAAAATTCCCTCTACTCTTATCGATTTTTTGAAAGATCTCTCTAGCTTTAATTCGCATAGTTATAATATAAGGTGTGTAGCTATAAACTCTTTTAAAAAAATGATCGCTCACCTTATCAGTGACCTATGTCATTAGCAAGCGATAGATTTACAATCCCCATAATGCTTTCTGAAACTCACTTCCATAACTAATTTATCTTTGCACTTATTGCCACAATTGCCTCTTAATTTCCACCCTTATTACGTTACAGTTAAGGAGTATAGGGACGTTTTGATAAATGTGTAGTTATGTTGGCTCAAGTTGCCACCCAAGGCGCGCATCGCCACTATAAATGCGTACAATTTACAACGTTCTTAAGATGAAGTTGAAAAGTCGGTCTGGTTACTTGAACTTATAAAACTAATGGGGCATAAAATAATAATATGTGGGAATTATGTTTCATTAAATGCGGTTTACTATTCTCTCGGCTCTTAGTCGGTCTGATTTTAATAAGCGTAGCGATTTGCTGGCTACCACCCTCAAGTTGGTTATATGTCACCAAGCACCTGTCGGTGTGTTCCGACAGTTGCATTTGAGAGATTGCCTTCAATGCATTGCAAAAGTCGACGACAAATTAACAATCCCCATTTTTAAGGCTAGTGACTCAACTTTCGGTGATGGAATACATCGTGAGGAAACCATAGCACAAAGTGAATGCAACTGAGTTATAGTAGAGAGTGTCACAGGTTACTAGTTCAGTATATTTTTCAGTTACATAAACAACCGGTGCGTGAGAACCTAATAAAAGGAATTTTAAACAGCCGTTCCATAAAATAGGCCTCTGTAATGTACATTAATCATTTTATACCACCATACGGAAGGGTTTTTGATAACGACCCTCTGATTTACGGTTAGTTTACTAACCAGCGTGCTAATGGACAGTAAATTCAAATTGCGATCGCTACATGGTATGCAATACATTGTTGCTTCATACATTGTCTATAGAACTTATTATTGTAGCATTTTATATGATTTAAACTTTATAGATAATAGCTGTACCGCGCGGTTTCACCCGCGTTCCCGTGGGATCTTATCTTATCCCGGGATAAAATATAGCTTATGTTCATCAGGGATAGTGTAGCTTTCCAACGGTAAAAGAATTTTTGAAATCGGTCCAGTAGTTTCGGAGCCTATTCAATGCAAACAAACAAACAAATCTTTCCTCTTTATTATATTAGTATAGATGGAGAGGCGACAGATGTTTTAATTCACATCACTAGGGACCGGATTATATGCAACATAAAAAGCTTGTTATATGCATGCAAATATGCATGAAATATGCTTGAAATATGCATGAAATGAGCATGAAAATAAGTAAAATAGGTATGCAAAATATGCAAAAAAACACGTCATAAAATACATCAAAATTCCTTCAAATAGAGACATCTGATCCCAAATTCTGCATGTTTTTAGGTCGCCTATAGACATTAGCAATACCAGCGGGATTGTTAATGTGTTGTACACCGTATTACAATGCCTTTAAGGCAACTGGTTCTCAAGTGCAACGGAACACACCAACAGGTTTTTCAACAGGAGCTTGGCGACAGTTTTTCAACTTGAGGTTTCAACCACCGTGTGTGGTTTCCTCACGATGTTTTCCTTCCCTGAAAGCTCAAAGTCATTGTAGGATACAAACCCACGACCTTCGCCGCGGTATCCGACGTCACACTGAAATAAGATATATTTATAGAATTCGTTTTTATAGTCAATTTTTTTTCTACTAAAAAACTAAACCTAATAAAAAATACCTGTACTGTCCGAGAATAACGCAACTTTAAGTTTTTTAAATATAAAATAACATAAATAACATCCTTAAATACGTTTTTAATCAAGCCTTTGTTTAAATTCATAAAAAATATGAACAATACCGTAAAGTAGGAATTTGATAAACGCGCTCCGAAATTAATTCCAAAAACCGATACACAATAGTTCCATCCAACCGTTTTAAGTCATAAGCTACTAATTGAGGTAAGCTTTATAACAATTCGCGTAAAGTAATATGCAGCGTTATTTTAAAAAGTCATTACACATCAAAAACTGTCGTATAAGTGTTAATAAATTGATTGAGTTGTTTTCATCATTGACTAATATCGGGGTGCTTTAAGTTTAAATGTTGAAATGCACAACAATATCCTAAGGTCAGTGTGAACTAAACAAAAAGATCTTAATGTGATCATTCGTAAGTACTTACTAATTTATTTATTTATTTGTTATGTAGTAAAGATATATTGTTGTTGCAGATTTGTTAGAAGGACAGGCGTTTCATAATAACATAATCAAAAGTTTTCATAGCTATTTCAATTGATTTTTAAACAAATACATGACAAATACATGACCAAACACAGGCGTGTTCTAGCAGTTTTTTTTAAATTCTAGATAAGCTTGTGTTTGACCACAATCTCACCATGATAAGTGATGATGTGGCCGAAAGTGGTAAGCACACAAGGCCTAGATAGGCTCTGGCTCTCAAGTGCAGCTGTCGGAACACACCAATAGACTAGTCGACAGATTTTCAACTTGAGGGTAGTACCCAGCCAAGCGGGTACTACAAAGTACCCTACCACCGTGCTAAAAGCAGTTGTACTCGAGAGCTAGTTGCCATCTAAGTATTGTAAAAAGTCGGAAATATCATTCGCCTTACTCTTGGGCCACATTATCAGGATTTGATGAAGGTATTTGTAGCCACCTCCCTCCAATACTAAGTGTGAAAGAGATAATAATAATTGACAACTTCACCGAATCCCGATAATGTGGCCGTAGCATTAGTAACTCTTGTTAGTTCAGAGTAAGGATAGGGAGGCTCGCGCAGCCCTTCAAAACATAATACAGAACCGCCCGCGTTTCCGTCCTCGCCGGAGAGGCCCGTCGCGACCACTCAGACTCAGAATCAGTCTCGTCCCAAGCTACACCCAGTAATCCGACCATCCCCTAAAACTCCTCTATATCGCTTATGTGAAGTCCGACCCCACTTTTGTGCCCCCCGACGACGCCCTGAGCCGAGGTTCGCATCCCAACTGGGGCGCCCTCAGTGGTCAGTCGTCTAAAGTTTTGCATTCCGGTTGAGAGCCGTAAGCGCTCGCCGAACAGTCTGCGTAAGGGTGTCTATGGTCCCTCAGGCCTCCACCTTTTTGTCAATAAAAAAAAATGGCGACTACTCAGTCTTCTCGACGGTCTCCAAGCTACGTATCGTCTAGATCTAATACTCAAAAATATCTTCATTTCATTTTTATAGCTGTATCTAGTTAAATACCTAAAAAGTCTAACCAGTAAAACTAACATCCGCAAACAGCCCTGTCGCTTTACGATACATATAATTAAAAACGTTTTAAGTCACATTGCTCGTGAACTACACACAAATTGAATTAATATTTTATTGCGTCGGATCTCAGTATAACCCGACCGCACTGATGTCACCGCTGGGCCGCTGGGCAGTAAAACTAATTAGAGCTAACATGTCACAACGCGTCAGACGGTTTATAGCCCAATAGCGGCTAAATGTCGCCTGCACACTAATATTATGACAAAAGTATGTTTGTTGGAAAATGACGGAGATATTTCTCATTGTTTTGAATCTTTAATGGTTTCGCAGAAACTAACTACGAGTAAGACACGATAACTCTTATTTGAACTTAAGTGTCAAGTTCCATAAGGCCTATTATCGCAGATCAGAATGATGGAACCAATGAGAACTTTAGATCCATCATGTATCAGTGAAAAGCTATTCCGTTTCGGAAAAAATATTTTTATAGCTCTGTACAATTTCGTAGAAGCAGTGTTTTCGTAGCACGTAGCGGTGTAGGTACTACAGATATGTAGAGCTTTACAGAGTTTCGTAGCACTTTACCACAATTAAAAATAATTGGGTTTGTTTACAATTTTGTTAATAAATATTATATCATATCAAAAAAATTAAATAAATTAATGAGTCAATAATTAATTAATGGAATAGGGTTTATGCCTATGCTGTGGAAAATATCAAAAATTAACTAGTGTATAATACACCTTAAAATTTCTAAAACATCTAAAATATTATAAAATACATTTTTCTCAATTTTAATATTCAACTCTTCAATTTAGTCAATATTAAATCATTTTCAATTATGAACTCTGTATGTGGGATATAGTAGCGAAGTCCCAGAAGGAACTTTGCAAATTAACAAAGTTACATAGAACCACCTACAGAATCCTGTCACATAATGATATACATAATAATACCTTAATGTTTGATTGTGTATTACGAAAACACTTCACAACCCTAAGTACAAATTAAACAATTCCCATCCCTACACCTCGAAGACACTGAGCAATAACATCCTCCAACTACGTATATTTAGCTCTACAACCAACACTGCATGATTTCAAACTAAATTAAACCTTAACACGTCTATAAAAGTACTACCATTAGGGAAAAGTTAAGTTTGCACTTATGACTTTATAACACATTTGTATTTGCATCTAAAGCAACTAAATTTTGACTGTATTGTAATGAAGATACGGTTAAAGGAGCTGGTGATGTAACTTTGTGATAAGGTGCGGTCAATACGACCCGCTGCGCAAGCGCATGGTTTGATTTATCCGTACGAAGTTGCTTCGGTATTAATTCACCAGCAATTTGTCATTGCATGTGAGAAAGTGGTTTATTGTTAGGATTCAACAGGTAATAATAGTTGTAGATGTTGGAGGGTTTTATGTTTCGCGCCATCGAGCCTCGGCAAACACGGGCGACAGAAATAGTGAACATATCCAAAGATTAAGAGAGTAAAACATAAAAAAATGAAGCCGAAATCTTTGTAATTTATGGATAAGAATATTTGAATGTAGTGTATGCTTTGATGTTGAATGGTGGCTTGTGTAGGTATTCAGGGCTGGATTTAAGGGAGGGCAAACGGGGCAAACGCCCGGGGTCTCCACCAGAGAGGGGCCCATACATAAATTATACTTATTATGAAAAAATTATAGCAAATTATAAAAAAAATCCTAAACAACTAAATATCACATAATAAAAAAAGAGATTTATCTTTGCAATAAAAGATTTAAACACTGGCAAGAAAAATATAGATTGTCCTATTGTCAAAATAATTGTTGACCCTCCTTTGTTGCCCCAGGGCCTCCACACCTCTAAATTCGGCCCTGTATATTGTCATTATATATAATTGTTTAATTCACTTCATATAAGTTGTATTAATGACATAACTTCTATTTTTTCACATTATGTAATTAATAACAAATATTCATACGCCATTTTAATGGCAGTCTTAAGGACTTATAATTATTTTAACATCTCATTGTAATACCTAAGACTTGGTTGAATAAATTACGGGATTTGATTTGATTTGAAAAAAAAAAGGCACTGGCAAGATAACCAACTATTAAAAAGCAATATTATAAAACTGTGAAAGCGGAAAGCAAAAAAATCATCGCTTTTATCAACTTCTGCGCACAATACAGGCTAAATCGCTTCAGGGCCCATACTTTTTAATTGATCTGAAGTGGAGAAAGCGTCAGTTAAACAATATACGTGTCTCTAATCGTATGTTATTGTATTGTTCATTAAAAATGGACAATGTTCGTAGGCGAGTGATGGGAGAGTGCGCACGAGTGGCTGATTCAACGTAGAGCACTGTTTCACCGAGTCGAGTGGCGTTCGAGATCCGACCGAGTAATAAGTGCGATTCCCAGGCACCGTGACTAGACTGGACTGGACTGGACTATGGTGACTACGTTTTATTGATCTATACAGATATTTTTGTCACCAAAACGTATAATTTTTTTTAGATAAAAATCATATTTGATTTTAAAACATATGAAACATATCGTAGTTACTGTCAAATAATTTGCATATTTTTATTATATTATTGACCAGATCCTAGACACAACTCAAAAATAAATGGCCGCCATTATCGTATTTCTAAATACCAATCAACTTATATGGTAAAGTTAGTGACTAACTAATAATATATACGAACACGTAATTCAATTAGAAAACTGCGAAAAATACAAATAAGAAGAGAAAATAAAGAGAAATCTGAATGAAAAGAATTACAGCTTTCAGTAGCAATGAAAAAGTGCCTATAAAGTATAATAATACGTTACTTTAAATTTAGAGAGTTTTCTTAAGACCATATACAGTCGATTCCATCGACATTAAGTCGAATTATTTTATAGTTTAGTATTGGAAAACATAAAATAACGCAGAATATAAACATGCATGTTATAGATGTCACAGGACATTTTATTAAGAAAAAAAAGAAAGAAATAAAGAAAACATAATTTTATTTATTACCATAAACGTAAAAAGATATTAATTTAACTATTCACTAATTACAAAGTGCCCCAACTCAGCATTTTGCAGGTTTCAACCTGCGCTGGTCTTCCGCTGGAGCCAGCTGGTGACGTCACGGTGCGGGTACCACATAACATAAATAAACTTAAAACTATAAAAGTATTAAATTATAGTCACACCAGTAACACTCGAGTTATGAACGATTGTTGTTTTTGTCTCTAGTAGGTTATACGGTGTCGTATCGGCGCAGGCGCGGGCGCAGGCGCGGGCGCAGGCGCGGGCGCGGGCGCTGGCAATAATGCACACACTCGACACCGTGCTTAAGAACATTAAATACAATTGACATTAATAAGTCTAATTAGTTACTTCCTGGCCAAATTATATTACAATTGTAAATTATATAAGTTTGTACAGTGACGGAATGAAAAGGTTCCTCGATTTTCAAATTGATTAGTTCAACGTATCGCGAGCACATATTACCTTTTGGAACTATGTTAAAGAATAGACTCGAGTTTGAGAAAATAACGTTTAACTCTTCGTTAATAAAGCTCAAAATTATTCAGATCAAAGTTGTTTGACTATTAACTTGTCAACGAGATTATTATGTTTGATAAACTAAAACCTTCTTGTTGGTTCAACCTGCCATTATTATTTCAGTTAAAACTATTTTCAAGCGGTCAATGTCATCATTGCAAAATATCATAATTGATTCTTGCAGTACCTACTACTGCAAGCGATAAGCGACTCTAAGGTGACGAACCTTTTCATTCTGTGACTGTACATAAGCTGTCGCACAAACCGCAAAGCAAAGCAACACGTTCGACACAAAATATTGCTATGCGTTGTCCGTGTGTAATAGGCGATGATAGCTCAGTGGTAGTGACGTCGGATACCGCGGCGAAGGTCGTGGGTTCGAATCCTACAATGAGCCTGAGCTTTCGGTGAAGGAAAACATCGTGAGGAACCCATAGCACGGTGGTAGGTACTTTGTAGTAGCCGACTGGCTGGCTACCACCCTCAAGTTGAAAATCAGTCACCACCTATCGGTGTGTTCCGACAGCTGCACTTGAGAGCCGGGTCCCATCTAGGCTGTGTGCTTACCACCTTCGGCCACATCATCTCTTACCATGGTGATATTGTGGTCAAACACAAGCTTATCCAGAATAAAAAAAAATACAAAGTCGAAAATTAGGCCCTAGATTTAGGTAGATACTTCTTCAATCTCACTATATTAATTAGTGTTTCAAATTATTGTATTTATTTGTTTGCCATATTAAATGTATCCGCTGTCTAAAATCACTGTTATTTGTCTTTTGCAGCTTTTTAAAATATTCCAACGGTTTTTGATGTCGCGACTGCCGTTTTATTTCTTATTCTATAACCATCAAAAACTTTTTATAAAAAAATAAAAACGACTTCAAAGGCAAATGTTGCACTAAAAACCGAAAAATAAACTGAATAAAACATTAAATAAAATGGACAAAAAATATTTCAATAACTAAATAGACCAAAAACTTTAATTATGTAAACTACCTACGCACCTATTCAAATTATTATTCTATAAATACCTTTTGATCTGTTTGAAGTCGGTGCCAAGCCTAATAGGTTTAATAGGCTTCGTACGGTTTGAGGAGGTAGGACATAGCATAACATCTGCTCATAATTGGGGCCGTCTGATTGGGGAAGTACCTCCACCTTACAGAATATCGCAGCCAAATAACACTGCCAAGTGGTGTTGTGTTCCTGCGGTGAGTAAGGTTGCCAGAGCTCCTTAGAGGAGGCACTGTGCTGACGGCGGAGGGACCGGTGGTATTTATTATTATGGAGTCGCTATTGAGTAGTGCAGGCGCAGCATGTTGGCGTGCGGCTAGGGAGATCCGGTGAAACGGTTGACCGCTAGAGTGAGTTCCCGAACCCAGGGATTACTTAATCTCCTCCCTGGGAGGCTGAACTGCCATCTGGCGATGCTTGTGAAGGCATTTATTATTTCTCTCATTGTATTTTTGGGCTTGGCACCGACTTCAAACAGATCAAAAGGTATTTATAGAATAATAATTTGAATAGGTGCGTAGGTAGTTTACATAATTAAAGTTTTTGGTCTATTTAGTTATTGAAATATTTTTTGTCCATTTTATTTAATGTTTTATTCAGTTTATTTTTCGGTTTTTAGTGCAACATTTGCCTTTGAAGTCGTTTTTATTTTTTTATAAAAAGTTTTATTTTTCCATTTTTTATATTTCAATGTTTTCAAGAAATATTTAATTGTTTTCGAGCAAATTAAGCCTATTAATAATTTACATTATCTATACTAATATTAGAAAGCTGAAGAGTTTGTTTGTTTGTTTGAACGCACTAATCTCAGGAACTACATAAAATATATTAGTGTTGGATAGCCCATTTATCGAGAAAGCCTATAAGTTAAATAACATCACGCTATTAGATGAGGGAATACATGAATAGATAAACTTTTAAAGAAAATAAATAATATATATCCTAAATGATTAAGGCTTCTTTCTCAGCAGTTACTTGATATTGCGTTTCATTTCATATCTAGGACAACTCCTAACCGATAAAGATATTACCTTCTATCATCAGCTCATTTTAATATACAAAGAGACGACGATACGAGTCTAAACGTGACTATAATATTCAAAGAAATATCCCCTAACTCCTAACCTTTAAGGAGTTGTACCTTCCATCATCAGCTCTGCAACATAAGATGATCTACCAGATGGAAATAGCTTTGATAAGTACGTATATGAATGAAAAATACTGTAAATTCTTTTAAAATCTGAGGGTTGCTCTCATTTTCCCCTGGATCCCATCATCAGATCCTGACTTGGTGACAGTGGGACTACCGCCGAAGTATACTCTTTCAAATGAAAAAAGAATTTTGAAAATCGGTTGACATTTCTTATAAAATTTGAGGGTTGCCCTCGTTTTCCCCCAAGATCCCATCATCAGATCCTGACTTGGTGATAATGGGACCACCGCCGAAGTGTACTCTTTCAAACAAAAAAACAATTTTGAAAATCGGTTGACAATTGACGGAAAAATCGATGAACATACATAAAAAAAAAAAAAAAAATACATACAGTCGAACATATAACCTCCTCCTTTTTTGAAGTCGTTTAAAAACAATTGGAACTTCATCACAAATCTCCAATCTTAATTAATATGTACAAATTCTACTATCATTCTTTGTAATATAATTTTCTAAAGTAATGATAGTAAAACCAAGGTGCTCTTATCATTCTTTTAAAACAACTCGCCACGTTATAAGTACCAGAAATGTACCTTTATCTTATGAAAATGGTTAGTTAGCACTTTAATGAAGATAAAACTAGTGGAGTGATTACTTAATGGTTTTCAATTAACTATTAACAGTTGTAAGTGAGGCCCGGTGTTGGTGGTGGCGGTGGCGGTGCAATGTTCATACGTAAGCGACACATTAACTCTATTTCTGTGTAAGGTTATGTTATCTTGCGAATAAATTCGTGGATAATATTATCAAGTGAATGAGACTCGCGGAGTATGCTTTATATCGCACAGATAAGTTGGTACCTAAAGCTTTTTACATTCTTTATAAACCATCATAAAATTTAAGCATACAGAAAATTATAACGAAGCTGGGACTACATTAATATTTAAGTAGCTTTCCGCCCCGCGGTTTCACCCGCGATCCCGTTTCTCCATACAAACTTTGAACCCCGTTTCATCTCCTTAGAATGTGAATTTTAGAAAATGCATTCTTAGCTCGTACTAGGTATGACGTAGGCGTCCATAATAAGAGATTAATATTTATTTTAAAAAAATGTACAAAATATACAAACATAATTAATAAATAAAAATACACCTGTATTGGTAAAAATTATCAATTTATGCCCTTTGTGGTCGGGACTAAAACGTAGTGTTTATACTCTCTTTGGTCGGGACCATGGTTCCGTGGGGGTCTGAAGTTCGTCTTCACAAGTATTTTATATAAAAAAATACTCTGCCTCGGGTGACCGGCAGGCGGTGAGCTTTTTCCGCCAACGCATCAGCCTGGCCATTCAAAGAGCAAACGCTGCCAGCCTGCTGGGAACCTTACCGATCGGCAGCAGCGGCAGCCTGATTTTTATATATTTATGGGAGAAACACAATCCTTGTCCATATCGTTATTTGTGGTCGCGGGTGTAGTGGGCGTAATTAGGGTATTAATGCAAGCACAAAACACTGTTTTCACTGCCACATACGATTTAATTAAAGCTTTACAATACACCAATGAAATAATTACAAATTTAAAACGATAATCAATAAATTATAACCGAGCAGCGGGTTCGCGACACCGATCTTACTTTGTTACCAAGCAACTCAATAATGATCCACCTCGATCATCGATACTCGCTAATATGCGTGCACAACAACCGTCAAGATGGCGCCTCGACCCCGCTCGAGGCCTACCCTCTGCTCTAAACGAATAATAACATTTTATAATTTTAAATAAATCAATAAGATTTGATCACGATAGCAAAATGTAATAAATCAATTTTAATTAAATTAAGATTTAAGAAACTATTTGACTAACTTAACGATATCTCGCATGAAAACAACAATCAACTCGATTCCGATTACTTCCTCCGACATATTATAGTTTGTATATTTATTGTAAATAAATAAATATAAAGTTACACGACAAAAAAAAATAAAAAAAAAGTATATCTGTGTATAACTATCCGTCTGTTACCTTTTCACGTCTAAACCGCTGGACCTTATTTTATGAATTTTGGTATAGAGATAAGACTGTGAAGAAGGAAAGGCTACTTTTTATCCCTGGAAAAGATAAAATCCTTCGAAAACGTAGGGTCAGCTAGTTGTATTAACCGTTCGAACATCTTCGTCTAAAACGAATTCTTCAATAACGTTTATAATAAATAAAGTTATTGTGAAGCACTTCCCGAGACGTGTGGGAAAGACAAACAGACAACCACTCGGCGTTAATACGAGTGCGATATGAATCGTGATTCAAAGATATCTCCACGAGTAGAGTTGGTTGGCACTTGGCTAAATGGAGATGTACATTTTTGTTTTGACAGATTAACAAGTATCTACCACGTCAATAGATACTAACTTGTGGGCATGTGTTTGTATATAAAAAGCTTTTGATAAAGCATGAAAAATATCATTAAAAAAAACAACATAACCTCCTCCTTTTTTGAAGTCGGTTAAATAGTTACATATTTACTATTCCTGGGATTAATAAAGCTCAAGCTCATCGTTAGATTGGAACCCACGATCGCCGCGGTATCAGACGTCACTACCACTGAGCTATCATCTTCTTATCTCCGTAATATATCCGTTATATCCATAATAACCCACAGACACTTTATTACACACTATTTTGTTATTTACTCCAATAAATATGGACTTTCTCTGATTTTATTTTTAATATTTATTTTTATTCTGGATAAGCTTGTGTTTGACCACAATCTCACCATGGTAAGTGGTAATGTGGCCGAAGGTGGTAAGCACACAAATCCTAGATGGGAACTGGCTGTCAAGTGTCAGCTGTCGGAACACACCGATTGGTGCTTGGCGACAGATTTTCAACTTGAGGGTGGTAGCCAGCCAGTCGGGTACTACAAAGTACCCTACCACCGTGCTATGGTTTCCTCACGATGTTTTCCTTCACCGAAAGCTCAAGCTCATTGTAGGATTCGAACCCACGACCTTCGTCGCGGTAACCGACGTCACTTACCACTGAGCTATCATCGCCTTAAGTTGTAGTTTAACTTTTCAGCAATGTTATAAGGTAACAAAAAGAGCTTTCATTTAGTTTAGCACGAGTAGTCAAACATGTAGAATAGTGCGCTGCAGTTGGGGCTTCGTGTAGTAGTCAAACATGTAGAATAGTGCGCTGCAGTTGGGGCTTCGTGTAGTAGTCAAACATGTAGAATAGTGCGCTGCAGTTGGGGCTTCGTGTAGTAGTCAAACATGTAGAATAGTGCGCTGCAGTTGGGGCTTCGTGTAGTAGTCAAACATGTAGAATAGTGCGCTGCAGTTGGGGCTTCGTGTAGTAGTCAAACATGTAGAATAGTGCGCTGCAGTTGGGGCTTCGTGTAGTAGTCAAACATGTAGAATAGTGCGCTGCAGTTGGGGCTTCGTGTAGTAGTCAAACATGTAGAATAGTGCGCTGCAGTTGGGGCTTCGTGTAGTAGTCAAACATGTAGAATAGTGCGCTGCAGTTGGGGCTTCGTGGTGGTGAAAATAACAAGACATGTGTCGTGTCACACTTTTAATTAATTAAAACGAAAAACAATAGCAAACAGTTTCTTTCGTTTTTCAATCTTAATATTACAGAATTATAAATGTTAATGTTACCAACAAACATCAAAAGTGAGATGACGTACCTATGTTAGTGATAGATATTGGAGTGATGTAGTGTAGAGAGGAGAGAGACGCTCGCACGGACGTCAGTCAGACAGAGCCATGGGTCACGCGCCCACGCAACAACCGTGGACTTAGTGCGTAACCTGTTGAGACTACGGACACTTTACTATGTTAAAAAACTAGCTGTCTCCCGCGGTTTCATCCGCATTCCCCAGGGATCTTAACTTTTATCCGGGATAAAAGAATCTTATGTTTTATTAGTCTGTTGCGCAGTCGGGTCGTGAGTTGTCGTGCAGGAGCAGCGGTATGTTATTTGATCTACATATTATTTGCTTAAAAAAAAAAAATAAAAAAAAAGTATGCAATGAAACTCAAAATAACATGTTTTTTATAAATAAAAACAAATACTAATCTATCCTAGTTGTTTAGGCCCTAGAAGGCCCTGAAGGTCAAATTACAGAAGTTACCACCGGTTCGGAAGTCAGCCTTCAGGTGAGAAGAACTGGCAAAAAAGTCAACAAGTTAACATTTTTTTAAATTCAAATATTTAATAATTTTTTGATTAAACTAAAATTGATACTAAACTGATTACATTCTCATTCCATCACAGATATATCCACGAAGCGGCCACCGGTGTGTGACCTCGCAGACAGAAATACCTAAATAACAATAAATAAATCATCCGGTACCGTAACATTTTCGCGACCCATCCCATCTGCTCGGATGGAACTATTGGGTGCGGCATTACCACCGAATCGTATATTAAACATGCATGGGTTTTTAACGCTAATCTATGGCTATTTCGAGGCATCTTATTAAGCCTATGGCTCTGGTTTTCCGCCCACGTTTTTAATCACCTACCTACTTACTCGGGCGCAGTAGGGGAGAGGTGGCATGACATGGACACATCTTCTCAACCACTCTATTTACACCACTAGCTTTCCGAAACGTAACGTGATATTATAGCCCTTCCAATTTTTTTTCAATTCGAACCAGTAGTTTCTGAGATTAGCGCGTTCAAACAAACAAACTCTTCAGTGTATAAATTGTAAAAGCCTTCGATTTTCTTTAAATACCCGACATTTACTTAACTTCGAAACAAAAGGGAGGTTGTGTTTAGAGTAATTTATTCTATTGTTTTTTTAAAGTGTAACTAAGTAGGTAACTACTTAGAACATTGATTTAGGTATCCTAATATAAAAATAATCTCTGTCCCGGGTAACAGGCGGGCGGGGAGCTTTTTCCGCCAACGCATCAGCCTGGCCATCCAAAGAGGAAACGCTGCCAGCCTTCTGGGAACCTTGCCGATCGGCAGCAGCGGCAGCCTCGAAGAAGTTTTTTATATATTATAGTTGTACATTTGTTTGTATATTTTGTACATATGTTGTAAATAAATATCATAACAAGGTAACCTATAGAATGCCATGAAACAATAAGTGAAGTGAAGAAAGCTTCAAAAATAAATGACTTTAGGACCTTACTCGAACCTTTTTACAATAATTTTATTAACATTCAACAGATTGGATGAAAATCGCATAATTTGATCATCCACTATTGGAGCTGACTGTATCTTCAATGAATTGAAATTTCGTTTGTTTTACCAATTACCTACATTAAGCCAGAAGATCATAAGGTGGCTCACAACTTGAAAGTAGATAGTTATTTACAAATCCTTAAAAAATAACAGTCATGAAGTATTAAGTAGTAATTGGATTATTTATCTTTAATTAAACAAGTCAGTTTTTAATTATCATCAGTAAACACTTCTTCTTCTATCCGCCTACGCGAGATTATTATAAATCTGTCAGACAAGCTAAAATCAACACTGTTGCATTATAATAAGAAGTAGGAATAATCTTAAATACGTTTGTCGATGCCTAAGGCGTGGTGGCGAGTGGATTGTTAGCCCACCCAATGGCTTCATTGCTCACTAAGAATTATATTTGCTGAATAATTTTGTTTTTACAATATGCACTTAATGTTAGCTAAACCCATATTAGCATAATTTCGAAACATGACGCTCGAGTGCGTAGTTTCATATCAAGTTTTTGTTTGTTTGGTCACAGTAGCTAAGTCCCTAACACAATATTGACAAATAAAATATTTTCTGAAATTAAATTCAGGCAAACCGATAGTATATGTACCTACTAGTCAGTATTGAATACAGGGATGGATAGGGCTTTATAAATAAAAGGAGAGCACTTTTCAACGTTATAATATTGGAACGAAGTTCCTTATCGCGCGTTGTGAAAGGGGGCTAGACGGAAAAAATTCTTACGAAAAATTGTCACCGACACTTTTAGTGTCAGTGTCACTTTATTGTAAGCTGTGCGGCGTGCGCATGTTTCTCTGTCTGTCTCTCTCTCTCTCTCTCTTATAGAAAGCAAGCCAGATATTTTTTTCATTTCAATATATATATATATATATACTCTCTCGACTTATATAACTTCGTTCCATCCGGGTGTCCCTTGACACCTCTCAAGTTTTTTTCTTCTATATATTTGACAACTAACTAACAAAACTTATAATTTGAACAATCTATATTCTTTATTTTTAATCTTCTATTTAAAAAAATGAATCCCTATTTCCTTGGTCACGGCATCACGCTTGAACGGCTGGACCATTTTCGCTAATTCTTTTTTTTTTGTGTTCGTTATTAGTAAGGTTTTTATGAAAGAAAAAAGTATGAAAGTTGCTCGGAACATTAGAAAATTTAAGAAAACTTCCGAACCTTGATATAAACATGGCGTTTGACATAACTGCCAGTTAGACAGAATACGCGAAACAAACTGATGGTTCCAAGTTTCTTTTTATTTTCATTTCATGGCAGGACAACGTTTCCGGGCCCACTAGTCTTTTATAAATGGTAGGCAGTACGTGTTACTAACGTGTTGATAGCTCAGTGGTCGTGACGTCGGATACCGCGGCGAAGGTCGTAGGTTCGAATCCTACAATGAGGTTGAGCTTTCGGTGAAGGAAAACATCGTGAGGAAACCACAGCACGGTGGTAAGGTACTTTGTAGTACTCGACTGGCTGGCTACCACCCTCAAGTTGAAAATCTGTCACCAAGCACCTGTTGGCATTGTAATGAGGTGTACAACACATTGGCGATCCCCCTGGTATTGCTAATATCTATAGGCGACGGTAGTCACTTACCATCAGGTGACCCGCCTGCTTCGTTGTCACTTGTGACATAAAAAAAGGTACCTAAGTATTATACAATAGTTGGCATAGACATAATTAAATAAAGTCAATACAAAATAAGCGGTGATATCACCAAATGGGTTTCTTTCAGAAAACGTATGGGTAATAGGATTTTAAAACAATACCTACAAATTGGCAAGTGTAGTTCATAACATTGCATAGTACAATAATACCTACACTTAGGTACGTAAATAGATACATTAAATCATAAAAGGTATGTACATAAATAATAATTAAAATAATATAGGTAGGTACGTACTAAAGTAAAATATAATAATTTAAATAGTTATTTAACGTTCAAACATTAAAACCGAGTAGATAAATGTATATTTAAACAAAATTAGAATGTAACTGTAGTTATGACGTACGTAGGCTAGTAATAATGACGAACACCTACAGTTAGTAAAACAGGCCGTGATTTCAACAAACAGAAAATCGTTTTGTTTCCGTATAGGTACGAGAATTGCTTCCTCAATTAACACGAGAGTCTGCCTAATACTAGAACATAATTACAGACGTCCACTAAAGTTTATTTTAACGTCTTACCGAATAACACCTTCTAAGAAAGCTTTAGGTGGTCGCAAACATTAGCTTTGTTTGAGCGCCAATTTGGAACGGGCGAGCTCTTTCATTTAGACAACCATACCTTTACAATCAGCTTTAATATTATAGACCTTATACTATTGAGAATAAAGGATATAATGTGTGTTTAAAAGGAATGCATAACGCTCTTAAATTATAATTGCGAAATACCCCGCGGATGCACGGCTTGTGTACTCACAAACGTGTTAATTATAAGCATTTGGAATGCCCGTTTTAATGTGCACGTATATGGCGTGCAAATTCTTTTGCACTTAGCTTAGATATTCAGAGTTTATTTTGATCCAGTCCAAATTGAAAAGGTGCATGAGTCAATGCAAATAACTTTATAGCGACTATTGCTGCAATGTTTAATGTAGGCGTTTATTTTGATCATTTATAGCTATTTTCAGGCAAAATCAATTCAAACTAAGCCTAATCCGTTGAGGCAAATCTTTCCCTTCAATATTCAACTAGCTATTATAGGTATATTTTTGCATTTAACAAGAAATTAAAAAGTAAATAAATTGAAAACTTGGTTTTCTGCGAACTTTTATGATGGAGATGGATTACGTTTGAATTTTACTGACATCGTCAAGATTCGCCGCCTCAACGAACAATTTTAATCCAAATTCAAACAGCAGAGGTCCGAGAGTTATAAAATTGTTAAACAATTGAATTAAAAAAATGGTCCAAAAATATTTTTAAAAATGTAACCTTGCTGAGTTTCTTGCCGGTTCTTCTCAGTTGAAGGCTGACTTCCGAACCGGTGGTATCTTCTGTAATTCGACCTTCATAAGTGCCCTCCAGTGCCCTCCTGGAGCCTAAACTGAATAAATGGTTTGACTTTGTATTTTTTATCGTTTTTCAGTATGGAAAGGAAATAGGAATTTATTTCCATTTTACGAAAATGCGTGAGTAGGTAATGTTTCCGATACTAGTAGTATGGGACACCCTCTCTTTCCAAGTAGGATCACCTTAAATGAAAGAAAGAGAAGTTGTCCCAATGTCTCGGCCCAATGTAGTTGTTATCTTACTCTATTTCGCAATTGATTGGTATTTGATTCAAGTAGGTATGGAGAGCGTCCTATCCAGGTAGTATACATAATTCTTGGCGACCATACAATTTTTTTTTGTTTTTTGAGGTGTAGCAAAAGACACCGAGTATTCAGCCTAGCCCATGTGTGAGCTTTAAAAATGAGGCTCAAGTCAGGGATCTCTAGAATTTTTCCGGCACCACCCATGATATAAATATTCCACTTCCACAAATTTATTTTTTGGTACCTACCATTGAAAAATAAAATTGAGTAGGTTATTAAAAAAAGAATACTTAAGAAACTTAATCATTTATTTGTATCTTAATCATTTAATTATCGCTTTCTATAACATTACATTAGTCTTATCGCTCGGTAGTATGTACTCAGCTTCCATGGCTATTCTATATGAGGAAAAAAAATAGTTTCACCTTTACAATGCAATTCAGATCAAATTACAGTAGTCATTCACATTACAATATTTACTTCGATACTTTTTTTTAAACAAATAAATAAATGTTTATTTTCATAACACCTCATAAATTGGCCATGGCAGATCTACCGAGTTTCATCCGGCCCTCATTTCGGTTTGGTCTCCTGATCGGTGACATATCTGATGTATATAGTGTCTTCTGGCTTTGGGTCTTCGATTTGGGTCTCATCGTGTTGGGAACAAGCGATTGCGAGCGCTGATCCGTCATGGGAGAAGCTTAGGGATGAAACTGCTGTGTTGTACCTGAGAAATGTATGAGTCAGGATAAAGGTTATGCTGCAACATATCAGAGTAATTAAAGGCCTTTAGATATTTTTTTTTATCAGGATAAGCTTCTGTTTGTAATAGTAAGTGATGATGTGGCCGTAGCTGGTAAGCACACAAAGCTTAGAAGGAAACTAGCTCTCAAGGTTTTCAACATGAGGGTGGTAGCCAGCCAGCCAGGTACTATAGTTTCCTCACGATGTTTTCCTTCACCGAAATCTCAAGGTCATTTCAGGATTCGAACCCACGACCTTCGGCGCGGTATCCGACGTTACGACCAATGAGCTATCATTGCCTTAAATACAATCTAACAAACACTTTCGCATTTATAATATCAGTAGGTTTAAAGCTTGTATAACAACTAGTCTTATCCAGTTATATTTATTATATTACTAGTGGGCCCAGCAGACGTTGTCCTGCCCTGAAATTAAAACAAAACATACAACCCGATTCCAGCGACACCTACCGTGTCCAATTTGTGAATCTAAACCATCTGGCATCTGGCAGCCTGATCTCGAGACATGCCAAAAAGTCGTTCTATACAAAATGTATGACAATAATAATTGTCTTCATTATTCTTTTTTTTGTGCATTTTTCTTATTTTTTAATAGTTATTCTGCTATTACGGGCGGAGACGAAACTAACAAATCAAAAACCATGAAAATCGGTCCAGCCGTTCTCGAGTTATAAATAGTGTAACTAACACGACTTTTTTTTATATATATAGATATTAATAATGTACATGTCGTTGTGTTACCTGTGAAACTGACAGAGTCGTTTCTTATTGAAGCCGTCCCAAATGTTGACATACCCGTCGGAGCCGCCAGTCGCGAACGTGTTGTACACTGAGTGAAAACTTATTGCATTCACTGGATAGATCTTTTCTAATCCTGAAAGAGAACATCAAGCCTGTTTATGAAGCCATCGGAATAAATTGCTATACACAATTAAAGACTTCTTTTCAACACTTCTAAAAGTTTATTTATATTATTGTTATTTTTCTTAATAATATACCTGATAATTCTGGGACATTTTCAAACACTGTTAAGGGATCAGCCAAGGATACCAAACTATAATAAGCTGGTTATGTACATGGTTTTTTTGGAACAAAGTTCCTTATGTGGCGTTGCGGGAAGGTGCCCTAACCGGAAAAAAACGTCCGTAGCGTTAAGTAAGATTTGTGTGACGTATTTGGAGTGCATCGAAGATGCACGAAGATGCACGAAAATGCACAATCGAACCCACGACTCGATTCGATTCCTTTTGTTTGCATGCACACATAAGAGGTCGTGGGTTCGATTCCCATCCAGGACAAACATGTGCGTATGAAGATGTATGTTTGTCCCGTGACTGGGTGTAGGTAATTAATTATCTATTTGAAAAATAATTATCTATTTAAATGTATTTGATAAAAAAAAAAACTTCGTTCCTATCGGGTGTCCCAGGACACCCAACGAATTTTTTACTTCAGGATAAGATTATGTTTGATTTTAATAATATATTTAAATTTAAGTTTTAATAATATCCTTAGTAGGAATTATTTACATATGGCTGGGATACTATGGAAATCAGTTAACTGATATACTACATATCCCATTTAATATAATATTTATATAAATAGTCACTAGTGGGAATCAGAAATACAACCTCAAAGACATCTGACCTCCACACCAACCAGCCTAAGCATTATTAACGTTAAGAAGTATAAATATGAGAGAATATCTTACCACCATCCTTAATCCGATGACATTTAAAAGCATACTTCTTCTTCTGAACTTCAGGGTTACTATCCAAATATTCAACGGCCACTCTACCCTCAATAGAACTAAGTACGTATCCCTGTTTGTTTGGGAACACTCTAATGCAGCGGGTTTGGTACTTGAGGGAGGATTCACGTCTCTGGTTCACATGACCCATGTTTCTGACGTCCCATACGAAGATCTTGCGACCAGATGTGCCTACAACGAATTTTTCACCTACTATGCTCATTGTGTATACCTGTAGTAGAAGTTGTACAATTATTATGTGACTTAAATCACTTCAAAAAAGTTACATAGCAAAGCGCTTTCAAGGGATATAAGCTACTTTATCCTGGTAACACTCTAGTGAAGCTAGGTTAATAATAAATTAAAAGAATAAGTACTCAAAAATTGCCATAGTCAGTAGTAGTCAATACTATTATAATGAGTTAATAAGATTTTCATACCCTCTCATTTCCTTGATTATAAGTACCAACACAATTAGGTACTCGACTGTCCCACATCTTCACTGTGCCATCCCAACTGCCGGTTAGCACAGCATTCACTTCAGCTGCAAACTCCACACAACGGATAGCACGTTTATGCTCTCCCAGTACAGTTTCAGTGGTGGCGTTCAGGTCATACATCTTAACAGTTTGGTCGAGCCCACCGCTGTACGAGTGGACTGCATCCTGGAAACATAGTGTTATTTTATAAGAAGTTTGAAGTTTGAACTGGATAAAAGAAATTGAACTATTCTGGATGGAATTTTATCGTCATATTACCAAACCAAACTTTCGCTGTGCATAAATAACCCAAAAATTTGCTACAAAACAGTATAACTACTTACCCGAAAACAAACGTCGAGTACCGGCAATTCATGAGTGTACTTGTGCCGTTCAATGTTCGCGGTCACATCGTATAATCTCACGGAACAGTCCCATGAGGACACCAGGAGGAACTGATTGGATTTTGGAGCGAATTTCACACTAGATATGGCATCTTCAGGTAGACTTTTTAATTTGAACTCTGTGCGGGACTCCGCGACCCGCGTAACTGTCATTGTGGAAGCAATTTTGTCAGTTTACTTAGAAATAGAACAGAAATTAAAAATACTTTAGTGGATGTTGAAATTCGCTAATTTTGTCATAAATAAAATAAAAACGCGTAGCGAATGATAGCAAGCAAAATTCGCTCACACACTCACTCCACAGATTATATACAATATTATTAATCTTTGCACAGATTACTGATACTCACTCACACCAAAGATTAATATTGTATATGTTGACCTCGGAACAATAACTTATTGTTCCGAGATGTTGACCCTTATTAACTTACCCTTAATGAAAGAAAGAGAGATTGTCCCAACGTAGTTGTTATCTTTCCCTTTTTCGCAATTGATAGGTATTTGCTTCAAGTAGGTATTAAGAGTTACCTATCCATTTAGTATACATAATTCTTGGGTTTGGATCAAGTTTGGATGGTCCGAGTACTTAATGGTGTCAGTAACTCAGTAGTTCAGTACGGTTATGTACGGACCTATTGGACCTAAACTAAACTTATAATAATTTGGATTTGCCACGAATCGCGAACCACCAAGACCAAAGACTTAGGCAGAGCTAAAAAACGTGTTCGTCGCTATCCCACTATGATTATGTTTAACCATGATTGTGAAAATCATAAAAGCATCGTTTATCTGATGACATTTCATATAAACAAAAACGGAACTGAAGTGAATAAAAATCAAAGAGGATAAAAACCTCGGAACAATAACTAACATGGAAGCCGGGCTAAAATAAGAAATGAAATGCATATACTTTACCTTTTTTACTTTCGACGTTAATAATGCGTGGGAAAGAGACATATAATACCGTTCTGTTTCGTTATTATGCAGGTTGTCACAAGCTATTTTTTGGCTAGTGATGGGCTTATCATCGACATTGTCGTGTCGATATAAGTCATCAAAGCAAACAAGTAAATATAGTTAGTACTGGCTGTGCCCGCGATTTCGTCCGCGTGGAATAGTGACTTTGGGCATATCTTTTGGTTTATTTTGGATTAACAAATGTTCGACGTGATTCTTTAAATTGACATAACTTTTTTATTTAAGAACCGATTGACATGAAACAAACACAATGTTAAGTGAAGCTTACCACAATATATTAGTGAAAACCACATCCGAATACGCCGTTTCTGAGATTAGCTTGCACAAACCGACAAAATTCTAACAATCATTGTTTTGGGTGCTATTGCCTTGATAAAGGACCCAATAATATTTTTTCTCATATATCTTCCATGTACAGATAGCGATCCGTTACATTTTTATTATGTGTACCTATAGACATAATAGTTTTCTATTATATATTTTTTAATTAATATAGTTTATCCTTTTCTTAACATTCCCATGTTATTATAATTTATTATCAGTATAGGCGCTGGCTGTCGACGGATAATCTGCCAAGTGTGGCTGTGGTTTACTAACGGATTTACCACGATGGAACTAATATTATAATTATAAAATATTATAAATGCGAAAGTGTCTGTCTGTCTGTCTGTTTGTTACCTCTTCACGCTTAAACAGCCGAACCGATTTAGATGAAATTCGGATAGGGATTGTTGGAGTCCTGGGAAAAAACATAGGGTAGTTTTTATCCTAGAAATCACCCTTTAAGGGGGTGAAAAGGGAGTGGAAGTTTGTATGACAAAAACCTATTGATGCACTGACTCCATTTCATTTTCATTTCACCATCATTAGGAAATCTGCAACAGTATTGAAATGATTATCGATAACCATTTTTACATCACTAGTAACCTATACTTGCGACAATTTTATTTTTCAGAAAAATCATAAATTAAAGCAAATACGTGAATTCTTTTGAGTAGATAGGCATAAAGTACTATTTTTATTTATCGTCTATCACTTTTTTTATTTCCAATATTGAAAAATATATCTCTAAACTCACCGATGAAATGTTAACGTTTCGTTCTCATTTTCTTTTCTCGAACTATGGGCTTTACACCCTTCAACAACACAAGACATCTTGTCCAGGGCACTGTACACCTCTTGTATATCCTTTCTGGCCACGTTCTCAGACAGAAATTAATAATTAACTCGCTTTTTTCACTTAGTAAATTCGTCAAACTCCCGACTCGTATCAACAAAATATAAAACTACAAAATAAAGTTGATAGCCAACGTAAGTATTTTGACGTCTTGGATAGAACTTTTGTATTTGTTAGCATTATAAGAGGGCCAAAGAGGACCATTTGACATTTTGCTTGTGACACGTTCAAAAATAATAAAAACAAACAGCCATGTTTTGTTTCATTCCCACATTACGATATGCTAATTGACATAAATGAATAAACTGTATAGTACTCGGTTTTTATTTTAGCCCGGCTTCCATGCTAGCTATTGTTCCGAGATAAAAACACTACGTTTTAGTGAAAATCGCAGTTAAGATTCTGTGGTTCACTAAAATTCTTTCTAAAAAAATATACTAAATGATAATTATAATACGATAATACTCAGTAGATAATATAATAGTTCAAAATATATCGTTCTAAATTGATCAATGATAGCTCAGGCTCTTATGTTTTATAAACAACAAAACTGAACGCGACTGTAGAAAATGACATGTTTGTGATACGTAGTATCTCTCTCTATAAGTCTGTGGAGGTGTGAATCGTAGCAAGAAATCCTTGTCTTACTGAAAATTACTGAAAATGATTTCACGTAAATCTATAGTTCCATGAAAGTTTGTAATGTTACATATGTGTTATTATTTAATGAATTAATATACCCACGAATACAATAGAACCGTGCCTCATAATTATACATAAATGCCTATTTAACCACCGCGTAACTAAGTCGATTCCGATAGGAACGGATGGAGTGTTATATCTTATAAAATAACGATGCAAACCAACCTGAAAACGAAAGAAATGTTTATAGTCAGAGCATTGGAGAAGATATTGGCCGATAAGGATATCAAAAGGTCCTATCATAGCCAACTGAAGAAGTCTTGCGAAGTCGCCCTAGGTAAGCCTGACATTTGGTAGCAGTAATATAATAATATAATTATACCATATAAGACTTCACGCATACAAATTTAGTATTGTGTGCTAATAGAGTTTAAAATTGGTTAATGTTTTCTAGATATAAACTATCAAATTATGTAGCAGTGAATGTTTTGTCCTTGATGATGAAAACACTTACCTTATCAAGGCAATATAATAATTTATTATGTTTGCTCATACATTCGATCTAGTCACACAGGCTTGAATGCATGTAGGTATTTGGAAGCAGGTATTCAAAACATGTTTGTAAGTATATTCTTAAGTAAACAGTCTGCATTTTTTTTATGTTAATTCAAATAGTAGGTACTTTTATAACAAAATTTTATCTACTTTCTATTAAATACTTACCTCATTGGGTAATTGATATACCAATTAGGGTGTATTTACTGTATTTATATTACTATTATTAGGTAATTTCACTGTTTTTTACAATTTTTAGGGTCCTTTTACATTTATGGAAAAAAAAAGTTGATGAAATATGCTTTATAGATAAATCACATATTATGTATCTATTACTAGCATAACCCCCCTGATTTCACCTGAATCTAATATTTTCCTGAAATTATAAAACTTCTCCACCTGCAATTTTTTACGGGCTGGTTGGTTAACACACCACCTATTATGCCACAGGTTGTGGGTTCGAATCCAATCTAGGACAGACATTTTTGTCCATGAACATGTCTATTTGTCCTGAGTCTGAGTCTTTACAAAAAAAAGTTGCAAGTATATCAGCCATCTGGTTTACATACTATAGTACAAGCTCTGCTTAGTTTGGTAGCATGTCCCAGGATATTTATTTAATTTTCCAGTTCCTATGAAAGCCGAGTTTTATTGGAAGCATGTCCCAGGATATTTATTTAATTTTCCAGTTCCTATGAAAGCCGAGTTCTAATGGACATTAATAGACATACACTTTTGGAAATTATTTGTAAATAGATTTAGTATTATTGAGATCTGAAGAGTCAGTCGGCTTTGAGAAAATCCGATCCAGATTAGTGAATATGTTAATAACTTCTCACTCAGGCAAAAAAAATTGAATGTTATTTGGTAAAAACAATGTAAGCGTGGTATAAAAGTTGTACTTTTTCAATTAACTTATTGTGTACCTTGATATGAAGTTTTAATTATTAAAGTACTTAATTTTGTAACAATTTGTCCTTGATATAAAATAATAATTTTCATAATCCCCATGGAACTTTTGAGTAGAGTTTTATTCAACTTATATACTTAAATATTAACTTAATTTGTAAACTCTGAATATAATTTTGGTCAAAATGAAATGAGAGTGAAATATATGTTACTAGTGGACCCGGCAGACGTTGTCCTGCCCCGAAATTAAAACAAAATTTAGAACCCGATTCCAGCGCCATCTACCGGGTCCAATTTTGTTTTCAAATCATCGAGGAACCCATTGAAATACACACAAAATTTCATCCAAATCGGTCCTGTTAACATACTCCTCCGAAACGGCTTGACCGATTACTCAAATTACTAAAATGGCTATTAAAAAATAAGGGTTGATCGTAGAAGGGTGAAAATTGGGGATTGTATGTATTTTTGTATGTTGTATCATAAAAAAAAAAGAAATTAGAAATTTTGTCTCAAAAAAAAAAAAAAAATTTAGGGGTGGACTACCCCTAACATTTAGGGGGATGAAAAATAGATGTTGGCCGATTCTCAGACCTACTGAATGTAAATATAAAGTTTCATCAAAATCGGTTAAGCCGTTTCGGAGGAGTATGGCAACTAAAACTGTGACACGAGAATTTTATACATTAGATTTTCTCGTGTCACAGTTTTAGTTACCAAACTGGCTTGATGAATCCGAAATGGCTTGATCAATTCTTATGTTTTTTTCGTGTATATTCGGGAGGTCTGAGAATAGGTTGTAAAGTATATTTCATACCGCTAGATCCTACGGGAACGCGGATCTCACAGGAACGCAGGTGAAACCGCGGGGGACAGCTCGTGTTATTATAATAATGACATATATTTCACCACACAGATAACTAATTAAAGTTTAGCATAATTTTAGTCAATTTGGTTCATAACAGTTAACATATTCATACATTTTATATGATAGCCTCTGGTTAAATAACATACTTATTGCTGATTACTGCCCTTACTAAATTGTTTCCATGGTTACCATTTCAACTACAAATTATTCGCTTTTAGAACCTAACTGTGGAGTTCACTGAAATGTTGAAAATCAAGTACCTAAATTCCATAAATTTAGATAATCTTAGTTCACTACTATTAATTACCCAAGCATTAAATATTGATACATATCAAACCTGTTAATCTACTTAATAAATAATTTTTTGATATCTATCTTTGAAAAGATTATAATCTGTTCACTATGATAACAGTCACATTTCATGAAGGTTTTTATTAGTTCAGAGCATTTCATAATGTAACTTGTATCTTGTTTATAATGTTTTGTGGAAACACACAGTCAGAAAAAGGTAAGTTTTATGCAATTAATTAACTGCTGCCCCATGTCACATGGATTTCAGTCGAAAGCATTTTTGCAACTCACAGTTGTTGTTGAAACTTGTGAGTAGTATGACAATTGTCTTCTAGTCATTGTAAAAAAGGTAGGCAACATAATCCATCTGGTTTTCCAATGTCCATAAGCAATGGTTGTCACTGAACAGCAGATGAACCACCTCTGAATAGTCAGAGTAAAAATATGTTTAACTATTTGTTAAGCTAAAAGAAAGGCCAATGTTAGGTTGGTAGATGGGTTAAATGTGTTTTCTCTTCATGAAAAAGTTTTGCCACCAATTGGCTGATGTGTGAGCATCCTGACACATACTCATTTCTTTTTACCAATAATTAATAAGGAAAATCTTTATACAAAGTTGCATAGACATGTTTCATATAAATTTATGTTTGACAAGCTAATGCTTGGTTGTAGCAATGGTACTAAATGACCTTGTGGTGCATGTAAATCTTAGTAAAAAATATTTAAAAAAGTAAATGGTATTGATCATCTTCTGTGAACTGTAACTAAATACAGGCAAATTGAAATGTTTTTTTTTGATTCTGTTTCAATTTTTCAATAGAATTCGTTTTATGCTGAAGCTTATAATAATTTACCTCACATATTTCTATGACTAATGCTGAATGAAGTCTGCAGTATTAGATGTATGCTAGATACTTTTATGCATATAATTTGTAAGTGTGGCTAGCCAGTACTCAAATCTAATCTATGATAATCAATCACTTAACATGCAATAGTTCACTAACATTCAACATAACCATTTAAGCATGAAGGGATCAAAAACTGCAATGACTATTGTGTTATTTCTGTCTAATGTTACCTTGAACCAGTTTGATAATAATCCCCAGATGGCAATGAAACATTGTAAGGAATCCATTGCATGGTGATAGAGTATTTTGTAGTACTCAACTACCTGGCTACCACCCTAGGGTAGAAAATCGGTTTCTAAGTACTTGTGTGATCAGGTAATTGCACTTGAGAGCCAGAAGCATTCTAAGAATTTTAAAAGGTCAGCACCACATTGACAGTTGCCCTGGCTTTGCCATAAAAGTTCACAGGCGACGACAGATGCTTATCATGTGACACACATGCCTGTTTGTCTTCTGTCATTCAAAATAAACAATTTTATTACTTGATGAAATTTCTTATTTTTTCAGAGGAAATTAAAATTGAACTGAAAAATGGAGGTCAACAGGAAACATCAGAAAGCCCAACATCAGGCACCCTTCCACTCCCAAAAAATGATGCTTCAAACATCATTACAGCTGAAAAATACTTCCTACCATTTGAGCTGGCATGCCAAAGCAAGGCGGCCAGGATTGTCGTCACGGCCCTTGACTGTCTTCAGAAACTGATTGCATATGGACATCTGACTGGAAATATTCCTGATTCAACCACACCAAGAAAACTTCTGATCGACAGAATAGTCGAAACCATCTGCAGTTGTTTCACAGGTCCACAGACTGATGAAGGAGTCCAACTTCAAATTATCAAAGCACTCTTAACTGTCATAACAAGTCAGCATGTCGAAGTCCACGAAGGAACAGTTCTTCTCGCTGTTCGAACTTGTTACAACATCTACTTGGCAAGCAAAAACCTCATAAATCAAACTACAGCACGAGCTACTCTAACCCAGATGCTTAATGTTATTTTTACTAAGATGGAAAATCAAGCCATGGAATTGGAAGCAAGTGGTACACCAGAGATTCATAAAATGCCTAATGGTAATCTAGTGACTGATGATGTTCAGAACAATCAAGTGAAAGATGAAGATAAAGACTCTACATCAGCACATAATGAACAAATAGATGAAATTTTAGAGGCCAAAATGATTGCGAAGCAGATAGTTGACTCTGTCATAGATAATGCTATCAATATTGCTTTGAAAAAAAATGGTGAAGAACTGCAAAATGGCCCTGATAACAATGAAATTCCATCAGATTCGCAAGACAGTGGAAGCGTTTCTCATGAAAACAATCAAATGTCTATCGTAACTGAGTCAACAATGACGAGAATACCGTCTCAAGAAAGTGTAGATGTTGCATCAGAGAATGATAACTCAGTGACTGCAAAGTTCACTCATGTACTTCAAAAAGACGCATTCCTAGTCTTCAGAGCACTTTGTAAGCTATCAATGAAGCCTCTTCCTGAAGGCACTCCTGATCCGAAATCTCATGAACTGAGATCCAAAATTTTGTCCCTACATTTACTCCTTTCTATCTTACAAAATGCAGGACCTGTTTTTAGAAATAATGAGATGTTCATCACTGCAATCAAACAATATCTTTGTGTTGCACTCTCTAAAAATGGTGTGAGTTCTGTCCCAGAAGTATTTGAACTTTCACTAGCTATTTTCTTGGCTCTTCTGCAAAACTTCAAGGTACATCTCAAGAAACAAATTGAGGTATTCTTCAAAGAGATCTTTATGAACATCTTGGAGACATCAAGTTCATCTTTTGAACACAAGTGGATGGTCATCCAAGCCTTGACTAGAATCTGTGGCGATGCCCAAAGTGTTGTTGACATTTATGTCAACTATGACTGTGATTTGTCAGCTGCAAATCTGTTTCAGAGATTGGTAAATGACGTTTCAAAAATTGCTCAAGGAAGGCAAGCTTTAGAACTGGGTGCTACGCCAAATCAAGAAAAGTCTATGCGTATTAGAGGTTTGGAATGTCTGGTTTCCATTTTGAAATGTATGGTTGAATGGAGTAAAGAACTTTATATCAACCCTAACTTACAAACTACACTAGGTGAACGAACCGCTAAAGAAGATACAGATCATCACAGTATTAAGTCCCATGGGGGATCAAGCCTTAGTCTAGTTTCCACTGGGTCCAGCAACATAGGCAACAGAGAGACCTTAGATTCACCAGAACAATTCGAAGTTCTGAAACAACAAAAAGAAGTTTGGGAAACTGGCATCGATCTTTTCAATAGAAAACCTAAAAAAGGTGTTGCTTTCTTACAAGAACAAACTTTATTGGGATCATCCACAAAGGAAATCGCCGAGTGGTTACTTACAGATGAAAGGTTGGACAAAACATTTATTGGAGAATATTTAGGTGAAAATGATGATCATTCCAAAGAAGTAATGTACTCATATGTAGATTCAATGAAATTTTCTAATATGGATATTGTAGCGGCTCTCCGCTATTTCTTAGAAGGATTCAGACTGCCCGGCGAAGCTCAGAAAATTGACAGGTTAATGGAAAAATTTGCATCACGGTATTGTGAATGTAACCCGACCAACACACTATTTACTAGCGCGGACACTGTGTACGTATTAGCATTTTCCATAATAATGCTTACAACAGATTTGCATTCACCTCAAGTCAAGAATAAGATGACAAAAGAACAATACATAAAACTGAACAGCGGTATAAGTGACAATAACGACTTGCCGCGTGAATATTTATCGCAAATTTATGACGAGATCGCTGGACACGAAATTAAAATGAAGAATACTTCGAAGCCCGGTAAACATATGATCGCTAATGAAAAGAAACGTAAGCTTGTGTGGAACATGGAGATGGAGCAAATATCGACAGCTGCAAAGAATTTGATGGAATCAGTGTCTCATGTGCAGACTCCATTCACTACGGCGAAACACGTAGAACATGTACGGCCAATGTTCAAAATGGCGTGGACACCTTTTCTCGCGGCTTTCTCAGTCGGTTTACAAGATTGTGACGATCCCGAAATAGCTTCATTGTGTTTAGATGGCATCCGATGTGCCATCCGGATCGCGTGTATCTTCCATATGTCACTAGAGAGAGATGCTTATGTACAAGCTCTTGCGCGATTCACTCTACTAACAGCTAACTCGCCCATAACAGAAATGAAAGCTAAGAATATAGATACTATCAAAACATTGATAACCGTTGCACATACAGATGGAAACTACTTGGGATCGAGCTGGTTAGACGTTGTGAAATGCATTTCGCAGTTAGAGTTAGCTCAGCTAATAGGAACTGGCGTACGGCCACAGTTCTTATCTCATACAGGAATTAAGCCTCAACCTGATGCCCTGAAATTCAGTTTAATGACATTAGACCCTAGTGTGAAAGAGCATATAGGAGAAACGAGCTCGCAAAGCGTTGTTGTGGCAGTAGATCGAATATTTACGGGTTCCACGAGATTGGACGGTGATGCCATTGTAGATTTCGTCAAAGCTTTATGTCAAGTGTCTCTGGATGAACTTAGCCATCCGACGAACCCTCGAATGTTCTCTCTTCAGAAAATCGTCGAAATATCATATTACAATATGGGCCGCATTAGGCTGCAGTGGTCTCGAATATGGCAAGTACTTGGCGACCACTTTAATAAAGTGGGTTGCAATAACAATGAAGATATATCATTCTTCGCAGTTGACTCTTTGCGTCAACTTTCTATGAAATTCATAGAAAAGGGCGAGTTTGCGAATTTCAAGTTCCAAAAAGATTTCTTGAGACCGTTCGAACATATCATGAAGAAAAACAATTCTCCGACAATAAGAGACATGGTGGTTAGGTGTATCGCTCAGATGGTCAATTCGCAAGCACCAAATATTAGGTCAGGTTGGAAAAATATATTCTCGGTGTTCCACTTGGCAGCTGGTGATCAAGATGAGGCGATTGTTGATTTAGCATTCCAGACTACAGGCAAAATTATAACTGAATTATATGATAGACAGTTTTCAGCGATGATTGATTCATTCCAAGATGCAGTTAAATGTTTATCAGAATTCGCGTGTAATGCAAAATTTCCCGATACTTCTATGGAAGCTATTCGGCTCGTGCGGTCCTGTGCGACAGCGGTTGGTGCATCTCCGCAGCTATTTGCTGAACACGCAGGTCTCGAGGGAGAACAAGGAGCCCCCGAAGTAGATAGAGTGTGGCTCAGGGGATGGTTCCCTCTACTCTTCTCACTGTCATGCGTCGTTAGCCGATGCAAGTTAGACGTACGCACCAGAGGTCTAACAGTCCTATTCGAAATTATAAAAACACACGGTGAATCATTCCGTCCGCATTGGTGGAGAGATTTATTCAATATTCTATTCAGGATTTTCGACAATATGAAATTGCCTGAACACCAACTAGAGAAGAACGAGTGGATGACTACAACATGCAACCACGCGTTGTATGCTATCGTAGATGTTTTCACGCAGTACTTTGACATTCTTGGCTCTCTTCTGCTGGAGCAACTGTACGCGCAGCTTCACTGGTGCGTGCAGCAAGACAACGAGCAACTCGCCAGATCCGGCACAAACTGTTTAGAAAATCTAGTCATTTCGAACGGAACAAAGTTCCACGAAGACACGTGGAGCAAAACATGTCAGATAATGTTGGATATATTCAACAGCACGCTGCCTACGTCTCTGCTCACATGGAAACCCGACGAGAACGATGATACTGAAATGCCTCACGTTCGGCACGGGATCTTGAAAAAGCCTCAGGGCGGTGACGAGATCAAGTCATCCAACCGAGTGTTCAATAGCCTGCTGATCAAATGTGTCGTTCAACTCGAATTGATTCAAACGATCGACAACATAGTCTTCTATCCAGCCACGTCGAGAAAAGAAGATGCAGAAACTTTAGCGCTAGCAGCCGCAGAGTTAACGGGAGGTACCCCGGGAACAGAACAGGAATGTCAGCGTGAAGAACAAGGCATGTATAGATTGTTGAGCTCACCACACCTGCTGAGACTCGTGGAGTGTTTGATGTGTAGTCACCGCTTCGCCAAGACTTTCAACACTAACAATGCGCAGCGGAATGTTCTTTGGAAGGCCAATTTCAAGGGATCTGTGAAGCCTAATATGTTGAAGCAGGAGACCCAGTCGTTGGCGTGTGTGCTACGGATACTGTTCAAGATGTACAGCGACGAAGCGCGCCGGAGCCACTGGCCGGCGATACAGAAGAGCCTCGTTACTATTTGCTGCGAGGCTTTAGAGTACTTCGCCGGGGTGACCAGTGAAGCACACAGGGATGCATGGACGTCGATTCTGCTGCTGATTCTCACCAGAATACTGAAGATGCCCGACGAAAGAGTAAGTAAATCTTAAAATTATCTTCCATTGCTGAACATAGGCTCCCCTAATAATTATATTCAGATTAGTCTCTATTGAATCATCTTGAATTCTTTCAAGGCATTGTAAAAGGTCGACAACTCATTGGCAATCACCCTCGCATTGCTAATGTCTAGGCGACGTAGTCTCATACCATCCTATTGTGAGATGTTAAAACCACTTACCATCAAGTGGGCTTGTTTGCCACGTGGTATAAAAAAAATGTTCCCCATGGTTTCACAAGCGTTCTCTAGGATAAAAAGTATCCTATGTCCTTCTCCAAGGACCCATCTCTATTCCAAAATTAATTCTTCAGCGGTTTAGACGTGAAGTCATTTTCGCATTTTACATTATTAGTAAGGATTCTAAAATAGTAGATTGTATCATAAAGCAGCAAAACAATATTTTTACGGCGAGGGCTTTTTTTTAATCCAGATCGAAGTGAGGGATTCTGGAGTAGAATCCCGAGCGCCGCGAGGGATTCTTTTATAGAATCCTGATCGTAGCGAGGGATTCAAAGTATGTCGCCCGAGCCAAAAATATATTAGCACCCGTGTGGTACACTCTACTTTTCATCACCCTCTATGAGAAAATAGAAGGCGCTTCATATTTTGAGTGTACTTCATGACTGGTTGTACTTGCAAAAAAAAGACCCACAACAGACTTCTCTAATTATTATTATGGGTCTATGGGCCGTCCTACCACCTGTTCCAAATTTGATAAATGTGCGGCAAAGATAATTGCGGCGCACTTATGAAATAAAGAGGATTAAAAACTCATTACTGCCCGCTAAAAGTTTCTTATAGAAATCACCACCTTTGGGTACACTTAAAGGCGAACCAAGTCGTCCTTTTCGAATAGATGGGATGAAAATAATATATTTGTTGTTATTTGTCAGTTTGCGGCGCACGTATCGAGCTACTACCCGCTACTGTGTGAGATCACGTGCTTCGACCTGAAGCCAGAGCTGCGCTCGGTGCTCCGGAGAGTGTTCATCCGCATTGGACCTGTCTTCAACATCGTCACCAACACGCAATAGCACGCTACTGTCTTACAAACAATATGGCCTTATAGTTTTGTAGGTTAAAGTATGACTTTGATGTTAATGTTAAAATTAAACATTTCCTTAATTGATTAAAATTTTATGTAATATTGACAGCGATCAGTACTTCAGTAGTATTAAAGTGATCTATTATAATTATTTATAGGGTGTAGTAAACTTATGTCTAATTTATAACAACAGTTAAAATTTAAATTGTATATTAATTAAATCATAGCAGATGTATCTATAAATTATTATATCATTATAGTTTATTCTGTATATTTGAAAGTTTTTACTGTTTGTGGAGCTGAAATCACTCGCCGCCATGATTGCTTAAAGATTATTTCTAGCTAGACTGATCAGACTGTGATTGCATTGTTTCATTTTTTCACAGCTTTTTATGTTTTATCATTTTCTAATGGAGTGACTTCAGATTTCGCACGCAAATTGATTATATTATTCCTTGAAATAAAATAAAAATCATAAATATATTACAGTGTGTCATTATACAATGGTTAGACCCTCGATGGACCTCTCTAAGGTTTCCAAGTCCCAAATGACGAGCTGTCCATCCATTCCAGAAGTGCTGAACTTCTTGGTATCAGCTTTGGTACCTTTATGGAGGCTGATGCATGTGATGGCATTCTGATGGATGGAATCCAGGAGAGTGTCATTAGTTTCAATGCGAGCATGTCTGTCAAGAGACTGGAACTTCTTCATGGCCGACAGACCACCAGACTCTTTCCTCTGAGTATTATCTAATTTGCTGACAAATTTCATCTCTCCATTTTCATGACAGTAGAGTAATGGAATGCAGCTATGTCCTGCCACAATGAGGGAATTATTTGTAATCCAATTACATCCCAAAAATGGCAGATATTCAGTCTTTAGTTTGATTACAGTTTTGCCTTGAGCGGCATCAGCAACATTGATAGAACTATCATGACCAACCCAGGCAATTTTATTACCATCAGCAGAAAAAGATACACTGTGCACCCAGCCACCACCTGAAGGTGAATTGGGGAACTCTGCCAACAGTTGTCCCAATGGGAGCTTTGTACCCCAAACATTAGGTCCAGGCTGATCTTCAATATCCTTGATATATGCTGAGAATACTCTCACTTTAAAATCAGCAGAACCGGCAACCAGAAGTATATTATTAGGATGCCAATCAAGGGTGGTGACAGTCGACCGGATAGGCTTTTTTATATGTTTGGACACCCACCAGTTATTTTCCTTTTCGAAGTAGCAAATTGAGATCAATCTGGCTCCTGAGCCAACGGCAAACTTATTCTCCATTGGTGACCATTTAACACATGTGGCTGCACGGTTAATACGTAGTAATACAAGAGTGGTGCTCCATTTGCCATCTTCCCCTTGGGTCCACACATAGGCATTACGGTCAACAGAGCAGGTAACAATACGATTGGTGTTGGGAGCCCAATCTATTCCCATGACCCGTAAATCATGTTCAACAAGGTTGTTGGTTTGCTTCCAGTCATTGCCTTCCTTTTGATAGATATGGACTTCATTGTTATTTGGGGAAAATGCGATTTCTGGAAAAATTAAAAGTTTGCATGTTCTAAACAGATAGTTCATAAGTTAATTAGAAGAGATACACAAGTGCTAGTGGAAAAGATAGCTATTTAGTCCAGCTAATACTTATTCATCTAAGGAAACAAATTAAAAACTTACGTGTCCTATCCTTATTCCACGCATGACAAGTTATAGGTGCACATGAGTCACCGAATGATATAGTTTGGGACATCGTTGCGATCTGGAATTGAATAAAATATAATTGAAAACGAAGGGTCTAAACGTATACTGCTCAACTAGAGCAGTAGTTTATAGATTTACCTTTGTTGGAAGTCACGCCCGATACGATTATGTATGAAGAATTGGAACAGTGATTATATACTCTTTGAATTGGAAGAGATAACAACAATTCGCGGACTCTGGTCAGTCAACGCGAATTTATAATAAATACAATCTGTATCAAGTTTCCTGAAAACAATACAATTTTTTTTATACTATAATAAATAAAATGGAAATTATTATACCAATGAAATGAAACTTACAAACAAGTATTTACGAGAAATTTACAAATTTTATAATACCCAATTGATTTGTTTTTTTTTTAACAATGGTTCTGGCTTGGTATCTAGACCTTTAAGCCATTTCTTTATTTTAAATATTCTTCTTTTACGTTATAGTCACGTTATATTGATTGTCACATTAACTGTCCGTATAAATCCGGTTAGGTTTTAAAGAAATTGGTGGCCGTTCCACTAAAACTTTTCACTGACTTTTTGGCCAAACTCACGCACGATACATGCTTTAATTTTATTTTTGATTGATCTCTATTGGACAAAACACCACTGATATTTTACATGTGGATTATTTGTAGTTTGTGACCTAAGTTAGGTCACCAAGAGAACTTTAGAAAACTAACTTTGGTTAGGTAGGTACCTAAAATATTTTAAAGGTCGAGATACCGAGCCAAAAAAAAAAACTCTCTTACTCTCTCTGTCTGCCAGTGCACATATCAGTAATCTGTGCTATATCAGTAATCTGTGGTGCTGCCAGTGTCTGGCCCGTTCACGTTTGCTTGTATTGAAAAATAAATAAATACAATAAAATAGCATACGATAGCAAAAGAATATTATCAATCTAAGTTGTAGTATTATTAGGACTTATAAGTAAAATATAGACAGACATCATAACAAATAAAATACCATGTCAGGACGAAGTAAGTACATACACAACATTATAATATTACATACGAGCTGTTCTCGATTTCACCCTCGTTCCCGTGGGATCTTATTTTTTCGCGGGACAAAATATAGCCTGTTTTCATCAGGGATAATGTAGCTTTCGAATGGTGTAAGAATTTTTCAAATCGGTCCAGTAGTTTCAGAGCCTATTCAATGCAAACAAACGATCAAATCTTTATAATACTAGTATAGAAAACCGAAATATTTCTCTAAAAAGAAAAAACTTTTCGCTTGCCTAAATTCATCTAAGCTATATATTTCAGATAAATATCGCGGTAACCGCAACCGGGGCCAACAGACTTTGTCATCTGTTGCACGAAATACTGCTACATCTCTTCCCGCCGACAGCCCTGTCCTAGGCATGTTCAAACAGGCAGCTTTAAAGTTGAATGATCGACAGGACAGGCATGAACGACTCGTCAAATTATCCAGAGACATCACAATTGAAAGCAAAAGGATTATTTTCTTGTTGCATTCTGCTATCACGTTAGTACACTGAGTCTCAGATACTTGCTTTTTCTATTATGTAAATAAATGTAGGAAATCTATTCCCTAAAAAAAGCCAACATAGTTAGATGGTCCAAAAATGTTTAAAAAAAAGTTTACTTACCAAGTTTCTTGCTGATTCTTTTCAGTTTAAGACTTACTTCCGAACCGGTGGTAACTTCTGTACCTTAACCATCATAAGTGGCCTCTTAGGGCCTAAACTGAATAAATAATTTTGACTTTGACTAGAACTCTGAAGACAGCATTATAATATGGTTCAAAGATAACAAATATTCTTTTTTTAAATTCAATCTATAATTTTTAGTAACAATAACAGGACAGACATATTTTAGTCTGGTCAATTAGTTTTGAGCATAAATGATTAATAGAGGTGTTCAAACACTTAAGGGCTGATTTAAACAAAAACTGCTTGGTTCAAGGTATCCTAATACCGAAATAAAAAATAAGCATCTTTGGAGTTAAAAAACAGAAAGCCAAGATGTCAATGCATTAGCTACTGACAGAAATCACAATATTTATCTGCAAAACTTTCAGGCATTAACACTTTTTCATAATTATTGTTTTTCAATTCACAGTAAGGAATCATCTGTTACAGCAATACAAGAGGCCAATGAACGCCTTGAGAAGCTTACAAAAGGCCCAATAAAGTCTATTGGCTTAGAACTAGAAAACAGTCCAGCTTACTTGCACTCACGGGCAGTCACTGCAGGCTTCCAAGAATATGTTGAAGCCCGAACACTTTGCTCTTTGGTTGACACTAATGAAATTATTGGATGGGCTGCAATACAAAAAGAGTTCCAATACAAAATTACCGAGTTAAAGGATGATAAAGAGGAGGAAAGGACCGTAATCACTTTGATAACACAGGGTGACTATATGCTTGGTCTTGCCGACTTAACTGGAGAGCTCATGAGAAGAGCTATCAACTGTATATCTAGTGGAGATAGCGGGGAATGCTTTCAAGCATGTCAGGTTGTCAGAGATCTCTATACTGGATATTTAGGTAAGTTTATCCATTTTCTATTTACTCCTCCATCAGGAAAGGATATGTAACTATAATAGTATTAAAATTTGGAAAAAGACCTGCATTTAAAGTTGATGATGACTCTTACTCATAGCGGAGTGGAAGAGGAAAACATGTTGGGCCGACCCCACCTAGCGTGGGATAAGGAAGAGAAGAAGATGACTCTTACTGATGTGTCATATTCTGTAGCAAATTTAAATTGGTGAAGGAAAACATAGTTTATAGTTCTCACCTTGCTGGCTACCATACCACCAGTTGATATATTTTCACCTATCAGCATTCTGCACTTAAGAGCGACTTCCCGTTTTTTTTTTTTTTAATTCTTGATAAGCTTGTGTTTAACCACAATCTCACCCTCTATGGTTTCCTCACGATGTTTTCCTTCACCGAAAGCTCAAGCTTATTGTAGGATTTGAACCCACGACCATCGCCGCGGTATCCGACATCACTACCGCTGAGCTATCATCGCCTTAACCACATCGTTTTTGTGCTTGTTTTAAGTAGGTACCTCACTATCTGGTTCTCGAACAGGTCTCTTCGGCATAGGCAAGGAGTTGTCACGCAAAATGAGCACAACACGCGCTAATGTGGCCAAAGTAGAAGCAGCTATATATGCACTAAGGGTGCGCGGAGACGAAGCACCGCCACCATTGCTGCTGCCTGCACCGGTACCCGAGTGGGACCATGCTCATCATTCTGATGATGAAGGATATTATTGAATATAATTTTATTTATGGTTGGTCAATAAATATAGTGCCGACATTTTTAATTTGTTGTATTATTGATATAACTTTAAACCAGTATTATCCTTATTTTTTCTTTACAGTTGCACTGTATATTTATTACAGAATACAATAACTACATACCAAGTCAATGGTAAAAAATAGCATCTAAATTAAAATTACTTAATTGTTTGGAAATAGACAGACCTTATGCAAATTTGTCGGTTTGCAAATCGACATTCTACGGCAGGATAAGGGATAACTATAAGAACTTTATATAAATTTTATGATAGTAAAAGTCAAATCTATATAATATCACATAACATAATCATTTAATATACAAAAATCACAGTACAGCTTCATTATTCAGTATCTTGAGTGTAACTTTGCGTGGACAACAAGTCATTAGAGCCTGGCTGCCACTCATCCGACTCATCAGTTTGGTACGGGTCTTCATTGCCCGACTCGGAACCGCTATACGAAGGCCTCTTGATGGTCTTACGAACTCTCTTACCAGTTACAATAAGATCTTTTTGAGAGTCTGTAGTGCTAGCGTTTTTATCATCAATATCGCTTTTATCTTCCTCACTATCGCTTTTTCTCATACCTTGAAAACAATCAAGCAATCACTATTTAACCTGTTGGTTCTACTGAGGGACAGCTGTCCCACTTAAACAATACGATAACAATAGAATTTAGTATATAAGCGAGTTGAGTTATAAACATATAAATTAATACATAATCGAATAAAATATCGATTTAGAATTCATAATCGAAATCGACGCTGTCTCCGTCGGAGTCCGCCACATCGAAATGGTCGTCGTGAAAGTTAACGGAATGTGCGTTTATGTAGAAAATGTTGCCGTGACGTTGAACTACACGCATACCTGTTGAACATAAAAATAATTGTTAAAAAGGTACATTTTAAAACATAATTATTAGAGGGACTGAGAGTTTCAAAATTTTAGAAAACAAAAATTGTTGATGTCAAAATGAAAACGTTTTTTTTTTTCAAATAGGCCTTTACAAGCACATATGAATAGTCTAGACTCTAATGTTCGGTTCGGAAGGTTTGCTTTTGCTGAGAAGAGCCAGCAATAAACTCAGCAATTACTCTTTTCAATAACAACTTACACGTATTAATTAATTAAATATAATTTAATTATGACTTACTAAGTAAATAACAAAATCAAACAGACCAGCCCCCACAAAATAGTCAACAAATGTGATTTTTTTATGGTATTGACATAAAGAAACGATTACGGTACCTATAGAGATAGATGGAATTTTGGAGAAGGACAAGAATAGTTTTTATACCGGGAAAAGATAAGATCCCTCGGGAACGCGGGTGAAACCGCGGGGCGAAAAACTAGTTTTAAATATTTGAATTTTTAAGTAACAAAAGTTAGAAAGAATCATTTTAATGAGCAATGATGTCCGCGTAACCTGCCGCTATGACTATTTTTATCGGAAATTCCTAGGGATTCGCGAACAAGACTTTGAGTAGCCCTGCCGCGGGGGCAAAACATTTGCTAAAGTAGTCCTTAAATGTTAACTGTTAAGTCATACCTGGTCTAGCAGCCTGGTAGGGGTCGAGGTCGGGGTCGGGGAGTTGAATTAATTTGAGTAGCCCTGCCGTAGGGGACAAAACGTTTGCTAAAGTAGTCCTTAAATGTTAACTGTTAAGTCATACCTGGTCTAGCAGCCTGGTAGGGGTCGAGGTCGGGGTCGGGGAGTTGAATTAATTTGAGTAGCCCTGCCGTAGGGGACAAAACGTTTGCTAAAGTAGTCCTTAAACCTAAGTGTTAAGGCATACCTGGTCTAGCAGCCTGGTAGGGGTCGAGGTCGGGGTCGGGGAGTTGTTGGTGTGGGTGCGTGTGGTGTAACCAGTGTCGCGGGTCTCGGCGGCGACAAGACGCACCGTAGGGACACTCGCCGCGCTCGCCGGTGCCCCAGTCGCTGTCCTGCGGATGGCTAAACTGCGCTTTGTGCTGGGGGTTGCGCCTTTAAAGAAATAAACCTTAGTTATAAATATTTTGCTAGTTTTATTAATAGTAGCTCTTAAAAAAATTGAAAAAGTTGCACTGTTGCGTTGTTGTCTATCCTGGAATAGAATCCAAGCCACGATCTGCGGCTTTAAAGTAGTATGTTGTCATGTAAGTCATATCAACAACTTTCACTTTAATTGTTTTATCAAAATACGGAAAAGCTATTCTAGTCTAAGAATCTGACTAGGGGAATGCAACCTTTCCATTAAATAAAATCTTCATCCAGACCTATTTATCATTGCCAAAGTGTGTGTGTTTTTGTCACTACTCAGTAACGTCTGGGCGGAATTGGATGAAATGTGCCATATAATATCACCAAATGATATGAAAATATTGCTTTACAATCACTTATGTATAGTCTAACTAAACCATTGATACTGAAAGTGGTCTATATCGACCCCTACGGGTCAGCAACGACCCACGAAGGATCCACAATGATATTATTATGTAAATGGGGGTCAATGATATTGCTGAGAAGAGTTGGCAATTACTCTTTTTAAAAAGCAACTTAGACCTATCACCTATATAAAGGCGATGATAGCTTATTAGCGGTCGGTAGTGACGTCGGATACCGCGGCGAAGATCGTGGGTTCGAATCCTACCATAAGCTTGAGCTTTCGGTGAAGTTAAACATCGCGAGGAAACCATAGCACGGTGGTAGGGTACTTTGTAGTACCCGACTGGCTGGCTACCACCCTCATGTTAAAAATCTGTCGCCAAGCACCTATCGGTGTGTTCCGACAGCTGGACTTGAGAGCCAGTTCCCATCTAGGCTTTGTGTGCCTTACCACCTTCGGCCACATCATCCCTTACCATGGTGAGATTGTGGTCAAAGACGAGCTTTTCCAGAATAAAAAAAAAAAACCTAGTCTCACTGATATATTGTGCATGGAAAAATAAATAAATAATAATTAGTTATGATTAACTTAGTAAAAAAACTATAATAAGATATTAAATAGGTTACTTGTTATCCCAGACTAACAAGACCCACCGGGAACGATGACGGTCGACGGTCTATAGGCGACGGTTGTCACTTACCATCAGGTGACCCGCCTGCCTCGTTGTCACTTGTGACATAAAAAAAAAAGCTAATATAAAAATAATTTCATGTCTATTTGAACTTGCCTGTAACAATTGGCACCATATATACATCTCTCCCGTGCAGGAGGTTTCACCAGTGGTGATTGTACCCCATCATCTTTTTTATCATCACTTGAAACCTGAAATATTTTAAGTAAATTAGCAATCAATTTTAAGGGAAATGTTCCCATTCTCGAGTCACCGATGGGTAAAAACAGTTAAAAGTGCAGATTCTGTTTACAAAATAATTAAACTAATTTAGTCTCACTGGATGCAGATAGTGCAATACCGTCATTGTTGAGATCCTTGGGAGAGGCCTTTGTCTTGCAGTAGACATGTTCCGGCTGATATGATGATAATGATATCCGTTTCTAACCAAAAGCATTGGAAAAGGATATGAAATATTTTGACCTGTCAAATTGTTTTTATCGTGTCGCCATCCAAAACTGTTCACTGACACAATTTGTCCGTTTTTAATATTTTCTATAATTTTTCAATAATGTTTGTTGAGTAAGAATTAAATAAAGTGAGACTAATAAGAAGTTCCTTTGTTAAAAATTTTAGAATAGAGACATAACTCACTGCTTGATCATTGCTAGGCCCCGGTTTAACATCTTTGGTATCATCAGACTCTGTCTTCACCTTTTTAAGATTGACTGGACTGGTATCATCTGATGCTGTACTATTACTACGTTTAACCATTCTCGCTTCACCACTATGATGTGATAGATTGTCATCATTACCTCTAGATGATATTTGATTATCCATCGCTAGAATATAAAGGTATTTTAATAACTACATATAATAATTTTGCGTATTTACTGACCCAACTAGTTACGATACAAGTATCCCCACCCCTCTAAAATCAATCGGCCCCTAAAATTGTAACATTAAGAAAGGGGGTAACCAAAAATGTTTGCCCCCCATAATATTGTAAATAGAAGGTAATCTCAGGCAGGATTAACTGACCATCACAAATTAAAGATGGCGACCCTGGCCCTTCAGCAACGTTACCATCAGTCTCATTTAATTCAAAATTCAAAGGCTGAGACATATTTGGCTCTTTCTCAACTGTCTCATTTAAATCTGAATTTAAAGGTTGAGACACAGTGGTATCTTTTTCAAAAGCATCATATGGTTGTGTATCTACAGTAGACCCATTTGTCGTGTTATCATCTTCCATGTTTGCATTATCTGTATTAACTTTTGTCGCAATATCTGTTGTTGATGCAGGATCTTCTGATGTAATGTATATTAACTCATACCAATATTTGCATGGTAGGAAACCGAATTTGTCACCATGGCTGAGATTTATAGTGCATGCTTGTTTTAATATTTGCATATTGTCTGTACTCTTCCTTATATAGAAGCAGGGGTTGCAGTGGAGCTGAAAAGATTATGTCCATAATAATGAGTAAAGATCATACTTATAATAAATAGGAGGAAAAACTCCCCTTGATTTATCAGACTATGTCACAGAAGAATTGTTTATCATATCAAGTCTCTAAGAGCTCGAACACACAAGCAGCATGTCAGCACAGACAGCAGCTGTCAACACTTCAACGGCTGCAGTTGGCAACATGCTGCTTGTGTGTACGAGCTTTTAGTTGCTGAGATTAGCACATTGTTTGTTTGTACAAACTCTGCAGCTTTAGAATGTGTTTTTAGAAAATGTAGATTTAGTAAAAATATTTTATAAATTACACCCCATGGTTTCACCCAGGTTCCCCAGTTTATTTACCTTTTCCCAGGATAAAAAGATTCCCTAGATTTATTCCAGGATATGATCTACCTGAGTGACAAGGAAGAGGAAAATTAAAACAGGATACATTTTATCCGGGGAAAAGATAATATCCCTCAGGAACATGGGTGAAACAGCGGGACAAAAAACTAATTTATAATATGAATAGGATTTATAGGGCATCCAGTCTAGTAATTTGTATGTTATCTTATTTCAATCCGTAAAGCAACCAAGATGCCTTGTAACATGTTTCAAGGTACAAAAATTATCAATTGATTTTGAATCCTTTATCCCATGCTATCTAGAAAAAATATTAAGAAGAAATAAAACAATCTTACAGATTTGATAGATACGGAATCTTTAGTTACTTCCAACTCCCCATGGTGCCTTGACACCCTTTTATCTTCACACTGTAAAAATAAATATTTTTTATTACCTGATAGTCTATATCAAGATAAAAGTGTTTTCGGGTATTAGACTAAATAATAATTATGGTATTTGTGAGAAATAGATGCAATGTTATTTTTATGGTTAATTGTAAAAAAAAACAAACAGTTGAAAATGGAGAACCTCCTCCTTTTTTGAAGTCGGTTAATGAGTTTTATTACAGAATAGGGCTTGGTGTAGGTAGCCAGTAACTCGCTTGATAGATGTTCAGTCAGGTAGGTACTCACATACCACATACCATACATATGTGGTGTAGGACCTACATGTATTCTTGTTTACTTACAACAAGTAATTGGCCTCTTCCAATCAAATGCGTTCCAACCGGGAGCTTGATTTTACAAGGTTCCGACGTATCAGTACGAACCAACTTGAACACCATTTTACTTTACTTCACTTCTTGTTTATTGGCATCAGATGCGTTTTTTACACAATTCCGCTCAAGTTTACCAAGTGATTATATACTCTTTGAAGTTTACTCCCAAGTTTTCTATAGCAATTAGCAGTTGACTGACAGATAGTTCGCGGTTCGACACCTTTGGTTCGACACCTCGGAACAATAACTAGCATATTGTTCCGAGTTCGACACAAAGGTTCGTTCAATATATTACATCACAGATTACTGATATTATTACAAACTCTTTGGTTCGTTCGACTCTCGGAACAATAACTTGAGTAGGTATGTAGGTAGGTAGGTAATTAATTTAAATTAATTTATAACGGAAACAAACATTGCCAATTTTTTCAAGAAGTTTTTTTTATTTGTTTGAAAGGTTTTACTTACATATACAAGATTATCAAGCCTGAACCATATCATTATTTTCAATATTCTTTTTTTATGTTAATGTCACGTTAAATCACATTCACAATAAGTTTAGTCCTCGTCCGTATAAGCCCAGTCAGGTTTAATGAAATTGTGGATGTTCCACTAAAACTTCACTGGCTTTTTGGGACAACCTGAAAAGTCACTATACACACATTCATTTCAAATCACTTGTGCACGGAAATTGATCTTTATTGGACAAAATACCACCAATATTATTCCATAAAACTCAAAATACTTACACGAATTTAATGAAAATCAAACGAAAACGCAACGATATTACATACTCTTTGAGCAACGTCACTTTTCAAGTTCCCGCCAAAAAGACTCAAATCAAGAATATTATTATTTGTTTATTTAAAAGCTTTAGTTACAAGACTATCAAGCCTAGGCCATTTTTCAATATACTTCTTTTACGTTAAGTCACATTATATTCTCAAATTGACGGTAATAAAAATAAATAAATAAAATCTAGACCTCGTCCGTACAAGACCGGTCAGGCTTTAGTGAAATTGGCGGTCGTTCCACCAAAACTTTTCGCGGACTTTTAAGTTTACATCCGGTTACATTATCTTTGCCTAATTAACAATCTGTTTCTTTACTACTAGTTTAGTTATCTCTTCTCTGTGCTAACTTACGTCAATCACATACCAAGACTTTTTGGCGGGAACTTGACGTTGTGTTTTCGTTTTATTTTCATTAAGGTCGTGTATTTTGAGTTTTATTGAATAATTTTGGTGGCGTTTTGACCAATAAAGATCAATCTAAGTGCACAAGTGAAGTGAAATGAAATGAAAGCGTGTATCGTGACTTTCCAGGTTGTCCCAAAAAGTCCATGAAATGTTTTAGTGGAATAGCCCCCAATTTCACTAAAATTAGACCGGACTTGTACGGACGAGGACTAGACTTTACAGTGAAAGTGACAATAAAACGTGACTAAACATAAAAGATGAATATTTAAAATAAAGAAATGGCTTAAAGGTCTCGATACCAAGCCCAAAATCATCTTAAAAAAAAACCACATACCAAGTCAAGTGCTGTGTGTGTGTGTGCATCATATTTATATAGTCCTCGGAACAATAACCTCGGAACATGCTAGTTATTGTTCCGAGATATTGTCAGTGGACACAGAGTACCGTTTTTTATATCTGTGGTGCATACCAAGAACCATAGTGTTCTATGCCAAGCAAAGCCAAGAACTGTAACTCTGTTTTGTATTCGGATTTATATTCGTTTGTTTTCATTTTAGGCTAATAATATATATTACAATGATGAAGACAACAGGTTTGGGGTCTCACCGACCCCTTTCTGGTCAACTTTATAAGTACACAAATGTGGTGAAAGGATGGCAGCAGCGGTGGTTCGCAGTGGATCCCGAGACAGGGGTGCTGTCGTACTACCTTTTTGATGGGCCTGGCGATACGATTCAGCCTGGCCAGCCGGCGAGAGGAGAGGTGAGAAGGGAGTTGTACTCAGACTCAGAGAAACTTTTCTGGTATTATGTTTTCGTAACCCATATAATAATGTTATATTCGGACTCCTTTATCCAGTTACATGATTCGTGGATAGCTTGTTAATCTATAGATCACTTATTTGCATCTAGTATATTCTGAAACTGTTTAACCTGTCAGTTCTTTCTTGGGACAATCGGGGTTTCAGAGTCCGCACCACTTGGTTCTCAAATGGGACAATCGGGACGATGACATTTACTTGAAAATTGGGCGCGAATTTTGAAATATTGAAAACTGTGCGCGAGTTGACGAGTTGTTTGACAGGTTTCGCGAGTCAACAGATTTATTCCTTGAAATTCATTCACTGTAATATTTTAGAAGTATATTGTTATTCTTAATAATCTTTGAAGGGGTAAGACTGTCTTTTTATGGATAGGCTTTTGTTGGATCACTATCTCACCGTGTCAAGTGTAATATTTTGATAAGCACACAAAACGTAAAAGGGAACTGGCACTTAATGCAGTTGTTAGTAACTAGAAGTAACTTTGTAATCTATATATATATATAAAATGATTGCTGTTTGTTAGTCTGTCAACTGTCATTATTTTCGTGATTTAGATTCAAATTAAACCCGGTAGGTTGCGCTGGAAATGGGTTCTAAGTTGTGTTTAATTTCAGAGCAGGACAACATCTGCTGGGCCCTAGTCATTAATATTTACTGTCTTACAATTTAAATAAATGTATCGTATATTCACAGGCACACCTAGCAGCAGCAGTTATATGTCCAAGTGATGAAGACTCCCGTACATTCACCATCAACTGTGCTTCAGGAGACATGCTCAAGTTGAGAGCTACCGATGCCAGAGCTCGGCAGGAGTGGGTTAATGGACTGAGGGCAATAGCTGAAATACATACTAAGGTAACTTACATACAATACTGGAAAATACGCAGGATTAATAGTGGTAATTAGAATAGAAGCACGGACTAGACTAGAGCTTTGACAAAATGTGGTCTAGTGGGAAAAGGCATAGATAACCAAAAAGGATCTTAAAAATGGTTGAGAACTTATTTTATTTTTTTAATTATATCATTTATAAAAAAATCTTGAATTTCTGTATCTCCAATCTTTACTATAGTTTTTGATATTTTGGTTTAAACCCTTAAAATTTAAATATGATGAATGTCCCAAAACTACATAAAAAATATTGTACTCTAGGAATTTCAATCCAAAATTACTTTGATTAATCAACCCTATTATTTACCTAGTAAAAGAACTATTTGTCTGCCTTTTATATTTCATATTTATTTATTTGCATTCCACAATTATTGTGGACAGTTGGGCACAGCAAAACTTACAACTAGTAGAAGACATTGAAAGTGGTGAATGAGTGTTTGTTTATTGACCTGATTAAGGCGATGGGTGCGAACCCGCCCCTGCAGCCGCGCGAGCAGCTCGCCGTGCACGACGCCATGGCCTCCGCCCGGCAACAACTGCAGACCACTGAACTCAGGTTGTTCAACATATACTTCTATTGTACTTTTAAAACTTTCGCGAACTAAATTCATATTAGTAGAGGTTAGTCGCGAAAATATAAGATCCTACGGGAACGCGTGTGAGACCGCGGGGGACAGCTGGTATGTATATACGGTAACTCGTGGCGTGAATACTCGAGTCATCGGTTTATTAGAGCTTCTAAGGCGATGATAGCTCAGTGGTAAGTGACGTTGGATACCGCGACGAAGGTCGTGGGTTCGAATCCTACAATGAGCTAGAGCTTTCAGTGAAGTAAAACATCGTGAAAAAAACCATAGCACGGTGGTAGGGTACTTTGTAGTACTGGCTGGTTACCACCCAAGTTGAAAATCTGTCGCCAAGCACCTATCGGTGTTCCGACAGCTGCACTTGAGAGCCAGTTCCCACTTCGGCCACATCATCACTTACCATGGTGAGATTGTGGTCAAACACAAGCTTATCCAGAATAAAAAAAATAAAAAAACTTCTTTGGTAATTCAAAAGTGATCCTAGAGGGATCTTATATTTTCCCATATGTATGTTATGTCACATTAGAAACATCCTAATATTTATTTACAGTATTAGTGAGATCAGATGTTTGTTCTGTTTAAATTACTTGAAAAAAGGTTAAAGAAATAATCTCTCATGTGTAACATTATCAACTGGTTATGTCTAAAGTGAATGATAAACCGTTACAGCGATGCTGCCCTGGCGCGGTGTATAGAATCATCAGACTCACCATTCCCGCACACTGATCCTGATTTACTGCTGCTTAAAGTAAGTATTTTGATTAATAATTATTTAAATAGGTTTAAAATTAACGATTGTTGTTGTTGGGAACACCAAAGGTAAAAGATCACGCGGTCGTTCACCAATACGATGGACCGATCAAGTGAACGATTCGTCGTCCTCCAAATTTTACATGGTGATGAGAGACGCGCTGGAAAGAAACCGGTGGAGGCAGATCATCCGCTCCAGATGCTACCCTAATGCTGACCACGATTCTCAGACATGAGGGACCGACCCCAGAAAGAGAGAAAAAACGATTTCCATTCCTAGTGAACTTAAAAAATTTATTTATTTAGAAATTTATTCGAATAACCGGCAAGAAACTCAGTAAAGTTACATTTTTTAAATATTTTTGGACCATCTGACTATATTGCCTTTTTTTTTTTCAAACTTTTAACAATTTTATTCTTAAAGTAATACAAAAATACATAAAAAATTTATAATCGTTCGAATCCTTGAGATTGGACTTTTGGTGAAAACAACATTGTAAAGAACATATAAATACAAAGAAAATATACTAATTATTATATTGAGGCGCTGATAGGGGTAGTGACTGCAGTCATAAAACTGTCATATGACTCATAACGAAAGACGTTAGTTCGAATCCTGCAATGAGCTATTATGACGGCATGCCAATATGTAGTGCTAACCTGGCTGTCTAAAATTAAAAACCGGTCAAGTGCGAGTCGGACTCGCGCACGAAGAGTTCCGTTTGTTGTATGGGAGCCCCCCTTAAATATATTTTTTTCTGTTTTTAGTATTTGTTGTTATAGCGGCAACAGAAATACATCATCTGTGAAAATTTCAACTGTCTAGCTATCGCGGTTCTTGAGGTACAGCCTGGTGACAGACAGACGGACAGACAGCAAAGTCTTAGTAATAGGGTCCTGTTTTTACCCTTTGGGTACGGAACCCTAAAAAAGCATTCTTTTCACACACGGCTATCTGATTCCAAACTAAGCAGAGTTTGTAATATGGAAACGAGATAACTGATATACTAATTTTTTTTGTTGTACAGCCATGTTCATGCACACAAATGTCTGTCCTGGATGGGAATCGAACCCACGACCTGTGGCGTGATAGGTGGTGTGTTAACCAAACATGCAAACCAGCATTATTGATGTATTCTGGCAGTTGCACTCAAGAGTCAGATTTTCTATCTAGACTGTGTTTACCGCCATCGTCTACAAAATTACTCGCATCAAAAATAACCTCAGACGAATAAAATAAACACACACTTTATTTTAAATTCTGGATAAGCTTGTGTTTGACCACAATCTCACCATGGTAAGTGATCATGTTGCCGAAGATGGTAAGCACACAAAGCCTAGATGGGAACTGGCTCTTAAGTGTAGCTGTCGGAACACACCGATAGGAGCTTGGCGACAGATTTTCAACTTGAGGGTGGTAGCCAGCCAGTCGGTTACTACAAAGTACCGTGCTATGGTTTCCTCACGATGTTTTCCTTCACCGCTCAAGTTCATTGTAGGATTTGAACCCACGACCTTCGCCGCGGTATCCGACGTCACTACCACTGAACTATCATCGCCTTATGTTATGACAACACTGTCATTGTCAAATTCAGCCAGTTTTATATACATGCACATCTCCCATACTACACATTGCTTTGATCTATGTGCGGTTTGTATTTACTAGGAATGAGTACTTTTTTTACAATTTACTGCGGGCCTGAGAGAACACACATTCGATTTTAAAGTATTTTTCCAGAATTTTAAATAAATCTGTGTTCATCCAATACTGGCAACTTGTGTATAAATAATTTATTTTGCAGGCAACATCGGCAGCGAGTATGCAATGCTTGCTACAATGCCTCGGTATACTGCACCGGCAGCAACAATACGCGACCGTCAGCATTTCCAAAAATTCCGAGATTGATCATAATTAAAACTGATACTGTTTTAACTGGCGAAGTTAGTTATTCAATGATGTTAACAGCAGCTCTTGTCCGGGGGTTGCCAGTTAATAAAATCTGGCCAATTGTGAGATTCGTACGTAGGGTTAATAATAATAATAAAATCTTTTTTTTTTTAACTGTGTTATGGAATCATTGAATCAGTGATATGAGTTGCTTTATTTTATAACTTAATCATAAAAATGTACCTATTTCTCAAAATAATGTAAGGGCCACATTTGTACCTTAGAAAGGCAATGTTCTTTTATCCGTTAACTAGCTAAAGGGACGTGCGTCCCCAAACAACAAAGAAAAGTTCTTCCAATAATTGCAATTAATTATTTGATATCTAATAACTGAAGATACACAATCAGTGACAAAAAATTTCCTTACGGAATGAGTGCCCACTCGAACATTTGGGTACTCTTTTAATCTAGTAGCATTCAAACGCTCCGTCGGAAAACATGCCTCAGTGCTCGTTTAAGATATATTTTGGCTAGCAGATATGAGTTGTAAAAAATTTATTGCCTTTTCTACATAGCTTTGTGAATAGAACCCAATATAATTTGAGACAGTTTTGAGAGAACTTTCAATGAATTAAATGAAAAATAATAGATAAACTATTTCTTTCATATGTTTGGGGTTTTATGATATGAAAATCTAAGTACCTACCCTTATTTTATTTTGAGTAAAATAGTAATGACATGTGTGTAATTTTAGTAACTAGAACAGTAAATTATGCTTTCCACAGACTATATTACCAATTGTTGTAAAAGAAAAGAATATACTGTGATAAATCTTTGGAAGCATACTTATTTTCGTTAGTTGATTTATATAGTCCATATATAAAACTGTTTTTTATGGTTCTGATATTAATGTGTAGGAAAATCATGGGGCGAAAATTTTTGTTTAAAACTAGTTTATTCTAAAAATGCACTCCATAAAGATAATCCTAGGAAAACCTAGTATTATCCTTAAATCGGTTTTGCCGGTAACATATAATATTTATATTTAAAGATTGTGATGCTATGTAGATATTTATTTAACTGCAATCATTATCCTTATAAAATTGTAAATACTATTTTATAAATTATTTTCTTTAATCTAAATGATTGATTTTGATTGGATGTTAGCATAAAATAATTGAATATTATTTTAAATGTAATTTACTAAATTAATAAAGTTTTATTTATCTGGTACAAATAAATAATAAGATTTATTTTTTGATAGCAAAATATTTATTTATCATTGCGAGGTAATACCTCGAAATTGAATTATAGGGTTTCCCGAAGATTCGTCCTAAATGAAAAGAATAGTTACTCTAGCTTTTTCCTAGGAAGAATTTTCAAAAAAAGTTTGTATTGTTCATTAACCTGCATGGTTTTTGACAAACATTTATTTTTATTGTATAAATATAAATGTAATATTATATATATGTCCATCGTGTCCTAATAGATTACATTTTAGATTTTATTTACAGTTGTTTATTTATATTTAACATTTAGCTCAAGATGTGCGACCAGGAGTTCAGAACAATTCGCATAGACCCTCGATATCCATTTACAAACCAAACAAGGTAAGTTATTTTTCCATAAGCATTTCTCTTTGCCGACTACATAAATAGACGAAACAATGCGTAGAGGAATTCTTAAGATATTCATTATTTTGATGATGGTACGTTTGATTACAGAGCATGCTACGACAACTATTGTGATTACCACAAATGTAAGAGATTGCTAGGTGACATAGACGATTGCAAGATATTCAAAAAGTACTTCGAGACAATCTGCCCAAACGCTTGGATTTCAAAATGGGACGATTTAAGGGAGCATGGTGCTTTCCCAGGCCCTATATAAATTGTTGTACTCCAATGAGAACTGAAAAAAAATTAAATTGTATTTTGCGTTTTTCTGTGAGTGGTATACAGTAAAAATCTTTCACTGCAAGTATTTCATGTTCCGTTAAGTATTATCGCGGCTAGATAGATAATAAACGAGTCATTAATCAGGTTAATTTAATTTCCGATATTCTAGATCTTTTCAGTACCAGCGCCATCTTTTGTAGAATAGTCGTACTAAGAAAACATGGCAAAGTCTAGGTACCTACCTAATTAGTAATAACAATAAAATGGGGATTTGTAACTTACCTATCTTATGTTGTAATAAATAGTAACCAACCAAAAGAACATAGTTGGTCAAACAATGATCCAAAGTAAGCAATCGCCTTGTTCAACAAGGAAAAAACAACAATGACTTCAATTTCATTGATACCTAGAGGTTAGGTTATATATAGCAAACTTCTAATAAAAAAACATAGAATCGAATCAACTCATTTATTTTCCTAAATCACAATGATTTCCCTAAGTAAAGTAATCGCATAAATTAACAGTTTCTCGATATTTTAATTGTAAAATCTAGATCCTTCCAGGGAAAGTACCCTCGGCGCGCTGTCCGTCCCACTTGTCGACCCACTCATTGGGGCACAAGGACCTGTACACGCGCTTGAAATACTGGCACGGCTCGTACGACTCGCCTCTAACCTTCTGGCACCGGTGGAAGTCCAAGTAGCTCTGGTAGCAGTGCCTACACAAAAATATTAGCTATGTTTACATTATGTGTCATTGCTCATTGTTTTGGAGTTAAACGAAACTGTAAGACTTATGAAGTCTTTAAGAAAGACTTTTAAACATCGTGGGAAAATCATAGCATGGTGGTAGGACACCTTTTAGTTACAACCTTGCGTGGCTTCCAACGGCTGTTCTTTCTTGAGAGACTGTTCTTTTCTAGGCTTTGTGTAATAAGCACCTTTGCACAAGACAGAATACAACCTACAAAACATCAGAAATATTAGCTTTGACTTACTTACCGACATTAAGATTTGATGAAGTCGGCTAGCTAGCAGGCACCGTGCTATACTTCTGCTGTTTTATGGGTTGCATAAGAATACTTACAAATATGTAGCTGCTCGTCTTCTTGGACACAAGGAGTTATATAAATTTTATATTACCTTGTCTGGTTCTGGTTAGGGAACCGCGGGTCGAAAGGTGCGGTTTTGAGATCGGCGGGCGATTTGATCATCTCAGGCATTTTACTGCAAAGAAACACAACAACACATTCATTGTCATAATTTCTTTATTTTGAAATAATGTTCCACAGTATATACAATACTATGAGACAGTTTGGTTACAATAAACATAGGTTACATTCCAAATGAAAAATTGTTGATAATGCGTAAATATACATTACAGAGGTAAGAATAAAGATCGTACGTAACTATAAAACTTAAAAGTATTTATTTGACAAGAGGTCTAGTTTTGCGCTCTTCCTCGCAAGATGTCTCTCTATATTTCTTAACTTCCTGCATGTACAGAGACCATGCATCCTTAGGCGCATTATCTACAGTTTGTTCATCTATTGCCTTGGCTTTTTTAACTAAACCAGTCTTAAGCACCCTGCCTCCACGTCGTTTTCCAATGAATGGTAAGGCAGGCTTTTTGATCACAGGTTTCGTTTCAACCTCTGCCTTTTTAGTTTCTTCTTGGAGCTTTTTAAACATCTCCAAGAAACTCCCGTCGTTTTTAATGGGTATCGGAACAGCCTTTGATTTAGATGTAGATGATGAGGAAGCTTGCTGCATGACTTGCTCAGCTGTAGGCAGTAACTCTGCGAAGTTAGGGCCTTCCACTTCAGGTGGATCACCATATTCAATATCTTCAACATGTTTGGATTCAACAGCTCCTGGTGGAGGCTTTACTTCTTTGGGAAGTGCTTTTGCATCCTTCCCTCTTCCCTTCTGTCTGCTTCTATGCAGTTTCCAATAACGTTTCCTGTCAGCCACCGTGAACTGACCACGACGCTCATCTTCACTCAGTGAACCGCTGCTCGCTTGACTGTGCGAGCGAGAACGCGATTTCGATTTGGCAGGTTTGGGACTAACAGATTTTTTTCCCTTTCCTCTAGTTTTCGAATGATGCCTCAAAGGCGACGTACTTTCGCTTCCGGAACGACTCTTGGAATGAGATCTATGTTTTGAAATAGATTTTTGTGTTTTACGCTTGGATATAGAACGCGAACGTCGAGACGACCTAGGAGATCGGGACGATGAGCGCGACTGTCTACGTTTCTGGCGTGGTGATGTCGACCTAGATTTAGAAGTACATGATGAAGCACTTCTAATATAACTCTTAGGTGGGGTAACAGAACTATGTCTTCCTTTTTTAGGTGTGTCAGTTTTACGGTCCTTATATTTATAACTTCTCGGGGGTGATATAGAATGTTCATGTTTCTTATAACTCTTCGGTGGAGTTAAGGAACATCTCCTTGACTTTTTATAGTCCTTTGATGGAGTTGTTTCTTTTTTCTTTCTGGTTGGAGTTGTACCATCCCTTTGCCCTTTATTTTTACCTCTGTTCTCTTTACTAGAATGAGGGTTAGCTGCTTTTTTCTTGCCATCATCTCTAGGTGACATGCTATCTGATCTACTCATACTTGGTGATCTCTGTGATTTAAGCTGTTTGCGAGAACGTGCAGAACTTATTTTTCTAAGTGGTGGAGTCATGGAATGGTCACTTCCTCTACTCTTGCTAGATTTTCGTCTGTAAGATGATTCTGAAGAAACAGAAGATCTCTTTTTATTTACAGGTGTATAAGAGCGAGATCTAGAGCTTGTGCTGGATGAATATTTTTTTGCTTTAGAAGACCTACTCTTTGACCTGTGATGTCTATTACCTTCCTCATAACTGCTTTCCCTGTTTCTAGAATAAGCACGTTCCTTTCTATTATAGGGTGAAGCACTCCTTGATTTGGATCTATAACGTCGTCTCTGATCATAATTACGGTCAACAGATGAGCGAGTTTTTTCCTTAGATGACTGATAGTTGTAGTTGGCATGCTGAGGCTGGTATGATACTGTATCAGGATACTTTCCATAATAAGTTCCATCAGCTCTCTGGTAGTAGGAGGAGTCGTAGTTGTAGTTGCCGTAGCTGGTAGCGGGTGCGGCTGCGGCAGCGACGTACGTTTGATAGTCATATGTGGGCTGCGGGTACTGTGTGTAACTGACTCCGGTCCAAGGGTCGGTGGCAGGCATGGGGCCGGGGCGGGCAGGGCCGGCGGGTGGCGCGGGATAGGGCGGCTGGCCCGCGTAGTCTGCCTCGGCGCCCGGCGGGCCGCCATCCCACGCGCCGCGATACGAGGACATACTTAATCGAGTCCCCTCGCATAACCTGCAGCAGTTTGTAGGTGCGCACACACCTACAAACAGAACAACTTTTCGGTGTAGACAGCAACTCTACGCATCCTGTTCGAGAGTCACCTTGGAGAAACGATTACATTTTTCATGTTTCAGTGATTCAATTTATCATGAGGAAACAATAAATAATTACGTAATCCGTACTGAAGTGTGCGGAAAATCTATCTACGAGGCGTGCTTTACTAAACAAGCTCTCAAAATAACGAAAAATCATATTAGAAATACCTTGATCCTATGCTCACCTTTTTTCCAATAGGGTTTATCACGCAATTATTTCGATAGAAAATGGCAGCGAACACATAAGCTTTGGATTCACAAATTACTATAGACAATGTAGAAAGAATGTATAGACTAGAGAATAAAAATCGACTCTGTTCTGTATTTTTTTTTTTTAAGAAGATTTTTGGCCTGGTAGCGTGACCTTTAAGCCATTTCTTTATTTTAAATATTCATCTTTTATGTTTAGTCACGTTTTATTGTCACTTTCACTGTAAAGTCTAGTCCTCGTCCGTACAAGTCCGGTCTAATTTTAGTGAAATTGGCGGCTATTCCACTAAAACATTTCATGGACTTTTTGGGACAACCTGGAAAGTCACGATACACGCTTTCATTTCACTTCACTTGTGCACTTACATTGACCTTTATTGGACAAAACACCACCGAAATTATTCAATAAAACTCAAAATACACGAATTTAATGAAAATAAAACGAAAACACAACGTCACTTCGCAAGTTCCCGCCAGAAAGTCCACTCTGTTGTGTATATATATATACAGAACAGAGTCGTATAAAGGACCTTACAGACGTTTGAATGGTTAAAATCTATATTTTGTCCACAGGACCGGTTATACATTGTGACCAACAAATTATGTTTATGTCTTCAATATTTTTATTATATTTGTCTTAATTCCTTACAATATCGGCCAGACGGTCTGATGGACTTATCTACAGTGGGAATGAATTTCGTCAAATATACTTTTTTTTTACTTTGGGTAATGTCTGTCAGGCAGGTCTTTCTTGGGAAAGTAGGCTCCGCTAGGAGTAAAAGTGTTCTGTGAAAGTAGGGGTTTCAAAGTCCGCACCACATGGTTCTCAAACGAGACAATGAAAGGAGATGTTTCATTTTTGGACTGCACATTGTACACATATTAAAAATAAGCTAAATAATTATTCAAACCGATAAAAAATATGTAATTTTATTTTTGTTGTCGATTAACGCTGTACAAAATTATTTTTTGTTACTAACAAATATTTGACAAGGCAACATAGACCGCCATATTGCACAAACGCAAGAATTATGTATACTGCCTGGATAGAAAGCTCTCCATACCTACCTATCAATTGCGAAAAAGATAAAGATAACAACTACGTTAGGACAAATCTCTCTTTCTAACCCTACTTACCCTTAATGAAAGAAAGAGAGATTGTCCCAACGTAGTTGTTATCTTTCTCTTTTTCGCAATTGATAGGTTACTTAAAGTTTGTATTTAGAGTTACCTATCCATTTAGTATACATAATTCTTGGATGTGACTAGCTAGCTACATATCAGTAATCTGTGGCATGTGACAGAGCGTAACTCGAAAGCCACAACTTTTGCTCTCATTTATTGTTGTTAACGTGTATAACTTGCTTGTATTTTGATGCGCTTGAGTTCTAGATTGCTCAATAATAAAATGTTTTTTGAGTATTTGAATTCGGACTTTGTGTCCAGCAAGATGTACAAAACAGATTCGACTTTCACATAATGCAATTTCTTCTCAATATCAATAATTTAAAGATTCTAATTGAAACTGGGTGGTGAATCGGTCAATAAATCATTGTCAGGCAATCAATTTATCTACCTATCTAGTACCTACCTACCTCTATTATTATATTATCTTTGTTGTATTTAATGTCAGTTTGACAGTTTGACGTAATTGTAATCGTCGTCGCCATTAAAAAAAATGCAATTAAATTGCCATCAAAAATGTCGAAACACGCCTTGTACAAGAAAACAAAGTAAAATTATTACAAATTAGTATTTTTCTCATGTTTTATTTATTTTTCCACGACTTTTAGTCAAGTGTACAATGTGCAGTCCAAGACTCCATACAAATCTGAAACATCTCCTTTTCTTGAAAATGGCGCGCGAGTCGAGGGATTGTTTGACAGGTTAATGTCGCGAGTCAACACATAGACACTTAGAGGATTAATTAAGCCAGCCCCCTACTTAGAAAGAGAGGTTGTCCGTGTCCATTTTAGTGGAACGACCACCAATTTCACTAAAGAACAACAATAAACTTAACCTTAAGCTTGATAGTCTTGTAAGTAAAGCCTTTAAAATAAATTTAAAAAAAAGTTTGTCTTGTTTGTGCGCGCATCAGCGCGCATATTATATCCAAATTATATCTATCTATATACAAATTTTTTTCTTGGATAAGAAATCTTTCCTGAACATTTGGTTTACGCACAGAGTACAAATACAGGAAAGTCAACATTTAGATAACGTCTTCGCCACGAAGTTCCACTTGCTTAGCCTATGAGTAAATCCAAAGTATCAGCAGAATGGAAGAAACGCGTGAAATCGGAATATATGAGGCTCCGCCAAGTGAAGGTATATAAAGCAAGCGCAATGTTTGTTTTTCATAGAATCTTATGTTTTTTTTTACTAAAACTGTGTTATTGTAGCGCTTCAAACGCGCAGACGAGGTGAAAGTGGCTTGGGCAAGGAATTTGAGGATAATGTCGGATTCTGTCGATAATCGGGAATCGGAACCAACGGACCGCGGGCGAAAACCCTTTTGGCCGCCGCCTGCACCCAGTCCTAGTCATGAGAGTGTCATGAAACGTGCTGAAGTGTCCTACACAGATTGTAAGTTATATACATTTAATTTTCATCCTCATTTGCCTATGTGTAAAGTTGTAAACCATGTGTGTGGTTGACTTGTGTTTATTCTTGTTACTCTTAATCTTGTTCATATTCGGAAATATACTTTACTAGATTCCACAATAATTATTATAATTAATTTCACAGCATCAGGTGTGGTAACCACTCAACAGGTGCCAATACGTATCATAAACTCAGTGAATCCTATCCCCACAATGTACACATGGGCACCGACACAGAAGAACTTCATGGTGGAAGATGAGACTGTGCTCCACAACATTCCGTACATGGGCGACGAGGTCCTGGATCAGGACGGTACATTCATCGAGGAGCTCATAAAGAACTACGACGGGAAAGTGCATGGTACATCTGCTTCACATCATACTATCTATTCTGTTTGTGGACTGGGCCATTGGTTCTTGTTTATTCTATTCTGTAGGATCTAGGTGATAATCATATGTATATTTCTACAGATTACCTGCGGAAGTATAGGTTATATTCAATCAAATAATATGGCATATTGTGATAGATCTTACATATACCGGGTGTCCATTTAAATAGATAACTCTTTTGTACACCAAAAACAATAAGAAATACTTGGAAATATGGAAAAAATAATCACTCAATGTAATAGGGTATTTTACTCTATATGAAAAAAAAACTAAAAATATATTATTGAGATAGCTTAGGCAAAAAGCAGTCGGGAAATGTTAGTTTTAGTTCATAAATTTACAAAATAGATTTTTTAATTCAATCCAAAGTTTTCAGTTTTTTTTACTCTGTTTATTAACACATTGAAATAGTAGCCGCTATGTTACATAGCGAGATGACGTACATCCGGCTATGTAAGCAAACTTGAAGCAAGCAAACTATAACGTGTCAACATTTGTTTACCAAGCGCTCTGACGTCATGACAGCTGATTTCATAGATAATACTACTATACACTATATACTGCTGAGATCAGCGTTTTCGTCAAATTACGCGCGAAATTTGAAAATGTAAAATTTTAATGCATTTTTATGGCACTTATAGATTGAATAATATTTTTGTGTTTTTTTTGTGGCTTATTAGGACTATAGAATTTAATTGAGACACTTCAAAAATGGGTGTAATACCCTATTATGTAATCATTCATTTACAAATTTTGTGCAGACATGAATGTGTTTATTTCCTGTAAAATGGAATCCACTTCAGACCATTGGGTAAAGAATATTTTATATTTATACTTTTAGATATTACCATGCCTTTTCATGTTATGTTGAATGCAACATCAATGTCAAAAAGGTGAGAGTAAATAAGGTTCAGCTGTTGCATGTCATTCAGGATTTAGACACATACAACAAATTTACACTCAAATTACTGTTTACACGAATTACTACAGAAATTCAGAAGAAGGATATTGACCTTGAGTAGAACAATTTGAATTTAAAATTAGAATTCAAAGATATTGGCTCAGTCTACAGACTAACACATAAAAATAATACACATTGGTGTGTGGCGCACACATCTATGCTTCATATTGTGGCTTACACTACACCGTTTTATAAGTACTATCAGTTGAGACTGAAAACACAGAAAGGAGATAATTAACAGTCAAAAAATTACCCAAACTTAACTGACACTAGGTTTAATTTTGAAGTAGGTAATTATAAACTTTTCAAGACTCAAATTGCATTGCTAAAAATATTTGTTGTAAATAGAAAAGTTTATGAATACTACCTAAACATAAGTTTTTTCTTCGGCACCTCATAGGCCCGCGCCCTGCTCTCACAATACTGACACGCTTTTCGTGCTTTTGTCACAATTCATAATTATGTATAATGCTTCTGTAAATATGCAGTGAGAATTGTTACACTAGCCTTAGAAATAATGGTGGAAATGGTGTGTGCTATTATAGGATTACGCGCGCGATATTTTTGCGACAGCTTCTTCGACCCTCTTAGGTTTGTTTACTACTAGTTTTCCGCCCCGTGTTTTTGCCCGCGTCCGATGGATTTTAACTTGTCCTGGAATAAAAAGTATCCAATTTTTTATTCCAGGATATTAGCTACAAGAGTGCCAAGTTTCATCAAAATCCATTCAGCCGTTTTTGCGTGAATGAGCAATAAACATACAAACTATCACATTTATAATATTGGTATGTTTAGTAGGATGGTATCATTGCTGATCTCAGTACCTATATAAGTAGGTGAAGTTCTAGGCAAGATATTGCGTTTTGTTAGTCAACTCCCCATAGATATTCAAGATAAAAAAATTGATATCATACTAAGATTTGTTTTTGTATTTGTAATTACATACAAACTAACATTTGAACACACTCAAAAACCGGGCCAAAAATCATCGAGACTTACCTGATAGAACTACTTGCATTCATTTGTACAGAACCCTCGTCGCGCGAGTCAGACTCGCGCCCTACGTACCCGCTCTACGAAATAGCAACGTTTTACAAATATTCGCATGCGTTAGTAATATGGGCACGCTTTCAGGAGACAAAGAAGGCGGTTTCATAGACGATCAGCTGTTTGTTGACCTGGTGCACGCGCTCATGACCTTCCAGACCAAGGAGGAGGTCGCCGACGAGAGGAAGGACAGGGAGGCCAGGAACTCCAAGGAGGAGAAAGATGTTCGTATTTAAACTTTATGGTTCAGAAAATAGATCTTATAATGCTTTTATGTTGTTCCAATAATCTAGCTCATAGTTAAACCATAGCTCCCTGTAGAGATGTTTAGAATCTATAGCAAGGCGTTCTTCATAAAAGGAGTAAGAAGGTTTATGCAAGGTCGGCAACGCGCTCGTGAAGCCTCTGGTGTTGCAAGCGTCCATAGGCTATGGTAACCGCTTACCATCAGGTGGGCCTTAAGCTTGTTTGCCTCCTAGTGATATAAAAAAAGCTCTAATGCATAGGCAGATTAAAACATACTCCTCTCTATGTAGTTGATGGAGAGCCAGTATAAACCTTCCTTTTCAGCAGGATGTTTGGGTTTGTGGTGGTGGTGGTTTTAAAATTGTTAGAAAATAACATAAATTAAGATAAAAATATTTTCTACAGAAGGAGCCAGGAAAAGAGCCTAAAGAGAAGGAGAAAGAGAAGGAAGAGAATAAAGAAGATGATAAGACAGAGCCAAATGACAAGGAGTTCCCAATTTTCATAATATTCCAAGCTATCAGCTCACAGTTCCCCGATAAAGGGACTGCACCAGAGTTGAGGGAAAAGTATGTTTAGTAATAAATTGGTTTATGAGAGTATATTTTTTTGATGGTGCCTTTTCTTGTGGAACAGGGCTTTCAGTTTTTCCGAAAAAAAATAAACATTTTCATCCCCCCATCTCGGAAAGAGTATTTTTGCTCTTCAATATCTGAGTGTAAAAGCCGTTATTATCGTCTAGAGGATAAAGTAAATAGAACATCGTGTGCACTAAGTTTGTGAATTCAAATCATCATTAAACCTATTTACTTCTCCCTCCATGGTGCCGAATTTATCATACATCAAAGTCAAAACCATTTATTCAGTTTAGGCACTAGAAGGGCACTTATGAAGGTCGAATTACAGAAGTTACCACCGGTTTGGAAGTCAGCCTTCAACTGAGATGAACCGGCAAGAAACTCAGCAAGGTTACATTTTTAAAATATTTTTGGACCATCTGACATATATTGGCATTTTTTTCACATTTTAACAATTTTATTCTTAAACTAATACAAAAATACATAAAAAATTATAACCTCCTTCTTTAATTTCATTTTTTAATTTGTCAAAAACTCAGACTCGGAACCTTTTTGGTGTACTTTTTTTTTATTTGCTTTGCGCGCGCCATTTTCTCTTTTTTTTGGATTTAGTTCTCGCTGCGCTCGCGATTCAATTTTAGAATCCTTCGCTTGCTCCATCATCAAATTTGAGCACGCGGTTAATAAACAACTTTACACTCTTGTATAACAAATAACTATTTTGAACCTCATTTAGATTATTACGAACATTTTAAGACCAAAAATAGCCAGATCGGTCCAGCCGAAAACAAGCGAAGAGATTAGTATTTCATTATCATCATCATCACAGCCGAAAGACGTCCACTGCTGGACATAGGTCTCTCCCGAAGTTTTCCACATCGAACGATCCTGAGCTGCTCGCATAGAAAATATATAGATGAAAATATTGAATCAATCATGTCTTTTACTTCCAGGTACATAGAGCTGACATCCCGAAGCGACCCAAACGCATTACCTCCAGAATGTACTCCGAACATCGACGGACCTCTCGCGGAGTCGGTCTCAAGAGAACAAACAATGCATTCCTTCCACACGCTCTTCTGTCGACGCTGCTTCAAGTACGATTGCTTCCTACATCGTGAGTTTGCTTTATGTTATTCCTTTAAAGGCCATCACACACTCGATCATATTAGATTCGGTGTTTCTTAAATAATCATCACCAGGTGAATCAAAAATAATATTTTATGGTCCTTCGAGCCGAATTGTTATCAATTACCTTACTACTTTAGTTGCTAGGTGGCGTTTCGTTTTGGTTAGTAACTCTGTTAACAGTAAAACTTCAAATCCTTTAATAATAATAATAATAATAATAATCTTTTTTTTTATTGGGTTAGGTTTTTTATAATAGTTTTAATTTTTAGGATAATGTTATAAAAGATATTTTCTAAGATATGTGAGAAATAAAGAGCATAATAATAATAATAATCATTTATTTGCAATAATGTGTACAGAACGGATGTTAAATAAAATAATCAAGAGTGGTCACATGAGCCAGAATAAGGCATGCAAAAATTTACAAAGTTTAAAAATTCTAATTATCAAATAAAATTATCATTAATTATGTCAGTGAGTTAATATTTAGCGTACTACTTTAATAAATTGAGATTAGTATTAGTATTTTTCATGCAATGTGTAAAGTATTCAGCAATGGAATAAATTAATGCCATTTTCAGTTTGGGTACTAGGTGGGCACTTATGAAAGTATTTACTGAAGTTATCACTAGTTTTTTGTCTTCCACACCAAATAGTAGTGTACTATTTTAAATGGCTTGAGAAAATCTATTTGGTTCCAAATATAGGTGTGTTATGCTTCCGCCTTGTTAACGATAGTTGATATTACTGTAACTAGTCGTCCCCGCCGGTTTCACCCACTTTCCCAGTCACAAATCTAATGTTATATTTTCATTAATACCATTTCTATTTAAAAATTAAATCAATCTCCACCAATATGGTATGGCATAATTAAAAACCCTGTTCAAATAATTTTGATAACTCCATGCATTTTGCAACTGTTTATTATTATTTTTAAACTTAACCAAATTGAATTGAATATGTCTTATTGCGTGAGATCTTTGTCTCTTTTTTTATATATGACATTACTTGTTATCAGGTCACGTAATGAGACCGAATGACATCGGCGCTGACTATCGAGTGTGTGATGGCTATATGTTATTAACTATAGTTCATTCAAGATTACTTGATACTTGTTGTAGTAGTCGGTTTAATATGAAAATTAATTGCTATGAAATTGAATTTAAAACTAGTTATAATAATATTCATAATATATATGGAAAGTCATGGGTATGAATTCTACATTAATCTTTGTGGTACCTAAGCAAGTGGTAAGGTAATTTTAGTGCCCATCTTTTCTTTGCCCACCTTTGACACATTTTAATGAAATAAAACTGATGTGGTTTTAATTTTTATGTTTACTATGACTACTGTCGCAAGTATCAAGCATTTATGAACTATAAATCAAGTTAAAATGACGAATCTAATAAAATGCTAGAATGCACCATACGTATCTCTTTCTGAATAAACAAAATTGTAGGTTATATAAATGATACTTAGATTATAGTAGATGTAGATTATATTATGATATGCATATAATATGATAAGTAAATTATATTTGTATGTACCCTAGGGCTCACTAGTGTATGTTGTTCTGTTTCGCTGACAGGATGTCAGACGGCAGGTAAGGCCGTAAGGAACTTACAACTTTATATTCATTTTATTTTTGCTATTTATTTTGCATATTTATAAAAGGCATTTATAAAAAAAACAAAAGCTTTTCAATTGTGCTATTATATGCATTTATACTTTACATCATGGGTTGTTTTTAAGGATAATTGATTCAAATAATCTTGGGTTAATATTATTCTTTTTGTGCCACATTATTACTTAACATGGTGAGATTGTGGTCAAATTATCAAAACGAAAAAAAAAACTTTACTTCAAAAATTAAATAGAATAGGAAATATTAATATTATAATTACGCCACTGAAGTTAGCAATCAATATTTGGCAGAAAAGTATTTTAATATTTACCAAAAAAAACCTCAAATTTGTTATTATATCTATAAATTACTGCTGCGGCCTTATATTCATTATATTATTTAATTTAATCTTTCCTTTTATTTAAACCTTTCAATTTAATGTTCAATATATGTATATACAATATTTTGATGTATATAAGTAGTATACATGTATAGTTGAGTAGTTGAGTGTGGTCCGCTACACATGTAATATAATGTCAGGTTTGCAAGCGTGCCATCCGGGACCCAATCTGACAAAGAGGAAGGGACCGGACCTGAAGCCCTTCTCGGAACCATGTGGAACCAACTGCTATATGCTTTTGGTAAGTTTTTTTAATTATTTTTTCACTCCTCTTGCTCAAAAAGACCGTCATTGTGGCGTAACAGAGCGAAAAAAAAAATAGCAATTCTTCCTCTAGGGGAAAAGTTTTTTTTTTTTTTAATTTTTGTGTGTCAAATGACAATGAGCCTACAAAAACGAAAAAGTCTTTAGTCATAAGTAGAATAATCATGAATAAAGACTCGACTTATTACTGTTTCATAAAAAAAGAACTTCATTTTAATTTTGAAAATGGAACTAAAATCAGCGATCTCTGGTAGAATGCATGCAATGTGTTGCGGCTACAGAAGAAACAAAAAAAAGACAAAAAAACTACCTCGTATATAATGGGTCATTTTAGCTCCTTCTATAACAATCTACTATTTTATGTCAGAAGTTTGAGAAGCAGGCGGGTCACCCAATGATAACTCTCTCAAGTGCAACAGCCGGAACACACCGATAGGTGCTTGGCGACAGTCTTTAGGCGATGATAGCTCAGTGGTATGTGACGTCGGATACCGCGGCGAAGGTCGTGGGTTCGAATCCTACGATGAGCTTGAGCTTTCGGTGAAGGAAAACATTGTGAGGAAACCACAGCACGGTGGTAGGGTACTTTGTAGTACCCGACTGGCTGGCTACCACCCTCAAGTTGAAAATCTGTCGCCAAAACACCTATCGGTGTGTTCCGACAGCTGCACTTGAGAGCCAGTTCCCATCTAGGCTTTGTGTGCTTACCATCTTCGGCCACATCATCACTTACCATGGTGAGATTGTGGTCAAACACAAGCCTATCCAGAATAAAAAAATAAAAAAGAAGTGCTTGTAAAGGCCTATTTGAATAAAAAAAAACATTTTCATTTCATTTCATTTTCACTATGTAACAGCTAACTAGAGTCGTAAATAAGCAATTTTAAACGTTACTGCTGTATTATTAGAGATCAAGTCAGCTTACGCCTTTAGCTCTGATAAAAGTATTTGATACATGTGAAAGTTTGTTTGGATGTGAGGATAGATGTGAAGAGGTTTGTTACTCTTTCACACAAAAACTACTCAACGGATTTTGATGAAACTTGGCACACAGATAGATCATACCCTGGAATAAAACAGGGAAAAGATTAGATCCCTCGGGAACGCGGGTGAAACCGCGGGGTACAGCTAGTTCCTATACATCTTATAACGCAGCCACTATCTTTTCTCAATGTATTTTTACCTGTCCGTGTGTTTCAACTATAGAATCACCGCATATATTTTTGTGTTTTTCACGTTACTAGCGAAATGATGACGTATTTTTGGATTAGTTTAAGAATAAAATTGTTAAACATTTGAAAAAAAAGCCAATATAGTCAGATGGTCCAAAAATATTTAAAAAATGTAACCTTGCTGAGTTTCTTGCCGGTTCTTCTCAGTTGAAGGCTGACTTCCGAATCTGTAATTCGACCTTCATAAGTGCCCTTCTAGGGCCTAAACTGAATAAATGGTTTTGACTTTGACTTTGGTGCACACTTGCACTGTAAGGTATTAGGAAAAACAGTTGGGCGAGTAGATCTCTATAATAAATAAATAAAATAAAATAGCCTTTATTGCTGTTTTTTCTTTTTTACAATTAAATTAAATGCCTATTTACTAATCTAAATTTATTTAATAATTTCTAATTTGAATGGTCGGCAACTGGATGTTTGTGTGGAACAGCTTGTTTGTCGACAAAGGCCTCCTCTAAAGATTTCCACGTATTCCTGTCTCTTGCTAAGCGGGTCCATACCGGACCAGCTATTTTCTTGAGGTCATCTTCCCATCTTTTGAATTGTCTGCCTCTATTTCTTTTGCTAGTACTAGACTATGCTAGACTAAGTTAGTAACAAAATGGTATCCAAGAGATAGCAAAAGAAATAGAGGCAGACAATTCAAAAGATCTCTATAGTATAGTTTAATTATGTGAGAGGTGTTATTTAGGAGGGTATGAGAGAGAAATTGGCTCGAGAGGCCGCGGCGCTGGGAGCTCGGGCCCTGGACTCGCCAAATGACGCGTCTTCGGAGGATTCCAACGATTCCAATCGTTTTCTCAAAGGTATGTACTCAGATATGGACAGGTAACCTACTTGCATGCTGACATGAAAATAATATACCTGTTACATATTATACAGCTTTTCTTTTTTAGTCTGGATAAGCTTGTGTTTGACCACAATCTCACCATTTCGTGATGATGTGGCCGAAGTTTATAAGCATCCAAAGCCTAGATGGGAACTGGCTCTCAAGTTCAGCTGTGGCAACACACCGATAGATGCTTGGCGACAGATTTTCAACTTGTGGTAGCCAGCCAGTCAGGTACAACAAAGTACCCTACCACCGTGCAATGGTTTCCTCACGATGTTTTCCTTCACCGAAAGCTCGTCGTCATCATCATCATCTTGCGAAAGTAATAACATGTTCTAAATATTACTTGTGGCTTTTTATTCACCTGATTTAATAAATGCCTATATCGCCATGGTTATTTTAGCTCTTACAGTCAGTACAAAATTATTTGGTTTATATATTTTTATATGTTGCATTGAAATATTTTTGTTATTTTACCCACGCATAATCATCCTATATAAACAATATCTTATTTACTGGCTATAAAATATGTGGTAGCTGTAGATAGTGTAGTACCCGCTACGCTATAGGTACGACGATAATAGTCGCGCCCCACTCTTTTTCCTAATCCCTTACAGTCCAAATGTGCATAATTTCGCTAGTGTTATAGTTCTGTCGATTCGTACATATACAGGATGTCCGATCAAATATACAAAAACAATACCATGGTAAAAGTAATCCCATTTTCGAGATATTTAATATCTTAAATTCAAAAATTAGTAACATAAAAATATACAAATATCTCTAAAGTAGGTGACCCGCCCAGCTATCTCCCCCTTAAGTTTGTCGTATATGTACGAATCGACAGAACTATAACACTAGCGAAATTATGCACATTTGGACTGTAAGGGATTAGGAAAAATAGTGTGGAGCGTCTATATGAATAGCGTTGTATAGCGGTTAGTATAAAGTAGTACATGTATGTGCAGGTAGCAACAGTAACTCAAGTAACAGCAACTGGAGCTCAAACGGCAACAACAAGCCCGCCGGGGAGCCGCCCACGGAACCCGCGTATAATGCTCTAGGTAATATGGCCATACACTAATATTATAAAGAGATAAAGTTATGTTTGGATTTAGGTGATCTACGAAACTATTGATCTGATTTTGTTAATTCTTTCACTAATAGGTAGATATATTATCTATGAGTGCGTTTCATCTCATAAACGTTGAAACAGTAGGGTGGAAGCTGTATGTATCTATATAAAAAAAACTTGAGAGGTGTCAAGGGACACCCGGATGGAACGAAGTTATATAAGTCGAGAGAGTATATACAGGGTGTCCCAGAAAGTAGTGTCAAGCGGAAGCCCAGAGGTAGAGCACCTTTAGAGGTACCCGTATCACTCAATGTATGTTCCGCGATTTTTCGTAGTTTACGAGTTATAACTTCTTTTAATTTTTTTTACCCAATTCCGATTTTCAATACATTTTTAGTCGCAGTCACGCGAGTAGTTGATATACAGGTCTGAGGTTTTTTTCTTAATTACCTGAATAATAGACCTAGTAAATGCATAAACGTTTGTTGCTAAAATTGTGACCTTGTTAGCTTTAAAAAAAAACAAATTTGCAAGAAAGTGGAAATGCAGATTTTATCTAAAATGTTTGAGGACATTTTAATAATAAAGGTTACATAACTTTTTTCTTTCAAACCAATTTTAAAAACTTGTCCATTTTATCAGCTATGTATCCTGTAAATTTCATTGAGCTATCCTCACAGCTTCCGACTCAAAATTTGATCAGAACAACACAAAGTCGAAATTTAAAATTTGAATGGGTGAATGGAAAAGATATTAAAACTTAATAATTGTACTCAACATATTTTTTTTTTTTTTTTTTTTTTTTATTTATTATTTACTTTACAACTATTTTTACAGGATTATTTTAACCTAAAGCAATAGTTGTCTGATCTACATTATTCTAACTTAAGTACCTAATGTTTATAATTTATACGATATCACATAATATGCTGTCCTTGTAAATTCACTCAGAGTACAATAAAAAACGTCTGTCTCAACCGCGATGAGATTAAGGATGTGAAGCGCGCGCGTCAGGGGCGCCTTGTTCATCAGGTTTGTTCTCCCGCGCGGCACCGCTACCAGCCGCGGTTGACGACGCCGCCAAATGTACCTGTCCGGAACACACAGACCTATCTGCCCCAATATATCTGAATTATGTAATTGTTGTGTAGTGTGTCTTAATGTCACATTTTTTTTTAAAATTTCATTATTACTGCTCTATTGAAACTCTACATCTTCTAAAGAAGTTCTCTTTTGGTGTTATGAATGCAATTCTGTTGTTTTTCACTGTTTCCTCTGCATCTCTCAATGTCAATCTTAATTCTGTTAAACTTATTTCTTTGGCATTCTTTATAGTGACCCCAAACGAAAAAGTCAATGGGGTTAAGATCTGGGGACGGTACCTGCTACGCAAAAACCGTGATCAATCCAAATTTCAATAAATCTTTTTTAGAACAAGACCTAAATGGATTATTAGAAGATGTAAAATCAAATCAATTCAAAAACTCATTTATTCAGTTTAGGCCCTGGTAAGGCACTTATGAACGTTACAATTGACTCTACCACCGGTTCAATATACACTTCAACTGAGAAGGCTCCAGTAAGATACTCAGCAAAGCAATTTTTTTCAGCAGTGGATCTTTCTTTTTATTTACATTTTCAAAAGTACATTTAGATACATTTTCAAATATTTCACAATATTTCTACTATGTAGATTTAGAACTGCGCAGAAATATGACATTTAAAAAAGACGGTGCACCTTGCCAGTTGTCGATTGTCAGGCAATATTTAAATTAAAGATTGGTTGAAATGTGGATTGGTCACGGTGGGTCTATTGCGTGGCCAGCAGGGTCCTCAGACTTTTTCCTTTGGGGATACAATAAAGAATGAGTGTACGCCAAAGAAATAAGAAATTTAACAGAATTAAGATCGACATTGAGATATGCAGAGGAAACAGTGAAAAACAACAGAATGGCATTCATAAGACCAAATGAGAACTTCTTTAGAAGATGTAGAGTCTCAATAGAGCAGTAATAATGAAATTTAAAAAAAATATGACATTAAGACACACTAAACAACAATTATTAAGTTTTAATATCTTTTCCATTCACCCATTCAAATTTTAAATTTCGACTTTGTGTTGTTCAGATCAAATTTTGAGTCGGAAGCTGTGAGGATAGCTCAATGAAATTTACAGGATACATAGCTGATAAAATGGACAAGTTTTTAAAATTGGTTTGAAAGAAAAAAGTTATGTAACTTTTATTATTAAAATGTCCTCAAACATTTTAGATAAAATCTGCATTTCCACTTTCTTGCAAATTGTTTTTATTTAAAGCTTAATGGTCACAATTTAGTAACAAACGTTTATGCATCTACTAGGTCTATTATTCAGGTAATTAAGAAAAGAAACTCAGACCTGTATCTCAACTACTCGCGTGACTGCGACTAAAAATGTATTGAAAATCGGAATTGGGTAAAAAAAATTAAAAGAAGTTATAACTCGTAAACTACGAAAAATTGCGGAACATACATTGAGTGATACGGGTACCTCTAAAGGTGCTCTACCTCTGGGTTTCCGCTTGACACTACTTTCTGGGACACCCTGTGTATATATATATATATATATATATATATATATATATATATATACAGGGTGTCCCATTTCTATTTATATATATATATATATATAAATAGAAATGAAAATATCTGGCTTGCTTTCTATAAGAGGGAGAGAGAAAGAGAGACAGAGAAACATGCGCACGCCGCACAGCTTACAATAGCTTACTACACACAACTGTCACCGACAGTGACAGTGACACTAAAAGTGTCGTAAGATTTTTTTCCGTCTAGCCCCCTTTCACAACGCGCGATAAGGAACTTCGTTCCAATAAAAAAGCCTTTTATTTCCTGATACAATTTCTTCTCGTCTTCCTGTGTTTCTTCAAAAAATTGCCGTTTTCTCGATCTTGTGCTATAAGTTGTCATTGTGTACCAACTAATCTAGTAATTTATCTCATTCTAACTGATTTTTAATCATTTTGGCCTAATCAATTTTTGGATATTTAATCAACTGATTATTGGCCGGTCATAGAATAATTTTTGTTTATACCACTAGGTGGCAAACAAGCTTACGGCTCACCTGATGGTAAGTGGTTACCGTAGCCTATGGACGCTTACAACACCAGAGCATAAACCTTTACTCCTCTTTTGAAGGATGTAAATTTGGAGCCATTTATATTGAAGGGGTGTTTTAAAGTGTTAGCTTGTTTACATACAGGATTGACAGTAGGGGACATAGACGCAGAATGGACCGGATCGGACCAGTCGTTTTTCAGAGCGCTCCATAAGGTGTTTCCCTCCAACTACTGTTCGATAGCACAGGTTATGCTATCCAAAACTTGCCAACAGGTCAGTATCCCACAATATTATAATTTTTTTTTTAATTCTGGATAGGCTTGTGTTTGACTTCAATCTCACTATGGTAAGTGATGATGTGGCCGAAGGTAGTAAGCACACAAAGCCTAGATGAGAACTGGCTCTCAAGTGCAACTGTCGGAACACACCGATAGGTGCTTGGCGACAGATTTTCAACTTGAGGGTGGTAGCCAGCCAGTCGGGTACTACAAAGTACCCTACCACCGTGCTATGGTTTCCTCACGATGTTTTCCTTCACCGAAAGCTCAAGTTCATTGTAGGATTCGAACCCTCGACCTTGGCCGCGGTATCCGACGTCACTACCACTGAGCTATCATCGCCTTAAGTTTAGGCTCTAGAAGGGCGCTTATATAAGTTGTTCGTAGATAGATACTAAGCATGGTTGATATCTACCTCCGTGGATATAAGTAAGTACGATAGGTCTCTGACCGTTGTAGGCGGTGATTTTCGTTTAACTTAGTGACTGCTATGGCTTAAAATATGACTATTATTAGAATACACTGCTCCAGCATGGCTGCGTGCTGTTGATGACGATGAAAGCATGATCGTGGAGACACGATTAGAGTAGGGACCTACTTACATAGGCGTAACTTCAATTTCTTGGAATCCCACAATAATGTAGGATTCGAACCCACGACCTTCGCCGCGGTATCCGACGTTCATAAGGCGAGTTATGATGATGATAATGATATAATATGGTGTGGTGTAGGTGTACACGTACTGGAGCGGCATGGGGCAGCAGCAGCACCTTGTGGAGGCCGAGCTCACTCCGCCGCGCAAGAAGAAGAAGAAGCACCGCCTCTGGTCCGTGCACTGCCGCAAGATACAGCTCAAGAAGGACTTCGCCAACCATCATGTGTTAGTATTCTACAGTCTACTGGTACTCCTAATCTATATATATATAAAAGAAAGTCGTGTTAGTTACACTATTTATAACTCGAGAACGGCTGGACCGATTTTCATGGTTTTTGATTTGTTAGATTCGTCTCCGCCCGGAATAGCAGAATAACTATTAAAAAATAAGAAAAATGCACAAAAAATAATAATGAAGACAATTATTTTTGTCATACATTTTGTATAGAACGACTTTTTGACATGTCTCGAGATCGGGCTGCCAGATGCCATATGGTTTAGATTCACAAATTGGACACGGTAGGTGTCGCTGGAATCGGGTTCTATGTTTTGTTTTAATTTCAGGGCAGGACACCGTCTGCTGGGCCCACTAGTATAAGATAAAACTGTTTTCTAAACCAATTTAGCCATCGTAATATTTGAAAATATCTATGATGTTTATAAGAAATCATAAATAAAATTATTAACGTTTCATGTTTGACCACGTGATTGAAAACGCTCGGTACTGGCCGATTCTGAGTGTGACGTCACCTGCTTGTAAACACCAAAATGGAAACAGTAAAGTTATGAAAGATCCAGCGTATTACGTTACGATATTTTGACAACTTAAAGTTTGTTTACGAGCAGGTGACGTCATGATATCACGTGACCTAGGCATTATGGCGTCTTAGCGTTTTGGTAGCCTTTTTAATGATATAAATTGATGGTAATTTTTAAAGAAAATACAGAGAATTCACGAAGAATTAAGCAAAAGCTATAATGAACAATTTTAGATACTTTTCTAAAACCAGTCAAATACCCTATTGCGTTCCACACAATTGAATTAATTTCAAAGGACAGTAAATCATCTCACAAAATCCTGCAGTATCTGTAGATCAGGCGACCGAAGAGTTTTTATATGAGTATGATTTGTGTGGCTACATTTACAATCATTTACGTATTGTAAACTTAAACAGTTATCGATAAAATAATGTGATGTAATGAACCCAGGTACAACTACACGCCGTGCGACCACCCCAACCAGCCTTGCGACAACATGTGTCCGTGCCTGCAGTCGCAGAACTTCTGCGAGAAGTTTTGCCAGTGTAGCAGTGACTGTGAGTATTGATATTAATTAACATATTTTTTAGTCTTACCCTTAGACCTTTGATCGGGGAGCCTGCAAGGCCGCGAGATAGAAAACCTTTATAAAAAAGTTACCCCCAATATCAAGGTATAGCGTGCCGATGGGATGAATGGCTGGTGGGAATCCTGTCACTAGCCCTTGGAGGATAGGATCAGGGAAAACATGGAAAATGTTTAGTTGGGTCTGGAGTAACGCCTCACAAGACCTAAGGTTCCACAAATTGCACGGTGGTAGGGTACTTTGTACTACCCGACTGGCTGGCTACCACCCTCAAGATGAAATTCTGTCGCCATGCACCTATCGGTGTGTTCCGACAGCTGCACTTGAGAGCCAGTTCCCATGTACGCTTTGTGTGCTTACCACCTTCGGCCACATCATCACTTACCATGGTGAGATTGCGGTCAAACAAAAAAATCCACGGAGCAGAGAACCTAACTCGCGCGTCCGTGTGGTTGACTCGGAAGTCGGGGTGGGGCGGCATATGATGTACCTGTTTCTCACTCTGTACATCCTTTTGGGGCTTCGAAGAGCATTATGATCGCCTGGTCCCCCGGACTGACAGTGTAACGGTGCTGGTGCGCATACTCGGGGGATCGATAGAGGAAGTTAGCCGCCTCTATCCAGGGGTCATACGGTCCGTAGCCATTTACAGTGTACCCGTATAGGCGAGGAGGCTGACCGTCCGACCGTAGATGGCCTGGATCGTACGTGGATATCGCACAGAATCCTTTGAGGCGGCTACTGTTCTAGCTCGCTTTCCATCGCTTGTCCTTGGTTGTATGCTGAGTCAGAACCTTTATTCGTGACATCACGCAACATCATTTCACATTTTACATTTATATTATGTACTTAGGATAGGTTTTTTTTTTCTTTTACGTGTGTCATGTTGCGTGTGTCAACGTAATAAAAACTATTTTCTTTCTTTCTTTCTTTCATCCTGCCAGAGATGTATGCGAGGGTCCGATACCGCTAATATAATTATATTGTGTATGTATGTATGGTGCAGGTCAGAACCGGTTCCCGGGGTGTCGGTGCAAGGCGCAGTGCAACACGAAGCAGTGCCCGTGCTACCTCGGCGTGCGCGAGTGTGACCCCGACCTGTGCACCGCGTGTGGGGCCGACGCACCGCACGCACACCTCGCCGTCTGCTGCAAGAACGTCTCCGTGCAGAGGTACCTCATCTACACACTACCAACTCACTACCCACTACCCAGCACACTCTGTACTGACATATATTCGATTTTTAGTTAGTTGGTACCAAGAATTATATATTCTAAATGGATAGGTAACTCTAAATACCTATTTGAAGCAAATACCTATCAATTGCGAAAAAGAGAAAGATAACAACTACGTTGGGACAATCTCTCTTTCTTTCATCAAGGGTAAGTAGGGTTATGCTTCAAATAGGTATTTAGAGTTACCTATCCATTTAGAATATATAATTCTTGGTTGGTACCAACATATATAAATCTATCTCGATAAATATGATAAATCGATAAATATAATGATTATTTTTATTGGTTATGTTAAGATTTTATTAGAGACTCAGTTGGTTGAGCCGTTCTTAACTTTTTTGTTTTCGTTTCTGCGTAAGCTATTATTTAATCGTGGAAACTGTTTTGGCTTCTGTATTATCTATTTGTAAGTAATATTTATAAACTGCAAATAAATAATCTCTGCGGTGTTCTGTATGGACAGAGGTCTCCACAAGCACTTACTGCTGGCTCCGTCGGACGTAGCCGGGTGGGGAATCTTCCTGCGCGACGCGGCGCACAAGAACGAGTTCATCTCGGAGTACTGCGGGGAGATCATCTCGCAGGACGAGGCCGACCGGCGCGGGAAGGTCTACGACAAGTACATGTGCTCCTTCCTCTTCAACCTTAATAATGGTGAGTTTCTAAATAACACCTATTTAGCATGGTCATAGAAAAATAAATATTTATCTAGAAACTGACGGCTAGTTCTGAATGTTTTCTGGTTCTTTGGCCTCCGCTAAGCGTTTGGTAAACTAAATAATATTGTAATTTACCAATTTATGTATTTTTGCTTATATGTTCCTTCTGATTTTACAAGTTTTATGTTTATTTTTATGAAATTTTTAAACCAATAATTATTGTATCCGGTTTTGTGAATCAATAAAAAAAGCCCAATTAATTTACCTATTAAAAATCTTTGCCATTTTGTAGTTCATTCAAAGTCAAGGCAAAACCATTTTGTAGTTCATTCAAAGTCAAGGCAAAACCATTTTGCTTTGACAACGGCTTATTAACTCTAAATTTCCATAAAACTTGTACGTATTAAAACCTCCACCTCAATGTCATTATTACTATAGATTTCGTGGTGGACGCAACCCGTAAAGGCAACAAGATCCGGTTCGCGAACCACTCGATCAACCCGAACTGCTACGCGAAGGTGATGATGGTGAACGGTGATCACCGCATCGGGATCTTCGCCAAGCGAGCCATACAACCCGGGGAGGAGCTGTTCTTTGACTACAGGTTACTTTTACATTTTAACAAATTTATAAAAATAAGTAGCCACTTATATTATACATATATATACTTTAATTTTCGTTTTGAATAACCAAACTTGAACGAAGTTTAAATTTTGTATAATTTTATTTTGATCTGACCAAGAATATATCCGTTTCGCTAGTAGCTGGCCTCAGCAAATTGTTTATGAGACATCTTGAATTTTTCGTTTGGAATAAAAAAGATGTAAAGCAAGAACGCGGCGATGCAACCACCCATCCAAAGAGGATAAAAACACTACGTTTTACACCCATCTTTACTGAAGACTACCTTATTTATCGCTAATAATTATTATTCTCTACAGATATGGACCAACAGAACAACTGAAATTCGTTGGAATCGAGAGGGAAATGGAATTTTTATGAGAACAGGCCAAATAGTCGACTGCCCAGTCGAGCTCGCGCTCCGACTGACTCCAGAACCTTTCCGTTACACACATTACAGCCAAATCAATTGCTGTGATAACTCATCAGTGCAATGAGTGAATATAAAGTGAATTTGTATGTGAACTATATTCTAAGCAATTGATTTTTATATACAATATTTATAAGTAATACATGTATTACTTATTCAATAGGGATCAATAATGTACTCTAATAATAACCAGCTTTAGTGGTAGTATACTTAAATAATGAGTTAGAATTTAAAGTTGATACATAATACAAGATGGAAGGTTTGTTTGAATGGATTGCAATGGTTTGTTTATAAGTTAGGTAATTGTTCATGTTACTATATTGTAAGAATAAGAACTGAATTTGTAATATTGAAATGATTTTTTTACAAATAAAACACTTGAAATATTTTGGATTTTCATTGGATACTCAGGCAATTTTTTTTTTCAATAAGTATGCAAGGTAAAAACAACAATATTTACTCAATAGAGTTTATTTCAAAAGTAACAAACATCACTAATACATACATTACATGTAATATACATAAAATAAATTGCTAATTTGCACTACAGTATTGGTAACATAATAAATTTCTTTATTATACATTAATAGTGTTACATTTGTGTAAACTACTTTTAAAAACACCACAAAATGTTCTTAGTGTTCCAAATGAACTCTTGAGACCACAGGTGTGTAAATATTGTTAAAATATGGTGTTGCATTTCTTCTAGGGGCTTGCAAATGAAAATTCTAATAGAATATGACCACCATCTTCAGCCACCAACAGTTACAATTATAAGATTGTAGACAAACGCAAGCCTATTCAATGTTAAGAATTCAGGTTGTCAGAATTTAACTTTTTAAAGATGTTAATTAATTCCATTGCTTATAATAGACCAAAAAAAACTAAGAAAAATCTTGAGATATAGTGAGGTCAAATTAGTTGTTTATAAACAAAAGTATCAATCAAATTACATGAGTTACATAGGTCTTGAAAATCACTGTAAATAACAACATTTTGTGAAAGTTAATGTTAGTCCTTCATTAATCACATGAGCCATCAAGCCAGCCATCTCGCCACCTCTCGTTCACTTTACTGCAGTCAAATGCAGGTTTCCCTAGTTTCTTATTAACAGTATTGTGGCGCTCACACAGCCATTTAGATAGAGCATCTCCGGATGATGTCTTTGGTGGGTGCTTTTTTATGCTATAAAGAAATAAATATTTATAAATTTGATTATATTACAATTAGTTTGCTATAAGGAAAACATTGTTTTGTATTCAAATGCCATTGAGTAACTACAGATTAAGAAAACAAAGTTTGTGAGGACTGCCAAGTGAAAAATAGCCAGTGCAGTCAGATCTCAAAAATATTTAAGAAGTGTAACTTGCTTATTTTCTTGTTGTTTTTTTTTTAATATACATATAGTTTATATGTGCAATGTAGCTATGTAAGTTGCTACTTTGTCATGCAGTTGTCTGTGTATTAGGATATAAGGTAGAGTAACACCTCTAGCCTTGTTAATTCTGCTAATTGATATTTACAGGGGAGTCACTTCTGTAAAATTTTGTAGTTCTATGACCAAACCCCACTGGCTTTAAATTGCCACCTTTTTAATAGTTTACTATATAGCATCGTTGTTATTCTTTGTACTCACTCATCCTGGAAATCCAAAGCACATGGTTCACATGGATAGAACTGTGCAAAGATGTTGAAAAACCTGGTCATGTTCTCAGATTGTGCCTTAGTTGGTTTTTCAGGGAAGTATGCAGCCATGGAGTGTAGGAAGCCCCATGTTGACCTGCCAAGATCATCTTTGTCTAACGGACAATCATTTGCCGCCTGTTGTAGGCTCTGGAAAATAATATTTGTTTATTTTCAATCACAAAAATTGACAAAATTGTATTCAGTTTTATTACAACTTTATTTGAAATGATCACTGAGGATGTGAACTAATGGAAACAACAGAATATCTTATCTGATAGTAATACCTGCTTATCTATTTCATCAGACAATTTAAGTTTGGATATAATTATGTACTTGTTGACTTGCATTGAAATTTATATAATTATTATATTCGTTATGAATGTAAAACAGCAATTTTAACAATTGAGGTTCCTGGAATTGTTGGCATATCGCAAAAAAATATCACAATTATAACCTCACCGGTTTATTCGGCGTCGTGAATGTAGTCTTCTTTTGGTTCTTGGCCCACGTTTTGAAGTCGGTACAAGCTCTGCAGGGCTTGTCCTCTTCCTCAGAATGATGGGGCATTATCCCTTTCAATTACTCTAATGATAGTGTTGAACCCCATGAGTTCACTTTGTTGTGCAACAATACTACCAAATCAACATCACTAAGAGTCCTACTTAAAATAAACAACAAATAGGGATATGACCAAGCAAACAATATTGAAACCAGTTTTTTTAATAAAATAAACTGATAGCTGAAATATAAATTATTTTGTCTGAAAGAAAATTCGAAGGCCGCTATTTTTTATCAAATAAATGTCAAAATTTTACATTGACACGGCATGTGACAGTGACATTATGTAATGTTACCCAGCTAATAATAATTCGTTCAGAAATCGCAGACATACTTTTACTATTGCAAGGACATACTATTCAAAAGTGATTGAACAGTTGTTCATTTCTCTTTATTACCTTTTTTATATATGTAGCTCCAACCATAAGTAACGTTACACGCTAAGGAGTTTAAATTAATAATTTTCAGAGGGTCTAGCCTTAGAGCAAAGATTATCAAAGGGTCTAGTTAGTTTGAGTATTAAAAGTCTAGCCGTATTATTATAGTATAGGCAATCTGCCCCCGATAGAAAGTCCTATCTGGTCCTATCATTGTCTTTATGATTTTTTAGAGAAACCTGTGAGAAGTGTGTAAGTATACTTATTTTGGCCAAAAACAATTTTTATAGTAAAAATAAATGGTTTTTGTATTTTTTTTTTGTTATTTTTATGAATCTAATATGGCCTGTCCTTTTATGGCCTATAGAAATGCAATGAGTACAAAATAGTCACAAAAAACATGGTCACCTACATAGAGAATGTAACCGCTACGCCCTATTGCATACAACCATTTTTTAGTCATAAGAGTACGAATGCGAGTGAATAAAAATAATGAATTGTAACAAAATTGCACAATTTTATTGAATATAAACTTACAAATATTGGGACAATTATTATTCACACAGTTCTATTGCCATCTGAGCAAACACAGCAATATCAAAGAATACTTTTGTGATTAGAACCATGTTAACAGCATAAGCATGAAACCGTCTAAATAAAATAAAGTTGAAGTATAGATATCATTTATAACATTTATTACTTAAAAAATACATTCGTATTAAAATTACAGATAATATAATATAAAGGGATTTCTCCACTTTGATCGAACCGGTTGATACTGAGGCGAGGTAAGTAACATTTTATTTCTGACTAGGTCATTGTAGAAGCACATTTTTCGCAATTATTACAAATTGGATTGACTTATTTCAACTTGCTGAATTCTCGCATGTAGCTACGATTTCTGAAACAACAAATAATGTGTCAGTACTGATTCGTAATTTCACGATGATAGCTGTGTTGGACCCCTCTGGTGTATTCCGGCAGTTACAACTGATTGTCAATCCTCCTTGTATTCCTAAAGTCTATAGGCCGACATGTGACCCGTCGGCCTCTACGCCCGACTACTTTAAGGGTAGCTCGCTTGAGACTTTGGCGGGAACTTGCGAAGTGACGTTGCGTTTTCGTTTTATTTTGATTAAATTCGTGGATTTTGAGTTTTATTGAATTGAGCAATCCCCTGGTATTGCCAATGTCTATAGGCGACGGTTGTCACTTACCATCAGGTGACCCGCCTGCCTCGTTGTCACTTGTGACGTCCTATATAACGTGACTTTAGCATAAAAGAAGAATATTGAAAAATGGTTTAGGCTCGATAGTCTTGTAACTATAGCCAAAAAAATTCATAATAATAACAGGTCGCGTTTGTTACTGACTGCGTAATATATCCTGTAGGGCTATGACAGCGGGCGAGTTGGGCATGTCAGTGAGGAAGTCCTGTCCAGTATCACAACAGCGCGCGAGTCGTGGGTCGAGCGGCATCGCGCCCAGTAGCGGAACCTCCAGAGTGGCGCACATCTCCGCCGCGCCCCCTGTCGTCGCCGGGAAGATCTCGCTGCGACTCTGTATATATATATATAACGCATTACAACTGTCAACTGTTGCTGTAAAACATCTATTGGCCAGTGACTGACGTTCATGTAACCAGAAAGATTTTACTAACGAAACTTTATTTTACTCCATATTTTTATAATTTTTACTAATTATGAATTTTAAGTTTTCACATCTGCCGAGCATTTTGCAATCACTCCTATACAAAAGTTAAAATACCTACGTTATATTAGCCTACAAAAGAAGCTGTAAGAAAAGAAATCTACGAACGCTACACGAACCAAACGAAAATTGATTTCTAGACAATTTTTCTTTGGTACTTTCTTTGAAGAATCTAATATAATTTCGAGCTAGCTATTTAAACAATATATCTATCACTTCTTAACGCATATAACAAAAGAAGACATATCACAAAAACTCTCTTCTACATTTTCTATTTTCTAAAAGTTTCAATTTACTCAATAAAAGTTATAATTTTATTATTATTATAAACATAAACACTTACGTTACAATTGGGACACACAAACAGCGACATGTTCTCAATGACTCCTATAATGGGCAGGCCCACTTTACGACAGAAGTGCAACTCCTTCCTGACGTCGAGTAGAGACACCTCCTGCGGCGTGCTCACCACCACCGCGCCGGTGGGACGGGCGCCCGATAAGTACTGCACCACCGATAGGTGCTCATCTGATGTACCTGCAATTTTTTATTGAATACTAGCTGTTCCCCGCGTTCCCGTGGGATCTTATCATGTCCCGGGATAAAATTTAGCCTATGTTCATCGGGGATAATGTAGCTTTCTAATGGTGAAAGAATTTTTCGAATCGGTCCAGTAGTTTCTGAGCCTATTCAATGCAAACAAACAATCAAATCTTTCCTCTTTATTATATTAGTATAGATTCCTGACTCACCGTATTACAAAATAAACAATCACTTATTAGTAATACAAATTCTGGAGTAGATGAGTATTTTTAATCTTTTGTAATTAATGTGAAAGCTTGTCTGTATGTTTGTCCTCAATGAAAATGTAATAACTGAACCGATTTGGATGAAATAGCGGATTCAGACGCGATTGATTAAGGATTATTATTCCGGTACATGACATTGGCATAGACAAATTTGACAGCAATAAGGCAATTATAGCTCTGTGGTAGTGACATCGGATACCGCGGCGAAGGTGTAGGTTCGAATCCTACAATAAGTTTGAGCTTTCGGTGAAGGAAATCATCGTGAGGAAACCATAGTACTTTGTAGTAAGTACCCAGCTGGCTGGCTACCACCCTCAAGTTGAAAATCTGTCGCCAAGCACCTATCGATGTGTTCCGTGAGCAGCACTTGAGAGCCAGTTCCCATCTAGGCTTAGTGTGCTTACCACCTTCGGCCACATCATCACATACCATGGTGAGATTGTGGTCAAACAAGCTTATCCAGAAGTAACACAAAAAATTATATCCTTCTCCAACAATATTTGTAAGAAAGAGAGAGAGATTAAAATTACTTTAGTTACATCATCAATTAATATTTTATTATACCGTTAATTAATATGCATGAGTAGTTACCTGGTGGAGTATCAATCAGCATGTAATCCAGATCTCCCCAGTCCACTTCGCTCAGGAACTGTTTGATCATACCTGATGAAATAAATACCTAAGCCACTGAGTAATAACAACACGGTTTTATTAATTGAAAGATTAACAACTAATTGTACTGAGCACATTGATAGAAAGCGGAACAGGAACCATTTTAGGTAACAAATAAACTTTTTTTAATTAGTTACATGACTTAGGTTATTGGGATCATTTAGCCACATATCATCAGAATAAATATATATCCTGGGATAACCTTGACATGTGGCTAAATGATCCCAAACCAAGCAGAGCTTGTATTGTACTATGGAAACCAGATAACTGATATACTACCTACTCACGACAAACATACATGTTCATGCTCTCAATCTCATTAACTGTTCAATCTCATTAACTTGCGTTTATTAATATTATTAATGATTTGAATATTTGACACAAGCAATAGGGGTTAAGTGATATCAAATCAGCTTCTTTTTATATAGTTTTTTTGTTACATTGGATATAAAAATCATCAGAATGTTGAATTTTACAAATTTTACAAAACATCAACTGTTTTAGGGTATTTTTAGGTGTTTTAAACGGAGATTTAATAAAAAAGAAGTTGATTTGATATGTTAACCTACATCCCTACTATCCATTATTACTTTAAGTATAGAATTTTTCATTTAGTTACCATTTTTCTTAGGTCCTCTCCATATAACAGCGTCATCAGGACTGCCCAGTAAGAACCCAATGGACATCAATGATAGGTTGTCTGTTACATACTGTAAGTAATAATAAATAAATAATAAATATCCTCAGACATTTTTCACACACGGACAGGCACGTTCATGCACACAAATGTGTGTCCTGGATGGGAATCGAACCCACGACTTGCGGCGTGATAGGCAGTGTGTTAACCAACCACGCCAACCGGCCAGTCAAGTAACACATTTATTATGGCTACATTATCTATCTACCTATAGACATTAAAAAAAACTTGAGACACCCGGATGGAACGAAGTTATATAAGTTATATAAGTCGAGAGAGTATATATATTTAAAAAAAAAACATTTCTATTTACATATATATAAATAGAAAATATCTGGCTAGCTTTCTATAAGTGAGTGAGTGAGTGAGTGAGTGAGTGAGTGAGTGAGTGAGTGAGAGAGAGAGAGAGAGAGAGAGAGAGAGAGAGAGAGAGAGAGAGAGAGAGAGAGAGAGAGGGGAGAGAGACAGAGAAACATGCGCACGCCGCACAGCTTAATAAACATACATAGTTTTCTTTTAAGGCGATGATAGCTCAGTGGTAAGTGACGTCGAATACCGCGACGAAGGTCGTGGGTTCGAATCCTACAATGAGCTTGAGCTTTCGGTGAAGGAAAACATCGTGAGGAAACCATAGCACGGTGGTAGGGTACTTTGTACCCGACTGGCTGGCTACCACCCTCAAGTTGAAAACCTGTCGCCAAGCACCTATCGGTGTGTTCCGACAGCTGCACTTGAGAGCCAGTTCCCATCTAGGCTTTGTGTGCTTACCACCTTCGGCCACATCATCACTTACCATGGTGAGATTGTGGTCAAACACAAGCTTATCCAGAATAAAAAAAAAAAAAAAAATAGTGACATAAAAAGAGTCGGACAATTTTTCTTAAGAATTTTTTCCGTCTAGCCCCCTTTCACAACGCGCGATAAGGAACTTCGTTCCAACAATACCAAGGGGATTGCCAATGTGTTGTACACCTTATTATAATGCCTTAAAGGCAACTGGCTCTCAAGTGCAACTGCCGGAACACACTAACAGGTGCTTAGCGACAGATTTGCAACTTGAACCAGCCAGTCGAGTACTACAAAGTACCTACCACTGTGCTATGGTTACCTCACGATGTTTTCCTTCACCGAAAGCTCAAGCCCGAACCCACGACCTTCGCCGCGGTATCCAACATCACTACCATTGAGCTATCATCGGCTTAAAATTGATTGAAGAGGTTTACTTACAACAGGTGACCAACCGGAGCCAGAATGATGAACTTGTTCGCCTCGCACGCCGAGCACTCGCGGTTGACTAGGACCACATATATCTGCGTCTAGTATACCCACCTGAATATATTTATTAATTATTTTTTATATCTAAACTATGTACATAATTTTTGCTTTTGAATAAGCTTGTCTTTGACCGCAATCTCATCATTGTAAGTGATGATTTGGCTGGAGGTGGTAAGCACTCAAAGCCCAGAAGGAAACTGGATCTCAATTGCAGCTGTCGGTACACACCGATAGTGCTTGTCGACAGACTTTCAACTTGAGGGTGGTGGCCAGTCAGTCGAGTACTACAAAGTACCCTACCACCGTGCTATCGTGTCCTAACGATGTTTTCTTTCACCGAAAGCTCAAGTTCATTGTAGGATTCGAACCCACAACCATCGCCGTATACGACGTCAAGTGACGTGGTAGTCCACTGTGCTAAAATCGCCGTAAAATTACAAAGTTATTGGGCGTAGTAGACCCATAACTGGCTAGGCTGCCCAAAATATAGGCGGAAGTAGGCGAGGCCGGTACCGCAGTCGCCACACGGCGAGAGAAGGAATACCCCAGGTTTTCTCCCCCTGGCATGGCTGAGTACTAATGACAGTTAAATTGGATCAACAAAAAAAGCCCAGCCAAATAAGGGCTGCAATACACTGTCCCAGAAATGGCTATATCAAGATAGTATTTAAAGAGAAATGGAGACGTGTTAGACATCATGAAAAGACTACCTTGCCAAGAGTACAGTTCAAAAATGACTAAAGCTACAGCGATCGACTTGACCATAAATCATGCTCGCAAAATAACCAAAATTCCATTAATTATTACGAAAAAATGTTTCAACGACCGTAGCCCCATAAAACCTGACCTATATAAAGTAATATGGCGAATATGGAAGGCTGTACCGCTCGGTGCCGACACCGCACCAGTCTGCACGCCATGACAGGCAGAACGATGCGAATCCTCGCCGCACTATAGGGATCAATACACGTGTTATCAGTGCCTACATTGTGATTAAAAAGTTACGCGCCAAAATGGATTTCGGAAATTCACACGAGAGGAGGTCAAGATATAACAGGGTTCGTTTTGTTTTCATTCACAAAATATTTGCAATCAGAAGATGTTTTGTTTATTCAGAAAAAAAAAATGTGGACCCATTTTTTTTTAAATACTGATAGCTTGAAAAACCCTTTTATTATTCCAAACAAGTGCCTACCTATTAAAAGTGCATTCACAGTACATCATGTAGGTATACTTTATACATTTCAATGCACTTGTTAATGGATTATATTATATCAGTTCCAAGGTACAAGTGTTTAATTGCAGTAGACAACATTATTTTTTATGAAGTATTTATATAAATAATTGCAGAGATAAGTATAAAAAATACAGATACCATTATTATTATGACACATATTCACTTCTATTATCCTTAAAGAGGTAGGCAGAATGCTCAATAACAAGGTCCCGTCGAGGTATATACATATAGGTATAACTAGAGTTCAACAACCATACTATATCATTAGACATCATTATACATAATCTATAATAATAGCCTAAAGCTTAAGTTTGTTTGTTTGAACACCCTAATCTCAGAAACTTAGTTGTAATTGAAAAAATATTTTAGTATTGTATAGCCCATTTATCGATGAAGGCTATTGGCTATATAACATCACGCTGTGTTAAGAAAATCCCACGGAAACGCGGGTGAAACCGCGGGGGACAGCTAGTAATATGTATAACTTGATTTGCGACTCCTGGAACTATATTTAATTAACATTACGACTAGTAAAATTGTATTTTTTTTTTTATGTCACTAGTGACAACGAGGCAGGCGGGTCATCTGATGGTAAGTGACTACCGTCGCCTATAGACATTAGCAAGACCAGGTGGACTGCCAACGTGTTGTACACCATATTACAATGCCTTAAGGGCAAGGGCAAATATTTAATGTTTCTAACAGATTTAGGTGACATTTGGTATTGATACCTTAGCCCACAATAAACATATATCAGGTGGAAGTAGTGAGCTAAAAACTAAAGAACTGAAATTATTTTCCTATTTTTTTATTCTGGATAAGTTTGTGTTTGACCACAATCTAACCATGGTAAGTTGGCCGAAGGTGGTAAGCACACAAAGCTTAGATGGGAACTGGCTCTCAAGTGCTGCTGATCGCCATATTCTATGTTAGAATTATTTGATTAACATAAACAAAGTGCACTCACATTAATGTCAGGGTTGCTGGCAGCCAATCCGTGACCCAGTAGAGATGTTATAGTACTCTTCCCCACTCCACCCTTTCCAGAGAGAACTAGTATCTTATGTTTCACATTAGAAAGACGATTTTTGATTAGTTCTATTGCCGGGTCTGGTCCTGATGCTTCACCTGTACGACATACAATTACTTTTTACTAGCTGTACCCTGTGGTTTCACCTGCGTTCCCATGGGATATTATGTTTTGTCACTAAAATAAAAGCTTTACTCATGGATATTTATTTATCATGCTGAATAAAACTATTCCTCAGTTAAATAAAATTGGGCCACTGTTTTAAATTGAGCACTAGCATCTCACACAACAACCCTCACAAATATTTCTTAAGCAACGGAGTGGTCAAAGCGTGGAACAAGCTCCCAGAAGACGTTGTAACAGCACAAAATGTTAACCAGTTTAAAAACCGACTCGACAAGCTTCGCAAAGAGAAGAAAAACAGGTTATAGGCACTTATCAGTTGAATCAACTGCCTGCCTGATCATTGAATAATAATAAATTCTGACAAATATCAATACAACTTGGTCTAAACATCAAATAAGGTGTAGATTTGTCAAAATAATATTCCGTGTGCAATTAGACCCATTATATTACAGCAAAATATGAATTAACTTAAAAGTACTGTTCCCTAACATTAACACTATGATATCAAGAGGCTAAGTGCGGAAACAGCCCTGCCAAAACAAACAAACACTATGATATGATTTATCTTCATAGCAAAATTTATTTCAAGTCTAAATTGTATTAAGATCTCACTATGTATTCTTTTCAAGCATAGATTTTTTTTAACAATTGGCCCACAGTTTTGGAAAATTAGTAACACTTTTATACAACACAACTAATTGCTATACAATATGAAAGTTGTACTTTTAAATTAAAATCATGAGTACCTGCACACTTAATGTATGACTGAACTAACAGTGACTATGCAGCATGTTCCGTGAAACAAGTTTTTTTGCAAAGAGCACTATGCAAGACCTTTACACATTTACTGTTTCCAAGTGATGTAAATATAATAAATGAGATAATCCTCGGCTACTTGAAGCTGGAATTATAGTCTGCATTATAAATAGATAACCATGGTTTCAATGTTTTCAAGGATAACTGCATAAGTTGTCATGACGAAAATTCAAATAAACACTTACCCGAAGCGCATACGTTCTGGTTTGGACAGCCAGCACATGCCGAAGCCTTTCCAGCATCCTCACTCTGGGTCCCAGGGCAGTCTGTAGAAAAATTATTAATAATTTCCATAGAAATTACCTATGGCTCAATAACATTATGAAATTATATCAAAAATTTACAACTTACGTTGGGGTGCGTTATTCGGTACAGTACTCATGTTGTATGTATGCTAATTCATCACGCGTTTATATACTTTGAAAAACTACAAATTATTTATGTTTTGAATATTATTTTGAAACAAGTTTACTTCGTGCATTCCAAGCCAAGACAAAATAAATCATATAGAATTGTCAAAAATGACAGAAGTGACGAGTGAGACCACAGATTACTGATATGTAGTGAGACCGACTGACTGACAGTGACGTTTTCCATCAGTATGTTGGTAGCTCAGGTTTTTAAATGTTGCGTTCATAATTTATTACACATAATATAATATTTTAAAGATCAATATAATTTAAATACGAGTGAAAAAAAAGGTTATACTAACGAAATCTGTGTAATAGAATATCATACAGTAAAAGTTAGAAGCTTTCTCGTAGCTAACTGCGATATACCAAAAATAATGGATTTTTTATTTTACCATGTTACCCAACTTGGAAAGGAAAATTATGTTTTAATTTAATTTGAATTTAATGTCATATATTTTTCTAGGATAAGTTTTTCAAAATTTACTTGGTTTGAACGATTTAAATTATATAAAAATGGCTAAGGAAGTTACTATGTGCACGGTAAATATAAAATGCATACATTTAACAAGAATTGTGAAGCATAAATTCTTTAACCGATTTATCAAAAGAAGGGGTCCCTGTTTTCCCTTATGTTCGCATGTGCGCAATGTTTTCAGCATAGATAAATAAACACTTTCACGTTTTCACTTTTCAAAAACTAGAATCTGCCTGCCCTGTTCCTGATCTTAATCTAGCCAAAGAGTATGTGAATCTAGCTTCCACCCCGCGGTTTCACTCGCGCTAATATCTAATCATCATCATCATCATAAGTTCAGTAGGTAGTTCTAATCTAAAGACACCCCCAACAAACAAACAACTAACCCGTAGGTACCTCTTTATAATATTACTACATATAGAATACGACTAAATAAGTAAGTAGGTACCTACTCAGCCCCTGCAGAAATTTAATATACCTACCTAATGGAAACTATAACTGCAAATTTTCCACGATGACTGACCGGTGTTTAAATGGTAGCAACTCCAACAATGGAGCCCCGTGAAGGAGACTGCGGGCGCTCCGAGCATGCCCCCGCAGGTGGGCTACTGCTTCCACTCGCCGAAGAAGCACCCCTGGCGCCCTATCATGGGATACGAAGAAATTGAAGTTACGCCTATGTAAGTAGGTCCCTACTCTAATCGTGTTTCCACGATCATGCTTTCACCATCATCAACAGCACGCAGCCATGCTGGAGCAGTGTATTCTAATAATACAAAGTCATATCACAAAGTTAAACGAAAATGACCGCTTATAACATTCAGAGACCTATCGTACTATTATCCACGGCGCTATCAACCATGCTTAATATCTACCTACCTACGAACAACTTTTATAAGCAAGCGCCCTTCTGGAGCCTTAACTGGACGTCGGATACTGCGGCGAAGATCGTGGGTATGAATCCTACAATGAGCTTGAACTTTGGGTGAAGGAAAACATAGTGAGGAAACCATAGCACGGTGGTAGGGTACTTTGTTTGTAGTACTCGACTGGCTGGCTGCACTTGAGAGCCAGTTCCCATCTGGTGGGTGTTTGGCTTATGAAGAGTGCACTTATTTGTTCTCCACACTACAAATACACTAATACCTCCCAGGCCATCTCAGCCAATAACAAACACGATGGTGGACCCTTGCTACACGCCGGCCGGCATGGCGGCCGAGCCCCTGCGCTTCCCCAACCTGGTGACCGGGTTCGACCGCAGCCCCGAGCACGCCGCGCGGGCCGCGCTCTACACCAGATACACGCAGTACGAGTGGAATCAGAACAGCATCAAGAATTACAACGAGTCCGACGCTAAGAGGAACTTCTCTGAACGAGTCCGCAATGACATTATGAGAATGTTGAGGTATTAATGTGGATGTTGTTTTGAAGACCTAAACTCATACTTTAAAGCTCACCTGAAGAGACATTAGATTCTTCCATCAATTTTTTTTAGGGAAACAGACGAAATCGGCACTCAAGGTCAAAGGGACTCTGGCAGAAGAATCGGGGAACGCATCACTGATACAACTTTTTGGCGCAATGAGGTACGATGTAGGCTTGTTTGAATAACAGTTTCATCTTGATTACATGTCGAAGGAATCATTTCCAGTCTAGCTGATTTTTTATCTCCTACCATTCGACTCCCAATCCTTATAGGTACATTCCATTCCTCAGTAATTATGCTCATGGGCGCTGGCAGCAGGGTGCAAGGGGATACACTTGCACCCCCTGTTGGTAAAGAAATAAAAAAAAAGGTAAAGAAACATAGGAAAGATTAAGGTTACTGTTTATAAAAATAATTAAGGCATCTAGTCCAGGTTGCTGTACTTTGTTCATCTATCACCTTATCAATAAATGTGTTCCTCGTCCTGATATTTTATTAGATACTAGTATCTATAGTGTGTAGATGAAGATGCACACCCCTCAAATAAATCACGCCCATGATTAGGTATGCTATAGCTGAACGTGGTAACCTAGATGGAATCTGAACTGCAACATTTGAAAATATATTAGGTTCTACAGTGATTTTAAGGTAAGTCAACGTATTTCTAGCTACCTAAGTACCCACTAGTAGGTAGTCAGATGGTATGTGTAACATGTCATATAACATTTATTGAAGTCCGTATCCCCAAGGTGTCTATAGAGATGGAGCGGCTGGTGGCGACGTGCGAGAAGTTAAACGACACGCGGCGGCAGCTGGAGCGCGCCGTGGCGGGCATCGAGGGCCCGCTGCACATCGTGCAGGAGTGCTTGTACCACAGAGAGAAGAGACAGGGTAACTTCTCTCACTTTCCTACTTTCTACAGGTGTAGGTCTAGTGTTCCGCTGATAGTCTCAACTCGGATGGATTTGTGATTTTGGGAAAATATTTTGATTTTCTTTAATTATTTTTGTCTTAATTGTAAAAGGTTTTTAAAGTATGGAGGGGCGTGGGTGGTGTTAAGGTCGTAGCACACTTACTCCGCTCCCACCCGACAAATAAAATATCATTCAAATATGGGCTTCAGGTCGTGCCCTTTAGATATAATAGTTTATATTGGCAACATAAAATAGCAGACAGCTCGCTGTCAGCGAGCTTACCGCCATCAGACTGCTCGGTAGTTGACTTTTATTTGGTAGGTATAGAGCGGTGTTGGAGCAGAGTCGTTTAAATGAGCTATGACCTTAAGACTCCTCCATCAAAAAGGGAATCTGCCGCCAAACTAAGTCATCGTGCCTGTGGACCGCGGTCTAACAGTAGATGTTGGAATCGTGTATACGCAGATCGCTTGGAGAACTTAGTTAGTTAGCGTAATGTAGATTAGGAGCATAGTTTCTTTGATCTGAGATTAGGCGCCATCTATATAGCGATTTGTGCGAGCTATAGGTGTTGCAGATTGATGTCGCTACAGAAGTATAGCCAAAATAATATTATATACCATAAAAACGTCGAAAACTTGCCGAGTTTCTTGCTCTTCTGCTATGTAAAGTTAACGCACTACTACAATGAAATATTTCTAACGACGAAGAAGTGTCACTAAAAAAAGTCCAAAATGGCGGTTTATAATCAGGCCCGCTCACTCGCACTGGTGTGTGAATAAATGTACGTACGAGGTGAGAGGGAATGATAAAACCACCATTATTTAATGACATGGGTTATATAATTATTTCGCCCTTTCCGTCTGTCCTTTTCCATATCTAATCAATAAACAAAGATGCATGTAATTTTATTCGTTATTAAATTCTAAATGAGGTCTTAGTACGGCAGAACTTTAGTTACAAAATTGGAAAAAATAATGTAGGTATGAGATATTTGTTTGGCCAGGTCAGAACGTTAGTTACAAAATTGGAAAAAATAATGTAGGTATGAGATAATTGTTTGGCCAGGTCAGAACGTTAGTTACAAAATTGGAAAAAATAATGTAGGTATGAGATATTTGTTTGGCCAGGTCAGAACGTTAGTTACAAAATTGGAAAAAATAATGTAGGTATGAGATATTTGTTTGGCCAGGTCAGAACGTTAGTTACAAAATTGGAAAAAATAATGTAGGTATGAGATATTTGTTTGGCCAGGTCAGAACGTTAGTTACAAAATTGGAAAAAATAATGTAGGTATGAGATATTTGTTTGGCCAGGTCTGGAGCAAGTTCATGATTCAGTGGAACAATCACTCCTGAGGGAAGTGGCTATTCTGCGCGAATGTCAGGACAAATTTCGCATGATGCTTGAAAAGGTAATTGTAGTTTTTCTTTATAGCGAGTAGCTACCATGTGATAAGAATTGTTAAATTTCTTTAAGATACTTACCTATTGGTTTGGGTTTGTCTGTTTTATTTTGTTTTTAAAAGAACTTTCAACGTTTTTTGGGTTAAGTACCTTCGCGGGCATTCGCAGAACAACTCGCCATAGTTTCATCACAATCAGATGAATGATTTAGGAAGCTATAGAGGACAAACATACATTAACATTTTTATTTTATATCGCGGGCAAAAGTAGCTACCTACTTCCTAATAATTTCAAAAAGTGATGTAAGAGATTACTATTTATTCTCATTAGGTATATAATATCGCTCGAGATGCCTCTTCCCCCTATGATATTACGAAAGGTCTCCAGTTCAGGGAATAGCTAAATGATAAGCTTATAATAAAAGTGTGCATCAGGTCCGGCAACAGTCCAAGAACTGTCGCGCGACGCAACATGAGCTGGAGACAGACATGCGCAACAAGGAGTACGCCCTTGGGATAGACTCCATGTGCCATCAGCTCAACAACTTCTCTAAGGTCACTAGTTTCTTTTTATTTTAAACAGTCGGCACCATTGCTTAGCGATAAATCACTTCAAGGTGATATTACAGCATGGAGGGAACCGTGGCGGCGAGGCTCGCGAAGAGAGGCACGAGAAGTTAGCGAGGCATCTTTTACTTCGCAGTAAAAAAACTCGGCCGAAACTTTCATTTCATAGTGTTGTAGTGCCAGACGAACGGTTCTGAATACCCGTAAAGTACTACTAATGGCTACCTAAGCCAGGATGATTGGAGAAACGAAAATAAATGGTAACTTATAAAACTTTTTTGCGAGGCGCGAGGCCGTCGGCGATGGCCGACGTCGCCGACGCCTAGCGCCGCCACTGGTGGAAACTAAGTATCTTATGACATCATCTGATATGAACTTTTCTTACTGAAAGGTATCCAAGAAGGAAATCGAGTTTTGCTATAGTTCATTCCTTAGCCAGGAGGGAAATAATGTGTTGTATCTCCCTCCATGAATACCGCAGCTATAAATGTTGGGTGTGTATTGTGTATATAGGGGCTGCAATTCTACGCGGGTATCGAGCGCTACGACCCCACCGTGTGCGACACGCAGCGCTGGGCCGCCGCCAGCGCCGCCACGCTGCAGCGCTCGCAGAGTGAACGTGCCAAGGCCGTGCAGATGCTCTCCGGTAACACACTGCACTACACTACACAACACTACTGCACTACACTACACTAAATAATACTACTACACTATACATGCACTAGAGTCTAGTTTTTTATATGTCAAGACACGCATAAAAGTGTAACATTAAATTATGAAAATACTTGTTATGAGTTGATTTACAAAAATTAAGGAACACTCACACACTACTCTACATTCCAGGGCATGAGAACTTACCAGGGTCGTGCAAATTCTTTCCGGTATTACACTACTTCATACTACTACACTACACTACATTACACTACTGCACTACACAACATTACACTACTGCACTACACAACATTACACTACTGCACTACACTACATTACACTACTGCACTACACAACATTACACTACTGCACTACACAACATTACACTACTGCACTACACAACATTACACTACTGCACTACACTACATTACACTACTGCACTACACAACATTACACTACTGCACTACACAACATTACACTACTGCACTACACTACATTACACTACTGCACTACACAACATTACACTACTGCACTACACAACATTACACTACTGCACTACACAACATTACACTACACTACATTACACTACTGCACTACACTACATTACACTACACAACATTACACTACTGCACTACACTACATTACACTACTGCACTACACAACATTACACTACTGCACTACACAACATTACACTACTGCACTACACAACATTACACTACACTACATTACACTACTGCACTACACTACATTACACTACTGCACTACACAACATTACACTACTGCACTACACTACACTATTGCGGTATTAGTACTTGTGCTACTAATAGCCACGGTGTGCGATACGCAGCTCTGGGCCGAATGATACTGGATCACAGTATCATGTACCCTACTAAAATAACAGTATCTTCCCAAAATTACATACGGACGGCCCATCTGATACGTCATATTTTTGCTAATCTATAATACAATAACATACAGACACAGAAAACTTGATCAACGTGTCAGCGACGCAGATCTGGGACCAATGGAGCAACACCAACAGCGCCCTCACGCGCCGCATCGCTGAAACTATCGAGATCAAGAACAAGTTGCAGCTGCATCTGCATAAGGTAACAATGATTTACAGGTGATGTTTTAAACTTGGCTGAAATATTCTAAATACCTTTAAGTATTCACAGTGTTTCATCACCCGAAATAATGGCACGCACTTTTACATTCATTCATTTTTATGCAAGTTAGCTTGCATTTCGTTATTGTTTTGAAATTTAATTAGGTATTTAGACCTATATTAATCATATTCTATACTATACTGTCCAAATAATATCATTATAGTAGTAAAATGGTCGAATAAAAATGATTTGGAAGTGTTTAACCATAATCTCACCATGATATTTGGCCTAAGATAGTAATCACACAAAGCCCAGAAGGGATCTAGCTCTCATTTGGGGATGTGGATCGATTGTACTGGTGATACTAAGCATTCTGGAATGATAAATGGTGAACTCAGATCCAACAAGAGATATTCGACGTGGAGAAGACGTTGGAACTGCTGAACAAGGCTATAGAAGACAAGCTGCAGCCGATGCGAGTGGCCCACACGCGACTACAGGCGCGTACCAACCGACCACATCTCGAGAAGTGCCGCGATGAGGCACAGAACAGGTATACATATATCTGTTTTCAGAAGTTCAAGTTGATATACAAATATAAAAAAAAACAACTGAATACCACAGATTACTAATGGTTTTTTTTAAGAATAAGGATGAGTTGATGATGTCACTATTTTTGTGTTGTTTTGAAACTAAATTAGACGTAATTTTGTGATTTGCGAATGAATCGATTAGGTTATTTAATTGCAAATAAAAAAATATATAATTATCCATTAAAATTCATAATGGAAGTTCTTTCGAAATTGATTTCAAAAGTGGTCAATTAAATTTTCAAAAAATATTAAAGTTCCCTTCTCTTAAAACTAGATCGATGCAAACAATTTTTATTTCTCGAATCGATAACCTAAATCGACTAACCAAGTCATAGACAAAATAAACTAAAACATACCCACAATACCCACAGATTAGTAAAAGAAGTGTGCGACCTACATGAAACGATGGAGACTCTACGTTCTCGCATCGCGACAGCGGAGGGGACACATCAGACGTTACTCGGCGTCCGAGCCGGCCTCGAGGCAGACTTGCGCAACAAGACTACTACACTCTTCATAGACCGCGATCAATGTATGGGACTGAGACGAGGGTACCCCGTCACCGCCGCCATAAAGGCTTAAATATCACAACTTTTTCTACTATATTTTCTTTTGTTTTTTCATGTAAATCAGCAGTGTATTGTTCTGAATAAAGATGGATTTTTAAGATTGTTGTCTCATTTGAAAATGTTTATTAGAGCAAAATTGATATTAAAGAAATAGGCACATCTCAGCATCCTAAGAAAAATATATTTAGAGAATATCATAATTATGAGTTTAAAGGATTATGAGGTATTTAGAGCTCTCTTAAAAAAAACGTCAATGGTGAATAACGCCAACATAATCTATTTCATTGTAATAAAACTTAACAAAACACACTTACTTGCAAATATATTTATAATACCATTAGAAATATAATGCATTGAAATCTAATATTGCTGTTACACTAAGTTGGTAAGCCAACAGATTTCTTTAGTGTCAAATATCCACTTTTCCGTAGGTACAGTTTGTTTTCCACCAACTGTAAGCACTTTGTACTAATCACTGCTTCACATATGATGGTACAGGGAGCTTCAGTCCTTCTTTAGCCTCAAAGAATGTGTAGGACAGCACTATCTCATCCACATTCTCCATTTTTGGGTCATCCACAAACTCAGGGTCTATGTAGAAAAATACTGGCATGTCAACCTGAAATTGTGGAATGATACATAAAATTAATAATATTTCAAGATTCAATCTAGTAATTTACACTAACTAACATGAATATAAGGACAAAAAGAGAATGAAAACAATAAAGATTCTCTAAACCGACGACTCTACTGTCCATCTGTCTGTCTGTCACCAGGCTGTGTCTCATGAACCATGATAGCTAGAAAGTTTTACAGATGATGTATTTCTGTTACCGCTGTAACAACAAATACTAAAAACAGTACATAAAATATTTAAAAAAAAACGGGTGCGCGAGTCGGAGTAGCACTTGACCCGTTTTGGTAGTTATGTTTGATTTTAATATGACATTATTTATATCCAATAATTTGTCTATTAATATTTTTTTTATGTCGCGTCACCTGAGGTAAGTGACTACCATCGCCATTTGCAATGCCAGGGGATTGACAATGTGTAATGCAATTATTTTTTTATGATGTAGCTTACATTGGCCTAGCTTAGAAAAACATAACATTAATTTTGAAGGTGATACTATCTTCATTATATTATTTAAATTGTACACTACTCAAATCAATGTGTGTGCTTGCATGATTGGTCCCAGTACACTAAATTAAATATTTACCTGTTCAAGTGGATTCAACTGTTGCTCCTCAAAACAGAAGCACTGTATCTTATTGAAATACTGGCCAGCTTCAAACGGGATGACATTGTAAGTGCTAATACCAGTAACTGCCTTCTCAGTGGGGTTGCGGGCTGTGTAGAATGCAAGTGCTGTCTCTCCTGGTACTACCTGCAGAAATATGACATTGAATGAGGATAAAGTTAGTGGCCGACTACAAATATTCATGGATACACTTTAAACTTGGTATTAGAAAACTTCAACCTATACAATTTAAGTAAGGAGATTCAGTTTTATTGTACAAGTTGAGCTTTTACTTGTCAGATAGGATAAAATAACAAATTAATTTTCCGAAATTCACTTCCAAGGGGGTAAATAGGGATACTGCTGGGTGAACCGTTAGTATATATTTTAATTTTTGTCAATAAATATAGGAAATTGTATGTATGTTGATTACAATTTCTAAGTGATTGATTATATACTGTTTTCTTCATTAAATCTACTTTAAAAATAGTACATATGTTTATTTTATAGTAGTAGGAACTGAATCATGCCATAAAGGCTGAACATATTTGGACTAAATGTAAAACATAAATCAAATTTTGGGTGCATTAATAGTTAGAGCGAGAATCCACTGATTGACTCAAAACACAGGACTTTCCTAGTTTGAGAGTCAGAGGCCAAATCACGTCTCGAATTAAGTACATTAAGCTGACAAAAAGATTGTAAAGTTTTTGGAAATTTGGAAATAATACATATAACCTAGCATAACAATTGATTAGAAATTCCTCACAAGTTTCTCATGAGTTCATAATTTTATGTGAAAAGAACTCACAGTTATATCATGTTGTTGAGGCTTGAAGTTCCACTGCATTGAGGAAGCAGTGTCAGCATTGAACCTGATCTTAATTGGCCTGTTCTTCACAGCTGTCATATTACCTACTATGCTGTCCGCTTCGACCATCCCTGTTGTACCACCATAGCTGTATGCCTAGGAATGAAAATTAATATATTTCAATAAAATACACAGTACAAGATTAGGCATAGCATAGACAGATAACACAGAAAATATTAAATATGGTTTTAAATGCAAAAAGCCTATTATTACAAGCACAGCTATGCATGGTTTGGAAAGTTGTTTTTGGTGAGAAGAGTCACCAATTAAATTATTGTTTTCAAAAGCAACTTAGACCAAATACATAGGTCTTCTTCTTTCTCTTGTCCTTATCCCACGCTAGGTGGGGTCGGCACAACATGTTTTCCTCTTCCACTCCGTGTTCTTCTACCAATTATATAGGTAAATACAATAATTATTAAACTAGTCTCACTGACAATATTTCCGTTTTACCTATAGCGGTAAAAAATAGGAATAAAGTGTAAATTTATGAAATAAAATATGAAGAAGGTATAAAATGAAAATCATTTAATATGGCTATCAAAGTAGGGACACACTGTGCTACATATCAATAATGGTCTACTATTTATAATAATAATAATATATATGTCTTCATCTCATCACAACATAAAAAGATAAGGATAAAAAAAGAAAGGAATAATTCATAGTAAAAATATACCACAGGTTGTATTGTGGGAACCTAGGTACTTACCTGGCAAAATATCCTGTAAAGTGGAACTGCAGCATAACTTAAGCCTACTGTCATGACACCAAGTGCCACCATATAATTAAGTGTTGATCGAATTTTATGTTTCTGATCGTGAGTCCCCCGACTAATAAATACATTAGGATGTAGAGGTTTTTTAGGAACTAATATCGGTGCCCTTAAAATAAACTTATTTCTAAATGTATAGATTTGATATCTGTTTATGGAGACTAGACGATTCATGGTTATTTTATAATATTTTGTTGATATGGAAGAGTTATATCATTTTTACGAAAATAACCAAAATTCGTGAAAACATTCAGAGAATTTGCCGATACTCAAATAATATTGAAATAATATATGAATGATTGTCAAAGTGACAGACCAGACAGGTGACAGCAAAGAGTATAATAATATACAGGCAGACGAAAAATACGTCATATGGATAATATTAGTCTGTGGTTTAAAAACATCGATTTATTTTAAACCATCATTTAAGTTCAGTATCCATGGCTTAGTCATGTTTTGTCCAATAAAGATCAATCTAAGTGCACAAGTGAAGTGAAAGAAAGCACAGAACACCATTACTCTTAGAAAGAAAGCCTTCATCGTTACTTTTCAGGTTATCTCAAAAAGTTCGTGAAGTTTTAGGGGAACGGTCTTGTACAGACGAGGACTAAACTTTATAGTGAATGTGATAATACGTGACTTTAACATAAAAGAAGTATATTGAAAATAAAGGAATGATTTAGCCCTGATAGTCTTGTAACTAAAGCCTATAACTAAATAAATAGGGCAACATGTTCATTTGGCACTGTCAACCAATATAACAAGCGCGGGAGAATTTAATTAATGCCACTGAGTTTTTATGGTTTTTTTTTTTGCGTGAAATTAACAAGGTAACATAACGTAATTGAGATTTACTTATATTTTAAATAAAACCGCTATACTTACTTAATTTACACGTATAATTAACTTTTAATATCACATGTTTTAAATACTATTTCTTTCCTGTCCATCATCATCGCTTGTATTCTAACGCCATAATTTTATGTTTCGTCTTGATGTGTGCGTCCGTATGTGTTTTTTGGTACGCTTTGTAAGTACAATCTAGGAAGGGACATCTGAACATGGGCTCTTTACCGCACTCGTACGTGACGTGTCTCCTGTAAGTGCTTTTGTGTCGGTACTTCCGCTTGCATTTTTCACATTCGTAGGACATGTCGTATTGCGACCAGTAGTTTTTTGTCTTCATTGGAACAATCGGCATCATGTTGTTCATCATTGATTTAAAGAAATCCACATCACCTGCAACAATGAGATGAATTCTAGTAACATTGTTCTCGTCTCATATTGCATCTAACCCATCTTTACAACACCTACCTATCTAATATTCACTGAGAATGTCCTAAGCCTACATTAAATTCAAGTATGCTTTAGTATAGTTATGGTAAAGGATTTTAACAGTCAAACAATTTATTCAATCAAGAACATTTATTCACATGCATAATTCCAATTTAAAAAAGAAACAAACCAAACACACTCAACTTCACTGAAAATTAAAATAAATCAAAGAAATTTAAAAAAATGTGCTTTTCTCACATCCATTTTGTTATTTTAGGTTTATCAACATTCTATAAAGTATTCAGACATAGAAAATTAATTTGTTTCGATTATACGAAACAAACATGGCTCAGAGAATAAGTATTTTAGAGGGCACTAAGAACCAATAACTGATTTCTGGAATTCCATTTTTGTAGGTATTTTTGGACTGTCCCAAAACCAAGAGGTTAACTAAAAAATATTGTCTGGTTAACTGTTGATACTTAATATACCTACATCATCTATTTTACGTACCTACTTAATTCAAGAAATTATTTAGGATTACCTTCTCATTTTTAAATAAAAATTTCGGAGCCTCTATTTTTTTCCGCACTACTTGTAGTAAGTATTCATTTGCACTGGAATAAAGTTAGCTCAAGATATGAATTCTGAGTTTCTTGTTCAGGCATTTTTGATCAATAAAAAGTAATGTATTTTCATAATTCTGAATTCACATAATGTAACATGTTCTTTGGATTGTTTTAATCTTTGGCAATGAATGATTACTGTCCCGTAACTTGTATGCTTAGAAACATATATGGGTCAGTTATTCTACCGCCAAATAGGATAAAATCACTAATGCTACTTTCCTGGTGGGTTTTTGGTTATAATCAACATTAAATATAATTATAAAATCTAAGTCTATATTCATAGAAAATATACAAAGAACACTCAACACATTTCTCCAAGATGTTACACATTTTCTTATAAATATATTTGGTTTATGAAAAAGAAACTAACATTGTGATGATGTAAACATCCTCATTTATGGTAGCTATGAGTTAACTATAAAAACTTAATAGTCAATAACCATAATAATTTACTTAACAATTATACATAAATCGTTATTATTAAGGCACTTTTTTATTACGGCTAAGAATCGACTGGATGATTCTTTGGTTTAAAATATTTTGTATGATTCAAAACTTTGAACTTTTCAAGGTAACTTATAAAATAACATTAACAAATGCATAAAAAATAATTATTATCAATTTTACAGAAATACTATGTATGTATCTATAATACACTTTTTTAAATATCTGGCACAATATATTGCAGTAATAAATTTCTTTGGTAACAAGGAACACACTAAACAAACATTTAATAACAAGAACAAGAAAAAATATAACAATCTACCTATTAATAATATTATGCGCTAAGTATATAAAATACGAATGAAGAAACATAGTGATGTCTTACGTATAAGTATACTAGGTATTTGTGTCTATTACTTGAGGTCTAACAAATGTTTAAAAATAGTTGCCATTTTGACACCATTGAGCTGCCTTGCTTGTGTACAAATATTATTATAAATTGTGACTAATCATTTGGTTGTCGTTAAAACTGATTTTAACTGCTATATTTGACACAATATGACAGAAGATTGTTAGGTTTGTCTTTCATTGGTTTATTGTTAGATAAAATGTTATCTACTATCTATTTACAAGATTGTTTTATAGTTTGTATTAAATCTAAAAATTAGTAACATCTATTAAATACTGTTTTTGTAAGCGTGCTTGGCTCGAAGGACCATATTTAACAATATCAATTTATAAATCATATTTGTCAAATAAGCAGCAGAAAATTAATCGCTCTTTAACATAATAATAGCGTGTACCTAAAAACTGGCAAGATTAAACTAGTAGATTATTTTTTCGTTCTTTTCTTTGGTTTTCAAATTGATGAAGAGTAAATTTGGTAACATTCAAAATTATCTGATTAGCCTCTCACCAATCTCTTCATCTGATTGTCGAGTCTTGAGTTAAGTAAAAGGTCCACGGGCTTCCCTCCACTGTTACAGTTACAGCTGTAATCAAGAAATTATTGAATGTGTAAATCAATATTGTAAGATAATAAATATAACATAAAATGGTTATCGATATTAATAAATTAATGTAATATCAATAACCATTTATATGAAATGAATTTAATAAATTGGTGTGAATTACTAACATGCCAAATAAAAGTGGTATTAAGAAGCAGAAAATTATTGAATAAGTTAACACTATTTTAGAGCAAAATTGATATGGTTCATGCACGAGCAGTCTATTCTGCACCCCACAGACCTTTAGAATAACAAAACGAATATAGAGGTGATTACTTGAAATAGCTTGTTATTACATGTTAATCCTGTTAGTATGTCCCACGCACTCAAGTCCAAGTTAAGAAGTGAGTAAATAACGAGAACATTTACTGACATTGTACTATGGCGGCGGGTCATTCCGACACGAAATCCACCTTCTCCGGCATATCTTTATGTAGATGGCGCTCGTGTAACAATAAATTGTGTTTCTGGTAAGCCCGGTACACACAGTAGGGGCATTTGAAACTGGGCTGTTTCCTACACTCGTACTTTATGTGTCGTTGCAGGGAGCCCTTGTGCTTGTATTTGTTCCCGCAGTCGACGCATTCGTACAGTGTCCACCCGGCCTTACCGCTGCTCAACCCAGGTGTACCATAACCCAATATATAAGGAGTGTATAACTGTGCAACTGAAATTAAAATGCAAATAAAAATAAATACGTGCAAGTACTAATAGCTACCACCACGTGTCAAGCCAAGCCACCGTTTAGGAAATAAAAATATAGTGCTACCGTGTGAAAGCTAAGGACAATGCACCATGTCTCCCATTAATTTGCTTCGTATTACTACTGGTATTAAACTAGCTCCATTATATCTAGACCGAGGTAGCATGCAACCACTGTAACACATGTACCAATCAAATTATATTACAATTTTCATCTTTAAATGGGAATTTATATTAATTGTAAATGTATAGTAAAATCACCGTACACAGTAATCTTAAACTAGAGATAAGCATGCAACTCGTCATATTCAATGATATTGAGAAACCCATAAATTAGTACTCAGATCATTGAATATGTTCCACCCAATATTATTTAACATACATCTGGTCTCTAACATAATTAAAACAATTTCATTACCAAGAATAGCAACTTTATTAAAATACAAAAAAGGTTATAAAAATACAATCAAATGCATTTAATCACTGCAACTTCTTATTGTCAGAAAATTGTATCTACAATAACTACAAAATTATTCTAGGCAGTAACCCTTATTTTAAAAGTAAATAGTTTTGTTCATAAAATTACTTTGATTTAGATACTGATATACTGTAGATTAACTATGTACTAAAAGGCATATTATGTCACAGTACAGTAAAGTTTAACAGCAATGAAACTAAATGGAATACACAAATAAATGTAAAAATCCAGGGGTAGTCAATAACAAGATATATGTTTAACTGTTAAACTCAACTAGACTGCATATAAATCTGGCTGGTAGGCTTTATTTTTCTATTGTTATCACAGTTGCATGTTTGTTACTTTTTCTATAATCTGTACTGAAAATTGTGTTCCTAAATGTATCAAATCATGATAAATCTGCACAATAATTATATATCACAACCTAGTAATTTTGCAATAACATGTTACATACCATTTTAATAATCAATCTTTCTAGACGGCAACTTTTTAAATACTAATGACTAACTCTTCAAAGGCACACAGTTTTATGCTGACAAGATTTATATGGTTGTACTTTGTGAACTCTACATTTTGATTGTATGATGGTAACTCCAGCGGATAATTATCTAATACGTAGAGTGTTAGTAAACATCGTTCATAGCTCACTTTACTTCCACGACTTTACTCACACGCTACGCTACTAATCTTAAAATAATTTCTAAATGGTAATGTGTATAAAAATACTTAATCTACGTGGAAGATAAATTTGAACTCAAATATTTCAACATGATTGTGCACTGTTCACTTTTGTCAAACACCTCTCAATGGCAGTGTGTCTAAACTAACAATTTCACGATTTAACTACAACAATCAGTAAGGCACTCGTCCGTCGCACCTCACACCTAACAATCATTAATTATATTGGCCCCAACCAACTTCTAACAAACATCAAACAAGTAGAAATATATATTCATTAAGGAGGAACTTGAAAGTTTAAATATCAGTTTCCACTCAGTATCTACGGTAGAAATGTATATGTAAGCTTAAATTAAGATAAAAATAAATGCATTAGATGTAAAGAGATCTAAAATAATTGAAATAAAAAATTAACTTATGAGTATTACAATAATAATGGAACATGCATTATGGCAAAGAACTAGAGTTTGCTAACTAAGCGAAAATAGCTTCATTTTCATTAAACCTACGATATACAATACATAATAGAAGTCAAACTCGCGGCTACGTTCTTACCCGAGTACAAACACAATATATTATTAATCATTTCCATACTAGACAAGTTGCGCATTACGAAAACATTTATAGCATAAAATCAAAACTATATCTGTTGTTCCTACTGATAAAACGGATGCACATTATCCAAATAAAATATAAATTCTGATTCTGAGATGATAGTAACTGGAATTGGTAACAACCTTAACCGATAAACAAATTGTACTTCCATCCCCTACAGTCTATCTTCAACCCTACTCTATCATAAAACCAGGAATGATACTTTAATAATTAAATGCTGTACATATAATAATATATATAAAAAGTAAAGCGTAACTATACAAATCACTTTTCGACTTAACATACTGGATAAATGCAACAGTTGCTTACACTGTTACTATGTATATGTAACAAGTGTCAATACTACGAGTAATTCGTCAAAAGATCATTATTAATTATGGTATCTACATATAGGTATAATATCGTCATCACTATCAGCTGATACATTAATTATTTATTGTCGAGTAGGTAACGTTCCAAGGCACTGTCTGTGACCTCGCGAATGGCGATTACATCTAACGTGACTGTCTGACGCCACTATCACAAAAGAGATTTCATCACATGTATCACAATCTGAATAACTTGGGAATTTGATAAGAATTTACAAACTACTCATGTTGTATACTTTTAAGGATAACTAATCATTTGTCATAAAATAGTAATATCAAAAACTGGGTCCACCTCCACATAATTTGTGCCAATAAAAAATATTCAAATAGACCATTAATGTAAAAACCCTAACACTCATAAACGGCTTTCAACAATCTTATAAAAAATATGGAGTATTTATTAGTGACTAAGATTCACTGCGCCCTCGCCCGGGCGCGTACATGTGTACAAGGTATGTATGTATGTATGTATGGTGTGGTGCGTGTGAGCGACTGTGCACTATGTGCACGCGTCGATGTTGTCGTGCTTTATGTACTGCTCCGGCTTCATGTGCACCTCGCGGTGCATCCGCTCCATGTGGCGGGCGATGTGCATCTTCTGCTTGGCTCGGTACACGCAGTAAGGACATTGGAACTGGGGCTCCTTCCCGCACTCCCATTTCTGATGGTTGCGTAACGAAGATTTGAGCTTGTACACCCTCCCGCAGTCGGGGCACGAGAAGCTAGGCTCGCCGGGAGCGGGGGAGCCCGACAGAGACGCGGGCAGCGACGGGAGGCCGGGGGGCGCCACACGCATGCCGGCCACCAGGGGCAGCGCCAGCCGCGCCGACCACTGCTCCCACGACAAGCCCCCGATCCTAGTGAAAGACACGTCCTCCGGCATGGCCACGCCGCACGCGCCGCCTGAAATCGCCAGACAAATCATAAAATGAGCACGTCGACGCGCCGCACACAAACGCAACATTCAACATTCCCGTGTGGTTAACGACAGTTACAATACAAGCAGCACATAAATAAGTACACGTTATATACATGATAATTATAATATATATATACATACATACACACATACATATACTACATATATATACTACTGTGAGTGTCCACCGAGTGCTGTGATGAAAGCTTGCAAAAAGGAAAAGTAAAAAAAAAAGAACAAAAAGAAATCATAATGTTTATTTGGAATTATAAAATCCAATATGATCGTGGATTCATGGTCGTCATCCAGGTTCTGATACAATGTTATCCGATGTAAGATATCCTGCTTAGTGCTATTCGGAATGAGCTCACAAATTCATTGAAAAATTTAGGCATTTAAAGAAATCTCATGTGTTACTGGACCGTTTATCACACAGCTTTTGGTATTCTAATAAACTTTTGTTAATGAAATGTAGTCTCCCGACCCATGGGCTTTCTTGTCTACCTGAAATTATTAATTATATTAGTATGAACGAAAAGGGAAAGAAAATAATGCTACATGCAAGTTGAAAATGTAAGCTGTGAATATTTTTATTGACCTGTCATGCGTACATGCTTTTGTTATGAGACAAAAAAAAAATGTAACAAAAATTTGACTTACCTAATGCAAACTAAGTTGTAGGTATAAAAAAATACAAGGGAAAGGAATTGGGAGCGGGGAGTGGGCGGCAGCCAGATAATACTTACTAAGAAAGCAAGGAAAACACATTCAAATCATATATATTATAGCTATATTTGATTAAACTTTTCTACCAAGTAAACCCCAATATATTCATATAAAAATCACACTAATTGATTAACTAATTTCTCCAATAACATTAACAAACAATGTAAACGTTAAACATCAATTTTATAGTAATTCATACATCAGTACCTTAAACCGTTATCAAAATATGATATGATGGGAATATTGCATATCAAAACAATTTCTCTATGCTTAGCAATGACTCGAGTGTTTCAACAACAAATAACATTCTTTATTTTCTTATCATCACGTTAAAAAACTAATACTGACTTTGGTCAAATAGCTTTGTTATCCTAGTTTAACAAAAAACAATATCAACAGTCAATATGCTAAACAAAACTTCAAAATATGTTATTGCATGTTAAATATCAGTTAATATCGAGATACACTTCTCATTTTTATAAAATTTTGAACACATCTTTATCCCAGTTCACCGAAACATTAACCAAACAACATTGAAATATCATAAATATATTATACAACTACAGGTAACATTGTAGGCACATAATTGATGAGCTTTTAATTATCTATGTTACTACACTACGGTACCTCAAATCTATAGTAGCCTCTGAAATATACACAAGTTCACTTGCTGCCTTCGCCACACAAATTTGAGGCACCTATACGTAATACCTTACAATGGACAACAGTCCTTTAACATTATCCTAATAAATAAACAACATTAAAATAACTTTGGGATTGCTACAAAGAAAGTTAGGAAGACAAGGTAAATGGTCCCTCATACTAACAACATAAATGGAAGAAATAATATTTTAAATAAATTATAAACATGAACAATAACTTGGTCAATACTGTGAAGCTTAACAAGCCAGCATGACCCACAGGAAATAAATAACTCTACCCGTGGTGGAAGTAATGTTACTATTATAAAAACCCTGTCACAACAGGTAACAGGGTGTTAATGTAAAAACTATTTAATATCATTGCACTAATATTATCAAATTTGGAATTTCATTATTCCATATGAGGAATGATAGGTTTATTATAACTAAGCAAATTCGAGATAATACAATGGAAATGTTATTTGTTTCTCCAAGCGACGTCCATTTTATTTGAGTGTCGTTAGGATTTGGCCAAATACATAGATAACAAATATAAGTGGTTCAACTGTATCTATGAAATACATCAATAAGTAATTTGATGAGGATTAATCTTTCGCGTCATTTCCATGTGTAAAATTCCTTATAAATATGCGACCTTAGGTCATATTCCTTTGAATAAAATACTTAGGGTCAGTCTTAACTACAATAATAAACTCTACTAAAACAAAAAACAACAAAATTAACACTAATGCCGTTAGGGAATGTGCACATTATAACTATTTTCTTTAGTGTATATTATAAACGTCTTCAACAAAAAATAATGTAAATATAAATTAAATTATTGCAGTACCGATTTGGTTAGGTATCTACTTTGGTCTAATGATTTCGTTAAAAATAAAACTAAATAGATGTCTTTTTGTTTCGCCTCACTTTGTTGCTGGCGTATATGTACCACTCGTTATTGTGGTGTTTCCTTATATGGACGCCTAGGTTGCCCCTCTGCTTGGCCTTGTAGGAGCAGTAGGGGCATTGGTGGGATGGGGCCTTACCACCGCACTCTACGTTCTCGTGGCGCCGCAGGGTCGACTTCCAGCGGTACTTCTTACCGCAATGTCTGCACTCGAACTGTCGGCTCGCGTCGTCCGAGCTGTTTCCGTCTCGCTTACCATAATGGCCAGACTCGGATTTGGTGTCGAATGGATCGCTACCGTGAATGGTGCTGGCGTTGGAGGCGAAGCTACTGTTGCTGTCGTAGAACGTGTCTGCCTCCTCCGGCAGCACGATGTCGTCCGTGTCGTCGTACTCGCCGTCGTCGGACTCCTGATCCTCCAACTTGGTGGGCAGCTTGTAGTCAACGTTCTGACCTACCGTGTTGTTGTTTTGCATGAAAGCCTGCTGGAGCAAATGAGCCTTAATGTTTTCCGGTATAGAGTTGAGTGTATCCATCGGTATTTTGGGAATGTGCAGCGACGAGGGGAAGGAGGCGATGTCTTTGGTAGCGGCCGGTTTGATGATGTTAGTGACCTGGATGCAGGCGGGCACGAGAGCGGCCAGGGTCTGCGCGTGTGACTGCGCATGCGCGTGCGACTGCGACTGAGCGTGCGCGTGCGCATGCTGGACCGACAGTAGCGATAGCAGTGCCGACGGAAGGTGGCTATCCTTGTGTAACTCTGAAATACAGTACATTAACGGTATTGCAAATAATAAGTTAAGCTGAACTACATACGGAGTCTTGTTAATACTACCAAAGGCTAAAATAAAATTAAGGAACCAAAGAAATGCGTTATAATAATAAAAATATAAAAAAATAATAATTTCTGTTAGAAATTATAAAAGGCGAAGCTTCTAAATTCATGCAAACATGCACAATCCAAGTAACTGTTTTCGTGAACTTATCTTCCCATAAAAAATGAAAATCGGGCTAGGTTTGTTACATTCGATGTCTCGCAATTAAAAGCCCATTAAACTCTTTAAGTCGTTTAATATTTAAAAAATATCCAATATCAATCAATTATCAATAACATAAGTATACAGGCTATAAAATTTATGTAATTTCAAATACCATCTAGAAGGAAGATCCGTTTAGTTTCGTATAATAAGGCACTAGTCGGAAACCACAATATTAATGGGATGTTTTTTCTTTATATGGTTTTGGAGTTCATTGCGTCGATGCTTGCTGTAAGAGCAGTAAGGGCACTTGTACTGAGGGTCGCGGCCGCACTCCAAGGTCACGTGTCTCACCAGGTTCTTGCGCGCGTTGTAGTTCCGCTGACAGTTGGGACACTTGTATCCCTTATCAGTCTTATACTGGGCGCAAGGCAGAGCCAGCCGATCGCTTCGAGTATTGTACCGGGCCTCGGCTTTAGATTGACTCTGATCGGATTTAGTGACCGGCTTGGGAGACTGTTTCTTGTTTTCCTTAGTCTCCTCCGGGGTGTTGTTAACAGATTTAACGTTTTTCAGTATCGCTAACGTGGTCGTGGTCTCCCCACTCTCCTCGGTCACTTTTTTACTTCGTGTGACGATACTATTTGGCGGCGTCGTCGGTTCTCGATCTGCAATAGAAAATTAAATACAGTCCGTTTTCAGTTTCTCCAAGCGACTTGTTAACTTATTTATCCCCATGCATTCGAAAAATAAAAACAAATGTAATTAATATAAACGAATATATTCAAACAAAATATAAAGTATGAAATAAACTAGGCACAACGAAATAGTAACTGGCTATGTGTAACGAAAAATAATCAACTAGTACTAAATAATCAAAAGAGCAATCAATGTAACGAAAACAAAATGTCAACTTCTTCATGATTTTGATTTAAGGGCAAAATATTCAGATCAAAAAGTATAACGTGATACGAGAAATAAGAACTAAATCAAGTCTTAACAATTCATGTTTAAAAAGTAATAACGAAATAAAAAATAAAATAAGAAAACAACTTCAAAAACAAAAGTAAGCAAGAAAATATATAAAAAAAATAACGAAAAATAATCAAGTCTCTGATTTCTCTGTCTTTATTGCGTCGCCCGTTGATATGTCCATATATTCGGGATGTTTTTGAGCAATGTGCATGTTCAACGTTTTTTTTTGGGAATACTTTTTATTGCAAATTCCACAAGCAAACTGAGGACCAGTGTTACACTCATATTTCTCATGTCTCAACTTGTTCCTCCTATACTTATACTGTTTCTTCTTACATATGGAACAAACGTATCTTAATTCATTCTTATTCCTCCCTCCATTAGTCACTATCAAATCAACTCTCCTTTTTTTCTTTTGTCTTTTAACTACCATTTTTATTCTGTGTAATTTTTTAATTTTCTTTTGTTTGGTCTCGCTCCTTTCACCACTCACTTCAGCACCTTCAAAGCTCTTTAGGTACCCTCGGGTTATACGATAAGGCGTTTCAGTGTCCATGATGTTAGTCATTCCTATGGGAACTTTAAGCTCTGGAAGGGCAAAACAACAGAAAGCGCAAATAAATAACATATAAAGCATTGAGGTAATTAGTGACAGAGGTAAAAAGTGTGCAAATGGAGTTATCTTTACTTGGTGCAAATATTGTTAAAAATGCAGTTATTTCAGAATGGATAGATTTATGTATTGAAGGTGAAATGCAATATTTGCAATGGTAGATAGAATAAGCGTGTTAATGCATGAGGGAATGCAAAGGATTCATACGCTGTACACGTCGGCTAGTATCCAACCTTACTGCGCCTCTCTATCTTCAGACTGCACTGTCCTTTAGTTTATTTATAATATAAAAGTACATAGTACATTGTCACCTATATGTAATGTTCGACATAATATTCAGAAATGAAATGCGCATCCACTATCAATAATTTCACCTACTTAACATTTGGCCTAGTGAACATGCATAATATAAATTAAAACTTTTTAAACATGAATCGCTAAGACATCTGCAGTGAAATCACATGTGAATGCAAAAAAAAAGTATAAATAAAATAATAGATAAATAAGCCACATAACCAATAACTACATTTAAAATAATGAAAGTGATCAGATTTACCTTTTATCGTCGGCTGTTGTGTTGACTTCGTGTATATCTTCTACATTATAATCAAATAACACTGGTGCTAAAAACGGTCATAGACAATGCTTTACGCGGTATAGCTGGGCCACGGTAAACACCACTAGAAACCATTGAATACCCAAATAAATATGGGTGAGGTGAAGTGTAGTGCATATTTAAATACTAATTCTACATAATATGTATCCAATTATAAGTACGTAAAAGGTTTACTTACCAAAGTATGCAATTCCACTTCATTATGTTAGAGCATTAACAGACAAAAATAAATTAGCAATAACCGTTATTAATTTGTTATCACCGTGTGCTTTCTATTTCTACATATAATACTATAAAAGCATGCATTGTTCTACTGTACTAAGACCCCATATCACAAACAAAAGCTAATACACAGTTAATGATTATAACATCTGTGTAAAATATCAATAAACCAAGGTAATACTTACCTTTGAAATACCTCGCCTTAAAGGCTACATTATAAACAAAACCGTTTACACCGTTACCTTTACCTGTTGCACTGTAAATATCCTTAGAAACTGATAATCGATACAAACATATAAAACTGTAATAAGATTAGTAGTTTATAATATTAATACTAGATACTAATTAATATAAAGGTTGAAGTTTCACATGTGAAAACACTAGCACTCTCGTATCCGCTGTCGTCAAATATAATATGTATTTATAGATAACATGATAAATATATTATTTTAAAGCAATGACTGTTCTAATTTCAAATTATGGGAAGACATTGCGCATTTCATCCGTTCCTTGTATCACTGGAGCAATTAACTTTTTAATTCCACGTTGTTACAGATTAAAAATAATATTGAAATAGAAAGAGTTAATTGCCCCAGAATATCAATCTCGAATCCCATGTAACATATTGCGTCGTGAAAGTACTTGATAAAATAATAAAATAAACAACGCAATATGTTTGAAATATAACACCATAGCAGGTATGCGTTATATTTGAGAACTTTGTACCTGCGATGGTGCCCCATGTTATAATGTGTATGTGCTTACCTTGTGACTCTCGGACACTGTCACTCGAGTTCATAATTTCATCTTGAGATCGTTCCATGTGCCATTGGAAATCTGTAATTAAATTGAGTTTTATCATCAAATGTCACCCGGGAGGTTATTCAAACTTCGATAGTTTTAAATCCATGTATAAGTGTATTTTTAAAGCTTTCTAAACTATTAAATAAACGATCCAAAAGAGATGGAACCAGATTAATATGATTATTGAAGCTAGTTATGCTATGCAAATTTTTAATTAAAATTCAAAAATTTTATTCAGTTTAGAGACACTTATTGAACTATTTAAAAAAAAATACTATAAATATATAAACAATCAACATGAAATACCAGAATTCTTAACATTGATTGCTCATGACCTTTTTTTTTTTTTTTTATGTCACTAGTGACAACGAGGCAGGCGGGTCACCTGATGGTAAGTGACTACCGTCGCCTATAGACATTAGCAATACCAGGTGGACTGCCAACGTGTTGTACACCTTATTTCAATGCCTTAAGGGCAAGGGCAACTGGCTCTCAAGTGCAACTGCCGGAACACACCAACAGGTTTTTGGCGACAGATTTTCAACTTGAGGGTGGTAGCCAGCCAGTCGAGTACCACATAGTACCCTACCACCGTGCAAAGAAATACAAACCTGATGGAAAGAAATACAAATACTTCTTTTTTCATACAATGAGCTTGCAATTTGTAATTGGTAGGCTCATTGTATGGCTCTCACAGGTAGAATAATGTACTTGGTTACTCAAGATTCTAATATAACTTTCTATTCTACTAATGTAATCAACTTTTAGATAGTAAACACAATACTTACTGCGAACAACATCATTGTGTGTGACAGCGGGTTGTTCCTCAGTCTCCTCATCCAGCGTGAGGTCCTCGACACCATCCCGGGGCAGTTCCTCCTTGCAATGAGAGTGATCATCCCCATTCCCCTGGGCGCTGTCTGTGTCGTTGGAGGGTGGAAGTGTCGAGAGTGGCAGGGTAGAGGTTGGGGTGGCAATGGGAGCCACCTCGCTGGACATACGACGAGCTTTCTTCCGACGGCGGGTCGGACTCACTGAGCCTTCGCGGCTGTCTATACTGCTGTCTCGAGCCTGGGGAAAATGACAAACAATTGGATATACAAGTTGTTCTAATTCTTGTTTTGGGACAATATGCATGCAACATGGTAGATATGCTGACGAGTCTTTGAAAATTCAAGAGGATGATCTTTACATATTTAAGATTATCTTATCCTGAGATAAAAAAATAATGTAGCATTCAAATGGTGAAAGAGTTTTTGAAGTAGTTTTCGAGTTTATTTGTTACATACATACAAATCTTTCCTCTTTATAATATTTATTCAAGATGTGGTCATCACTAGGCTGCATGTGTTTTATTTATAAGAGGCAGATAGGTCACTTGATGGTAAGTGACTACCGTCACCTATAGACATTAGCAATACCAGGAGGATTGACAATATGATTTGTACACCTTGTTACAATGCATTATATGAAGATGATGAAATTAAGCTACTTATATTTATTGAAACAACTTCAGTAGATACTATTTAATTGGGGTTGAATGTATTATGGTGCATAAAATCAATATAAGAAAGGTATATAAGAATAGGTTGGCATGTTTTGTTGTCTGTTGTATTTATTTATAAAACCATAACCATCAATATAATACTAAGAATATAAAATGATTATTATTGAAGTGATATTATGTGATTATATAACATTTTGAATACTGAAAACTGATATCAAACAACATATATTCATAAGCCAAACCTTTGTTATGTATGAGCTATGAATGTTGTAAGTAGGCCAACTTTATTCAGAGTGTTATTTTATCTCTCGCTCTACAAAATAAACTGGCAAGAGTGTATTAAAACATGTTGCCAAACTTTGTGATCTTAACATTTATCATGGCATAACTTATACAGTTTTGGCAGCAGCGAGGATGTCTTATAGATTGGGGGCATGTTTCACTTGAACATTCAACAATAATTGTAATTAAATGTTTATTCATCCAAATAGACCTTCTCAGGCGCTTATGACCAACCTTCATTAGCTTAAAAGTTTGTATTTAACTACAGATCAGTTCTGACTGACGTAGTTTTGTGGTGAAGTTATTTAGAACTTAAGAATAACTGCCTCAAACCAATTTACCTTCCTATTTTCATCAAATGAACTCATTACAAGTATTTTTAATGGTCACTTTTTTACTTTTTCACTCTTATATGCATCTTGACTGACATGTAAAAATCTTAACTCTAACACACCTATGAATGCTACCACATAGATCTTTTCTTGTAGTAACAAGAATTCGTAAACTTTCATAATTTTATTGGCCATTTTATTGGGTTCATCTAGTACCAACATTATAAGTAAATGTTTTGAAGAGCTTTGTACAATCCTGTATAAAATACTTCATGCTGCTCAGTTATGCATTCAGTCTAACAAGCAAATAAAACATATTATTACATGTGATGTCATTTCTATTCTTGTTTGGTATCAAAGAAAACAATACCCTCATTTTTGTTCTTGAAAGTAAATTGGAATTAATTAGTTTGATAATACAAGGTTGTTTTTACTTTTATATATCCCAAAAGATTTTCATTAAAAATTTGTGGCAAAAACAGTTTTATTATTAAACAATCGTAACTGTTACTTATTCTAAATACCTACTTTCAGGATTTGTATTTACAAAAAATAATTTGAACAAATTCACATTCTCTGTTTCAGACTTGACTATAACAATAATATCCTGGGACATTCTTCACAGAAATTTGATCATCAGAATTTGACATTATAAATGCATGATTAGCTGTCACCTGAGGTTCCAAAGGTTTTATTATAGAATTTAGGATATGATCTACCTGTGTCCCAAGTTTCACCCGTTCAGTACTTTTAGTGTGAAAGAGTAACAAACACATCCTAACAAACTTTCAAATTCATAACAGTAGTAAGAAAGAGGTATGGTAGGTATGTATTGCTGGCCAGATTGATGATATACTACTTCTAAATATATTGTTATACACATATATTTACATAGTGAAATTTTCATAGAAATACGATTGGGATTTGAAACCACAGTCAAAAAATATATTTATTTCATTACTATCTAATAGTTGTGGTATCCATAGTACAACTGTCCCCGTAATGCAATATTCCTGTAGGTAATATAAATAAATGCAAACCTTTGGAGGTGGCGATGGTGGCCTAGGCGGGTGTGCGGCAACAGGTTGTGCGGGGCGCGACGGTGGCCGAGATGGCTTGTTGTCAGATAGCCCTTTGATCTGCAACGACTCGGCTGCCTTGAGCAATGCGGCCAATTGGTCCTGAGATATGTTTACTTCACCACGGTACATGTAATCCATCATGGCTCTAAGTTCTGCATATTTGACATCTTTGAGAATTATTATAGGATGCTTGTCATACTGTTGGGATAATACACTCTGAAACAAAAACATTACTTTCATTTAATTTTTGGAGTTTGAATCATTGTTTTTATTATAAATGTAACCTAATTTATGATATTTAGATATTGATCTGTTTGTAAATAATGTTGCTATACATTCATTTCTCCATTATTGTTTTTAATCATTGTTATCAATTGTTTTGATTTGTATTATACTTATTCAAGTAGGTATATACATATTTGTGAAACTCAATTAAAAGCAAAGGCCATAAAGCATAATTAAAAGTAATTTGTTAATGTTCCAAATATAAAATAGCCTGTCATTTTGTTAACTACAGCTAATGTACAACATTGGGTAATGAATAATTAGTTGATGTAGTATAAAAAAGTAGTTTGAACAACTTTCAGTTGCCAACTCATCTATGCACCAATGTGAACTACCCAATTACAAACACATGAAAGCTACAATGAAACAAGTGGAATGTTTATTAGAGCAAAACTGCGATGTCTCGTAGGCAACTTATACACGGTAGCAATTGACCTAGATTTACGCGAATCGGTACCAACCTCGAAATAGGGACTGCAAGCTGACAAGACCACTTTGTGTGCCTTGAGGGTTTGTCCTTCTGCAGCCAGGGTGCAGTCCACGTGCATCCCCTTCTCGAGCAATGTGTCGAAAACCGACACCAATGTCGACTGATGGTTGTTCCACCTGAGGCAGAATTGTTGGTCGTCGTCCATGATGTCGTCTTGCCACTCGTCGCGCCCTCAGCCCTACGGATCACCAAATAACACAACGTCTAAACAAGGAATATCTAAACACCACGCAATAAGTAATTAGGGCAATAGGAACACTTCACGACTATCACGTAAACATGGAGATAAAATGCGATCACTACTGAAATTCTTAAATTATCTCACCGAATTGCTCTGCACGATGAGATCACGCCCCAACTTAACTAATTTAACTTTAGGGACCACATACGACTCGTCGTAAGCGACGCGGCATAAAGAAAATGGCCGCTTTTCCAGCGCGACAAAAAATAAAATGGCGACGAAAATTCTAAGTTTTACTATTTTCTGAGCAAAGTTTTCATGACACATGCAGCCTATTCAAGTTCATCGCGAGGCTCCGGTACGGATAACTTTAGAAAAGTTTGAAGTCAACAAAGAAACTTCCAAGAAACTTCACTTCGAAAGTTCCCGAGTGGAAATTTTCAAGATGAAAAGTCATAGCAAGCAAGCCCTTATCACGATCGTAACGCTACACCAAAAGACATCAATTCGCTTACCTTGACTATTGCATTAACCGATAAACGTACTTTATTTCGCACTGTTTTATTCAATTTTGAGATAATTGCCACATTAATTTCACATTTGCACACCCGCCAGCTTTCTTGAACGAAATTGAAAACACTAAACTATGCTATGTTGCAAGTTTTTAGAGAAAGGCAAAGGCACCTCTATAAAAAAAAATCCAAACGAAGTACAAGTTGGAAGCGACGCGAATGACCCAAAATAAGCTCTATGAATGTTGCCATTAGCAAATAATTAGAAAGCTTGAAATACAAATCCGTGATTTAAAAATCTCATTGTTGATATTCATTTGTTTAGACTGTTAACTTAATTTCCTCAGTACATTGATCACATTTCGAATATATGATTATATTATTTAGAAGTAAATATTAGCAACTATTTTAACAACTTAGTATTATGTTTTTATGTACATGTCCTTGACCTACTTTTTTGACAGGACAACTCGTGATTGCACGCTTTGTTATATTTTGTAATATGTAAATACAAATGGTTACTAACATTAATACATCATGAATATATTATTTATAAAAAATTATTGATTACAACTTTGTGATTCTTAAAATAATAATAATCCAAATATTCCGAGATAGATTAAAAAGCGCCATCTTGCGATACCTATTGGTATTACTTCGATGTAGCATAGATGTACATAGTGGTATTCTGTCTGGCTGGCTGGTGTGTTGTTGTGCCTTGTCACTTGAATATTATTTTTATGCCACTAACTATTACATGAAATGCTGTACTTTCCTTAATCTGTCAGTTCTTTCTTGGGACAATCGGGATTTCCGAGTCCGTACCACTTGGTTCTCAAATGGGACAATCGGGACGATGACATTTACTTGAATTGGGCGCGAATTTTGAAATTTTAAAACTGCGCGAATTGACGAGTTGTTTGACAGGTTAATGTCGCGAGTCAGCTTATGTGTGGGATTTTTTGGGCGGAACTTGCGAAGTGACGTTGCGTTTATTTTATTTTCATTAAATTCGTGTATTTTGCTTTTTATTGAGTAATATCGGCAGTTTTTCTCCAATAAAGATCAATCTAGTGCACAAGTGGGGTGAAGTGAAATAAAAGCGTGTATCGGGACTCGGGATTTTTCAGGTTGTCCCAAAAAGTCTAAGAAAAGTTTTAGTGGTATAGCCGCCAATTTCACAAAAACCTGACCTGACAGGACTTGTACGGACGAGGACTTGACTGTGATTGTGATTACTTAAACCTTAGGGCTCGTACACACGAGCAGCATGTTGCACCATACACACGCGTCGACGGCTGCCGCCGACATGTCGGCTTACCTAAACGGAAGAAATGAATACGTAAGACTAGCCATTATGGTCAATAAATAGACTATAGCCTCCCTTCAAGGGGCAAACAAACATAAAAAAAGCTTATTTGCAGCTAATTTTGTCATAATAATATGATACTGTGATTGAGGTATTGACAATATATATATAGAGCAGTGTGTTTCAAAATGTGGCGATGATAGCTCAGTGAAATGAAATGAAATGAAATTGTTTATTCATCCAAATAGGCCTTCACAGGCACTTATGAAAAGTCAGACTCTAAATGCTCGGTTCGGAAGGTTGTTTTTGCTCAACAGGCAATAAACTCAGCAATTACTCTTTTCAAAAACAACTTACACCTATTACATTCAATAATTATTATTTATCTAGTCTCACTGACAATATTTGCGTGTTATGGCGGCAAAAATAGTAATCTATAGAATTTAATTATGACTGACTTAATAAACAACAAACTCAAGCAGAGTGGTAAGTGACGTCGGATACCGCGGCGAAGGTCGTGGGTTCGAATCCTTACAATGAGCTTGAGCTTTCGGTGAAGGAAAACATCGTGAGGAAACCACAGCACGGTGGTAGGGTACTTCGTAGTACTCGACTGGCTGGCTACCACCCTCAAGTTGAAAATCTGTCGCCAAGCACCTGTTGGTGTGTTCCGGCAATTGCGCTTGAGAGCCAGTTCGCCTTTAAGGCATTGTAATAAGGTGTACAACACATTAGCAATCCCTGGTATTGCCAATGTCTATAGGCGACGGTTGTCACTTACCATCAGGTGACCCGCCTGCCTCGTTGTCACTTGTGACATAAAAAAAAAAATGTGGGTCGCCTGCCGCATACCCAACCGTGATAACTACGATTAGGATGGTAAGGATAGTACCAACCCAGGATATTTATTTTTTTAAATCAGTACATGAGAAAATACGTCTCTCAAGGGTGCCGACCTGGGGATCGTACCCCGAAACTTCAGCTGGGAAGTCGGACGCTCTTACCACTGGGCTACCGTCGCATCTACGTTCATTCATAGATAACTTTCTGTGTTGGGGTGACAGTGGTGTCACCATGATGACGGCGAGACCAAGAATTAAATATTCTAAAGGCGTGACACTCAAGCTAGCTACGCCACTCCACCTATTCTAGGATTGTCAAAATAACTCGACATTAATAAATAAAATGATCGAATAAAACTGCGAGCTAACTGACTTACAAAATATTTAATTGAAAGTTATTTCATGAGTTATTGTAAGTAATTTTTTTTTAACAAAAGTTCTTTAAAATATGTATATTCTAGGTATAAGCTTCGTACCGAAATTTTATCTTATGTTTCAACTTTCGCATTTATTATATAAGGGGTCATCCATTAATAAGGTACCTACGTCATACATCAGTCAGGCAGGGTTGGGAGGGGGTCAACAAAGTGTTATAAGGGGGCGGGGGACGAACATTTACTCTTAACGAAAATACACTTATAAGGTTTAATTAAAAAAAAAAAGATTTCAAATATAAATAATTTTGGAAGGGCAGTTTTAATTTTACAATTTCATACATTTCAAAAATAAGTGGTAGTGACGTCGGAGGTCATGGGTTCGAATCGAATCCTACAATGAGCTTGAGCTTTCGGTGAAGGAAAACATCGTGAGGAAACCACAGCACGGTGGTAGGGTACTTTGTAGTACCCGACTGGCTGGCTACCACCCTCAAGTTGAAAATCGTCGTCAAGCACGTATTGGTGTGTTCTGACAGCTGTAATTGGGAGCCAGTGCCCATCTAGGCTTTGTGTGCTTACCACCTTCAGCCACATCATCACTTACCATAGTCAGATTGTGGTCAAACACAAGCTTATCCAGAATAAAAAAAATAAGTCGCCAAGGATGGTGTATTCCGGCATCTATCCGATGTAACTACACATAAATTTAAATTATGCACTGTAATATAATTATAACAGCGATTAAGATTTGATTATTTTAAGACAAGCAAGCTCTTCTGGCCTGAAACACAGGTTTTCCTAGTTCAGGCATGTGTTATAGAGATTATACCATAAGAACATTTTGTACCAATTTATTGTATTATCTTAGCTTATTAAGATATTTTTGAATAAATTTTTATTTATTATTTATCTATACTTGAGAACCAGTTGCCCTCTTAGATTTGTGTGCTTATCAATTTTATTTCGACTGATTTAAAATCGGCTAGTACACCCTACACCGTGCTATTATGATGTCAAGCCCATTGTAGGATTCTAACTCACGACCTTTGCTACGACATAGCGGCACAGCCACTGGATGATACTACCTTAAAGTTATCATGACGAACAAAGATTGTTGATACAAACTAAATCAACAGAGCTTTCTTTATTTGGCACTAACATTATTGTTAAATCGGGTTCTGAGTTTTAAACTTGTAAGTTCATGCGCTTTCAAGAAGCAGGTAAAAACTGTTTGATAGGTCGCCTATATGAAGGAAGTGCTAACCTAAGAAATGAAAAAAAAAATCTGACTTGATGATAACTTCAAAAAGTTATTATTAATAAGTTGTATTTATGTATAAAACTCTTTCGGAAAGATAATTCTCCTCACGTAAAGAGATACATCCGGCTTCTGTCCCCCAGTAAGCGTAGTCGCTTCGTTATAAAAATCAATAGCATTAGTAAGTTGGTACAAACGAATTATACGAATCCCTTTGTGTGCGTTGCCTGGCTTCCAGTGTGCGGGAAACAAAAAAAAACCACGAACGAAATTCTTGTAATAAAAATCAATCGTAGCGGAGAGAGAAGGCGCCGCGCGCGGGGCGCCGACTGGTCGGGTGTCGCGTGGGAGGGCCACCCTCATACTACCACCCGGCATACCTACACGTGCTATAATGCAACTACCCTCTTTGTGTTACTTATTAATCCCCAATTTTTACTTATACTACACGTTTTTCCTTACGACTATGTTACGATGCATTTGAGCCATATGGTTATATTGCTACGTTTGTTTTGGAAGTTAACTTAAAATAAGGATGGAATTCTAGGGAGGGAGCCACGCGATGGAGGCGCGCGGCCGGTTCCTGGCAAAAAGGCGTTTGTTTTTATTTCTTTGGCGCGGAAAAAAATCAGCACGCGCCCGCCCTGCACCTCCTAAACATGCGCCACGCAGCGACGCAGACTCGGCCGGGTGTGTGCCGAATTCACTTTCATTTGCGACATCTCATCGTTTCCCGAAGGTCACCGTGCAGTCGCGACTCGCGGGAACAGTGACTGATTGCGCTGCATGTGTGCCGCGGCGGGTGCTTGCGGCGGCCACCGCTGACCGACTAGGTGAGTTGAGTGAATTTCGCGCCCTCGTCTTCGTCGATTTCGTTTCCCTCGCGTTTATCGGCACTCGTTTCACACCGTCCTTCGTCAACCACGGGAAGACGGTAAAAGTGAATGTGTTTTCGTATCTCGCGGTGTGTTTGAGGCGCGCAGACGTGGCGCCCGCTTCCTTAAATAGAGTGATATGAGGAGTGACGAGAGGGTTAACCGCGCAACTTTACATTCACTACTCCTCCGCCTCAGGCAGGTGTTAGCGCACGAATATGTGCGCTAACATCTGTTTCATAGAGTCGTTTATTCAAATATTCACAGGTATATTTGAACGAGAAACATATATCTACTATAGACTGTTGTATATCAACGAACTTTTGAACCTTAGCCGCGGGAATTTTAGCGCGACGTAAACTTTTACGTAAACATATCCACGTCATTCCACGTATAGGTGTGTGCGGGGGAGGGAAAAACAAATGGAATTAAAAAACGTTGGTAGACGGTCCGGCTCGCTAACGACAGAAAGAGAGGGAATCAAACTTTGCACTCTTCGTTTGTGCAGCAATCGAGAAAAAATTCAATAAAGCCCGCTTCCTTTTGTCTAATTGCCTATGTAAACCTACCTATAACATGCCGATTGTTCGATTGCGGAGACATTTGCGAAAGAAAATGGAACTTTGCATTGCTTCGACCCCTCGAGACAATATTATGTAAATATTTATCTTTATCATTACATATAATAAATCAAATAATAGCGCATATTTACTATGCAAGTAATAAAGAGACGCATGTGGGTAATAGTGTTCTAATTTCACTTATTAGGAAATGCTCAGCTACGGACTTTCTCGAGTGAAATGCGAGCCGCAATCAGACGAAGAAGACAGCAACTCACAAATGACTCACGGATATTTATCTAACCAGGTACTTGTTATGTATTGTTATTTTATTTATAATAATTTGATAAAATTATACTAAACTTACTCGGTAATTGTGATTGTACAGTAAAAAGTTTTTCATAACTTCCTCAGACTTGAATATCAAGCCAAGGCCAAATTGCTGTTAGCTTAAAAAATACATGTTTTTTTCACATGTTCTGTAGTAATGAGTATCCATTACTTATCAAGAAATTACTGAACATAACTTACCACCTCAGTATAACGTTGTCTATCGTTAAATAATATCTTGGTTAATCTCGATAAAATTCATACATGGTCACCCACGTCACACCATTCTAGAAAAAAAGGATTAGCATATTTTAAGGCGATGATAGCTCAGTGGTAGTCACACGTCAGATACCGCGGAACGTCGTGGGTTCGAATCTTACAATGACCTTGAACTTTTAGTGAAGGAAAACATCTCGAGGAAACCATAGCACGGTGGTAGGGTACTTTGTAGTACTTAACTGGCTGGCTACCACCCTCAAGTTGAAAATCTATCGCCAAGCACCTATTGGTGTGTTCCGACAGCTTCACTTGAGAGCCAGTTCCCATCTAGGCTTTGTGTGCTTACCACTTTCGGCTACATCATCACTTACCATGGTGAGATTGCGGTCAAACACAAGCTTATCCTAACAAAGCCTAGATGGGAACTGGCTCTCAAGTGCAGCTGTCGGAACACACCGATAGGTGTTTTGGCGACAGATTTTCAACTTGAGGGTGGTAGCCAGCCAGTCGGGTACTACAAAGTACCCTACCACCGTGCTATGGTTTCCTCACGATGTTTTCCTTCACCGCTCATTGTAGGATTCGAACCCACGACCTTCGCCGCGGTATTCGACGTCACTTACCACTGAGCTATCATCGCCTTAAATTAACTTAAATTACTGAATTATCCGTATTTTCTCTTTACACTTCGTAACATATTTTAATAGGTCTGTGATATTTTAGGCCCATTCAAGCCACATTCACGGACCCCTTAAAAATATATATTTTTTTAATTACATATTGTTCATGGTCTCGTTGGGCTTTGCGATATGAACCTGCCATAGATCTACAATGGAGGCCGTTGTAAAAAACTCTCAGATATGTAGGGTACCTAATACCTAACACAAAATAATATTTATAGCAACCTTCATCGGTCTATCCAGTGAATATTAAATCAGAGTGCCGGATTGAAGAAAATGTGCCATCACATCTACTGCAGCATTTACAGGTAGGTACATACAGTTACCAGTAAACTCTTGCATGTTAGTCAGCTAGTGAATAAATAAACTATAACTGATTTTTAATTAGCTGGACTAAACTGACAGTTACGAGCGCAATATGGTTAAAATTACTGTTTCATGGTTTGACCATATCACTTTTAATCAATAAAAGTCAATCTAATATCAGTGATTACAGGTATTCTCATTCATTCTTTTAAGAAATAATTTCTGAAGAAAGAAATATTTCTTACGACAACTGTCAAATCAGTCCACCTAATTAAAAATCCAAGATGGATATTCTTATGTGAATCATAGACATTACATTCTTATTTTGATTGAAATACTAACAGTTACTGTTAAACTGTTTTATGTAACATACATGTTACTCTATAAGTGCGCTAGATGGCACTAGTAAACTTTTAAAGAGTTTCTATATCGCGCTGTTAAGACTCTCTGGCGTTTAATGACGTTGTTTACATATGTAATGTTAAAATGCTTTTTGATTAAATACTTGTGGAAAAGTCGATCGATTTTTTGATATCTTACCCTCGATCTGATCTTAGTACCGCTTCGGGACATATGAATGGTTGTTCATGGTCCTTCGCAGTCGGATTTTAACCGAAGTATATTTTTGTGAAAATTTGTATGTTCCGCGGGGGAGGGGCTTCGTTCGTGAAATACTGTTGATCGCTTCGGGCGCGTATTATATTCCATCAATATATCGCGATATATCAATCAGCACTCAGCAGTATCTAGCAAAATCAAGCAGTCGTCTGCACCAATCTGGAGGGAGCGAGTGGGTGGAGTACCTACATAGCAAAGGAGCGGATCGAGAGGACATCTTTAGTAGCAAAGCAGCACTAAATAACTGGGTTATCATCGTATCAGGAATATCAATCAAATTAATAGTTGAGTGAAGTGATAAAACCGTGAGTACAATTTGATTATATATAATAGAAGAATAGACAACGTGCTTTAAAATATCTTTGAAGAATCAACTTAGAAAAAATTGGACAATTTACTCTTAATACTAATTTTTAAAATTATTAAGAACATAGAATTAATTTTGTTTGTTAATTAGGGACTTAGAATAATTTTCATAATTTGGTTAAGACGGGGAACCTATGCCCGATTTTTGTAAAAGTTAATGTTTGTTTTAAACACTTGTAAATTTTTTGTGATTTTATACCTACATAGTACTTACATAAATAAATTTAATTTCTATAAGGATTTAAAACATTATTATATTTAGTATTGGTGTTCTAAAAAATAATATTTGTGCATTGGTACCTTTCATGATATTGATTTAAATTTAATTGTAACCTACTTCATTACTTTAAAAAAAAAATGGAGTCTCTTTTATTTTTACAAGATGATGTTAATTCACGTATAAATAAAGCACTAACTAATTTTAAAAAATCACCAAAAGATCGCATAACTAGAGAATATGTAGAAAGTAAACTAGAGTCCCTTGAAAAACTATGGTCGCAATTCATGGAAACTCACAAGGAATTGTTAAAATCATGCGATCCTAAAATTTTTAAATCTTCTACTTATATGTTGAATGACGAATATGGTGAAACAGAAGAGGTGTATGAAGATTATAAATGTAAACTAAAATCTTTAATAACTCAATTTAATAATAGTCAACTAAAAGTACATAGTATTGATCCAAGTCCGTCAACATCTGGTTCGAATTTAAAATTACCAAAAATAGAAATTCCAAAATTCTCTGGAAATTACCTGGAATGGACAACATTCCGTGATTTATTTACATCTTTGGTTCACAATACAGCTATTGATAATTCACAAAAAATGCAGTATCTGAAAGGTTTGTTAACTGGTGAAGCAGAACAGCTGGTGAGACAAATTAACATATCTGCAGATAATTATGAGAGGTGTTGGGCTACACTAGAATCGCGATATAATAATAAAAAATACCTATCACACTGTATACTAAAAAGAATGCTTAGTCAACGCAGTGCAATGACTGAATCGGCCAGTTGTCTGAGGGACTTGATGGATACGACAAGTGACTGTCTAGGGGCGTTAAAAAACCTTGGGATCGATGTGTCGTCATGGGATATTATTGTGATACATATCATTACACTTAAGTTAGACCCAGAATCTAGAAAACAATGGGAGTTGCAAGTGACTAGCAATACTACTTCAGATTCCTTACCAACTTTCGATCAATTCAAAGAATTTCTTACTGGTCGTTATAGAGCACTTGAATTTCTGGATTCTAGATCTAATATAAATAAAATTCATAAATCTCAAGCATTTCATGTCTCCAATATTGTATGTAAGTTCTGTAACGAAAGTCACAAGCTAGTTCACTGTAGAAAATTTATTAGAGCAGACGTGATTGAACGTCGCAGCTTTGTGGAACAAAATGGTCTATGCTTTAATTGTCTGGGTGTTAACCATTCGGTCAAGCAGTGTTTGAGTCAAACTTTATGTCGAATCTGTAAACGAAAGCATAATTCCTTGCTTCATACAACTGATACTAACGCTGTTCATTTGGCAAATAATGTACCCGGGTTGGGCAGCAGAGATTCATCTAGAGAAAGAAACTCAGAATCGTCTGACGCAAATAACATTGAAGCAGTAGCATCGCATTTTTCGTCAAATAAAATTACAAATCATAATCAAGTACTATTAGCCACAGCTATGGTACTAGCTGAAGCTAAAAATGGATCAAAACATACGATCAGGGCATTGCTAGATCAAGGATCCCAAGCATCATTTATCACAGAGGCAGCTGCCCAGTATTTGGGTTTAAAGAAGATTCCAGTAAAGGGGATTATATCAGGGTTAGAAGGAAACAAAAACATAAATTCAAATTTCATGGTTGAAATTAAGCTTACCTCGATTCATGATCCGAACATTAAACTATTGGTTCATGCATTCGTTCTTAAATCAATAACTACATTTCTTCCTAGTAAGAAAATTACAACAGTGGATTGGATATTAGAATTACCGTTGGCAGATCCACAATATCATACACCAAATAGAATAGATATTTTACTTGGAGCTGAAGTTTATGGCCAAGTTATTCAAGAAGGTATAAAGAGGGAACCGTATGGGTCATTACTAGCTCAATCTACTTCATTTGGATGGATTTTATCGGGTGTAGTGAACAAATCAAATCAATTAAGTAGGAATATGGTTGTTATGCACTCACATGTTGAAGATAATAATATATTAAAAAGGTTTTGGGAAATGGAAGCAGATCCTCCCATTAAAAAACAATTATTAACTGACGAAGAAAAAAGGTGTGAACAATTTTTTGCGGAAACAACAATTAGAGATAAAACAGGGCTATACATTGTTCGATTACCAATGAAAAGTTCAAGTCCAGGAGTGGAGATAAAAAATTCAAAACAGATCGCTGAGAAAAGATTAAATTTCTTGGTTACAAAAATGAATAAAAATAAACAAATGAAAACAGAGTATGCAAAAGTGTTAAAAGAATATTTAATATTGGGTCACATGGAAAAAGTACCAGTAAAGGATATTAAAAACTGTAAAGGGATTTACTTACCACATTTTGCTGTCATTAGAGAAGATAAAGACACAACAAAATTGAGAATAGTTTTCGATGCATCCTGTAAATACGAAAATGGTGTTTCGTTAAATGATTTGTTATTGGTAGGACCTACTTTACAACCGGAACTAAGGCATATTTTAATGAGATGGAGATTGCATCCAATTTCTTTGTCTGCTGACATAGTTAAGATGTATCGCCAAATTAAGGTAGCTGAAGAAGATGCCGATTTTCAGAGAATTGTTTGGAAAGAGAATCACAATGAAGAAACTATTGATTATCGTTTGTTAAGAGTTACATTCGGTACAGCATCGGCTCCATATTTAGCGGTAAAAGTATTACAGCAAGTGGCCGAAGATGAAAAAGAGAAATACCCTAATGCTGCTGCAAAGGTTAAAGAAGATTTTTATATGGATGATCTCTTAACAGGTGTTCAATCCGTAGATGAAGGAATACAAGTATACAAGGAAATTAATGGACTACTAAAAGAAGGAGGATTTACGTTACAAAAGTGGTCAACTAGCAATGAGGAATTATTACAGAAAATTAAAGACAGTGAGGAAAACATAGATAAAGAAGAAGCACATAAGGAACAGATTAACAAGGAAGAAGGACTAAAACTAAAAATTGATGAAACTATGAAACTACTGGGACTTACCTGGAACCGAATGATCGACGCTTTTCGCTACACGGTGATACTGCCGCCGACCAAAGAACCTGTAACTAAAAGAATGATCATATCTGATATATCACGTTTGTTTGATCCTATTGGCTGGGTTTCACCAATTGTCGTAGTAGCAAAAGTTATAATTCAAAAGCTTTGGATATCAGGCATTGAATGGGATGATGAAGTACCAACTAAAATACTAGAAGAATGGCTTACTTACCGTCAAGATTTAGCAAAATTATCGGAGCTAAATATACCTCGCTGGATTTGCACTAAACAAAATGATGAACTCATTGAACTCCATGGGTTTTCTGACGCTTCTAAGGTTGCTTATGCTGCCACGGTTTATATTCGAGTAATAAATAACAGCGGTGAAATTAATGTTTCGTTAGTCACATCTAAAACAAAAGTTGCGCCTATCAAACAAATTTCAATCCCGAGATTAGAGCTCTGTGGTGCCGTACTTTTAACAAGACTTCTAGTTGAAGTAGCTGAAGTACTTCAAATTAATCGAGAACATATACACGCTTGGACAGACTCTACAGTTGTACTGGCTTGGCTTAATAGTCACCCTGCCGCTGGCAGACATTCGTAGCCAACAGAGTCTCAGAAATACTAACAACACTAGATGCACAACAGTGGTCTCATGTAAATTCAAAAGCAAATCCTGCGGACTGTGCTTCACGGGGCATCAAGTCATCTGAGCTAGTACAAGAGTTATCTTGGTTCAATGGACCAGATTTTTTACACGATACTAAAATTCAGTACAGCAAACCAAAAGATATTGAAACAAGCTTAGAAGAGGTACAAGTTCATTTTAATAAGATAGAAGATAATTTTTGGGAAAGGTTTTCGAGTTTAACTAGATTGTTAAGAGTAGTCGCATACTGTAGGCGCTTCATAAAAAAGAACCAAAATAATAAATGTGCAAAAAAATCATTTTTGACAGTTCAAGAATTGAAAGAAGCATTAGAAGTCTGCATTATAAAGTGTCAAAATGAAAACTTTTATGAAGAAATAGAAAAAATTAAAAAAGAAAAACAAACTGTTAATTTAAAGGGACCTTTAAAGTTTTTATACCCATTTGTAGACGTAAACAATATTTTAAGAGCAGGAGGAAGATTAGAAAAGTCAGAATTGAGTGAATGCAGGAAATATCCCATAGTGCTTCCAAAAAAGTCGGCGCTGACACAATTAATTATAGCAGACGCACATTTTAAAACGCTTCATGGTGGTATACAACTAATGCTAAATTACTTGAGATCAAAATATTGGATTCTTGGTTCAAAGGAAGCAGTAAAATCTCACATTCGTAAGTGCGTTACATGCACGAGATATTCAGCAACTAATTCTAACCAGCTAATGGGACAGTTGCCAGCAGCAAGAGTCAATCAAAATAGACCTTTTAAATGTACTGGGGTGGATTATGCGGGACCTATTAATATACGTTCTTCTAAAGGACGTGGACATCATGCCTATAAAGGTTATATAAGTTTGTTTGTTTGTATGGCCACCAAGGCGGTACATATCGAAGTCGTAAGTGATTTGACTACACAGGGATTCTTGGCTGCTTATAGGAGATTTGTATCACGAAGAGGATATTGTTCAGATATATGGTCAGATAATGGGACAAATTTTGTAGGGGCTGCTAAAGAATTAAATAAATTGATTTTGGCTGAAAATTCAAACTTCTCGGAAGAGCTGGCTCAAAGTTTAGCATCTGCAGGAACCAAGTGGCACTTTATTCCCCCTCATTCTCCGAATTTCGGGGGACTTTGGGAAGCCGGCGTTAAGTCGGTGAAGTTTCATCTAAGACGAGTAATTGGGGAATGCACATTAACGTATGAGGAGTTGTCTACAGTGCTGACTCAGATTGAAGCCTGTCTTAATTCTAGACCTCTATCACGGATAGATAACAATTTTGATGGAGTTGAGGCCTTGACACCGGGTCATTTTCTTGTAGGTGAACCTTTGCTTGCCGTCCCGGAGTATAATTATGAGTCATCCAACATTAATAGTATGCGCAGGTGGCAGCATACACAGCGAATGATGCAAAATTTTTGGCGACGCTGGTCCCAAGAATATTTAACGATGTTTTTACATAGATATAAGTGGTCGCAACAAACACCAGAACCTCAAATTGGAGATTTAGTATTGGTGAAAGAGGATGACATGCCTCCTTCTAAATGGCTGCTTGGTCGTGTGGTCAAAACAAAACATCCAGGTGCCGATGGCATAACACGAGTTGTAACATTACGCACTAAGAACTCTGTTATAAAAAGACCTACATCAAAACTTTGTCTCCTACCAGTAATGGTAAATGATTCATAAAAAAAATATATATATATATATATTCCAACACCTATAATTTTAATTTTATAATAATATATAAATGTTTAGAATTAACTAATTAGAAAACTACCCACCAAGGATGTAACATTTTTCTTTTTACCCAACTAGTGTGATGGTGGGCGGATAGTGTCTGAAGGACAAATTTTGTCAATTTGTCCTTGGTGGGCGGTATGTTAAACTGTTTTATGTAACATACATGTTACTCTATAAGTGCGCTAGATGGCACTAGTAAACTTTTAAAGAGTTTCTATATCGCGCTGTTAAGACTCTCTGGCGTTTAATGACGTTGTTTACATATGTAATGTTAAAATGCTTTTTGATTAAATACTTGTGGAAAAGTCGATCGATTTTTTGATATCTTACCCTCGATCTGATCTTAGTACCGCTTCGGGACATATGAATGGTTGTTCAGTTACAATTACCTATTTGATAGTATTTTAGATATACCTTATCTAGCGATGTGCGATTATTACTAAAACTAATCGAACTAGTCGATTGTTCAGTTTAGTCAATCTACATTTTCTTCGAAATCGTATCAGTGGTTAGCAAAAATAATGGGACCTCTAAACTAAAGCTCCGTTTAAGAGAAATGCGTGGCCGCGCGGTTCTCCTTGTTTCGACCGCGCGGCCATAGCATTTAAGGTCCCTAGGTCGTGAAGTTCAAACATTAGGGCTTTGTTCATACAGTCTACATTTTCTACAAAATCGTATCAGTGGTTACCAAAAATAATGGAACCTCTACTAAGCTCTGTTTAAGAGAACTGTATGGCCGCGCGGTTCTCCATGTTTCGACCGCGCGGCCATGGTTAAACCTTTATAACTTTCTGAATATTGGATCTACGAATTTGCGACTTTCATTATTACTGTTTTACAAATTCCTACGTAATGTTGACGTAGTCGTTTTTCTTCTACAACACTGTGTCCAAACAATCGAAACGGACACCTCAATAACAGCCGCCAGTAGACGCATAGTGACAAATTAGTGGGTGGTTTATGATAACTCTTGTATGTAGGGATCAGGGTTGGAGGAGCTGGCACCGCTGGCGCCGGCGGGCCCGGCCGCTACCCCGGTCTGTGTGAAACAGGAACCAGCGGACACTCCTGCGTTGACTCTCGAGACCTTGCAGTCTGCTCCACATAGTGCTGCGGTAAGCCAAAATTATTGATTTTACTCAAGATTAAATTGAATCAAATAGGTTATCAATAGAATCCAAGACCTCCGATCTCTAGCTAGCCACGTACATTTAATGTTATGTAGAAAATAGTTTAACTAGTAGTTATAATATTTGTAATTATTAATTTAGGACTCAAATAAATATTAAACCACACCCCCTTGTTGTATGATCAAAAGTCATTGACCCCATCAGTTGGTGCAGAAGCGTATTACAATCGGTGCGCTAAAATAGTAGTGCGAGTTATAGATGTCATGAATATGTCTTAAAAATTATGATGACTATAACATTAAAATATTATATTATTGCAAAATTGAAAATAAAACTATTTTGATTTGTATTTTTCCGGCTAGATGGTTTATTTATTGTATTTTGTTACACACAGGGTTCCATTTTGCTCGATAGACATATGTCGATGTCGGCGTTTGATCTGAAAAACGAAGTGCCTGACTCCTCGGAGTTTACTCCATTATTGGCCGTCAAGGATGAACCTGTATCGGAAGGAGGTACTTATATAATATATTATTTTATTTTTATTAGATTTCATGAAGTATACTCGTGACTATATCTGAAATAATGTGGCGTAAAATATAATTGTGCAATAGAAGTATCAACATCAGAGCCACAACAACTAAGTGGCGACGATACGAGTGACTCTGGTGGCGCCCACCACGACGCACACAGCAGCGCCCGCGGCACCCCCAAGACCTGGACCCAACAGGATATGGACAACGCGCTTGAAGCACTGAGAAAACATAATATGAGTCTTACTAAGGTAATGAAGATAAATAAAATAATAATTGATGGTTATTTAATTTATTTTTAGGTGGCTTCTTTGAACACAAAATTTAAAACTTTATAGGCATCAGCTACATATGGTATTCCTTCAACAACGCTCTGGCAGCGCGCACACCGATTAGGAATCGATACACCAAAGAAAGAAGGTGCTTCGAAATCTTGGAGCGAAGCGGATTTGCGTGGAGCCTTGCACGCTCTGAGGGCCGGCGCTATATCTGCCAATAAGGCGAGCAAAGCTTATGGTGAGTTATTATTTTATCCAGTCATTTTTAAAGCGTTGTTAGTGCCTTTTTATACTAACCATATAATTTCCAGTTGTATTTCAATATGTATTTTATTTACTTGACTAGCTTTCGAACATTAGAAAAGGGTTCTTCAAATGTTTTACCGACTAGAAGTGAGGTCAAGCTAAGAGTGAAAAAGTAGGTTAAAATAATGTGTCTTGGGCAGGGATACCGAGCAGCACTTTATACAAGATAGCACGTCGCGAGGGCATTCGGTTAGCAGCGCCGTTCAACGCGGCTCCCACTGCCTGGCGCCGCGCCGACCTGCAGCGCGCACTCGCCTCCATCCGCTGCGGAGCCACCTCCGTGCAGCGAGCCGCCTCTCAGTACGGGATACCCACGGGTGAGTGTACTGTACTGTACTATTGTGAACACCGCCTGGCGCCGCACGACCATAAGACAAGGAGTACTTGAACTTCATAATACTAATTTATTTTCTAGGCACACTATATGGGAGGTGTAAGCGAGAAGGCATAGAGCTATCTCGTTCCAACCCTACACCGTGGTCGGAAGATGCTATGGGGGAAGCCCTTGAAGCAGTTAGGTATGATTTTAGTTTATACTTACATCGTAATTAAATTCTGTTATTTGACAAGAATAACAAAAATGTATATCAATTCTTCCAGGGTCGGTCAAATGTCAATAAATCAAGCAGCGATACACTACAACTTGCCATACTCATCTCTTTACGGACGATTCAAGAGATGCAAGTACCAAGCACAGGTAATTTGTTCATTCTATCAATTTTTTTAGATTAAATTCACTTATTACTAATATACATCTCTCGTTTCGGAATCCCCTTTTAAGCAAGGGTTTGCTTGTGTTCGGAGATTTCGCTCTTATAAAGCCATTTAGATATTGTTATTAAATAATAAGTATAAATTTTACAATTACTTATTATTTAACAGAAATTTATTGTCTTGAACATGTTCAATTTTCAGAGTCTCCCACCAATTCAACAAGAAATACAGAAGAGCAACGAAATGGAACATCAAAATCAAGACATGTACTACCAACAGCAGATGCCCACCCATCAAGTTCATCACCTGGAAGATCAATCACACGTTCAGTATGTACAACACGTTCATGAATATATGCAGGATTCGTCACATAACATGTTACAAGACCAGTATGGACAAGCAATGTATTACAATCATAATTTTAATAGTATTGCCACCAGCTGAGGCTATGAGCATACCTTGGGGGGAAATGGCCCTTGACGTTTCATAATTGTTATCGTCTTTCGACAGATGTTACAATTTATAATGATGCCTACACTGTTTTTCTAATAAATAATGTATAGTTTGTAAAGGGAATTAATTATTATATAAGTTTCTGACATGATTATGTCGTCGATAAGGGTTTGGAATTGATAAATTTAGGAAATGCACTATTTTCCTAAATGAGAAATACTAGCGTTATGACAGCCTTACTTGGGATTGCGTTTTTGAACAGTAAGCTATCTTTTACTACCAAAGGATGAGTCCTTTGGTAGTAAATATAGAAAAAATCTTATATTAACTATTATATGTATATATTTATTCACTATATAAAATTATTTTCCAATATGATATTCCCTTAATGAGAGACTGTACCAAATACACGCATATGATTTTAAATGCATTGGATGAGTAGTTTTAATAAACATGAATTTAGTTCGCAAAATTTAACAAGTGCCAAGTATAGTGCTGCCATTAGTGTTAGATATTAACTTGAATTTCAAAGAGATGGAGCGATATGCATGAAATATGTTTTAGTCAATTAATAGTAATTTGTTAACTTGTAGTTAAAATAAGTTACATCACAAATTGCACCCAAGTTTAGTCTAAGTTGAGTTTATATTAGTTCAATGACCGGATACTGTTGGTTCAATCAGCTGATTGTCAGTTATAAACAGGGTTGCACATCTATCAAATGTATTAAAAGGTAAATATTGGTAAATAGCTTGACTTTTATCGTTTTTTAGGCTGATTTTTAAGCTAAAATGTAGGTAGGTATGATATTTTAAATGTTCAGTTACACAACAACAAATACACACACACAACAACGGTGCAAGTTGTAGATATCTACATATTTATAATTCGGTAAGTTTTCTGTAGCATTCTAAGCTCGAAGCAATAATTATAAAATACATATGTATGTATAAGATTTTCACACAGGGGTTATAAGGGTTATCTCAATACAATTCGTATTCCTTAATTGCAAAATTTTGTTTTCAGAATGATTTAGATTACATTAAGTATTTTTTATTGAACCCTTTAGGTACCTGGAAGAAATCACTTAGTTATAAGACCGCCTAATACTATGTTTCGTCTGTTTGTTTGTTTGTTGTATTTCTGTTATGTAAGCCTAGACTTATTGAAAATGATGTAAGTTTACCTAACTTCTGTAAATTTATAATAGACGATAGCACTTTGTTGTAGAAAGCTAGATGGTTAAAATAAAACTGCCATTACAAAATACGTAATTAATTTTAAGTAGTACCTACTTAATTAAAAACCTATTATTAATTATACGCAATACCTACATGTAGGTAAGATTCGTATAGGTAATATTCGTATAGGTAATTTTGAAGTTAAGTGTAGTAGGTAGGTCTGTTAATTTTGAACTTTTTATTTATATGTTTTGGTCAGAGCTATTTGTATAGCAATTGTATGGCATATTTTAAGAGTATATGGTCAATTGCGGTGCGAGGTGACTCCGTTAAAAATACGTAGGCTAGACCGTCCGATAGTTATTAATTAATTATTATTATGATTAAGGTTATTGTATTAGTTCCTTTTGATCATAACAAATGGAAGCTCTACACGAAATACGTAAATTTGTAATGTGATTTATAAGGTATAGGTTATACTGACATCTAGCGTCAAAAAAGAACAATTGTTTTAAACTATTCCTCGCTAGATGGGCCTGTAAAAGCAGCGAACCAAATGAAATGGCGTTTCTTTTCGCCAATAGATGGCGTTGTTACATGCGATCGTTTTTGATGCCGTTCTTATTCCCTGAAAGGTTGTATTCAAGAATAAGCCAATGTTCAAACTAGCAATAAATATGTATCTAGTTTTTATATAACTGTACTTATTAGTGCTTTAGGACTTCTAAATAAACTTGATAGACTGAACACTTTCATTGTTTGATTTTAAAAAATCCCCATCAACGCCTATTATTAGAGTAGGTATACACAGTGGAGAGTCCTTGATCTCACATACCCTTCCTCCCTGACTCTTGCTTGCTTATGTGTATTACTACATATTCTGAGTACCACACAATGTCGTAGAATTTTATCAAAACATTGAACTAAACTATCTCTATCTAAGTGTAGTATAGATTACGTTTTGATTAGTACTAAACTCACTTCTTAAGTCGTTCTTTAAAAAAAAAATGAAACTATAGGTCTTATTATGTTATAATTTAACCTATTTTCCTTAACATCCGTATCCTACTTGTCTGTTTCTTTTAAATATCATAAAAAATCTCCATGTTTTGACAAAGAAGATTCAAATCTATTCAAATCAAATAGTATTAAGACTCGCTGAGACGATGCAGTGCGGGTTTTTTACCATCACAGAAATCCTCTAAAAAGAAATCTTAAATAATATTTCAATAGAATTTTACCTCTACAGTTTATGACAACCTAGTACTCACAATGAATTAATCTCTTTCGAACTTCCGATGCGAGCAGCGAGAAAACTATCCTTAATATAAACCATTAATCGCATTAGATGTATTTTGACTTCCTATTTATCCCAGATCCATGAAATAAATTCCTTGTGGGAACAACTTATCCTATGTACCTACCTGGCGAAGGCGATGATAGCTCAGTGGTAGGTAAGTGACGTCGGATACCGCGACGAAGGTCATGGGTTCGAATCCTACAATGAGCTTTCGGTGAAGGAAAACGACGTGAGGAAACCATAGCACGGTGGTAGGGTACTTTGTAGTACCCGACTAGCTGGCTACCACCCTCAAGTTGAAAATCTGTCGCCATGCACCTATCGGTGTGTTCCAACAGCTGCACTTGAGAGCCAGTTCCCGTCTAGGCTTTGTGTGCTTACCACCTTCGGCCACATCATCACTTACCATGGTGAGATTGTGGTCAAACATAAGCTTATCCAGAATTAAAAAAAAATACCTAGTTCTTTCCAAGAAATCACTTAGAGCTCGTGCACACGAGCCCTTAGTATTCAACGGATTATGAGTGATATTAAAGAGTTCTTTGCCCGCGACAATAAAATTGTGGCTCTTCATCCAGAGTTCAATGAATATACCAAAAAACTGTTCAGCCATTTCACCGCCAAAACTAAGCAAATATTAATTTGTGGTAGGGGCATCACTCAGGACGGGATTACTATGTTAGGTAATAAAATAAAATGAGAAGTAAGACTTGTATATAAAAAAAGTTGCTTTATTTGTTATCTACAGTTAGATATTTAAAATAAATTACATAATGTTTTATGATTTCGGCTGCTGCGGCGTCCGTCTATACAATTTACAACTTCTTGTATTTTATTGGCATATACAAGATTACAAACATTGCACGATAATAATTCTATTTTTTATCTAAAGTTTACATTTGAGCGCTTCAGGCAGTGATTTATTTATTTTTCGTGAAAATAAGAAAACGAAATCGTCCATGAATAATGTTTACATTACATAAAATGCCCAATAGATGGCGCAAATTTAAGTTTATTTGTAGTGAAATTATAAAGCAATGCCACCTAGCGTCTGTCTCTAAAGCTTTAATAATAACTAATAACGCTCAAAGATGGCGCTTTCATACAAAGCGATAACAGTCATACGTCTCTAAACACAGACAGTTTTGGCGTAATTTTAACTTATTATATAAAAAAAAACTCATACCCATTTCAAATAGAAAGGGTCGAATTGAGTATTCAAAGTATTTACCTTTCGAGTTGACACGGATATGAATTTTTAACGTCAATAGAGAAGGATAAATTATTTACAAGTGATTTCTATACAGATCATAATAGGTACAAAAGTGTTCGTCTTATATGGTACAGTACATCTAATATAATAACGCAACCAAGTTTTTAACATAAAGGTAGGACTCATCAAAATTAATGGGTAGTAGATAAATAACTGTTACATTTCGAAAACATAGAATGGTGATGAGCCTCAACTTTTTGTAATACATATAAATATTATACAAATCAGTTTCAGTACACTTCAGTAGAATATTTTATCGTCTCACAAGGAAAGGATAATGGCAGCGTCTATTTAGTATACGAGCAATAAAGTATTTTACTGGAACGGACGTGGGAGCAGCGCAAGTCACAGTTGTTCGTTATAAGAGTGCGGGATTACTTTGATTCTGTCACTGTTGAACGCCACCGTCGCTATTTATTAGATACTAATGGTACCTTAGACACTAATTACGTATATGTATGTGTGCGTCGCGCGTACGTTATAACACTAGGACTAGACAACGCGCGGCCGCGGCGTCGGCACCTCGGCACCTCCACATCCACATCCACATCCACAACACTACATCCACATTACGAGCACGAGCACGAGCACGAGTACGAGCTCCACTCCGGGGCCAGGGGTAGGGCCGGCAAATCTATCACAAAGTTAAAACGAGTCGAGATTATTGGGATCACCATCGAGCTCCGCAGCCGATTACACGGGGCCGTAGTCGGAGAGCGGCTGGGCGGAGCGCGCGGAGGGTGCCGAGGCGGGTGCGTGGAGGGGCGCGGGCGGCGGGAGCGGGGGCGGCGCGGGCGGGGGCGCGGGCGCGCCCGGCGCGCGTCACACGCCACCCGGGGGCGCGGCGCCTTTGACGAGCGCGCGGTGGTGTGGCTGCGCGTGGCGGCCCCCGCGCCACACGCGGCGCCACGAGTCCAGCGTCTTGCCGGACCAGATCCACACGCCGGACGTGATGCCCACCGCGAGCGCCATGAAGTACTTGAGCATGAGCGCCGAGTAGAGCGGGCGGCTGCCGCAGCGCGGGCCGCACGCCACTCGCCGCACCCACTCCTCGTGGCCGCCCGCCTCGTACGCGAGACACCCGATCACCACGCCCGCCGGCACCGCGTACAGCACGCTGAACACGCCGATGCGGATCATCAGCTTCTCCAGCTTGTCCGCCTTGGAGCCGGCGCCCAGGCCACCCTGCCGCTTGATCACCGACCGGATGCGGAACAGCGACACGAACCCGGCGAGCAGGAACGTGGCGCCCAGCGCGAAGTACACGATGAGCGGGGCGAGCACGAACTTCCTGAGGTTTGCCGGCGAGGAGTTGCCCACGTAGCACACGCCGGCCACGGGGTCCCCGTCCACGGCGCCGGCCAGCAGCACGGCCACCGTCTTGCCGGCCGGCACCAGCCACGCGGCGAGGTGGTAGTACTGGGCGTGGCCGGCGATCGCCTCGTTGCCCCACTTGAGTCCCGCCGCCAGGAACCACGCGAACGACAGCACCACCCACCAGATCGACGACGCCATGCCGAAGAAGTACACCAGGATGAAGACGAGCGTGCACGCGCTGGGGCCCGTCGCGGACGTCTTGAGGAGCGCCCCGTCGCACGCGATCTCCTCGTGGCCGAGCGCCAGCCTAGCGAGGTACCCGAGCGCCACCATGAAGTAGCACGCGGACAGGTAGACGATCGGCCGCTCGGGGTACTTGAAGCGCTGCGAGTCGATCAGGAACGTGGTGAGCGTCATGAGCGTGCTGGCGGCGCACAGGCCGCTCCACAGCGCGACCCACACGCCGGCGAACTCCTTCTCCTCGCGCGAGAAGAACGCGCCGCGGCACGGCAGTGCGCAGGCGGGCGCGCCCGGCGGCGTGCCGCTCGCGTTGTGCGCGTGCGCGTGCAGCGGGGGCAGCGTGCGCAGGCTCGCCAGCGGCGGCCGGCACGCGCACGAGCACTCGTCCGCGTCCGGCGCCGCCGCCTCCGCCGCGCCCGCCGCGCCCCCCGCGCCCGCGCCGCCGGGGCTTGCAGGCGGGCTGCCGCCGCAGTTTTTTGGATCCTTGCAGTTCTTGTGTGGTCGGCGCGGTGTGTGAGGTGTGTTGGGCGGCGAGCGTGGCGGGTCGGGCTCCTGGGCTCGGTCGGGCTCCTCCATGCACAGGTGGTCGGGGTCGCCGGCGCGGGGCAGCCGCTCGCAGGCCATGCGCTCGGGCCACTGGAACCCGTACTTCTGCATGAGCGGCGCACACCCGGCGCGGGCTCGCTCGCACACGCTGCGGCACGCCGGCAGCGGCTTCGCGTAGTCCTCGATACATATCGGCGTGTACACCGAGCAGAGGAAGAACTTCAGGTCCGCCGAGCATTTGATCTCCACCAGGGGCCAGTATTGATGCACCTGGAACGTGATCATTTCAGATTAATTTGCTGTTCAACAATATGGAATGGTATAGTAGATGAAGAAGTTATAGCTAATTGAGACTTGAATGATTAGTAGGGATGAGTGATAACCATATGACAGAAGTAGTAGTAAGAAGAACCGTAGAAGAGAAGCCGGATAATGCGATAGATACGTGGAAGCTTTTCCACCATCATGCACCAACCAGATGAGGGATAACATAAAGGAAGGGTTTGGTTGGATACAGAGCTGAGCAGGTGATATAACACTAGGTAGGTAAGGTACCTCAAGGCCGGCCTCCTCCTGCGTGTCGTGGTCCAAGGCGTTGGGGAAGGAGGTGAGGTTGTACCCGATGCCGCGACACATGGGGATGCTGATCTCCTGACAGCGCGGCTGCAGCGCACCCTCACCGGCACCGGCTCCCGCCAACAGGCACAGCGACCACGCGACCCACCACATGCTTACTTATTATTACCGCATCTGGAAACAAAATATACCACCGAGTTATTATATTATGTATAATGAAGTAACATACAAACAGTTAAATTCAAGGGCAAGTTACTATTGATTGCTGAGAAGAGCTGGCAGTAAACTCAGCAATTACTCTTTTAAAAAATAACTTATATAGATTTATCTGCGTGTTATGGCGGCAAAAATAATAATAAATAGAATTTAACCGTGACAAACAGCACCTATTCAAAATGATTTTATTGTATTGTATTTTGAGTTTTGAGTGTTGTGTGTGTGTGTGATGCATAAAGACCACAGATAACAATGAATTTGTCTGTAACTGAGATTCTTAGCAAGTGAGAGTCTAAAACTAAAAATAAATATTGGTTAAATAATTACAGTGCTTTATCTGAAAATATTTTAAACTCATTACAAGTACCTATTTTTAATCGTCATTCGATTCAAACGTATATTTTTAAAAATAGATTGCTATCTTTCGCTTAGTAGGTACCTATCGGTGTTTTCCAGCAGCTACACTTTGAATCATTTCACATTTAGTACCTTCGGCCATTAAGAAAAAAAGCTTAAAGTATGTAGGGTAAAATCTTATCCGTAATTCAATCGTGCATGGTATGCCTACATACAAACACCGCGTTTGCTACAGATCCTTTCTCGATTATCTCGTCACAATATACATTTTTCAGTGTCAATATTTATTACAAGAACTCAAGTATTTTTGTAACTTGTGCTATCAATAGATACATGAGACGATATACGAGTAGGTAGGTATTGTGATCGCGGAATCTGGCCGATACCGCTTATCGGCGACTATCGACATGGATGTGTGATAACAAGACAGACAAACTGCTGTCGCTGAACTACTGTTTATTGCTTGATATAGCTATTTTATTGACTGTGGGAATTACTTACTTTAGAATAGGAATTATTTTTGGGACCACTAGGGAACTTTTGGAACTTTGGGAACACATTTTATTCAGTTGGATCTGCATTTATTTACGAATGAGGATTTTTATTTACGTTACTTTGAAGCGTTTTAAACGTAATTCAGTTACTTATAAATATAGAAAGGAAATCTATCTGGGAACGTGAGACTGTTTCGTCTAACATCGTGATGTATAAGATTTAGTTAATTTTATTTATTTCCAACGTAACACGTGCACTGGTAAATATAGAGCGATGATTAGAGCTTTGCACAGAAGGGACTCATTAAACTAAACTCGATTCATGCCTAACATGTTCATGTATCTGTGAGACAGATCATTCATATAACTTTTTGCACGGTGGTAGGGTACTTTGTAGTACCCGACTGTGACTACCACCCTCAAGTTGAAAATCTGTCGCCAAGCACCTATCGGTGTGTTCCGACAGCTGCACTTGAGAGCCAGTTCCCATCTAGGCTTTGTATGCTTACTACCTTAGGCCACATCATCATTTACCATGGTGAGATTGTAGTCAAACACAAGCTTATACAGAATTAAAAAAAAACTCAGCTTCACCTTTATATTTCTGTTTCTAAGTGATAAATACACATACATATTAAATTAAATGTTATTCAAGATTTTAGCTTACTGTTGTTATAAATGTGAAAGAATGTTTGAATGTGAACCTGTTTGTTACTCTTTTATGCAATAATACTGAACGGATTTTGACGAAACTTGTCACACAAGTAGATCAGGATCAAAACTTCATGATTAAAACTTAAGATACTTTTTATCCAGGGAAAAGGTAAGTTCCCTCAGTGACAAGGGATAAACCGCGGTGGACAGTTATGTAAATCCCTTTTAGAATTGTTTATTTTTTAAACGGCTCACAGTACTGCTAGCTTAGATGAAACAGGACATCTAAATTAGACTGAATAGCCATGAGTATTCAAAGTAGGTACATGGAGGTATTAATGACCAGTCTGTTTTAAAGTTGTTGTCTTTGGCACGTCGCCGACATGGTGCGGCGTCGCGAGTCCGAATACGAGTTAATGTGCTTTTAACGACACGATATATCGACACGTGGCCCGACAGACAGACAGACACACAGTTACACTGATTCGGTAATGGTTAAAATTAAATTAGACACCGTTTACCACTGCTCGGAATGTTGGCTTCTTTAATTGCGCTGGCAACATTGTTTTGGTTGTAGCAATACAAAAAAATATTTCGTTCTTTATTTAAATGTATACTAGCTTTTCCCCGCGAACGGAATTGAATTAGTGATCGCGGAATCGTGAGTGAATGGAACGGTATCTTCAGCGACTTTCATCCTATGGCCTAAACTATTTAGTAATCTGTGATATATGGCTTTGACTTTGACACCGTGGAATCCCATCTATGAGCCAAAGAGTTACCTAAAGTATTTACATAATTCGATTGAATAAAAAAATATTCATATTAAATGACGACGATGACGGGCCGGTTGGCGTGGTTGGTTAACACACTACCTTTCACGCCGCAGGTCGTGGGTTCGATTCTCATCCAGGACAGACATCTGTGTGCATGAACGAACATGTCTGTATGTTCTGAGTCTGGGTGTAATTATCTATTTAAGTAGGTATGTATTTACAAAAAAAAATTAGGTATATGTAGTATATCAGTCATCTGGTTTCCATATTACAAGCTCTGCTTAGTTTGGGATCAGATAGCCGTGTGTGAACAAATGTCCAAGGATATTTATTTATTTATTTAAATGACAATTCCTTCTGTATGTGCTTATAACGTATTCATAGGCAAATTGCGAGTAATGAAGCGAAACCCACGGGGTATGTTAATGTGAGAACACGTTCCAATGAATTGTGATCATGAACCCAATCCGGGCCGGCTGTACGTACCTACCCACGTATTATAAACAAACGCGTTTTATCGTAATACTGAACTCGGCGTTCCCGGTAAAATGCGCCTAGGAACGATTGTTGCATTTTAAGGTGGGGTGCTATTGGTAGCGGTTACATATGTATAAGGGAAGATAGCAGGTTCTGCAATGCTATTCTCTTAAATACAAACTCGATGTCGTCTCGAGCGAGTTCACATCGAAAGCGAACTCACACGACCTTTATTTGGGATCCTATAAACAAACATTTGGGACCAAAAAAGTAACAGACTGGTACCCGAGGGACGGAAAAAGACGTAGAGGAAGGCAGAAAAAGAGATGGGAAGACGATCTGCCCAAAGACTGGAGAAGGACAGCAATGGATAGGCAAAGGTGGAGGGAACTTGAGGAGGCCTATGTCGCAAGACAGCCTGACCTGGTAACTGATACTGAATGTTAAGATATACACAGGATAAATAGAAATAAGTATAGTTAGTACAGTATAGTTTTATGTTTTTGTTATTATTATAAATTATAAAAGGTCAGAGTAAATAAAGGCTATTTTTATTTATTTATTTATTTAAACAAACATTTGGTACGCACTTGCGAAGTGAAGTGTCATCCGAAGTTTACAGAATGCGAAATTGATAGGTTGTGGTTAACCTGAGATTCAGCTTTCGAGATACACAAACGTTCTTGCAGAAATAGCATAAGCTGTCGAGTTGAAATAATAGAAGAGGCGATTCTACTTATGTTAGCGATCAATATAAATTGACGTCTAATATTTAACAGTGTTTCCATAAGCTGCCGGTAAAAAAAATCTTAACGCTTGTTTTGCCGAAGTGTTATCGTTATGAACTGCTGGTGTAATGTTGCTTTTGCTGAGAAGAGCCGGCAATAAACTCAGAAATTACTCCTTACAAAAGCAACATAGACCTATTAGGTAGGTATGTACAGTAATTATTCTAGTTTCACTGATAATATCTTCGTGTAATGATAATATTTTTGTATAATTTAGTTGACTTAACTCAAGCAGACCAGCCCCCACAAGCAGCACCTGTTGTACTTTGATGCGTGTGGCAGCTATCGCCCTTTTTATTTTGTAATCGGGGAATCCCCTAACTTCAACATGAATAAAGTAACATAACTAACTTTGCACTGTCTTCTTCTAAATTTAAAAGAGCAATTGCGGGTACTCTGTCTTCTCAAAATATAATTATTACCTATTAATTCGCTGTTTCTTACAAGCTATTTCTATGTTGTAATATGATTAATCTCATGTTTTTTTTTTTGTTTTTCCTATCTACACCTCAACAATAATACGTTTTTTGTAATATGTGGGTAACGTAGTTGGTGTGACATTAACTCTATTTTTTTTAAATTCTTCTACTGTTTGTATATTTATTATTGTCATACTGTTTATTGTCCTAAATAAAATAAAATAACAACAGTAACTAACGCTGATTTTCCCGCTTATGGATAAACCCGCTCTCATTAGAGCCCCACCCTATCCTTTATTACAGTCGCCCGTTTATTCCGGTTCACTGGAAATAGTTTAGTAAAGTCGTGTCGTAGTGGCGGGCGAGTTAGCAACACCTTATTGCCCGTACGTGTTGCCCGGGCAGTGTCGGGCACGCCTCCCTCGTTCTCTACAAATATGATTAAGTTATTGGAAACTGTGCTGTTTTATTGCCTTCAAGATGTCGGTAGCTGATAGGTTTAGAGTTGGTACTTGTAAGTCAAGCTGCCATTGTGTCAAGCGAGAACGTTTCTTGGAATTTGGGAAGGTCTAAAGAAGAGAAAGACAGTCACAGATGTGGAGAAGTGTAACGTTTGTAGTTCATTCCTTTTATTTTTTTCATAGTGATATTCTTTGATATCTAATAACTAAAGATACACAATCAGCGACAAAAAATGGCCTTACCGAATGAGGACCCACTTGAACAGTTGGGTGCTCTTGTAATCTAGTAGCAGTCGAACGCTCCGACGGTCAACATGCATCAGTGTTTGTTTAGGATATATTTTGGCTAGCAGGTATGAGTCCTAAAATTTTATTGCCTTTTGTACATAGCTTTGTGAATACAACTTAAAAAATAACTAGTATTTCCCAACACAATTTGGGACACTTTTGAGAGAACTTTTGCTTGGGATTGTTTATCTTAGTTATTAGATATCAATGGTATTATGAGTCATTTCCAATGGGGTATTTAATCCTGTAAATATTTTAAATTCTTTATATTATGTAGGTAAGCTATTCTTAATCACAAGTAATCGTATATAGGCTTGTGGGCTAGCTTTTGTGAGGTAATATTTGTTAGGGGGTCGAAGGGAGGGGTCTAAAAAGGAGAAATTCCGAGAGACGTATTATATGGATAGCTCCTTAAATACAGGTTGGTTCTAGTCTCTTTCACCCAGGATAGACACGTCTGTCTCTTCTGAGTATCTGGTTTCCATATTACAAGCTATGCTTAGTTTAGGACTTGGGATCAGATAGACTTCGGCGAAGTACTGTTTTAAAGTGCGTTTTTACTTGGCATCTTTCTATCTACTTTCAACTCAATATACACCTGCAAGGAATAACATTGAAACTCAATCTTAGGCAATTTTGAGATACAATCTTATTCTTGCTGTACAAAACATACCGTCTTTTTTGCATTTAGGTACCTTTACATTTTTTTACACTGTAAAAATCTTTACGCATAGGAATTTAGACACAGGGGTAAATGCAAAATAAAGGGCATATTTTGTACAGCAACCTTGTATCTCAAACAAATGCTACAATGTTATTCCTTGCAGATGTCGAATATATATTTGGTCTCCTCAATCTCCCGGTCACATATGTTGCAATATTTCGTCATTAATCACGTGTGGAGGTAAACCGATCGGCACATTAGGTTCACAATTGGCATACATTTGCATCGGCCGGGGTTGTTGGCCGATCGGCTGGCGGTGCGCCAAACTGTTTAAAAGCTTATAGACGTTTGGCATGGGGCAATGTGTGAGTGGAAGAGGGGTTCTCTTATGTATTTTTTTTATACCACTAGTGACTAGTGACAACGAGGCAGGCGGGTCACTTGATGGTAAGTGAAGTGACTACCGTCGCTTATACATTGTACACTAGAGGATTGCCATGTGTTGTACACCTTATTACAATGACTTAAAGGAAACTGGCTCTCAAGTGCGATTGTCGGAACACACCGGTAGGGCTTGGCGACAGATTTTCAACTTGAGGGTGTACTACAGTGTACCCTACCACCGTGCTGTGGTTTCCTCACGATGTTTTCCTTCACCGACAGCTCGTTGTAGGATTCAAACCCACGACCTTCGTCTTGGTATCCGACGTCACTACCACTGAGCTATCATCGCCTTTAATTTTTAGTGAGGGAAATTGTGGCTATCCTTTAGGAGGGAAAAAAAGCGCTTAATTGTCCACTAGCTTCTGCCGCCGAAAGAGAATTATAATAAGTCTTATAAATTGAGTTGTTATTTTATTTATCGTCATTGATGCCAAAAATATGATAAGATTGAACTTTGAACGCTTCAGACTTTCAGGTATTCGAGTTTCAACTCTATATCATTCACTTTAAAGTACACAATAATTGAACTCACCGCTCATGACTTGTACCACACCGCCCAATAGTTAGTGCCCTAATGAAACTAAGTTCAAAAGTAACAGCGCTCATGGTCAGTTCAAATGTTAATATTTACCATCAGTAATGTAGTTTACGAGCGCTATAATAAAATAAATTACTAAGACTGTACACTTGCGTACCATCGTTCGATAATCTTATGACAAAAAAAATGATAAATAGAATCTCTGTGGTAGGATGTTTACGACCAGCCAGTACGTAATTGAAGGTCACTGATTCTGCAAGACAACTGGTCAAATTAATTAAAAATATCATGAATATAATTATCATTTGCATTAAATAGGTAAAGTAAAGGTAGTTTAAAAGTACTTGTTATTGATGTAACATTGGATTTTATGGTATGGCAATTGAGATAAATAATAGTTATAGTTTACCTCTATTAGTTTCAATAGGATGTGCTATATGTTTGGTTAGATATAGAATTGTCATAAATACGTCTTTTAAATAACTTGCACAAAAATGTCTAAAATAAAGATGTAGAAACTGTTTTGTTAGCATTCAGACAATAATCTGTAGTATAATATAGTATTATAGTATAATATTTTGTACTATTTTGGTTGAATTTGTCATTTTCTATGCAACCTTATTTCTGTGAAGCCTGTTAAAATCGATAAAAACAAGCTTTTTGAAATAAGAATATATTTTATGCTGCAAAATGCTGAGTTGGGGCCAATTTGTACAATTGTCAATGAATTTTATATTTATATGGTTCTATGGTTACAAATAAAATTATTTGATTTCATTTCAATAACAGATACTTAGGTATTACTTAGTTTAAAATTCTGTTGCGCGATACGACCTACACCAACAGGCGTAGATAAATAAAAGCTTTTAATGAATGTATAAGTTACCCACAAACGTGAAACAGCCTAGTCTTAAAAAATATATTACTTTTCGAATATTGTTATTTAAATCTACATAAATGAAATCTGCGTCGAAAAAAAACGAGGTCACACTTTTCTGCTGAAGCCACACAATAAAACTATTATTACTTTTAATTTATAGTTATTTTATTTACGACACTTCTTGCACAATGCTGGGCCCACACCGCGCGACCGCCCGGCGACCGCACCGCAGCGTTACCGTCGTAAAAACGCGGCCGCGTCGCAAACCTATTTTACGAGCGATCGCTTCCTGTGGACGCCTCACGCCTCCTGAGAATATTGCAAGCACCTAAATATCACGTTGAATTTATTTTTATGTGTTTACCGGCAGATCACCTCATTTTCCGTAAATAGTAAAAACATTGAAAGTTGATGAAAATTCATTGCCCGAAACGTTTTACGATTTGGTTCATGGATCAGACCGAATCTAACCAGGTTCGATAATAATAAAAAATTGCAGAACGATATAAGAATTTATTTTGAAAACATTACACCTGTCGTACTGCCATGTCTTCAGAGATGCTTATAGTTACAGCGAGAGGTCATGTCTACTCGTGTATTTTACAACGATTGCACGAGGAGTCTAGCTACACCTATTCCGATCGTTCGTATCTTTACAATTTGTACGGCAATAAAAAACCTGTCAACTCAAATGGCACGAAGCTGGAGGAACATGTCAGTGTGGACTGCAAACAGTTCGATATATTTTATTGCACAGCCGTAAAGCGAATTCTAGCCGACATGCAGAGTTCAGGAAAAGGGTTTTTATCTTGTTTTTATAATTTAGATTCCAATGAATCATTCTTCTTTCTAATATTATAAAGAGGAAAGATTTGGATGTATGTGTGTGAGTTATGTAACGAATAAACACAAAAACTACTGGGCCGATTTCAAAAATTATTTCACCATTTGAATGCTACATTATTCCAGATTAACATAGGCTATATTTTTATCCCGGGATAAGATAAGAACCCACGGGAACGCGGGTGAAACCGCGGACGACAGCTAGTATGAAATAAAAAATACATAATTCAACCTCAGCAAGTTCTATTTGAACTACAAAGCAATGGGAAATCCTACCATGGTTCAAAGCCTTGTAGAATGATGTTGTTGAGATTGTTTATTTGTTCAAGGCAGATCGGAGCAATTTAGTAGGCACAGATAATTTACTTCTGATCTAAATGGCTTATTGTTTTCCTTGTTCGCTTTATTGAATCCGGATTGAATCATTTCCAATCTAAATCAGTAACTGGTATGGTATTGTTAAAATTGGGAAGGTTTAAAAAAAGGTTTGACATATTGTATTGGTTTCATGTTGAGAAAGTAGCGTTGTCAATAAATGTTATAGAAAGTAAACAAATTAATGGAAATGTAGATCAAAGCCTGTTAGATCAAGACCTGTTATTGACATTAGTATTATGTTTTTAGATACATTGTTTATATTTTTGTTAAAGCTGTTGGCTATCTTACTGAGCAAAAATACAGCAAAATGTGTAATTTAAGTACATTGTTTTCACCTTCTATTTACATTACATAACAATACATTAAATTATTATTGACATTCCAATTCAACATAGAAATAAGTTTCAACTAAGATCATTTTGCTTTGTGTAGCATGTAATAAGATGAACAAAAAACCTACTTTTTACATCGTGCATAACTAACAACTCAACAAGATGGAACAAAAAAGCATGTCGATGCAAAAGATTAACCCCGCATATTTAACACAACTCGCCTCGTTAGGATGTCATGCTTCGTTTTTTTGCCATGATTGATAGAATGTTTTGTTATGGGTTTTTTGAAAAACAAATTGTGTATGCAAATGTTTAATTTAATCTATTCAAGGCAAGTTTAAACTTAAGGATGTAAAATGTTTGATCATCCGCGCACATGAAATGGCAAATGTCGAAACCGCTATAAAGCGCGCGTTTTTTTTCACGCGAAAGATGCAAGTCTATAGTTGCCATTATTATACAATTTTAATAACACAATAAATTATTCCTTATTTGTGGACAGGCAATATGCTATAAATTTTTTATCACCATTTTATTCAAATGACGAATAAATATTAAATTCTACTATCTGTGGTAAGTTTTGGTGACTAAACCAAAGATTCTTAATAATGACTAAATAAATACATTGCCTATTTGAACAGAAGTTATAAATAAATGATTCATTTCAATCAAGTAACTACCTACCATCGCCTACTTCAGAAGTGAAACCTTTTGAGATGAGAATAATTATGTAGGCTGGGATATTTATTTATTTACTACTAGTTTTTCGCCGCGCGGTTTCACCCGCGTTTCCGAGGGATCTTATCATTTCCCGGGATAAGAAGTATCCTTTATTTTATTCTAGTATTTGAACTACCTGTGTGCCAAGTTTCATCAAAATCTGGTAATCCATTTTTGCGTGATTGAGGAACAAACATCCAAACATACAAACTTTAATATTTGTAACTAGCTGTCCCCCGCGGTTTCTCTCGCGTTCCCGTGGGATCTTATCCTTTCCCGGGATAAAAATGTCTATGCTATTCCAGACTATAATATATCTCCATGCCAAATTTCATCCAGATCCAGCCGTTCTGGCGTGATTGAGTGACAAACATCCATCCAAACTTTCACATAATATTAGTGAGATAACGGTTGGTTTTTTATTTTATTTTTTATTCCACTAGTGACCACGAGGCAGGCGGGTCACCTGATGGTAAGTGACTACCGTCGCCTATAGACATTAGCAATACCAGGTGGACTGCCAACGTGTTGTACACCATATTACAAAGCCTTAAGGACAAGGGCAACTGCCGGAACACACCAACAGGTGCTTGGCGACAGATTTTCAACTTGAGGGTGGTAGCCAGCCAGTCGAGTACCACATAGTAGTAGTACCCTACCACCGTGCATACACCGTGGTTACACAACTTCAAGCATATACCTAATATAATCCAGAGTTTATGTTAGTGGACCATTACAAGGTGTTCATTGTGTCCGCTATCAGGACAACACTAGTGAGTCACGCGGCTATTCTTGTATGTTAATTGCGTTCGCTTCTCGCTTACGTGATTAACATCTTGTGCGTTTAAATTACGCACTTTACAATGGAAGGGTGAATTTAGCTAGCTGCCTGCTAATTGTTACACAGGTTGTATTTTTTGGGCTAAAAATAAAGAACGGAGTAATACTGTACTACTTTTTGTGCTGGAGTAATTTATACTAAACTAGCTATAAGGGATAAATATTATCCTATGTTTTATTCCAGAATATGATCTACCTATGTGTCAAGATTCATCAAATTCCGTTCAGTAGTTTTTGCGTGAAAGAGTAAGAAACAACTTCAAGAACAAGAAAATAAGATGAGATTAGAAATACGAAAGTATCTTAGTTTATCAATAGGCTTGGTAAATAAAAGGTATGCGCAGAGCCCTGCGCACTTAAAATGAAGCACAGTAAAGGAAGCCGATCAGGCTTTGGTGCGACGCGCGTCAAGGGGGATAACGTACGTGCAGGTCACTAACACAACTTCGTGCACGCTGCTTCACTTCATTGGAGACTGTTGTTTACGTACGCTCCTTCTACCTTTTTATTTGTTCTGTGTCAAAAGCACAGACTTTCAATTCTTATACTGATGGTAACAATTCAAATATAATTATAGCTTATGTCAATTGAGTTGATTTTCGATTAGCACAATCTTTTAATAATATCGGATCTTTTAATTAGACCACAAATGATTATTATCCCCACTGTATTTCAACTGCGATATTATAGCTATAATACACTCTGCTATAGAAACACAAGCTACTTATCTGTTACACTCAGCGCTATTATGGTCATAGTTTCCAGAAGTGAAGCGAGATAACCAGCAATTCGACCCCTTTAAATCACTACCTAGAAAGTGATCTCGGAATGTTGGTCGTGGAATTTGATACAAAAATAATCTGTGCTTTGCAGTTTGCAATGGACGAGTGAGTCTGCAATTAAAGTCTATATATTTTGAATCTATCCAACTACCTGACGGTACCTACTAAAGGCGATGATAGCTAAGTGGTAGTGACGTCGGATATCACGGTGAAGATCGTGGTTTGAATCCTACTGAGTTTTCGGTGAAGGAAACCATACCGCGTGGCCGGCTATCCAGTTGAAAACCTGTCACTACCAAGGACATTTGCATCTCCTCAGTTATCTGGTTTCCATAGTATTTGCTCAGCTTAGTTTGGGCTGCTTGTGTTTCTTCTTTCATTCTTTTTCTTGTAAAATATGTTCAGCATTAAACTAACGTTTGTTCGATTGTCACCCATCACTAACTGGGGAACGATTTAAATGCCACTGATATTATTGGAATACTTGTGGAATTTGCAATATCTGGAAAGTCCCGAAATGGTTCCAGTCATTTTGTAATTGGAATTCCAAACGATTTGCTTTCAATGTTCTAGTTTATTTCATGAAACCACTCTGGGACGATGTAAAAAAAACGGCGATTTATTTTTTATTTTAGCCATCCGTAAAACTGTATACTACAAAACGCAAAGTGCCTGTCTGTCTGTCAGTGTGCTTATAACTCATAAACCCCTGTACGGATTTTATAGCTACATATGGACCCATATGGAGTTCCTTATAAGGCAACTATCATTGCGCTATGACTAAAGTAAACAATGCAGTCGACGTAACATGTTTAAAAATTCATCGAAACCGCACAACTGATCTAGGGTTGCCATCCTTCAAGATTTCCCCGGATTGGTCCTAGTTTAGAGGACGTCCGGCGAGCGTCCGGGCGGGGTTCATTTTTTATACCAATAGTGACAATGAGGCAGGTATGTTACCTGATGGTAAGTGTTGTATGTACACCTTATTACAATGCCTTAAAGGGAACAACTGGCTCTCAAGTGGAATTGCTTGAACACACCAACAGGTGCTTGGTTGGCGTCAGATTTTCAACTTGAGGGTGATAGCCAGCCAGTCGAGTACTACAAAGTACCCTACCGCCTTGCTGAGGTTTTCTCACGATGTTTTCCTTCACCGAATGCGCTTTCGCCGCGGTATTCGATGCTAGTGACCACTGACCTATCATCACCTTTAAATCACTGTTGTCCGGGTACTAAACTCCAAAATCCGGTGATTTCCCGCTTTTTATTCCGGTTGCCAGGTTTTAGTAGCAACCCTAAACCGACCTTACTAATAAGGATACATTTAAAGTTATGAAGTTAGCTGTACTCCAGTTCAATTCCACGCGTCCGTCATTCGTGTAATAAACAAGCATTAATTTGCGCAAATCCCCGTCGTTCATATAACGCAATCAGCTAGGCACAGGTCAACGTTTCCTCGTCTCCGCCAATTTTACGCTTGACAAATCAAACTTATGTTTTTGTATGGTACAAGTGACGAGTCCTAGCTATTTTTTTAAGCTGTAGGTATTTTTGGATCACATTGACACAAGTGCACTCTCTAACGGAAATGTAATCGATGTTTCTCTTAGAATTTAATAGTAGATTATTATACAAGGAGCTAAAATGACCCATTATATACGAGGTAGTTTTACTCCCGAGCTTTAGCGAGGGAGTAAATAGAAACCGAGTTTTAATGGGTTTTAGCGCCGTATGTTACACTATACTTTTCACTACGATTGCGAGAAAATAAAACAATCCAATACAATATGAAATATGTAGTTTATAATGTCTTATTTTTTGTTTCTTCTGTAGCCGCAACACATTGCATGCATTCTACCAGAGATCGCCGATTTTAGTTCCATTTTCAAAATTAAAATGAAGTTATTTTTTTATGAAATAGTAATAAGTCGAGTCTTTATTCATGATTATTCTACTTAAGACTTTTTCGTTTTTGTAGGCTCATTGTCATTTGACACACGAAAAAAAAAAAAAAACTTTTTCCCCTAGAGGAAGAATTGCTATTTTTTCTTCGCTCTGGTACGCCACAATGACGGTCTTTTTGAGCAAGAGGAGTGAAAAATAGATTTTGCCTTTTCACCAAATTAAGTTCATAGAATGATTTAAAACCAGTTGCTTATGTTATTCCCCAAGGTTCAAGGCTTCCCTATACCAAGTTGTTTAGGCGTAAATCGTGTAGACAGACAGAAACACTTATAATCGCATTTTTAATCAATAGAAACTGCTAAATGTTTACAATTTTATTACTTCTACGCAAACAACCCAAATTCTTTGTCTCGCTATTCCTTATAACTTGTACTACACAAGAAAACGAATTTGTCGAATTTACAATTCTCCCGGGCAGCGATGACCGGGCTGGATAACCCGGTTAACTCGAGATTCGCCCCGCTTTTCTCGCTTCCTTGGAGTTTACTGCCCATGATACTTACTTCGCTTCAACTTTTTGAAGTAATCTCTTTCTACGGAATTGGCTGTAGGTACTGATTACTTTGATGAACACGTTGCTTGATGGAAACAAGGGATTCCAACTTAACTTCGCGGTATATTGCGAAGAAAACCAGTACTTAACGAAAGTAGAGTTTAGTACCCAACCAACCAAATGGAACCCTATTGTTCCTACATTTTACATCCAATCCATTATAATATTAACAAATACCGACATAACAATAATAATTGTAAATAATGTTTTGTACGGTACTTTTTATTAACAAAATTAATAAAATGATGCGCCTACTAAGGTAGTTTCCATAGGAACATTGTACAGGTAGTGAGTACTTAACTTCTCAGGGTCACAATATTAAGCTGATTTTATAATTAATTTTTCAATATTTTAACTGATTAACAAGGACTTTCAATTATATTTATTCGTGAACATTAATTATCATTGGTCATGCCTATTTATTTTTATAAAATAGACGATATTCATTACTTGGAATCGATTTTGGTTGCCCTAATAAAGAAATGAAATGTTTATTCATCCAAATAGGCCTTCAGAGACAATTAGAATAGTCAGACTCTAATGCTCGGTTCGGAAGGTTGCTTTTGCTGAGAAGAGCCGGCAATAAACACAGCAAAATTACTCTTTTCAAAAATAACTTAGGTACATTACATTCAATAATTATTTATCTAGTCTCACTGACAGTATTTGCGTGTTATGGCGACAAAAATAGTAATCTATAGAATTTAATTATGACTGATATGAAGAAAAAAAAACTTGAGAGGTGTCAAGGGACACCCGGATGGAACGAAGTTATATAAGTCGAGAGAGTATATATAATATAAAAAAATATAATATATATATATATAGAAATGAAAATATCTGGCTTGCTTTCTATAAGAGAGAGAGAGAGAGAGAGAGAGAGAGAGACACGCGCACGCCGCACAGCTTACAATAGCTGTGCGGCGTACACACAACTGTCACCCGACCAACTGACACTAAAAGTGTCGGTTTTTCGTAAGAATTTTTTCCGTCTGGCCCCCTTTCACAACGCGCGATAAGGAACTTCATAGCTAATTGTATTGAACGAATTATTTAAAGGCGAGTTAGACTCTTGGCCGGTTTACAATTAAGCTAAGTAAACACGCAATATTATTATCCTGCTATCAGATACACCGTTTACAAAATCAAACGCATATAGGTACCCACTTCAAAGATACATGTATTACTCAAACTTGCATCTCTTCAAAGTTATCATTGACCAGATGTGTTGTGTAGCATGGACGTGTGCAGCGCCTCGATACGGATATCCGGCTCCGTGGCAACAAACATAACCAATGGTGCCTGGATTGTAAATGGGCATCATATTTTATTTGATTGTGGGATCTGCTCGTGTGAATTTCGCATTTGTTCTGCGACTGTGTTTAATTCCCGATTTTTTTTTCAAAAATATTACAGTCAATTTATTTTCGGACCAAAAAATACCATAGACCAAATTTTTTCGTTAGATACAATAGCTTAATACTTAAATGACAAAAAACAATAGAATTTTAATGTTATTGTAATAGAAAACTCTAGCTAACAAAGACAATATAAAGTCAGGTACGGATCTAGTTTACATTTCAAACAATGATAATAGAGTTTTATGAAGTCATCGACTATTTAAATAAGTAGAGCAATTTACGGCAATAGAATTTGTCAGGGTCACTGGCATTGGCACCGTACCTGCGAGCGAATGGGACTCGCGAATTCTATTGCCCATAGTTGTTTTATATGATCCCAGAGACAAGGCTATGACAATAACAAAGTAACGGAGCTAAGTCGGAGACAATAGACAATTTATGTCACCGAATTTAGTTTGCAAATTTTAACAGCACCGACATTATTTGTACTTTGAAAATGATTTTACGATGTCTCGTAAAGATTTATTTTTGGCTAATAACTGCTATTTGAGATGGCTCACGTTCTGTTTTACTATTTTAAATAAGAAATTCATGTAAGATTAGGGTTTCCATACGTCAGGATTTTTTCGGATATCGTACATCCGGATATTTAGCCTAATGTCCGGAATGCGGATGAATTCTTAACTTCCGGAATTTCCGAAATGGTGGAGTTTTTCATAATTTTTTTTTTTTTTTAGGTATATAGAAAGCCTTCCTAAGATTTTATCTTATATTTATTTATATGTAGATATAAAGATTCAACCAAACTATAGTCGCCCTAATAGATAGTATTTAAGTACTAGATATCATCAAAGAGCAGCTCAAATGCAAATTAAAATACCGTAGCCAACGTTATTCAGCTTCGTTAGAAATGTCACTCCCTTTTGTTTCAAAAAAGAGGGCTTTTTCGTATCGACCCTTGCAGGTAAACGGGAGCGGATGATTTATTACCTCGCTTGTTTGTTCATATAATCGATCCCAAGCGAAATTTACACGGAGCACACTAAAATAACTCGTAAAATAAGGCAGTCACGAATCATTTTCAAACGGGTATCAGGCACCACATCTCGATTTAATGACTAAAACGAAAATACCCGCGTGCAATGTTGGCTCGTCGAAATATTTGGACAATATGAGTGTGCTTGCTAAATTTCCATGTGAATTTATCGCCATTGTAAATCGAGGAGTCATACCGACATATTGTTTATAATATTATAAATAATTTTCCATACCATCATTGTAAACAGTTATAAACTCTTATGATGAGAGCAAAATATATTTAGGCTGGATAAAGATACATTATGGGTATGGCGCCGAATTTTGAAACATTCCTGTTTTTTTATTGATGTACCACTCCTTCTGAATTTCAGTTGCGACAGTAAGCAAGATAAGGGTCTTGTAGTCACCGTCGAAATCACAATTGAGACCAATAATGGTTGTTGAGAATAGGGTGACATGACAACCAGCGTCTTTTATTTGTATGAAGTCTTTGATTGTTCATTTCTATGTATCCATCTCTGATCTTATTTCAGTTATGAAGTCATTAAGGCAAGAAGGTATTCAAGGAGATTTTGAAAATTTTCTACATCCGATTTTTAAAAGTAAGTACTTAATAGATTATTAAATATCACGCCACAATTTCTGTCGCTGATAATGTTGAGGTGGACGAAAATGTGTTAGTATTTATTCGTTTTGTCATAAAACACGTTGTAATAGAGCATCGTTACAAGGTATAGAGTGTACTCAGATTGCAAGATAAGACATTGATAACTTTTATCAAGCAGTATGAAAAATTTCGACTTTTTCTTTATCGACTTTGCAGTGTGTTTGTACAGTGTCATATGTTTACCTGGTACCTTCGTCTTCACAAATGACAACAATCTGATTTGTAGTTTTGAGCATTTAATCAAAATAGTATCTAAGTTTGATATTGGTATAAATTGCTATCCATTCTAAAATGAAATCCATTCTAAAAAAGACTAAATAGATTATTGGACAAGTTTTCATAATTTTCTATCAAATTAAGATAGGGGTTTAGAGTTTAGAGGGGTCGCCTACGGTATAACGACACAAAACGTCTCGACGCGACTGTACAAAATGTCGTCCGGTAGTTTATCTGTACACAAAACACATGTAACCCGCGATGGGCCGCGGCTCGCTGGCTCCGTACGATAGTGCCACGACGTATCGGTATCAATGATCGATCACAACAGTTTAATTACAGAGACGCGTTATCGACTCGATGATTTATTGATATTGCTCTATATCGCGCGATAAGAGAGCGAGTGACACAGAAATAAGGTTACGACTGTAAGAGTATTTGTTGATTACACGGAATTATTTTGTGTTGATTCCGTGTGAGGGGGTTACAGCCGAAGGGGATGAAGTTTTCAGAGCGTATGTATGTTTGTATTTCTTTACTCTGTAGTCTAAATGGTTTTATGGAAGAGACATAGGCTATTTAAAAATGGCGTGAATAAAATAAAACTATATTAATAACTACTCATAATATTTATTTATTTTTATTCTGGATAGGCTTGTGTTTGACTACAATCTCACTATGGTAAGTGATGATGTGGCCGAAGGTGGTAAGCGCACAAAGCCTAGATGGAAACTAGCTCTCAAGTGCACCGATAGGTGTTTGGCGACAGATTTTCAACTTGAGGGTGGTAGCCAGCCATTCGGGTACCACAAAGTACCCTACCACCGTGCTATGGTTTCCTCACGATGTTTTCCTTCACCGAAAGCTCAAGTTCATTGTAGGATTCGAACTCTCGACCTTCGCCGCGGTATTCGACGTCACTACCACTGAGCTATCATCGCCTTGAGATGAGATATTACTTACTAAAAATAAATTGCGTTTAAAATATGTTTTGCAATACATTGATTGTCCCCGCCAGCAAAACCTTTTCCAAAATCTTAGTTAAAGAGGTTGTTTTTAGCTATTCAAATAAAAAATACGCAGGTTTTTTAATGTTTTTTAGTGATTAATTTTTAAAATACCTGCATTTAAAGAAATATCCTTACACGTTCACGTAAAGATAAAAATTTATTACAATATTTTAGGTATGATCTTACGTAAAGTAAACAGCAGTGCAGTTTTGAAAGAGGGATACATCAGCTTGTAATCAAGATAGCCTTGAATTTAAGCCTAAGATTAATAAGTAATAATCCACTTAAAACAACACGTAGGTACATCATCAATTAAATAATTGAAGCGATAATCGTGACAAAACAGTAATTTAATTAAAATTCCTTTTACATTGGGAAGGTAGGTACAGAGATAATATTGCAGAATTTGAAACAAACTGTTAGAAAAGAACATAAGTACGAAAAGTGGAAAGAATGACATGGAAATACAATTTAATATTATTTCATTGATCTTTAAATATCATGTCTATAACTATAGGGTTTTTCAATTGAGTTTTCCGTTCAGGTAATCTATGAATTGTGTATTAGCTGTAGTGTTCACTTTATGAGTAAAAAAACTTGAGAGGTGTCAAGGGACACCCGGATGAAACGAAGTTATATAAGTAGAGAGAGTATATATATATAAAAAAAACATTTATTATATATATATATATAAATAGAAATGAAAATATCTGGCTTGCTTTCTATAAGAGAGAGAGAGAGAGCCAGACAGAGAAACATGCGCACGCCGCACAGCTTACAATAGCTTACTACACACAACTGTCACCGACAGTGACACTAAAAGTGTCGTAAGAATTTTTTCCGTCTAGCCCCCTTTCACATCGCGCTATAAGGAACTTCGTTCTAATAACGCTGTACAAATACTACCATTGTTTATACTACACCTATACGTACCTAGGTCACTATTAACAAGTGGTAATATTAAACAGTCTCGTTCGGAACACGTGTGTTTTGATGGTCTAACAGCCACTTGTCTACAATAATAACAAACTTTAAGTGCACAGTAATAAGTGTCTGTTAATTCACTACTGTACTGTTCTAAGTGCACTTGACACTTTTCACGACGTCTTGGTAATTGTAAGTTGTAATTTCCCATTGGGCGTCTTTCTTCTACTAGACGTTATCTTATCTGTTATAGAATAGGCACGAATAGACATAAAGATGCTCATTCACCAGAGAATCAATGGACCTAAATGCTTGTTATAATAAAAATAATTGATATAATAAATATATGAATATAATTGCAACACTGTGCGTGTTTTTTTTACCAACTTCAAGTATTAAGGGACTTTTGAATCGTAAACTCAGTAATAAAAATCTTAAAAATGTAGTTTTAAGAGAACATGTAAAACGATGGGTGGGCTGATGGTTTTGTACATAAATATTTTTGATAAATGACCGACAGGACGGTAGCCCAGCGGGCGTGCGCCGCCGCCGTCGTTAATATGGTTAATAGTTCGACGTTCATACACATAGTGTGAAGAGTTAGTAGTTAAGTATAGGACAAGTTTAAGTGACCGATATGATATAGAATACACCATCCAGTTAAGGGACGAGAATTTAGTTATGATCTCGCAGGTACCTAATTAATTTGACATTCATGTATGGTGGCAGAAATTTGTCCGGCTTATAGGGAAACAAACGATGCATTGTCCGAGACGCGTGAATCGTGCGTGTGAGCGAGTGATCCGATGTTTGCCCGTCGGCCGACGAACCCGCGCGCCTTTATATCCGATCAAATAAGCACTAATTATATTTAATGCGTTTTACCTGTAATTAGGAGGTGTTAGAGAATGTGAAACAGTGTTTAACGGTTTCGACAGAGTTTTTTAGGATTGTTTACACTGTTACGTACACGATTAGACTGCTTTATGAGGTGCTTTTACCGTAGCACCTACGCTACATCGCGAATACAAACACACTCGATGGGCGATGTAATGATTATTGTAAACATTACACACATTTTAAAACACTTGAACAGTATACGCAGTTCTTTATGTAAAAGTATTGATTGTAATTCGAATGCAAATAAAAATTAAACTGTACCTACCCCAAAATTAAATAAACAACTAAAACATAAATAGAACAGACCACGGTAAAGATTGGCGTATTTAATATTTTCACAGACGATAAAAACACATTGCTTCGTCAATCCACAGTATTCCACAGACAATAACGATAAAATATAAAACGTTAACATATGTTTGTCGATGGCCGTAGAAATAGATTCGCGGACTGTTACTACGCCCTTCGCATCGACACAGGAAGACGGGCGAGAAAGGTAGAAGCTCGTAAATAAAGCAGTGACTCAGTCGACCGGTGCCGATGGGTTCGTTCGAGCTATTTTCGACTTGCAAATGAGAAAGTGCATCGGTTGTGTGGTAGGTTGGTGCCTAGAATGTAAGAAGGTGGTGGCTACTTATTTATTTTTGAATGGGAACTTATTTGCAGTTCCCGCGCGCCCCAGGTACCGGGTGCGTTGCTCTATCGCATTCGAATACGTGTTCCTAGCGCGTGTTGATGTCAAGAGTAAAAAGTTTACATGTTGTATACGTAAATTGCACGCAATTCATTTTAATTATAAAACAAACTATTTTATGTGCCGGCAAAAGACTTTTGTCATTTGACTTTATATTTAAAGCAACAAACAATATGTATGTACCTATCTAGGTAACCTACAGTTTTATCTTTTCACAATATGTCTGGGGTCAACAAATACTTATGTTGCAATTAGGTAGGCACCTAGTTACAAGCTGAATAGAATCGCAAAGAGAAATTAGATGCTAACTTTATGATAAAAATATTGACAGTTTCGAGGATACTAAAAAGTTAAAATGACACATTAAAAAATTAACTTTTCGGTAAATCTTTGAAATGAAATGAAATAGTGATTAGTTTAATTGTGATCTCTATAACTTGGACTTATATGTTTATTTTAAATCCAGGGATTTATGGGATAAAAATACTAAACCGGATACCGGACGGACTTCTCCGATTTTTTTTATGCGTGGTTTCCCTAGTGTTTTGACTATGTAGCTAAATGCCTCGACTGAATATTATTATTTTAATTATAATTAGTATTAATAAATATTTAGGTTTAAAAGATTTAGCTACTAATACCTAACATGTTTTATAAATCTAATATAAATAAAAATGGATCTTAGAAATGTATGTACGCTCATAACTTGCGAATGACTGCACTAAATTGGATGATTCTTTGTTATATGTATTCGTTATTGTTAGGACAAGGTTTGTATAAAATAAAATATTCCACGGGAACGCGGATGAAACCGCGGGGGACAGCTAGTGTTTCATAAAATAGTTTCTGTCTTTTGCGTGTAGGGGCAGCGTCAAACCAAGATAAAGGACAACCTGCAGTCCATATTCTATCAATATTGTGGTAATGTATGGTTCAAAAAGGTAAATGCCACGATTTTAATGCAATCTACCCACATCACACAGTATGATTTTATACGCTGATAAATTTTAACATGCATGGACGCGGCCGTTGCATATTTTCGTAGCCGCCGTATCTTGTAAACGGTCACTTATCGCCTCAAAACAAATCCCGATGGCTTATCACCAGTATCACGGAAATACACATCGACATTGAATCAATATTAGGTTTACCTACCGCTCAGAACCGTGCGGCCGCCAGTCGATTCTCGCTTCTATCACCAAACACACTCACACTACACCTATATCTTCACTGTCTTCTTAAACAACACCTAATTGAATCCATGTTATCATTTAAAATATCGATCAGTCACACGCTATGCGACGGGTCTGAGATGCCGTGTATTTTTACATTCGACCGATGAGATATTTTTGATTATCGTTGGGTTTGCACTTCGCACACGCGTATTCACTGTTTCGATTGTTCAGTTATATGTTGTTCTGTACGAACTACTTGTCACTGATCAGCTGAGCGAATGTTTGAAACAATATAGCGGCGTTTACGTAAATTAGACGTTATCAGTGCACACGTGCTTTAACCGCGGCGAGCGGAGCGAGACTGATTGGATTGAGTGAGTGAGTGAATGAATGAGCAAGGGAGCAAGTTGGACGCGAGCGGGTGGAAGAGCGCGGGGCGCGGATTAATTTTTCTTCATGCCGCTAGATGGCAGTAAGTAGAAATATTTTCCGAAGGCGCGTAAAATAATTAGGTGGGCGAACGTGCCGAGGAGAGCGGAGCTAGGCCAGTTCTACGCCCGCCTCCCTATAAATTAGGGAAACGATTTCAAATTATTTCCCATCAAACATTTGCTTACGATTCGTCGGTAGGTATTTCTCGCTCCTTTCGATGTCCGGAATCAATTTGCGCGAATCCACTTTGGGTATTTTAAATTTCCACCTCTGTTTGTCGTTAAACGTGACGGAAATTAATGTGTGCGTTGAATTTCTTCAACGTTGCGTAAAAAGAATTGATTCCGTTGCGAAGTAAGACTAGCGAGGCGAGGCGAGGAACGAGTAAATATAAAAATTCTATTAAATCTCGGATTGGGCGTGTAATTGCGAATGAGAATCGATTAAAGTTTGCCGAAGCACTAGGGATGGTTTTTATCGGGAGGGTCGATCAGTAGATGAACTCATTTTCGATTTCTCATTCCTTCCTTCCTGAGAAAGGAAACTGTTAATCCAATTCAATAAGTCTAAATGCGTTTAAAAAAATCGTAGAAGATCGTATCAGTTGAAAAAAAAGCTAAATTTTGAATAAATTAATAAAGTTTTTATTGAACAAATGGTGCTAACAAACAAACCCTTGACTAAGGTATGACAGACAGATGATAAGCGCGACCATAAACAATGGAGTGGTCGTGATATGAACAGATAAACGCTGATTTATTGTGTGGAGGGCACCTTAAATCAATTATAGCGTAGTGTAGTGACAGCCGATACCAAAAATGCTTCAATAGGCAGGGCTGCTATTTTAGAAAAGTTTAGAAATATCAGTACCTACCTAAGTTTAATGTTGAATGGTGCAATACAAATATTTTATTGAGGTCTTCAGTTTACTTTGTACCAAGATAAGTACAAAGTAAACTAAGAAGCATAATCAAATTATGTAGGTATGTTGCTCGAAATAGGTAATGAATTCCCTTAGTTACGTAGTAAGTAATCTGTCTCATAGATATTTAATTGGATTCTCGAAAAGTAATTAAGCCTCAGTTATGATATATATATTTACGGTTGTATATATTATAGTCTTAGTGCCTGATAAATGACTACTAGAAAAAAAACAATAAAGTTATCAATAAAGCAATAATAGATGTCAATTTATTTATATTGTCGCTCGCGACAACGAACTCATTAGGGTCAGTCTAATTTATTATTTTATAAATTATCGCATGAATTGTTTAGTACTTAATTTTTTATAATTAATCAATAATGAGATACAAGGACAACGGGTTTTTCAAGAGATCACAGCCCTTAGTTTATTTTACCGTGTGTGATAAACAAGTTGATGTCACCCTATGTACAATACAATTAAATCCACCGATTAAGTGTTAATGGTTATGGAAGTTGATGAAAGGGTCAGACAGAACACGAACAGGATGTGTCATCATTGAGAACTTTTTTTTAAATAGTTACCTACTATAGGCGACGATAGTTACACACTATGGTGGCCCGAATGTCTGCTTGTTTTGTTCTGAAATAAAAATAACATTATACAGGTACAAGAACTCTGTTAATTCTGTTATTCATTTAAAAAATGTAAACAATGCGCTGATTATTTTTCTTGCCTAATTGGATTTCATAAATATATTGAAATGTTCGATTGTAAAGTACCAGGCGAGCATAAAACCTAGGCGTTTAATCAGCAGCGGTAGTAGGACCCACTCTGTCGTTCCGTTCCATTGTGCGGCATGCCACAGCCGCGTGTGTACAGTGTACATAGCGCAATGTTTGCTTGGCACCAAGTGCGCCTTCTGTTGCACTCACGCACGTGTTGAGCTACGTACGCGCGACCGCTAACTTCTCGTTGATATGGTGTCCTGGTACTTTTGTCTAGGAGTTTATCTAGCATTTATATAGGTTAAAAGTGCTAATTTTATCTGTAAGTGGTGTAATTCGCGTATTTTTAAAATTTGCATTTCTTGTTTTACTTTTTAATATGTAAAGTTTATGCAGTATATTAATTTTATTTCCTACAGTATTTTATTTAGTTTCAAGTTGAAAATCTGTCGCCAAACACCTATCGGTGTGTTCCGACAGCTGCACTTGAGAGCCAGTTCCCATCTAGGCTTTGTGTGCTTACCATCTTCGGCCACATCATCACTTACCATGGTGAGATTGTGGTCAAACACAAGCCTATCGAATATAAAAAAAAAAAAAAAACTGGCCTGCAATAAATAGGCCTATTTATGAACACTTGCTCTCTGATTACCGTTAAAAATGCACCAACATCCCACAGGATTAACTCAACAGATGTTAAATCCCTTAATATTGCTTTAAAGTAGATTAAACCGGTATGAACCGCTCTCGTTATTCACACAGAATCTGGTTACGATAACCCATTCCAGTTGTGTTGTTTAACTGATTTACTGCGGGCGGCTCCCGGTGTCCCGGTGTCCCGGTGTCCCGGTGTCCCGGTGCCTGCTCAAACTTAAATATGATTTGTTTGTATTTTAATTATAGGTAATTGTCGACAGAAATATGTTTTTATTGTAACGGTGCTCCGTTTATTGTTTGAATATGCTCTTTAAACTATTATGATAATCTTTGAAGCTTTGAGGGTGGAATAGAAATATCGAGAATAGAATTAAAATATATATAATTTTACTTATAAACAATAAGCTGTCCTCCGCGGTTTCACCCACGTTCCTGTGGGATCTTATCTTTTCCCGGGATAAAAATTAAGTCTATGTTACTCAGGGATAATGTAGCTTTCTAATGGTGAAAGAATTTTTAAAATCAGTCAAGTAGTTTTTGAGTTTAATCGTAACAAACATACAAATCTTTCCTTTTTATAATATTAGTTTAGACAAATCATTAAATTTGGTTTGTTTGGAATCTGAATCGAACCTACGACCAATGGCGTTACGCGTAGTGTTCTTATCAACCACGCCAACCGGCCCGTCTCGTGTTTGGTACTCTATTATTTATTTCTAGTATCTATCACCAATTTCGGATTGGAGATAGCTCACAGCGGTTCAAGGCGTTGATAGCTCAGTGGTAAGTGACGTCGAATACCGCGGCGAAGGTCGTGGGTTCGAATCCTACAATGAGCTTGAGCTTTCGGTGAAGGAAAACATCGTGAGGAAACCATAGCACGGTGGTAGGGTACTTTGTAGTACCCGACTGGCTGGCTACCACCCTCAAGTTGAAAATCTGTCGACAAGCACGGTGTGTTCCGAGAGCTGCACTTGAGAGCTAGTTTCCATCTAGGCTTTGTGTGCTGACCACCTTCGGCCACATCATCACTTACCATGGAAAGATTGTGGTCAAACACAAGCCTATCCAGAATTATAATATAAGCTAGATTAATCAGATATAACTTTCATAACTAACAATAATATTATATTCAATAATAATTCAATAACATGGTTGTTATAATAGTTTACTTATTAAATTAATAGTTTAGCACCTATACATATCTATCAATATGATTTTGTTCATTGTAAAATACAACAATCCCTCAAAAATGTTCACGAGAACAAACATTTTAATCCATACTAATATTACCTATATAAATGCAAAAATGTGTCTGTCTGTCTGTCTTTCTCTCTGTCTGTTACATCTTCACTCTTAAACCGCTGAACCGATTGAGATGAAATTTGATATAGAGATGGAATCTTGGAGAAGGACATAGGATACTTTTTATCCCGGGAACAGATAAGATGCCTAGGGAACGCGGGTGAAACCGCGGGGCGGAAAGCTAGTATGCCAAAGTCCCGTTAAAAAAAGTCGGTAATAAAAAAGGAGCGGCGAGCATGCGGGCAAAGTATAAATCACTCGGGACATTTGGTTACAGAAGCGTCTCGCCGGCTCGGTCACCGACAGTTAATCTTAACCCGTTATTTTATCTTCTAAGGATTGTGGCTTTTGTCTTTGTAGTGCCTATAGGGGTATAAGTTATAGAATGCTTAAATTATGTTCTACAAGCTGTTGTCTTTTATTGGAACGAAGTTCCTTATCGCGCGTTGTGAAAGGGGGCTAGACGGAAAAAATTCTTACGACACTTTTGTGTGTCGGTGACAGTTGTGTGTAGTAAGCTATTGTAAGCTGTGCGGCGTGCGCATGTTTCTCTGTCTCTCTCTCTCTCTCTCTCTCTTATAGAAAGCAAGCCAGATATTTTCATTTCTATTTATATATATATATAAATAGAAATGTTTTTTTTTTTAAATATATATACTCTCTCGACTTATATAACTTCGTTCCATCCGGGTGTCCCTTGACACCTCTCAAGTTTTTAATTTTTTTCTTCAAACTTATGTTTTTGGTTACAGGGTGAAGGGATCCCCAATTAAGCAAAGAATTGCTTGTGTTAGGGGAACCCGCTCTTCGTATAGCTATATACGCTTTTCCCGGGATAAAAAGTATCCTATGTTTTATTACAGGTTATGATTTAGGTACCTGTGTGCTAAGTTTCATCAAAGTCTGTAGATTTTGCGTGAAAGAGTAACAAACATCTACGTTATAGTAATAAAGAAGTAACATATTCTTTATTTAAATTAATTTAAAAAAAAAACAATATAAATAAATAGAATTAATTACCAATAATGTGGTAAACTGGTAACTAATATTGAAAAGTGTAACAGACATTGGCAGAAATATCCTAACAGGATGATGATTCCAGATAAAAAAAAAACTATTTTTTTTGTGTAGGTAGGATTATGTATGTTTGTTACTCCATCACGTCGTAATGTCTAACTTAATAGATTTGAATGAATTTCTGCATATCATAAGATCATACCGGGATACCTATATATGAAATGAAATTGTTTATTCATCCAAATAGGCTTTCACAGGCACTTATGAATAGTCAGACTTTAATGCACGGTTCGGAAGGTTGTTTTTGCTGAGAAGAGCCGGCAATAAACTCAGCAATTACTCTTTTCAAAAACACCTATATGTAAGGGATCTTCCCTTGGAAATGCGGAAACCGCGTGACGTAAATGTATCTATGTAGGTACTATCTGTTATCATATCAGACATCCGTCCACATCCTTTATAATAAAACAATGGTAACTTATACGAAATACTATTAAATAATAATCCTTTGTCTATGATAATGATAAAGAAATAATTATTGTTTTAGCAAACATATAATAGAGGCATAGTTTCAGCCGCGCTTTTTGAGATGACAAGTCTGTATTATAGAACTGAGGGATAATGTAGTTTCGGAGATTACCACATCCAAACATACAAACTTTTCTATACATATAATACTAGCTAGCAGTCCCCGGCATGCGTTGCGATGCTACATAATTGTTTTTTTTTAGGTAAGATCCTTCACGGACGTATACAGAACATTCCACTAAAGTTTCATCAAAATTGGTCAAACCGTTTTAGAGTTCACAGGGAACATACATACATACAAACATCGATTTCTTCAAATTGATTAGTATAGAAAATAATTATTACAGTTGAAGTGGCTTTCCTCAAGCTCGAACTAAATATTGCCTGACGAACAAATAAAAAAAAATAGTGTAAAAATGTTATACATATATTTGTTGTCATGGGAAGATAGTAGGTAACAAAAACAGAGAGAAGACACTCAAAAAAACTAAACGATAATATAATACTGTAACTGTAATTAAATACTCGTGTGCTCTCTCTGACAGTCGGCAATGCAAAGGAATCGAACCCAAAACTATCGGTTACGCGGTGCGACGTTGACGCCTCCGAGCGTGAGTGGTTACCGCATCATAGGTTCACATCACGTCATCAACACTCATCATATTTTTTTATTCTGGATAAGCTTGTGTTTGACCACAATCTCACCATGGTAAGTGATGATGTGGCCGAAGGTGGTAAGCAAAGCTAAGATGGAACTAGCTCTCAAGTGCAGCTGTCGGAACACACCGATAGGTGCTTGGCGACAGGTTTTCAACTTGAAGGTGGTAGCCAGCCAGTCGATTACTACAAAGTACCCTACCACCGTGCTATGGTTTCCTCACGATGTTTTCCTTCACCGAAAGCTCAAGCTCATTGTAGGATTCGAACCCACGACCTTCGTCGCGGTATTCGACGTCACTTACCACTGAGCTATCATCGCCTTCAAAATGTAGGTAACTATGGCAACGAGTCACATCTCTAAAACCTTCTCCAGAAAGGGAGCATGCGCTGTCACACCCTTCATCCGATTTCAATGGAACTTTGGTGAAAGAGATGTTCTGCGTATGCCCGCGAAGGTTTCTAATAATAAAAAAAAAAATGTGGCATTGAAAATAATGCTAACACAGCCAGTAAGCCATCTTGTTTGTAACATGTTAATAGTTCTTCTTTTTTTTTACTTTAACCATGTACCACTTCTATTGGTGAAGGATTTGTAATTGGCCTTGTTTTTTTTTATGTTGTTTATCCTACAAAAAATATTGTATTAATAAAAAAATAAAAAAATGTGACCCAGGATCATAGGATAGGTATCTGGTGTCCATAGTACAAGCTTGTTCAGTTATGAATCAGATGGCCGCGAAATCCGACATCTTGGAACAGAATATCTAGTACAAAGTCGAAATTCAAATACAAAATCTTATATTATGAGAGCCCAGAGAGCACAGCTCGTAGGACAATACAATCAAAATACGCCTTTCTAAAATATTAAGTTTATATTTATCATAGACAAGATATTAAAAATGTTTAGTTTCTTATTTAAATTAATTAATTGCTTACATATTTTTGGTCGTGTTCTATTTTAATTTTTAAATAGATAATAGGTTTCTTTTTATGTCAAAATTCTAGTGACTACCGTCGCCTATAGATATTGACAATACCAGGAGTATCAACCCCATGTTGTCTTGTCTATGCTCCTAACATTCTTGTCTGTCCAGTCGTTACTTTCCTTCGTTTTTACGACCACTTAACATGCTACCTCTAAAGAAAATCAAGTTAAAATCTAAGTTTAATAATTCGATTTTTAGAAACATTACAGAGATCGACAGCTGCTAACCAGTGCCTTGTAAGTAGAAAAATTAATGATACCACCAAATTGGCGCAAAATCTAGCCACATATAGCGTACAAGCTACATTCTTGCATTACACAACCTTGAACCAGTTGCGTTGCGCGCGCGCATGCCAATTGTTTATAGGGTTGCCACCCTAATGTATTCATAAAAAACATAGTTAAACTCCTACCAACTTATCTGTGAAATGGCGAAAATTGGAACTACGGCCGTCATGAACATTCGAATGTCACAACTGTCAGTTACCTATTCATTTCAGTTACCACTAGCGCCACCTTTCAGTTCACAGATAAGTTGGTGGGAGTTTAATTTGATGATTTTGCCTATGACCCTAAGAATGTGAATACGCCTGCCTGGCTACAGCCACCTATCGCTGTGTTCTAGCAGTTGTACTCGAGAGTTAGTTGTCTTCTAAGCAATGTTATTGATGGCAATCCCCTGATGTTGCTAATGTCTATAGGCAACATAAGTCGCTAAACATCACCTATCTGCCTTCATGTCAAAATAAAACCCTATTGAGTAAGAAAGGCAAGAAACAATTTCGATTTTGAAAAAAATTGCATTTACAGCATTGTAATTAGTTTATCACACACTATGGAAAATCAGAGAGGCAACCCTGACAATATATCTGTATGGGTGCTAATCGTGCGGCGCGGCCGGCGTGCGCGTGAGTGCCTTACATGGTGGGCTTGAGCTTTCGCAACTGCGCCTGCGCCCGCCCGCGCACCACCAGCCTGCTAGTATGCTGAGCCATGGAGTAACAAACTTTGACCCATTGCCCCTTATTTACATCATTACATCTATTGAATTAATTAAAAATAACAATAATTAAATGAACTTTTTTTAAAATTCTGGATAAGCTTGTGTTTGACCACAATCTCACCATGGTAAGTGATGATGTGGCCGAAGGTGGTAAGCACACACGTCTAGATGGAAACTAGCTCTCAAGTGCAGCTGTCGGAACACACCGTGCTTGGCGACAGATTTTCAACTTGAGGGCGGTAGCCAGCCAGTCGGGTACTACAAAGTACCCTACCACCGTGCAAACAGCACCTACAAGCGTCCATAGGCTACGGTAACCGCTTACCATCAGGTGGGTAAACTTGTTTGCCACATAGTTTGAAGAATTTCCCAGGATATTATTATTATTAACAACTTCAAGATAATATCAATGTATTATGAAAATCCAATTACATTCAGGATCTGCCTTTGGTCACATCATGATTAACTATCTAACTAATAAATAAACTATACTAAAATAATGGACCCAGAAAGTAAGAAACGAGACCGTGCTTCAACGTGTCCATATGCCCCGAAAGCTGATGCTTACCATCAAGAAGCGCAAAATAGAATATCTCGGCCACGTGCTTAGGCACGATAGATACAAGCTGCTCCAACTAATCATGATGGGTAAAGTGGAAGGGAAAAGACGCGTTGGGCGCAGGAAAAAATCGTGGCTCCGAAACATCCGGGCGTGGACCGGGATTACCTACGTCGAGCAACTGTTCCGTTTGGCCAAGGACAAAGACAGATTCAAAATGTTGACGGCCGACCTTCAGAATTGAAATAAAGAAATATCAAAAGACTCAGTAAATATAGTATTAAACTACTTATATCGAAATAATAATTACCCACTTTGGGAAACTCTGTTCTCCTAAACGATTTATGTAACAAGATCTGCTAACATTTGTTTGCACAATTGTCAAATATAGGTCAGGAGTATTCTTACTTAGTAAGCAATGGTGAAAATGCCGGATTCCATCATATATTTGTACCAGACAGAAATAAATACATCTTTACTAATATTATAAACAGGTACAGTTTCTGAGGTTGTAGGTCTCTCGATCTCCTGAACCGATTTTTAAAATTCTTTTACCGATAGAAAGCGACGTTGTTTGTGAGTCTCATAGGCTGTATTTGTATCCATTATTTTAAGTATTTAAAAGAGAAAAGAGGGACTATTGTAAAAAAAAAACCGGGGAGTTTGTTTCGCCGTTTCTTCTCCTGACAGGTCTTTATTTGGAAATGGTGGAAACAGTAACAATAGCATTAAAAATAGCAATAAGACGTTCAATAAGTGTCCCAAAATTGAATAAAACATTTTGAGTTTGAGTTTGTATCCTGGGAAAAGATGAAATCCCACGGGAACGCGGGAGAAACTGCTAGTATAAATCCTAACTAGACTGACTTTTGACGCGTCGAGAAGCTTATTTGCCACTATTTTCTGTCAAATGTCACAAATATAGATTTTTGTGGTGTTCCTTTGTTAAAAGAACCCTATATTTCTTGATGAAAGAAATATTTTTGTTTTGACCTTATATGACAGCATCAATTTAGGTTATTATACTAACAATTAGATATGCTTACGAAGCACTATAATATAGATGCGCAGGAGTGGACATCACGTCATCAACAATAGCATCGATCGGAATGCGCGGGCGCACCAATTCAGTTCATAAACTAAACGACGTGGGTGTTTTGTCCTAAGTTATACTTGAATAGTGCGCTTTGCAAATGGCTACCGATTCGTAAAACATAATCCGTATGATATGTTTATTAATATTTGTTTTGCAGCTGTTATGACAGCGGAGTAGGAGGTCTGAGCTTTGAGGTTTTATTGGGTTGAGGTTTTTTAGGAGAAAAGTAAAGAGTTTTACAGGTTTTATTTTTTCTTTCTAGCCAATCTTCCTATAGGACATTTGTGACAATATCAATCTCGTTACATCACATTCACAGTATATTTATCGTCCGTACAAGTCAGATCAGATTTTAGTGAAATTAGTGGCCGTTCCACTAAAAATTTTATTTATACTTTTTGAGGCCACCTGAAAAGTCTGACGCTTTCATTTCTTTTCACTTCGCTGGTGCCCTTAGATTGACTTTTATTGCACAAAACGCCACCGATATTATTCATTAAACCTAATCTACGTACTATGCTTGTTTTTCCACTTTAGTGGTATTAAAAATGAATTAGAGCAGAGTTACTTCCATAAGAGAGTGATGTCACAAAATGAAATGAAACTTATACAAAATCGTAATAACTATTTTTTAATTGACTGAGGTTTTTTTTAAATACATTTACATACATAACAGTACCTACTAATAAATTTTGATAGGCTTAACCAACGCCTGTGAATGTAACATAATAATAATTTGAAATTGAATTATTTAACGTACGTATTGCCCGTCGGACGGTGACCACGCTATTGGTAATTTAATTTATTTATTTAAGTAATTTCCACATAAATAATATTGCATGGTTTTTTATACGCGACGACTTATGAGAATAAATACTGTCTACAAATCAATTAATACTAAAGAAACATAAATATGAGAAGGTCAAAACGTATACATTTATAAATAAACCAACACATAATAATTCTAAGGGTAGCGGCATTGCCACGTTGGATAGAAGAACTGAATGAGGTATACCAGCGTTCTGAGAAGGTTCTATCAGTAAGTCTTCAATAAAAAAAAATTAAATAGATTTAGAATAAAATTTGGATTAAAAGTTGGTGGTAGCCCCCCTGGAAAGTCATCCAAAAAGTTTTACAAGAAAAGTACCAAAAAACTCGTCTCCGTCCCGTAGCATATAAAGAGTCGAAGTACCAGGGCAACATGGCACAGCAGGAGGCAGAGTGAGGCGTCCGTATAAGCAGATAGTAATCGATACTCGTTCCGATGTATTCGCTTTCACGAATATTTACGAGCGGCCGTCCAGTTCGATATGTTAATCTTTTATTTGCGCTTCCTACGCGCTGTGGCCGTGTTAGGGCGCGTACGCATGTTGATTGACGTGTCGCCCGGGCGATCGCGACGTGCGATTTGTTGCGCGACTTGTTTTGCAGTGTGTGACGTGAGTCGCTCTGGTTGTTGGCTTTGTTATTGTAATATTGTTTGTATTTGGTTCTGTTTGTATATCGAATGGAGTTTATGTTGGTATCAAAATCGATAATATTGTGCCGAGGAATCACTAGGTATTTCGAGTTTTAGCGAAGCTGTATACAAGTCCATAGTAGCCACTTACCATCGTGGTTCGACCTGCTGCTTAGATAAACAGGAAAGAACTTTGATTGAAGACCAAAATACGTGGTCAGTGTGAAAGAGCCCTAACAAGAAGCATCAAAGTGTTATCAACAACCTACTTGTCTTACATTCGGTACATAATATTGTATCGGTCATAATTTTTATTTTTTCTTTTACACCGATGCTTATAGCAATATCGCACATTCGGTAGTGGTTCGAATCGATACATTGTAATAATCGTAAGAAACTTCGACAAGTTTACGATTAAATGAGTCGGTGTTAACCTAAATGTCAATCTGTTAATTTTGAATATATTTTTTTTTAAACTCACTCCTTTCTGTAGACAGTCTATCGATGGGTATTCCGAACTTTCCTACCAAATATTTCTTCTAAATTGTCAATATTATTTACGTTTCTATGATTTAATTACATATCTGTTATTCTTAAATTAATATTGTTTCTGGTGTATCACTTTTATTGCGCCATAAAATTATACTCTCGTCTCGTATCCTATTTTAATTAATCAGGCAAAGGTATCTTCTCCATTCAGCCCCAAGATGAATATAAAATGCTAACATATGTGAAAAAATATTCAGGTGTTTTTGGATGGCGGAATTTAGATTTACATTAAATACAATGTTTCCAAACGATCATTCTGTCCCACCCAGTACCAATATCAGTAAAATAACAAACAGATGAACAATATCCAGTTCCTCATATATCGCTCGTTCTAACCACTTCAAGGTGAAACATACGATATTATATTTTAATGCAAATTTCAACTTGTAAACATTAACGCCTCGCTATTTATGAGCCTGTGGTAACGATATCGAGAACGTATCTAATATCTATAACTAGGTATATACATTTTGTGGTTTACGCCTAACAAATCCGTGTGAAAACTATAATTATGTAGTTTTCAAAAGCAGTGCCCCAAATTGGTATTCTTTTTCTTAACAGTGGCTGGACGCCTGAGTAATTTTGATATGATTTTTGTCAAATTTCAATTCAAAAATATTTTTATTAGGTGAACTTTATCTTTATGATTCACAAATATTTTTAATCGTCACATGTGTGCAATCAATGAGCCGGCAATAAACTCAGCAATTCCTTTTTCATAAAAAAAGTACTAAATATGAAACTCATATAAAATAGCTTGTGAAGTGAGCAATTCATGCAAATGCGTTTTTTAATGGGATTGCAGGTAGTTAAGGCGATGATAGTCCAGTGGTGTTGACATTGACACCGCGGCGAAGGTTGCGTATTCAAATCTTATACGCTTGCGGTGAAACATCCTGAGGAAACCATAACACGGTGGTACTTAGTAATCGAGTGGCTGGCTACCACCCTCAAGTTAAAATCTGTCGTCAAGCACCAGGAGTGTGTTCCAGCAGTAGCACGGAGAGCTTGCCTGCTACGCATTGAAAGATGTCTACAACACATTGGCAATGCCTATAGCACAGAGCATTTTTTTAATTCTGGATAAGCTTGTGTTTGACCACAATCTCACCATGGTAAGTGATGATATAGCAGAAGGTGGTAAGCACACAAAGCCTAGATGGGAACTGGCTCTCAAGTGCAGCTGTCGGAACACACTGATAGGGAGGGTTGTAGCCAGCCAGTCGGGCACTACAAAGTACCCTACCACCGTGCTGTGGTTTCCTCACGATGTTTTCCTTCACCGAAAGCTCAAGCACAGTATAAAGATATATCGTTGTAGGATTCGAACCCACGACCTTCGCCGCGGTTTCCGACGTCAATACCACTGAGCTATCATCGCCTTAAAATGCCTATAAGCATGTAGTAGGTAGGTACAGTCGAACGATATTGAAGCTAGGGGCATTGACATAAAATACCATAATTCCATAACAATAAAACTTTAATAGTCTCGTCTAATTTGCTATTCACGATCGATTTGTTTATTATAGCATTTAAACATCCGTTTTAAATATATTTGCAAATTAGATAATTCAAAACAGGAATGCATAAGTTATACAATAAGCATATACCTACTTACCTACGGCCGATGAATAATAATTGACATTGTCGTCTTATTCAAGTGGACATTGATCGTATAATATTATACATTGCTCAATATTGATCAATTCGTGTCGATTATTTATGACGTAATATTTGTGGACAAAGTTTGTACTCTTTTCAAAAATAACTTACACCTATTACATTCAATAGTTAATTATTTAATAATGTATATATCTTTAAGATTATAGATCTATGTTTATATTAGCCAGTCAATGAGCTAGAATATCCACGAATAGGTATAAGCTATAAACTGAACACCTTTATATTAATTTATTATGCAAACTCGACTTGACTCGACTGGACGCTACCATATCGATTAATTAATCGTTTCTCAAATTCTTGATAAGTATAGAATTTTAGAATATTAACAATAAATAAATTATACTATGCTATTTTTACAAAAGTAAATCAAAGAAAAAAAAAATCTATTTAAATACCTAAATAAAAATATATTTACAATAAAAGATTTTCCAAATGGTCCATGGTACCCATAATGCCAGCAGCGTTGCCCCGCTGAATGATTAAGCTTCGCCTCTGGGCGAAAAAGTAACTAGCTTTCAAGTCCCCAGAGGCCAACACCATGCGTTTGCCTATGTCTTCAACTACACTTTTGGTTTCAGATGACCATGGGCCCATGGTTTCTAGCGCGAAAAAGTAATTTGTCCATGTAAGGACTAGTAAATGGACGATCCACGAGCCCAAGGTATATTCTAGCGCTAACAGCGCACGGGTTGCGCGACAAACGCCCGGTAGTCGCCCGATACCTGCAATTATATTTATGCCGCAATTCTATAGTTATGTACCTGCTTTGCAGAGATATGCACACTTACCTTTTTATTAATATTTCTTTGTTTTTATTATATGTTTTAAATGACGTGGGAGATTCTCATTTTATATCTACTTTATGTTTTATTCCAGGACTTGGAATATATTATGTAGATTAGATTTAATGCATAAAAATATGTGCTTCTAAGAAAACCTACATACACTTTGAAATGTATAATACGATTATTAGGGTATTGCCTATAAGTGGCTACCTATTAAATAATATATTTATCTACCACTTCTAAGTTCTAAAACATTTGGAATAGCGAATACTTAGTAAAACTCTTCCATCTAATGATTTTTAATTACCATTTTAACGACAAAGCCATTTTATTTATGACGTCACAAGCCAGTATTTCAAACATATAAACTATCGTTTTAACATTTATTAAAAATAGTTAATTTGATATCAGTCAACATCCCTATATGGTAGATAGGTAGCTACTGGATCGAGTTCTATACTTTTAAGTTTATTATCTACAGAATAAGGTATATTGATATTATTGAAATAATGGTTGACATAATTCAAAAGCAAACGACTCAATTACACGCATTAACATTTTGGGTCACAATTCGAACCTGATCAAGCTAATTGAAAATTGATAAAACATTATCAAATTATAGGGGATCGGGTGTATTCGGGTAATATCGTTAACGAATTAACATCTCACGAGTAATTATCGAGGCCGTTTGAGGATTATCACCTCGTTATTATATCGGAGGGAGAGTAATTCTGAATATACATGAACAATGACGATTAGGATAAAATATCAGGGTAATTGTAAATAAACTTTAGGTAGGTATGTTATAATTCAACTGTTTTATTTATAATATAATTTTATTGATAACTAGCTGCCCCCTGTTCCCGAGAGATCTTATCTTTTACCGGGATAAAAGTCTATATCCTTCGACAAGGTCCAATATAATGTCTATAACAAAATTCATAAATATGGTCAAACATCATCAGCGATTTAGGCGTCAAAAAGTATCAGACAGACAGACATACAGACATACCGACATACAGACAGACAGACAGACAGACAGACAGACAGACAGACAGACAGACAGACAGACAGACAGACAGACAGACAGACAGACAGACAGACAGACAGACAGACAGACAGACAGACAGACAGACAGTCAGACAGACAGACAGTCAGACAGACAGACAGACACACAGACAGACAGACAGACAGACAGACAGACAGACAGACAGACAGACAGACAGACAGACATACAGACATACCGACATACAGACAGACAGACAGACAGACAGACAGACAGACAGACATACAGACAGACAGACAGACAGACAGTCAGACAGACAGACAGACAGACAGACAGACAGACAGACAGACAGACAGACAGACAGACAGACAGACAGACAGACAGACAGACAGACAGACAGACAGACAGACAGACAGACAGACAGACATAATTTTTTGGAACACGAGGATAAATAAATATTGTCACTTCACGTTAAGCCTGAAACTGTCAGCAACAGTTTTTTCTGGCACAAAACAACTGTTCTAAGGTATGATTTTACAGTTTGTACCAACTCTTTGGATGGTAATATTTTCAAACGCGCCAAAAAATCTAACATTGAGTAAAATCAAATAAAAATTAATTTAATATTAAATTTCGACTTTCTTCTTTGCACTAATAACAACAAAAACAATTAATAGCGTGATTAAAAAAAATCTTTCTACAGCGGAATCGCCCAAATATGGTTCAGCGATTTACGCGTTAACATGTAACAGACAGACAGACAGACCGAAAGACAGACAGAGTTACTTTCGCATTTATAATAGATATTAGTATGGATATTTGAAACAGAATTTCTAAAACTAATATTCATTTTGTAAATAGACAAAAACAAAACTCAATAATTCTAGTATTTAAATAGTGTACATATTTGTTTAATCAGTTGATACGATCCCCGCACGCCACACAGACTGGGCAAACAGTGGCGAGGTGGCAAACAAACATACATACAGACAAACACAGTAACTGGCCTCGGTTGTGTTACGTTTGCACAGCGCATAGCTTCAGCTCGGATACTGTACATCGATACCATAAGATTGAGATTTTTTTGGATTTTTAGCCAGTTCCCATCTAGGCTTTGTGTGCTTACCACCTTCGGCCACATCATCACTTACCATAGTGAGATAGTAGTCAAACACAATCCTATCCAGAATTAAAAAACCATAGCACGATGCCTACTTTGTAGTACCCGACTGGCTGGCTACCACCCTCGAGTTGAAAGTCTGTCGCTAACCTATCGGAGTATTCCGACAGCTGCACTTGAGAGCCAGTTCCCATCTAGGCTTTGTGTGCTTACCACCTACGGCCACATCATCACTTACCATGCGGTCAAACACAAGCTTATCCAAAAATGTATAAATAACCTGATTGATTTAGGTTTTGATAATAATGAATAGAGTCTGAAATTCGAGTTGTCTAAAGACAGATTCATACGTAAGGCCCGTTTTATAGAGTACAAATTAAAGGTACAGATCGCACTATAACAAAGCTACGTAATCTGAGGGCTGATATGTATAATTAAGGCTGGCGTCCACTAAAGAAGCGTGGGGAGTCAAACGAAAGCATTGCCTCAATAGCGAGGGTAAAACTATAAAGGTGATTGCGCGAATGTGATCGACTCGGTTCGTTTCGGGCTAGTGGACGCTAAATCATTACCAAACTACCATCACAGTCGACGCAAACACATAAAATAAAGTAAAACGGCGCATTCACGTCTCCGCATGTTAAAAATTAATTTTAAAATACCATAAAATATAATTTAGTGTCAACAAACAGATACAAATTTAAATTGCCCATGAATTATTCATGTTATTAAAATGTACGCAACTGGTTAGCTAACTATTGACATAGCGTTATGAAGTTGTAAATTTGTCTCGATTCACTGCATTTATACTACTATTAGACATTCAATGTTTTGTTATTTTTTATTAGATGAAATACTTAGGTACTCGAAAAACATCTTCAAAGCCTTCTACGATATTATTACATACTTACTAATGGTAAGATTGTAGTCAAGAGAAAAGCCGAAAAAAACATAAAAAAGATGTGTAAATAAATTGTTAAACTGAGTTGAAGCGGGTATAAATGTTTCCGCTTTCGCGTTAAATAATTCAAAAATTATGATTGCAGTGAGTCGACGACACGGTAAAAATGGTTAATATTTAAAATAAGACTTTTGAGTTCAATTTATATTCTGTTAGCTTCTAATGAATCTATTCTATTGCTTAATAAATGAAGTTGAAAATCGACAAAATTCTATGAACATAAGTGTTGCAATTACTTTTAATGTGTACTTAAATATTATTTGAACCGAGTTTTAGGACGACCCGTTGTGCGGCCATTATTGTAGCCACACCTATGAGCATTATCCTTTATAAAATTAATAATTATTTAGTAACGTATATTTCATTTGCTTTTTTCGTACGATATTCAGCTAAGACCAGCTGTCCCAAGTCTTGGACCCCTCGCACACCAATGAAACTCGATCTCCCCTTTCATACAGTTCAATAATGAATGTTCAATCGTTCGCGGATCACTGATTGCTGGCTGATGATTGAATATGCACACGAGGAATGAATTATTCACTGAGTGATGATAATTAGTATTCGACGCGTCACTCCGGCTCGGGGACGTGCTACAGTGTTTATTCTGTTTGCATTACTAAGGACGTTTGATATATGGGCTAAATACCTTAAGTTATTTAAACTAATATTATAAAGGTCCTGTCTAGGCGGGGGGCTTTTTCTGTCAACGCATCAGCCTGGCCATCCAAAGAGGTAACGCTGCCAGCCTGCTGGGAACCTTGCCGATCGACAGCAACGGAAGCCTCGAGGAAGATTTTTATATACATACCTAAAAATTGAATATTTTGTACTTACATTTATTGTAAATAAATAAGTATCTGTAATCTCAAGACAAATGTTTAGATTTTTTGTATGTTTGATTTAATGGATAATCTCAAAAAATAATTAACCGATTTAAAAAATTCTTTCGCCTATATTAAGCTATATTTTCAGCCAGTAATATGTGCTACATTTTATTGTGACGGGTGAAACCGCGGGGCGGAAAGCTATATTATATAAAATAATAATAACGTAGTGTTAGAATGTCTATGGATTCAATCTTTTTGTCACGATGTTTATATATAATATTCGATCTGTACTCATAATAAAGACAATCTGTAAACAGTAGGTATTTTTTTGCACGAACTGTGCGGTTTATTTGCAATAGAGTGTAACATGCTCTATACGCCTGCGACGTGCGTGAGGACATTCAACTTTGCGTATTCAACTTTCAACCTTAAACGAGAATTTATGAGTTGAATTAGAATCCAAATAAGATTGGAAACATGGCTCGAAGGTGAAGAATTTGACGAGAAATTTAGGTTTTGAGTATGCTAGGCTATTTTATCTCATTGCCCTTTGATCTGATTAGATAAGAGCCTACAGAGGTCATAAATAAATCAAAGATGAAGCTTACTGCGTAGGCATAAGCTACAAAACGTAAAAGCACAATATAAATTCAAATATGGTTCGAGAGTCGAGAGATTTCATAATGAAATCAGAATTATTTTATGGCATATGTAAATTTTGTGAGGGTGCCAGACAGAAGTTGTGTTGCAACTGTCGGATATGACTCGCTGGCTGGTGGGAATACAATAATTTTGCACGGTGGTAGGGTACTAGGTGGTACTCGACTGGCTGGCTACCACCCTCAAGTTGAAAATCTGTCGCCAAGCACCTGTTGGTGTGTTCCGGCAGTTGCACTTGAGAGCCAGTTGCCCTTGCCCTTAAGGCATTGTAATAAGGTGTACAACACGTTGGCAGTCCCCCTGGTATTGCTAATGTCTATAGGCGACGGTAGTCACTTACCATCAGGTGACCCGCCTGCCTCGTTGTCACTAGTGACATAAAAAAAAAAAAGTTAAAAAAACATTAAAGTTGAATTTGGAATAGGAACTCAATGTTGCCTATGTTCGTCTAAAAATACTCTAATAATAACGTTACAAAATCATCCATTTTATGATTTTTAATTATCAATAAGTAGATCTTTAAGATGGTGTATATATTTATGACGTCACAAGCCAGTATTTCATACAAAACTCCAAATAAACTTATCATAAAAAGAACTAGGGAATTGGTAGTTACAATTGAGAACCTACGGGCCTATTACATTACTTTGAAATCAGTTTCGATTTGAAACCAATTCAATATACCGCTTTTCTGTATCCTTTTTATATCATAATATTTACGTGAATTGATTGTAACAAATACGTGATTCACATACAGATACAATTTATGTAGAAAGGCGGTCTTAATCCACTTTATCAGACGGTTAAAAGACGGTTGGCTTGTATTGAAAAAAATGCCACCTAAATTCATGACTGTTTACATTGTCTATGGTACCTACTAATATGCTTAAAATAAAAAATTTGTATTACATTATTTATTTTATTGTGAAAACCCTATACTTACATAGGAGTTTTTTTAAATAATACCACACACGCTTCCATCTATATGATAATAGAGTCGTAAAACTTCAAACGGAATACGTTTTACTAATGTTTGTGAAAACATCACTATAATCACTATAAAAATGATTTTATGGATACAGCTTCTATGGTGGTTTTGCTATTAGTAGGCAACTAAGTGCCTTCTGTAAAGGAAATCACTTCGTGAAGTTTTTTCAGTGCACGTTTATTTGTCAAAATGAGGCCACATTCAAATAAAAGCTTCCAGCGTATTTTCATTGCCATAATATAAATAAATAAAAAATCTAATTTAAAGTCCGTCATTATAAAAATTCAATTTAATCAAGAGCGTTGCTTAAAAATCTGCTTTAAATTAGACCTTAACATTTTAATAATAAATGTCATTATGTCGTCGTGGTACAATAGTTGTCCAAGCGTCGTCGGCGTATTTTCCCATTTATTTTATAGAACCGACATAAACATCTTATTTTTAACAAAAAAAATCTTGCGCCACTATCATGTAGGTCTTTTCCAACGTCTGTTTCTTACACGAACAATAGTCTAGTGACAACAAAAGCGCAGCGAGAATGTTGACTTAGGAAGTCGACTCTGGACTCCGGGAGCGTCCGAGATAGGGGACCACCTACGCTTGGCGACTGTATAAAGTGCCTAGCTGTCAAAAGAGAAATAATGGCGTCGTATCTCCCCGAGCTAGCCGAGGTAACGAGCAGAGATCGCATCGCCAAGATCGAGGGGCACCGACCATCGTAATAGGTTTATGATCGAACGAAGTACGCTCAATCGAACACGACACCAAATATCACGTTAATTGGATTCCATTTTTTAAATCAGCTTAATTAATCGAATAGACTTCAAATCGTATCGATTCCGTTTTAAAGGAACGTCGCATGACTTCGTGACAGATTCGAAATCGATTACGTACAATTCGTGCTCTCTCGATTCCCGTAATTGGTACAGAGAACAGTGGAGACAAATATCTTGAATGAGACGCCGGACGCGTGTTTGCTTCTTATTTTTTTACGCGAGACATGGCTCGTTAGGGCGCGGCCATGTCAGGCGCAGTGCATTTTAGCGCGCTCGGCGCTGTCACTATCAACACATCTCCTCATTACGCGGGAGATTGATGGGGAACACCGCGAGAGCTGGCCACTCTACGTTTAGCTTGGCGCCAAAAATAACGTCACATTAATCAAACTCAGCTCTCATATCCAGGATCGAGCCCACGCAAGTGTCATCGTTCATACGGCACGCCAGCGCCACCCAACAGGTATGTCGTGTAACATGATATTTGGAAACGTAATAAGCAAGCGGGTGAAATGAAAAATGCGGGAATGGATAAAAATGACAGGGTTGCCAGTGACAAAAAAAATAAAAAGTTTGTTTCGTAGAAGCGGTAGCGAGCGCGTGAGATATTTGTAGTGATAATATTAGTTCTGTTGGTGCATTTCCTTGAAGTGTTGGAATTCTGAGAGAGGACAGATCGTCAGTGACATATTAATTAGGTACTATTAGAGGGAGATGTCTCTCAGGTGCTGACTAATATGTGGCTCTATTAGTATTTGAATCACGGAATGAGTTAAGATATAGCTGAAAGTAGAGACCGTGTGATTAGAATTCGTTTGAGGCTTTGTCGATATTTGCGTAACTCAAAAATAAAACTCGACAATTTCTCGAGGCGACTGTGAACTCGGCGTCGCGGTAATAAATCCACTGGAGTGCATTTTTGTAGCGACATGTTGAATATTCATCAGAAACACGAATATATTTTATTATATTGGTTATTTTAAAACCGGTACGACATATATTATAACATAAATAATTTCCAAATGCCAATGTATTTAATATTATATAATAAAAAAAACGTGTAAAAGACACAAAGACAACGTTTTTGAAATTTATAGGTTATCGAATGTATTTGATTATAAACTATGATTATAAAACATTGTTTTTTATTCTGGATAAGCTTGTGTTTGACCACAATCTCACCATGGTAAGTGATGATGTGGCCGAAGGTGGTAAGCACACATAGCCTAGATGGGAACTGGCTCTCAAGAGCAGCTGTCGGAACACACCGATAGGTGCTTGGCGACAGATTTTCAAGTACCCTACCACCGTGCTATGGTTTCCTCACGATGTTTTCCTTCACGGAAAGCTCAAGCTCATTGTAGGATTCGAACCCACGACCTTCGTCGCGGTATCCGACGTCACTTACCACTGAGCTATCATCGCCTTAAAACATTATATAAACATGATGATCGGTGTGAATAACTCCATACATTTTTCCAACATTTAATATTAACCTAAATGCCAATATTACAATCTAAGCGACGAAGCAAAAAAACACATTTACGTATTTTCTCTTCATTCTATTCATATCTCTACGTAGAAATTGAATTGTTAAAGATGTCGTTTTGGCAACAAAAGCGGAAGCGATCTATCACAATTGGCAGGTAAAATGTTTACCTAAGAACAATTTAAAGTTAAAAGCCCATGCCAAATTCTATCATAAAAGACCTCAGTAAGGTGTCAGTCGTGCCATATCTCTATGCCCCGTCGGCGTCGTCCCGTCAAATTGACTTTGTCAATGCCCATAAATCTTCCCGCGCAAAAAAAATGGCGTTCCACGGACGCGCTCGGATTCAGCCATCGGATGTTTACACAACAAGCGACGCGTTCACAATTACAAGGAGACTTTTTTTTGTCCTTTTAGTTTTTCTAAGAAACATTTTACTGGCTGCTTAGATTTGCAAGTTCTTTGTTTAAAATCTAAACTTCAGATTCTATTATTGTTGTTGGTATTAAGTTGTCACAACTTTGGGCTCAGTTATTTTTTTAATAGAAATACACCCAATTTAGTAGGTTTACCACCTACTAAATTGGGTGTAATTCGACTTTCATAAGTGCCCTTCTAGGGCCTAAACTGATTAAATGGTTTTGACTTTGACTATTTGGCAATGGCAACTTACACCAAAGTTGGACTTATTCTAGTAGTGATAGTAGGTAAGTAATATGATAACCAGTTCAGTGTCCAAAGATGTACGAGATGAGCTCACAAATAATGGTGATTATTCATAGGGTCAAGTGGAACTATAAATGCACGGTGGTAGGGTACTTTGTAGTACTCGACTGGCTGGCTACCACCCTCAAGTTGAAAATCTGTCGCCAAGCACCTGTTGGTGTGTTCCGGCAATTGCACTTGAGAGCCTGTTCGCCTTTAAGGCATTGTAATAAGGTGTACAACACATTAGCAATCCCCTGGTATTGCCAATGTCTATAGGCGACGGTTGTCACTTACCATCAGGTGACCCGCCTGCCTCGTTGTGACTTGTGACATTAAAAAAAAAATGCAGACTAAGTCCCGGACATAATACATAGAATCTGCTTGATCTTCGGAATAATCTTTTTGGTCGAGAAGCTACCAAGGGCTCACATTTTTGTGTTCTATGCGTTCCTAAACCGTACATCCGATTGTGATGAAAATTTGGCGAGTTGTTCTGCGTAAGCGTCTACGTTATATCTCAGGAAGATACTGGCATAAAAAAAAATTACAATTTAGTTTTATTTACGTGCCATGCATGGGAACAGCTATAATCGTAGGTATAAAATAAATAGTAAATAATAAATACTGTGATATTGCTGAAATCTTTATGTAGAGCTTTTAAGGCCATTTAAATTGAGATATTTTTTTGCAAGTGGAGATTTTCAGTCCTTGTTGGCAGCGACTTATGCCATTATTTGTAAAATATGATGTTTTTTAGCTGAGACGTGAATAAATTAATATCGAGGCGCATGGACGTCGGATAGCGTCCTTTACTGCCCTGGAGTAGTGCCAATAAAGAAGTTTAAAGCAAACTTTCTGTGAGTTCCCGTCGCCCATAACTCTTGCCCCCGGATAGTAATAAATGTCACCCGGGACTCACTACCTACATCAATCCGGTTTTGCATCTACTATCGAGTGTCTCCATCTACGACGCCATTTTGAAAGACGTGAGTCGAACGCGCCAAAAAGATAGTGTTGCCATGGTAAAAACTAAACGATTGGCGGAAATACGAATTGGGCTTTTATTTATTATAAATAAATATGTAATTAAATAAAAATACTTTTCTATAAACCTTTATTTTGAGTGCTTTTAATTACTACCTCGATACCTACATACAAAAGGGTTTTCCTGACTGACTGTATGAATGTCTGGCCTATCAACGCACAGTCTTAATTGATACGGTTAGAAAATTCGTGAACAGATTCTTTCTAGAACGTTTTTTTTTTTATTCTAGATAGGCTTGTGTTTGACTACAATCTCACTATGGTAAGTGATGATGTGGCCGAAGGTGGTAAGCGCACAAAGCCTAGATGGGAACTGGCTCTCAAGTGCAGCTGTCGGAACACACCGATAGGTGTTTGGCGACAAATTTTCAACTTGAGGGTGGTAGCCAGCCAGTCGGGTACCACAAAGTACCCTACCACCGTGCTATGGTTTCCTCACGATGTTTTCCTTCACCGAAAGCTCAAGCTCATTGTAGGATTCGAACCCTCGACCTTCTCCGCGGTATTCGACGTCACTACCACGTAGTCATTTTTATATTTTTTTAATTCATCCCCTGATTTGGTGAAATAACGGATCGCGCGTGAAGTTATAACATGATTCGCAAAGTCGTACTGACTTTGCGAACACTTTTGACCGGGAAGGATATCTATATTTTGGTAAGATCACTATGGTTACACTATGGTTACACTATGGTAAGAACACAAAGCCTAGATAGGAACTTTGGAAGCCTTCTATCTTGTTATCTTTAATTGCGTGTGATATTTCCAGGCTAAAATGACGAAAGCCAATAATACACATTAAAAAAAAAAAAACAAGTAACAGAGTTGTATGTTCATTTGAAAAAAAAAACACATCTGTGATTCCTTATAGTAGGTAATTTACATAAAATTTCAAAATTAGAATGCATTGAAGACACGAAACATGCGGCCTGTGCCTAGTCGAGAGGAATAAAAAAAAAATAGAGACGTTAAAAAGCGAGGGATGTCTGTACAAAAACGAGAATGTTAGCGCCGTATGGCAAACGATTCGCGGTTGTGGTCTTCTTCGTTTTAAGGTTATACGATTCAAGCGTAGGTCGTTTTATACGACCAGTGTTGGTCCGGAGCTAATATTAATTTATTACACTGCATGAATTACGGCTATTGTTTGCGGAGGTGAAAATGGCTAGTTATCTCGTTAATTTATTGAATTTATAATTTGATTCGACTTTATTATGCAGGAGGTATAATATCGTAATTGATTTTATTACTTGTTTTGGTTTGTTTAGCTGCTATGATAAATTAATTTGATAAAGTAATCAATATAGATATTTGACATTAATTGGCAATTGTCTAGTAGCGTTTAGATACTTTAAATTTACATGATTATTTTTCCGACCCAAATATCGACCAATAGAATTGCACCATTCGACGTCACGTGGTACAACCTACATGGTATTATACTGATAATTTTTTGAAAATTTTCTCTGGTCGTTGCTATACAAAACATGATCCAGTCAAATTAACCTTTTCGTATTTGTTAACTGTACATTTCGTCTCATGGTGCAATTCTATTGGCCGACATTTGGGACGGAAAAATAATCCCCCGAATACCACAATAAATACCCGATAATTTTGAAGCTCTTGTGGTATTATAAGTGAAAATTAACCTCGAAATTGAATTTGACGCTATTCACAGAAACCTTAAAAAAATCTTATCCGATCGATGACTCAGATATCCATATTATTTATATTTAATCTTTAAACATCAAACCTAAATAAATACAGGCCGTATCTCATTTTTAGCATCTCATAAAATAAACAGAGAAGTGAAATTATAAAAAAAAAGAAAACATAAGCTAAAAGTATACGTCACAAAACATGTCTCAATGATTTATTGAACGCAATGTTTATGTACCTATCCGACGGGATGTGAATGGTGTCTGTAAGGTTTTAGTTTACATTACTTACAACCTTTTGTCATACCTTTTATTAAACCTTATTTGTAACAGATAGAGAGTTCAAATTGCGATGTAGCTTCTGCGAACACAAAATAGTCCTATCCTTACTTAAGGAAAGTTACTTTTGCAGTGATTCTGTGTCTTATGTCAAGATAGATAGGGTTGAAATAAGATTGGAATTTTAGATAAGTAAAATGGTAAGGTTATCGAGTAGAAGTAGTGTAGGTGGGGACAATAGCTGCGCGTGGGTTCGCAGCGCGACGCGCGACGGTTGCGCGGGCGCAGCCTTGCATCGCACGGCACTTTTAGGGCTGCCACACTCAAGTGTCCAAGAAAATTCAGTAAAAATATTTTTATTAAGTTTTTCACCGTAAGGAGTATTAAATATCTAAACGCCCATTACCCTCAAAATAGGGTTGCCAACTCTAAAATCTGACAACCAGGACAAGATGCGTGGAAGCCCCGGATTTTGGATCATTCATCATTTGGATTGATATGGACAGAAGTAACGACCATATTTTATGGTAGCTTTTTTTTATTTTTGATAAGCTTGTTTGACCACAGGACAAATCCGAGGAAACCCGGACGGAGGGCAACCCTGGAAAAGAGATGTCGGAAAACTTTTTTTATTTTTGAACATCTCTTTGAATTTTTTCTCTTTGTTATACCTATCGAATATCGAAATCATAATTATTTTATGCTTTTCAGAGACCATACAATTATACCGTTATTAAATTAATGAAATCTTCACCAATATGATAATCAAGTTATGCACGTGCCATCCCTATTCAGTTGACATGTTTTACGATACATTACACATGCAGATTTTAATACAGTTGAAAAATAAGAAGTCGAAGCGGCTATTAAACGCTTCGCTGCTGATTAGGCGAGTAAATATTGTTTACGATTGGATATTAAAATATAATATGCAAATGTTTGGAAGGAAAGGACTCGAGCGTTAAACATTAAATTGATTTATTTTATTTGTAAAGTTGTTGGGAATTTATTATAATAAATAATGGTAGGGGAGGCAATGATGCTAAATTTGTAGTTACTCGAGCGTCTTTGGGACCTACTGGAATTTGAAGATTAGGTGGAATAAAGAAAAAAAGGTTATGTGATATTTTCCCCTTCAGCGGTGGGGGGAGCGTCTACAGGGTTTCAAAAATGTCAAAAAAAACAGTCACCAAGAAATACTCGAGCGCGTCAGATATTAATAGGGTAGTCGCGCCACGTCTGTCTGATAACGGAAAAATAATAATCTGCCGTTTGCCGTGGGGGTGGCCGTACGATGGGGTCGAAAATATTTAAAAAAAAAATTTACTCGAGCGCGTCAGACATTGATAAGGGATGTTAAGTGAACCCTCCAGTAGCTCCTATTTTAAAGACTGACGATTTGGACGCGACCATCAGTCAGGGCCGATTTTTGAAAATGCAAAAAAAATCGTGACCTTGATTTACTCGAGCGCGTCAGATTTTTATACAGGCGGTTCTTCTTGATGGCCTTGTTGTACTGACCCATAATCTGACAATTGTGTTGAGGGATTTCCTTAATCTGACGGTTTGAAAAAAAAAATATATAAAAAATATCGAAATCTCGAAAATGGTTCAAGATATCGAAAAAATTTTTGTGCAAAAGTTGTAGAAAATTTAATTTTCTACAATATTTATTCTATATACATATACCAAAAAACCCATAGGAAACGAGATATTTGCAATAAATGATTTTTTGACCTTTGACCTTGAAAAATCAGTAGTCGCGGGCATCCTAAGATAAGTAGCTTTTGAGACAAGTTTTAGGGTGTCAAAATAAAGGTTTATACAAGTTAATAGCTGACTATCTCTCATTCTGAGGTGAAATCCTGGATGAGTATTCCTGGACTATACACTTAATAATGATTTTAGCTACTTCGGCTTGTGCAAATCGGCAGATTAAGATATTTCCGTGATTCATGACTAATTTCCTTCAAAATAAAAAAAAACTAATCGCGCTCGAGAAAATCCAGGTCAGATTATTGAAATGTACACTATTTTGCATGTAACTAACTTACCTTACCTTAATCTGACGCGCTCGAGTATTTCAAACCATCGATTTTTTTTTACAAATCTGACGGGCTACCCTAGGCGTTCGACACTACATAGAGGGCTCAGATTTGGTGAGAGTAGTTCACAAGGTGCAAGGTTGCCCCCCTTATGTTAATCTGCCGCGCTCGAGTAAATCCCGAAATCCCCTATTCGCCTCCCCTACCATAAGTATCCTAACCTACAAGTCCTACAAGGCTTACAAAGAATATAAAATGAAATATTTAAAAGAGTTTTTGGCATAAATGTTTGTTAATTTAATAGTATGTATTACATGAAGGTCCTCAGAGCTAAGGTATGTATAATAAAATATAGGTCAAAGCTATTACATTGACCATCGCTTCAGAAGACTCTCAACAGAGAAGCCAATAAGTATTATATAATATAGATAGTACCCCGCGGTTACACTCGTTTTCTTGAGGAATCTTATCTTTTCCCGTAATAAAAAGTATCCTATGCTTTATACCAGGATATGATCTATCTGTGTGCCAAGTTTCATCATAATCCGTTCAGTGGTTTTTGCGTGAAAGAGTATCAAACATGTTCACATCATAATAGTAGTAATAATAAAGAAAGAAAACCATCTATGTATGTGGACATTCACACAACATTAAAAGGATATCTTATTTAACTAACGCCAAGTCAAACACACAAATATCTTAATTTTTCATCCAACATAAACTTACAGAATTTTAAAATCATTAGCATAAAAATACGTGTGGGTGGGCGCGACCATAAACAATTTGTAAAATCTAAACATCTCAGAGCGCGGCTGTCACACGCCCCCTTGAGAAACTGATTGTCACTGTCAAGTCATGATTTACAGCGGTACCATGGTCACAACTCGTTTAGAAATCGATCTAAACGTTTCACTTGTGATAACACTAAAATAATTGTAATAAGATAATAATGAATTGAGATTAGTGAAGTATGCTATGAAAATATGAAGTATTGCTTCATATTATAACTAGCCGTCACCCGCGGAATAAAAAGTATCCTAGGTTTTATTCCAGGACATGATCCATCCGTGCCCCATGTTTCATCAAAATTCGTTCAGTAGTTTTTGCGTAAAAGACTAACAATCCCCACATCCTAACAAAATTTAACTTTTATTATCAGTGGAAAGATGATAAATTGATGACCTAGGTTTTTATGTTTCTCATCAAAAAAGACAGATTTCGAGGAAATAATATCCAATATAACATTAAACGAGCTTAACCATAAATTTATTTGAATACCCATTACAACAAACATTGTCAAAATATGGAAATAGGGAACGAAACAATAAGTACCGCATCGAACATTAGAAACATAAAAAACGAAACCCGCATCCAAGCATTCGGTCGTTGGAGCGAGAATGTCATACACAATCGGACATGTTTGTTTTCGTTGTCCACAAACACATTCGTCACGTTCCCCATTCCGTTCCATTCCCTAATAATGCAGCAACCCTTTGAGTGACGTGTTTACTCCTAGTTAAACATAAAGGATTTCTTATTGTGGATAATCGACCGTGAATAAACGGATTCTTGTATCGATTCAAATATAAAACTCTGTCGAAGGGAGACGTTTGTAGAAAAAAAATGCACTGTTATTTTCAAAATAAAGCTCAGCACAGTAAGTTGCTTAAATTTGCCGATGGTGGTAGAATATTAAAATGTACAAGAATTTTTCAAAATATAAATCCAACAAGTACAGAACATAACTATTTGGGTATTATTTAACAAATTGGCAACACTAATAGAACCGATTTGTGTAATCAAACAGCTAAGTAGTAAGTAAAACGTAGGATAAGTTCTACGTTATAAATTCAGCGCGGCGCGCGGCGGCCGCGGCTCGGCAGCGTGGTCGTGAAGCGAACATTAATAGAATCATTAACGGCAGCTCACCTCTGTTTTGGAGAGCGAACATGGAGGATGATGAACGAGGGTATAACCATTGTAATTAATTACTCACTGTATTGTATACTCATATAATTGTGTTGTACTTATTATATCTTAATGAATTTGCGTCAGTAACAATAGCACAGAACCTCAAAGTAGTTTCTAATAATAATTAGTGGAATGATGAACTTAATTTAACAAGGCAAGTATGTAATAATGTTTATAGAATGATGATAGAGGGACGTTTAAAATTCTGAGAGGATTAACAAGAAAAAAAGATTTTAAATTAGTTTCCATTAATTTTGGCTCGATCGTGCTTAAAAACTGTATCGACTTCACATAGTAGAAGTGTACTCTATTAGTTTTGCGGGAATTAATCTGTATGTAAATTAAAGTATTCCACGCAGTCGCAGGTAGTAACGAGAATCGAGACCGAGTTATTAATTTATACTCGAATCTGATTCCGCGAATCAAACGTGCTGTCTTTCACCTACTAATGATCCTACAAATAGTAGCTGGTGGTAATTGATTCATTTTCAGGCTAGTATTTTAATGAGGTAAACTCAAGTAGGTAACGTGTAAATAATTTGGGAAATCAGACTCGATCTACGATCAGATTACGATGTATTATGATATTTTTTAAGGTTTTGGGAATTATATTTTTGTTATTAATTAAGTTATGAAGAAATTTATCGGTTAAATTCGTAATAATGTTTCGTTGAACTGTAGTTAAACTAATTGGGTAACAATGCCTGAACCGGGTAATCAACCCTAATCCCCAAACAACAAGACCATAAAGATATAAATTAAATAATCATAAAATTTTACGATAGCAATTTCTTTAAAAAGTCCCTCATATGTTTTGGTTCTGACGTCAGCGTTCGACAACAAAAACCATAAGTTTTCAAGGGTCTACGTTTTTTCTGTGCGCCCAGGCAGCTGTCCCGCAGCGGGACGTCGTTTTTTCGACAATAAATATCAATTCTCACAAGCCAACAAAACGCATTTGTATTTATTTAGGCGTCCCAACTTGTGGTGTCGCTCAGGGAATACACTTGGGACACTTCCTTTTCCTTATGCTAAAATCTATTATACGGTCATTGAGAGTCATTTAACATGGCACGAATTACAATAATTTTGCATGTTTCAATAAAATACATTCCGAATACTGAGAAATATTTTATATTTATTACATATTGCCGCCAAAGGAAGATATTCCATAAATCAAATTGTGAATTATTTGTTTGGATTCTTGGCATTTATTTAAATCTACATGTATAAATAAAGATGAAAATCTGCAATTATATTCATGGTCACTATAATTTATAAGCCGGTTAACTGTCTTTTGCTAGTTATAACGACTTCAAAAGGTGTATCACATCAACAGCTTGTGTTAACTTAATGCTTTTTAGGTGACTTTATAAACGCGAGCAAAGCATTTTGTAAACACGTTTCAGGAAACAGATTTACCACTGCACGTGTACGTATTTGTTCGCCGCCATCTTGTAAATCCTAAAATGGCGCAGAAACACGAAATGGCCGGCGTGACCAATGCTTCACAGAATTTCGATATTAATGACTTAATAGTTAAAGTTTAACTGTTAAACGGATAAGTTGAAATGGTCGGTCGGTGAGCGGAAAGCAATTGCTTGACTAATGACTGAATATTGAAACGATATTAAGCACTTAGCGGTTCTTATTCACTTTGAAAATATGATTGCGTACTGCTGAAACATTTAGTTAATTATTGTGTATTCGGAATTTGAATGTTTTGATCTTGGAACAAAATAAATGATTGTTACATTCGTTTTGTTCTAGGATCATAAACATCGGACCAACCAACAGAAGAAATCTTATAATTAGCAACAATACTAAAAACAGAAGCCCATCACATATTTTACTATCACTTGTCTTATGACGTCAACATGTAGTTTAATTTGCAATAAATCTACTTTAAATGAAGAATGTTTTTCATTATCGGATGACCTTCGTTCTTATCTTTAGTTTTCGACCTCACTTTCTTATCAGAGCACGATATGCGCTCTCGTGCAGCGAGTTAGGTATCCTACATTGTGCTAAGTTTTGAGTTTATCTCGGGTCAGCCGGCGCCATACTGGGCCTGTCGAGATAACTTACACTTGTTCTTTTATCATTTTGACTTATTTTGCGAGAATCACAATGCTATCAGACTCTAGCTTTACTAAAGAGCTTCATAAATAATTAGATACACAAAAGGATCGCATGGAACAAGATAAATAATTTTAAACGTCTATAAAAAGTTCTTTGAGGATTCCTAAAACTTGAATGACTACATAACCATTTAAGATTAAGCATAATCGACCAAGGTCTTATAAACTTCAGCTGATTCGATCGGAACATTAATCATCTTCAGCAAATGATCTATTTTACTAATTAAAACGAATGTTTACGTTACGACCGCTCGTGATTTGTGAAGATAAGACAGCTAATTGGATTCATCGAGCTTGTTTGTAATCATTTTGACGCGACCAATTGCTGTTTTGACACATGACTTGTGCAATTATCTCAGTATTACATCATAACTGGTGAACGACCGACGCAAGTTAAACTGAGATTAAATCAACCGATTAGTAACTAATTCTGTCACCGACCGTACCTTGGCTTGTACTATTTTAATATTAACGTTTAGTACCGCCATTCGAAATTCAACCCTAAAGACAATAGTGCTAAGTTTCTATTTAATTATCAACAGGTGTGGTTTTAGATTGTCGGTCTTGTCATGGAATACAGATGTTTATGCATGTGAGTATAGGGTGTAAATTAGTTTGTGGGTGTTGTTGAGTAATTATGGAGCATGTTGAAACTTAGAATATGCATACACATCTGCGTTGCTTACGATATAGAATGGGATTACTGGATATTAGGTTCAGTTTATGTCGATCTTAAGCATGTATGGTGTTCGTTATGAATTAACTTACATTCTTTTTGAATATTTTCATCATTTTTTTTATAAAATCATTTTTCGCAGTTTATGCAAGCGAAGACCACGTAAGCCTAACAGCCTAATTTCTATGAAACAAACGCTGTTCGACGTGCCAAACTAAGCTTAATTAACCTTGAAAACCTATGAAAAAATTAAGAAAAAGTAGCCTATGTCACTCTTCATCCCATAAACTATCTCTAAGCAAACATTCATGACGACTCGTTACTGCGGAAAGAAGGACAAATCAACAAGCAAACATGCGTTAGTAAGAACTGATGTACTGATAGATAAATATGTAAGTGTGTGTAAATGTACGTAAAGTGTATTTAATAAGGGACAAGAGAGCAAGCGGGTCACCTGATGGTAAGTGATCCCGCCGAAAATAAAATATCTGAAGGAAATGCACTAGAATACATTCTTGAATAATACTTAGGTACCTACCATCTCGAAAATAATAGATAGCTCGGGAACGCAAGTAGAAACGTATGTGAGATCGCTTCCCGAGGTTTTGAAAAGGTATTGTATGTATGATATTTACACATTAAAAGTGTTAATCGATGATAGCTCAGTGGTAAGTGACGTCGAATACCGCGGCGAAGGTCGTGGGTTCGAATCCTACAATGAGCTTGAGCTTTCGGTGAAGGAAAACATCGTGAGGAAACCATAGCACGGTGGTAGGGTACTTTGTAGTACCCGACTGGCTGGCTACCACCCTCAAGTTGAAAATCTGTCGCCAAACACCTATCGGTGTGTTCCGACAGCTGCACTTGAGAGCCAGTTCCTATCTAGGCTTTGTGTGCTTACCATCTTCGGCCACATCATCACTTACCATGGTGAGATTGTGGTCAAACACAAGCCTATCCAGAATAAAAAAAAATCTACGGCAGTATCCAATTTATCCATCTTCGTGACTATTCCGATGATCTAAATCCTACATATCATTATCGATATTAGAGTAGTAATCCCGTATTCTTGTAACATGTGGATTTAAACTACTAGTTGTCGAGGGAACCATTAGGAGTTAAATTTTTAATCTACCTGCGAAATTACAAGATACGCAACGTGTGTCGACACTCTTGCGCCATCCCATCTTCCTAGCACAGCGTGTCTTGCCGGCGGTGCCGCTGCATCTGCTGAGAACCTCAAGCGGCGAAAATATAATAGCCTTATAGGTAATTATATTTTCGAGCCGTTTGGGTTTGAAACTCTCGGGTCGTGGGGCCCGAGTGCTCATTTCCTATTTAAGGATATTTCCAAAAAATTGGTTCACGCTTCCCGTGACCAAAAGGCTGGCTTTTACTTTGGCCAAAGATTAAGCATTGCCATTCAACGTGGCAATGCTGCCAGTCTTTTGGGAACGTTACCAGTCGACGGCGATGCGGAGGAATTCTTCGACGCACTTTTATAGTTTATTTTAGGTAGATTTTAGATTAGATTACTTTTAATACAAAATACAAATCAATCCACATCTCATAAAGTTGTTTGTAAACTTTATGAGATGTGGATTGATTTGTATTTTGCAGTAATAAAACATATTTCTATTTCTAATATAGTTATAATAATGTAAATATTTTATTGATTTTATATAGTGTTCCTATTATGATAAATTAAATGTATAGATATAATATAATATAAGTACTTTGTGAATGTGAAAGTGATTATGTTGGTTTGTCCTTCTTTCACGCAGGAACACAGCAACCAATCGAAGTGATATTTTGCGTACGAATAGTTTATGGGCCGGAAAGAAATTAGTTTTATCTATTTAAAATTGGTAACTAACAAATTAAACAAAGCTAATTTCCAATAACCCCATGACGTCATTAATACTACCCCGATCAAGTATGACTCAAAATACCATAAACACCCACCATCACAAAATGTCGTTAAACTAATATAAAAATATTAATAAACGAAAACCACAATGTCGCTCGCCTGTCAGATACTATCGAGTGATTTATAACGACAACCAAGTGACAAATGGTTGTGGTTGTTTTAAAAAAACATTAAAATGTGTACCACGGGATCGTACCGACTCTACGACATATAAACTTTCGGTGTACATCACTGCTCTTTAGGTAAGACGGTTTTGTGACTGCAGTAGTAAAAAAGAAATGGATGTTTAAATTTGAGATAGAGCCATGAGTTTATGAGGGAGTGTGGGAGGAAATATGATACTTCAAATGATGCAGTAGGAAGGAGCATCGGTCTTTCGATAAAAATCGACATTCGATCGTTAGGAATTTTATTTAATGTTTAAATATCAATAAAATTTTGGGTTTAAATGATTATTTTAGAACGAAATGACTTTTCTATACCTAGTTGTCTTGTTTACTCGCTAAATACATACAAAACATGATTAAAAAAAGATAAATATATATTTAAAGCTATCAAATTTGTTTAAGCCAATGTCATAGAAGAAAAAAGCCATGGCCAATTTTTGAGGCATCTGAACTGGATAGATACCTGTCCTTTTATATTATTTCATATTTGTCAGTAAGTTTTTTTTAATGACAACAAAAATAGGAGATGCCTGTAAAAAATTAATAAGCGGCCTTATAAAAACATCTAAACTCTGGGCACAAAAGGTATTCAAAAAGTCTGTTTAATAACTCAATGCTCATTACACTGAGAGGGTAAGACATAATAAAAATAACTGAATGGCGCCGAATTATGCCCACATTTCTTATTTACCTTAATACAGGCCTGTCTAGACGTAATTCCAGGCATAAGGCGATGATTTAAGGCGATGATAGCTCAGTGGTAAGTGACGTCGAATGCCGCGGCGAAGGTCGTGGGTTCGAATCCTACAATGAGCTTGAGCTTTCGGTGAAGGAAAACATCGTGAGGAAACCATAGCACGGTGGTAGGGTACTTTGTAGTACCCGACTGGCTGGCTACCACCCTCAAGTTGAAAATCTGTCGCCAAACACCTATCGGTGTGTTCCGACAGCTGCACTTGAGAGCCAGTTCCCATCTAGGCTTTGTGTGCTTACCATCTTCGGCCACATCATCACTTACCATGGTGAGATTGTGGTCAAACACAAGCCTATCGAATATAAAAAAAAAAAAAAAAAAATCTAGACTTAATACATTGAAATTGGCAGTTCATTGTGTGCCTTTGAAAATAGAGGTTATTTAACTTGAAAGGTTTTTTATAGCTTTTAACTATAAAAAAATCATTTGTATGTAGAAGCTTTTTTTAGGGATTTTACTTATAATTATTTGAGTAACATTGCTTTAATCCTATATTGTTGGAATAAAAGTTGTCAATGTCAATTTCAGGCACCTACATTTTAAACCTGTATATCTATTATACTTAACCAAATGAAATAGTTTTGCTAGAATTTATATAAGTAAGGCTAGTTCAGAATCCACATTGGTGCGGGGAGTGGCGCTGTTTACTGAAATACAGGTTTCTACCTAGTTCGGCAACGGATGCTGTTTTCGTTAATTTTTCTCATATATTTAGCCCTTTTTTTGTGTGAAAATTTAATTTATATTTTTTTTTGGGAATAAAGATATTATTATTATTAATCTGTCCGGGTCACTCTCGGATACTGAAACTTACTTAAAATTTAATGTAGATATGAAGCTGTGATAGTTTAAATGAAGCTAGTATATTAGTTTATGTGTTAGTATAACTAGATCTGTTTATTCTCTCGCCAGATAAAATAAAACAAGTCGAATTGTGCTGATAATACAAACTATAAAGATGTCTTCAAAATGGGGCTATCAAATAGATTTTACTGCTTATAAACGAGCCAAATATTTGAATGTGCAAACGGCGGAAAAGGCCGAGACTACCCGAGTATCTACGACGAGGGTATTCCAGTATGTATTGATGACTCATAGATTCACGCTCAATCTTGGCTCTGCGCCTGGCTCTTTGAGTTTGTGAATCTATTTTAATTGATACTTATTCATTCACGAGATTTTAATGTAGGATTAAAAAGAAATAGAAGACTTTAACATCAAAACTTTCCTGCAATGATTTCGTATACAATACTTTCAAAAATGTCTTCCAAAGTATTTTATTCTTGTCATTGCATGATAGAATTGCATTCAAGGCAATCTTCCTGGCATTGCTCTCTCTATAGACGACTGAATTCACTTACATGGTGATTTTGCAATAATTAGCGGCAATTACAGGGTGTGTAAAACTCGAAATCAACAGCATGTGATGAGTTGGGTACTCTTGCAAGTAATGACAACGATTTCGAAATCACTCTGTATATAATAATAGAGTAGAATTCGCGCCAGAATCGATATTGAACTTGGAAAAACCAACGAGGGGGAGTCTGATTTATATTCTGAGTTGCTTACAAAGTTTCCTCGTAGATTTTGTTCCGCTTCTATAGAATAGGCGGTAAGTTGTATTTAGGATAGGTAGACTATAGAAATCCATACACATTGGTACCGATAGAAAAATAAAAACAGAATAAATAATTCATACACGGTTGTCTGATCCCAAACTAAGCAGAGCTCGTACTATGGAAACCAGATAATTAATATCTATGACTACTATTTTTAGGGTTCCGTACAAAAAAACGGAACCCTTATAGTTTTTAAATAAATACTTAAATAGAGAATTACACCCAACTGATATTACACAATTTCACTGAAAAGTGTGTTTTTTTTTAATTCTAGAAATTGTTTTTTTTTTATTGGTTTGTTACAGACATTTGAATTGTCTTAAAACAGATTTAATTATACTTACAAGTTTATTGTCAAAGATATTTGGAAAGCATGGTTTTATTCTAAAAATGAAACCTGCGTGACGTCATTTATTTCATGGGAACATCAAAAGGTAAACGTTTCAACAGTTTAAGAAATTCCGACAGCCATAAAATTCAAATTTCTGACATTGCTGCGCGGAGCATAAAATATTGCACTTTCAGAGCGAGAGTTTCAAAACGAGTCTGTTTTAAAAGTGTTTACGACATTATTTCATCATTTATTGTTTACATTAAAGAACCCATTATGCATGAGTTACATATCCCCACTACAACTGCTAAAACTGTCGTTCTGAAAAATCTGAATAAATACAACGTTACATCAAATACTGAAGTAGCACGGTAAGGCAAGGGCCATATTCGATATTTTTTTTCGGATAAGGTAGAAGTACTTCGGAATCCTATGGTACGCATGTTCCTACATGCTGGTTTTAAATATTCTTAATTATGTAGCGAAATTACTTACACTACGTATCATTCGAATGGTCTGAATTCGATTCCCATCCAGTACACTGCTTAGTTTGATATCAGATGACCGTGCGTGAAGAATTTCGAAGGATATTTATTTATTAAAACTGCCCTGTATATACAACGCTCCCAAGACCTCTTTCACAACATAAATCCAAATTTTACGCAACAAAACTAATTCAAAGTAATCTAATCAAAGTTGTCAAGGGCAGCCCCTAAAGGTGGCGTGACAACCCTCGCCGAGATTGAGTTATTACGTCTGTCTGTCTGTCCGTCCTTAGTGTTATTGTTATTAATTACATATTTATTGGATGCTGCGCCCACGGCACCGAGCCGCACCGAGCCGCACCGAGCCGCACCGAGCCGCACCGAGCGGATAAGTAGCTGGTTTATTGTATAAGCGGTAGCGGGAAACAGATGTGATAATATAATATGAAACAGAGAGAGCGAGGTTAATAAAAAGTGGAGATGAATAAGATATTAGGGAATAAATAACAACTGTAAACATAGAAATAGCAAGCTCCTATTGATTAATATTGGCAGACTAAATCAATGTAGAGCCAAAACTAACCTAACCACAACATAACCATGATATTTGGAAGGTAGTTTTTCTTTTAGCGTAAGCATTTTTTTACCATTAATGATTTAAGAAAAGATTATAAATGAAATGAAATGAAATTGTTTATTCATCCAAATAGGCCTTCACAGGCACTTATGAATAGTCAGACTCTAAATGCTCGGTTCGGAAGGTTGTTTTTGCTGAGAAGAGCCGGCAATAAACTCAGCAATTACTCTTTTCAAAAACAACTTACACCTATTACATTCAATAATTATTATTTATCTAGTCTCACTGACAATATTTGCGTGTTATGGCGGCAAAAATAGTAATCTATAGAATTTAATTATGACTGACTTAATAAACAACAAACTCAAGCAGACCAGCCCCCACAAGCAGCACCTGTTCACAAGTATGACGCGCGTGGCAGCCATCGCCTATAATTATCTTTAACTCATATAGACCTACAAGAAAACTACTCAGATGCTGGTAAAATAGAGGATTACGGGTAACCGACCATAATTACACTCGATAATTTGTGGCCAAACGACAACAATTAAAATGCAAAAGATTATAACAAAATCACGAGAAATTTCAATCAATAAAATAAATATAAAAACTGAAAAGACGCTACCGCTTAACACTGAGCACGCTACCTTTTCAGAATTGATATAAATAACATTTTGACAAGGTTCGCGAGTGTCACGCGGCCATAAATAACGTAATGGCTTGTAATCGTGTCGAGGGGAGTGCTGTGGCTGCCACGCTGCGCAGACGCATGCGCTTTGCACGTATTTGTCATTGAGCCGCTCGCTATTGTCAATGTAAAGCCTACTTTATGATTATATTAGCAGCATTTGTTATTGATCAATATGTATATGCCATAATAAATTAACAATATGAATTGAGTATTACCAGACACTTACATATACAAGCTTACAATATTAAACATTTATTTGAGTACATGGTTTAGGTGGTTTAGTTCTCGATAAGCTTGTGTTTGACCGCAATCTCACCATGGTAAGTAATGATGTGGCCGATGGTGGTAAGCACACAAAGCCTAGATGGAAACTGTAATCTCAAGTGCAGCTGTCGGAACACACCGATAGATGCTTGGCGACAGATTTTCAACTTGAGGATGGTAGCCAGCCAGTCGGGTACTACAAAGTACCCTACCACCGTGCTATGGTTTCGTCACGATGTTTTCCTTCACTGAAAGCTCAAGCTCATTGTAGAATTCGAACCCGCGGTATCCGACGTCACTACCACTGAGCTATCATCGCCTTGAAAATGATTGCTTACCATGTAGTTATTGTAAGATATAAACCTTTTCTTAATATTGAACAATCAAGTTATGTTTGTCGTTGACAATCCTACCCGTTGCCATAACTATTATCGCTTTATCTATAGATATTATATCAACAATTGAAGAGAAAATAACAAAAAAACGTAAATACCGTAAAAAGTTTGTTTGGATGTGAAGATGTTTGTTACTCTTTCACGAAAAAACTGCCGAACGGATATTAATGAAACGTGGCACACAGGTAGATCATATCCTAGAATAAAGCATAGAGTACTTTTTATCCCGGGAAAAGATAAGATCCCTCGAGAACACGACTGAAACTGGAACATCTAATTATATGTAAATTCTTTGGCCAAAGAACTGTTCGCATCAATCAAGCAGTTAATTATCGCTAGCCATCTATCAAATCAACATATCCACAGAATGTAGACGCGTGAGAGAAACCCAACTCCTTCCAGACGCGTAATAATGTTGTGTAATTATACCGGAGCACCGCCTGCGCCTGCGCATGTAAACAAGACGCCATGTTTATTTCAGTGTTAACGCGGAAACGGAAACCGCGTCGTTTGACTTAATTTTATGCTGTAGTCATATGTATATTGGTAATGAACTTACTTTATCATTTAACGATTGAATATTAATTATGTTGGATTGAATCTTTTATGTTTGACGTTTCAGGTCGCGGGTTCGATTCCCATACATAATTATTTAGGTATTTAAAGTTATTTTAAAAAGTATCCAGTATTTGTATAATATCAGTTATCTGGTTTAGTATGTGAAAAATGTCCCAGGATATTTATTTATTTATGCATCACGTAATACGGTGGTCAGGTATTTATTTAATATGTAGAACCATAACTAGCTATCATTCTGAAGCTAATTCCGAAAGCTGTAATTCACAGCTAGATTATTTCTAAGCATAAGTGGTACGAGAATCTTTATAGTAATAGTGTTAATGAAAGGCATTACCTAGTCTGTGATCTTGCTCGATGTGGCTTCGTTCACTACTGATTGAAGGATAATTAATGGTCATAAACGTAATCGTGATCTGCATGTAATTACAAGGTATTGTATTGTATTATGTATGTAGGTTTCACCCGGTTTCCCGAGGGATCTTATTTCTTCCTGGCAAAATATGTTTTATCCCTGGATATGATCTACCTGTGTGCCAAGTTTCATCAAAATCCATTCAGCCGATTTTGCGTGATTGAGTAACAAACATTGAAACTTTCACATTTATCTACGATTTTCTACGACAAATTTAACAGCGTTTTTGTTTATCAAAATGAATTCCCTGTTAGACAGTAAAGAGTCAGTTTTCCAAAATATTGAAAAGAATAAGACATTTGGAGAAATCCTCGTAAGTGGCCTTATTCTCGTGAAATCTGGAGCTCTCAAGTCCTGTTGGAAGCCGGCCAGCTCTAGCTCATTGTTGTGTACATGAACAATCCGCCATTTCGTGTGACAAAGCGCCGCCATTTTGCGAAACCGTTGTTGCGCGGGAAAATGAATACGAAGCTCTCTCGCAGTGAGACAGTGTTTAGAAATGTTCAGATTGTTATGAAAATGTGCAAACTGGCAGGTTTAAAGAACCTCGTCGTGTTGGTTTGAGATTATGCCAAAACTTATAAATTGGTGTAAAGAAGGAAGCTATATCTCCTCTATTTAACAAAACCCTCTCTTGATGTATGTCTGTCTTATTAAGGCCATGATAGCTCAGTGGTAGTGTCGTCGGATACCGCGGCGAAGGTCGTGGGTTTGAATCCTACGATGAACTTGAGCTTTCAGTGAATGAAAACAACGTGAGGAAACCATAGCACGGTGGTAGGGCACTTTGCTGTATCCGACTGGCTGGTTACCACCCTCAAGTTGAAAATCTGTCGCCAAGCACCTATCGGTGTGTTCCGACAGCTGCACTTGAGAGCCAGTTCCCATCTAAGCTTTGTGTGCTTACCACTTTCGGCCACATCATCACTTACTATGGTGAGATTGCGGTCAAAACACAAGCTTATGCAGAAGTAAAAAAAAAAAAAACTATGGATAGAATCAAAAAAACTTGAGAGGTGTCAAGGGACACCCGGATGGAACGAAGTTATATAAGTCGAGAGTATATATATATAAATAGAAATGAAAATATCTGGCTTGCTTTCTATAAGAGAGAGATAGAGAGAGAGAGAGAGAGAGAGAGACAGACAGAGAAACATGCGCACGCCGCACAGCTTACAACAAAGTGACACTGACACTAAAAGTGTCGGACAATTTTTCGTAAGATTTTTTTCCGTCTAGCCCCCTTTCACAACGCGCGATAAGGAACTTCGTTCCAATAGTTCAAATAAGGAAATAAAGAATTACCAATGTATCTCGTGTGATGGAACCTCAACTCTTTAACTCGCAACACAAAAATGAAAACAAATCGTTTCATTCATGATCATGACATTACAGAGTTCATTAATTGTAATGCTCTGGTATTAAAACATCATCAATATAAATCACACCACTACTTTAATGTGCACCATGCGGGTGACCACGCCAAGGTCAACATCTCCAAGTCATTACTAACATCTATATCATATAACCAATGAATGTAAACTTAATAACGAAATTGAAAACTTGTGTAAACTAAATCGTAATTGTAATTTTGTACCTGTCTCTGGCGTTTATTCCTCTCGTGGTCATTACCTTAATGACATATGTTCAAAAATCAACCTAATCATTGACTTTAGATACTACAAACAAACTTTTTTGGATGTGCCAGTTTCAAAATTTATTCAGGGTAATTTTGTACGTAAGTCTCCTCTCTTAAAGAATTTTCAAGAAGTCAAGACCAAAACTTTAATACAAACCACTATACCAAATTATTTCAACAAGAAAATTGCTCTTGGTAGTGGCGTCGAAGACGCCGTTCCAAAAAAATCTCTCAAACAAAAGAGTTTATTAGAATACATTCCGATACTATCGTGTCAAAAACAAACATTTAAGTCAGTGTTAGAAACAAAACAATCGTTTTTTCGAGCGAAATCGTCCTATACATGATGTTTTTACCGTTTTCCATCAAAACATAGCCGGGCTTCTTAATAAATTAGATAACGTAGAGCTATGCATAGATCATTTTCAAAATGAAGGTACACAACTTGATATACTTTGTTTTTCTGAAACTTTCATTAAGCTTGGAAACGAAAGTAATATTATAGTTAATGATTTTAAATTAGCGGCATCGTTTTTACGACTTAAAGAAAAAAGAGGAGGTGTGAGTATTTTAGTAAGAAATAGTATTGATTATAATGACTTACCAATATGTAAAACTATAGCTATTGAGAAAGTTTTTGAATGTTGCGGTATTCACTTGCCTTCATATAATTTTATAGTAATATGTCTATATAGAACTCCTAACAGTGATGTAAAAGTTTTCTTTGAGAAACTGGACATTCTGTTGCATTGTATCTCTAAACAACACAAAAAAAGAATAATCTTAACTGGTGACCTAAATATAGACACTCTAAAAAATAATAATGTAACCACTCAATTAAATGTATTAACTGCAAATTATAATCTAATTATACATATAACGCACCCAACACGCCAGAACTCATGTATAGATCATATTATAAGTAATATCCCAGATGCAGAGGGCAGGGTTCACGACCTTTTTTTATCCGATCACAACACTGGACAAACTCTAATAATTCCTATTTCTAACAAGCACGTGCGTTTGCAGGAGTGGTATACTACTACTAGAAATTTTAACGCGGCTAATATTTCTAAATTTAAAAAATGTATTTCTGCTATAAATTGGGAAAATATAATAACAAAAGATAGTCTTAATGCAGATTTCAATAATTTTCATAGGGAATTTGTACTGTTCTATAAACTTTGCTTCCCTTTAGAAAGGAAAAAGGTAAGAGCTAATAACACAGCTCCGAAATGGATGACGAAAGGGATTAGAGTATCTTGTCAACAAAAAAGGAAACTTAGGTATGCATACTATAAATTAAAAAAAAAACAGTCTATATTCAAGTTTAAAACTTACAACTCGATACTTAAAAAGTGTATAAGCCATTCCCAAAAAAATATTAACCAAAATTTCGTTCAAAACGCAAAAAATAAATGCAAAGCTACTTGGCAGATAATTAAAAATAAATGTGACACCGTCACAAGTTGCAAACATCTCAATGAAATAGTTAGGAATAGTAGAACATTAAAAAATCCACATAGTATTGTAGAAGCGTTTAGCGAACACTTCATCGGTATCACAAAAAACTGTGATAATTGTATAATTAAAAGCGACAAAAAATTTCAAATACCGATAGTAGCTCATAGTATGTATTTGAGTCCATGTAGTTCAGATGAAGTTTATAAAATCATTATGTCACTAAATAACACCGCATCAGTTGGATTTGATGAAATAAATACCCGCATACTGAAAGAATGCGCGATCATAATAGCACCTGTTCTGCAACACCTCATAAACTTATCTTTTGTTCAAGGGATCTTTCCAGATACGCTTAAAAAGTCAATTGTTCGACCCTTACACAAGAAAGGTGATAAACGTACACTTGACAACTACCGTCCCATTACACTGATACCAATATTATCAAAGGTTTTCGAGAAAGCTATGCACAAGCGCTTAATAGAATATTTACATAAATTTAAAATAATTCGACCTGAGCAAAACGGTTTTCAAAGGGGTAAATCAACAACTTTAGCAGCCTACTCTCTTGTTAGTAAGGTATTAGAAAAAGTTGACAAACGCATTCCAGTATCTGTAATATTCTTCGACATGTCTAAAGCCTTTGATCTGGTCAATCACAATGACCTGATAAGTAAGTGCGAAAACTATGGACTCAGAGGCCCGGTACTTGAATGGTTGAAAAGTTATCTCAAGAATCGGTCGCAATGTGTTGAAGTCTCCTCTTTGGATCAAAAAAGGGATTTTAGATCAATCAGGTCAAAATACAAAGCAAACAATTCTGGCGTACCTCAAGGAAGCATTCTTGGCCCTATATTGTTCCTCCTGTATATTAATGATCTGCCCTCCGCAGTGAAACATCCGTGTGTACTATTTGCGGACGATGTATCGTTGGTGATTACGCATGAGAACAAAATCACATCCGGGAATCACGAATCATTAATGAACACGGCAGCAGATTCAGTTCTTAATTGGCTTGAACATAATAAACTGTGTGCCAATATATCAAAAACAAGATATATGAGTTTTAGGAATTACAACAATAAAAAAGTTTTGTACAATATTAAATGTAATGAGCAACCAATAGAGGCCACTAACGTATACAAATTTCTAGGTTTAATGATCGATGAGCATTGTAATTGGAAGTGTCATGTGGATATGGTTTGTAAAAAACTTAACAGATTTGTATTTGCCCTTAAAAAGCTTAAACGTGTTGTTAGCGTAAAGGCAGCATTAACAGCCTATCATGGATATGTTGCCTCTGTCCTACGATATGGTCTATTGTTGTGGGGCAACTCAACAGACATCAATAAAGTATTTCTAGTCCAAAAAAAATGTATAAGGGCAATATGTGGTGTCAGTCCGTTGGAATCATGCCGTCCACTCTTTAAGAGATTCAGACTGTTGACAATTACCAATCTTTACATCATGCAAATGGGTATATTTGTTAAGGAACATCCAGAAATGTTTGAAACATTAGAAAAAAATAAGTTATACGCCAAGAGAGACCCAAGCAGATTGGGAATGATCAGTAGCAAAAGTGCCTTATACCAAAAAAATTGTAGTGTAATGGCGATAAAATGTTTTAATAATATCCCAAAATGTATTAGAGAATTAAGAATTAATTTATTTAAAATCAAATTATTTGACTGGTTAATGGAAAATTGTTTTTATAGCATGGAGGAATTTTTTAATTTTAAATATTGACATATAATTTAATTTTATCCAGCTTTTATTAATTGTTTTAACACTAATGTATTTAAATTGTAATTTTGTTTTTATTCAGTGTTGTAAATTACTTATATAAAATAATATAATTATAATTAAACAAATATTTTGTATGCCAGTAATTGGTGAAACATGCTGCACCATAATTATTGTACTCCACCTATTTTAAACCATGTTTCAGACAAACAAATAAATAAATCATAAATAAATAAATAAATGATATTAAAGTAAAAAAGCTGTAGATAGGTCACAACATTCGATCTTAAATAATGGCCGAGAAATGTCTCGGGTGAATAGGTCATTTCTAGGTAAGCGTGCACCATCGTAGACCACATCGTCACCTACCATCAAGTGAGATAGTGGTCAAACGCAATACCTATATTTAATTTAAAAAAAAAAACTCTAAAACACACATAAATAACTAGATTAGAGACTACATCCTAGATAGAATCCCTATGTATGATAATTATGTATAATAATATGTATCTCAATTGCAATAAATAGTTTCAATTTTTTTTTACTAAATATTGCAATAACCACACTACATTACAATATCACATAACACATGGTGACATTTTTAGTTGTTTTGAGTCATTTTATTGCACTCGGTACGTGAAGTGCATCCGTTGATGCCGGCGACGCGACACAGGTCAAAACTTTTTAGCCTTCCAAAGTGACGCGACACAGGTCAAAACTTGTTAGCCTCCCAAAGTGACACAGGTCAAAACTTTTTAGCCTCCCAAAGTGACGCGACACAGGTCAAAACTTTTTAGCCTCCCAAAGTGACGCGACACAGGTCAAAACTTTTTAGCCTCCCAAAGTGACGCGACACAGGTCAAAACTTTTTAGCCTCCCACATTCGGTGCGTTTATAGCCTATGTACACCTTTTTAATTATACATTGCATAAAACTAAAATGTCAGATGTGCTACATAATACCAACTGTCTACTTGACTCAGTTATGGATCAGTTTCTTTTCATCTATTTCGGGATTTAGAAATACGTGTCTTTTGAGTTTTAGGTGTTAATCCCATATTTGTGTCGTTTAGATTTAATTTTTTGTTTTGTTTTTCAACGGCTACGTTTGTTAGCAGATTTTTATACAAGATATCCCTGACTTAATGAGGAAAGAGATTGCTGAGTTTCTCAGCAAAAGCAACCTTACGGACCCGAATCGAAGAAAGGCAATTACATTGCTTTAGACGGCCTATTTCAAAAGTCATACAGTTTAGGCCACTTTAGGCTCTAGGGTGGCACTTATTGAAGTCGATACAACTGAATATACCACTGATTCGGATGTCAGTCTTCAACTGAGAAGAACCGGCAAAAAGTTGGAAATATAAAAAACCGGCCAAGTGTCGGAGTCGGACTCGCACACGAAGGGTTCCGTAAAAATGGCAAAAAAATCAAGTTTGTTGTATGGGAGCCCCCCTTAAATATTTATTCTATTTTTAGTATTTGTTGTTATAGCGGCAACAGAAATACATCATCTGTGAAAATTTCAACTGTCTAGCTATCGCGGTTCTTGAGATACAGCCTGGTGACAGACAGACGGACGGACAGACAGCGAAGTCTTAGTAATAGGGCCCCATTCTTACCCTTTGGGTACGGAAGCCTAAAAACGATATCCAGCAAATAAAAGCAAGCATTGAACACATGTAAATCCTATACAATAATAAAAAACCTTAAACACGCTAATATAAACACATTCCCCCGGCGGTCGACAGTAAATTACTACAGAAACATTTAACTGAAAGAATCATTCTAGAGTCAATTCCGTACGAAACTTCAACGACAAAGAGTTTTAACTGCAGTTCAGTTTCACACTTATCACAAGTTGAGTTTAATACAGTTTAAGAAAGAAAGAAAGAAAGAAAGAAAATATATTTATTTTGAAAACGAACGTCTGTTATGTACTCTGTAAATACTTTTGAATGTAAGTACTTTGTGTTGGATTGATAGATAGAATTGACTTCGATGTTACAACATTACATTTCTTATTCTCTAAAGCGTAACATCCGTAATGCTGTTGGAACGAAGTTCCTTATCGCGCGTTGTGAAAGGAGGCTAGACGGAAAAAAATCTTACGAAAAATTGACACCGACACTTTTAGTGTCAGTGTCACTTTATTGTAAGCTGTGCGGCGTGCGCATGTTTCTCTGTCTCTCTCTCTCTCTCTCTCTCTTTCTCTCTCTCTCTCTCTTATAGAAAGCAAGCCAGATATTTTTTTCATTTCTATTTATATATATATATATTATACTTACTGGGAGATACTAAACTAACGTATGAGGAATACTCTACATTGTTATGTCAAATAGAGTGTTGCTTGAATTCTAGACCATTAACTTCACTTGATGATGATAAAGATGGCACATCTAGTACTTTGACACCTGGTCATTTTTTAATAGGGGATAATCCTATAGTAGTTCCTGATGAATGTTTAGAGAGCGTTAATGTACCCTATAATAAAAGATGGATTTATTTGCAGAAAAAATTACAGTTATTTTGGCGTAAATGGAGCCAAGAATACCTTGTTAATTTACAAAAACGACAAAAATGGTCGTCTAAACAAGATAATTTAAAAATTGATAGTATAGTTTTAGTTAAGGATGAACGGTTACCACCAACCAAATGGTTGATGGGTAGAATTATTGATGTACATCCTGGTTCTGATGGTCTGACTAGAGTTGTTACTTTAAAATGTAAAAATTCTATTATAAAAAGACCAATACATAAGTTGTGTTTGCTTTCCACTGAAGGTGAGGAATTTTGATTGTTTAAAGCTATACTTCTAATATTATAAATGTGAAATAGTTTTGAACCTTTGATCAATACTTATGTGTGTGTAAATTCTACGCGGTTTTTTTCAGCAAAAAGAAGTTTAAAGATGGTTGTTACTCTTTCACGCAAAAACTACCGAACGGATTTTAATGAAACTTGGCACACAGGTAGATCATATCCTGGAATCTTTTTCTTTTTATCCCGGGAAATGTTGTGATCCCACGGGAATGCGGTTGAAACCGCGGAGGACACCTAGTGATCTATAAAGCCGAGTACGTATTTTTTTTAATTTATTTATTTATCAATTTAAAGTAATACATATCAATTTGTTCGTTGTACCCTATAAACCTATGAAGGTTTGTCTGGGTACTCACATTCGTCTTATCATAATTATAATAAGTACAATATAATATGAATATAAAGCAAGCTCTATATTCAGTATCATCTGTGGTTTCGATAAATAAGGACTTTTTGGCGGGAACTTGCGGAGTGACGTTGTGTTTTCGTTTTATTTTCATTAAATTCGCGTATTTTGAGTTTTATTTAATAATTTTGGTGGTGTTTTGTCCAATAAAGATCAATCTAAGTGCATAAGTGAAGTGAAATGAAATGAAAGCGTGTATCGTGACTTTCCAGGTTGTCCCAAGAAGTCCGTGAAAAGTTTTAGTGGAATAGCCGCCAATTTCACTAAAAATAGACTGGACTTGTACGGATGAGGACTAGACTTTACAGTGAAAGTGACAATAAAACGTGACCATAACATAAAAAATGAAATATTTAAATTAAGAAATGGCTTAAAGGTCTAGATACCAAGCCAAAAACCTTGAAAAAAAAAAAACAGATAAATAAGCAAATTTAAATGTAAAATAATGAAAAGTATGAATCAAATAAATTAAAAAAAACATTTTTAATAATTGATTGAATAAAAACGTGAACAAAATTAATACTTTCATCACTCATTCGTATTAGATTCGATTCAATTCCCGTCTCGACATACTTAAAGCCCGATGTCACGACAATAATGAGTTCGAATGAAATTACATCTCGTTCACAATAACCACAAATCGGATTATGTATCGAGATTAGAATCGAGAGACTCGTATCGTTATTGAATCGATAACCAGGTGACTACACGTCCGTTAACAATGAAGCTTCGACGTCTTGTAGGGTTGTCACGATTTAGATTCTGCGTTATTATTGCAAGCACACAAAGCCGATGGGTGCTTGGCGACAAATTTTCATCTTGAGGGTAGCCAGGTAGGCAACAACAAAATACCCTACCATCGTCCTATGGTTTATTTCACTAAAAGCGTAAGGTCATAGTAGGATTAGAACCCATGACATTCGACCAGTATTCAACGTCGATAGCTACCACTGAGCTATGAAAAAAGGTTTTTTTCTTCTTATTCTGAATAATATAATGTAAATTGAACCGAATGTCTATTTTTCAAGTCTCTTCGAATGGCTTTAACTTCTTTCTCAAGGCATGTCAACATTAAACGAAATGGTTTCTTTAACGGTTGTTAACATAAATCGAGCAGATCCGATTTCAATAAAACCAACATGGCGCAGGGCGCAGGGCGCAGACGAAGCTGGTTGAAGTTGAGATAAAGTTAAAGAACGATAAGTCGTACATCGCATGAGCGCCTCTGAACACCAATTATATGGAAATTTGAAAGAAAGATAATCGGATTTGTTTGTTAGAGCTGTCGTACACGATACAGGGAGGCAGTGACATGTTTTGGATATTTGTCATTGACCTATTTATAAAGGAAATGGTAAACATGTATTGGCTTTCAGCTTTACGGTCGCCTTTGAGATATTGAACTGCTATACCGATGCTGTTTCGGAGGTTATATGAAAAAAAAATGCAAAGTTTGTAATCACGTGAAACATAATTTACATTATGATGAAAAATTAAACTAATACTTTTATTTTTATTAAAATCTAACATTTCGGAACATTTTATGAATGTTATTCACTTTATGTTTTAGCCAGTCCAGCTTATATGGAAATCAGTGCGTAGATAGGGCCTATAAGAAAAAATAATCCTTTGAGGCCTGAATCTTAGTGATAGTGATAGATCCTCTACTGATAGTTTCAATCCGAACCGGTGGTAATTTCTGTAATTCGACCTACATAAGTGCCCTTCTAGGGCCTAAACTGAATAAATGGTTTTGACTTTAATTTTGACATTCTATACTTAATGTCTGTGGTTATTGTGATTGATTTTAACAAAAATACATTAAAATTTAGAAAAAAAAAATTATAGAGCTATGAAATTTAAGCAATTTGTCAAAGTCAAAACCATTTATTCAGTTTAGGCCCTAGAAGGGCAGTTATGAAGGTCGAATTACAGAAGTTACTACCGGTTCGGAAGTCAGCCTTCAACTGAGAAGAACCGGCAAGGAACTCAACCAGGTAATTTTTTTTGTCATTAATGACATGTCATATTATAACGGTATTGTGAGTGGCTACCTTTAGTATAGTTACCTTGTTACTTGAGTGATAGCATCTCGAGTGTTATGTTGGAATATTAAACGAACGTGTCATTCGAATGACAATGTCACCAAATTAAAGATAAACATCTCACTTTTATGTTGATTGTTACTTGAATATGTTTTAGGAAAGTGCGGGTAGTTCACGTGTCTTGTTACACGATGTGTACCTAAGGTATATGGACAACTAGCTGTCCTCCGCGGTTTCACCCACGTTCCCGAGGGATCTTATCCTTTCTCAGGATAAAAAGTATCCTATGTGTTATTCCAGGATATGATCTACTTCTGTACCAAGTTTCGTCAAAATCCGTTCAGCCGTTTTTGCGTGAAAGAGTAACAAACATCCATCCAAACTTTCACATTTATAATACTAGCTGTTCCGCGCGGTTTCATCCGCGTACCCGAGGGATCTTATCTTTTCCCGGGATAAAAAGTAGCCTATGTGCTATTCCAGACTATAATCTATCTTCATGCCAAATTTCATCCATATCCATTCAGCCGTTCTGGCGTAAATGAGTAACAACCATACATCCATCCATCCATCCAAACTTTCACATTTATAATACTAGCTGTTCCGCGCGGTTTCACCCGAGGGATCTTAACTTTACCCGGGATGAAAAGTAGCCTATGTGCTATTCAAGACTATAATCTATCTCCATGCCAAATTTCAACCAGATCCATTCAGCCGTTCTGGCGTAAATGAGTAACAAACATACATCCATCCATCCAGCCAAACATTCACATTTATAATATTAGTGGGATTAATTTCATAAACTGTTATTGTAATTTTAATTTACCTTATTTAATAAGATAAATAAAAAGACCTAAGTACTCGACAAAGAGTAGGTACTTAGATGTTTTGATGGTGTATATTTATGACGTCACAAGTATGTATTTCATACAAAACTCCATATAAATCATCGTTTTGACATTTCATAAAAAAAAACTTGTTTGATGTGTAGTCACCATCCCTATTACAGTCCTATTATTTATCCTTAATTATTTAAAAACTGATTAAAAATATAAAAGAAAATTCCGAGGCTGAATAATCAGAAACCTTCGTCATTTATATTATAACACAGCAATAAAAAAAAACAAAAGAGTAATATCGCAAATGGCTCCAAAGCACTCGAAAGCCTCGAAAAGCAGACTCGTTGAGCAATCCTGCGATCTGGATATATCTCCCAACGCCACATTTCAGTCGGTCAGTGTGGAAAGGAGCTTATCTGCCATCTTAATGCCCCGGCCGGAGCCGTGCGGCCCGAGGACTTGTGACCTGATGATCGCACTCAGATAACGGACCTGGTGTTGGCAAAGAGTGACGTGCAGATGGGACGAGGTTCATCGCACATTTGTATGATGCCTCAGGGAAGTATTAATATAATTATAAACTAGTTTTCCGCCCCACGGTTTCACTTATGTTATCTTAACTTTTCCCGGGATAAAAAGTATCCCATATTTTATTCCAGGATAAAAAGTATCTATATTTTTCTACCTGTGTCCAAGTTTCATCAAAATCCGTTCAGCCGTTTGTGCGTGATTGAGCAACAAACATAGAAATATGCAAACTTTCAGATTTATAATATTAGTAGGATTAATCAAGAGTATCGTAGTGTTAAATGGTTACATTAATATTACAAATTGGTAATGATTGTAAGTTTGGATGTAGGAGGTAATCTCTGAAACTACTCGTCCAATTTCAAAAATGCTTTCAACAATATTTTGAAGAATTCTGAAGGTTATTTATTTTATTTATTTATTAGGACATCCAACAGCAGTTTTAACATAATTTAACATAGTCTATTCTAATTTATATATCTAAAGCCAATAACAGGATATCACAAGAAAGCATAAAAAACCAAAACTGAACTACAAGCTTATCTTTTTTTTTTATATATATAAAATTATCTTAAAAGAAAATATATGTAAATATAAGTTTCAACAATTGAATTTGTATTTAAAATGTGTAAAAAAATAATTAAATAAAAATAATAATGTGTAGGTATGTATGTATTATGTATATATAAGTTACTATGGGGGATGTATCTGATTTTGTTAAATGTTAAGATTTAATTTTTCTAAGATGTTTCGTTTAAAGGTGGGTCTAGATTGAGCAAAAATATCAATGTTGCTAAATTTTTTATTAAACAGAGAGGTAACACGTGCCAGATATTCGTTTTGACCAAAATTAGTGCGACTGGGTGGGACTATAAAAATATTGTGCAGCAAGGTTCACGGACATAGGCTATTGCGGACAACGCCGCGGTCACAGCTAGTTCATTATGATTTAGTATGGGAACCGATAAAAAAATGGTGGGCTTGAAAGTGTTTTAGGTTTATTTTTAAAGTTTCACGTTATTTTATGGCAGAAGATTGACACGCAGGTATAGTCGGTCAGTTTGATGGTAAGTGACCACAATCACAATATTTATTTATTTAATAATTAGTATATACCTACACGACCCATCTGTACATTATTATAACTTGTATTCTATATGATTTGCCAGTACAGTAGGCCTGCAGCGCCCAACCCTGTCGCGATATCGGGCTCAGTTATCTACGACCACCGCCTTATCTGATCCTTCAACTTACTTGGCGACTTTCTTTATTTGAATACACTCGTATATTTAAGTTTGGAACATTAATTTTTGCCACCTACTTTATACATTAACAGATTTATACTCTATGGTAAATTAAGCTGGAAATAGAAAAAGGAAATGTGCTTTATCGACTTTTCTTAGTTTAGTTAAGGGATGCAATGCGCTATGCAAAAACAACTTTTAATGTGATTGGAATATAGGCTAGTATACATAACTCACCTATTAGTAAAAAACTCCACCGAATATTGGATGACCTGAAACAAATTAAACATTCTTTAGATTTCATGTCTGCTTTACAATTTTTTTACGTTTGATAAGCTTGTATTTGACCACAATCTGATTGTGGCCAGTCAGTTGAGTACTAAAAACCCTACAACCGTGCTATGGTTTCTTCGCGAGGTATTCTTTCACCGAGCTCAAACTCACTATAGGATTCGAATCCTCGGTCATCAGCATGGTTAAACCATTGAGCTATCATCGCATTTAGTCGATGATAGGCGATGATAGCTCAGTGGTAAGTGACGTCGAATACCGCGACGAAGGTCGTGGGTTCGAATCCTACAATGAGCTAGAGCTTTCGGTGAACGAAAACATCGCGAGGAAACCATAGCACGGTGGTAGGGTACTTCGTAGTACCCGACTGGCTGGCTACCACCCTCAAGTTGAAAATCTGTTGCAAAGCACCTATCGGTTTATTCCGACAGCTACACTTGAGAGCCAGTTCCCATCTAGGCTTTGTGTGCTTACCACCTTCGGCCACATAATCACTTACCATGGTGAGATTGTGGTCAAACACAAGCTTATCCAGAATTTATAGCTCTATATTTTATTTTGAGCTATTATATCTTTCCAAATTAATTTCAGCCATAATGACGTGATGTGACGCGTGTGACAAAATAATATTTCGATAAGCTCTAAAGTTTAAAGCTTATTGAAATATTCTTAAACGGTTTCTGAGTACACATTTTAGATGACGAATAGATAAAGGAGTATTATCTGCATTATGAAGTGACTATTCAATACAATGTCAAAGCTTAACAATGATAGAAAAAAAAAATAAGCAGCTTGTCAAGTGACGGTCGATAAAAAGGTCGATAATCTGTAAATCCTTTACATATGTCAAAACAGACACATTTGACACGTTGGGTTGTACCTGGCGATGGATTTACAAAAGAACTTTACTATGTGGAAATAATAATATTATACATAGACACAGTTTATGAGTATATTTGTTACAAACGTACAAAAATACACATCTTTCCTCTTAATATTCCAAGGTTTTGGGACAATTTTCTCATTAGCGAGCCAAGGGATTAATCATTGTAAGGTACACTCCATATGAATGTAATTTGACTTAATTTGTCTATGGCACAGTGCAGGCAAAGCTAATCAGATGCTGCACCGTCGCTAGTACCTACTTGCTCGTTGAATTGCGATTTGAAATGCGAATTTTTAGTGGCTTTATTTTATTTTTCATGCACTAAATGAAGACATAATATTATTTGAATTGAATACGTAAAATGTATGGTGTTTGACAGTCAAACAGCACCAGCGACTATGCGACATCTAGCGGGATAAATTGGCATTTCAAAGAACTGTCATATTCAGCTAATCAGCCATGAGAGCGTATATAAATAGACCATTTCACATCCTTATCGCTCACGTCAACTGTGGTTCAATTTTTTGCTCCATCCATAGATTATCGGCTTAGGAGCGTCTGTGTTGACTTTTAAAAGTTTATATTTAACGTCTGCCCTTTTAGTGAGTGCGATGACAACGGCCGGATTAGTTTTGCGATAGTATTATTTGATAAACCTTTTTTTGCCATCTCACTATTCCTTTGGCAAGAAAAGGTAGTGTTTTTATATGCATTTTTGCCTCGTACTGTCACACCATAGTTTCAATATGGTAGGTAACTTAGTATATCAGGTATTTTTAGTAGGATTCGAATCCTCGGTCATCAGCATGGTTAAACCATTGAGTTATCATCGCATTTAGTCGATGATAGCTCAGTGGTAAGTGACGTCGGATACCGCGGCGAAGGTCGTGGGTTCGAATCCTACAATGAGCTTGAGCTTTCGGTGAAGGAAAACATCGTGAGGAAACCACAGCACGGTGGTAGGGTACTATGTGGTACTCGACTGGCTGGCTACCACCCTCAAGTTGAAAATCTGTCGCCAAGCACCTGCTGGTGTGTTCCGGTAGTTGCACTTGAGAGCCAGTTGCCCTTGCCCTTAAGGCATTGTAATATGGTGTACAACACGTTGGCAGTCCCCCTGGTATTGCTAATGTCTATAGGCGACGGTAGTCACTTACCATCAGGTGACCCGCCTGCCTCGTTGTCACTAGTGACATAAAAAAAAAAAATTGGTTTCCATAGTACAAGTTCTGATTAGTTTGGTTGTGTGTGAAGAATGTCCAATTTACTATACGATTATAATAATAATAATAATAATAATTCATTTATTTCAGATATTATAAGATCCATATTTGTTAGTGACAATTTGAACTTAGAACTATGTTAGTTTGACAATTAATCATACAAATAGAATAACATAGAATACAATTACAAAAAATAAATAAGTAGAATAGGCAAGCCGGGCCCGACACACCTACCTACCTAGCAGTGTGCAGGCGAATCCACCTGCCCAGTAGAGGGGAGTCCCACCTGTCTACAAATACATTCAGGACACTGTTGGAGCTGGAACGAACGCGTTTTAATAGTGAGGCGCAACGTTTCCTAATAAGGGCATCAAAACCTTCAACCCGCTCCACTGTAAACATGGCCGAGGCACTGCAAAACCGCGGCAGCCCCATCAATATCCTGAATGCATTATTATATTGCACTCGCAGAGCGCTGTATGCCCTCAGCGTAAACTTGACCCACAGGCTGCACGTGTAGAAGGACTGACAGTAAGCTTTAAAAAGAGTCACCTTGACTTGTTTACTACATCGTGCAAACCTGCGGGCCAACATGTTGCATCGGACAGTCAACGCTCTGCGCTCCCGCTCGATATCTATGATATCTTTACTATCATCAGAGACCCAATGGCCCAGATACTTAAATTGTTCTACTTTATTAAGAACATTACCACAAAGAGTAATTGGAGTCTGAGATGGAAAGCCTTTGGGGCCAGACTTAAAAATCATAAAATTGCTCTTATTGGTGTTGTATCTGAGCCCATGAGCCTCCGCATATGACTCACAGATTCTAAGCAACCTGCACAAACCTCCCGCCGATGGACTCAGCAGTACCATGTCATCAGCATAACTAATATTGTTAACACAAACTCCATCTATGTGACATCCAACATTGGTACCGCTGAGCTCGCCGATCAGTTGGTTGATGTACAAGTTGAAAAGCCTAGGTGACGTCAAACCCCCCTGCCTCACCCCACATTCCAACCTATACACATCTGAATGACAATCCGCCCACTTCATAGCATTATCTTGATGACTGTACCAGTACCTAAGTAGTGATGTGACCTCGTCAGGTAAATTATTACATTCACATTTTAGTTTTTGCCAAAGTAAGTCATATGACACTAGATCAAAAGCTTTAGATAGATCTAGATAACACGCGTACACTTGTGTTTTCCTGTCGGTGTAGTATTGAACAGTCTGCTTGAGACACAAAATGGCAGATTCTGTTGACAGGCCTGGTCTAAAACCGAACTGTGAGTCATGAAGCTTTACATGTTTGCTCAGATGTTTGTCAATCAGACTGTCCAACACCTTGGCTAGAACTGTGGCTAGAGATATAGGCCTATAGTTGCCAAAATCAGAAATATCTCCAGTTTTATTCTTTGCAATCGGCACAACTATAGTATACATAAGTTTCTCAGGAAGGTACGAATGGCTGAGACAGAGAGAATAAAACATAGCAAGAACCCTAGGCAGATGAATACCAGCATTCTGCAGGTGCTCAATGCTGAGACCATCATGTCCCGGTGACTTACCCCTGACCATATTGTTAACCACAGTCCCCACTTGCTTAGCTGAAAACCTGACATTCAGGCTACCGGAACAAGATACAGCACTAAGCACCTCAGATGCGGGACCCAGCGGTGAGTGAACACTAAAGTGACGCTGAAAAGCACCAGCTATATCACTCGGCTTATGTAAACCACCTACACTCACGGGAAGACTCGACCCTGAGTTCAGCCTGTTTGTGGTTTTCCAAAATTTTTTAAAATCCTTGTTTTTATGATGTTGCGCAATTATGTCCATTTTTATTTGCTGCTCGTTATTTTGACACCATTTTAGTTTCGATTTAAAAACACGTCTCGATTCGCACATATTATTAAAGGATTCACCAGAGTAAGGTTTACCGTACCACAACCAGGCTTGAAAACAACGGCGCGCCCTCACATGGGCATCTCTAACATGTTTGTTCCATCCCGTTACATATGTACCTTTACGTTTCTTTATACACGTACTACTACACTCTGCGGCTTGAGTTAGAACACTAACAATATTATCATACATTTTGTCTAACAATAATTTATGATTTACATTACAGCACAGCTTATCAGCACAGTCTTCAAATTCCAAAGGAAAATCAATTTCCCTAAGTTCAGAGTGACATATTTCTTTGTATTTACATATTTGATCAAAGTCTCTCTGCCCCCACGTTACTTTATTATTACGAACGATGCATAAAGGGACCCGGGAACGTAATACACTAATATTGCACTCTAATAGTATTGGATAATGATCCGACCAGTAAGTGTCATATAAAACAGACGCGCTGACCACGGACGGTCGTGCGGCGCTAGTCACTACACAATGATCGAGCCACCGGCGGCAACCGTGCGCATCGCTTACGTACGTATGTGTGTCAGACGGCAGTAGCTCCGTGTCAACACATGACCAACACTGCTCCGCACAGTAGTTCAATAGTTCAGTGAAAAATAACTCACCCGGATGTGCATTAAAGTCACCCAGCACTAACACGGATTCCACGCCGCTACTGTCAATTATTGCACATATTTCACCGATGCACTCCGAATATTCCGTCAGGTTGTCCATTGAATCCGTAGGCATATAGACGGAAAAAACCAGGATTGCGCGATCCTGGAGCACTAACTTAACAGCGGCTAGCCGCACACTCTTGCACTCTATTACAGTAGCCGAGGGGAACGTAGAAGTCTTCCACAGTAAGGCCACACCGCCGTAAGGCCTCCCACGAAGGATACCTGTCGATGTATCCACGGCGGATTTACCAGTGAAGGCAAAACCCGCATCTATTGTACCCAAAAAGGGCACGTCGTGAGGCAGAAGCCAGGTTTCCTGCAAAGCAACAAGATCCGCTTGGCTACATAATCTTCTTACACAATCCACCGATCTGACTATATTTTTGCAATTGAAGCTTATGAGTTTGGTTGTATTAATCATTATTATTATTAGTGTTAAAAGACTTCTTTTTCAGAGTATCACCTCTGTTATCAATTCGGTGTCTAAAGTGGAAAAAGCGGCGATATGCTATTCCATTTGGCCAGAAATCGTCACTCATAAAAATATCCAATTTATTTTTAGGTATAAATACTTTATAAGCATCATAATCCTTTTCCATCCTCATATTCATTTTCGCCAAAGTAACATTCAAGTTCGTCTTTTTCTTTATATAAGTTGATATGTCACACACGGACACCTCCTTTGCTACGTTGTAAATATAAACAGGGATTTTAATTTACGCCGATTTGAAGTTTGCTTCTGGTTCAATTTCAGCTTTACCTCTGGACCCCACGAATCGATTCCTTAACCTTTTTCTACGTACTTCAGTCCATTCCTTACTCTGGGTCTGTTTTTTCCATTCCCCGTTTGCTACAACCTCAGCCATAGATGGCGTAGGAACACAGTTATCCGCGGCGACCGTGTGTTCGGACACTTGCGCGGCCGTAGCCGGCTCGGGAGGCGGCAGCGGGTGACTCATCGTCTTTTGTTCTACACAGCTGTTTTCGTTTATACCTGATATGCTTTTATTTATATTCTGTTCTATCGTTTCATTTATAATTCTAATACCCTCATTATTAGATGAATCATGATTTTTTGTAACACTTTTTCCAGGCGATATTTTCGAATGATGGCTCGTTAAGGTAGTGTTTTCTATATCATTTGCAGGGAGCAAACCGATAGGGCCACTGTTACAATCATAACTATCTAACACGTAAGCACCTCGCCTTAAATTGACGTTACTATGGAAGTTGTTCACAATAGACGCTTTCTTAAGTGACTCGAGCTCTGTTTTTAACAACTCCAACTGATTAACTGATTATAAATGGGAAAGTTAGTTTGAATGTGTTTGTTACTCTTTCATGTAATAACTACTGAACGAAATTTTGATGAAACTTGGCACACTTGTAGGTCATATCCTGAGATAAAACATAGGATATTTTTATAAAAGACTCCATCGGGAAACCCGCGACTGCATAAACGATTGGATATTTTGTTTTCTTTTTTTATACATGCAAGGTCAAGAAACTCTTTCATTTTTTTCATTCAAACTATTTCAAGCTGATTATGTTCTAAACTCTATGGACAGACCGTCCGAATCTTTTATACGTGATAGAGATCTACGATAAGTCTTCTGGCTAGACGTACAGCAATGCAGTAATATCCTGCAATATATCAAGGGAATGGCTATCAGGGTACGTTATTGCAACCATAGCTGCTTATAAACACACAGACTGCAGCGTTTATTAGCTCATGTAGAGTTAGCGTCATACATCATTTTAATATCCTTTTCGAAATAATGTATGTGTCTTGGTGACACGGTACTTAGATCGTCTTTTGATGGTGACTGTACAATATTTGTTTGATGATTGGATTTATTTCTATTTTATACATTAGGGATTCTGATAGGTCGAAAATATCCTACATTAATATCATTGGACGTTAAATTAATACTATAGGGTCCAGATAAAAAAAACAGGCATTCTAATAAACAAAAGAGTTCTAATGAAGCCCTAAATATAGGTCATGAAAGGTTGGAACCTAGCAAATCACCTAAGAATACACTTCTCAAATATTTTAACAGCAACAGAGGAATAAAGGTGAATAAAACTCGGGAGAGTTGACGCCTTTTTTAGGGTGCTTCTCTTAGAATAAAATAGTGTATTATTATAGCAATGATAGGACGTTTCCACCGCCACGATACGATGCACCTGTGTGCTAAGGCTTTAGAGGTAGGATCTGAAATAAAATAGTGATTGTGCAATAACTTACGTTATTATGTGCCTCATGACCCAGCGGCCTCGATCGTAAATATAAAGGTCAAATTCAAGGAACTAAGATCCTTATTGATGTGTTAATAAATGTCAATTTCTATTTGTTGATATGATTATTATAATTATTTTTTCACTCCTCTTGCTCAAAAAGACCGTCATTGTGGCGTACCAGAGCGAAGAAAAAATAGCAATTCTTCCTCTAGGGGAAAAAGTTTATTTTTTTAATTTTTGTGAGTCATAAGTAGAATAATCATGAATAAAGACTCGACTTATTACTGTTTCATAAAAAAAGAACTTCATTTTAATTTTGAAAATGGAACTAAAATCGGCGATCTCTGGTAGAATGCATGCAATGTGTTGCGGCTACAGAAGAAACAAAAAAAGACATAAACTACATATTTCATATTGTATTGGATTGTTTTATTTTCTCGCAATCGTAGTGAAAAGTATAGTGTAACACACGGCGCTAAAACCCATTAAAACTCGGTTTCTATTTACTCCCTCGCTAAAGCTCGGGAGTAAAACTACCTCGTATATAATGGGTCATTTTAGCTCCTTGTATAACAATCTACTATTGTAGTGTATCTTGATGTAGATTTCATTAATTTTTTGGGATTTTGTTTGCTGAATTTTACATTGTTTGCAATGAAAATATCTCGCTGCATTACAATTAAATAGATAAAATCCGGTGACAGCTAGAAAGTTTAGTTTAAGGGTTCCGTAGTCATAAGTACCTTAAGCACCACACTAGATTGATTTTCCAAATAATATTTTTTTTTTTATAAAAATAATAAAACTAATAAAAAAGAATGTACACAATACTTGTCAGCCATAATACATTTGGTAGAGCAATGTTTTTTTTAGTAATCGCATATATTACTGCTTGGTGGAAGATTCGTATGCAAATATCGACATAACGGTGGCTTTATTGAAACATTCGGTGGCGTCGCGTCGCATGTCGCATGTTGCATGTCGCATGTCGCATGTCGCAGCGTCGTATTATATATAACACTGTATGGATGTTTACCGGTTGATGCGACCTGTACTAACTAATATAATATTATAATAAAACACGAATATCAGAACTTTCTTTAGATGCCGCGTTTAGTGGGAATGTTCCACAACTTTCTTAACTTACTTAATCATAAAAAAATATAATAAATGAAGCGATGACAGCAGTGGTAATGACGTCGGATGCCGTGACGAAGGTCCAAGGTTCAAATCCTACAAGCATGAGCTTTCGTTGAATGAAAACATCGCTTTAAAGTTACTTACCTGTAAGTAATCCGTCTGTCTACTTGTAGGATTTATTATTTAAAAAATACAATATAAGATAATATCCTGGAACATTTTCCACACTCGGCTATCTGATCCCAAACTAAGCAGAGCTTGCTACCAGGGAACCGTACAATAATACCAGTTACTATTAAATTATGTTTATTTCAATATTAGTTCAATATAAATTTTTAAAGGAAAAAAAATGTATACAAATCGATCGAAAACAAATGATGATAAGCACGAAATGACTAAATAAATTTCAAAATATAGATAGAAGACCTGTGCCGATCAAATTGAGTAGTGTAAGGTCGCTTTCAGACCACGTAGTCGTCCACCGCAGCTCGCCGCACCAGCGTGCAGCGATACGCATAACGCAGTCGAGAAAAAGACGAAGACGTCAGATTTACATAACGTATATAACAAAAAGACGATGACGTCAGATTTACATAACGTATATAACAAAAAGACGATGACGTCAGATTTACATAACGTATATAACAAAAAGACGATGACGTCAGATTTACATAACGTATATAACAAAAAGTAACAGAGAGAGAGTAAACACAGTGTGACAGTCTTTAAAGCAAATTATAAATTAACACACAATAACAAAGTAGTTTTTAATTAACTTATTTGAATTTTGAAACAATTGTCAACAATGAAACAATAAATTATTCGTTCACGAGTGTCATTGACAGCTCAAAAAATGCTTACAACTGCAATTATGTTATAAATCTATATATATAAAAGAAAGTCGTGTTAGTTACACTATTTATAACTCGAGAACGGCTGGACCGATTTTCATGGTTTTTGATATGTTAAATTCGTCTCCGCCCGGAATAGCAGAATAACTATTAAAAAATAAGAAAAATGCACAAAAAAGAATAATGAAGACAATTTTTTTATAATTTTTGTCATACATTTAGTATAGAACGACTTTTTGACATGTCTCGAGATCGGGCTGACAGATGACAGATGGTTTAGATTCACAAATTGGACACGGCAGGTGTCGCTGGAATCGGGTTGTATGTTTTGTTTTAATTTCAGGGCAGGACAACGTCTGCTGGGCCCACTAGTTATATATTAAAAACGTTATGTGAGTGTACAGTGGGATCCTGTTTGTTTGTCTGTATGTTTCTCGGGTACGCGGGGTATACTAGAGCAGCAGGTTTCATAAATTCATCGTAGTTATTACCCAGAAGTATTAACTACTTATTTTAAATATTTCCTAAAGAAATTTCAGTGTTACCACTCAATTACAGGGTGCACAATACTTTGGCATGAGAATATATCAATTAAAACCTAGCAAATACTTGAGTGGACATTAGCAAGTGTAGATGGCGCGAAAGATAGCATAATGTAGCATACTATTATAGTGATACGTCGTATGATGCGCTTGCGCAGTGCTGTGTTGCCCGCTACGGAGAACCGGGCTTCGAGCCTAATGTGGCTTAAGTATTGCCATTTTAGGAACAGGGTTGCCACGTGGGAGAATTCCAAAATATGTAAAAGCAAAAGGAGGTAATAGACAAACTTCTGTTCGAATTACCAATTTCTGTCCCAAAATGTAAGTATTTTTTTAATCATAGATGAGTAACTTCTACAGACAGTCAGTTAATTTAGTGTTTTAACAGAATGTTACGGCGATTTCTCATGTAACAAGCTATATAAATATAAAAAGACCTGCCAACCCTATATCTAAAGGCCTCGCAAGAAAAACTTGCATCTCATTGTAGCTCATATGAAGTGTATGCCAGACGCATGACACCTTGTTACTGGCACGTCAAATACGTTTTTGCCATTACATATGGGACGATGTTGGTTAAATATAGCGAAGATACATTATAGATTAAATAACTTAACTTTAATTAAGCTTCCAGTATAAACTATGCGGTTTTTTATATTTAAATATTTGTCAACAAATACTAGTGTTTATTTAAATTAAGGATTGAAATTCAAAATATCGCAAATGAATATTTATTGTTTATTTTAATATAATTTTTCCAATTACTGACAGGTTCAATGTGGCTGTAGGCTTACACCAGGGATCGGCTTTAAGTCCTTACTTGTTCCTCTTCATTATGGATGCACTGACATCTGACATACAGGAGGCACCCTGGTGTATGCTGTTTGCCGATGACATTGTTCTTGTTGGAGAGAATGCAATCGAGGTCCAGAACAGACTGGAAAAGTGGCGGGAAAAATTGGAAAGTGTCGGACTGAGGATCAGCAGAACAAAAACTGAACACCTGTTCTGCGACTTCGGTGGTACATATAGTTTTTTCCATATAGCCTTAAATGGTGAATTCCTACCAGTCTGTTCAGATTTCAGGTACCTTGGTTCCCTGATCCAAAACGACGGTAACATTGACTGAGATGTGACGAACAGGATTAATGCAGGATGGATGAAATGGCGGCAGGTTTCTGGGACCACATGTGACCATTTATAAAACCGTCATAAGACCTGTCGTAATGTATGGATCTGAATGTTGGGCAATGAAAGAGGTGAATGAGAGAAGAGTGCATGTGGCTGAGATGCGAATGCTGAGGTGGATGTGTGGCGTTACGAGAATGGATAAGATAAGGAATGAGTATATCAGAGGAAGCTTGAAAGATGCACCAGTGACTGAAAAGATGAAAGGAAATAGATTGGCTTGGTATGGGCATGTCATGAGGAGGGATGAAAGGCATGTAACAAAAAGAGTATTGAGCATGAGTGTGGATGGATATAGAGGTAGAGGAAGGCCGAAGAAGGTATGGATGGACTGCGTGAAGAATGATATGCATATGAAAGGTGTGAGTACTGAGACGACTAGTGATAGAGCGGAGTGGAAGAGGAAAACATGTTTTGCCGACCCCACCTAGCGTGGGATAAGGAAGAGAAGAAGAAGATATTTTTTCCAATTATGAATTGATTTTGATGAGTCTCTTTTTGTTTCATATAATATAATTCTTATTGATGATGTATCTTAGGTAAATTAAAAATCTGGAGAGGCATTGAATAAGTACTCCATAAGAAACTTAAAATTAATATCTTACAAAAAGTATGAGTTACTATAAAATAGGTTAGCATTACAACTAACTTACTGTGATGATTAGGTACTGTTGGCTAACTTACTGTGATGATTAGGTACTGTTGGCTAACTTACTGTGATGATTAGGTACTGTTGGCTAACTTACTGTGATGATTAGGTACTGTTGGCTAACTTACTGTGATGATTAGGTACTGTTGGCTAACTTACTGTGATGATTAGGTACTGTTGGCTAACTTACTGTGATGATTAGGTACTGTTGGCTAACTTACTGTGATGATTAGGTACTGTTGGCTAACTTACTGTGATGATTAGGTACTGTTGGCTAACTTACTGTGATGATTAGGTACTGTTGGCTAACTTACTGTGATGATTAGGTACTGTTGGCTTACTTACTGTGATGATTAGGTACTGTTGGAAATCAACGAAAGAATAGCATATATGTTACATACCACCAATCTATACTTAATATTAATAAGCTCAAAAGTTTGTATGTTTGTTTGTTTGAACGCGCTGATGTCAGGAACTACTAAAAATTATTTTAGTGTTGGATGACCCATTTAGGCTATATAATATCACGCTATGTTGCGAAAATCCCACGGGAACGCGGGTGAAACCGCGGGGGACAGCTAGTAGATTATATTATTGGTCCAATTCTAATCTGGAATAGGTCTTTTTAGATGTTTACAACATTAATATAGAATTATATTGGTTTTTTTTTTTAAATTGGATTCAGCCGGACATTCCTTCTGCGAACCATTAGGATGTGGAATGAGCTCCCCATTACGGTATTCCCTCCGCGCTATGATATGGGGTTCTTCAAAAGGGGCGTAAAAAGAGCACTTCAAGGTCGGCAACACATCGGCAATCACCCTGATATTGCAAATGTCCATAGGCGGCGGTGACCACTTACCATCAGGTGGACCGTCTGCCTGTTTGTCAACCTAATGACATAAAAAAAAAAACAAATATAGATACGATACAACATATCGATTCAACCTGCGACTTCTAAATTGACTCTTAAATTAGACTCTATAAAGTATAATTTATTTACTACTAGCTGTCCCGGCAGACCTTGTTCTGCCCTATTTCTCTAAAACACGTCTTTTTTTTTGTTTCGATTGACGTCAAATGTTTGACAGCTGGGTGTTTGTATGGGAAAAAGAAAAGGGCTGTTTTTAGGGTTTTCCCGGCAATTATTCGAATTTTTCTCGCCGTAAAAACCATCCTTGGACTTCAACGAACATTTAAAAAAAAGAATTGGCCAAATTGGTCCAGGCGTTGTTGAGTTATGCGCTTACCAACACATTTTGCGATTCATTTTTATATTATAGACTATCGAATTTCAATAGAAACATTTACATGGCATACACGATACCGTTTCGCAGAAATTGAAATGAGCTCCGAGTAATATAATACGATAACCTTTTGATATAAAATAACATATAACTTCATATAAGCTGGTATTTATAGATTAGCTGCTTGAGTTTGTTGTTTATTAAGTCAGTCATAATTAAATTCTATAGATTACTATTTTTGCCGCCATAACACGCAAATATTGTCAGTGAGACTAGTAAATAATAATTATTGAATGTAATAGGTGTAAGTTGTTTTTGAAAAGAGTAATTGCTGAGTTTATTGCCGGCTCTTCTCAGCAAAAACAACCTTCCGAACCGTTCATTTCATAAACACGAATTCATTTCATTTCATAAACAATTTCATTGAATATAATATATGTACAATAGTTCTCGGAATGGCGGGATCCTGATACTCGAAGCCACAACGATTTGATATAATAGGGTATTTAAAATTGTTAACATACATCCTACTATCCTACTATCCTACTAATAAGTGTGAATGTTTGGATGGATGGATGTATGTTTGTTACTCATTTACGCCAGAATAACTGAAGGGATCTTTTTTTTTTTTTTAATGTCACAAGTGACAACGAGACAGGCGGGTCACCTGATGGTAAGTGACAACCGTCGCCTATAGACATTGGCAACACCAGGGGATTGCCAACGTGTTGTACACCTTATTACAATGCCTTAAAGGCGAACTGGCTCTCAAGTGCAATTGCCGGAACACACCAACAGGTGCTTGGTGACGGATTTTCAACTTGAGGGTGTTAGCCAGCCAGTCGAGTACTACAAAGTACCCTACCACCGTGCTGTGGTTTCCTCACGATGGTTTTCCTTCACCGAAAGCTCAAGCTCATTGTAAGGATTCGAATCCACGACCTTCGCCGCGGTATCCGACATCACTTTACCACTGAGCTATCATCGCCTTAAATGGATCGGATCTGGATGAAGTTTGGCATAGAGATAGATTATAGTCTGGAATAGCACATAAGCTACTTTTTATCTCGGGAAAAGATAAAATCGTTCGGGAACGCGGGTGAAACCGCAGGACACCTAGTATAGTATACATTTGCTTAATTCTTTGTGAATATCTCTATTTTCTTTAAAAATGACCATCAAAGTTTATATCGATAAAAAGGCCACCAAAACGCTAAGACGCCATAATGCCTAGGTCACGTGATATCATGACGTCACCTGCTAGTAAACAAACTTTTAGTTGTCAAAATATTGTAACGTAAAAGGCTAGATGTTTCATAACTTTACTGTTTCCGTTTTGCTGTTTACAAGCAGGTGACGTCACACTCCAGACCTATTTATTTTCTTAACACAAAAAACGCAGTTCAAAGGTCACTAAAGATAATTCAGTGAGCTGGTTTTAACATATAAATGAACGTACATCATTATTATTTTGCACGGTGGTAGGGTACTTTGTAGTACCCGACTGGCTGGCTACCACCCTCAAGTTGAAAATCTGTCGCCAAAACACCTATCGGTGTGTTCCGACAGCTGCACTTGAGAGCCAGTTCCCATCTAGGCTATGTGTGCTTACTATCTTCGGCCACATCATCACTTACCATTGTGAGATTGTGGTCAAACACAAGCCTATCTAGAATAAAAAAAAAAAAAAAAAAAAATGTACTTAGTTTAAAATTTCGTGTTGTTTGTCCCCGATGAACTACTAAACTAATGAACCGATTTTAATGTGTTCACACTTTTGGTCCAACTTGAGAGAAAGGATACATTTTATCCTGGGAAAAGTTAAGATCCTTCAAGAACGTGGGTTTCATGCCGGAGTCTTCTCAGTTTATTCCGAAGTGTATATTGAACCGGTGGTAGAGTCAATTGTAACGTTCATAAGTGCCTTACCAGGGCCTAAACTGAAAATAAGTTTTTTGAGTTTTGGGTGAAACCCCATCTAGGCTTTGTGTGCTTACCACCTTCGGCCACATCATCACTTACCATGGTGAGATTGTGGTCAAACACAAGCGTATCTAGAATTAAAAAAAAAACCGCGGAGGACAGCAGAGCAAATAATAAAAATATCCTCGGACATACTTCATCCAAGTGATTGGGACACTAAAGGAATTGATAATGTGTTTTACACCTTATTACAAAGCCTTTAACTTTCAAGTGCAACTGCCGGAACGCACCAACAGGTGCTTGGCGACAGATTTCCAACTTGAGGGTGGTAGCCAGCCAGTCGAGTACTACAGTACCCTACCACGACCTTCGCCGCGGTATCCGACGTGACCACTGAGCTACCATCGCCTAATCTGATTCTTTTATTAACTTTATCTCTGAAACATTGTCTTATTGTGTTGTATCATAGTTTTTTGATGAAGAGTTGGTAGGTAAGAAATGCTAAAATGAAATTTATATATATTAAAAATAAACTAACTTTTTTTTTAATTTTTATTAGAAGATTAACAGCTTGATACAAGTATAAATAACAATATTATGTAACTGTATGCCATTTACAAATTTTCACAGATACAATATTTTATGAGAATGAAAAAAAAAAAGAATAATCGTGGGAGAAAAGAATTAAGTGCTACAACTAACAACTAATACATTTCGTGCTCTTTAAAGAAAACTTTAGCTAATGATTTAGTAATTGTGTTAGCGCTGGTGCAGAACAGATCAGTATTAATAGTGAGTGCATTAAACTGTTGACTGACTCTTAACAAGTATGCATTCTGACTATAGTTTGAGCTTGCATATGGTGTGAATAATGTGAGCGGTTTTCTATCTTTCTTAACATTTATGCATATAAAATGTATTTTTAGAGTCTAATTTTCTGTGCCCTAACAGGGTTTCATGTTTGTACCATCTATGTCACCATGAAAGCAATAAAGTTTGAAGTATCTAAAGACCAGTCTAAAGTTTGTCATGCAAAACAATTCAAATGTTTTTTACATTAGTGTCACCACACCAGCGTTGCGCTCGACGCCCGACGCCTGACGCCTGACGCCCGACGCGGCGACGCAGGCGCAGCGCTGACATATTTAAGATGCGTACGCGCATAACAATTAGTTGTGCGCGTTGTACGCATGCTCGCGGCGACAGATTTAGCGTGGGACGAGCAGACGATTGCTCGATTGTTTGTACGTGTGGCGATCACATGTGGATTTACGATTATGTTCAGGATGTGTGATGTTATTGAAATTTAATGTTAATAATGCGCGTGGGCAGGAAAGTAAACTGACATTGTCTAGCCTTAGAGGCTGGCACGCGATAGAATATAGATAGGTTTTATTAACTGATAGTATGTTTGATACAAACTCCATGGAGAGATTTCTTTAGTAATATAATGCAGTTGTTTGTAAAACTCAGAAATTAAACTAGGTATTAAGAAAAAATCATGTGTTTAAGACCTTAGAATGTTTAGATGATGAACCACGTAGCAATTACACGGGCATAGGCTCTATATGCATAGGTATAAAATATTAATTCACAGGCAAAGACATGGACAATATGAGGAAAAACCATCTTACTCTTTCGTTGTCATTCGAAATTGAAATTTCAATAGTAACCATAGCGGTTATTTCTTATGTACAACGTCATGTAGCATATAATGTCTTTGTAAGTCTCAGACCAAATAAAAAAGGTAGACAGAGCCCCGCGCACTTAATGTGAAGCACAGTAAAGGAATTCGAATTTGAAAAAGGAAGCCGATCGCGTCCCTGTCGTAGAACAGGAACTGTGAGTCACACGGTATAACGTACGTGCTTGTATGCACACAGCTTCGTTACGCTTCTTCTAACTTTTGGAATGAAGTTCCTAATCGCGCGTTGTGAAAAGGAGCTAGACGGAAAAAAATCGTACGAAAAATTGTCACGACACTTTTTATGTCACTATGTATGTTTATTAAGCTGTGCGGCGTGCGCATGTTTCTCTGTCTGTCTCTCTCTCTTATAGAAAGCAAGCCAGATATTTTCATTTCTATTTTTATATATGTATATATATAAATAGAAATGTTTTTTTTATATATATATATACTCTCTCGACTTATATAACTTATATAACTTCGTTCCAGCCGGGTGTCCCTTGACACCTCTCAAGTTTTTTTATTTGTTCTGTGTTGCATGTAAAATACTTTTACAATAAAGTCGTAAAGACAAGTGTTCTACCGTAAACAAGACGAAAAAGTCTATGGCTATGGGAATTTAAAAGCTATTAACTCATTTAATAACGGTGTTAATAATTAAATATAATTTATAAACCTGTAATATTTATCACGTTATTGAGTTATGCAAATATAATAATCATTATGATTTAAGATACCATCTCCGCTGCGACCTTTGCCGAGACGTTGATATAAAAAAAAAAACAAATAAATCAGACGATTATCTGACAGGTGGTTTTTGCCTCAGGTATTTATTGCTAACCATTATTAGTTATACAAATATTGTTATTACCTAAATGTTCATATATAAATTTTGAGGTTATGTCAAAGTTTACATAAAAGTATTTTTTTGAACTGGAATGAAAAACGTTATACAGGATGTCCGGTAAGTAGGTACACATTGATATATCTCTAAAATGGTGACACTTTTACTGAGCTCATTTTTGTATATTTTTTAGGTGAACCAAGCATCTATTTCCCCCTTAAGTTTGTTGTACTACTTACCGGACATTTCTGGCGATGTGGTTAGTTTCTTCGTCCTGCCTTTTTACTAGTGTCCCACCGAAGTTTCGGTTTCGGTTTCGGGAGGTTTCGCAAAAAAAGCATGTTTAAGATAGGATACGGTAAGGATAGTTCATTGCCGACCATTGTCTAAGAAATACATCTTTGTACCAAGACTGGCTGGACCACCTTCAAATTGTAAATCTGTCGCCAAGCACCGTGTCGCCAATGTGCTACAAAACCGGTGTGTTTTGTTGTACATTGTATTTTTTAGCTCCAAGCATAGCCAGATGCGAAGATTAGTAATGTATAAATATTGTTTTTATTACATCACTTGACGAGACGTTAGTTTTTGTGCGGCGCAGTCGCGCAGGATCGGCTGTTACACGCGCGCACGATTGTTGTTCTAAGAAGTGATCCTTAATTAATTATAAATATTGATAGACAATAAATATATAGACTTATCTTTTTTTAATTAATCGTTATTAGCATATTACTGGTTGGTTCTAAGTTGTTCAACGGTATTTGTGTTTCATAAAAAAAAAAAATAGTTTTTGGATTAAATTTTTTTGGAAATTTTATAGTTATTTCGCGATTTCTATTTTTATATTTCTAATTTTGGGACAGTGTTCGTTACATACATACCTAAGCGAGCCAAAAATGATAAATTTGATTTTAGTTTAATTTTTTTATACTTACTTAATATACAAAAATCAAATTAAATATCGTTTTGTATAATTGTTTATTAGAAATGGCACCTCTTAACATTGCTAAGTTCTATGGCATACACAAATAACTTAAAATATTTTGACAGGCCGACAGTTTTATTCGCAATTGCTGTTAAAATTCAATATGGCAAAGCTGATTCACAATCCGGCTCACTTCTTATTTGTTATGTTTAACTCACACTACTCCTTGTTGCATTCCATTTAGAAGTCAAAATTGTAAAGCATTTAGATTTTTAATTATAGCATAATTTTGTCGACATATGTTTGTTTGTGAGGTCATAAATTCGCTTGTTGCCAACCCTACAGGTTGCCTACGTGTTTGGAATCGGAACTAGGGTTATAACTTATAAAAAAATCATTTTTTTGCCTCTATAACACGCAAAGATTATTCAGTGATACTAGATAAGTAAATTACTGAATGTAATAAACAGGTCTATTATCTTTTTCATAAAAGAGATTGCTGAGTTTATTGCCGGCCCTTCTCAGCAAATGCAACTTTCCAAACCGTGCATTAGAGTCTAGATTGTTAATAAATGCTAGAATTTTCATATTTTCCCGAATTGGGTAATCCGTATATTGGGTATTAAAAATGGAATTGGGAATTAAATTTTGAATTTACTATTTATTACAAAAAATATGTTAAGATTTGACTTACATACATTTTTAAAATATTATACTGACTTGATCACATTTCTTGTTTTTTAATTATTAAATCTAATCAGCCTGTATATCTCTAACCCAAAGATACAACACTTTTACTCTACCAAAAGAGTCAGAAGCTTTTAACACCAGACGAGACGCAATACCTGAACTCGGCGACTTATTGCAGTCATATATTCGCCCACGTTTAAGATTCCAGTTTTCATAAAATCTAGATGTAAAGCCCCGTGACAACCCTATCTGCCGAAATATTTGTCACAGGGCTAGCGGCTGTGACAAGATATATGCGGCGGTGGCGACACCTCGCTAAATAATAGGGGTCATTTCATTTTGACACTTATGTATTGCTATGCAAGTTTGTACGAATTTGTGATGTAAATTTCTGTTATTTTATTTGAAATGAATGTTTAAATTTTGTAAATAAATCTATTGAACCTTGCCGATCGAGCAGCGGCAGCCTCAAATTATTTTATCAAAAATCTAATGATGCAGTTTAAGTTTTCATCAGCAAAGGGCCTCGAGACTGGTGTGTATAAAAAAAATACAGGCTGTGTATTTTTTTTTAAATTCATCGGGTTCGATTCCTGGTTTTGGGAAATATTTTTTCAAAAATCTAATGATGCAGTTTTAGTTTTAATCTAAATCGGCCTCGAGACTCCTATCAGCATTTTTCGCTATTCCCTTTAGTTTAGGATTTGGCCATCCACGAGCACTTGAAAAATTCATCCTGTATATGTTTTTGTTCACATTTGTTGTAAATAAATTGTAAATATTAGCCCTTGCCCTTAAGGCATTGTAATATGGTGTACAACACGTTGGCAATCCCCCTGGTATTGCTAATGTCTATAGGCGACGGTAGTCACTTACCATCAGGTGACCCGCCTGCCTCGTTGTCACTAGTGACATAAAAAAAAATATATAATATATGTACCTGTTTTGAACATTATTAAATCGTTTCTTAATTCAAAAGTGAACTTTATCGTAACTCCTCTATTCTACATTTAGCGTTTGATCTCAATTCTTTTGTAAATTATTTTGATGGGGTAATAGGGATACTGCATATTACTTTGATGCTCGTTACTACGTTCAAGTCATTCGATATTTATAGAGGAGTATTAAAATCGAGTGTATTGTAAATGCACAAGAGATAGCGAGGAATGTCGCCGGCAAAATTTATAGTTTACATAATGCGGCCGTTCACTTGCGTCGCATTGCATGTGAATGTCTGGCGAGTATAAAGACTTTATTATCCGCGGACACTTGGTTACTTGAGAGCGGGTTTGTGCAGATATTTCTCCCAATTTGTCTGCGAAAAGTTCATGTAAATATCCAAACATATCCAAACATACACAAACTATATAATTATAAAAAACTTCCTCGAGGCAGCGAAAAAGCGAAGGTCGGATACCGCGGCGAAGGTCGTGGGTTCGAATCCTACAATGAGCTTGAGCTTCCGGTGAAGGAAAACATCGTGAGGAAACCATAGCACGGTGGTAGGGTACTTTGTAGTACCCGACTGGCTGGCTACCACCCTCAAGTTGAAAATCTGTCCAAGCACCTATCGGTGTGTTCCGACAGCTGCACTTGAGAGCCAGTTCCCATCTAGGCTTTGTGTGCTTACCACCTTCGGCCACATCATCACTTACCATGGTGAGATTGCGGCCACACATAAGCTTATTCTAAAAGTAAAACAAAAGGTGTTGCATCCATAAATGGTAGTAGGTAAGTAAATCATGTAACTAAGCACCGCTGCGCGCGCGCATGTTTGTACGCTTGTTTGTTTACTCGCCACTGTATTGTTTCACTGACACACACACACACACACACACACACACACACACACACACACACACACACACACACACACACACACACACACACACACACACACACACACACACATACACACACACACACACACATACACACACACACACACACACACACACAGTATCGGTAGTGATTAAACATGTTTGTTTGAGCTTTCTACAAAATCAAAAACTTATATGAAACTTTGAAGTCCCCCGCGGTTTCGTCCTGACGAATCTTATCTTTTCCCGGGATAAAAAGTATCCTATATCCTTCCAAGGTCCCATTTATCTCTATACCAAATTTTATCTAAATCGGGCGTGAAGAGGTAACAGACACACACTCCCTTAACGCCACAGGTAAGTCTAGAATATTGTCATTATAACATGCAATCCTTAGTCTATAACTTTCTAGTAGACCGTTTGTTCCTGGATATTGTGTCGAATTCGGCAAGTTTTATTTCACTAAACAACTATTGTAAACAATCTTATCGAATACTACTCTAAGAATAAGAGGTAGCTCCAAATCTACTAATAAAATTTTAAAAATATTTCAATAACATGAAGCTACGAGCTAATACGCTACTTTTTAGCCCGAGAACCCGAGTGAAATCGCGGGACGTAAGCTAGTCATTATTTGCATTGCAAATAATGATCAAGTTCGCATCAAACGGTAACTCCATATTGCTTAGTTATAACTTGAGGTACCTAGTTGTGTAAGATAATAATAGAAGGGGGAAAATACGGTACACTGTGCCAGCGCGTAGGACTAAAATTACATATCGAACGCACTATTTCCATAACGTCTATTATCCAGTAATGTTGAGTCCGTTCCAATCTAGACTTTGTGTTCTAATGGTAGAAGGAGCGTACGTAAGCTCCAATGAAGTGAAGCAACGTGCACGAAGTTGTTTGCGTGACCTCCATGTACGTTATACCGCGTGACACGTGTCGCACAGGAACAAGATCGGCTTCCTTTTTCAAATTTGGCTTCCTTTACTGTGCTTCTCTTTAAGTTCGCCAAGCTCTGTCTACCTATTTTATTTGGTCTGAGTTATATAGATTAAATAAAATAATTAATGCATATTGGTCACAGCCTAGTTTACAATCTAGTAATTTACAAATGTAACTTGCTTCAATAATAGACGTTGTTTGTGGAAATGATACCGTATCTTCCCTTCTTATTTTTAATCTAAGACTTAAATAAGTATTTATTCACGCACGCCACTGAACCAAATACCCAATCCGTAGTTTATATTCCCCAGAATTTTCCCCAACGCCTTAATTATAATTTTATACACGAAAAATGCCATATACATACGAAAGACACATAACAAAATGCACACGTCATGTTTATATTTTCAATCGACCCCACGGTGAAGTGGAATCCAAAGATGATGAAGTCAACATCGCGGGCAGATATTAAGTGAACGGGGGTAAATAGGGCAGGGGGGGTTTGACAGCAAAGTGCTACCAATTGTGACTTATCATGTTTCTGCAATACGCCACCGCCGCACCGAGATAGCGGTAGGGTTGAACCGAACAGTTCAATTAATATTTTTGTTTTAGGAAAATTGTAAAACTTGTTACAATACATGATAATTAAAGATACCTATACTATATGAATAGAATATATCTTATACATGACCGAATAAAATCAGGTGGCTTAGGAAAGTCAGGAAATAACTGCATATTGATGTTTTCTTTTCAATGTCAGAGGTGTGACAAGCGGGCACACGGTCTACCTGATTAAAAAAAACTAAAATCCTGGTTTATAATATGTCTGTCTCTTTCTATCGTCAAATAACAAGAAGGGACGGGGCTTAAAACATGGGTAAGTCAAAACTTACCTTATGCCATTCACATTATGTTTTTTTTTTGACAAATTTAATGATTTCACGCGTATTTATTCAGAATTGATAACTATAAAATGTTTGTTTTTACATAAGAAAATACATTTGGAAATCATTTTTTTTAAGTTTTTTTTCACACACGGCTATCTGATCCCAAACTAAGCAGAGCTTGTACTATGGAAACCAGATGACTGATATAATACATATACTACTTTTTTTTTGTAAATACATACTTAAATAGATAATTTCACCCAGACTCAGGATAAACAGACATGTTCATGCACACAAATGTGTGTCCTGGATGGGAATCGAACCCACGACCTGCGGCGTGATAGGTAGGTACCAACCACGCCAACCGGCCCATCAATAAAAATGTTATGCGTGTCAACCCTGAAACGTTTCGTACGGTAACACAATATCCATAGCATCGCAGGATCGGCACGCGGTGTGGCGTCCCCATCAACTAAGCACACAGTTATTTGGACTGCTAACGCGAGGTGACAGGTTTGATGCTTACTCAGCTGCCTTTCACAACGTCATCGCCACGCGTATACTTAATGTTATCGATTGATTTAAAACAAAAGCTGTTTAGCTATGATATCAGACGGCCAGAGGAATAATTTTTAAACGACTTCAAAAAAGGAGGTTTTATTTTTTATTTTTTTATTCTGGATAGGCTTGTGTTTGACTACAATCTCACTATGGTAAGTGATGATGTGGCCGAAGGTGGTAAGCACACAAAGCCTAGATGGGAACTGACTCTCAAGTGCAGCTGTCGGAACACACCGATAGGTGCTTGGCGACAGATTTTCAACTTGAGGGTGGTAGCCGGCCAGTCGGGTACTACAAAGTACCCTACCACCGTGCTATGGTTTCCTCACGATGTTTTCCTTCACCGAAAGCTCAAGCTCATTGTAGGATTCGAACCCACGACATTCGCCGCGGTATCCGACGTCACTTACCACTGAGCTATCATCGCCTTGTTACCGACTGTATGTTTTTTTTTTTAATGTTTGTTCATCGATTTTTGAGTTTCTTATTCTTTACAGATTTCGATATTTCAGAGATAGCTATATCCAATGATTAAAAGTATAAAGGTGTATATAGGATACCTACACAAAAAATAATATTGCAATATGATATCTCATATCACACCACGACGCTTGTTTTGGGTCCCTTTTACTTTTAATTGCAGGCTTTAACCTACCGACCGTATTTAGATAAAATAGAACTTAAAATACCCATATTTTTTGCCAAATTACGATATGAAGTAAAGCAGATTGAGAATAATTTTATTTTTATAAAACACTAGCTGTCCTCCGCGGTTTCACCCGCGTTCCCGTGGGATCTTATCTTTTCTCGGGATAAAAATATAGCCTATGTTACTCAGGGATAATGTAATTTTCTAATGGTGAATTAATTTTTGAAATCGGACCAGTAGTTTTTGAGTTTATTCGTTACAAACAAAGAGATATAAAGATAGATACAATAGAGCGGCTATCAGAAGAACAGTCATAGAAAAACAGTGATGCCATTCCATGCCTCAGTAACGCCATCTATCTATGAATAAACTAGACTAGACTGAGCGACTTTTGTCCACTGGACATAAATATCGGATTACGATTTTGTTCAAATTCAAATATATCTTTATTAAGTAAACTTATTACAAGTATTTTTAATCGTCAATTTGATTCATGTTAAATTCTAACGCTCGGTTCGGAAGGTTGTTTTTGCTGAGAAGAGCCGGCAATAAACTCAGCAATTACTCTTTTTTAAAAAAGCAACTTAGACCTATTACATTTTATAATTATTTATATAGTCTTGCTGATAATATAAGTGTGTTATGGTGGCAAAAAAGGAATTGAATTTAGTTAGGAGTGATTTTGTAAACAAACAAACTCGTTCCCTATGTCCTGTCTGTAGTGATCGGTATCACCACAAAAGTGTTCGCTTATCTATTGGTATGACACTGGCTCACTACTACCACTAGATACGAGCGCAAGCGCACGTCCGACCCGCACCGTGTCTATCGCCAGACTGCCCGGTTGACGGTACGCCCTCTACTAGTGTACATGAGACAATGTATTGTATCTATTGTATAGATACAAACACTACACTGTCTATTAGTATAAGTTAAATGTCTTTGGTTATACACATACAAGAGGAAAGATTTGTATTTAAATCTTTCCTCTTTATAATATTAGTTTAGATTGGCTCGTCCTGCGATTTTACTCGCGTTAACGATATTAAAAGTTTATAGCACTCCAGTGTTTCCTATTAGAAGCGACTCGTGTCGATAATTACATAACAAATACGTAATGTGATATTTCTATAATAAAGCTACTTCCACACGTGCGCCCACGCACTCTGGGTGCATTGTTACTTGTACAAAACAATGAATATTGTAATGTACCTATAGATTATCACTTTGAACCGCGTGGGTGGAAGCAACCACACTCCACACTTCACCTTACGCATCACTAATATTATAAAGGAGGTTTGGATGTAGATTATATGTCCGAAACTAGGTAGGTACTAATCCGCTTTTCAAAAAATATTTTACCATTGGAAAGCTACCTTATTCATGAATACTTTTCATCGGGGCACATACATACGCCATAAAATTCAACTGTCTTATTTTGAGCGTGAACTTTCGGTGAAGAAAAACATCGTGAGGAAACCACAGTACAGAGGTAGGGTACTTTGTAGTACTCGACTGGTTGGCTACCACCCTCACGTTGAAAATCTGTCGCCAAGCACCTGTTGGTGTGTTCTGGCAGTTGCACTTGAGAGCCAGTTGCCTTTAAGGCATTGTAATATGGCACAAAAGATTGACAATACCTCTGGTATTGCTAATGAGTATAAAATATTACCCGACTGCGCCAGACGGAGGGTTATTTAGTAATTTATCTGTACTGTCAATAGTTTTTTGCGTTTTATTCTTATTTATGTGAAATATTCTGTGTGTGATTTTTATTGTTATTCCGATGGGCATGCCAATGCGTGTTATTGATATAACATTCAGAACATGTGCGCCCGCGCAGATCGGTCCCACGATCGATTTCGTTTTAAACGTTTGGTAATTCGTTATTCTTCAAACGGTATCGTAATCGGAAAATCTATAGCAATACTGGAAAGCTGTCATGGATGATTGTATCATTTTTGAATTTGCATCTTCACGAAAACACTAACAACCAAAAACATAACTCTGATAGTTCAAGTCAGAGTCAAATTCAAAACCATTTATTCAGTTTAGGCCCTAGAAGGGCACTTATGAAGGTCGAATTACAGAAGTTACCACCGGTTCGGAAGTCAGCCATGGCATTTCTCATTGGAATTGCAAGCACATACAATCATTAAGATCATTATTCAAAATCTGATCATGTTTTAGCATTCGCTCATTGTTTCTAAGAATAACGAATAGCTCAGAATAACGATGATCTGTCACCCTTCACGCGACCTTCGAAGCAGAGCCGGATTTGAATATTTTAAAGAATTGAATCGATTAACAAATTTGTAACAATACTGTGGTACCTACCTAGTATATTTTATTCGGATAAGACTTTTGAAAAGTCGGTTTTTCAAATGCCATGTAGGTAAGTCCATTTAATTTTTTTAAATTCTTGATAAGCTTGTGGTTGACTACAATCTCACCATGGTTAGTGATGATGTGGCCGAAGATGGTAAGCACACAAAGCCTAGATGGGAACTGGCTCTCAAGAGCACCTGTCGGAACACACCGATAGGTGCTTGGCGACAGATTTTCAACTTGAGGGTGGTAGCCAGCCAGTCAAGTACTACAAACTACCCTACCACCGAGCTATGGTTTCCTAACGATGTTTTCCTTCACCGAAAGCTCAAGCTCAATGTAGGATTCGAACCCACGACCTTCGACGTGGTATCCGACGTCACTTACCACTGAGCCATCATCGCAATTTTGAACCTTTTTTTCTATTTTTTTCTCACTCCATTTATCTGGCGATGAGCCCAAGATCAGACCAGATGTAACCCCGGTATCTTTGCATTTTTAATTATTCGTTTGTCAATTGACTATATAAAATATGAAAATATAACTAAACTTAATATTTATATACCTCTAAGAACGTCATATTTATGTAATCGTACGCATTTGAATCCAGCCCTGATCATCATCGTCATCGAATACTTCATCTATGTTCCAGGAACGGATGCATTGGGTATAAAAAGGCAAGCATCTTAGAAACATGACCTGACGATATTTATGCTATGGCACCAGCACCATGCCAACGCCTACACCGGCGCCCGCGCTATTTTATCTATTGTCACCTTCGGTATGTAGATTAGTTAATTTACAGACGTGACACGTTAAAAAAGTATAGGCAAATATTGAAAACAGAATGGAAACAGATTTTTTTAAATTTAGAATATACCTACAGAGTACAGTAAGTACTAAGGACCTAATACAAGCTTATCCATTTAGCTAAATAAATGTGGCTGCTTAATGATTTTGTTCAGATGTAACGTTATTTACAATCAGCTATAATACATGAACGGGACCCAAGAAACAACATGGTTGTGTGCACTGCTGACACTATCGGCGGACACTATCAATAGGTGTTGGACCACATAATATGTAACTTTTTTTTTTACGTGGGGAAATCCTCATAGGATACCCGACCGCCCAAGGGGGGCAGCAGTCGGGTTATGTCAGACTTTTACTGACTAAAACCCCACGGTGGTCACCATCTGCGCTGTAGAGGGGGTTGGGTTTTCGTACAGAACTCACACTCAACCCCCTCCACGCGCGGCGCTAATAGCCCGTCCCGGGGAAAGCGTGATACCTCCCCCCCAGCACCCTCGCTGTGCTATCGCACGATGGATTGTTACAACCCATCGTCCTCCTCGAGGCCGCTTCAGGGCGCTCAGGGCCCCCGCCCCGATTGCCCACGGCCCCGAAGGTCCCCGTTTAGTCGCCTTTTACGACAGGCAGGGGAGCACCGTAGCTGCAATTCTAAGCCTAATATGTACCTACTTTAACTCTGCCGACAATCAACAACGATGAAATAAGGAGACAGATTTTTAACGTTAACACCGCCATCTATGGAACCTGTTACATTTACTTACAAAAGATTATTTTTCTTATTTTGCGCTCAAATTCACGATTTTTATAGTAATTATACCGCTGTCCATTTTCTTGCAAAATGCGCTAAATTGTTACATAAAAATGCAATGAAATAATGAATCGTAATGCAACTGGCTGTTGATTTTTTGACAGTTGTAGTAGCCCCCGATAAGTAATCTCCAGCTAGCCATACATGATTTACCGTGATCGTGTTTGGCAGCCTTCATCTCTAACAACAATATGTTGTTTAAAATCTAATTTAATCTCCCTAACTATATCTCTTTCAACAAATTTCTTTCGATTTTTGTTAGAAAGAGATAGAATCAGTATCAATGCCCATTGGTCGGACAGTTGAGTGATCGAGTGGCTGATCTACAATTCACACAAGGTACTTAATCTTTGACCACAAGTCGTTGCTCACCGCCCACTCAGCTGTCACGTGTGTAGTATAACCAACATCCTTGTAAATACTTGTGTGGCCGATTGTACTCGCGCTTTGCATCTGTTTCGATCATTTACTTTTATCGCATGTTGTTTAAACAATTAATTGTTTGATATCTTTGCCATATCTTTGTGTACTGGCGAGCGCAAAGATTTATTCATTTGGACCTTGTTTTGAGATACCGATTTCATATAGCCTACCTAATAGGGTTTTGTTCTCGATTGTACGAAAGTTTAAGAATCTTCTAGATGATGATATCAACATCTGTCCTTTGACTCACATGTTTTTTTTAATTTTAATACTAATCAATAAATACTTACACGTAGGTACTTCAAGTGAGTCTGGCTGGATGCAATTTTTCAGTGGAGGTATCTCGAAACAGAACAAAGACTTATTTTTTTAATATAGAATAAATTAATTTACAACAAATGTTCAACAATAATATATAAAAAACTTCTTCGAGGCTGCCGCTGCTGCCGATCGGCAAGGTTCCCAGAAGGCTGGCAGCGTTTCCCGGTTGGATGGCCTGGCCAGGCTGATGCGTTGACGGAAAAAGCTCCCCGTATTTTTGTGAAACGACGAGCTTCAGACCCCCACAGACCCCATAGTCTCAACCGCAAAAGGCATAAATTGTTTTTTTTTTTAAATGTTGAATAATGGTAGGTGCATATTTTTTTGTGTCTTTAGAATCTTTACTTTGAACTATATTTTACTGTCCATGCATGAGTGAAAATAATTGACGTAGGATTTGACACAGCGCCTCTCGCGGAATGCTCATAGAACTAAATTCTCCCATACAAAATGTTGCTAACGCCAATAATTAGCATTCAAACTCAAACTCAAAACTCATTTATTCAGTTTAGGCCCTGGTAAGGCACTCATGAACGTTACAATTGACTCTACCACCGGTTCGGAATACACTTAATTATATTCGTATTATATTACATTACATTATATTTATTCATTACATTATATTTATATTACATAGTTAATTATATTACATTGGTAGAGTAGATCGTATTATTCAATAGGTTACCATAGATTCAATAAACACAGCAAATAGCTGGGAACAGTGATTTATCGCTTTATCTGCCACATTACAGTACAGTAGCACTATGATAATGGCAATAATGACTTTTTACCGTCCCAACCGTCCAATAACTCCCGGCACATTCTTATTGCATCATAAATTACCACAGATGCGATGTATCGATGCAACCAGGAAATTCATGTGAATTACAGAACTTTGTTGCAATCAATAACTACCATAGTTTCAGTTGCAATCAAGCTTGTTTGCAAATGCAACCATCAAAACATCTCAATAAGATTCGTAAAAAAGTCTGGCTAGCGAGTAATGTTTTTTATATTTTCTTTTTCTGTCAATTGTCCATTATCATTTCGCTTCACTGTTCCACTTAGATTTAACTTTATTGGACATAACATCACAATGTTACCTATTCAATAATACGAAAACGCATCGTCACATGGCAAAGTCAAAAAGTCGGGAGTCATGTTACAAGAAAAACATACATCTTTCGCTCTCGTTGCCGTTTTATGCCACTACTCTCCATATAATACTGTAGAAACTGATTGCAATAAAATTGCATAATAAGCCCGATGCAGTGTACACACGAGCGCATGGACATGAGAGCGCAGCGCAGCGTTGCGTTGCGTTGTCAATGCAACGCGCAGGATGCGGTTAACGCCCGACGTGCGTCGTTAATGTTTGTTAACGAGCGAGCGCGGGACGGGTTCATGTGACACACTGATCTAGACAATGGATAACATATTAGGGGTTTATAAACTAAAACTAAATAAGTTTCTAAATATTGTATTGAACCAGGCGCGGTCGCAGCCTCAAATTTTGGAGGCGGTCACTAATAATAAAATATTATATGTCGAGTAAATGCATCGCAGATAGGGGCAGTTTTTTTTTTGTTAATTTTTAGAAGGTGTTTTAATTTACGTGCACGATTTGGGGGGGAGTCATGTCCCCTGTGACCCCCCACCTCCCCTTCGGAGAGCGCCTGTATTGACCACATTTTGCACAGTAGTAATCGACTGACTGGCTACCAACCTCAAATTCAAAATCTGTCGCCAAAAACAACACATCTCCCTGGTATTGCTAATGTGTATAAGCGACGGTGTTCACTTACCATCAGGTGACCCGTCTCCCTGGTTGTGACGATGTCCGAAGATATGTACACAAACTCTTAAAGCATTCCTCAAACTCAGCAACGTGTTTGTGATTAGTAACACCGCTATATAGCTAGTATAGACTGCACAAACACGTAAAAGCATAGTTAAACACTCTAATACAGCTAATTGCTGCGTTCTAGTGTAAACTCATATAAACACAAACCGTCGGGTAATTGACTCGTCGGGCGATATACAGGATGTCATAAATACTCAAGGCATTTCTAGCTAGTGCATGGTGGACCACCGACTGAGATAAAGGCAACTAGGAAAACCTTATATACCTTAAATGGGTGTTTAACCGAAAATGTCTCTTGGTTTTTCATTAGCCATCTATGGCTGATGGTTACTGGTTTGAATAAGAGGAATGAGAAATAAATCAGATGGATAATGGTAACATGCTTCAGGTATTTTTGACTTTTGAAAATTACGGTGTTGCGTGCGACTAATCAGCGAGTGAAGCACCCAAGTAAGCCGGCCTCAATTAGCTTGGTGGGTCATCTTGTTAACACATGTCTCACGTACATTTTATAACACCATAGTGGTGAGACCATAGACGGGCAGGTTGGCGCCACACTGCCTATCACGTCGCAGGTCGTGGGTTCGATTCCCATTCAGGACAGACATTTGTGTGCATGAACATGTCTGTTTGTCCTGAGTCTGGGTGTAATTATCTATTTAAGTATGTATTTACAAAAAAAAAGGTAGTATATGTAGTATATCAGTTATCTGGTTTCCATATTACAAGCTCTGCTTAGTTTGGGATCAAATAGCCGCGTCTGAAAAATGTCCGAGGATATTTATTTATTCCGAGGATATTTATAGTATGGCAGTCAGTTGTCATTCCAAATTGAGACGGCAACGGTGACTTTATGGGCAATTAGTACCTACCCAATAATTAGTACCTACCCAATAATTAAAGATATTAGTACCTACCCAATAATTAAAGATATTAGTACCTACCCAATAATTAAAGATATTTATTTATATTTTACACTTATTCACTCACGTGTTAGTGCATAATAGCTTTTAAGGCGATGATAGCTCAGTGGTAAGTGACGTCGGATACCGCGGCGAAGGTCGTGGGTTCGAATCCTACATTGAGCTTGAGCTTTCTGTGAAAGGAAACATCGTGAGGAAACCATAGCACGGTGGTAGGGTACTTTGTAGTACCCGACTGGCTGGCTACCACCCTTAAGTTGAAAATCTGTCGCCAAGCACCTATCGGTGTGTTCCGACAGTTGCACTTGAGAGCCAGTTCCGATCTAGGCTTTGTGTGCTTACCACCTTCGGCTACATCATCACTTATCATAGTGAGATTGTAGTCAAACACAAGCCTATCCAGAATAAAAAAAAATACACATAACATTAAAAAAAACTTGAGAGGTGTCAAGGGACACCCGGATGGAACGAAGTTATATAAGTCGAGAGAGTATAATATATATATATATATTAAAAAAAAAACATTTCTATATTGTATATATAAATAGAAATGAAAATATCTGGGTTGCTTTCTATAAGAGAGAGAGAGAGAGAGACAGACAGAGAAACATGCGCACGCCGTCACTTTTGACGGCGTGCGCACTTTTGACGTAAAAAGTGTCGTAAGATTTTTTTCCGTCTAGCCCCCTTTCACAACGCGCGATAAGGAACATCGATCCAAAAAGCGTTATTTATTGCGTATTTAACCACTATTTTACAACCAACAGATATATAACCGCAACCATTACTACTCAATCCCGACTATTACGTTGTAAAATCAATAATCTCTCATAATTACCGAGTCCATGCCGTCATGACGCCGCTCACTTACCGGTAATTAGTGTTACGGTGCGAAACTGCCGCCACCCGCCGCGCAAGGGTTAGCTTTACGAGATTAATTAATTAATGGGCGATTACAAGTGTGTAAATTCTTATATTTATTAGACATTGGCAATCCTAGTGGTATTGCTACCCAATTATCGTCGCTTACCATCAGGCACTGGCCTGTCTGACTGTTAGACTTTTGGTAAAAACAAAGTTTTATAATCAGGAGGAGCGGGGTCTCCAATATGGAGGAGCGAGGTGTTAGGTAGATGTCTCTTTTATAGGGTTCCGTACCCAAAAGGTAAAAACGGGACCCTATTACTAAGACTTAGCTGTCTGGCCGTCCGTCCGTCCGTCTGCCTGTCACCAGGCTGTATCCCAAGAACCGCGATAGCTAGACAGTTGAAATTTTCACAAATTATGTATTTCTGTTGCCGCTATAACAACAAATACTAAAAACAAAATAAAATAAATATTTAAGGGGGCTCCTATACAACAAACGTAATTTTTTTGCCGTTTTTACGGAATACTTCGTGCGCGAGTCCGACTCGCACTTGGCCGGTTTTTTTTAATACGCTTTTATTAGCTTGGTGTGTATCTATCTATGAATCTATGTAACAGAATCTTTGAACGTGATTTTCACACCTTTCAAAACAACGGATTGATTTGAAACTTTGCACACTAATCAAGGATCGATGACAATGCAATAATCTGGGGGCAATAAGTCCTAAGTCTCGAACAAATTAACGTGATTTTTTATTTATTAGGTTTGCCAACGTATACTACCCAGCATCTTAGGAACTAAACTTACATAAAGTAAAAACTGTAAATATAACTAAATCTTTTCCAGCATCTGTTGTGGGTCTTAGATACTGATTTGAATACTGTATATTTTTGTGCTATAAAGAGCAATTAGCGCGATCTTTTTATTGTTTGGATCCTCGCGTCGATCAATCAATATATTTTTTTTATGTCACTAGTGACAACGAGGCAGGCGGGTCACCTGATGGTAAGTGACTACCGTCACCTATAGACATTAGCAATACCAGGGGGATTGCCAACGTGTTGTACACCTTATTACAATGCCTTAAGGGCAAGGGCAACTGGCTCTCAAGTGCAACTGCCGGAACACACCAACAGGTGCTTGGCGACAGATTTTCAACTTGAGGGTGGTAGCCAGTCGAGTACCACATAGTACCGACTTTCGGTGAAGGAAAACCTCACGATGTTTTCCTTCACCGAAAGCTCATTGTAGGATTCGAGCCCACGTCGCCGCGGTATTCGACGTCACTTACCAATGAGCTATCATCGCATTCAATGAATTTAAAGTATCAATAAAATAGTAGTAGTAGATACAAATTATTATTATTTATTTATTTATTTATTTATTTATTTTTAGGAAGATTTACAGCAAATAAAATTATCTAACAAAGAAAATGAATATCTTAATGCTAATAACAAATCTCCACCGATGTATATCTTTATGAAACTTTGCTAAGCCTAAATACTACATATGTACTACTACCAATTTAAAAAAATAATTAAAAAGAATTTAAAAAGAATAACCTAAATTACACAAATTATACATCATCATCGGCTTGGAAACCATTTGGCATAAAATCTATTAAAGTTTTTGGTCATCGCACTCAGGGAAGGAAGCAAAATAACTTTGTGTCAGAAGACGTTTCACACTTGCTGGTTTTGTGCAAAAAATATCAATATCATGTTCAGAACATAATTTATTAAACTGTTTAGCGCTACGCAATGTAAAGCAGTTTTGCCTATAGTTAGTGTGAGCAGGAGGTACATGTAATATGGGACGTTGTCTAAGGCCCAGTTGACCAGTTCGGATGTATATCATTGAGAGCAACTCAGAACTATCAACAGTACTATGTGCTATATTCATCAAGTAACAAATGTCGCTGATGTTACGCCGTGCTTCTAGAGTAAGGAAATGATAGCGTTTACACCGATGGTGGTAATCAATCGATCTCTGCTGTGCCTTATAGTCTAAGAATCGCAAAAACCTTTTTTGAACACCCTCAATTCTAGACTTATAAATTCTATATTGGGGATTCCAGACCTGGGAGGCGTACTCCAAGTGGCTGCGTACAAAGGCACAGTACAGTATTTTAATTGACTTTAAACTTTTAAATTTTTCAGAGACACGCATTATAAATCCTAGAGCTTTGGAGGATTTATTTATGATATGATCAATATGTTTGTCAAATATTAATTTACTATCAAGGATTACACCCAGATCCTTAATCTCATTAACTCGGGAAAGGTTGTGGCCTAGTAAAGTGTAATGAGAATTGATGCGTTCTCTTTTTCTTGTATAAGAGGCATAAAAGCATTTGGACACATTGAGGTCCAATCTGTAACGTGCGCAGTATAGTTCAAACCTAAGAAGATCATCCTGAAGCTCGCTTATATCGGATTTGTCACGAATGTATTTTAGAATTTTCATGTCATCTGCGAATAACAAAATTTTGGAGTTTAAGAAACAAGTATTGATGTCGATTATAAAGATTATAAAAAGTAGAGGACCTAGGATGGATCCTTGCGGGACGCCAGATGGGATAACTAGCCAGTCAGAAATACTACCAAGCAGCGCTACAGCTTGCGTGCGATTATCAATATAGGATGCAAACCAACGATAAAGATCACCGTGTATACCAGCAGCTAATAGTTTCTCAAGAAGCACACGATGATCTATCCGATCGAAACATTTGGTGTAGTCAGTGAAGATAACATCAGTTTGCACTCCATTATCCATGCCTTCAGTTATGAATTCGTTTGTCAATAGCATGTTAGTTACGGTAGAACGTCTCCTCATAAACCCATGCTGCTCATTACCCAAAGTACATTTAAGTGCTGCATAGACTTCACTATAGACAAGTCGCTCCAAAATCTTCGCAAACAAGCAGAGTTTAGAGATAGGACGATAGTTTTCTACATCATTTTTGTTGCCTTTTTTAAAAACTGGCGTAACAAATGCTGATTTCCATATTGAGGGAACTATACCTTCGGATAAGGAACGCTTATATAATAAAGAAAGAGGAAAAGCCAAGCTCTTGGCACATTTAACAATAAATGTAGGTGGTATAAGGTCCGGGCCACCAGATTTGCAGAGATCAAGAGATTCCAAATATTTAGTAATTAGCTGTATATTTATTTCAATAGAACTAATATTAGACGAACTTATACTCGAGCTACAACCCGGGCTAGAACTGTTGGGAATAGGCTGCGAAAAAGTAGAGTGAAAGTAAGAAGCAAATAAACAACTTATGTCTTCCCTAGTTTCCGCAGATTTTTCTTTATACCGCATGACATTAGGAAAGGAACTAGATTTATTTTTACTTTTCACATAAGACCAAAAAGATTTGGGGTTGTGAATTATTGACAATTCAATTTTGTTCATATATAAATCAAAACAGTTTTTCTCTAAACTAATAGCCCTAGCTCGTAGTAACGAAAATGATTGATAATCTGCCAAGTTACCATATGTTCTGTACCTTTTATGAAATTTACTTTTTTCTTTCAAAACTTTTTTCAATGCAGAATTGTACCAAATGGGATAGTGGCTTGATCTTATAGTTTTAGATGGTATAAATTTATCCCGCAGTTCGTATAATTTGTTATAGAAGAAACTAACTGCTGCATCTAGTGGCACATTTAGTAAATAGTCATTCCAGGAAAAAATATTTAATTCTGAAATTATTGAGGGATAGTCACCCCTATTAAAAAGAAAACTAATTTTGGATTCCTCCTCTAAATTGTGAACTTCAATAGATTCGGCTTGTATACATAGTGATTTGTGGTGACTATCCTCGGGTACAAGTGGATCTTTGCAGGCATGGATATGAAGTGGTCCATTAGAATAAATAAGATCTAATATGCGCTGGTTACAATTTAATTCCCCATTGTATTGATAAAAGTTAAAAGTAGTAGTTATGTCAAAGAAGTTACGAAGGTATTCACAAGAAATATTAGTATGGTTAAGCTCCCTATCACTGCTACTAGATTTTGACCAAGTTACGTCGTTACCGAAATTAAAATCTCCGAGTATAATAAACTTATCAAGGGGATGGGTAAGTAATAAATAATTCAACTTATCGGCAAAGTTATTAAGTTGAGTTTTATATGAGTTACCACCTCCCTCTTTGCATAAGTAAACTGTACATATATGTATCTTACATGTAGTGGATTTTGGTTTCTTATTATTGAAAGAGACTGTAACCCAGAGGTCTTCAGCGGAGCTACGCCATTCCGGTCTTTCAATTACCGTTAAATCACGTCTTACTGCTAACAAAACACCACCACCCATAACTTGCCCAATTCGGGAATACTCACGATCCCGCCTCCACACAAGATATCTGCCGTCAAACAACTCACTATTCGATATACTATCTAGTAACCATGTCTCTGTTATGGATATTACGTCAAAAGTATTCAAATTCACATTCCTATAGAAATCAGTAGTCTTTGTACGCAAACCACGGGTATTTTGATAGTACAAGCTAAGAATTGCCATTTCTGTAACTTACTATAATGATATTAAATAATCCTGCAATATAAATTATTAAACGTGTATAATTTAAAAGACAAAACTCAAATAAGAATCTACAAGCAATTAATGCATTATTTGCACAAAGATCGATATAATAAATAGGTTTTGTCGGGTATAGGCAAATTAATTTATAGCACATAAAAAAGCACAGCAGTGAGTAAATGACACCATCTGAAACAATATTCAACAAAAGCATAAAGGGTTGAGTTCGACCCAAAGACGTAATCCTCCGAAACCAATCAGTCGTAAGCAAAAACTCTCCGCAAACAATAAACAACTCAATGCGTACTGTAATAAAGCTACAATTTACACAATCACCAGCGAGTACACGACGATTATAAATATAAGATTTCTTACCTGCCCGAGCGCGGTGACACAAAATTGAATGGAAAGCAGTATAGACACAGAGCAGGTATATGGTTCCCAAACTGTATGTGACGATGTGTGACAAAATAATAAACAAAATGATTAAGTTTATATAGTTTGATAATTTCACAAAATCTTTGCAATATCCCTTTCCGTTTTGATATATATTATGGGGGAAGTATCGTCTTTTCGCGCGTGTATTTTCGCGTGCTTCACCCAGATGTATCGAAAATCCCGTTCACTGGCTGCTTTTTTGGCTTTTGTTAAAAGATCCTTATTCTGAGGCGTTAGATGATCATTAATAAATATTTTCTGATTGCCTGTCAATCCAATATCACCTGGTGTGAGAAAGGACTTCTTGTTAGATATCCTGGCAGCGGCGATAAGGTCCTCCTTCACGTATCGGTTGTTGAAGCATACTATAATAGGCTTATGCTGATTAGGATCACGTGTTGGAACCCTTGTTATGAAGTTTATTGAGTTTTTAGACACGGGATATTGGATCTTTGAGCCAATGACGTTGAGAACATTGAAAAGATTCTCATTACTTGTCTGGGGTACACCCTTTATCTCAATGTTATTTAGCCGAGTCCACTGATCCTTGGCATTGAGGTCCCACTCTAACTTGTCTAATTGGGCCTGAATTTGGTTAACATGTTTCTGGGTCTTCTCCACTTGATTGAGTCGATCTTCGACTTTAATCATTCTTAAACCAAACTCTTTTACCGCATTGTTTGCCATATCAACTGACGACTTTAAATCCTGAAATTCAGATCTCAGTTCTCTTACTTCCTGAGCCAGCGACTCCAAGGGAGCTAGTTTAGAGGCGAGGGCTCTTATTTCTTTCAGAACCTCAGAGTCACATTCAGACCTGGGTGGTTTGGGTGATGCGACGGTGTCCGTGAGTTGCGAATTTATGCTGGATTGCTTGCATTTAGGACAACGCCATGTTAGTTTTCTGTCTCCTAGTTTGCGGTAGCCGCCCTCGGTGATACCAACACAGTGATGATGAAAATCTTGATCACACGCGTAGCAGTGAGCACCCTCCAATACATCCTCGTTACATAGATTACACACTGATGCATTCATTGTTATATGTTATCCGATGTATAATTATTAAAAAATAACTATTCAAATGAAATTGACAAGTTTGAGATACTTTGGATTTAGGCAGTGCAAAGTATAAATGTGCGTCCGTATGCCAAAAGACGTACGATGCGAATGAATTCCGTGGTAAAAGCTAAGGGTGTGTACAAACAAAAAGTTTCAGATCCTGTCTCCAATGATCAGGACCCACATATCAAGACATTACAAAGTTGGTAGCCCTATTTAGGGAAAATCCCAACAATTTGATAATGTATGTTAAATACGTTGGAACAAATTACCTCCACTTTGAGCACTCCAGCCTCCGGCAGCCTCCGGCAGCCTCACTAATCGCATCATCTAAGTTAGCTCTACAGAACTTATGTATATGATATATTATCTTTTGATACATTAGCTGCTTCCCGCGGTTTCACCTGCGTTCCTTCCAAATTTCATGGGTTTAAATTTATTTGCGAGTAACCCTAAATATTTTATAAATGAAATGAAATGAAATTGTTTATTCATTCAGTCAGACTCTAAATGCTCGGTTCGGAAGGTTGTTTTTGCTGAGAAGAGCCGGCAATAAACTCAGCATTTACTCTTTTAAAAAACAACTTACACCTATTACATTCAATAATTATTATTTATCTAGTCTCACTGACAATATTTGCGTGTTATGGCGGCAAAAATATTAATCTATAGAATTTAATTATGATAAATAAAAGTAACCTAAGTTTTTCCTGATAACATCAGCTACCTGCCATTGATAGTTCCGTCAAAATCGGTTTCTCCGTTTCGGAGTTTAACCGGAACAAATGGAAAGACATACACTTAAATTTTATTTATTTGTATAGAGAAAGCTAGAAAAAACACAGACTCGGGCAAGGAGTTCCACTCCTTTGCAGTACGCATAATGAAAGATGAAGTAAATCGCTTCGTGCGTAAAGACATTAGCAATACCAGGGGGATTGCCAATCTGTTGCCGACCTTTTACAATGTGGCGATCAATCACGATAAGGCGAAACTAAGAGTATGTGAACTTTACGATGAGATTTTAAAGATTTTTCCTAAAAACCCAGTACAAACAAAATTAGATCTTTATTAAAAATAATAAGCTACGTAATCCTTACTAGGTTAAACCAAGAGTTTTCGTAAGGCGTGAAATATTATTAAATTCTCAGCTCAATCTTGAGCCGAGATCGCTAAGTAATTACTTTAAGTCAGTCGAGTGAGCATACGCCGTGTTGGGGGCGCATTTTAATTTTGTTAAAATACGTTGCGTGGGGTTAATTTTGAGCAATGAACAGTTTGACTTATGGATTGAGATTAAGTAACTTATCAGAAGTAACCTTCCAAACCGTGCGTTAAAGTCTGACAATTCGTAAGTGCCTGTGAAGACCTATTTGTATGAATAAATATTCCATTTCATAAGGAAGGCATTGTAATAGGGTGTTAACACATTGGCAATCCCCCTATGTCTAGGCAACGGTAGTCACTTACTATCAGACCCAGATCTGACATAAAAAATTGAGGGTTAACTTTTTAGATTCAAGTACTTACAATACTGTTTTCGAATATGAGGTATGAATTTATTTGCAATTTTTTTAACACAATTTGACCATGGTTTCATTGTGTTTTTATAATGCATAGGCTTGTGTTTGACTACAATCTTACCATGGTAAGTGATGATGTGGCCGAAGGTGGTAAGCGCACAAAGCCTAGATGGGAACTGACTCTCAAGTGCAGCTGTCGGAACACACCGATAGGTGCTTGGCGATAGATTTTCAACTTGAGGGTGGTAGCCAGCCAGTCGGGTACTACAAAGTAACCTAACACCGTGCTATGGTTAAAAAAAAAACATTTTCATAAAATTTCAAGTTAAGAATTTCAAAAGACAGGAGTTTAACAAAGTGGTAAGATGGCGGATGTTACCTGATATAGGACAGGATATAGGTAGGTACCATAGAGACAAGAGTCATGGAGCAAGACCATTGGCTATGGAAATATTTATGAAGACGACATTGGTAACCAATTTTTTTTATACCACAAGTATGGCAAAAAAACTGACTATAACTGTGTGACTACCATCGCCTATTATAACATTAGCATTTTTTTTTCACTGTACATTTTTTTTTTCGCAAATATCTTTAATTCCATAAAATATATTTGAAGGCATTGTGATTGTAATTCGATTCCATTACAGTAATATTTCTTGGAGCTTTTAACGTCACTCCAACGTGTCATTTAGCGTCGGAAGCGTGACAATCGACCAAAATTGTTCCTTTCATTCGCTTCACACTCAATTAAATGCACAAATTCTATGGTACGACGTGTTAAATTTAGGGTTGGCAACAAAATTGTAAAACTACACCCGCAATTCTGTATTTACCTCCTCAGGGGTTGAATTAAAAAAACTCTTTTGTAAAAGGGACTTCAGTCCAAAATTACATGTTTCATCCTAAACCACTAGGGCACTACGCCCTTGTGGTTTAGGCTGTGCGTTGATAGGTCATACAGTCAGTAAGTCAGGACACACCGGTCCTACTGTTACAATGTGAGTTTGTTTGGATGTTACTCTTTCACAGAAAAAAAACTAATGAACGGATGAGTAGATTAGAACTAATGAAAATATCAATAAAACATACGATACATTTTATATCTTTAATATTTATATAAATATATTCTTTCTTTAATTCTTGATAAGTATAGAATTTTAGGATATTAACAATAAATAAAGTATACTATGCTATTTTTACAAAAGTAAATCAAAGAAAAAAAAATCTAATTAAATACCTAAATAAAAATATATTTACAATAAAAGATTTTCCAAATGGTTCATGGTACCCATAATGCTAGCAGCGTTGCCCCGCTGAATGATTAAGCTTAGACTCTGGGCGAAAAAGTCCCTAGCTTTCAAGTCCCCTGAGGCCAATACCATGCGTTTGCCTATGTCTTCAACTTATATCTTATATTTTATTCTTGCCGGAGTCTTCTCAGTTTTTAAGTGTGTATTGAACCGGTGGTAGAGTCAATTGTAACGTTCATATGTACCTTACCAGGGCCTAAACTGGAAATGAACCTTGAGTTTGATATTTTGATATCGAGAAAAGATGAGATCTCTCGGGAAACCGGGGACAGGTAGTCTTTTTATTTGTAGGTATAGATATTTCTGTTGTCAAAATTCTATGTAGAGTTTTAGTGTAAAATGACTTTTTTAGACAACATAAACTAAACTTAAGATCAGATACATACATGGGTACTCAGAGACCGAGACGTCTGCTTGATTAAGTTTGTGTTTGAGCAAAATACCTAATAATTTCGACGAAAATGGTAAGCACTAAGCATTACAAAAAGTGAACGAGCTCTCAAGTACGGAGGCGAAGCTTTATTAAATTATTATTTAAAATTTTCAGTCCGAAGTATTAGCCAACCTTTTTAATATTGTTGAGTTTTTGAAGTATGAAACTTTCCACTGTCCTAAATGGGACATGGATAGCCGTCCTAAATGGTGCCTAGGGGACAACATTTTTGTCAGATTGCGCAATGTTCTCTTGATGTAACATAATTAAAAAAACTTTTTGTGTCATCTAAAGTTATTCTATAAAAAGCTAAATGGTTCCGATTCTGTTGTTTACCTACAAACTAAACAAATTTAATATCACTCACCTTATTCTCACTATCTCATTCTAATAAAGTAACTATTAAATATTAAAAAAAAAATATGTTTGGAAAAAGAGGATGAGCGCAGTGGTTAATACCTTAAAATATATACGGTCGAATTGAGAAACTCCTCCTTTTTTGATGTCGTTTAAACAAAATTAAAAAGTAATTTAGTAAAGGTGCCAGCCCTGGTTTATTAATATTTGTGACAATAGCTCGGCGGACTGTGCTACAATGGCCACATCACAATATTGTGATCAAAGCGAGCTTGGAGCACAATGTATTGGCAAACAATTGGCGCATTATGGACCGCCATTCGTGTCACGCCCGCTTCTTAAACGCTACTGTAGTATTTTTCTTTGTTAGTCGCGAGCTTCTCCATTCGCAGACACGATACGATTTTATCTGGATAATTACAATAAATAAATAATCCATTTTTATTACGGTTTTACTATGTGAGCAGGTGTCGATAAAGATTGGTGGTTGAACTAGCAAATAATAGCTATTTTAGTATGTCGAAAAACTAAAATTGGTATTTTTAAGAACTGACTATTACGTAACTTCCCTCGTGGTTTCATCCATCCAAAATTCGATAATCAGAAATATCAAAATATCTCGAAAATGGTGACCTTTTTACTGAGGTCACTTTTGTATATTTACCATACACTACTTACCATACACTCTATATAGTAGAAGTTAGTAAGATAAGGTTTAACATAATTAACTTAAAACTATTAATTATACCCTAAATTCAGAGCACAAAATCTAACAAGTAACGTAGCATGAATTTTGCAAAACCGCTACTCAACATTTGTTACAAATAAAATATCGTACGTCAGGTCCCGCTATAATGGAAACGCGCCCCAAGACGAGTCTGACGACATTTTTTGCGTCGCATTAAGCCGTATTCACACTCGAATAAAAGGGGCCTTCTTATGAATGTCACTTATTCCCCAACGTCTGTCTCGAGATGGATTTGTGGTGTTACATTTAACATTTTTAAATGGAAGCGGAGTGGTGGGCCGGGACGGTACAGTGTACATGCTCCGTCACTATTTGAATGGGCTTTATTAAGAATGTGTTTACTTATTGCAACTTTTGTAGTTAATTTGATACAATACATCAACGTAAGAAAACTGTAACCCTAAAAAAAGACTTTTTTTACATCACTTTAATCAGAAATAATCCTGCATCTACGGTCTCGTATTTCTAGGATAACTTATAGTTGAGATGTTGTAATTTTTTTTTTCCGTTTTCAGAAAAGTTTTTGGCTCTGGTGAAACCTAACACAGCAAATACGCTTTCTTACGTCGATATGTTCTGTACTAATATTAGAAATGTGAACGGGTAAACGACTGGACAGATTTTGATAAAACTTTATAGGTATAATAAACAAATCTAGTTTCCGTTGCACATGTTCTGCTTAGTTTGGGATCAGATGACCTCTCTTGAAGAATATCTCAGGATATTCAATACTCGAATCGCTTTTTTTTGCATTATATTCATATGTAGGTATGTAGGTAGTTTTCGTACGGCCACTATTTAGTAATCTGTGGTCCAATCGGCGATTCAATCAGTTAATTTATTTTAGTTCTTTAGGTATGCTAATACAAGCTTAAGTAGGTATTTAAAAACATCAAAATTTAAGATGTAAAATATATGGATTCCCAAAAGATGACTGTATCATAAATTATGCAACAAATTTCCGTTATTATTAAAAATACATTTGTTCAATTTAAACGTGTGTTAAAAGACGATTAGTAAGCAAATTACCTGGTAGTAAGTAGCTGGAAATATAAGTGATTAACGCCACTCGGCCGCTTTATTTATGTATAGTCCGATGATGCGTTAACGCTTGACGAAATTAAAACGATACCGTTCAGGAATGCGTGAATCATGTGCCCCTATTCTGGAATCCGATTAAATTTACATGTTTCAAATATCGAACACCGTAAAATTGGGAAAAGAGAATTGAGAAAAAAGGATTCTATATCAACATGTTAATGTATATTCATTACTATTATTATTTAATGCAAAGCTGGTAGGTACTTTGGGCACGCTGCCCGACGATCAGAGTCCTGAGTGCGAGTTTTTGATGTTACTATACGCCACTATCGCGGTTTGCATTTACGAAAATTTTATATGAAAGAAATTAGTTCCGTTCGTATTCCGCAAGAGGCGCTGTGCCCATTCCCATAGAGAAATATCGTAAAGTAAAAGAAAAGTAAACATTAATACTCTAAGTTTTCATGGTCTCTATTATAAGTAGTTGTTGTTTTATTAAGATAGACACGTGTTAGATTACAATCTCCCGGTAAGTGTCGTATGCTGGTATAACTGGTAAGTGTCGTATGCTGGTATAACTGGTAAGTGTCGTATGCTGGTATAACTGGTAAGTGTCGTATGCTGGTATAACTGGTAAGTGTCGTATGCTGGTATAACTGGTAAGCACACAAACCCTGGAAGTGAACAATGGAACTGGCTCACTGCCGGATTACTCCGATGTTTTTGGCGACTAATTCTTAAAATCCTTTTGGTGATCACGTTTGGGCTAGGATTAGAACTAAAAACGAAGGATTGCTTATTTATATAATTTGAATAGTCATAAAATAATCCGTACCCTATAAATAACAATCTTTCCGCCCCGCGGTTTCACCTGCGTTCCCGAAGGAATTAGAATGAAATATAGCCCATGCCACTCGTTGATAAGGTGAACTTCGCACCACGTTAGATCATTTTTTCCTAAACAACCTCAGTATTTACGTATTGTTGCTCAACTAACGCACATCAATTGATTTTTAGGGTTCCGTACCTCAAAAGGTAAAAAAAAGAACCCTTATAAGATCACTCTCTTGTCCGTCTGTCTGTCTGTCCGTGTGTCACCACCGATTATCTCAGGAACGGGTGGACCTGTTATATATTTAGATAGGTAGAGATTTCTAGAAGCTACAAGACTTCGTATGTCTACTTAATCACTGATATTGCCGTAAGTCTTCGAAAAGGAAATAAAATAACCCTATACATACATTATAGCTGTTATGACATTTTCCATAACCCCAACATTGTTTACATTGTTAACCCCAATATTTACGACGCGCATTTTTATCGTCGTCGTCAAAGCGTAAAACGATCACCTGAATACACCCCCGTGGCTTGTAAACGTCATGTTGACACTTCATCGTTTACGAGATGGAAGTAAAATGGCGACTTTACAGCCGCGCTCCGGAGGCAGGCGATGTGTCCAATGACACTTTAATAACTTAATCCAGCGCTTTAAGCAATTATATTTAGCTGTCAGCGGCTCCGAGGAGATCGTTTCGGTGCATTGAATGCAGCTGGTAACATTGTTCGTTTGAAAATAAACAAAAATATTTCAGTGTCAGTTTTAATTTATAAATGTTGGATATAGCACGCGACCGTTCTGAAATTAGGTTTGGACTCGATTGTCTGTTACTTAGCTTTGTACATTACTTGACTCAGTTTCTTGTTGTCCTTAAAATAGGGTTCAGTTGTAGTAAATGCCACATTTCCGTCTATCGGTTTGTGTGCTAATAACTCAAAAATATGAGGAAGCTATATATATTTGCGCTGAGACCATAGAGTACTGCGTAATTTCCATTTTAGCGTTAGCGTAACTATTCAAAGACAAATATAAAAATGCTTCATGCGCAACTGAATGGAATTTATTGGGCTACCAGAGGACACTGTAGCCTGACGTTAGTTAATAAAGCTGAAAAAATTAAAAAAATCAGGAACAAAGTTGGAAGAAATTTCTACTAGAATTAAGCACTCCCTTTGTACTCTTGTATCTGTTTCGTGATTCTTTTTTTTTAAATTGTGTGTACTATAATAAAAACACCCGACACGGAGACTTGCCTTGCTTACCAATAGTTTGTAGAACAAAAAACAGAGCCAGACAGCATTCAGCTAAGAAGATAGTTGCGTTAATATTTTATATAGACCTTGAGGCTGAATGGAGTTACTTTTGCTTGGTTAAACAAAATACAAACATATTAGTAGCATGGTGATTTTCACGTACAATGGCGATTCAAGGCGATGATAGCTCAGTGGTACTGACGTTGGATACCGCGGTGAAGGTCGCGGGTTCGAATCCTACAATGAGCTTGAGCTTTCAGTGAAGGATCATCAACATCGTGAGGAAACCATAGCACGGTGGTAGGGTACTTTGTAGTACCCGACGGGCTGGCCGAGAGAGGTAACCCTCAGTTGAAAATCTGACGCCAAGCACCTATCGGTGTGTTCTGACAGCTGCACTTGAGAGCCAGTTCCCATCTAAGCTTTTTGTGCTTACCACCTTCGACCACATCATCACTTACCATGGTGAGTTTGTGGTCAAACACAAGCTTATGCAGAATAAAAAAAGAAACAACCGTATTAGTTCATGATGATGGTAGGAAGTGATCCGTCACTCTTGGGACGGCCGGGTCCATCGCTCACCGCTAACGAGCCGATGACACCAGCATTGTAACAAGCTGCCACTGCGCAATCATCATCACCAATTTATATCTACATCTAATATTAAGGCCCTTCGCAGCTACGGAAATGACATCAGCTACTAACCCGAAGCTACTAAGCCCAAAGGCGATGATGGTTGTGGAATGGAAGGTTCTGGCTTCGAATCCTAGTGAGCTTGAGCTTTTGGTGAAGGAAAATATCGTGAGGAAACCACAGCACGGTGGTACTTTATAGTACTCGACTGGCTGGCTACCACACATAAGTTGAAAATGTGGGTTTTGGTTGGTTATTATATATTTTAGATCTAACTATTTTTTATTCATTTTTTGGTTCTTCTATATTATTATTTTTTGTAGTATTATGGCTTAATGTAGTGGTTTTTTTTTTGTTTTTTCTTTGTTAGAAGCTTTTTTGTTAACTATGATATGTATCAATTGGATCTGTCATTGGTTTAAATATAAGGCAAATTTTAAACGAGTAACAACTTGTAATTAGGTATAAGCAACCGTTTATTTTAATTTAGTTTTGTGGAAATCTGTCATTGGCTTTACAAATATTATGTTAAATCTATACTGTACTTTTTTGCTTTGTAATAAGCTGTTGATTTCCCTTATAAATAAATAAATAAATAAAAATCTGTCACCAAGCACTTGAGAGCAGCAATTACACTTGAGAGCCAGTTTGTCTTAAAGGCATTGTAATAAGGTGTACAACACATTGGCAATCCCCCTGGTATTGCTAATGTCTATAGGCGACGGTAGTCACTTACCATCAGGTGACCCGCATGCCTCGTTTCACTTGTGACATAAAAAAAACTTAACACTCAGTACACTCACACTGCGCCGCCAGTTAGTTAGTAGTAAATCAAAACGTCATTTATTCAGTTTAGGCCCTGGTAAGGCACTTATGAACGTTACAATTGACTCTACCACCGGTTCGAAAACTTAAACTAATAAGACTCCGGCAAGAAACTTAGCATATCAATTACTTTTTATTTACTTTATCTAATTAGGTAGGCATTATTTTGGATCTCTTCCCTTCTCACACAAGAGACACATGAGTGCGAGAGTCGCTTCACCAACTCAGTCATCAAACGACCCTCAGTTTAGGTGCCAAAAATGTGGACGCTATTGTCGCTCCCGAATCGGACTTTACAGTCACTCTAAGGCCTGCCACACGGTCGCTCTGTTTAGATCGTCTATTTAAGACATAAGGCCTGTATGTATTTTGGATCTGAAGTGAACGAAGATTTCTACAGTAATAGGGACAATAAAACTATACATATCAACTAAATAATTCAAATTCCACGCAATAAGTAGTGATATAAGTGTTAAATGATGGATCACGGTAGTCTTGTTTGGGAGTTGACAATACTGAGAAAATATAAATACCCGCCCGCTGTCAGACGACAATTTGTGTGATTGATCGTCACTTGAAATTATTGTTTTACATGATTTATGTTTATAATATTTTTTGGGTTATATTAGTGTCACAAACTTTGATCTTTGTTTCCAAAAAAAATTCGACGATTAAAAAACAAAAAGTTGAATTAATACAGATATTTTGAGTTCGAGTTTGATTGAGAATTATTGCGGCGAAAAGTAGAGTCGCTATCATCTGTAAAGAAATGAATTTATGTAAAAGATTTCCTGCATTTAGAGTAGTTAACAGTATTCTTGCTATATAACGTGTTTCTAGAATGATTATATTTTTAAATCATAAATTAGAATTTCAATAGACCCGATTCGAATAACAATCCTAAAGGTATTCACCGTTTAAGACCCACTAAACCCCCGTTTATCATATTTACATTATCCGTCAATCTGACAAACAAATGCGTATGCGCACGTTTCTACAAACAGATAAATTTGTTCATCGACAACGCTGACTCTACTAAATAAACATTACACAAAAAACACCATTTAAATTACAACTCTATTTCAATTGTGATTAAAGTCAATCTTCCAATAAACATTTCAGAGATTACAGTAACGTTTTCGAATGATATTTAAATTTTAGATTTTTTTTCCGTTTTAATCTTTACATTCTGCTTCTGGAATCACTTCATAAATCCTGTTTATGACATTGAATTTGTAACTTTAGTGGTTTATGTATAAGATTGTGTTTAGTTTGTTGATTGGGTGTTGTTTTTAAAGTTTGGCCAGCGGATGCCGCGCGCGGTGTGTGTGTGTACCGAGGGTGGAAACACTATATTTAGAATAGAATGTATGCAACGGAAGCTTGTATGAGGTGTAATATTGCAACTGTCGATTTGCTTAATTTTATTTTATAGCTGGCAACATTGCGAAGGAATTCTGAGAAATGCCAAAACGTACTTAGCGTAAGACTTAAGGCAAATATTATCCTTACTTACTGTTCAAGTCCTATTACACTTTTTCAAATTCAAATTCAAAAATCTCTTTATTAAGTAAAGTAAATAAGTATTTCAAGGCGATGATAGCTCAGTGGGAAGTGACGTCGGATATCGCGACGAAGGTCGTGGGTTCGAATCCTACAATGAGCTTGAGCTTTTGGTGAAGGAAAACATTAGGGAAACCATAGCACGGTGGTAGGGTACTTTGTAGTACCCGACTGGCTGGCTACCACCCTCAAGTTGAAAATCTGTCGCCAAACACCTATCGGTGTGTTCCGACAGCTGCACTTGAGAGCCAGTTCCCACTTCGGCAACATCATCACTTACCATGGTGAGATTGTGGTCAAACACAAGCCTATCCAGAATAAAAAACTTTTTTTTTTCGTCACATGTTTTTTATTCTTTTACTCTAATGCACCAACAAATATTGATTATTTTCGGTGTAAGACAGTGACATTAAACACTGCAACTTTAATACCACAGTCTACACACCATGCAGTAGACCTATTCGTATAGTCAGTGAGTTCACTAGCGGTGATCTGTCAGTCTGCGCAGAATGTCACCGTCGCGTCGCATCGCACGGTGGCGCATGACGCGTGACTAATTTGCGGTCTAAACACGCATTACTTGATTTGTGCTCAGTATAAGTTGAAGGTACATTTGTATAGTCAGTGAGTTCACTAGCGGTGATCTGTCAGTCTGCGCAGAATGTCACCGTCGCGTCGCATCGCACGGTGGCGCATGACGCGTGACTAATTTGCGGTCTAAACACGCATTACTTGATTTGTGCTCAGTATAAGTTGAAGGTACATTTGTATAGTCAGTGAGTTCACTAGCGGTGATCTGTCAGTCTGCGCAGAATGTCACCGTCGCGTCGCATCGCACGGTGGCGCATGACGCGTGACTAATTTGCGGTCTAAACACGCATTACTTGATTTGTGCTCAGTATAAGTTGAAGGTACATTTGTATAGTCAGTGAGTTCACTAGCGGTGATCTGTCAGTCTGCGCAGAATGTCACCGTCGCGTCGCATCGCACGGTGGCGCATGACGCGTGACTAATTTGCGGTCTAAACACGCATTACTTGATTTGTGCTCAGTATAAGTTGAAGGTACATTTGTATAGTCAGTGAGTTCACTAGCGGTGATCTGTCAGTCTGCGCAGAATGTCACCGTCGCGTCGCATCGCACGGTGGCGCATGACGCGTGACTAATTTGCGGTCTAAACACGCATTACTTGATTTGTGCTCAGTATAAGTTGAAGGTACATTTGTATAGTCAGTGAGTTCACTAGCGGTGATCTGTCAGTCTGCGCAGAATGTCACCGTCGCGTCGCATCGCACGGTGGCGCATGACGCGTGACTAATTTGCGGTCTAAACACGCATTACTTGATTTGTGCTCAGTATAAGTTGAAGGTACATTTGTATAGTCAGTGAGTTCACTAGCGGTGATCTGTCAGTCTGCGCAGAATGTCACCGTCGCGTCGCATCGCACGGTGGCGCATGACGCGTGACTAATTTGCGGTCTAAACACGCATTACTTGATTTGTGCTCAGTATAAGTTGAAGGTACATTTGTATAGTCAGTGAGTTCACTAGCGGTGATCTGTCAGTCTGCGCAGAATGTCACCGTCGCGTCGCATCGCACGGTGGCGCATGACGCGTGACTAATTTGCGGTCTAAACACGCATTACTTGATTTGTGCTCAGTATAAGTTGAAGGTACATTTGTATAGTCAGTGAGTTCACTAGCGGTGATCTGTCAGTCTGCGCAGAATGTCACCGTCGCGTCGCATCGCACGGTGGCGCATGACGCGTGACTAATTTGCGGTCTAAACACGCATTACTTGATTTGTGCTCAGTATAAGTTGAAGGTACATTTGTATAGTCAGTGAGTTCACTAGCGGTGATCTGTCAGTCTGCGCAGAATGTCACCGTCGCGTCGCATCGCACGGTGGCGCATGACGCGTGACTAATTTGCGGTCTAAACACGCATTACTTGATTTGTGCTCAGTATAAGTTGAAGGTACATTTGTATAGTCAGTGAGTTCACTAGCGGTGATCTGTCAGTCTGCGCAGAATATCACCGTCGCGTCGCATCGCACGGTGGCGCATGACGCGTGACTAATTTGCGGTCTAAACACGCATTACTTGATTTGTGCTCAGTATAAGTTGAAGGTACATTTGTATAGTCAGTGAGTTCACTAGCGGTGATCTGTCAGTCTGCGCAGAATGTCACCGTCGCGTCGCATCGCACGGTGGCGCATGACGCGTGACTAATTTGCGGTCTAAACACGCATTACTTGATTTGTGCTCAGTATAAGTTGAAGGTACATTTGTATAGTCAGTGAGTTCACTAGCGGTGATCTGTCAGTCTGCGCAGAATGTCACCGTCGCGTTGCATCGCACGGTGGCGCATGACGCGTGACTAATTTGCGGTCTAAACACGCATTACTTGATTTGTGCTCAGTATAAGTTGAAGGTACATTTGTATAGTCAGTGAGTTCACTAGCGGTGATCTGTCAGTCTGCGCAGAATGTCACCGTCGCGTCGCATCGCACGGTGGCGCATGACGCGTGACTAATTTGCGGTCTAAACACGCATTACTTGATTTGTGCTCAGTATAAGTTGAAGGTACATTTGTATAGTCAGTGAGTTCACTAGCGGTGATCTGTCAGTCTGCGCAGAATGTCACCGTCGCGTCGCATCGCACGGTGGCGCATGACGCGTGACTAATTTGCGGTCTAAACACGCATTACTTGATTTGTGCTCAGTATAAGTTGAAGGTACATTTGTATAGTCAGTGAGTTCACTAGCGGTGATCTGTCAGTCTGCGCAGAATGTCACCGTCGCGTCGCATCGCACGGTGGCGCATGACGCGTGACTAATTTGCGGTCTAAACACGCATTACTTGATTTGTGCTCAGTATAAGTTGAAGGTACATTTGTATAGTCAGTGAGTTCACTAGCGGTGATCTGTCAGTCTGCGCAGAATGTCACCGTCGCGTCGCATCGCACGGTGGCGCATGACGCGTGACTAATTTGCGGTCTAAACACGCATTACTTGATTTGTGCTCAGTATAAGTTGAAGGTACATTTGTATAGTCAGTGAGTTCACTAGCGGTGATCTGTCAGTCTGCGCAGAATGTCACCGTCGCGTCGCATCGCACGGTGGCGCATGACGCGTGACTAATTTGCGGTCTAAACACGCATTACTTGATTTGTGCTCAGTATAAGTTGAAGGTACATTTGTATAGTCAGTGAGTTCACTAGCGGTGATCTGTCAGTCTGCGCAGAATGTCACCGTCGCGTCGCATCGCACGGTGGCGCATGACGCGTGACTAATTTGCGGTCTAAACACGCATTACTTGATTTGTGCTCAGTATAAGTTGAAGGTACATTTGTATAGTCAGTGAGTTCACTAGCGGTGATCTGTCAGTCTGCGCAGAATGTCACCGTCGCGTCGCATCGCACGGTGGCGCATGACGCGTGACTAATTTGCGGTCTAAACACGCATTACTTGATTTGTGCTCAGTATAAGTTGAAGGTACATTTGTATAGTCAGTGAGTTCACTAGCGGTGATCTGTCAGTCTGCGCAGAATGTCACCGTCGCGTCGCATCGCACGGTGGCGCATGACGCGTGACTAATTTGCGGTCTAAACACGCATTACTTGATTTGTGCTCAGTATAAGTTGAAGGTACATTTGTATAGTCAGTGAGTTCACTAGCGGTGATCTGTCAGTCTGCGCAGAATGTCACCGTCGCGTCGCATCGCACGGTGGCGCATGACGCGTGACTAATTTGCGGTCTAAACACGCATTACTTGATTTGTGTTCAGTATAAGTTGAAGGTACATTTGTATAGTCAGTGAGTTCGCTAGCGGTGATCTGTCAGTCTGCGCAGAATGTCACCGTCGCGTCGCATCGCACGGTGGCGCATGACGCGTGACTAATTTGCGGTCTAAACACGCATTACTTGATTTGTGCTCAGTATAAGTTGAAGGTACATTTGTATAGTCAGTGAGTTCACTAGCGGTGATCTGTCAGTCTGCGCAGAATGTCACCGTCGCGTCGCATCGCACGGTGGCGCATGACGCGTGACTAATTTGCGGTCTAAACACGCATTACTTGATTTGTGCTCAGTATAAGTTGAAGGTACATTTGTATAGTCAGTGAGTTCACTAGCGGTGATCTGTCAGTCTGCGCAGAATGTCACCGTCGCGTCGCATCGCACGGTGGCGCATGACGCGTGACTAATTTGCGGTCTAAACACGCATTACTTGATTTGTGTTCAGTATAAGTTGAAGGTACATTTGTATAGTCAGTGAGTTCGCTAGCGGTGATCTGTCAGTCTGCGCAGAATGTCACCGTCGCGTCGCATCGCACGGTGGCGCATGACGCGTGACTAATTTGCGGTCTAAACACGCATTACTTGATTTGTGCTCAGTATAAGTTGAAGGTACATTTGTATAGTCAGTGAGTTCACTAGCGGTGATCTGTCAGTCTGCGCAGAATGTCACCGTCGCGTCGCATCACACGGTGGCGCATGACGCGTGACTAATTTGCGGTCTAAACACGCATTACTTGATTTGTGCTCAGTATAAGTTGAAGGTACATTTGTATAGTCAGTGAGTTCACTAGCGGTGATCTGTCAGTCTGCGCAGAATGTCACCGTCGCGTCGCATCGCACGGTGGCGCATGACGCGTGACTAATTTGCGGTCTAAACACGCATTACTTGATTTGTGCTCAGTATAAGTTGAAGGTACATTTGTATAGTCAGTGAGTTCACTAGCGGTGATCTGTCAGTCTGCGCAGAATGTCACCGTCGCGTCGCATCGCACGGTGGCGCATGACGCGTGACTAATTTGCGGTCTAAACACGCATTACTTGATTTGTGCTCAGTATAAGTTGAAGGTACATTTGTATAGTCAGTGAGTTCACTAGCGGTGATCTGTCAGTCTGCGCAGAATGTCACCGTCGCGTCGCATCGCACGGTGGCGCATGACGCGTGACTAATTTGCGGTCTAAACACGCATTACTTGATTTGTGTTCAGTATAAGTTGAAGGTACATTTGTATAATTAGAAGAAAAGGATGTATCATCTGCCTGCCTTTTTTCCCAATTACTTGTGGTACCTCCTCCATTCGGCCCCAATATCCGTCATGGTATTAACTCCTTTCTTACTCATATCATCTCTCACACTACGCATCTCTGTTTTGGTATATCCACCACTTTCTTATTCATAACTCTTTTGGTTACATTACTATCATTCCTCATACCACGACTAATAGACAAAACCCAAAGTAAATTTCTCTACAATTTTTGTCGCGTGATGGTGCGTTAATACAAGGTTATTAATGAGATCCCTCACAAAATTATGCGTCTTAATTTCTACTCATAGTCAAGACTCGAAGGTATCGTATAAATAAAAACAGCTTACAAACCCTAACTTTGTAATCACCTTCATTGAATTGCGATGCCAGTCTCAACTATCCCCAATATAACTTGGGGTATATATGTGGCAGATTGGAAACTCGGTAAGAAGCGACAGAACACATATCAAAACGACAATTACAGCAGAAAAAAAACTTTTCTGTAAAATCTTATAAAGTACCCTGGAAGTAAATTTTTATTTATTTATTTAGGTAACCAACAACGTACAAAATAGATTTTACATAAATATTTAAATTAGAAGTAAGGCCAATAACAGGTAAAGGATAGTAGGTAGATGTCCCTATCTAAAGACTCTAAAGTACGGAATCCAAGGACCGCTGTTCTATTGTCAATATAAATCCCGACGAACAGTAAACAACACAAGTCAATGCTCCACATCGTAGTACATTTTCCTCACACACCAACGTTCAGAAGTCGATAAACCTGTCAAATATAACTGGACGGTTGTTTGATTAAACATCTTGGACAAATACATTGTAAACTAAACTATGTCGCTATGAGTTAAGGTAGAGTTTTCAGTGGTGCATATTAAGGCAGTTATGATGTTTCGTGATAAATGGATAGCGAAGGTGAGGAAATAACAAGCGAGCCAGTGTTGAATATAAACTTTAGACTCAATCAAAACGTGGGCTTCTGAACGGACGCGTGTGGGGTGCTCGAGAGCTAGAAACTTTTAAAGACGGCATTAAGTTAAAATGCCCTTGCGAAATTCATCTTAAGCTCTTATTTATCCAAACATGGAGTTCTTCAAGGCTTGAAAGGCTAGACTTGAAATTTTTAGAGTATTTCCGACCTACACATTTTGCTTGAATAAGAATCGATAATAAACTTAGTTTGCAAATCAATCAAGCAATACTTCATAAACAACAGTGGTCTGTTGACGGATTGACATTATTTTTAACCGACTTCAAAAAAAAGGAGGAGGTTCTCAATTCGTCTGTATGTTTTTTTTTTCCATTGAGATAGTTTATAAAGCGGATAATAACATAGGCTGATAATACAGGGCGATAGAAAGATTTAGAATCGTACTTGAAGACTTTTTATTTTCGTGACAATATTTCACGAAGTCATTTTCCGTTGTCCATGTCTAAACAATGTAAAGTCTTAGGTAGAAATAGATGTCCAATATCCTCGCAATCTATTTGTGGCACGGAATGGACGCTGCGCCCGCGTGCGCCCCTCTGTTTGTTCGTATGATTGTATGTTTTACATGTATGTATATTGTTTTTATTTAACTAAGTTATTATTTGAAACTACTTTATGTGTTTCTTTGTTAATATTTATTTTGCTTTAGGTCCATGTTTCACAAACTTTTAAGACATTGTTTTATTATGAAGGTCAGTAAAATTTGTTACTTTATTATGATACTCGTAGACTATTTATTACCCGCGTTTTTACCCGCTTCCCCGAGGAATCTTATCTTATCCCGGGATGAATAGTAGGTATCCTATGTTTATTCCAGGATATGATCTACCTGTGTGCCAAGTTCTATAAAAATCCGTTCAGTCATTTTTGTGTGATTGAGGAACAAGCATCCAATCATCCTAAATACACAAAAATGTACAACAATTTTTTTATTGACACTAATTTTATTTACATACCTACCTAATTATTTTTGGGGTGTAAAGACTTTAATGTAAATTCTTTTAATTGAGCTCCTTGATAAAATAGGAAAACATGGGTGGAAAGATATAGTTTAAAAATCGACACCGATCAAATAAGGGCGCATACACACAATGTCGGTCCCGTTTATCAAATGCCGGTAGTTGCAAGCAATAAATGTCATGCGACATACACCACCGACCGAGCCCGAATAGTCCCGATGTGTCGCGATCGATCCTCATCCATCATCGCTGATTGGCCGCGGTATCTGGCACTGTTATTGAGTAATTGTGGGAATACTATGGCGCAGTGCAAAGTTCATTGGAATTGAGGTACTAGACTAGTGTTTTTGAAGTAACGTTTCGTTGAAAGGTCTTTGAAGGTTATTTCATTATCAACTAAATTAAATAAAAATCCCATGACATTCTTCACATGGTCATCTGATCCCAAACTAAGCAGAGCTTGTATTTTTGAAACTAGTATGATATACTACTTTTTAAATACATATTTAAATACATAACTACACCCAAACTCAGGACAAGCAGGCATGTCTGTCCACAGTGCACACAAATCAGTTCTGGGAATCGAACCCACAACCGTGGCAGGAAGTGCTCTTATAAAAAAAAATGGGATAATGAATAAGGAATCTAGTAATGTCAATTTAACAAAGGCTTTGCTAAAATCCAGCGAGTATTTGCTTATTCAGCAAATAATAATGATGGCAAATTTAATAAGCCGTAGAGTCAATGTGCAGAAGCCTTTAGAGCCTTCTTAGATTATATTCTCGTCGAATATAGGTAATAGAATATTCGATAGAAATACATGAGAATGTATCAGATCGTGAGCTCGTGTACAAACGACATGATTACATCTATTGCACATTCTTGCAACCTATAGTCTTTATATCTGTTGCTAGGTATTATTAATTTATTATGTTAATATAAAAAAATATTTACAATTTTATTTACAACAAATGTACAAAATATACAAGCAAATGTACAACTATAATATATAAAAAACTTCTTCGAGGCTGCCGCTGCTGCCGATCGGCAAGGTTCCCAGAAGGCTGGCAGCGTTTCCTCTTTGGATGGCCTCTTTAATTTTTTACATAAAATATTTGCGAAACGACGAGCTTCAGACCCCCACGGACCCATGGTCTCAACCGCTAAAGGCATAAATTGATAATTTGGACCAATACAGGCGTACTTTTTGAATATTGAATTTTCCGCACCATTCGCAGCCGCTCCCGCGGCTGTACAAGTCACCGGTAAGTGAGATGACGCAAGTGTATCGACACAAGTGGCATCCCACACCAACGGCTTGCCGACACTCCACGGGATCAAAGTCATACCTGTCATATATAGTCTGTTGCTTAAGTTACTCATAGTTACTAAGTTGTAGATGCTTTTTTAAGCCTGAAACAGACAGGCCAGGGTAACCCCCATGGAGTAATTACCGTCGCCTATAGACATTAGCGATACAAGGTTTGATTGCCAATGTGTTGTCGACCTTTTACAATGTGTAGGCTCTTATGAAGGTAGAGCTAAGTTACCACCGGTTCAGAAGTCAGCCTTCAACTGAGAAGAACCGGCAAGAAATTCGGCAAGATTACATTTTTGAAATACTTTGGCCGTTTGTGCACTACAAGGAATTTTACTGTCCGGTGCAGTCCGATTTTTTACGCCATAAATGTACATATTAATGACTGCCGGCCAGTAAAATTCCTTGTAGTCCACAAACGGCCTTTTGATCCCTATCCATCCGACCATCTGACTATATTAGCTTTTTTATTACAGGTACTTACTAAGGTCATTCAGTTAAGAATGGAACAAGATTTGCTAGGAATTTCTGTAGCCTACGCAGGCTACCTTGTTGAAATGGTGGCCGGTTGGCGTGGTTGGTTAACACACTGCCTATCACGCCGCAGGTCGTGGGTTCGATTCCCATCCAGGACAGACATTTGTGTGCATGAACATGTCTGTTTGTCCTGAGTCTGTAATTATCTATTTAAGTATGTATTTACAAAAAAAAAGTAGTATATTATGTAGTATATCAGTCATCTGGTTTCCATAGTACAAGCTCTGCTTAGTTTGGGATCAGATAGCCGTGTAAACAAAAAAAAAAAAACCTGTGGAAATCTCATGCCCTATTTTACCAGAATATGCGGTGGGTTTAAACCAAACAAATGTCTTACAAATATGCAGCATCTCAAACAAAATACTTTTAAATCAACACGGCAACACTACGTGCCACAAAATGTTTGTTTGGATGACTCGAGTGTACTTGACTGTACTCGAGTAACTAACTCCGACGGACGGTGTGACATTTACAAAAATTAAGTGACCACTTCAATAATGACAGTTTCGAGTCATTCCAGTTTAAAAAAATAGATATTAAGTTATTTTTTTTACATTTAAGTGCACTTTTATTTTTGAAACTCATGTTACTAACAAGTTTTCTATTGACAGACTTGTTTTTGACAAATTTTATGATGTGGTTGGTGGTAGACCGTCTACCGACCGTCAAGTGACAAAGGTCGTGGGTTCGAATCCTACAATGAGCTGAGCTTTCGGTGAAGGAAATCATCGTGAGGAAACCATAGCACGGTGATAGGGTACTTTGTTGTACCCGATTGGCTAACTACCACCCTCATGTTGCAATTTGTTTGAAAATGGGTCGCAGTCACAACGCCACCTAGCGTCGACAATTTAATTTTGTTACAAACATAGTATTCATGTAGCGCCAGTACCTAATGACATCAACACTGATGGTAAGCGGTTACGCTTCCAATAGCAGATATCGTTACCTACCCTGCAAAATAATCGCATCGTTCTTGAAGAACCTCATCTCCACAATCAAACTCAGAGACAACCTGGCTAAGTTAGGTAAGGCATCTTATACAAAATGGTCGAGTAAACATGCTTGCATAATTGGCAACAGCAAAGCGACCGGTAGCTGGCGGCACGTGCCGTCGGTGATTGCTGATTGCATTAGCATGCTCGTTAGGGTGCTTGCACACTGAGCGACTGCGCGCCCATTGTCGCACTGTCAACAGGCGCAGGGCCTGCTGCAGGTTGCAGGCGGACGTGAGATACCGTGTGATTGGTGGACCACAGGTTAATTACGATTGGTTCTATTTACGTAGAGTATTGTAACAGGATTGGTTTGGTCAAAGATCTATTTTGTTTATTGATCTGATTGAGCTTGCGTTTCGTATGTCTGTCCGGCTGTTCTCCTCTAGGTACAGGTCGCATTTTTCAACCAATTCTCGTGAAATTTTGTAAGCAGGGTCGATAATTATATGGATTTTTATGTCGATTCAGTGTTTGGATGTTTTTTTAAATGGCTATGGGTTCGAAAACATGTGAAATTGATCAAAAATGTCACAAAACTTCTTAAGGTCTACAGCTCTTAGAGTCACTAGTTTTAAATATTCTTCTTGTGGTGCCTCTCCAATTACTGAAGGTTGGCCATCAGCTCCGAGTATTTGGTATTGTCTCATGCGAGGCGGAACAGCTCAGCAGCGCTTCTGACTCCGGTTTATGACTCATTTTAAAATCGTAAGATTGTTTTTGCTCTAATAAAGATAATTTTTTTTAATTTTTTTTTTAGAAAATATTTATAAGTTTCGTATTGCTAAATTTAATTTTATTATGGGTTATGGGCAAAGATTTATAAAGACTTATTTAATTATTTTTTACTTGATACATACAGAAGTCTCCTATAAATAAATAAAGATGAGTAATGAAGTGATCCCTAAAAGATCTGTGACAAATCTAATTTTCCTAAAAATGTTCAGTAGAAAAAATGTACCCAAGTAAATATGAAATTTACCCAGAAATTGATTCGACGGCGACACCGCCTGTCGGTAATAGATCCGGACGTTTGGTGAAAATTCAATTTTGACACATCGCTGACAACATGACGTGTGATGGGGGTCCCGTATAATAACGTTTTATGTTCAAATTATATACCATGATCCATTTTCGGAAAAGAATTTCATTTTTGTGAAAACACTTGAAACATCATTTTTAGAGATAATGAAATGAAAATTGCATCATAAGTAATATTTTGTACACAAATATCTTAATATCTCTGTATATTAGACGAAATGATTTCAAAAGATCCATACGGTTTTTATCATTACATCATTGTCGTATAATTTACTTAATTTTTACTGAAAAAAAAAGCACTGACATTGATTTGTTCCACCCAATTATTTTTCAACATTAGCAAAAAAGACACACTGTATTACAGAGCATAGTAATTTAAAAAATAAACACAATAAAGCTAAATAGGCCTTATCAGCCTTCTTGTCTTTATCAGCATCTAAATAGCACCCTCTATATCCCAAATTGCGAAGCGCACATAAACTACTGCGTTTTATTTAACACCTCACTGAGGTCAGAAAAAGCAAATTCCAATCGAACGTGACCCAAATATCAATACCGTGCTGACACAAACCAATTTCAATCTTATATCTTTATTATAAGGTAGTTGGCGAGAGTATTTGATAGAGTTGTCGAAACGTTAGGGTCACAAGTTCCTTTAGCTATAAACAATGTTCTAATTCGCGTTAGTGTCGCCCTCTATGGGTCGTGTCGTAATAATAGTGTTGGGCTAACTGAGACCTCGTGGTGAATTTAGTTTATTTATTTCGTGGTCTGTGGGCCTGTTATACAGGCTGTTGTTATTGGGTATGTTAATTTAATCTAAATCTAAACTAATATTATCTATAAAGAGTTTTTTTTGTATGTTTGTTTTAATGAATATACACAAAAAAAAACGTCTATGGAAAGCTACGTTATCAGCCTGTAACATGGGCTATATTTTATTTTAATTCCCATGGGAATGCGGGTGGAACCGCAGGGCGAAAAGCTAGGCATGTATATGTATATAAAAGCAAAATACCACTCACTGATTAATAACGAAACCTCAGAAAGTAAAGTATGCTACTAACTTGAATCCGCAATGAATGGTTTTTTTTATTTTCAACACCTAAAGAGTTCTCAGGGTTCCCAATATATGGGGTTGAATATACAGAAGTCTGAGTACAACCATTTTAAAGTTATTCTCTGCAACATATCCTTAGGTAAGAGAGCCATTTTAGTACTTGAGTTAGCCACTAATACCGCAATTGTTCTTTTTAGTTTTTTAGAGTTAGCAAAAAATAATTTCGTTGATTTGGTTTGACTCAAAATATTTTTGCGCTAGTTTCAGGTTTGCTTCGATATCCTTTCAGATTAGAATACCCAACAAATATTATCAGCCTGTATATAATATCATGGATATTAGTTTATCGTTCCTAATTATGTCTGAATACTCTAATTATTATTGGTCTAGTGAAAAAATGTTAATAATTTTTATCCATTGAACAAGCATAAACAGTTTTGACACAGTCATGTTTAAAACATGAGACAACACATCGCAATTAATAAAAATCAAAAAATAATATACTCCATACCATCTATTAGTCTAGACATGAGAATTGAGAATACAAAATACGTATGAAGTTTTAATACAAAGTTTGTTTGTTGGTATCGAGTTTTTTTCTCAAAGTTGGTAGGATTGGAGAGTTTTAGTTGGAAAGGCTTGGGGATCCGCGTGGTTTTCCCAAGTTCACGTGTTTGTTGGTGCAATGTTCAGTGTTCAGTACCCTATCACGTACTTTCTTTTCAATTTGTTTTTCGTTAAACTTTGTCGATCGCGCTTTGTTCAGAATTAATTAACATGTTTTAAATATTTATTGTTTCTAGAAGCTTTTAATAACGAAATTATTTACAACAAATGTACAAAATATTCAAGCAAATGTACAATTACAATACATAAAAAACTTCTTCGAGGCTGCCGCTGCTGCCGATTGGCAAGGTTCCCAGAAGGCTGGCAGCGTTTCCTCTTTGGATGGCCAGGCTGATGCGTTGGCGGAAAAAGCTCCCCGCCCGCCGGTCACCCGAGGCCTCGATTAATTGTAAAATTGTTGTTACCAGGCAAGCGGGTCACCTGATGGTAAGTGAATACAGTCGCCTAATAGGCATTAGCAATACCAGGGGGAATTCTAATGTGCTGTCGACCTTGCTGGAACACACTAACAGGTGCTTGGCGACAGATTTTCCACAGGGTGGTAACCATCAAGTCGAGTACAAAGTAGGTACCCTACCACCATGCTGTGGTTTCCTCACGATGTTTTTCTTCACCAAAAGCTCAAGTTCAATTCGTCGAACCCACGACCTTCACCGTGATATCCGACGTCACTACCACTGAGCTATCACCACCTTGTGAAAGCGAAGATTTTAAACATGAGGGTAGAGGTAGCCAGCCAGGCGAGAACTACAAAGAACCCTAACACCATGTTATGGTTTACTCACGTTGTAGGATTTGAATCCACGACCTACGCCACTGAGCTATCATCGCTTTAAGATAACGTACTGTTTTATACGAAGAACAAAGACATAGGATCGCGCGATGTAGTCAATTCATTAAAATGTATTTATTTAAATTAGTCTCAATTCCCAGGGAGGGATCCAACTCATCAGAGTTTATTTTCCTTAGCTCGTTTACTTAAAAATACAATTTGTCGGTGGTGTCGCGTTTCTGGCAGTTAATTGCGACTGTACCGCCCCGCCTGCAACCGGATCCCGGACTGTGTTGGCCGCGGTTAAGGGTGCTACACACACACTGGAGCGGGCAACTGTGATTTTACATCAAACCAAGGAGGAACTCCTAAAAACAACATATATTGAAATCTGAACGTTTTTATAGAGATCTTTAGTAATACGGGTGTATGAAAGAAGTAAAATATGTCTTGATGAGATTAATCGCCTTACCAACGATATGTATTTAAAACTAATAATATTGTAAAAAAATTACAATGCTAATGCGAATTGTGTGAGCATTCATCTTGTCCTTTCATATACAGATAAGAAACGTCGTAACATCAGTTAAAAATCTCATTCAGGTAACCAGTCAAGTAGCTCCTGCATAATTCCATGTGAAAGATTACCTTCTAGCTACATTATTAACATACCATGGTGCGATAGTCTTATTAGGTTTACGTTTCTTACTTTACCATATATAAAAGTTACAGTTTACATTTTAATAGGTACTCATTCACAAGTCTATGAATAGTAAAAATCCTTTCATGAATAATCATTTGAACACGGTGCGGTTTCATGCGATCGTGTGTAATACCCCTAACTGGAATTTGTTGTAATAATTAATTAAAACACTCGTTAAGATAACGAGTTATAAAAATGAGAGGGACACAAGATTATTGAACGGGTTCTTGTGATAATTAGCTTAACGCGTCGCCCGCGCCGAGCCCGCGCCGAGCCCGCGCCGATCGGCTTCGGTCGCGGTCGGTCGTCGGTTTCTTTGATATTTTATTTTTGGATAGCGGTTAATACTAATATGTTTTGACAATCTTATTAATTTTATAATGTAATCATAATTTTTATGTTATCAATTAAAAATAATGTATGTTTAACTTATTTCGAAAGCAAACTAATTATATTCTTATTCGTTTTGTTTTTCTTTGCTCGCGGATGGTATATCACAAAAATACGTACAAAAAATATAGAATTTCAAGAATCTCGAATCAAGTTATCAACTTATTTTTTTATACGATAAATACATACTTACTTGTACATAATACATAGGTAACTATTTATACTTACAATCTACATTCAAAATAACTTGAGAAAAAAAAACGAAATAGCGCAATAAAAAATAACATCAATGTTTAAAAGACACGTGTTAAGAACATTACACGTGTATACGGCTTGAATATCCACATCTAAATGATTTGATATTGCTCATTAATTTCACAAAATCCATAAGTTAATTTTTTACATATGTAACTCTATCTTAAATCCTCAAAACAGACAATATAAATCGACGATTCAATCAAGTATACATTTTTTTTAGTTTATTAGGGTTAAACAAACAGTATCACAATAAAAATTTGTAAGACACAGTAATTAAAAAATATAACTAATTGTGAAACCAACACCGTTAACCACAGTTTGACAAGTGTGTGTACAAACAAAAAATAAAGCTTAATATTTACTTTAGGTACCTATAATTAAAGATAACAATGTATGTAAAAAGCTAAACATACTAATCTTTTAATACTTGTGAACAGGTGCTGCTTGTGGGGGCTGGTCTGCTTGAGTTTGTTGTTTATTAAGTCGGTCATAATTAAATTCTATAGATTACTATTTTTGCCGCCATAACACGCAAATATTGTCAGTGAGACTAGATAAATAATAATTATTGAATGTAATAGGTGTAAGTTGTTTTTGAAAAGAGTAATTGCTGAGTTTATTGCCGGCTCTTCTCAGCAAAAACAACCTACCGAACCGAGCATTTAGAGTCTGACTATTCATGAGTGCCTGTGAAGGCCTATTTGGATGAATAAACAATTTCATTTCATTTCATTTCAATATGAAATAATAATGAAAAAATAGCAACAAGCGGTGCTTGAGAAAGTAATTTTGAAAGTAAAAACAAAATAAACATATTTAGGTGCTGAATAAAAGTAAAAATTGGTACTAGCTTACGAACATTTGGTTTGATTAAGGTGTAGTTTATTTATTACAGACTTTCTAAAAGTACTAGCAGTATTTGAAAATATATCAATATCATTAAAAAAACTCATTATAAGTGTCAATCAGACGAAACAGAGGCGAGCGTTTACCGTTTATCATACACCCTATATGTTACGGGCATTGTCTTAAATTCCCCTGACCATGGGCACAACATTATGCAGTAAGGTAAGGCTCCCACGTGGAGGCTCGAGCCAGTGTGTCGGGATTATGAGCCATAGAGCCTTTTTAGAGCCTGAGAGACACTTAAATTTTTCAGAATAGCACCTTTTTGACGGCAAATTTTGCCTATAACATCAAGGTCGGGGAAAATCTATTGAATATGTTTGGGTACTCTATTTAATAAGGTGCGAAGACTTATTCACTCGTGTTCCCGAGGGATCATATAGAGGGAGGGAAAAATGTAGCCTATGTTAATATCTATCTAATTGTAAAATAATTTCATTTTTAGGGTTACCGCAAAAGGAAAAAACGGAAACCGTATAGGATCACTTCATCTCACTTCATCATCATCTGCCTAACCTACCCTATCAATTCTTCAATCTACATAATTATTTAGCATTAGATGGTGAGAAGTCCAAGATTGACAGTTAATCGCAACTGTATCGCATCTACATCGTAGTAGTTTCGTTGCAAAAACGATGACAAGTCCATTAACCTGCATACTTCATGCCAAGTATATTATCATTCAATAAAACGGTACGAGCCATATCGACGCGTGTCGATGACTGTACCCGCACCTTCCAACGTCATTAAAGTACAATCGCGCACTAAGTACACAACATTATGTGTGGTGCAATTGAGGGGTAATAGCGGCTACTGGCTATTACCGAAATTAATTATGAATTTTAATTAGCTGTCGGTGGGGTATCTTGTACACGCCATGCTGGCTGCCTCCATCAAGTTGAGAATCTTACCTTGCACCTATCGTTTTGTTCCAGCATTTGCACTTCTGGTCTAAATATAGGAAAAAAAATTAAAAAAATGTAATCTTGCTGAGGCTCTTGTCAGTTGAAGTCTGACTTCGGAACCGGTGGTAACTTTTGTAATTCGACCTCCATAAGTGCCCTTCTAGTTTAGAGTCTAAACTGAATAAATTATTTTTTACTTTAGCCTTCTAGGCATTGGAGAAAGATTGCTTTGATTTACCATCAGATGATGACTTGCCTTTCCAGACTTCTAATATAAAAAAAAACAATGATACAGAGTTGATTGGGAGACTTAATAATAATAATTAAAAAATAAATATTTTTTAAAAGCAATAATGAATGCTATTCCACACGTTAGATTATAATAATTAGATGGGCAATATAATATCTGCTTTTCCTCTTTGGATGGCCAAGCTGATGCGTTGTTGATACCTTGCCGATCGGCAGCAGCGGCAGCCTCGAAGAAGATTTTAATATATTTTAGTTGTACATTTGTTTGTATATTTTGTACATTTGTTGTAAATAAAATTCGTTTTCATATCTGCTTAATGTAGCGTAGAACTTACATAGCTTATATCTGCCAAAATCCGTTTTTTATTCAACGCTCTCAGTTCATAAACTCAACCATCACAGAACTACCCCAAAAAGGGCCATCATTCGTGTATAACGCCGCCATTTCACCTGAGATCCGGATCATGCCGGATGGGCGCGTGCAAATGGTTTTATTATCCGGAACACCCAGCATTACCCGCTCGTAATGTTTAAGGGCCACCTGTGTGACAATGTGATACCCGGAGAGGTTGGCTTCACTGGCAAGTTTTATACCCGGATTTGGAAGTTATTTATTACTTTTGATGTTGGAACTCTACACTTTTCTTTTGAATCTCGGAAAACGAAGATCTTACTTAACGGACTTCAAAGTTACGACCTTGGCCATACCTTAATAAGAATGTAATGATTCTGTAATAAGTTAAGTCTGTATGACCCACTCAAATATTTGCAAATTTTCATACAAGCTGTTTCAATTTCAATACAGTTTTTAGTATAATAGAAATTATTAAGGTCGCTGTCGTTGTCAAAAAATAATTTTCCCACGCCCGTTAGAAACACGTCTTACAAAAAAACAACACCGCAGCACCAAACTCGGAAACTGCTAAAAAATGCACAAACACTCCACCTAGAGTCCTCTCACTGGAGGGGTATGAAAATTTTACCGACAAGCAAGAGGCTGGCTACAGGTGGCCGGTAAATTCCGGCGCGGACCGGATAATACCGGTATTACCATGCCCGGGACGCGCGCCCTCCGACCTTATTTTATATTAGCACTTGTGTGCACGACTGAATATTTGAAGAGCAATGAAGAAATACTCCCAGTTACATTATCATTTTACGCGGAATGGAAAGGGAAATTATGAAAAAGTATTATATTGTAGATGAAGTCAAAAACGTTCAGAATTACTATTATGTTTTTACTAAGTACTTATAATACGATTTTAAGTTAATCGTTTGGTTAAAAAATAATATATTTTTCATCCCATCTATTCGAAAAGGACGACTTGGTTCGCCTTTAAGTGTACCCAAACGTGGTGATTTCTGTAAGAAACTTTTAACGGGCAGTAATGAGTTTTTAATCCTCTTTATTTTATAAGTGCGCCGCAATTATCTTTGCCGCGCACTCATTGAAGTTGGAACATCTTTGAGAAATCGAACGTTTTCGAATAAATACTGGCTGGTACGACGGCCCATAGTCGCGCCGTAGCTGATTAATAAAAAAAAATTGTAGTGTGGTTTTTTTTTTTGCAAGTACACTCAGTCACGAAGTACAAGTATTAAATGCCTTCTAATTTTCTCATAGAGGGTGATGAAAAGTAGAGTGTACCACTCGGGTGCAAATTTATTTTTGTCTCGGGCGACGTACTTTGAATCCCTCACTTCGAACTGGATTCAAAAAAGCGCCCTCGCCGTAAAAATATTATTTTGCTCCTTATGATACAATCTACTATTATTTTATAATTTCCCCGAGAACAACGAGCATGAAGCTAGTATATTATGAGTGCTTATCGTCTTTTGAGCGACTAGCACCACAACTGAATCGACACCATCAGTAAAGGCAACCTCAGATTATCTAGCGCGGAAGCTCACAGATGGGTCATTCATTAATCATGGTCGAAACATTGAGGGATGCGGGAGAGCCAATGAGCCGAGAGGGTCGGAAGGAGTCGGGAGCACTCGGGAGCACTCGGGTGTGCAAAGTGATAAGGTACAGTACATGAAACAATTGGTGTTTGATGTTCCATTCTCGTCTAACCTACTGTATACGATTAACTAATAGTTCATTATACATAGGCTTTTGTTTCATAAATAGATGTGTCAACACAACGAACTCTGTTCTGGCTTCCGAAATAGTTAATACTCACTTAGTATTATTAGTTATTCGCCATGTAGGTACCTCGGCACCTCATTACTCTAGAGGTCGTTTATGTATAATAAAATTTCATTACAATTGAAACTCAAACTGAAAAATAAATCATTGCAATTACGCGCTGTTTCATTAATGAAATGATTATTCATTCAAATAGGCCTTCACAGGCACTTATGAATTGTCAGATTCTAATACACGGTTCTTGCTTTTGCTGAGAAGAGCCGGCAATAAACTCAGCAATTAAAACGACACTGTCCAAGTTTTGTAAATTCTAGTAACGACATGCAGTGAGTGAGAGTAAAACACGACGAGAACTGGGATAGCGCAACTAACTAAAAACATATTTTGATACTTGTAATGAATATTACTGAAGTGTGTGCCCACTATGGCGATGATAGCTCAGTGGTAGTGACGTCGGATACCGCGGCGAAGGTTGTGGGTTCGAATCCTACAATGAGCTTTCGGTGAAGGAAAACTTCGTGAGGAAACCATAGCACGGTGGTAGGGTACTTTGTAGTACCCGACTGGCTGGCTAACACCCTCAAGTTGAAAATCTGTCGCCAAGCTGTACTTGAGAGCCAGTTCCCATCTAGGCTTTGCGTGCTTGTTTGCTTCGGCCACATCATCACTTAACATGGTGAGATTGTGGTCAAACACAAGCTTATCCAGAATAAAAAAACAAAAAAAAAACTAAGACATACAACTTTTTACCAATGAAAGGTTAAGAGAAAAGGAAAAGGGCCAGAACCCTACAGTCAAATTTTAAGGCCACAAAACAGTTTTATAATAAAGCATAGGCCATTCTCTGACCAAAAAGAGCGTTTCGATGGCTCCACAACGGACGGATGGCAAAGAGTGATGGACATAACAATTTCCCGACGAGAGCCTCAACTTCCGACCTTTTTGTGTCATGACAGCACACTGTTATGTTGGCACTGCCTAATATAGCGTGGAAGGGATTATGTACTGACCACGGAAGTCACCATTGAAAGAGGTTGGACTACACATCACTACGACACTATTTATTATACGAATTTATATCGGATTTTTGGATAATAAGTATTAACTATTATTACACTAAGTTTCATTAAAATCTACTAGGTAGTTACAGCGTGAAGCGCGATCAAGATACATACAGACATGAAAAACTAGCTGTCCCTCGTAGTTGTCCGCGTTCCCGTGGGATTTTATCATTTCGCAGGATAAAAATATAGCCTATAACACTGAAAAATAACGTGGCTTTCTATTGGTAAAATAATTTTCAACCCACCATCTCGGAAAGAGTATTTTTGCTCTTCGATATCTGAGTGTAAAAGCCGTTATTATCCTCTAGAGGATAAAGTAAATAGAACATCGTGTGCACTAAGTTTGTGAATTCAAATCATCATTAAACCTATTTACTTCTCCGTCCATGGTTCCGAATTTATCATACATCAAAGTCAAAGCCAAAGTCAAAACCATTTATTCAGTTTAGGCCCTAGAAGGGCACCTATGAACGTCGAATTACAGAAGTTACCACCGGTTCGGAAGTCAGCCTTCAACTGAGAAGAACCAGCAAGAAACTCAGCAAGGTTATATTTTTTAAATATTTTTGGACCATCTGACTATATTGGCTTTTTTTTCAAATGTTTAACAATTTTATTCTTAAACAAATACATAAAAAAATATAATTTTGATATATTAAAAAATTAAATTAAAGAATCATTTTTTAATTTGTCAAAAACTTAGTCCCGGAACCTTCTTGGTGTACTTTTTTAAATTTGCTTTGCGCGCGCCATTTTCTTTTTTTTGCATTTAATCATTTCCTCGCTGAGGTGGGATGAAAAATTAAGTGTTGCACTCGAGTGCAAAGATTTTTCACCTCGTGCTCTTTTGATTCCCTCGCTTACGCTCAGGATTTTAGAATCCTTCGCTTGCTCGGTCATCAAAATTGAGCACGCGGTTAATAAACAACTTTCCACTCTTGTATAACAAATAACTATTTCTTAATGGGTTCAGTAGATTCAGAGATTACCCCTTACAACCTCACAAACTTTACCTCACTATAATATTAGTAGGTATGCTTTAGATATGATGATGATTTAATGGACAGGTTTTGACTTAATTTATTATAGGTACCTAATTATATTATGTAGCCATTGTGTCTGTTGAATCTTATCAGCTGTTTCTATTTATTTGAAGGTTGACATGTTGAAACACGTTCCATGAACATTAGCAATTCAAAAAGATAACACCTATACAAGTTCCAGCCATTTTCCTTTCAACTAAGTAGTGTAATTCTGCCTACAAGTTCGTGGAGAGTTGGAGCCCAAAATGCGGGAAACTTAAACCTGGTGAATCCCGTCTCGCACCGACCTCGGACGTGACCCCGCTCGATCTTGATTTATACCCGGACCTGAGGCCAGAGAGTAAATAAATACAGATGTGCTACTTTTAATAAATACATTAATTGATAATGCTTATAATTGCTTCTTGGCATTGTTTAGAACTTGTCTTGCTCCAGTTAATAAAATAATAAAATAAAATAAAAAAGCCATTTATTCTACTAAATTTGAAATCTAACATTTTGTATCACATATTTTTGCATGCATCTTATCTTAATTTCATTCAATTTCATATGTTTTCTACTAATTGATTACATTACAATAATATATAGTAATAAACATTTTTTTTTAATTATTAAATAGTTATTAAGGTACAGTTTAAATTCATATTTATAATTTTTGTTTTTTTTAGTTAGTAGTCGCCTCTTTGGCGAAGGCCTCCCCCAGATCTGTCCATAAACCTCGGTGTCTAGCTGCCCGAACAAATCCCGAAGAAAAACAAGGCGAAGAATCCTTGCTCCAGTTATTAAATTGTTAAATTCTTTAAGGGGCCAGTTGACGTGATTTGTAAGATACCGAATACCGTTGGTCGTGGATATGTTTATTTGTCTGAGTGCGAATAAAGTAAAAAACAAAACAAAAAGAAGCCGATTGAATCTATCAATTATTAAAAAAAACTTACACTAGCGCAAATTAAGTATGTCATAATTATTTATTATTATTTATATAATTAGTGATTCATGTTTTTTTCAATAAAAACTATAAATCTATTTTTATTCCATAATGGACACTTCGTGAATTATATCTCGTTTAATTCGCTTTATTTTGACCCGAAGTTAATTTAATCATATTTTTTAGACAGTTTAAACGAACACTTTTATGCTTAAGTGTACCTATTTGCAAACATTAGTCACGTAAGAATTTAACAAACCGCTTTTTATACTCTTTGACCCGAAAGCCTTGAGGGCTGGCAGTTATCGGGGCACCGGGCACCTGTATTAATGAGCCCCTATCGCTCGGCCGCAGGGTCTCTCCGAAATACGGCCCCTAACCTTAGTTATACCTATCTAAAGAGTGGTTTCAAGTAAAATTGGCAAATATAAATGCTAAGAAAACAATATAATTACGAAGGTAGATAGTTAGATTGCGGTCAAACACAACCTTATCTAAGAGTTAAAAAAAAAGGTAAATTTCAGATTAGGGATTTTGACTGACATATTTAATTCAGCTTCTTTTTATTAAATATCAAAACGATAGTTTATATGGATGTATTAAATACTGACTATGCATTAATAGTCCCTAAAGTTTTATTCAGTTACCATGTACAAGATCCCTAAGGTCATTCAAGAAGGGTGTCAATAAAATTTTGCTGGTTAACCAACAACGAGCAATACCCCTGATGTTGCAAGCGTCTATCTATAGGCTACGGTTACCGCTTTTTTTTTTTTTTTTATGTCACAAGTGACAACGAGGCAGGCGGGTCACCTGATGGTAAGTGACAACCGTCGCCTATAGACATTGGCAATACCAGGGGATTGCTAATGTGTTGTACACCTTATTAAGGCGAACTGGCTCTCAAGTGCAACTGCCGGAACACACCAACAGGTGCTTGGCGACAGATTTTCAACTTGAGGGTGGTAGCCAGCCAGTCGAGTACTACAAAGTACCCTACCACCGTGCTATGGTTTCCTCACGATGTTTTCCTTCACCGAAAGCTCAAGCTCATTGTAAGGATTCGAATCCACGACCTTCGCCGCGGTATCCGATGTCACTTACCACTGAGCTATCATCGCCTTAAAGTCGGCAAGTCGTATGCGTATTTGCACCTTTTCTATATGTCTTGTTCAGTAGGAATATTTATCTTAGGTATACCTACAGCGTCAGCCGTACCCTTATATTTCAGTGTTCAGCGCTCGCTCCGAAGCGTCTACGATTTCATCTGATAAATCGCAGGGAACCTAACAAATTGCACTTATGTATGGTACGGCTGGATGGATATTTCTTGGAGATATATCGTTTCTTTTAACCTATAAAGTAAGATTTTTGTTAAAATAGTGAATAGCTATAGCTAATTTTACTGCGGTACCAAAATTCCCAAAAATATTACATCGATATCAAATAATCGAACGGAAGACGAGAAAGCAAATGAACCATAAAAATGGTGAATTATAAAATGTATTTGAATTTGGAATTCCAATTAGAATAAAAAATACAAATATTGTCACTAGCCAGTATTAAAAACTGACAATTTCATATGTCAGTGGGTCAATTGCGATTTTCGAACTGAACTGAATCGTCTGTCTGTCATAGGACGTCAGAATGTATGGACAACAGTGGCAATTGACAGAAAAACAATGAAGTTTTGATGTTACAATCGATTCTGTTCGAAATAATTATTCAAACTCAAACTCAAACTCAAAACTCATTTATTCAGTTTAGGCCCTGGTAAGGCACTCATGAACGTTACAATTGACTCTACCACCGGTTCGGAATAAACTTAAACTGAGAAGACTCCGGCAAGAAACTCAGCAAGGCAATTTTTTTTTTTTTTTTTTTAACAGTGGATCTTTCTTACTTTCTTATATTCGAAACATAGTTAGGTACTCATATCATGTTTTGTGTAAGTATAGAAAAAATTATGTTGTTCATGTATCTATGCATCGAACGTGCGGTTCCACATGTTATTATACCAGGTTTTAAATCCTATATATTACTTCAGGGTATGATCTTGATTGGCCGGTTGGCGTGGTTGGTTAACACACTGCCTATCACGCCGCAGGTCGTGGGTTCGATTCCCATCCAGGACAGACATTTGTGTGCATGAACATGTCTGTTTGTCCTGAGTCTGGGTGTAATTATCTATTTAAGTATGCATTTACAAAAAAAAAAAAAGTAGTCTATGTATTATATCAGTCATCTGGTTTCCATATTACAAGCTGTGCTTAGTTTGGGATCAGATAGCCGTGTGTGAACAAATGTCCCAGGATATTTATTATTATTATTATTATCTATTTATCGCAAGATTCATCCAAATCCATGCAGCCGTTATAGAGAAAAATGGTGACAAATATATTGTTATATTACATAGATATGGATGTATTGTCAAATTATAATCTAGAGATATATTCATTGGCACAAGTAAGTAATATCTCAACCGGAATTAGCTACGCCGGAAACGGCGGTCTGCCGGAAGTACACCTCATTTCCTGTATCTATATAGAGCTGGCAGCTTTCAACGTTTTTGTATTTAGAATTTAGTGAATATTTTCCGTTTACTCTACTAACTTACGCCCCGCGGTTTTACCCGCATTCTGAGAGATCTACAGTCTCATCTACACTAATATTTTAAAGAGGTTAAGTTTTGTAAGTTTGAATGTATGAGCTTATCTCTGAAACTACTGATCAGATTTAGAAAATTATTTCATTAATATGATCTATCGTTATCCCTGAGTCCTATAGACTACTTTCATCTTAAAAATGCGAGTGAAACCGCGGGGCGGAAGGTAATGAACAAATCTAGTAAAATTCAGGATATACATCAATCACTTGCTAAAGTCAATATAATAAAAAGAGACGGGAGTTTTTTTTACTTAGGATAAGCTTCAGCTCAGTGGTAAGTGACGTCGAATACCGCGGCGAAGGTCGTGGGTTGGAATCCTACAATGAGCTTGAGCTTTCGGTGAAGGAAAACATCATGAAGAAACCATAGCACGGTGGTAGGGTACTTTGTAGTACCCGACTGGCTGGCTACCACCCTCAAGTTGAAAATCTGTCGCCAAAACCCAAGCCTATCGAGAATGAAAAAACTTGAGAGGTGTCAAGGGACACCCGGATGGAACGAAGTTATATAAGTCGAGAGAGTATACCTATATAATATAAAAAAAAAATTTAATATATATATATATATAAATAGAAATGAAAATATCTGGCTTGCTTTCTATAAGAGAGAGAGAGAGAGAGAAAGAGAGAGTGAGAGAACGAGAGAGAGAGAGAAAGAGAGAGAGAACGAGAGAGAGAGAAAGAGAGAGAGAGAACGAGAGAGAGAGAGAGAGAGAAGCATGCGCACGCCGTCACTTTTGACGGCGTGGGCACTTTTGACGTAAAAAGTGTCGTAAGATTTTTTTCACAACGCGCGATAAGGAACTTCGTTCCAAAAAAAAGCTTGTGTCTGACCGAAATCTCACCATGGTATGTGATGATGCGGCCGAAGGTGGTAAGTACACAAAGCCTAGAATGAAACTGGCTCTCAAGTGCATTTTCCGGTACACACGAACAGGTGCTTGGCGACAGATTTTTAACATGAGGGTGGTAGCCAGCCAGTCGAGTACTACAAAGTACCCTACCACCATGCTATGCAAGCTCATTGTATTCGAACCCACGATTTTCGTTGCGGTATCCGACGTCTCTACCACTGGGCTATCATCAGCTTAAATATAGACAACATATCTCTATAACTAATAGATTAATAATTTAAGATAATAAAAACATTCCCACATCAGCTATACCTAAACACAGTCATAAACACACAAACATACAGACAAACCGCGAAATGTCATCTCAAAATACAATCAATAAATTTCAAGGCGAATGCGTGAGAATAAAGTTTAAAATTCAATATCCCGCTGTTTAATTGTAGACGGTAAATACAACTCTATATTATTCCGTTAATGAAATCAACAAACGACTTTATGCACTTTTGAATACGATAGCATTTCGTATGACGTTTATGTGTTTCGAATGTAAATGTAACGTAGCCATTAAGTGTCGCGTAGTATTTTATCTTGAAGTTTATGAGTCGATATAGTGTTACACAAAAAGAAGTAATGGCGACTATATTTCAATAGATGGTACAAGGTTACAGGCGGAGCGGGGGCGAGAGCGGATTTAGACAATAAATAGCGCAGAATCCACCCTACTATCTTACTAATATTATAAATGTGAAAGTTTACTCAGTTTACGCCAGAATGGCTGAATGGATCTGGATGAAATTTGGCATGGCGATAGATTATAGTCTGGAATAGCACATAGGCAACTTTTTATCCCGGTAAAATATAAGATCTCTCGGGAACGCGGGTGAAACCGCGCGGAAAAGCTAGTATTATAAATGTGATAGTTTGGTTGGATGTATGTTTGTTACTCATTTACGCCAGAACGGCTGAATGGATCTGGATGAAATTTGGCATAGAGGTAGATTATAGTCTGGAATAGCACATAGGCTACTACTACTATTTTTATCCCGGAAAAAGATAAGATCCCACGGGAACGCGGGTGAAACTGCGGAGGACAGCCAGTACAATATATCCATACTAATATTATAAATGTGAAAGTGTGTCTATCAGTTACCTCTGCACGCTTAAACCGCTGAACTGATTTAGATGAAATTTGGTTTGAACATAGATGGAACCTTGAAAAAGGACATAGAATACTTTTTATCCGGCAAAAGATCAGATCCCTCGGGAACGCGGGTGAAAGCGCGGGGCGGAAAACTAGTAGAAATCTAACCCCAAACTAAACAGAGCTTGTACTATGAAAACTTGAATGTATTTGAATCTTTAATGTCATAGCCGTAAGGCAAACAGCTGATACCTTAGTTAATTCCTATCGCTTATAACTTGAACCACGCGTATATTATTGTTCTGTCGTAAATGGCTTGAGACTTGTGCGAATAAAATTAAAAATAAACGAGTTGGCAACACTACACCGCACCGGTCAATATTAGAGAACCTTATAGCCGGCTTCATGAGCACCTTTATAAATAGCATATTTTTATTTGATGGCAAGCTATTTTCATTACTTTGCAAGGTGAAAGAGGACCCTACGTTCATTACCTACTCCTGTTACGTAATTAAATCCAATCTTTATACTACTTTTTCACGCCTAAACTGGTTAACCGACTTTTTTTAATTTAGGTAAAGTTATACAGGTGAATTTTTCAAGTGAGCGTTGGGATACAAATAATTTGTGTGAAAATACAAAAAAATATAGTTTGTTTATTAATTTAATTAAAATAGAGCACTTACTTTTAGTTTGCTGTATGCCCTTACTTCTGAGAATTTGATCCTTATTAGCAATATTATCGGATGGCGTAATAATACAGACTGTGTATTTTTTTTTCAAATTCATCGGGTTCGATTCTTGGATTGGGATTTTTTTTTTCAAAAATCTAATGATGCAGTTTTAGTTTTAATCAAAATCGGCCTCGAGACTCCATTCAGAATTTTTCGCTATTCCCTTTAGTTTAAGATTTGGTCACCCACGCCCACTTGAAAAATTCACCTTTACCTATATGGGACCTTGGACAAGGATATAATAATCATACTTGTTCTTATACCGGGAAAAGATAAGATCCCTCTGGAACGCGGGTGAAACCGCAGGGGGCAGCTAGTACATAATGACGTATACTTAGGTATAGTTAACAAATATATTGTGCCATAAAATAAGAATTTAATTATATATTCTATGTCAACACTTTACATCTGTCAATATATTTTAATACCCACACCACTGCACGCAAATAAAGTTACCAACATATAATAGCAACCTTCCGAAACGAGCATTTAGAGTCTATTCATAAGTGAAGGCCTATTTGGATAAATAAATATTTCATTTCATTTCATATAGTTGTGTAAGCTGCATTACCAGTGTACAATTTAATTATGCATTTATCGAGATTGACACAAGATAGAGTTGATATAAGATTTTATATTTTTTTGTTATTTTTGGGTAAGCTTGTATTTCACCGCAACCTCACCATGGTAAGTGATGATGTGGCCGAATGTGGTAAGCACACAAAGCCTAGATGGGAGCTGCAGCTGTCGGAACACACCGATACGTGCTTGGCGACAGTTGAAGGTGGTAGCCAGCCAGTCGAGTACTACAAAGTATCCTACCATGGAATTCTTCAGCTTTAAAAAACTCCGCATTATTTCGGAAGTTAAATAAGCACAGGAAATCAATAAACATCACTAGAACATTGCTAAATAATACTTGAACTTGACTACATCGTGTTGTTAAATATGTATCTCCTGTGAAAGTGAGACGTGTAAACTCCTTTACATAATATCTCAATTTATATTTGCATGTGTGGGTAGTTTAATAGTTAACTTATTATTTACATCCTTTTTATAATATAATGCTATTTAAATATTCGTAGATTATATCGGGACTTTTCGTCCACAGAATAATCACTCGTGACCACGGTCAATGTAACTTGATCGAAACGTCGAGGTTTGTCGAAATTATATTTAGATTATTCTGTGCGCGAATAGACCCGGTATAATCTACGAATATGAATTTAGTTCGCGAAAGTTTTAAAAGTACTAATGCTATTTAAAGTTTGTGTGTGTATGTGTAGGAAGCTACATTATCCCTGAGAGATATAGACGCGGGCGAAACCGCTGGACGAAGCTAGTCCATTAAACAGGTGGAAACACTCGACGGCACTCGTTGCAGGGCGCGGGGCGAGGGACGCGGGGAGTGGGGAGTGGGGAGGACAGAACAAATTAAATATTATTATGTTTATGTAGTGAAGGTACATTTAGGTAAATTGGATCCAGCCGACAGCAAGCAACCGACTCTATGCAACTTGCCGCCCCGTGTTCTTGAGAGCTGGACGCGTCTCCATTACCAACGACACGAGATTAAAAACTTTATTTAAAATTTTATTAAAAACTTTATTTAAAAAATTATTAAAAACTTTGTTTAAAATTTTATTGAAAACTTTATTAACATTTAAAATTAAGAACTTTATAATTAAAGCTTATGAAACTGCTACTAAAGGCTAATGTGTCATACATTTTTGTGTAAAATAGCTATGTATTTCATATTCGACTAGCTTTATTCCCCCCTGTCCTGAGAGTATAAAAATAAAATATAGCCATGTTACTCGCTGTTGCTGATAATATAGCTGTGTATAGTTGAAAGTATTTTTTAAATCGGTTAAGTTGTTTTTGAGTTTATCCTTTAAAAATCAAACTGTTAAAAAAAATTGTTACTTTCTTTTCTCTTCATAACATTAGTTTAGACAAGTCTGCTCGGCGGTCACATCATCACTTACCATTTTGTTTTATGACTGCGGTCAAACACAAGCTTATCCAAAAGTTAAAAAAGTGGTATAATAAGGTTTTGTATTTGTATAATTTTGTTCTCAAATTTTGTATTTCGCCAAAATATTATATAGGTACCATTCTCTATCAATCGATATCAAAATAAAACGTAACGTGATGAAACAATGGGAACGCACAAAAATCATGGCAAAAGCACTTAAGGCGGCACTCGAATTGATTGATTGTTAATTTTCCCCGGCGGTCGTCGTTATGGCGAAGTTCCACTTCAGCCAGCAAAATAACTGAATACATAACACAAGGTAATTCACCAAGGAACTGTTAATACCGCCTTCCATTACGGCCATAAAGGGACCTGATGTAGAAGGACTGACGCCTTTTTCTTATTTATTACCGTGTAACACATTTGTGTTTTGTTTACCCGAGCTTGGGCTCAAAAAATGGGCCTTTTGTATCATTTTTATTTGCTAATCACAGTCTTGCGACGAAGATAGAGACAGTGTAGGTCGTGGGTTCGAATCCTACGATGAGTTTCGGCGAAGGAAAAAATCGTAAGGTAACCACAGCACGGTGGTAGGTAACTTTATTGAATTTGTCTTTTTATTGGTGTGTTCCGGCAGTTGCACTTGAGAGCCAATTAAGTGTCTTTAAGTCATTGTAGTAAGGTGTACAACACATTGGAAATCCCGCTGGTCTTGCTAATGTCTATCCGGTGAACCGCCTGCTCGTTTTTAAACGACTTCAAAAAAGGAGGAGGATTATGTTCGACTGCATGTATTTTTTTTGTCGCTTGTGGTACTCGTAGAAAAAATACTGCTAAAACATTTCCTGTGTAGCAATTTTTTTGCTTTTAAAGTAATAATCAGTGATTTACTGATGGCGTCGATTGTCGAGTGGCTTCGTAGACGGAAGATAAGCGTTACCGAGAACAGCGGATATGAAAAAGTGTTTAGAACAGGCTAAGATCAGGTAGTGGAGTTTATCTGTATAAATCAAAGGGACGTGTCTGGCTGGAATATGTTGCCAGTGTAAATAAATAGTTCAGAAAATAATCAACAATTCAAATATTATGCTATTTTATTATCTTTTGATACGTTTTTAATATGTTTCATAAATTGTATGAGACGCTGCCAACCCGGGCACCTTGCTGATCAGCAGTAGTCGCAGCCATGTATTGTGTTTTTTATACATTAAGTAGTTGTTGAAGTTAATCTTACTAATATTATAAATGTGAAGGTTTGTATGTTTGGATGTTTGTTCCTCAATCACGCAAAAACGGCTGAACGGATTTTGATGAAACTTGGCACACAGGTAGATCATATCCTGTAATAAAACATAGCATACTTTTTATCCCTGGAAAAGATAAGATCCCTCGGGAACGCGGGTGAAACCGCGGGGCGGAAAACTAGTAGTTATTATAAATATTATGAACCTTCACTTCACTACACACGACTCACGTGTAAAGGTCTAAAATGCACTGCATGCCTTGAGGCAAGCAGTGCATTTGCACTGTGGTAGGTTTGCACGGTGGTAGGGTACTTTGTAGTATCCGACAAAACACCTATCGGTGTGTTCCGACAGCTGCACTTGAGAGCCAGTTCCCATCTAGGCTTTGTGTGCTTATCATCTTCGGCCACATCATCACTTACCATGGTGAGATTGTGGTCAAACACAAGCCTATCCAGAATAAAAATAAAAGACTAGTTTGTAAGGATGTGAAGATGTTTGTTTATCTTTCACGCAAAAACTACTGAACTGATGAAACTTGGCACACAGCTTACCCGGAATAAGATCGCTCGGGATCGCGGGTAAAAGCGCGGGGATAGCAATTATTTAAAAACACAAGTATACCAAATAAAATACCAAGACATTTTTATCAATCAACAAGCTTTAGGACAAATTTCGTGACGAAGAGCAAAAAAATAAACAAACAGAGTTAAGAGGCGCCATTTGCGCGACATGCTGGCGACATCAAGTGCTCAGGCGCAGGTAGCCGGCTACCCGACGATCATGTAGTGCAGTTCACTAGTCGATGTCTTTTTGTTGAGATAAAAAAATATAAGTTTTATAACCATCACATTGGCATCTAGGACTTCAAAGAAATCACAACAAATACTACAGAACCGATCGGGGGATTTAAATGGGACCAACAAGCTATGTGCCTATATTCTATCAAACAAAACTCAAACTCTACTCAAAACGTCATTTATTCAGTTCAGTCCCTGGTAAGGCACTTATGAACGTTACAATTGACTCTACCACCGGTTCAATATACACTTCGGAATACACTGAGAAGACTCCGGCAAGAAACTCAAAATATAAGTAACCATTTTCAATTGAATTAGGAACAATGTATCTTTTATGAAGAAAAGAAAGGAATCGATAGCTAACCGTGTAAAAGCGCGCATCACTACGATTCCTTTAAAATTATCGAACACTTGAGATTTTTATCTTCACGGAACGGTCATGTTATTTGTGGGACCTCAAGTGTCCCCGTTCAAATGAAGACGTCTTTTCGTGCCAAAAAAACTTACATATGGTCCGATAAGTTTTTATAATGTAGACAAACAGTAAATTATTAAGTTATGATACAATTTTACCCCCTAGTTTTAATGGGGATTAATGAGACTCTACTGTAGGTATAATATTGGGAGAGCATTTTTGAAAATATTCTATAATATACATTTATACTGTGTGAGCATTTCTGAAGAAATAAAATATACTTTAAATAATTAGAGAGTCATTTGTGATTCATCAACAGTATTGTATATTTTAGGGATGGAAGTAAGGTTACATTATAATACTCGACTAGCTGACCACCACCCTCAAGTTGAGATTCTGTCGCTTTCACCTATAAGCTGTCGCCGTATCTGCCGGCAGTTACACTTGAGAGCCAGTTGATTGTAAGGCATTGTAAATACCTTTTTTTTTCTTGATAAACTTGTGTTTGACCACAATCTCACGATGGTAAGTGATGATGTGGCCGAAGGTGGTAAGCACACAAAGCCTAGATGGGAACTGGCTCTCGAGTGCATCTGTCGTAACACACCGATAAGTGTTTACCCCCAGATTTTCAAGTTGAGGTCAACTTGAGGGTGGTAGCCAGCCAGTCGGGTACTTTGTAGTACCCTACCCTACCACCGTGCTATGGTTTCCTCACGATTCGAACCCACGACCTTTTTTCTCTATTTAGCTAATGTAAATAAACGATGGTAGTCCCTTACTTAATAAAGAAATGGAGTTGAGGTACAGTTGTTTGCCTACACGATGAGCATGAGCAGTGATCGAACAGCCTCAGCTGACAATGAATAAATGCTAACTGCACAGGATAGATCTACTATCAATTAACGTTTCTGGAAGCTGGTGAATGGATCATTATTAGATATAATAAGCGGTTGTTGGAAGCGCAGTGTACGGCGCGGCGCGTGGGTCGCGTTACATGCGTGCGCGCACCTCCGCTGATGTGCGATCTGTGTCGTATTTATAGTCAACTATGTAATATGTAGAGACCGGATTATATGCAACATAAAAAACTTGTTATATGCATGAAAAATGCTTGAAATATGCTTGAAAATACGTAAAATATGCAAAATTAAAAGATAACTTTTTGGATTTTAAAAAGTAATTAAAAACAATATATTTCAAAATTAGCATACAATTAGTAAATTATCTATTGTTAGACTAGGTAAAAGGTGAAAAAACATATCATTATATTACATTACAAAGGTTTTCATACTTTTGTAAACGTAAACAATTAAGTTTGTTCCAAATGTTCAGTATAAATAGTTAGATTTTATCGTCGATCAAACTCAAACTCAAAACTCATTTATTCAGTTTAGGCCCTGGTAAGGTAGGTACTTATGAACGTTACAATTGACTCTACCACCGGTTCGGAATACACTTAATTTGAGAAGACTCCGGCAAGAACATCAATTTGAGCTCGAAAAATATTGTAAATGCATCATAACTAGATCTTAAGTAAAATATGCTATTACCTTAAAAATAGGCTTAACTGCATATGCAAATGCATATAATCCGGTCTCTAGTAATATGTAACTTGTAGTTATTTAAATTCAAGATACGTTATAAATATTCTGTGGAAAGAGATTTCAAAATGGCGGCAATGTACCGAGAAATATTAATGTAAAATCAAATCAGTCTTTAAAAAAAATTCCAATACGTGTCATTAACCGCATTTTCGAGAGAAAATCAAGCCAATATTTTGTAAGATGAAATAATATTATTAAACTATGAATAAGGCCAAGCACACGTGGTTATGCTCACGCGCAGTGACCTGTATCTATGGTAAGGATGAAGTTATTACCGATGGATTAACTCTAAACCAAGTGTCCGAGAGATTTTTTCCAGAAGTCTGATAAGCAGGCGTGGTCAATGTGCTGCCAGCCTTTACAAACACTAAAAGGTCACATTTTCAGTTAAATCGTTAATGGTTTCTACTGTCTAATTTTCTTTGAAAATGATGGGGACTAAGTTTTTGTTTTTTTTTGTCCCGTGACTTTCTCATTCAACAACACTTTCAATAAAAAAAAACTTTAATTACAAATTAAACCTATAGTATAAAAATATTGAAATGGCTCACTAACTAATAAATCGTTTTCAGTAAGCAAAACAATACACAATGCAGAATCCTGAAACCCTTTCCATAAACAAATATTAAGACCAAGTCAAATAAAAAGGCATCCGAAAAAAGTCACAAAATGTCTTAGGCCTGCATTTTATAAAAATGTACTCTAAGCTGAATACGTTAAAGTCTCATATCTCCGTAATATTTAAAGGACAATATTGAAAGACAATGTTGCAAAAATTAGCACGGATAAGTGCATCGGCCACCCACCGCGTGGCTCGAAGATAATCCAAGATGGCGGGTCGTATGTTTGTTTAGTGCGGTGCGCAAGACGACTTGTGACGCGCGATTGGGTATTACAGGACTGATGTGGGGTGACAATGGAGCACGAAAAATGGATAATAATTTACTTATAGGATATTTTTGAAACGACAAATTATGATATCATTACTATAAATTATAGTACGATCGGGTAAGATTGGATACAGTGTAAGATCGGATAATTCAATTTCCTGCCAAATTAGGTAAAATTAGATTGTAAAATGACCATGTGCTAATTTTCATTAATCTGTAGCCTTGTCAACATAGGTACCAAACAGACATACATACTCACTTTCACTTAAATATTTATCATAATATGAGTATGGATATAGATAATAAGTTTATGTCCCGAAAACCAAAAACCTCATAGTAACTGTAGACGAGTGCATGAGGTGCGCTCGCGCAGACCGCGATGACAGCGAAATGCGTGCGCCGAACGATTTACAACCAGCGCTCGGCGCTCGGGCAGTGAGCGCCATGTTGGCAACACTTCCGTTTCCTGCTACATTTGCTCTGTTTGTTTTCACAACAATCATATACTGATTGAAATGTGTTCATAATTTACTGAGTCAATAATTTGAGTTTATTCATTTATCTTTTGTGGCAGAAATTGAATTTAACTAATTTAATTATATGTGTTTATTAGGGTTTATTTAGGGTTTAATATGGGACACAGGTTTTTAAATTAATAGTTATTTAATGTAAAATAGGTTTAGGTTACTAACATAGTCTGTAAGTTTTGTTATACTAATCTCATATGGACAATTGTCTGATTTAAAATAAAATAATAATATTATTCTCGGATCGGATTTTTCTTTGGTTTAATTGAAAAAATAAAGAAATAAGGCCTGAAACTATGAATTCAATATTGTATCCATAATGGTTCAGATTTTAATCTTTTACGTGTAGAAATAGTTAACCTCAAAAATAGAAAAATGCGTAACTAATTATACTTTTGTGGCCGACTGTATCACCAACAAGAGTTTTAACTTACCAGAGACTTCGGTCCAGTAAAACAGTCAATGGACACCTGAAACAAATAAAGATGTATTAATGATGATGGCTCAGCGGTAAGTGACGTCGGATACCGCGGCGAAGGTCGTGGGTTCGAATCCTACAATGAGCTTGAGCTTTCGGTGAAGGATAACATCGTGAGGAAACCATAGCACGGTGGTAGGGTACTTTCTAGTACCCGACTGGCTGGCTACCACCCTCAAGTTGAAAATCTGTCGCCAAGCACCTATCGGTGTGTTCCGACAGTTGCACTTGAGAGCCAGTTCCCATCTAGTCTTTGTGTGCTTACCACCTTCGGCCACATCTGAGATTGTAGTCAAACACAACCATATCCGTAATAAAAAAAACTTGAGAGGTGTCAAGGGACACCCGGATGGAACGAAGTTACATAAGTTATATAAGTCGAGAGTATATATATATATATTTAAAAAAAAAAAAACATTTCTATATATATATAAATAGAAATGAAAATATCTGGCTTGTTTTCTATAAGGGAGAGAGAGAGAGAGACAGACAGACAGAGAAACATGCGCACGCCGCACAGCTTACAATAAAGTGACACTGACACTAAAAGTGTCGTGACAATTTTTCGTATGATTTTTTTCCGTCTAGCCCCCTTTCACAACGCACAAAAAAATGATGAAAAAAAAGTCACATAATAAATTGTACAACATTCTCTAATAAATACCTATCATTAGGTATTTAGCGGGGGTTCGGTGACTTCCACTTATGTGTACAATTTGAATGCAGTAGTATTTATCATAATCATATCCAATATTATTGAAATTACTCGTATTACCTACATGGTACATAATATTAATTAACTAGAAATTTTTCAATCAATGAAATAAACAAATAAATTGTATGTACGCTCAGCAACATAAATGATTAGTTTCTCATGCTATAGTCAGTTATAATAGAGTACAAGGTGCTATGAAATATGAAAACTTCCTCAGTTTCATCTATCTCATTATAAACACGACTATAAAATAAAGAAGCAGTAACTGGAATCAGCTAACAGGTATTAGGTAACCGGTAACAAGTAACAGGTATCAGGAACCATATCTATTACATTAAATTAGTCAACATTATTTGTCAATGTGACATTAGCTCCTGTCAGTGTGTTGGGTTATTATTTTTCATCCCATCTATTCGAAAAGGACGACTTTGTTCGCCTTTAAGTGTACCCAAAGGTGGTGATTTCTATAAGAAACTTTTAGCGGGCAGTAATGAGTTTTTAATCCTCTTTATAAAGTGCGCCGCAATTATCTTTGCCGCAAACTTATTGAATTTGGATCAATTAGTGTTCAGCGCCAATGAAATCGAACGCAAATATTGTTGTTTGAAAAAATTGAACACAATTATCGTTGGACACGGGATAAGTTTTTTTTTTTTGCAAGTAAACCCGTACAGTCACGAAGTACCTACACTCAAAAGCGGGTTCTCATAGAGGGTGATGAAAAGTAGAGTGTACCACTCGGGTGCTAATATATTTTTGGCTCGGGCGACGTACTTTGAATCCCTCGCTACGTTCAGGATTCTACTAAAGAATCCCACTTCGTTCTGGATTCAAAAAAGCGCACTAGCCGTAAAAATATTATGTTGCTCCCTTATCTACTATTGTGGTACAACCAACATCTAAACTTTAAAATTTCTACTTTATAGGTACAGATTGTTAGGTTTTTATTCTAATATCAATTAATATTTATGTTGCTTGTGTTTTTATTAGTTTTGGCAAATGAATGTATAATAGTTATTCTGTAATTTTATTATAAATGGAGCGAGCAACACAGAAAAAAGTAATAGAGATGACGGGTAGGGATAAAAACAGGCATCGATAAAAGGAAAAAGCAGCGGTTGATTGGGACAGTCGTATTTCATTTGTGTAGCTGATAAGCATTGCTGGATATAATATAGATTGTTCAAGTTCATGTGTCTTCTTATTGAGCTGATTCCAATACCACTACATAAGTACCAATATCGCCAACAAGATACACACCTCAAATATTCCGATCAGTATGATCGTTTGTCTAAATGAAGGTCTCGTTATCAATTTAAAGTTGCCATCATCAATTGACGCCTTGGGAAGCCACGACCTATATATTGAATGCTATATAAAGGTCTTAGTCGGTGACAAACGCATAATTACCCTCGGGTCGGTCGGGTATTAACTTGATGCTGTTATTTAGACGTAGCCGCGTCGCGTCGGTTTACAGTTACTAACTTAAGTAGGCAGCTTAAGTTATCTTAGTATTTGTGTAATAGACAGTAATGTTTATTTTAAGAACATAGATTAAATATATGGATTACTAGTTGAGCCGCGCGGTTTCACCCGCGTTCTCGAGGGAACAGTTGAATGTTCAAAAATCCTTTCTTAACTATTCCCTATAAGAAATCTACCAGACGGATTTTGTTCACGATTTCATGGATTTTAATTAATTTTGCGCGGTGCCTGTTCCAGTGAAATTACCGTCAAAATCGGTGCAGATGTTTCGGAGATTAGTCAGCACAAATAGCCAGACAGATTAGGGTACGTCCGATAGTCAACACTTACAAAACCCGATTAAATACGAATATATTGGAGTCATGGGTGATGACCAAATAGACAAGCAACCATGACGCAAGGGTCCGACAAGATGTGGCTTCAAATACAACACACTTAAATATTTTTAGTGGGTAACGAACGTTGTGAGTTTGAATCAAGGAATCCATCTACCAAACTGGCTACCACCTTCAAGTAGAAAATATGTCACCAAGCGCTACCGGTATTCGCACTTGAGAGTTCCATTCTACGTTTATTTACGCTGAGTTTATATTCAAACACAAGCTTAACCATTTAAAAAAATATGAAAAGTCAATAGTCAGACAGAATTCTGTCATCTGATCCCAAACTAAGTAGAGCTTGTAATATGGAAACCAGATAATTAATATGCTACACAGGATCCAGACTCTAGATAAACAGACATATTTATGCACAAAATATTGTCTTGGATGGGAATCGAACCCACGACCTGTAACGTGATCATGATCCACATCGATAACATAGAGCTCTAATTATCATAATGGTACCCTTTCAGTATCAACAGCGTAGAAATGCGTTCATATAATGTCCCCTCTCATTGTCGATTGATTTCAATATATCGTGACTTGAGTCATTATGAGTAGTGCATATTAAATATGGCTGCATCTTCATTACTTATTGATCGTTTGATTGAAGGGGACAGGTTGATAAGTAGTTTACGTATTGTTTCGCGGTTTCACTCGTGTTTAAATAATCCAAAATGTTATCTATTTATGTGCCAAATGCCATCTAAATCAGTTCAGCCATTATAGTACCTATATAATTATAAGCATATTAGTGAAAACCACATTTAATTGGGTAAACCGTTTCTGAGATTAGCGTGCACAAACGCACAGACAAAAATTCACGAGAAATAAGACATAACGTTAGTATATTGCAAATCTATACTAACTAGATTTCCGCCCCGCGGTTTCACCCGCTTTCTTGAGGGATCTTATATTTTTTCTTTGACGTGCCGGTTGGCGTGGTTGGTTAATATACTGCCTATCACGCCGCAGGTCGTGGGTTCGATTCCCATTCAGGACACACATTTGTGTGCATGAACATGTCTGTTTGTCCTGAGTCTGGGTGTAATTATCTATTTAAGTATGTATTTACAAAAAAAAAAAGTAGTATATGTAGTATATCAGTCATCTGGTTTCCATATTACAAGCTTTGCTTAGTTTGGGATCAGATAGCCGTGTGTGAAAAATGTCCGAGGATATTTTATTTATTTATTTTCCCGGGATAAAAAGTACCCTATATGTTATTCCAGTATATGATCTACCGGTGTACCAAGTTTCATTAAAATCCATACAGTAGTTTTTGTGTTAAAGAGTAACAAACATCTTCACATCCTCACACACATCCAAACATACTTTCGCATTTAAAATATTAGTAGGAGTAGGACACTATAAAGAGGTAAGGTTTGTCTCTTATATATTTGTAGTAAGTATCGTTGGACTTACATAGACATACTACGATAAGAAAAACCACCAAAGCGACCGACGCTGTAACATATGCATTAAAACTAAAATGGAGATGGGCTGGTCATGTCGCGAGATGTACAGACCAGAGATGGGCTAAGAAAGTAACATCATGGATTGGCCCAACGGGTAAGAGAAGCCGAGGGAGACCACTAACCAGATGGGAGGATGATCTCAGACGGACAGCTGGCCCAGACTGGAGAGATTTATCACAAGATAGAGATGCATGGACATCTTTGGAGGAGGCCTTTACCCAATCAGGGGTTCTCGCTGACAAAATCTACTCACAATAACTAATTAGAATAACTTGTTAAATTAATTTAAATAACTTACTCAAACCACATACATTTATGTACATACACTTATTAATTAAGTTTCTTAAACAGTCACTTTCACTTTGTACTTACTTAAATTTTGTAAAGCAAGAAATAAATGGCTTATTATTATCATTATCGTTGGAACTACTCAATCGATTCTAAACATTATTTCACAAATGGAAAGCTACATAATCACTGTCTAACATCTATATATATATAAAAGGATAAGTCCTGACTGATCTATCAACGCCCAGCCCAAACCCTTAGACCTAGAAAGCTGATTTTTTCCCAGGTGTTGTTTTTAAAACTTGGCCGAGGAATAAGAACGGATTTGTCGAAATTCAACCCTTAAGGGGGTGAAAAAGGGGTTCAAAGTTTGTATGAAAGTCGGTCATTTTTGAAGCTAGAATCATGAAACTTTGTTTTTAGACTATCAATTAAAAATAAAGAAACACGTGTATTTTACAACACACAGTATTATTAAAATTTATACCCCTGAGGGGGTGAAACGGGGGTTGAAATTTTGTATGGAAGTCCGCCATTTTTGAAGCTAGAAGCATGAAACGGTGTTTTTAAGCTAATAATCAAAAATAAAGAAACACGTGTTTTAGCGTTTTTTTAAATTCCACCCCCCTGGTAAACACTGGTTTTTCACAGGTATTGTTATTAAGATGTAGACGAAGAGTAAGATAGGATTTTTCGATATTCAATCTCTAAATTGATAAAAAAGGGATACGTGAGTGAAACCGCGGGGCGGAAACCTAGTATACAATATATATTCATTTAATACCCTCGAGAACACAGGTAAAACCACGGCTCGGATGCTAGATATGGTAGATAATAAAATAAAATATAAAGTTATCTAATTGTTGCTATATAACAAAGATCTAATTGAACCCATACGTACAGACGTACTGTACAGTACAGTACAGACACATAATGACGTGTTCTTTACAAAAGTATAGCACAATAAAAGCATGAATTGTAGAGCGGCTTCGCTAATGTCTAATACAATTGTAGCGAGTGCTGTTCATATAGCGAGGGCGCATATGCCGGCTCGGTAGCTCGGTAGCTAGGGATGTGCACGAAGGCGACGGCCGATATCGATGTTCATTGTTTATTTAGAATAGAATAGCATAGAGAGAGTAGAAAAACTTTTATTCAGCTCAATACAGGAAATTATACAAGAGATTTAATAACAACAGAAGACTTATTATATCTAAGGAGCTGAAAAGGTATCCCACTCAGCATAATGTCTGTAATATGTAATAATGAAACAGATAAGTTGAAGACTGCTCTATAAGAATCTAATTTTAAAACTCTTTGACGAATATTAAAATTGATTAATTTTACTTTATATAAGCTATTAACTATTAGGGCGTTATTTAATACAATTCTAGGGCGTTTAATCACTGTGTCTTTCTATTGTCCTCTTTTGACAAAATAAATGTGATAATTTTGATTGTCATTTCGGTGGTACCGTTGATCTCCCTTCTGATGTGCTCGGGTGTAGATTAAAAAAATAATAAAATAAGAATAATAGTATAGTATTAGTTATTAAAAACAATATTTAGAAAAAAAACATTTCATTGTCATTTGTGTCGCGCAGTCAAATAAAAAAACATAATATCCTAAGTTTCGCAAAGAGTATTCGTTTGATTAACTAATATAATTACACGTAACACGAATAACACAAACCATAAAGCTATTACAAACGCATTAAATGTAATTTATAAGTCAATTTAACTACCCGCTCCCCCACCGAATACACCAAACAATTAGATGTTATCAAACCAATTTCATATACACGCGACTTATCGATGGTTATTATCGATAGCGGTTGTATCCCAACACTACGTCGCCCCTTCGGTGCTTGTCATTAAGGGTGATCCATCAAAACGTCCGCCAGGATTTAGGGTGTTCGACGCGTGCGCTGTAGCCTCAGGGGGTGTTAGGGGGTGTTAGGGTGTCGGAGGGTGGAAGGGCGGGGGTAACAAACAAAATTAGATATTCGTGTGGTGTCCCCGCAAAGCGGTGAGAGTGCACACTGATTGATTGCTCTGGAAAAGATTTGCATTTTTTTTCTACATATACCTACTATGTATTGACCGGTAGTTTAGGATTTGAGACGAGGTCAGTGTCCTTTAACTTTACAATACGTTTTAGGGTTCATTGCCCTTTGGTACCCGTATTAGAAAGGCTCAGTATCGATGAATTAATTTACCATTCTTGACAAATAAGGTTTATCCAAATCCGAACAAATAAATGCAAACAACTTAAAAATTAATTCACAAATTCATATCACATAGAATTTCTCAGAAGTTTGAAGTTCCTCGTATTTCATAACAATGTTATTGTCCGCGTCTGGCTATGACTATGATACAGTTAGCTTGAACGCCAACTTTGGTAGCGAGTCACTACTCCAACTAAAAACAAAACAAACAGAAAAGCAAAGAAACCCAACACAACTAACTCGCGAGAGAGAAGAGCAATCGAAAGCAAGTCTTGAAACATTACAAAACTTGGCGGAGTTTCATTTGAAAACAAAACAAAGCATCGCGCTGCCGGCAAACGAACTACTTAAGCATTGGAAATATTGAAAGGGGAACTCGCATTTTCAATTTCCAATAACAATGCCGTATGACTTTAATACCCGTCTTCGTTCCAGCAAAAAAGGCTATCATTAGTACTTATTAAATACCCTATTTAATAGTACTCGTGCATATAATTTGAACAGTGATGGGTCTAGTTGCGCTCCTTGTGGCACTCCCTTGTCTGAAGGCATCGTTTCCACCTTACGCTTGTCTAATGAAGGCTTTGACACTTTCCCCAAGGAAGACAGCGAACTATATCATATTTTTACATTAACGTACATCGTACTTTATCTTCTCCTCACTAAGGTACGTTTTTCAACGTAGTCAATATAGCTGAATGCGTGTGTGAGAACTGAAGCATAAATATTTTATAATTGTACGAGTTTTCGGTCCTTTGTGGGTTGGTGTTATTTGGACGTCCATAATAATTAAGTTTGGGATTACTACACCTCCCAAATTCATTTAATCCTATTTAAAATGAAAGACTCCTTACCTAATCAATGGAATGGGAAGACACTGACAATTTATCACGCTAGGTGTCGCTTAGTCACTGCGCTGTTTACTGTCAAACACCATCATTATTTTAAGTGTTCATTATCAAATAATCTATGTTAGGGTTACATATAAATTCAGTTTCTACATAGAGTTTTATAGATATCAAATTGCAAATCAATGAAGGTGATGCTATCTGATATTAGCTTCCACATTAATTTCGAATGACAACATCGAATTACAGTATCAGATAGATAAAAAACTAATAAAGTAGTCAAGCCAAAATATTAAAAACAAATTACCTATAAGGAGTGCTACTCGAAGTAATGATCAAAATGAGCAAGAAATTTGAAAAAGAATTGTTTCCCTCATTTCAATGAGTATGTCCTTATTTTTCAGCATCGATCGTTCAGGCCGGTCATGTTCGAGTTACTGGCGACGGTCCAATGGAACCTTCATGCGGCCTTCGCAGGCGTTAAGTAGGGCTGCGCGTATTCTTAGAATATTTTTTGATGTTTAAGAAAATAAAAAAGAATTATAAGTATAAATATAATTCCTTTTCACACAGATATATCAAATTGGGTTGCGCTTGTTTAAATTTAAAATAAAATTGTTGTGTTTAAATAAAAAATATAGAGACAGCCTTATTAATTACAGAACCCCATAAAAATCCAGTGTATATGCAAATAAAAATAACAAAACAATGAAATAAATAATAACTTTTCACACGATTCGCCAACCCTATCATTCACGTATTGTGGCTACGCCGCGCGCCGCCCGCCGCTACGACACGCTCTACGAGTCCATTGTACTACGCCGTAGAGCGCTACGATATATTGCTACGGCAGTAAATCGTACGAAATATTTTCTGTTCCACGTATTGTACCTGTCAGACTGTAGTTCTGTTAAATGGGTTCTATTTTGAAATGATATCGGTAAAAAACAAACGATTTACAAAGGTTTTCAATACAACGTGAGAATGTTACAAGATACATTTATAATTCTTTTTTTTCGACTTAGACTCCATTTATAAAAACATATCTATATTTTACAATTAACAACCTACAAAAAATTTCACCCTGAGCACCTGAAAATTCCTGTTGCTTCATCTGAGATACTTCTTCAACCTCGGAAATAAATAGAATTCACTAGCGTCTAGTCAAAATGGAAGATATAATCCAGATTATTATATCAAACCCTAGCTGGACAATGGTCTCAATCTCCCATTTAAATGGCCATTCAACTAAATTAGTTTTCAGGCGATAAGCAGTGGTAGTGACGTCGGATAGAGCGGTGAAGATTGTGGGTTCGAATCCTACTGTGAGCTTGTGATTTCGGTGAAGGAAATCATCGTGGGGAAACCGTTAAAAGTCTGTCGTACTTGAGAGCCAGTTTCCTTCTAGGCTTTGCAACACAAGCTTAACCAAAAGTGAAAAAAAAATGCCTTGATGTGATTGAGTAACAAACATCTAAAAATTGTACACCTAATTTGCAATAATAATTCTTAAATTCTAGTAACTAAGCTACATAATAGCAGAAAAGTATTAATCTAAATCCCAACAGATAAAAGTGGTATAACCAAGATTTAATTTCGCTCTAGACAAAATAAAATTATCAAAAGTACCTACATCTCCTGCCCTCCAAGGATTTAAACTTCACCCCATACAATGCTTCTCACACAGACAGACAATTCCCCTAAAAAAAGAAAAAGAAACCAAGCGCGTATTAGACACGTATTAAAAAAGGGTCCCGTAGTAGATATTACTTTAGGAGAAACATAAAAGCATTCAATGTCTCATTATTGGGGACAAAATCTTTGTTGAATTGTTTTAATTTTAAATTACATAGGTTGCTTTATTTATACAAGTGTAAAAAAAATATCGAAACACGAATGGCTTGTAAAATCACGACAGAGAACTGTGGAGTTGGAACTACGAAATACATAGAAACGCAATGCTATTTTTGAATGTATAGTGTGTGCTGCATAAAAGGTTTTATCAAACCGCGGTACGCTAAAGTCATTCCTTATTTGAAAAAGAACCGCATCTTTCCACCTGGCGCATTTGTACAAAAGCAAGGGTGTGACACGCCACAGCCGGGAATCGATCGTGCGACCGCGGCATGTAGTTCCGACGCGAAGTAAACATGAGCTTCAAAGCACTGTGCCACCTACATGACTCCTACAATATGTCTAATCTTAAGATTCACACGTTTGGAGTCCCATAAGCTTTAGACTTTTTTTTTATCTCTGTTTTTAAGGGTTTTTTTTTTATTTTATTCTGGATAGGCTTGTGTTTGACCACAATCTCACCATGGTAAGTGATGATGTGGCCGAAGATGGTAAGCACACAAAGCCTAGATGGTAACTGGCTCTCAAGTGCAGCTGTCGGAACACACCGATAGGTGTTTTGGCGACAGATTTTCAACTTGAGGGTGGTAGCCAGCCAGTCGGGTACTACAAAGTACCCTACCACCGTGTTATGGTTTCCTCACGATGTTTTCCTTCACCGAAAGCTCAAGCTCATTGTAGGATTCGAACCCACGACCTTCGCCGCGATATTCGACGTCACTTACCACTGAGCTATCATCGCCTTTAGTTCCGTACCCAAAGGGTAAAAACGGGACCCTACCCTCGTATTACTAAGACTTCGCTGTCTGTCCGTCCGTCTGTCCGTCCGTCTGTCTGTTACCAGGTTGTATCTCAAGAACCGCGATAGCTAGACAGTTGAAATGTTCACAAATTATGTATTTCTATTGCCGCTTTAACAAAAAATACTAAAAACAAAATAAAATAAATATTTTAGGGGGGCTCCCATACAACAAACGCGATTGATTTTTTTGCCCTTTTTTGCTCGATATCAATAATGGCAACAGTTAGGCTCTTGAAATATTCATAAAATATTGAGTTGTATTTTTACTTTAATAATAAATAATAAAATTAAAATAAAATAAATATTTAAGGGGGCTCCCATACAACAAACGTGATTATTTTGCCTTTTTTACGGAACCCTTCGTGCGCGTTCCGACTCGCACTTGGCCAGTTTTTTTATTCTGACCTTGACTTTTCTTTCTTTTACCACAATCTCACCATGGTAAGTGATGATGTGGCCAAAGGTGGTAAGCACACAAAGCCTAGATGAGAACTGGCTCTCAAGTGAAGCTGTCGGAACACACTGATTTTCAATTTGAGGGTGGTAGCCAGCCAGTCGGGTACTACAAAGTACCCTACCACCGTGCTATGGTTTATTTACGATGTTTTCCTTAACGCTCATTGTAGGATTCGAACCCACGACTTTTGCAGCGGTGTCCAACGTCACTTCCACCACCTTCGCCCCCAAGGGATAATGATAATAGGCAGATGACAATGATAATGTAGCTTTCTATTGGTGAAAGAATTTTCAGAATCGGTTCAGTAGTTACAAAGATTACCCCCAACAAACAAACAAAGAACAAATTGACCTCTTTATAATATTAGTATACATGTTCATTGCGTAAGGCGTGCCACCAACCGGTATTCTGTAACTATTAACAATCTGACAGTTGCAATTGCAAACAGTATTGATCATTATATCGATGAAAGGGGTTTTCAAATAGATACTGATTGCAAGAGTTTTGTGGAGTGCGGAAATGTTGACAACTTTTTGTGTCATGGGAACGTTTTTGAATAGGAACTGAATATTCTTTGGTATACATATCTACTGATATAACAATAAGTAATATGAGTTTTTTTTTGTTCAAATACACCTTCGCACTCGTGAATATTTTGACTCTAGCGCACGGTGTGGAAGGTTGCTTTTGCTGAGAAGAGCCGGCAATAAACTTAGCAATTCAGCAACAGCAAAATTATTTATCTCTTCTCACTGATAAATAATGACAGGTTATGGCGGCAAAAAACAAAATAGAGTTTAGTTATGAGAGTAAATAACCAATGCAAGCAGAACTATGCCACTATATCGAAGCGCTTGGAAATATTGTGCTCCCTACTCGACTGCGGTAAACACGAGTAATGTTAGAAACGCCATGCATGCAGTTATTTACAGACTCGCATGAAACAGCGAATTTTCAAAATGCTTATGAATTAAAATTCCAAGAAAATCATAGCAGCTAGTTCTTCCGCATTCAAGGGGTTATATTTATTTCAGTGGCCCAAGCTCACTGGTAATTTAATTTTATATCGATTCGTAGTTTAGCAGTGAAAACGTAACAGATGTACTCACGATTTTTTTAAACATAAATTAGGAAGGATAAGGACAAAAGGAATAGAAAGGATACCAAGGCAAATTCAAATTCAAAAGTTTCATTGTTAATTCATCTAATTATAAGTATTTTTAATCATCATTTGTTTCACTATTTTTAAGTTAACAAATACCTATATTAAAGCGATTGCCTGTGGAGCAAACAATTCATTCAAATACTTCGCGATCTTATCGTCTATAAAATCAGAAACTCTATAGTCTATATCACAATTTATGTTTTACTGAAGTATTTGAATGAATTGTTTGCTCCACAGGCAATCGTTTTAATATTTTATTGTTAACTACCGAAGTACCAAAATCTATAGATCTACAAGATCTATACATATATATCTTGAATTTTGGTAAGTACTTTGATATAGAAATGTATACATTGCCCCTTGAAAAAGTCCCTAACTTTAACCTAAAGTTTTTATCCAATAAACCCTTTAATTGCAACCTGTATACATAGCCGTAAACTCTTTGTTATACATGAAAAAAATACCTTAGCGCATAATTAAAATTTTCCAAAAAAATGCACAGCAAAACTTTTGAAAAATGGCAACAATTAAAGCAAACACACGCGACACCGTAAACGTAACTCTATTTCATACATAACACGATGTACAATAGGAAATCAAGTAGTTGAATAATGCAGGAAAAAATGCGTGGTAGTAAATCACAGGGTGGGAATAATTCTCCACGGCAGAAATGTTGTAAATGAAGGCAACGGTTCGGCACCCCACGCGAGGGTGGATACACAACTGTAACACGATGTATAATTAAGGTTTTGTTTTAGTTAACACTGTGCTATTGGATGTGGGAACAATATTGATTGGAATTTATGAAGCGAGTGTTGTCTTAATTTTTACTACTATTGTAAATGTAAAAATGTTTGTCACTCTTTCACGCAAAAACTAATGAACGGATTTTGATGAAACTTGGCACACATGTAGATCATATTCTGAATTAAAACATACAATTTTTTTGTCCTGGAAAAAGATAAGATCCCCCTGAAACGCGGGTGAAACCGCGGGGAGAGATGGTAAATAAATAAATATCATGGGACATTTTTGCCGTCTGTAAGGCTTTTAAGGCATTGTAAAAAGGTCGACAACATATTGGCAATCCCCCTGGTATTGCTGATGTCAATAAACCGCCGGGTATTCACTTACCATCAGGTAACCTTTGGTTATGACTTGCAATTTAAAAACATTGATGTCAAATAAAATAGATACCCACAAAAATACTGAAATGTCGCGTCACGCTTACTCTCAAAACACAAACCTGAGTGCGCATTTCTCAGACGAAAAAGGTGGAATCACTCGCGCACCATTGACTATCACTTAGTTGGGTTGAACCGAACCGTCATTAATAACTAGATACCTCAGAGATTTGCTGAGAATTGAGTACATGTCGAACATTAAATATTGGATTCCAGGGGTTTTCAGCGTCCATTTAAAACGTAGAAACCTACTATACAACTAATCTTCTTACTAATATGTATTATAACTGTGATGATGAATATGAAGATGCTTGTTTTGACACACAGGTAGATCATGGAATAAAATATACAATTATTTTTATTCCGGGTAAAGATAAGTTCCCTTGAGAAGGCGAGTGAAACCGCAAGGGACAGCTAGTTAATACTGAGCCAGTAATGGATTGATCTACACACGCTAATCAAACAATAGTAACAAAAGAATTAAAACTATCTCTCAAATTGTACTCAGCAGAACTAAATAAAAAACAAACAACGATGGCGATGATAGCTCAGTGGTAAGTGACGTCGGAAACCGCGACGAAGGTCGTGGGTTCGAATTCTACAATGAGCTTGAGCTTTCGGTGAAGGAAAACATCGTGAGGAAACCATAGCGCGGTGGTAGGGTACTTTGTAGTACCCGACTGGCTGGCTACCACCCTCAAGTTGAAAATCTGTCGCCAAGCACCTATCGGTGTGTTCCTACAGCTGCACTTGAGAGCCAGTTCCCATCTAGGCTTTGTGTGCTTACCACCATCGGCCACATCATCACTTACCATGGTGAGATTGTGGTCAAACACAAGCTTATCCAGAATTAAAAAAAAAAAAAACAACGACTGTATTTTAAGTTTTTTTTTTTAAGAAATGTAATTGTACGTAAAAAAAATCCGGCTACTGAATGCACTGTTAATCCGTTTTACTTTTTATCTGCGAACCGCCGCCGCTGCCGCCGCCACGCGCCGAGATGGAAAGTGACGGAGGTTCATTTTTTAAATGTACCGCAAAAAGGCCAAAAGCCCAGTTAAATTATTCACACGCGTCCTTATTCAACGGGAAGTGGATAAAAAAGTGAAAACGTGGCATAAACACCCCCTCCTTCGTCTCCCCCCCACATGACAAACGACTTGACCTAACCCGCCTCGCTGGGACTACTATTTCTTTCGAGATTATAAACTATATAATAAAAAATAAACTTGAAATTTTGGCAGGTTTCCTGTGTGCCAAATTTCATTGAAATCCGCCGTTTTTGCGGGATTGAGTAGCAAAATACAAACATTAACGTTTATAATATTAGTAGGATTGTTAATGCAGGTGTTTTAACGAGTGCTGTATTTAACTAAGTCGTCATCGTCATCATCAGCCCGAGTTAGTCTACTGCTGGACATAGGCCTCTCCTAAGATGCACCACTAAGCCTGGTCTTCGGCTATTGTTTTCCAACCGCCACCAGCCACCCTGCGTATGTCGTCGCTCCACCTGACTGGAGGGCGCCCTACACTACGTTTAACTAAGAATTATAATTATATTTTATCTGTGCATAATTTATGTATTCAAATTCTATCAGTAGATATTTGACTTGAGATTCAAATTTTTGTATCTAATCTTCCAATAACTGACTTTGGATAATCAAAAGGGCTTGCTCTATGGGTTCTTTTCTGATATCATGTTAATGCTCATTGACAACAATTTTGAAATAGGGAAGTAAAGTAAGCATTAGGAGTAAGTTTCTTAACGGATCTTGATAGTCAGTTATCAGCAAAAGCAACCTTATGAACCGAGCATTAGAGTCTAGACTACTCATAAGTGCTTGTAAAGGCCTATTTGAATAAAATAACATTTTCATTTTCATGTTTCATTTCAGTAAGGGGAAAATGGTTTCCACACGATGTTTTCCTTCACCAATAGCTGGTTGGATTTAAATCTACGACCAAAGTCACACCAGCTATTATTTCCGATTAATAGTGATGCATAAAATATCACCATTTGAATTTAATTGCTTTTACTCGGACATAAAATCGTGCCTATGTTTTTCAGTGATAAAAAATATTTTCCCAATTTGCGTGTTTGCCGTTTGCGTCTGGCATGCAGCTTAAACTCATAAAAGTGTTAGTCAAATATCAAAATCAAAACCATCCGACAGATCAAACATTGGGTATTTTTATTTGAAATCAAATTTCACTAAAACTGGCCAGCTTGGCTACAAGCGATTTTAAACATTAAGTGTTTGCCAATAGGTTGGCAATTAGAATGAAATGGATTAAATGTGGAATTTTGATATTACTTTACGAATTGGTAAACGTATTTCAATGATGGCTTTGAATAATTGAATTATATAAAAATACGAGTATCATAGACAATAGCGCTGATTATGTCCACAAACTAAGCCTACGACTTAAAGTCACTAATCTCGTTTTATAAACCTTATTGAAAAAGATAGAAAATACACAATGTCAAGTACGGGAAAACATGACCTATTTTGATGGCGACTAATTTAAAATTTGATAAAAGCAATATAGACTATATTAGACGAAACTTTTTTAAACCAGCGTAAGTATTTCACTCACTTTCCTACAACGCGAGGAGGGCGGTGGCTGCCACACGCGGTATACTTGTGAATAGGTGTTGTTTTATTATTTTCGCCGTCATAACACGCAAATATTATCAATGAGGATAAATCATTATTGAATGTAATATGCGTAAGTAGCGAGTCTAGACTATTCATAAGTGCCTGTGAAGGCCTATTAGGATGAATACACATTTCATTTCGATTTTATTAATAAAAAATAAGTGATTGTCCCTATCTCCAAGATAAATAAGTTATTTCAGTGACGGATAAAGAAAAGAAATGAAATACGCAAACAGAGGTTGAGCCGGAAATTACGAAACGTCTAGAGATGAGGCTGGGGGGGGGGGGGGGGGGGGTAAATGAAGCAATTTTCGCAAGCACACGCTCCATTGGACAACAGTGGTATTAATGATAATCCTTAGTGTTTTACTATACATCTCACTGTAACAGGTCAATGAATGGGCATTTTACTTATCCTTTTACAAGAAAACTTATTTGTTTCCATTGTATGATGTACGAATTCGGTATTCATTGAAATTGTGTCATGTCTACATGCCTGCGAGATAAAATTAATATACCAGTATATAAAGTGAGTTTACCAATTTAAGATATAATATGTTAATTATGTAAAAAAAAAAAATCTAGGCCTCGGGTGACCGGCGGGCGGGGAGCTTTTTCCGCCAACGCATCAGCTTGGCCATCCAAAGAGGAAACGCTGCCAGCCTGCTGGGAACCTTGCCGATCGACAGCAGCGGCAGCCTCGAAGAAGTTTTTTTATATATTATAGTTGTACATTTGCTTGTATATTTTGTACATTTGTTGTAAATAAGTAATTTTTAATACAGTTGCTCAAAAAGTGGTGTATTGCAGGGACGTATAGTGTTCGGGATGTGGGCTATTACATACTAGTGTTTTTTTTTTACCTTTCCCGAACTCGTGCGTCTCTTTCCCAACTGTCAAAATAATGTCTATTAAAAAGAAAAACCAACCATGAAGTTTTTACTAAAGAGTTTTTGTGATTCATACAAATACGTATATTTCTAAAAAGAAGTTACTATATTATTTCAATATCAGATTTAATGATTTAATTGAATGAGTTAGGTTAAGTTTCATTTCATCTCATTAAATTTCATTTTCATTTCAATAAAAAAAATATACTGAAGACTAAGCTGTATGGATAGTTAGTTCCCTTTGCCTACCAAAATGGGTGAAGAAAAAAAATCTCTGCTTATATTCTATGGTTGGCGCCATTTTCCAGAAATTTTCTTTGCGAGTTTAGTTGTTTGTTGCACAAAATGAGTAATTTCGACCCTATTTTTTTTGAATTCCAGTGGTGTGGAACTCAGTATAATTGCACAAACAATCATACGAAATTAATAATAGTTTGTCTCAAACAGTAAATATGCAACTTAAAACTTCCAGTTAGTTAAAAAAACTGTACCAATTTCAATGTACATGTGTACTATAACTTTTATAAGAAATAAATGATTAGTTAGTTGAGTTTATTGTGTTTTTATTATTTTATTAAATTGCTTCATTTTTTCGTAACTGTATTAAAAATAGTCGTTCAGTACACCTGCGGAACCGTCATTGCAACTTGAACTCTTTGCAATGACAGCCTTTCCACACTTGTAATGAAATATACTATATTGGACATATGTTAATATGTAATGTATATGAATTAAAGACATTTAATTAAAGTTTTTATTAACTGACCGTTCCCGAGGAAATCTTTTTCTATTGTGTTGCGTGGAAATAAAATTGCTTAAGTTACTCCTTATTACATAAGCTATCTGCCAGTGACACTCCCGTCAAAATCGGTGCAACCGTTTTGGAGATTAGCCGGAACAAACAGATAGACAGACATACCAAATTCAAATAAATCTTCCCATTTCAATCGCGGAATCTACCATATCGTTCCTCCATACCCTATTTTACCCGACAGTTGAATAGAACCTCTTCACCAGCGGCTACGTCAGTCAGACAGAACCAGTATTTTTGTATACATAGAAAATAATGCAAACAAATATAGTCCCAAATATGATTCATTTACTAGCAGATTCAGTCTAAAATAGCTTAGATACCCTAATATGTAAGGCGATGATAGCTCAGTGGTAAGTGACGTCGGATACCGCGGCGAAGGTCGTGGTTTCGAATCCTACAATGAGCTTGAGCTTTTGGTGAAGGAAAACATCGTGAGGAAACCATAGGACGGTGGTAGGGTACTTTGTACTACCCGACTGGCTGGCTACCACCCTCAAGTTGAAAATCTGTCGCCAAGCACCTATCGGTGTGTTTCGACAGCTGCGTTTGAGAGCCAGTTCCCATCTAAGCCTTGTGTGCTTACCACCTTCGGCCACATCATCACTTACCATAGTGAGATTGTAGTCAAACACAAGCTTATCCAGAATAAAAAAAAAACAATATAGAATTCAGACCATAACTTACAAAAACAAATGATACGTACGTAAATATATAAAAAATAACACCACTTTACTTCTTTATGGTGCAGAGGCGGCATTACTCTCACCTCGTGATGCTAACTGGCAGAAGTGGCTGATAAATAATTGTGGGAACCAGACACCACCAGACACCTTCATGAATATCACTTAGCCACGAGATAGATAACGTGGCATTTCTTCTTGCATTTTTCTTCCTTAATCTTTGCCAACGTAAAGGTAAATTAATGGAGACGGGTGACTCGAGGAAAATATTTATGGCGCCGTTTGGTTAAACTGTTGTAACCTTTACTTGCTTCAGTTTAAAAGCTATTTATGGGTGAAATAATATCTTGCTTACGTGGCGAAAAAACTGCTAATTGCTTAATATCATGTTTTCATAATGAGGAAAGTTCGAAAAAAATACTACTGTGTTAAAATAACATATTAGTAAATAACTTAGGAATAGTCTAGGCCACGGGTCCTAAACTATTTTGCGAGAGATCACCCAACCACATTGGGTATCTATGGTCTAGTCTAGACTCTTAATGCTCGGGTTGGAATGTAAGAAGTGAAGTGAGTGAGCCGATAATAAACTCAGTGATTAAATACACTTTTATCAATTAATTTATAATAAATATTAATGATGGTTTAAATATTGCTTTATATCTCTGGAATATTTAGCTATATATTTAATTATTTGTGAAAAGTTTTAATAGAATTCGGCAACATCTTTCAAAAGTATATATACAATTATTTTATTTACAACAAATGTACAAAATATACAAACAAATGTACAATTATAATATATATAAAACTTCAACGAGGCTGCCGCTGCTGCCTGCCGATCGGCAAGGTTCCCAGAAGGTTATGAAGGAAACAGATATGCAATATGTATTATTACCTATTCTTATACTATTCTTGTATTTTATCCATAATTTAATTAAATAAAAACGTTTATTATCAATATAAATGTTACGAGTGATAAAGTATCTCCATCTTTGTTCATGAATACCTATAGAAACAATTATAGAAAGGGACAGGATAATAATCTTTCATTATAGTAAATTGAAGTCTGAAGACGCAAGAAGTACCAACAAATTACAACCTTGAACATAATTGTGGCGTCGCAAAAAGTATTATGAATGTTTTGCTTTTATTATTGAATATTGAACCTTCAATATCTTTGGCACAATGCTTGAATACATTTTTATTCAAATATTATTATATGACAAGGAAAAACATAAATATTTTTGTTACAGAATCGAGATATAAGCGATTTTGGCGCGAGAATTGTCCGACATCGATTTAGATATTTGGCGAAAAACGTGGCGGATATATGTCAAATATTATTGCATTTTATACATGTCGAAGACGCAAGAAACGAGGTCATAATGATAACAAAATGTGTTATGTAAGCAAAGATATGGGGGGAATAAACAAATTTGTTTTGAAAGTGAATAATACGAGATAACGAATAATAAAATGCTTTATCATTTGTAATTTAATACTAATTTTCATTTGTAATTTAATTCTAATTTTCATTTGTAATTTAATTCTCATTTGTAATTTAATTTTATTTGTAATTTTTCATTGATTGTATTGTAATTAAATTTTTATTTTAATCTGTATATCTCATAGTTTGTATCTTTTATATATGGACAATCTGTCTGAAATAAAGAATTTGAATTTGAATTTGAATTTATCGGAACGCAGAAATAGGTACACATATTTGTTCAAACAGCATTTGAAACGCTGCCAGCCTTCTGGGAACCTTGCCGATCGGCAGCAGCGGCAGCCTCGAAGAAGTTTTTTATATATTATAATTGTACATTTGCATGTATATTTTGTACATTTGTTGTAAATAAAACTAATTTAATATTAGTAATATTTTTATGAAATGCTTTCGGTGAAGGAAAACATCGGGAATACGAGGGGGACGTGAATGGCGACTAAACTAAAGTTGTTCGAGAACTACCGATGTGTTCCGACTACTATCTTTGAGATAAAGTTCTATTTGCAGTAATAAAAGAAGACATATGTACTAAATACTGTATCGTTACTTTATGACACTCATAAAAAGTCTTTTTACACCATAAGCAACTATAGTTGCTCTGCACGTTTAAAATAATCACAAAGTTCAACGAATCCACAACAAAGTTCCATCAAAATTGTATATCGCCGAAAATTGCCGAACAAAAACCGGATTAATCCGGTTATTGGTGGCTGCTAATAATAATAGTGCGCGGGGTAATCCATCGTGATGGATGACAGATCCACCCTCCATGTCCACCCCTTTTAATTGCCAGCGTGAATGTACGGATGTCAGTCAAGCCGAATTTTCGATTTATATTATAATAAGATCAATCGATTCTGTGGCTCGGTGTCGCGTCGTTCCTTAGTATTCGGCTTAATAAAGGTTTTGTCCCTTGGCTATGCATTCGGTATGCGTTTTAAATTATGTTTTAAGCGAAATTTTAAAGGGAAGGGTGATGGATGAATTCGGGATTCAAATTTTGAAATTAGAACCCTTAGCATTTATGTATAAAATCATCTTTCGCATGTTATATCTATTAAAAGTTTACACAATGTTGCCATTTTAATAGGAGAATATATTTGTACTTTTTTTTTCTTTATCATACGTAACCACAGCTATGCGTGGCCGAGTCTACATAGGAGTATGTATTTTACAAGCTTTATATTAGCTTGCAATGTTATGTATGTTTTTCCGGGGTGAATCTTGCAACTCAATTTTGAAGCAGATATCATTAACCGATTGAGCTGAAATTTTATATACACGTTTAGTCTGCATGGTCAGCTGTGTGACGTCATTCTAAATCCAACATGGCGGAACACCTAAGATGAAGCCTAAGATAGCGGATTATTATTTTTAATGCAATCCTACAATATGGGTAATGGGTATGGCTTAAAAATATAATAAAATGAGAATAATTCAAAAAATAAAGTGACGTCACTCTGAATCCAAAGCTTGTTTTTGAAAAAGGTTTTTTAACTTACAACTTATTTATTAATCGTTTTTGTCAGAAGTATATGTATATTTTTTATTATATTGGCAATTGCACATTAGCCATTTTGCCTTTAAGGCATTTTAATAAGGTGTTCAATACATTGGTAATCAGGGGATTGCTAATGTCTATAGGCGACGGTAGTCACTTACCATCAGGTGACCCGCCTGCCTAGTTGTCCCTTGTATGTAGCATAAATAAAAAAATTGCGGACCCCGTGGTAGTGTAATAATATTAACATAAATCACCTCTTAAAACCTTAGTTGCGTAAATTAAAACATTCATAAAAAATGAAGTTACTTAAAAGGAAGCGTTCAGAAGGAATTCCAACTACATTATGCAACTTAATTTGGCTCAAATCCAAGCAGTAACTTAATTAGAAAGCAGATGTTTAAAGTTAAGTTACGGTGGCTTGCCTGCCTACTTGTTAAAACTTAATTCAATTACATTATCTATCTATTTATCACTCTCGGATACGTCTGCGTACCGAAATAAAAACTATGTCGTAGTAGGTAAATTGGTTGAATTTTCAACAATCCTTTCTTTTAGGAAATTTCAAGTTTGTAGCATTGATACTTTCCGAGATACCGTGATTAATCAGTGAGTGGTAATTCGTTTTAATTTATAGCTTTTTTTTTTTTTTTTATGTCACAAGTGACAACGAGGCAGGCGGGTCACCTGATGGTAAGTGACAACCGTCGCCTATAGACATTGGCAATACCAGGGGATTGCTAATGTGTTGTACACCTTATTACAATGCCTTAAAGGCGAACTGGCTCTCAAGTGCAATTGCCGGAACACACCAACAGGTACTTGACGACAGATTTTCAACTTGAGGGTGGTAGCCAGCCAGTCGAGTGCTACAAAGTACCCTACCACCGTGCTATGGTTTCCTCACGATGTTTTCCTTCACCGAAAGCTCAAGCTCATTGTAAGGATTCGAACCCACGACCTTCGCCGCGGTATCCGACGTCACTTACCACTGAGCTATCATCGCCTTTATTTATTTTTTATTGTAGCTATTAGTTTAGTTTAGTTTTATTAGTAAGAAAGATATGTTTATTACTATATTTTTGATTTTTATTTATCGTTTGCTGTGTACTAGCTAGTCTCCTAAACTGATTCAATATATTAGAATCAAATAATTTGGAAATTCGATGGTTGGCGTGGTTGGTTCTACATTACCTATTACACCACAGGTCGTGGGGTCGATTCCCATCCAGGACACATTATAATTTCAATATTTTGCAAACAATAAAATAATTATAGTACGGTCGGCCAAGAAAGTGGTGTACCAGTTTTTGATTTAGTTTCCTAGTCATCGAAAATTACAACAAGGTTCAAACTAAAAAGATATCACTTGAAAGAGATGCGTAATAATGACATGAGTTGTCATAAGTTGTCAGATTGATCTGCAAGCGAAACTAATCTTTATCACGAATGAATCTGCAAGCGGCATTCAACCTTAGGGTGGTACACCACTTTCTTGGCCGACCGTATATACCTATAATCCATAAACAGACTTTAATAAAAGCTTAAATAAACAATATCATAATGATATGAATTTCATACGTCATCCATCATCGTCACTCGATACCCAGACCCCAGGCAGAGGACTAGGGAATATTTTGCGAGAAACATCTGCACATCTACAATGGATGATACATCATATCTGTCAAACAACACAAACTTTATTCTACATCCCACTTCAATCGTATTACCAACGCATAAAGACTATTTTCGATTGCCCCAACTCACGTGTAAGATGGTTCCGATTCTGATACAATTTGCAACGTTGACAAGTGTTGATTGTTTGTTTATTTCCAACTTTAATGCTTTCGTAATAAATGTTATTTTATATTTGTGCAAATATCCGAGTTTAAGTGTTTGGTTTGTATGGAACAGATGTGCGTGTTCGTCATGACGCGACTGAGGATTGATCATTTAAATCGACGCGTCGTGATGTGTTTAATAACATCTGTCAAAATCAGATGGGTTGAATGTCGCATTTAGGGTTCCGTAACGAGTCTCTATTACTAAACCTTCTCCCGTCCATCTCTTTAAATGCTTACAGGTGTGTTTGCTTTTTTGGTATACTACTAATATTCGTACTTCCAATATTATAAATGTGAAAGTTTGTGTTTGGATATTTGTTGCTTAATAACGCAAAAACGGCTGAACGGATTTAGATGAAACTTTGGCACATACATAGATTATATCTTGGAATAAAGCATAGAATTCTTTTTAAACCGCGGTACGGAAAAGTTTTCCACCGAGAGGCAAAAACAAAACAGTTCTGTGCCAAACACCTGTTGGTGTGTTCCGGCAATTGCACTTGAGAGCCAGTTGCCCTTGCCTAAGGGCAAGGGCAACTTTAGGCAACTCAGGCATTGTAATAAGGTGTGCAACACGTTGGCAGTCCCCCTGGCATTGCCAAAATCTATAGGCGACGGTAGTCACTTACCATCAGGTGACCCGCCTGCCTCGTTGTCACTAGGGACATAAAAAAAAAAGACCCATCAGCCCCCTCAGTCGCTACACACGTTCCAAAACATTTTCAATGAAAAGTAAGATAGTTAAACTTAACGTATTCAGAATTCCTCGCGCGAGCCAATCACGCGGCATTGTGAGAGACCCGCACAATTAAATTACACGCCGCCCGCCGCCCGCCGGGTTCCGTACGTACATTGAATGTGTAAGCTGACCACTCGACTCCGTGCCTCCATACGAGCGTAGGCATTTATTGGCAATCGCGTTTGTTGATTGCTCTTTGAGTGTTACTAGAATGCAAAAGTAACAAAATGTGCGGATTAGAATTGTGATTGCATTGAACTGAATATAGAGAAGGCATACGTGGTGGTGGATAAACAGCCCTATTACCTATGGATACGACTCAATATACAATAAATGCAGCTAATAATTAACTATATATTATATTAGTTTTTCCCAGGGTTTTATCAGGATTCCCGAGTTAGTGTGTTTTATTCCAAGGCATGAATGTGTTTGTTTGGTTTTGTTGTTGAGGTAACAAAAATGAACAAAAGTAGTAACTCACGTTCACATTTATAATATAAGTAAAATAGGATGTGTTATGTCAAAGACAGTCGAAGGTCCGAATTCAGCAATGAAGTTGTAATTTTTTTGACTCAATTTTTTTAAAATAATTTCTAAAAAAGCTTTTCCCCAGAGACGCTCGTGACGCCTCTGGTGTTGCATACGTCCATAGGCTACCATCAGGTGGCCCATAAATTTTTTGGCCACCTAGTGGTATAAAAAAACTCAATTTCAGATTTAGACTTAATCCTTACGCGGCCTTTACACTGGCGTTTTCCTACCAACCTAAATATATAATCCTTCCTACTTGCATACAAAATATTGTAAATATAACAATGCAACCATTCGAGCGCGCTTCACACGTGAGCGAACCACTGACCACTCGTTACAGTGTGAACGCGTCTCGCATACCGATGAGCTACGAGCTACGAGCTACGGGCTACGAGATGTCGATGTGCTACGGCGCTACGGCGTAGCTGTGGTACGTAGGGATGACTGTGTAGAATGTAGACTAATAAACAACTGTAGATTAGACTTGTAGAGCGAGGATTCTCTATACATGATAGATCCTATAAAATATTAGGAGCCTGAGAAGTTATAGCATTTAGAAATAGGTATAGCGTATTCCTTTTGGTCAAATAATAATTTTAGGACTCAAGTAAGCCAATGCCACAATTATTTATTTGAGTTATTTTTAGGGTTCCGTACCCAAAGGGTAAATACGGGACCCTATTACTAAGACTTCGCTGTCTGTCCGTCTGTCTGTTACCAGGCTGTATCTCAAGAACCGCGATAGCTAGACAGTTGAAATTTTCACTAATTATGTATTTTTGTTGCCGCTATAACAATAAATACTAAAAACAAAATAAAATAAATGTTTTTACGGAACCCTTCGTGCGCAAGTCCGACTCGCACTTGGCCGGTTTTTTTATTATTCTGGTGCTTTATCGATGTGCCAAGTTCCATCCAAATCCGTTCAGCCGTTACAGAGTTGAGTTGTTACCATATACACACATATATACACAGTTTTCCAATTTATAATATTAGAGTTAGTTTAGATTAGTATTAAATAGAATTGAACCTTTCATTAGACATCGTATGTTACTTCATCAAATGAAAATACGCTCAAAATTATAGAAAAACCGTGTAATATATATTTCAAATTATATCGCTTCTCTAAGGAGCTTAGTCTAGAATACCTTATTTTTCCAAGAAAAACAAATATCACGAAGGTCGTAGACAATCTCATAATAGACCTTTTACTAAGCTTGTACAGTCAGCAACATAAGTGAAGGAATAAATTATTAAAAAAACCTCTAGACTTTTATCCATAGACAATATGGAAAGATATTGGTTTTAACCTACTCATCTGCCTGTATCCCAACATATTGTTATAAATAAAATTTATGTGGTTCATGATTTTTACCAATGTGAAATTTTTGTTACCAAAACATGTCTGTTACTCATTCACGCAAAAACCACTACATGGATATTGATGAAACTTAGCACACAGATAGATCATATCCTATCACAAGACAGGATACTTTTTATCCCGAGAAACAGTGGGAGGCAGCTGATAGATCATAAATAGGATATTTTAATAGTAGATTGTATCATAAGGGAGCAAAACAATATTTTAACGGCGAGGGCCCTTTTTTTAATCCAGATCGAATTCCTCACGAATTAGAGTAGAATCCCGAGCGCCGCAAGGGATTCTTTAGTAGAATCTTGAACGTAGCGAGGGATTCAAAGTACGTCGCTCGAGGCCAAAAATATATTTGCACCCGTGTGGTACACTCTACTTTTCATCACCCTCTATGAGAAAATAGAAGGCGCTTCATATTTTGAGTGTACTTCATGACTGGGTGTACTTGCAAAAAAAAAACTATTATTCAGCTATTATTCAGCGGCGCGACTATGGGCCGTCCTACTACCCAGTCTTTATTCAAACAATATTTGCGTTCCATTTCTTTGGCGCTGAACACTAAGATGTTCCAAATTCGATAAGTGCGCGGCAAAGGTTATTGCGGCGCACTTATAAAATAAAGAGGATTAAAAACTCATTACTGCCCGCTAAAAGTTTCTTATAGAAATCACCACCTTTGGGTACACTTAAAGGCTAATTTATACTAATTTTCATTTGTAATTTAATTCTAATTTTCATTTGTAATTTAATTCTCATTTGTAATTTAATTTTATTTGTAATTTTTCATTGATTGTATTGTAATTTAATTTTTATTTTAATCTGTATATCTCATAGTTTGTATCTTTTATATATGGACAATCTGTCTGAAATAAAGAATTTGAATTTGAATTTGAAAAGGCGAACCAAGTCGTCCTTTTCGAATAGACGGGATGAAAAAATTTTTTTTCCTGAAACATATTTATGTTCTCACGCGAAGAGCGAAAGCTAGTTATGTAATGAATACTAAGTAGATATCTATAAATATAGACACGCTTCATATATGTATTTATGGAAACACATCAAGATCATATCGATTTATTAGAAATCTGTAGGTAAAAACCTCGTCTAGAATATTTTGTTATTCCTTAGTAAATTGCTGGCCGCAAATAGTCTAGTTTCCTTTGTTATATTATGTTAAATAGTAGTTTCTACTTCAAATTTAATTCATGAGTTATTGCAGGTGTGAATTATCCAAGCTCACATAGAGCCAAAGCCCTAACGAGCCCAAATCTTGGCCTAAGGGCTGACTTGGCTGGTTTTCCCCTACGAATTATTATTAAGTACCTACTTTTACACAGTAAATAAATAATAAATAATAAATATCCTCGGACATTTTTCACACACGGCTATCTGATCACAGTCATGGGAGAGCCTTATGTTCGATGGGTAGTTTCTACCAGCAAGCCAAATTTTCGGAATAATAAAATAAGAACCGAAAGGTAACAGGTTTAGAACATGCGAAGGCTATATTATTCGTATGGGAAAACCAGCCAAGTCAGCCCTTAGACTACATATTTGGATTTTGCATAGAATTTGGCACTCAATCTCAGATCTCCATTCCTTTTGCGGCGAAGCCCACAGCAGAGAATAATTTTTGTATTGAACTTGGCTCTCCTTTTTTACATTTATGTTTTTGGTGGGATATCATTACTTTTTGTAGGTAAGTACATATCCTCGTAACACCACGTTCGCGTCAACGGTTCGATTCGGTTGTCACAGCGCCCCACCCACCCCGCCCGCGCCGCTCCGGCGTCACTCGGCGCGCGCGCGTCGTGTATATACCGAAAATCTAAATGCCTATTATTTTATCATTATTTATGAGTAGGTAATGATTTTACACTATTGATGTGCGCTAAATATAAAAATAATAATTAATCCCAGTTAATAACGTAGGTACCCTAAGCAATATTAGGTATTTATGTTAAGCGTTCATAATAGAATCTAATTATTTAAAAATTGCCAGTTTTTTATTTATTCCTTTGTATTCATCTAATTACCTATCTGCATACCAAATTTTAACTCTCTAGGTCATCTGGAACTGGGTTAGAGTTTTGGTCTATAGGTCAGTCAATGATAAAAATGAGGAATTTTGGACATTAATATCTAAATAACCGTTTGTAATAAGCTTATGAAATTTAGAACACATATGTATCTCGCAAGTTTCAATATATGAGCCAAATTTGATTGGTTTTTGATTTATGAGGGGGTCAAAAGTGGCTCCAAATGGTTCGTGTAATATTACACACGGTGCGGCTCGCCAGTTCTGTTTCTTGAACAAGGCTTGACACGCTCCCGCGTGTCTAGAAATAGTAGTTTCTACTTCAAATTTAATTCATGAGTTATTGCAGGTGTGAATTATCCAATCTCACGTAGAGCCAAAGCCCTAACGAGCCCAAATCTTGGCCTAAAAGTATAGCCGTTGCACAGACTCTAAGGTAAGAAATAATAAACAGCTCTTAGCAGGGCACTACAGTTTACCAAATAAATTACTGTACTATTATCCTACTAATATATATAAATGTGAATGTTTGTATGTTTGGTCAATCACGCAAAAACGGCAGAACAGATTTCGATGAAACTTGGCACACATGTATATCATATCCTAGAATAAAACATAAGATTATTTTTATCCTGGAAAAAGGTACGATTCCTCGGGTACGCGGGTGAAACCGCGGGATGGAAAACTAGTAAGATATTGCCAAATTATCCTAACTAAAATTATGGTCTACATTAGTATTTTGTCTAAATAAAAGACATGAGTAGGAGTGACGCGGTAGGCAAATAAGGCTGTCTACAAACTATAACAGCCCGTGTGCTCGCAATCAACGTGCTCGAGCAATAATTGAGTGCGTCGGTAGAGCACGGCGAGCGCTGGTTACAGCATGCTTCTGATAACAGCTGAGTCCTGCACGCACTCAGAATATAAAACAAAACAGAAGCGCAATATATAGTCGTTCTGTAGTCTATAAGGTAACCTTGTAGTTTCATTATGATACAAATAATTTACATGAATTAGAATGTCGATTTGTTTCTATTAAATAACTGCTATAAACTTATGAACAAAAATGTATGGAAATATCTCCCATTTCTTTTTCATTAGGACCTTTAATTGGGGTATCGTTGAATAAATCTTAAAAAAAACATAAGTTTGGCATTTTCATATTTTTTATATGATCCTTACTATTTTCGAAATACATATAAAAAACTTAAATGGCCCTTTTGCACTTGTTACCCCTATCTAAAATAGAAATTCTGAAACATCAGAAATAAATCTGCAACAAACTAAATCCAGAACTGAGGAACTGCGAGAACATAATTTTTCAGATGAACTCGCGGTATTTTTCAAGCCAATAATAATCAAAATTTAAGTTGCATAGGCATTTATTTTCTTTTGATACAAACTTCCTATTTTTTTTTATCTCATAAGTAATAAGGATTTTTACGAGTCATAATAATTATAAAGAATATCTGATTGTAGTTTCTGTTTTGATCTTAGTTCTGTGGTAGTACATTGGATCGTGATTAAAATTCATAGCGTGCCGCCGCCGCCGCCGCCGCCGCCGCGGCCGCCCGCGCCCGCCCCGTGTGTGAGCAGACTAATCAGCCGATTGACTCATTTCGTATTACATGTTCCTATCTACTATGTGCTCGATTGAACTTTTTTAAAGTCGACCTTTTTGGTCATGTTTCTTTTTCTTTCTTAAAACACAAAATTAAAAATAACAAAGATTTCTTTTTAAAAAATAGCGCTTACGTCTGTTTTTTTAAAGAGTTAAGTATGAATGAAAAATTGTAATTTTTGCTTTTTAATTTGCATTTTCAATTAAATAAATGATAACATTACATACAGTAAAATAAAATACTAGAAATAAAAAAAACATCGTATGTTTCTGTTAATTTTGATAGTTGTGTGAATAATAACCTCCTCCTTTTTTGAAGTCTAAAGATCAATGTAAAAAGAATCATTTTCCATACATTTAAAAGGCATTTAAAAGCTATAATTAAACGCAGTAACCTAAATAAATGTAGGTATATTACATACATGTAAGTAAATAAACAAAAACAAGCAAACTCACCTGACTTCGTTCCAATTTCACGTTCAACCGAAGCTCCTTAGTCTATCGTAAATATTTACCAACACCTTAACAATTGTCCGTGTACACACCCCAATATAAATCCAAACACTCAGAGCATAAGGTGCATATTGTATCAGCAGGAAACAAGTCGTAAGTCCATCGACATGTGTTCAATGTAAACAGTTAACTGCCGGTTAACGATTGTTTAAATTTAACGTTATTTTTAAGTCTAACTTTTATGATTATTACTATTAGATACTTTAGTTTTAACGATTATTTTAGGTTTTATTATTAAGTGGATTCTTAAACGTTTTTGGGGAATTTAAGAAAAAACACTTGAAAACTACTTATTAGAAATCACTACATTATTAAAATTATCACTTCATGTAAGTATTCGGGTATCATCGGCATTATATCGTACGAAAGAAGAGAGTCGCGTCGGTGGTCGAGGGCGGGCGGGCGCCGCTGACGCTGGGCGGCGAATGAGCGCGGCTGGCAAGATCCCAGCCTTAAATTCTACTCTTATGCATAAATACGTACCTTATTCTGTCGTGTACCTACTGATATTTTCTGTGAAATAATTGAGCTGTTTGAAAGTGCAATTTTCAAAATAAATGATTGAAGAATAAAAATCGCGTCTATAAAAGTGGCTTTTGGATGGGACGGTCGTCCCGAAACCTCATATAATTCTAAGAATCGTGATTCAAGTTATTTTATTTTTATTTTATCATTAATACAAAATCCACAGCACTATTACTATATATAAAATTAATCTTAATATTATCGCATATTGCCAATTAAGGATTTACTTTATTTAGTTCAAACATTATATTTGCAGAGCGGAAGAGAAAAGAAACGAATACAATAATAAATCTAATTTGTGTGTGTGTGTGTGTGAATATATTTGTGTACGTAAGTGTGTAGGGGTGTATGTGTGAGTGTGAGTGTGAGTGTGTGTGGGTGGGGAGGGGAATGAATTCATTACATACATAAATTATTAAATACTACTACACATGTTAATACTATTAGTCAAGCACATAAATTAATTAACACCTACATACCCTGTGCCAAAATGTTAAGAATGACACTCTTGAAGCTTTCCTCTAAATATAAGCTTACCTCCCCAGTTTCACCCGCGTTATTCGCTGAGTAGCTTTCTAATAGGTGAAAGAACTTTTGAAATCGGTTAAGTTTTTTTTAAATATATTTTGTTTTAATAATAATATAGGACCTATTCAAATATGGACCTTTTGAAGATTTTCCCACCGAGCTGTGATGTTAGGTTTTCAAAGATGGTATGATCAAGAACTCATTAACGTCGAACAATACTGTTATTATAAATATTCATTGGCGGTGACCACTTTAACACATAAAAAATATGTGCGATTTTCAATTATGGACTCTGTTAAAAGTCTCTATTACTATTGCTTTTATTTTCTTCATCAAGCAATAGTTTTACGTAACGCCTAGTAGTTTTTTTTTATATTGTGATTCTTTTTTTTTGTAGGACAGTATAATTAGTGTAAGTAAGGCAATAGGGATGATGCCTATCATGATCTTCTCAGTTGAAGGCTGACTTCCGAACCGGTGGTCACTTCTGTAATTCGAATTCTAGGGCCTAAACTGAATAAATTGTTTTGACTTTGACTTTGACCTATATTCAAGAATAAATGTACATATAAAACATCTAAAAATATTTGAAAATAGCTGATTTGATACAGCAATTGTTATAGCTCCTATAGCATTTTAACGACACCCTCACAGCCCCAACCTTGAATTCACGAAACTAAATTAAAATGCAATAAAAAGTAAATCCATGAATGCAACAACACCCCAACATTTTGTATTGACAATTAACTTGCCAAAACACATCATAAAATGCTATCAAATCAATTAGTTCCCCTTCCTACCTAGTAGAGGTTTATTGCTTGCAATCATGCTCTCAGACATGCATTCTGACTATTTCTGACGTTACCAACCCACCCTCGCTCTCTTTTAAGGTATACGTCCCACCGCTTACGAGTAGCAGAATAAATAATAGTTAAAAAAAACATTAAGTTTTAAATTCCTTCACAAAAAAGGAAAAAACATTTACTGCACTTGTCTTACAGTAGATATTTGAATGCCACAGCGTGGGGCTCTTTATCTTTAAATTCATCAGAATTTTTGAGCATTTTCTTTGAATTTAATGTGAAAAGCGTACTCAATTACGCTTAATCGTTTGTATCTAAAAAAAGGCTCCACGTCTTGCATTGCATTCATTCAAATATTATACTTTTATACAGAGCATTTAAATGCATGTTGTGTTAGTTTTTTAATAAAACATGTGAAAATTAAAAATACTTGTAATGAATTCATTTAAATAATTTTTTTTGAGTTTGAGTTAGTTTTTGAAACCACTAACAGCTACTGCAAAATAATCATAAACAATTTGCATTTAGAGACTCCTAGATTTTCTATTTTCTTTCATATTCGAATAAATACGGTGAAGGTATATTTTTTCGCTTCCAATCGCTTGATTGTCGTTAGTGAGACAAACTCCTAAACTTTATAGCAATATAAAAATGTAACGATCTAGTCGAGTGGTAGATAGTATGGTATCGTAGTGTTAAATATGGTGAAGTTGTTATCCAATTCTTTGTTCATGTCGATGGTGGTTAATGATTCGGCTATACCTACAACAGTTTTACTGCCTTTTTATTTCACTATTAAAATGTTCGTTATGTTTAGCATTGTTGGGGTGTCTGCTAACAAAGGAGTGTTTGTTAGCTATAATACTTACTGAGCTATACTTTTTATTGAACAATTTTACGACAATTATGATGGTAGGGTAGGTTAACTGTTAGCCGTTGTGTTTGTATTCGTAGCCGATATTGTGATACAGTGATAGATTAGTTACAGTTTTTGCTTCGTTAAACAGCTATGTATGTATCTGCATCGAGGAAAATATTCTTTCACGACAAAATATTGCCAAGGATTTGGGTGTATATTTTGATGATAAGCTTACATTTCATCATCACTATGAGTATAACATTGAGCGCAGTTCACGATTGCTTGGGTTTGTTTCGAGATCTACAACACACTTTCGTAACCCTAAGCTTTATTATCTCTATTGTACACTCGTTCGTAATATTCTCGAGTACAATTCAGCAATCTGTCGCCTTTCTACACCGTACACATTGATCGTATCGAGCGCGTCCAATAACGTTGTCTAAAAATCCTTAGCTATAGGTGCGGCATGGGTCGCAAACTAACATCCTACAGCGAGCGATTGGAATACTTTCATGTTACCTCTCTAGCAGTGCGCCGTAAATATATATTTAAGGCGATGATAGCTCAGTGGTAAGTGACGTCGAATGCCGCGGCGAAGGTCGTGGGTTCGAATCCTACAATGAGCTTGAGCTTTCGGTGAAGGAAAACATCGTGAGGAAACCATAGCACGGTGGTAGGGTACTTTGTAGTACCCGACTGGCTGGCTACCACCCTCAAGTTGAAAATCTGTCGCCAAACACCTATCGGTGTGTTACGACAGCTGCACTTGAGAGCCAGTTCCCATCTAGGCTTTGTGTGCTTACCATCTTCGGCCACATCATCACTTACCATGGTGAGATTGTGGTCAAACACAAGCCTATCGAATATAAAAAAAAAAAAAAAAATATTGACCTTAATCTAACCTAACCTAACTCTCTCTTCAAAATAATTAACTCCGTTATAGATTCTCCTACTCTCCTTTCTCTCTTAAATTTCAATAGCCGGTTCAGAACCCGGACTCGTAACTACAATATTTTCGTCTTTCAAGTATTTTCCAATAATACGTCGTATTATAACCCTATTGTGAGAATGTGTCGCCAGTACAACGAGAACAGAGACATTGATATTTTTCATCTCAAATTGTGTCAGTTACGGAGACAGTTAAAAATTTGTTGTTTTAGTTAAGTTAACCTAATAATTAACGTTATTTTAATTTTAATTTCAAATATAAAAATACATATATCTAAGATGCATTTCATTTAAACATACATGGATTTGAATATAGTCTAGATCAATACCTTTAAATGTATGTAATTGCCTTGTGATGATTATGTTCTGTTTTGTGTGCTAATGAAATAAATAAATATCAACTGTTCTATATCTGATAGATTAGATAACTCATATAATTATAGAGGCAGTAGTTTAGGCAACGGTCAGGCTTTGGAACTCACCGGCCCAGGGGGTACTGGTCTGGTGCCAGCTTGTAACAACACAGATGAAGGGAACTGGAAGAGGTGAACACTTTTTTCCGTACCTGTACATATACAAATCTACTATATAAAAATAAGTCGGGTTTTCCTTCCTGACGCTATAACTCCAGAACGCACGAACCGATTTCCACGGTTTTGCATTCGTTGGAAAGGTCTCGGGCTCCGTGAGGGTTATAGCAAAGAAAATTCAGGAAAAATTCACAAAAAAAAAGAATAATGAAGAAAATTATTTTTGTCATACATTTTGTATAGAACGACGTTTTGACATGTCTCGAGATCGGACTGACAGATGGTTTAGTTTCACAATAGGTGTCGCTGGAATCGGGTTCTAAGTTTTATTTTCAGGGCAGGACAACGTCTGCCGGGCCCACTAGTTACTTATAAAGTTTTACGAAATGATGCTCTAAGCGGTATGCATCAAAGTCTTTGCTACAAATTGATATCTTGGCCATCATTCTGTAATTACGACCCAGTGGCAGTCACGTTCATAAATGTTTGCTAGGATCATTTTAATGAAATAGTTTTTTTTTATGTCAAGAGGCCTGACAATAGGCTACCGTCATTAGCAATACCAGGGGGATAGCCAATGTATTGTCGACCTATTTTACTTGGCTTGGCGGCAACTGGCTCTGCAATTTCAAGTTGAGGCCAGCCAGTCAAGTACAATGTACCCTACCACCATACTATGATTCTTCACGATGTTTTCCTTCACCGAAAGGTCAAGCTGATTCAAATCCATGACCTTCGCCGCGGTATCCAACGTCACTTTAAATTTTGAGTTTGAGTAAGCTCTTCACCAGCGCAGCGTCAACCACGTCTTGAAGGATTTCTTTGTAGGAATTTTTATAACATGTCGTATCTAGTGACACTAGAATTGTGTCGGTTGTTCTAGTGCCAAGTAAACAATATCGAGTTACGTGGAACGAGGCTGGTGGGGCCAGGCGTGCGGGTGAGTTCCGCTGGCCGGCCACGCTGATAAACTTCGTCACCCGCGCTATTAGATTGAAAAGAGAAAATTTTATAGTCAAAATGGTAACTTTTATGTAGGTATAAAACTGACAAGTGGGCGGGTCACCTGATGGTAAGTTACTACTGTCCCTTAAACATTAGAAATGCCAAGAGGATAACAAATGTGTTGCATGTCTTTTTTATAATTCCTAGAAGGCTAATTGTCTATTACAAGTGACAGTCTGTGTGAAACATACTATACCTATCAGTTATCTGGTTCCATAGAACAAGCTCTGCTTAGTTTGGGATCAGATGGCCGTGAGTGAAGAGAGTCTCAGAATATTGATAATCCTCCTTCGTAATATACCTAACATTTAGGTACTTGCATATTCAACAAAAAACGCTGAGCTATCACAACTTTACAAAAACCTTCTCAGCACCAGATGCACCATATTATACGACTAATCTCCTTTAGCTGAAGTCTAATCAGTAACTGCAATATCTAGGTCTGACGGTCGAACATTCTACCATAATACCACAATTTCCCAATACCCTAAAAACCTCATCTCAAATCCCCAGTAAGGGTAGCCTGTCTGACATATTTTTAATTAAACGCCACTTACGACGCCCGCCTTGCGGCTTTACCGCGCAATCTATTACCCGTGTGTAAGGGGCTTTACAATAACTTTAGAGGGACGCTAGTGAATAATAGCCCTTATTTTAATTCGACTAATGTAATTCCATTTAAATCGATTTGGTTTTTCCGCCATGTTGATTGTAACTAACCAGCTGTTGCTATCTTAAATTATCAGGCGTTTAGATTTATTTTATTTTTATGAATATTTATGTGTGAATACTGAGCATAAGATAATTCTACGCTATAATTCACAAAAAAACAAGAGTCAAAAGTTATTGCATCGGCCGGGAATCGAACCCGGGCCGCCCGCGTGGCAGGCGAGCATTCTACCACTGAACCACCGATGCTTACATTATACACATTGAAATTTTGTATAATATTCATCATTATAGTATATTATAGATATAATACATTATATCGCAATAAAGATGAGTCGACAATCGTGTACACTTTTTCTTTTTTTCTATAACATTGTATTTATCAAACAAAGAGTTATGTACTGTATTTTAATTATTTAATGTATTTCTTTTACCATTTGTGGAGATACATATGTATTGCTTATTATTGCTATATTATTAGATATAATTTATTCGATCACTTGAATAAATATAAATGTTATGTTAACCTTAGTTATATCTTTACAATACAGCTGCGAAGCGTTAATAAAAAAAAACGACTAGTGCTGTAACAGCATAGCATATCCCGCAAAACGCGGGATTATCTATCATCGAAAGCTATCTTTTGTAAGACTAAGCACATCGCTCGGTTCCGTCTCCGCCTCCGCTGGGGGATCGGTCGGAAATAGGAAGCGTAGGAAGCGTGATAAGCGACGTCGCGATCGGACGCGACGCTGCGTATGCAACGCGTCGCTCACCGATTAAGCGATAAGCGAAATACCTACATCAATATACTATATTAGTAATTGTTGTTTTGATACTAGCAATATTCCATAGCAACCCCTGCTGCTGATCGGCAAGCTTCCCAGCAAGCATTTGGAAAGAAGTTCCTTATCGCGCGTTTTGAAAGGGGGCTAGACGGAAAAAATGCTCACGAAAAATTGTCACCGACACTTTTAGTGTCAGTGTCACTTTATTGTAAGCTATGCGGCGAGCGCATGTTTCTCTCTCTCTCTCTCTCTCTCTCTTATAGAAAGCAAGCCAGATTTTTTTTTCATTTCATATATATATATATATATAAATAGAAATGTTTTTTTTTTTAATATATATATAATATACTCTCTCGACTTATATAACTTCGTTCTCTCAAGTTTTTTTATTTTTATTTTACCGAACTTAAAACTCAAAAGATGTTTTAAACAGTTTCAATTCTTTAAGATTCAGAATCATAGCAAGGTTCTTCATACAATCGACAGAAGTATATTTTTCATTTTTTGCATGATGTTACGAATAAACGATATAAAGGGAATAGGAATTACGATACCCACTCGTACAAATCCATTTTTGTTGTTTACCCAAGCAACAATTAAACGTAATAAACAGTAAATCCCTGAGTTTGTTGATACAAGTCTTAATCCACAACTAATAAAAGCAAATATTACATTAAAACTATGAAACTAATCAGAAATCGTCGCAATCCAAACAATGGCAGGTGGGACGTTTCTCACCATTCAATATGCAGTGTAAACAAGTGCCGCGCAGTCCCGGAGTACCGGGATCCCGCCATCCCGGGATTACAGAGCGCGGGACGCGTGCGCCGGTAATCCCGCTTGAGAACAACCAAGTGGGGATTAAAATTGGATGCGCAATTAATTATTTTTGTGTTATAATGCAGTTTTGTTTGCGAGTTGTGTCTGAGGGATAGTACATATGATGAGATTCAAAGTCAAAACCATATATTCAGTTTAGGCCCTAGAACGGCACTTATGAAGGTCGAATTACAGAACTTACCACCGGTTCGGAAGTCAGCCTTCAACTGAGAAGAACCGGCAAGAAACTCAGCAAGGTTACATTTTTTAAATATTTTTGGACCATCTGACTATATTGGCTTTTTTTTCAAATGTTTAACAATTTTATTCTTAAAGTAATACAAAAATACATGAAAAATTATAACCCGCATTAGTTACCTACATAGTATACTAAAACAAAAAATACCAAGATAATAACAATCGAACAACGATTAAAATCTTAGTGCCTGCCTGTAATATGATCGTGTCTGTTGCTGAGTCTGAGGTTAGTATACGTACTAATGGTGATGGTCCAAAAATATTTAAAAATGTAACCTTGCTGAGTTTCTTGCCGGTTCTTCTCAGTTGAAAGCTGACTTCCGAACCGGTGGTAACTTCTGTAATTCGACCTTCATATGTGCCCTTCTAGGGCCTAAACTGTATAAATGGTTTTGACTTTGAAGTATTTATAGATATGGTGACATCAGAAATTTAATTAGGTATTTTTACAATTCAATTAAAGTATTTTTTTTAGTTAAATCTATATGTAAATCACGTATATTAAGGCTTGATTTACAAACGAATCATTACAATCAAAATATTTATGCTATAAAAGAATACTTGCGAACAAAATTTCATGTTTATTTTTGAACAAGTAATTGTATAGGTATTAAAATATATAACGCCTAACCTAAATTATTAATAATTATTTTACACGTGCCATTACATAGAAGACATAAAATATGTAATGGTAACAATCATTACATGTTTACGAGGTGTCGCCTAGTCGCGTCGCATCGCATGTCGTGAGACAACGTCATAAATTACACGCGCAACCTTCTAACAGGGATTTGTGTTCTATGGGTGATGGGTGGGGCTCACGGTAAATGACAGGAATTGGCCACGCGCTAAATTTAAAAAATAATATAATAAAAAACTATCGATTAAAAAGTTATAAGTTAAAAAACTTTTTTAAAAACAAGCTTTGGATTCAGAGTGACGTCACTTTATTTTTTGAGTTATTCTCAGCAAGCCCTTTCATTTGATACCCATATTGTAGGATTGCATTAAAAAATAATAGTCCGCTATCTTAGATGTTCCGCCATGTTGGATTTGGAATGACGTCACACAGCTGACCATACATTGTCATCTAAACTAAACGTGTATACAAAATTTCAGCTCAATCTGTTAAAGATATTTGCTTCAAAATTGAGTTGCAAGATTCACCCCGGAAAAACATACATACATACATTGCAAGCTAATATAAAGCTTGTAATAAATGGTTTGGTTCGCAACGATGTTTTGTACTATGATATTTATATACAAGTACATATCGATATATAATAATCGACAGCACTAGGAAAAAGAGTGGGGTGCGTCTTCGTGGATCTATATGTTTGTGGTTAGAATGTTGGCTAGAGTCCGATATTTTTTTTCGAATACGACCTGCGTACAAGATATGCATCTCCTACGAGATATGTATTTGATATATCATCAGAAATAACTTTACAGATTATATTATATAAGGGTTATTTAAAAAGACGAGAGTTTAAAGAACCACAACTGATTTTGTTTATAAACTGGACTTTTCAGAGACGCCCAATGATAATATACATTTTTAATTTGATGTGAAACGTATTTTTTTCGCTGGGTAGACAGAAAACAAAAAAAATAACGAATCATCATTACCCCACATACATTTTTACAGTCGAAAAGAAAAAAAAGCATTACGGAATGGGATCCGTGCATTGTGCGCCACTGAAGGCGAACGGTGTGCCTTTTTATTCTAACACCACTTTAAAATTTAATAATCCGACAAGAGCGGGTTACATTGCACTATTTGAGCAAGGATTCCGTACGTGAACTGAGCGAACGTCAACACTGAGGAAACGACATTGAAATCTAGATACCCGTCATATGGATTTAGTAAGACTTAAATAGGAAAGGACTTCTTATTACTTCTATTTAAGTCTTACTAAATCCACTTCGGCCAGGTTTTCCTGTAAAAAAACGTTTAAAAACCCGAGATTATGTCACTGAAAAAAAGTTGCAAAATGTGATAAATACAGAATGCGAAACATTAATATTTTAGTAGGTACAATATAATTTTTTTTACCCAATATTAATATTCGTACCTGTTCCACAGAATAGATCCTGTACACACACGTGTCTATACAGACATGAAAAAAGAAAATGGTTTTCTATCTTTGGTCAAAAAGTCGATCTATCGAAGCGATTTGAATCACGAAGGGTGGGGGCTGGTCTGCTTGAGTTTGTTGTTTATTAAGTCAGTCATAATTAAATTCTATAGATTACTATTTTTGCCGCCATAACACGCAAATATTGTCAGTGAGACTAGATAAATAATAATTATTGAATGTAATAGGTGTAAGTTGTTTTTGAAAAGAGTAATTGCTGAGTTTATTGCCGGCTCTTCTCAGCAAAAACAACCTTCCGAACCGAGCATTTAGAGTCTGACTATTCATAAGTGCCTGTGAAGGCCTATTTGGATGAATAAACAATTTCATTTCATTTCATTTCGAAGTGTAAGGTTCTTATTAAATCAAAACAAATGTGAAATTGAACAACATAAATAATACAATAATTTCAACATTTTCATCAAAATACAAGGTTCTTTCATTTCAAAAGATCTCTAACAGAAACGTTTGAAAGGGTTGCCCTCGAGTGGCGCAACAGTGGGGCGACAGTGGCGCAACAGTGGGGCGACAGTGGCGCAACAGTGGGGCGACAGTGGCGCAACAGTGGGGCGACAGTGGCGCTAACTTTGAATGACTGTCTGTACCATTTTGCATAATAATAATGCAAAAAGCATAATGTGTAAAAGTGAAAAGAAAAAATATTGTGTTGAAATGTTTGTTTTCATTCAAAGCTTCGCTTTTCCACAGCAGAATCGCAGGTTCTCTTAAAAATAGTGAGCATGTGATAGTGAGTCATACCTACTTCTGTTTTAGTAGGTAGGTATGAATTAAGTCAGTATTTCATCTCCATTATAATCTATCGTTTAGACATTTAATAATAGAAGTAAATTTGATATGTCACTCAACACTATTGTCTTGAAACCAATGATATTAAAAGGTGTAGATAGGTTACTTACTCAGCATTCGCTCTTTAAAAATGCTCACTTTAACATTTAATTGCGACGTGACAAAGTTGGTTAATCAATGACAGCGTGTATCGTGACTTTTCAGGTTGTCCCAAAAAGTCCGTGAAAAGTTATAGTGGAACAGCCGCCAATTTCATTAAAACCTGACCGGACCAAGGACTGGACTTGTACGGACGAGGACTAGACTTCACAGTGACTGTAACAATATAACGTGACTATGACATAAAAATAAGAATATTTAAAATAAAGAAATGGCTTAAATGTTTAGACACTAAGCCAAATAAACATTAAAAAAAAAGCTACAAAAATAGGTTGACGATAAATTCCAAGCCCCCTAAATAAGATCAACAATATCTACAGAATGTGGGCACGTGGGACGGTAATCCACGGCCGCTGTAGGATGTCTGCATCCCCGACTGCCCCTGATTGATTACAGCCTGCGGGCGGATAAGGCAGACTCTACGCGTATTGACGGGGGCGCTCCGGCGCGTACCTCGCGGCTCAAACCGAATAAGTTTTAGTGTGAATTTGGCTATACTGAATTGGATTTTAGGGATTCTAGATTTGTGTTCATGAACGTGTGTGTGTTATTATTATCTATTTAAGTATGTATTTAAAAAAGTAGTATATCAGTTATCCGGTACTTATAGGTATAAGCTCTGCTTATTTTAGTATTAGATGGCTATGAATTAGGGACCGTTCCAGAATATTTATTTATTTAACTTTTTTGCCAGCTGTGATATTATAGGTACATGCTTTTAATCAATTTCAAAACCAAATTGTCGTGTAAAAAAAATCATAGTTTTAAATCTTTACAAAGTCAAACTTTTATTCAAATAGGCCTTTACAAGCACTTATGAATAGTCTAGACTCTAATGCTCGGTTCGGAAGGTTGCTTATGCTGAGAAGAGCCGGCTATAAAGAAGAATCGAAATAGGATCATTCGGAGATCACTAATCTAATTCTAGTTCTACATCTAAACTCTACCTCTTTATTATAGGTATTATTAGTACAATAAATGTCTACCCACATTTTCATTTGTATCCGAAATCCGAAACCTACTTAGTTGTTCGAAATAAATATTCTAAAATTTTAAAATACCTTTGAGCAGTTCTTATGCTCTTCAATGTCTAATAAAAGCTGTCTTATTCATCACGACCATCAACCATCGACATCATGTCATACCTATAGGTACGTACATAGAGTGGTGAATCGAATAGGTATCGGAAAACCACTTTTACAGCAGACACTTCAATTCTAACTGCAATCACACCCGTGTAGTGGGTAAATAGTAAACCAATCGCCGGCCATCCCTTCAATAGGGTTGCCACAGAGTTTGATCAACAAATATTGGGTGATAGGTATGTGAAAGAACCCCCAGGCGTATTGCAAGCAAAGGCGATATCAATCTGTATTTCACTATTGAATATATGTTCACAAAAAACCCAAAGGATTAAGTAATTGTAAAAACGTTATAATCTACAAGGAGGAAGAAAATAACAACATCTACATAGAGTTCGTTTAGGGATGAACAAGATTCATACATACGGATTTACTACTAATGAAAATTCATAACCATAATTTAGTATTATTTTTAATAGGCATTTGTCGTAACTCGCAAGCCACTGGATGCGGGTAGTGCAAGACCGGCCGCCGCGCGTCGTGGAGATCCTTGGGCGAGGCCTTTGTCCAGCAGTGGATGTCTTCCGATTGACATGATGATAATGTGTCGTAATTGACAATCTCATCATGGTAATAAATGAATGAAATACATCAATTTCAAGTAATAAGTAAAAAATACAGTGATACGCTCACAGAGCCTATTGAACTGCCTCTCAAGTGCAGCTGTCGGAACACACCGGTAAGTGCTTGGCGACAGATTTTTATTTGGTAACGTTAAATAGGGAGCTAGCCAGGCGACTAAGTAGTACAAACTACTCTACCAAAGTGAAACAGTTTCCTTCACCGAAAGCAAGCAAATAAAAAAAAACTTGAATATATATATATATAAATAGAAAATATCTGGCTTGCTTTCTATAAGAGAGAGAGAGAGAGACAGACAGAGAAACATGCGCACGCCGCACAGCTTACAATAGCTTACTACACACAACTGTCACCGACAGTGACAGTGACAGTGACACTAGAAGTTTCGTAAATTTTTTTTCCGTCTAGCCCCCTTTCACAACGCGTCAGCTTTCACCTTCAAAAACAGTCATCATGTTATTATTTAAATATTATCAGAAAACTAAATTAAATATACAAATGACTGTAGGTACAGCACCTGTTACAAACCTTTCAGCTACCTGTGCATACAAGAGTCCCCACTTTTAAAGTGAATCATAATCCAACAGTGACAACCCTATAGTGTGCAATCCTGCACCCCACGCCGCCGCCGCGCGCGACGCCAGTCGTTTCCCGCGGGAATACGTGCGGACACCACGCGCACTGTAATTCCATCACGATGCGATTTCGATTCGCTACGCCCATCCCTAGCTGGTTAGATACCGGTATCAGGTATTACGTGTATCGAGTAATGTGTCACATCTCTAGTCGTGTTGTTACTTCATTGAGTTTGATTATAGTTGCTTATACCGTTTTCAAGAACGTGTATTTACACAAAAATCATGTCTTAGATATTATTTATTAACGCTATTATTTTTAATTGGGTAATTATTATATACCAGCTGTCCTCTGCGGTTTCTTCCGCGTTACCGAGGGATCTTATCCATTCCCGGGATAAAAAGTATCCTATGTGTTATTCCAGGATATGATCCAAGGTTCATCAAAATCCGTTCAGCCGTTTTTGCTTGAAAGAGTAACAAACATCCATCCATCCAAACTTTCATATTTATAATATTAGTGGGATTTGAAACATATTATTTATTATCGTATCTATTTTCGAGATTTTAGTTAGATATAAATCGAAAAGCAAATCAAGGGTATGAAAATCCAAAAAAGAACATCCCCCGAACCGTGCATTAGAGCTTAAACTATAAGTGCTTACAAAGGCATATTAGGATTAAAAAAAACATTTTTACATACTGAAAAGAAAATAAGTTCCACATTAATTGATTTAAAAGCATCTGGCTTAAATGAATGAACAAATTCACACCTCAGCTTTGGGTAAAATTTAAAGTGAAATAGTATAAATCGTATTAAATGCAGCACGTATTTGCATTCCTGGACTGTTTACTCGTAGACACCCGTTCGATTCCCGGCTGAGACTGGAAACTGTTTGGTTTGGATTGCTTGGATTGCTCTGAATATAATTATTGCAACGGTGTTCGTGCGCTACCGTCGCTGTTCAGTCGAATCTTGCATATAGAACCAATGACATAAAGTTCATTTTTGATTAACACAATTCATTATTGATAAATGTAATAGAAAACCTGCGGAGTTTTCAACTTATAACGCAGTTATTATTGTCTAAGCAATTTATTATAATTTTAGTTCATTGGCCGGATACTCGAATTATTTTTAACCTATCAGCTATTCCTTTTTTTTTTAAAGTCCAAGTCAAAACTATTTATTCAGTTTAGGCCCTATGAGGGCACTTATGACGATCGAATTACAGAAATTACCACCGGTTCGGAAGTCAGCCTTCAACTGAGAAGAGCCGGCAAGAAACTCAGCAAGGTTACATTTTCTAAATATTTTTGGACCATCTGACTATATTGGCTTCTTTTTTCAAATGTTAAACAAATTTATACTTAAACTAATAGAAAGATACATAAAAAATTATAACCCGCCTTTGATAATAATAATATAGGTATATATTATTATCAATTTTATTCATTGTCCTGATACTAGAATAATTTTAAGTTTAACCTATATTCAGCTATTCCTTTTCGCCTATTATATCCCTATTTTCTCGCATCACAAAGCCTGAAGGTCGTATAAATATTTCAGTGAACTATGCGAGCTAAACAACTTCAGAGTCTGAGATTTCCAGAACATTCTTTAGACTTCAAAGTTGAACAAGTCGACGAGAGCAATTGAGTCTAAGTTCAAGTTTATGGATAGACTCACTATTAATGCTGATATTTTCTATTTTAATAGCTTTATCTACAATCTGTATTATTAAATAAATAAATATCCTGGGACATTTGTTCACACACGGCTATCTGATCCCAAACTAAGCAGAGCTTGTAATATGGAAACCAGATAACTGATATACTACATTTAATACTTTTTATGTAAATACATATTTAAATAGATAATTACACCCAGACTCAGGACAAACAGACATGTTCATGCACACAAATGTCTGACCTGAATGGGAATCGAACCCACGACCTGCGGCGTGATAGGCAGTGTGTTAACCAACCACGCCAACCGGCCCGTGTTGGGTACTATAAGCAGATTGCTTCAAGAGGAACTATTATTTATTTGTGTTTACACGTGAGGTGGTAAATGAGGTGAAAGTCAATATCTGGATCGTGGTGGATATAACAACCAGTTGGCAGAGAACATTACAATACTAAGGTTTTTTTTGGAACGAAGTTCCTTATCGCGCGTTGTGAAAGGGGGCTAGACGGAAAAAAATCTTACGACATAGAAGTGTCGGTGACACCGCTGTGCGGCGTGCGCATGATTCTCTGTCTGTCTGTCTCTCTCTCTCTCTCTCTCTTATAGAAAGCAAGCCAGATATTTTCATTTCTATTTATATATATATAGAAATGTTTTTTTTTTAATATATATACTCTCTCGACTTATGTAACTTGTATAACTTCGTTCCATCCGGGTGTCCCTTGACACCTCTCAAGTTTTTTACATAACAATGCTAATTATTATTGAACTTGTTTTACTTGTACTTATTTTGACAAATATTTGTCACTATGGGTGATCATTGGCCAGTGTGTTCAAACAGCTGAACTTGAGAGTCATTTTGTAAAAAACTTAAGTTCTTCCTCAGAATTCAAGGTATACGTTTACCTTTCAGCCGAAAGTCAATCAGATTTTTTTTATACCACTAGGTGGCAAACAAGCTTACGGCCCACCTGATGGTAAGCGGTTACCGTAGCCTATGAACGCTTGCAACACCAGAGGTGTCACGAGCGCGTTGTCGACCTTGCTTAAACCTTTTTACTCCTCTATTAAAGTACCCCATGCTGTAGTCTACAGACAGTACTTTTGCGTTTAAAATAATAATCATGCATAAATATTATATAGCAAAAACATCGGAATCGTGAACGATTCAAATGGAAAATACATACACGTTTCAGCGGCAAAATAGTGTAAAATTCTTATCGAATCAAATCGCGATGCATCGGAGCGAACGCGAAATATATCGCCGAGCGATCGCTGGGAACTACGGCGAAATATGCTTTTATCGCTCACTTTAGGGTTCCTTAAGAGCAATTAAATAAATCTTAAAGTCTTTATGATTTATTTTAACGATTATGGAAAGAGAGAAACAGCTTAGTACAATGGTCTTCGGCTGACTTAAAAACAACATAATATGATAATACAAATAATTTACTGTAATATTTCATTCAAATTTCAATTTAATTTTGTATAGAACTCCCAACATTTATTCAAAACATTCAACGTCGCATTTCATTTGATTCGCCGAACATTTCGTTCACACTTTTCGATTCACTGATCTCTTATAATGTAATAACAAGTAACTACCGTAGACTGCGTTTTTACGTTTGGTTACGTTCAACGATTAATTAATTTTATGTAGACATGCTACGGCGTAGCTGGCTACGGTCGTAGCGGTTGCTACGGGTAAAAAGGGCTTAGTATGCAATTCCATATTTTCAGTTGGTGTGTTTGATTAATTAAACTGTATCGTTTTTGTGAAGTTGTTCAAGCAGGACTTGATGAATGATGACAACGGTATAAACACACAACCTTGAGCGAATCATTCAAAATTAACTAGTCCTTCTAAAAATATGTTTTCCTCAAAGCATAGAATCTTGTTTAAAAAAGAGTTTTCTATCATCTAGAACATCAAGTATTCTTGCAGTATTATATGAAATGCTGCAAAAATATTAAAATATCTGATCTAGATCGGCAACACGTTGGCAATCCTGGTATTGAAAATGTCCAATATCGGCGGTGACCACTCAACATCAAATAAGTTATTCTAAAAATATTTTAATATGTTTAAAAAAATACTTTTTACAAATTACAGTCTATTTATACACCTTATCTGTATAAACAATACAGTTCAAACTCCATAAACAAAAGTGCGTCGACATGACCCCTACAAAATGACGGGAGTTAAACATGTTTATGGTTGTTCGATAGACTGTAGGGAGGGAGTACTGGAGTAGTTTTACGATCAACCAGTTAGCTAGTTGTTAGCGATTTATGTCTCGTGATAATGATGACTTAACAGGGATATTATTGGAGTTTTATAGTCTGTGGACCTAGCCGCTAGGGTAAGCTTTTACTGTGTTGAGTAGCGCAAAGAACAGTCAGTCATATTTACATAAATTGTCTATAGAATTATTTAAAAATATATGTTAAGTATCTATCTATATAAAAATAACACTCTGATAACTCATGTAATCTAGATAGCTTACAAATTAGCTTACCTCAGGAAAAACTAGTATTAAAATATATGTACAAATATTTGTGACTGGGAAGGACCGGACCATGTACAACAATGATTCGTAAACAAAATCCAAGAGTAACTCGCAAACATAACAAATAACACAGTTAATGAGCCCGTGCCTTCCTGCAGATGAAGCCAATCAAACGAGAGGCCTTCGAATTACTCCTCGATGACTGGACGCGTAACGAGCCCATTGGGGGCCTAAGATGGACGAGGCCTAAGGTGGCCTTGTCATGCTGCTTCATTTGTTTTTAATTATTGTCTTCTAGGAGAGGTTAAAATGTAGGTAATCGATGTATGCAGGACTAGTTGATTGATAATAGAACATCTTTATAGTATAACTAGTAGTCCCCCGCGGTTTCACCCACGTTTTCAAGGGATCTTATCTGTTCCCGGGATAAAATTTATCCTATTTTTTATTGCGGAATATGATCTACCTGTGTGCCAATTTTCCTTAAAATCCGTTTAGCAGTTTTTTCGTGTTTTGTTTTTACTTTCGGATAAGATTGTGTTTGATCTCTTGAAGCTCTTGCAATCTCACAATGGTAAGTGATGATGTGGCTGAAGGAGGTAAGCACACAAAGCCTAGATGGGAAATGAGCAACAATCATCCAAACATACAAGCTCTGCAATGCCACATAATCTTACTACATTTTAAATATTTCATAGATTTAAATATGCTGTATTTGTTTAGCGACAAAATCCAACAGTTGATACAGAAAATGTATAATTATGTGTTGAATAAGGTATATATTGCTAGAACTAAGATCCTTTACACAATACTTCTTCAGACACAAAACTTGATTACGCAGCCAGCAAAAATGCACCTTATTGAAAGTTTAATTAAAAGCACAATGAACTGCCTTTGCTGAAACAAATAAGGCATCGACACGAATCCCATTAGCTTTTGCGATCCAGTACCTACCTTTATACAGGATGTTACATTTAAATTTGTTTAATACTAAGACTGGTCAAGTGGTCAAGTTGCACGCTAAACATTATTTCATAAGGCTTCCCACTGACGGGCATTTGACAAGATTTTTTTATACTCTTTGGAGAAAAAGGAGACATTTTGCGAAAATGACATTTTGCTGCCTGTAGTAATTTTGAGAAGTGGTGTTGCGTCTGAGCCATTTAAGAGCAAATACAAGTACCAAAATCATTTGTACTTCTAGCATAATATTTAAATTATTAATTTATTATACGAAATCGGATAGTATCGATCTAGGTATATTTTTCAAAAACTTACCAAAAGCTATATGTTTATTTTTATATGAAGTTTTGGGACGACCGTCTCACCTTTTTTTTTTTTTTTTTTTTTTTTTTTTTTTATTGTTCAATAGGTTTGCGTTTGACCACATCTCACTTGATCTTAGGTGATGATGTGGTCTACGATGGTGCACGCTTACCCAGAAGTAACCTGTTCACTCGAGCCTTGAAGACTACCAGGTTGTAATTATCGGGAAACACAGACTCAGGCAAGGAGTTCCACTCCTTTGCAGTACGCATGATGAAAGATGAAGCAAATCGCTTCGTGCGCAGAGATGGAATGTCCACCATGTAACGGTGGCGCATCGCCGTACGTCTGGTTGTCCGATGGTGGAACGGGCTTGGTGGAATCAAGTTATGCAATTCCGTCGCACACTCGCCAAAATGTATCCGATAAAATACCGATAAGCTAGCAACTCTGCGTCGATGCTCAAGGCTCTGAAGCCTTGCCTCGACCAGCGCCTCGTTGATCACCTACCTTTGATTATTATAAAGAGTTCTTGTATATAAAAAATATGTTGTTCTTTGTTACTAATTCATTATTTTAATTCCAGATACATTTTTTCACGTATTTAGAATTGTAAATAAAAAAAATGAATAACTACTTTTGTTACACCATGTATACATATTTGATAGTACCAGCACAGCTGGGCAGTGATCGAACCATGTACCAAAGACACCGTGCAATGCAGTCTGTAGCAATTTTCACTCAATAAAACGTTTCAAATTGAATCATTCGATGGAGTAGTCACTGTACTGGGGTATAAGTGAGTTAGTAGAGTTGTATAACCGGTTTATCGATGCATCGATGATTTTGGAAAATAATATATTTTATGATTTTTTATTACATGTTATTCAAAGATAATTTAAATGAAGATAAATTATATATTGTTACAGTTTTTTTTTTTCTTTTTGTAAGACATATTTTTTAAGTTATTTTTGTCATGCACTATGCTTAACTATATTCAATCAGTAATTAATTCATAAAAACTTGAGAAGTGTCAAGGGACACCCGGATGGAACGAAGTTATATAAGTCGAGAGAGTATATATATATAAAAAAAAAACTATTTATATATATATATATATATATAAATAGAAATGAAAATATCTGGCTTGCTTTCTATAAGAGAGAGAGACAGACAGAGAAACATGCGCACGCCGCACAGCTCACAATAAAGTGACACTGACACTAAAAGTGTCGTGACAACTTTTCGTAAGATTTTTTTCCGTGTAGCCCCCTTTCACTACGCATCTTCATTTTAAATTACAAACTTACTGTACTTAGTTGGATGTAGGTAAGACATGTGCAATAGTCAAAGTAGTGTGCGAGTTTGAACCGCACCAACTAATTAAACTTCTGCAGTTAAACTGTTCCTATCAATAAAATCGTAGGATAGCTAGATTCATTTAGATTTCCATCGTGTCTGATAGGAAATACGTAAATTAAGAAACTAACGTAGAACATCAGGGGCTACTGCGCTAAAACTGGTAATACAATATACATAATTGAAATTAGCTCTCATAATCTGGAATATGCGGGTCAATCCGTAACTTCTTGCAATCAGTTTCAATCTAGAAAAACAGTTTCTTGTTTAATTTTTACGTTTTTTACAGTAAAATATCGATTGTTTATATCGTAGGTACTATATCCTGCTAATATTATAAAGTTGAAAGTTTGTACGTTTGTATGTTTGGATGTTTGTTGCTCAATCACGCAAAAACGGATGAACGGATTTTGATGAAATTTGGCAAACAGATAGATATAGAGATAACCTGGATTAAAACATATATATACTTTTTAACGCAGGCAAAGATAAGATCCCTCAGAAACGCGGGTTAAACCGGACAGTAAGTAAATTAATAAAATCGATAATGTACAAGACAATTCATTCCCATCCCTAGCTGGTGTCCATGTATCTACCGGCGAGAGGAGACGGTGCCTAATGCACCGGACGGCACCGTTAATTGTACGAGTAAATACTATTACATAATGTGTTGCTAAGTTCATTGCATCGGACACTAATGTAGCCTTTACTATACGTTGAAAGATAATAGAGAGTTCCATTGAAACATTTCTTAGTGAACTTGATTCGTTTCTGTAGTCAAAGTGGCAATGGATAACAAAAAAATAACGCATCTACTTTGATGCCTCAACGCTTTCAACAGCATACAACGTTTCTTTCTAAAGGTGAACGCACACTTTTCAGAGCCGAAAGAAGCGAATAAGGTGAAGGAATTTAATTGAAGAATTACTTGTAGGAAACCCTACGAAACGTCGCACACTATCAGACGCGTTGTCGGAAGAATTCAGAAGGTTCGGAATTCCTCGTTTCTTTCGGCGTGATCGATTCAGAAATATTATTTTTAAAAATAAAAATAAAAAACAAAAACCGATTTCAAAACTGTAACCTATACCTTACATAGGTAAGGTATAGGTTACAGTTTTTTCTTCTTTACAGTTCTTTCTGTAATAAAATCATTTAAAAAAAAAAAAACCGACTTCAAAACTGTAACCTATACCTATGTACGAACATAAACTAAAAAGTAAAGAATAATATTTTAATTTCAAAGCAAGAGCCTTAAAGGACAATCGACAAAATTATTGATATTTATATATCTATTTCATATTTATAAACAGTTCTTTTTGGAGTCGGTGCCAGCCAAGAAGGACAATTTAATTCTGCCTTTGTAACAAACTTTCGAAAGGTAGGGGAGCGACGGCGCAGACCTAAGGAACATTACCGTAAGGAGAGGTGTCGTAAGACGTTTTCTCGTATGAACACTTCGTGTCCAGTTCAAAACTGTCCTTCTTCTTGGCTGGCACCGACTCCAAAAAGAACTGTTTATAAATATTAAATAAAGATATAAATATCAATAATTTTGTTGATTGTTGCTTTGAAATTAAAATATTATTCTTTACTTTTTAGTTTATGTTTGTACATAGGTAGGTATAGTTTACAGTTTTGAAGTCGGTTTTTGTTTTTTTATTTTTCATAATAATTTTATTACATTAAGGTTTTTCTGAATTATTCGAATGAACGGCTGAATGAATGAATTTAGAACGATAAATTTATTTCGAAAAATATTAGACGCGTGTACGCGAGTAAAACCACTTAGCAGAAGTAAATATCAAATATTTATGGACACTAGTTACTAACTATAATTATTAATTTGCAAGACACATTCAATATTATCTACGTTTCTCTCACCTGACTATCTGTTATTCCTTCATATTATTCTTTTCCAAATATCACTATACTATTCCGCTATAAAATCATTTTTTTACCAGGCAAAAGTTTCCCCCTATTCATTATCAATACAATATGCTACTAACATAGCAAAAACAACCTTCCGAACCGAGCATTTAGAGTCTGACTATTCATAAGTGCCTGTGAAGGCCTATTTGGATGAATAAACAATTTCATTTCATTTCATTTCATTTCATTTCATATATTCAACTGAACACAGTCCTTACATAATTATTTAATTACAGAATATACTATTATTCTAAAGCCCGCCTAAATTATATGGCGTCCCCACCGGTGGCCATATTGATTTATGTACACCCTTTGAGCGGGAGCGAGGCCTTCGAGGAACATCATGCATGGATTAATTACCGTCCCCGATCTATGGACGATGTTTTATTGCTCATGTTTTTAGGATAAAAAATATTTATTGGACCCGTCATGTTGGTTTAAAAGTATCAATTGATGATGGGACATTCTGTTGGATTAAGCTTATTTATGAATGTTTATTTGTGAGTCAGTATTTTATGTGTTATTTGCGACCGAGTTTTTGTGTTCAATCAGGTTCTTTCAATCATGTCACATGTGACAACGAGGCAGGCGGGTCACCTGGTGGTAAGTGACAACCGGCGCCTATAAATATTAGCAATATCAGGGGATTGCCAAAGTGTTTTACACCTTATTACAACGTCTTAAAGGCTAACTGGCTCTCAAGTGCAATTGCCGGAACACACCAACAGGTGCTTGGCGACAGATTTTCAACTTGAGTTGAGCCTTGAGAGCCAGCCAGTCGAGTACTACAAAGTACCCTACCACTGTGCTGTGGTTTCCTCACGAAATTTTCCTTCACCGAAAGCTCAAGCTCATTGCAGGATTCGAACGCACGACCTTCGCTGCGGTATCCGACGTCACTACTACTGAGCTATCATCGCCTTACAAGAAATGCTAATTTAAAGTTACAAGACAATTATATGTTTTTTGCTACATTAAAAATTTATCATAATTATGATATCCTAACTATAATGGAGCCTTATTTTACTTTCTAAACGCTTCCAGTTAGTTACCAATTTTACTATAATTGAATACAAGTAAGTATTTAAAATAAAGAGAGAAAAGGACCTACATATGTGAGATAATATAATTATGTCCCACTTTACCGGCATCAAGTGTTTTATCTCTGTCCCCCTAACATGATTAAGTGACTCGATTATAAGTGCTGTGACCGTTCGTCGCTCGCGCCACCTCGCGTGGAGACTCGTCTACCTAAATTAACTAAATGCCTACTTAACCCTTTTTGACATACCCCATACTGGGTCATAATTAATTGTCTTTTGTATTTAAAATATTCTACAGAGGTTATATAACGATGTTAAACTTGATGCGTTTAAAAATGTAAATATAGTAGGTAGACTTCAGCTTAGTAAATAAAAAGTTTACTACCTACCCTAAATGAAGTATATTGCAAAAACCACCACTTTTAATATCATATATCAAACGTAAAGTTAGACACGACTAGCTGTCCCCCGCGGTTGCACCCGCGTTCCCGTGGGATCTCTCACAAATAACGTAGCTTTCTATTGGTAAAAGAATTTTCAAAATCGGTTCAGTAGATCCAGAGATTACCCTACAACCTCACAAACTTTACCTCTTCATGATATTAGTGTAATTATCTAGATTAATTAGAATTGGATCAATCTATACTAATTGTATAACGAGGGATGGTTTGTGTTTTTATTTGTTTGTTGGGGTAATATTTAGAACTACTAAATCTATTCTAACAATTATTTATGTGTGAAAAAAAAAAAGTGAAGCGGGAGGGTAAAGACGTGTTTTTATTACCTTATACATTTTAATTGAATTAAGCGATGAAAAGTTGAAATTATCCACGAAAACCAGTGTAGGTTAGTGCAGCAACAAACAAACAATCCCAAGAGTGAATAAACAGCGTTTAAAGTAAAACGATAAAATAACTATAAACGTGAAATGTGTTTGTGATTTTTTTTTTACCAGGATCGGACAAGTGATCCAATGATATTCACCTACCTCCACACTCAATTTACTAAGAAATCACCGAGCACAAATAGTTATTGTATTTCGTCGAGTTAGCAACTTGATAAATAGCGCAGTGCTCTTAGCGCCGACTCACACGACAGAGACCGCGGTTCGATTCTTGAAATATACTTACTGTGAACGAGGAACAATTTTGAATTTTTCTATCAATTGCATCGATTATTTGGCAGAAAACCTAACCACAATGCTATGCTCAACCTGCAATACTGCAATATCGCCTACAGAATCAAAAAACCTTAGTCGCGAAGCAAAAGCAAATTGGATATGTCAAGCGTGTCGCGGTAAGCAACCCGGTACTGTTCATTCGAACGTGCCTGTTCGACAATCCCCACCACCTAGCACTTTACCTACGAATTCGATTGTTACAAGACGCGCTAAACGCGACCCACAGAATTCTGCTAGCGCGGCTACGTGTTGCTCACCGTCCTGTGTATCTCGTATGGACCTCCGCAAAATAATACAGGAGGAAATGCATGCTGCTATGTCCAACGGAATCGCTGAGTTAAAGCGTGATATTAATCAACAGCTGCGGGACATGAAAAATGATCTTAATACATTCAAGGACTCTATAAGTTTTATGAACGATACATTTGAAAAACTGCATACTGAAATCAACACATATAAAACCGAAGTCGATTCTATCAAAAAAGAAAATGAGCTTTTTTGATAGAATTCTATCAAAAAAGAATTATAGCTTACGTGAGCGGAGACAATTACTAGATCATATGTTCCTATTTAAGGTTGTTAACGGTATTTTGGATTGTCCTCTTTTAGTAGAATCAATTAATCTGAGCGCCCCCGTCAAATTACCTCGTCCTAGCATATATACTCCATTCCTGGTAAAATATTCAAAAACTAACCTGGGTCAGCATGCTACTTTAAATAGACTTCAAAGTCAGTATAACATCCTGTATAGGAATAACCATGACATTGACATCTTCTCAAACAAACAATATAAATTTAAACATGCAGTTTTAGCCTCTTTCGGGCCTTCTTCTCAAACCAAACCTTAGCCGGATGATCATGTCTGTATATGGTAGTACCTACAAAATCTTGTTGTTTTAATTTTTATTTTTTTATTTTTCTTATTAATTTCAAAATTTACATGTTCTTTTTTAGTCTTTTAACCATGTCGTGATAGCCTGTAATTGAAACAGCACTTAGCTTTAAGTATTATTTGTGATTAATTGTATTATTTCTTGTGTAAGTGTGTGTTTTGTTGGCTGTCCTTAAATAAATAAATAAATAAATTTCACTAATAGATAGCTAAATTATCACTGTCTATCATATGCTATATTTTATTTTAACTCTCTCGTAAACGCGGGTGAAACCGCGGGGCGGAAGCAAAACTTATATCTATAATATAAAAATGAATCGTAAAATGTGTTGGTAAGCGCATAACTCAACAACGCCTGGACCAATTTGGCCAATTCTTTTTTTTAAATGTTCGTTGAAGTCCCAGGATGGTTTTTACGGCGAGAAAAATTCGAATAATTGCCGGGAATACCCTAAAAGCAGCCCTTTTCTTTTTCCCATACAAACACCCAGCTGTCAAACATTTGACGTCAATCGAAACAAAACAAAGACGCGTTTTAGAGAAATAGGGCAGAACAAGGTCTGCCGGGAAAGCTAGTACCTAAATAATTTTTGTTTGATATGTATTGCAGCTTCACAAGTAGGTACCTACTGTTATAAGTGGCTACTATAGAGGGTGATGTCCAATATCACGGTTGGCAAGACGGCGCACACCCCGTGAATGATGTGGAATGGTACATGTCAATATTTGCTCGAGATCCTGATGACATATGCATAGTAAGCATCTTTTTTGGTTCACTAAATTATTTTTGACAGGCTGCCAAACGCCGCAGGTCGTGGGTTCGATTCCCACTCAGGATAGACATTTGTGTATATACCTATCTGTTTGAGTCTGTGTGTAAATAATCAATTTAAGATTAGATTTAAAAATAATTGTATCATTAGTTTAGGATCAGATCAGTGAGGAATTCCATAGCTAGGATTCTATTTATGAGCGTTTCTTGGTTTCGCCGTCTGTCGTCAGGTAATTAGGTTACGTTATAACGATTGCTGATGATTTGAAGAGTGTTAGAGTATAAAATAAAGAGTATACCGAAGAGAATGAAAGAATTAGACGACTTTAGGGTCTTACTAATAATGAAAAGTCAAAGTCAAAACCATTTGTTCAGGTCAGGCCCTATAAAGGTCGACCTACATAAGTTCCAGTCAAAAACTCAGTAAAGTAAAATTTTATTACAAAACTAGCGGTAAACTGATGGTAAGTGACTACCGTTGCCTATAGATATTACCAGGAGGAATGCCAAGTTGTTCCCAACCTTTGATGCCCAGTAAAAGTGAAGTTTTAGAATATTATGATTATTGTGGATAATATAAAAAGGACACATTGATTAAGTTTAGAAATAAAAAATATTGTTTGATTTTCCTGGTGGTTCTTCAATGTCTAATACAAACTGCACATCTCAGAGAAACTTTAAAAAGGTTCTCACATCCAATGGAACGCTATTAAATCAACGAGACGCTCAAATTACTCGTCTCCACTCCACTCTAGCTTGTACTACTTGCATATTTTAACACCCACCAACATATTTTAACCGCTCTATCCATCCTTATTATCAAGCCATTAAAGCTCACTTTGCCTCATTGAGATGCACAGATAAGCTGGCACAGTAAACTAGTTGCATATTTCAAAATGCTAACAATTTTTCTTGTGCATGCTAGTTGACTCTTATCACGTAGCACTAAGGTTTAAATTAGGATGTTTGGGATGTGAAATGAAAGTTGTGTAGTATATAAAGCGACAGGCTTTGTCCCGCGGTCAGCAATAAGAGGAAACGGCGCCATCTGCCGGCTGCTTTCGTTTCCGGGTGCCGACTTCCGGTCAGAGTTGGCTGAAATTTTGATCAGGATATAATGCGGCTTATTATGCGAAGGGGAGTGTTTTTTTTACTGCATGTCCAATAAGGCGCACGAGTGGAATATATTTCGAGCAGGTTTTATTTTTTTATTTAGTGAAAAATAATTATCTGTTTTAGAAGTTTTTAGAGACGTAGGAACCGCTTTTATAAATAAATGTGCTGAGACATTCTTCATTCATGCCCATCTGTTAAACTAAGCAGAGCTTACCTACACTAATTAATTATTAATAATTAATATTATAAAGTGGCAATAACGTTAGTTTGTAGGGGTCATCTTTGGAACTACTGAACCGATTCAAAAAAAATATTCAATAAACCTTTAGCGGTCGAGACCATGGATCCATGGGGGTCTGAAGCTCGTCGTTTCACAAGTATTTTATGTAAAAAAATAATCTCTGCCTCGGACCGGCGGGCGGGGAGCTTTTTCTGCCAACGCATCAGCCTGGCCATCCAAAGAGGAAACGCTGCCAGCCTGCTGGGAACCTTGCCGATCGACAGCAGCGGTAGCCTCGAGGAAGTTTGTATGAAGATTGTATGTTTTGTACATTTGTTGTCAATAAATTTTAAATATCACTATCTAACTTAGTCTATATTTCATTTTAATTTCCTCGGGGACAGACAGTTGCCAATAATTCCTTATGTTGTCTTACAATTATACGTAATGTTTCAACACTACATCACGTGACCAACATCGCGTGCCGGCGAACAAATAAAAATCCTATTCTTGACAAAGAGAAAATAAAACTGCTAATAAGGTTTCGTGGACTCGTGCGAGTGGAGATTTGAGTGAACTAATCGAATCACGCACACCGAGCACCGCCGAGCACCACCGAGTCCGAGCTCGCTTCCAGACGCGCTACTTGGAAAGACCGAGGACCGAGGCGATACGGAATAAGACACTTTTATCACTATCAAACGGGAATTTGTGACTTTCTCTTAACACTTAAAATAATATGGTTTACCACTAAAACAATTAAATTTAATTGTCTTAAAAAGAAAATACGATACTAAATATAACACTAACTTAAAATATAATAATAATACAATGACATGACATGCCATATACAAAATATAACAATTTAAAATAAGTTCATAAATAAAAGAGCTGGATTAGGTCGCTGCCCTGCGGTAGAGTTCATTAAGTCTATGGTATTAGTTACACAATATTGGACAGAAATATTTTGATTGGGATTGGATCTTAAAAATGTATTTTACAACATAAAATTTTACACACAACAATGTTTCCATATATTTTAATTTTGTTCAAATCCCACTAATATTATAAATGTGAAAGTTTGAATGGATGGATGAAATAGAAGAAAGAAGAAGAAGTAAATTTTATTTGCCAATCATCAAACACTATAATATAATGGTAAAAACATAAGGTAAAGACAAATATGGCCACAGCTCAGCATTATGCGGCAGCACAGATCTGTGCTACAGCGCTGGTATTCTGCTGAGGCCAGCTAGTGGCGCCACGGATATCTTGGCCAGATCAAAATAAAATAAAATTAAAAAATTACACAAAAATTAAAAACAATAAGACAAGTACATTCAAGTTTGGTTATTTTAAATGAAAATCACAATAAGATCGAGTAAATGGATGGATGGATGTTTGTTACTTAATCACGCCAGAACGGCTGAACGGATCTAATTGAAATTTGGCACAGAGATAGATTATAGTCTCGTTTTAGCGGAGGACAGCTAGTAGATAATAATTGTTGTCTGTGGGTCCCTACATACAATAGAACAATCATATTTTTCCAATAATATCCAAAACACCGATAGTAGAAAGTCCACGAGAGCGTGCAAGTTGAGTTGGAACTTATTTGTGTGTAGTTTGCACAGCGCGCTCCACCGCGCACCACTCACCGCTCTCACAGATACGTAGCGTACATCATGTCGTATTTATTTACAAATATGGACATTTACTGAGATGGGGAGTTGGCTACGTTTGCCGACCGCCTTAAACGCTTCACGGGATTTTATGTAGCAAATATTGGCTACGGTTCTGCGGTTTTGAACCTTGGTGTCGCTTACCGATTCTATTTTACTCTTTCGTAATTATAATATTAATTCCACCATACATAATAGCTCAGTTAGACCAATTTCTAAGCCTAGAAAAGGTGTTCTTCCCTACGACTTCGCCGTTTTGTACAAGTATCTTTCACCCAGTATATCGTTGCATCTTTGCAAGGCGATGATAGCTCAGTGGTAAGTGACGTCGAATACCGCGACGAAGGTCGTGGGCTCGAATCCTACAATGAGCTTGAGCTTTCGGTGAAGGAAAACATCGTGAGGAAACCATAGCACGGTGGTAGGGTACTTTGTAGTACCCGACTGGCTGGCTACCACCCTCAAGTTGAAAACCTGTCGCCAAGCACCTATCGGTGTGTTCCGACAGCTGCACTTGAGAGCCAGTTCCCATTTAGGCTTTGTGTGCTTACCACCTTCGGCCACATCATCATCACTTACCATGGTGAGATTGTGGTCAAAACACAAGCTTATCCAGAATAAAAAAAAAAAAAAAGAGTAGTGGCAATTTATAGATTCGTCTTGAAGAATGGACGGGAGCCAACAAACTCATCGGGTATTGAATTTTTGAAAAATTTACAAAATTGTGGATAAAAAGAAGAGAGCTAACCCAAAAGAATTTACCCCAATGAAGCCTCATTCGAAATTATTTTCCTGCTTAACGACAATACAATGTTAGACTCAGGTCTATAAATACCTCATATACCATTAATAGATGGTGAAGAGTGGTCCAGCGACGCCGCAAGCTGTATGCAGTCCCCAGCAAATAGGATATCTCATAACACGGGATAGCGCCGCGGGGGTCGCCTCGGACGCATATCAATTGCGAATCTTTTTATCTCGATATCATATTGTGCTATTTTCCTTTACTCCCGTCTTTGAACAAACAAATATATGGATAAAGGTAAGGTTAGGTATGAAACTATCTCCAATACATTTATTACACGCATGACTATTGTTTGTTTGTAAAAAATGGTTGATATCAATTGAAAAATATACAAAACTAGCCCGGAATTTAGTGTAGTAGTTAAAAACCAATCTATATAAAAATTCGTTTTCCACCCGCGGTTTCATCTGGTTCTCGATTCTTCGATCCTTTTTATTGTTCCCGGAATAAAAAGTATCTTTTGTTTTATTCCAGGATATGGTTTACCTAAGTGCCAAGTTTCATAAAAATCCATTTTTTGCGTGATTCGGCGACAAACATAGTTTTCCGCCCCGCGGTTTCATCCGCGTTCCGGAGGGATTTTATCATTTCCCAGAATAAAAGCATGCTATGTTTTATTCCAGAATATGATCTACCTGTGTGCCAAGTTTCATCAAAATCCGTTCAGCCGTTTTTGCGTGATTTGCCCAATCATTCAAACTCACAAACATACTAACTTTCACATTTATAATATTAGTATAGTAGGATATAGTAGGATCATAGAACAAATGCAAAAGTAGTAGAGTGAAAATATAAAAGTTCTTAGAGAATATTTAACTGTTTCTACCAAGATCATTATCTCGGCGCTTTAAAAACAAACAATGACCATAAGCAATTATAATAGTGAATGCGTCAAGTTGCTGAAGGAACAGCCTCTGTTTTTATTTTCATCGCGAAGTTACCAAGTTGTCGGAAGTTTTAAACCGTGGAGTTAATAGGAAGTAGTGGCGCTCCCCTGGCGATGCAGGGTGCAGGCTGCAGGCTGCAGGGTGGTAGACGGCGCAAGTTTTTCCATACCAATACACATCTCAGTTGATTTCCTGGACTTTGAAATAGTTAGGTTGGTGGTACATGAAGAGAATTGTAAAAAAGAGGAATATTAGGATTCGTTTTTCCAACAAAACACGTATCTTTTCACGTAGTTTATCGTGGCCGTGGTTAACAATAAAAGGATATTTTTTTTTTAAATTCATTTAGGATGGTGGTCAGTGTTTATTGATGACTTGGCCAATGGTGTAATCACACAAACCCTATAGTTACGCTTAAAACATATTTCGGAATACCGTAAGTGTGTAAGTTGGTGAGAGATTTTCTACTTGGTACCAAGCAATTCGATTATTACAAAGTACTCCGTACTATTATCTCATGACGGTTTTCTACAACGAAAGCCCTGTCAAATACCACGACCACGACTTTCCAATTCACGTCAACAACGTCACTACCGCCAAGTATCTGTTGGTGTGTTCCAGCAAATGCACTCCACACCCAGTTTACCTGTAAGGCATTGTATATAAGGTGTATAACACATTGGCAATCCCCGTGTTATTGCTAATATCTATAGGCGACCGTTGTCACTTACCATCAAATGACCAGCCTACCTCGCTGTCACTTGTGTCATAAAAAATACTACCAAAGAGTCATCATATATTGAGATAAGTACCAGAATGTCTTATAATGTGAAACACAATTATAATATTAATTAATAACTTAAAAACCTGCCTGAAATGTAAATATATATAATATAAGGCGATGATAGCTCAGTGGTAAGTGTCGTCGAATACCGCGGCGAAGGTCGTGGGTTCGAATCCTACAATGAGCTTGAGCTTTCGGTGAAGGAAAACATAGTGAGGAAACCATAGCACGGTGGTAGGGTACTTTGTAGTACCCGACTGGCTGGCTACCACCCTCAAGTTGAGTCGCCAAACACCTATCGGTGTGTTCCGACAGTTGCACTTGAGAGCCAGTTCCCATCTATGCTGTGTGTGCTTACCATCTTTGACCACATCATCACTTACCATGGTGAGATTGTGGTCAAAACACAAGCCTATCCAGAATTTAAAAAAAAATGTTTATATTTAATTTATTTCACCAATAATTTCCTCCACGTGTGTCCCCAACTTTTGTTAGTGTCGGAAACTCGTGCGCCGAGTGTACCGCGGTGTCGGCGGCTCTCGGTCTCGGCTCTCAGCGTCTATTCACGCGCCGGCAAATGCAATACGCTCCTTTGAAACACCCTGATTTTCTCCAATTCTGTTTATCTTTTATGTTGCGACTAAGTTTCCTTCGACGGATTGCACTTCGATGTGTCGTCGCATCGTATATAGAATAATTTTATATCGCTTTTATAATAACTTCGAAGTCTTCGTCTATTTTGGTTCCATAAACTCCTATAAGTATTATTTTTATTAGAAACTAGCTGTCCCGGCAGACCTTGTTCTGCCCTATTTCTCTAAATTACGTCTTTTTTTTGATTCGATTGACGTCAAATGTTTGACAGCTGGGTGTTTGTATGGGAAAAAGAAAAGGGCTGTTTTTAGGGTTTTCCCGGCAATTATTCGAATTTTTCTCGCCGTAAAAACCATCCTTGGACTTCAACGAACATTTAAAAAAAAGAATTGGCCAAATTGGCCCAGGCGTTGTTGAGTTATGCGCTTACCAACACATTTTGCGATTCATTTTTATATTATAGACTAGCTGTTCCGCGCGGTTTCACCCGCGTTCCCGTGGGATCTTATCTTTTCCCGGGATAAAAAGTAGCCTATGTGCTGTTCCAGACTATAATCTATCTCCACGCCAAATTTCATCCAGATCCGTTCAGCCATCCATCCAAACTTTTACATTTATAATATTAGTAGGATTAGTAAGATTGAAAACGAATGCCCTTATTCATAAAGATTTTGACGATTTTCAGCAGATTCTTAATTCTAATTTTCTATAGAGAACTTACTAACCACCGTCGAGTTTGTTATGAATAAGGCCTTAAGTAGCAAAAAATAATGGCCCAAATATGAAATGTAATATGTGACTGCAACCGCCTACTGGCCAAAACAGAAAAAGAAATATTCTGGGAATGGAGTCTTTAGTGCGTTCTAAAGTCACAGAAGTCTTAATAATATACCTTTAAATTCAACTATTGGAAGGTTGTTCGAGTTTTTACTAAAGGGATTTCACAGCAGGGTCAGTTATTGTAGAGCTATGTCACAGAGGTAGGAGCTATGCAATCATAAAAATAATCACTCCTAAACCACCCCAGTATTGAAGCGAACAAAAAAACATTTTTCAATTTTATATATAATACTAGCGGACCCGGCAGACGTAGTCCTGCTCCGAAATTAAAACAAAACTTAGAACCAGATTCCAGCTACCGGGTCCAATTTTGTTTTCAAATCATCGAGGAACCCATTGAAATACCTACACAAAAAAAAACATCCAAATCGGTCCTTTGTTACCGTACTCCTTTGAAACGGCTGGACCGATTTTGATGAAATTTTATATGTATATTTAGTAGGTTTAAGAGTAAGTTTTTATCTATTTTTTTATACCTTTAGATCCTACGGGAACGCGGATTGTACGGGAACGTGACTGAAACCCCGGGGACAGCTAGTAAAAAATAGATAACAACCTATTCTCAGACCTATGGAATACAGATATAAAGTTTCATCAAAATCGGTCAAGCCGTTTCGGAGGAGTACGGTAACTAAAACTGTGACACGAGAATTTTATATACAGGGTTACGGGGAAAGTCGTACTGAATATTAGAGGATGTTACTGTTCAGCTCATTTCTGATGGATTTGGTTCCGTAATATGGTGTCCGAATAATAACCGTTACGGAGATATTCAACTTTAAAGATTATTTAAAAAAAAACCTTTAAAAATAAAGGTTTATTATCGTTTTTTTTTTTTTTATTAGAGCTGTTAGGGTCCAATATTTTGTTGTTTTAAGTTAGAAGGCATGTCAATCAATAGAAATGATTAACAAAAACTAAACCTTCTACTAACAGCTTAAAAATAATGCCCGAGAATGGTTAGAATTAAATAATTTTAACTAAGTGTTTTTAACTTTTTAAAGCGCATTTAAAAAAAATATGTATGAAACTTATTCGGCAGATGATTTTAAAAACGTCTAGTCTCTTTAGCTCTAATCCCAAAAAAAACGATAATAAAGCAAAAAACAAAGGTTATTTTTAAATAATCTTTAAAGTTGAATATCTCCGTAACGGTAAAAGATTCGGACACCATATTACAAACCAAATCCATCAGAAATGAGCTGAATAACGTCTTTTAATATGCAGTACAACTTACCCTTTAACCCTGCATATAGATTTAGATAGATTAACAATTGTTTTTACAAGCACAGACTATCTAAAATATAATAGAAAATACAAATTTGATAAGTATTAAAGGTCGGAGGATATTATCCGCTCTTAAGACTAGGGTAATAAATTGTGTACGCTTTATAAATAACTTCAGACAGTTTGTATCTGCTGGAGCTGGAGCTGGAGCTGGAGCCTGGTGGCGCCATTATTGTATAACTTTCATATTTATACACAGCTATTCACAATCTGAACTATAAAGGTCGTAGCTCACTTACACGACTCCGCTCCCACTCGACAAATAAAATATCATTCAAATATGGGCTTCAGGTCGTGCCGTGCTCTTTAGACATAAATTAGCAGACACCGCCATCAGACGGCTCGGTAGTTGACTTTTGATGGGAGCGGTGTTAGAGCAGAGTCGTTTAAATGGGCTATGACCTTTAGTCTCACTACATAAATACTAAGTTACACCATAAACACATAATGGGACACAATTGTTGATGATACAAACTGTATTATTTATTTATTCGGGCTATGTTTATTTTATTAGCCTTGAATCGTGAATTCTGATTTTTGTAGATGGTTATTTTATAGTAAATATGAGTATAGTGATACTTTTCAAACTCAAAACTCATTTATTCAGTTTAGATCCTGGTAAATCACTCAGTGGTAAGTGACGTCGGATACCGCGGCGAAGGTCGTGGGTTCGAATCCTACAATGAGCTTGAGCTTTCGGTGAAGGAAAACATCGTGAGGAAACCATAGCACGGTGGTAGGGTACTTTGTAGTACCCGACTGGCCGGCTACCACCCTCAAGTTGAAAATCTGTCGCCAAGCACCTATCGGTGTGTTCCGACAGTTGCACTTGAGAGCCAAGAGTTCCCATCTAGGCTTTGAGTGCTTACCACCTTCGGCCACATCATCACTTACCATAGTGAGATTGTAGTCAAACACAAGCCTATCCAGAATAAAAAATAAAAAAACACAATTGACTCTACCACCGGTTCGAAATATACTTAAACTGAGAAGACTCCGGCAAAAAACTCGGCAATTTCTGTAATTTTTTAATTATGTTATAAAGATTAGAGGAGCATAAATATTATTATCTAAGGAAAGAAAATAATTAACTGTGGCGTATCTAGCAGAAAATGTGTCCGAAAACCAACCAATGTGTGTCGATGAGTGACTTGTCTATTGTAAAAACGTACAAACTATGTGATTCTTTAAGATTACGCCTTTTATTTGGCTAGAAATTAACGAGAAAGTTATAAACTAAACACGATGAAATTTCAATAAAGAAAAATACAATAAAGCCTTCTTTGTATCACTTAATAAAGGATCAAAGACAAAGCGAGTGCGGCTGCACTGACGCCCCCTCCCACCAGTCCCACCCCCCTGACCCTCCCTACAAAGATTTAAAGATTAGTCACGCTTATGCGACGTAACAGACACTATTGAAGACGTTAAACGTAGTTTAATGCGTTGCAGACTACATTAGTCCGAGTTTCTATGAGCTTAAAGTTTAATGTATAGTTAAATAAATGAATTATTTTGTAATGGAATTTAATTTTGGAACCAATAAAATGTTGACCACAATCTCACCCCTGAAGTGCAGCTACCCGAACACACGTTGATACCATGTTCTACCTTGGGTAAACTATAAAAAAAAACCGGCCAAGTGCGAGTCGGACTCGCGCACAAAGGGTTCCGTAAAAAAGGCAATAAAATCACGTTTGTTGTATGTACCCCTTAAATATTTATTTTATTCTGTTTTTAGTATTTGTTTTTAAAGCGGCAACAGAAATACATCATCTGTGAAAATTTCAAGTTTTTAGCATTTGGGTACGGAACCCTAAAAAAATCTATTTTAAGCAAGTCGCTTCATAAGGCTGCCTTATTAAAACATGATTGATTTCCGTTAAGATATAAATGAACCTTATCATAAAGAGTTAAGTTTAATTTTCAATTACATTCGTAAACGTCTGTTATACCGATTTTTTTTAATAGACTATGACAAACTCCATCGAGATGTAGGACATATTAAATGCCGCTGGGATTTTCAGAGGGTTTCTAAGTTTTTTTTATACTTATGACCATATTCTGCCCAACCGTATTCATAGCTGTGTGTGTAGTAGACACGTAAGTATTCAATATGTGGCAATGGGCGCGCGGTCCCCATACTGTAGCCCCTCCGCTACGGCGTAGGCTTTCACGTAGAGGTGCTACGAGATCTCGTAGTTGTGTAGAGGTGACCATATTTTTATACCGCAAGGTAATTTTTTTTTATAGATTTTCATCATTCAGAAACTATGAAGTAAATGAGTTCAGTTTCTAATAATAATAATATTTATTTGCGGCCTTTCAAAGACTCACACACGAAAATAGTAATAACTATTTTATTTCTGCCAAATGCCAAGGGTCTTCTAATGGTAAGTGACTAGGATCGCGATTCCTAACAAATAAGCTAATACAAAAAGCCTTAAAAATTTGTAGTAATTTTTGCCATTACGTTGATAAGAAATGCCATGTCTAGACACGTTCAAGACGCTTGCTTGGGTCGCGGGCTCAGCTGACTACAGGACAGGTAGCGCGCCAATATCTGTGATGGAATACTTGTTACATGTACACTCGAGGAAACTACACTACGTCATGCTTATGTTTGTTGACTGATCAAATTGAAAGAGCTAGATTTTTTCTTTAACATGTGATGATGACACCGATGGTGGTTAAACACAGAGCTGACAGAGGTTATTATGAGTAATTTGTCTTTTATTTAATAAAAAAAATAAGCATTTAGTTATGTAATTGCGACTGATATTTCATTTGCTATTCCAATATTTTTGGTGAAACAGTTATAATTCTTGATAAATTTCATAAAATTTGGTGTGGATTCGTGAATTAATACCATTTAACAATGCTGCTTTATTAACCTTTTAGACCTCACATTACTTTCGTGTCTTTATTTCAAGAAATAAATATTAAAAGCAAAAATATTCAAGTGTTATTTCCCCAAATATCCACGGAATGTAGGCAAGCTCTTACTTTAAGTTGAGGTGTCGGAGCACATGATACTCACATAAAGGCCCTCGCACATTCGCCTCGCGGGGGTGGGCAGAGACCTTTGAATATGTAAATACAGAAGGTCCACTCCTATCCGTTACACGTCAAACGACCAACAAAACAGCCCATAATAGATACACATTTAAAAAATAATATTACCATTGCTGAGTTTTTTTGGTTCTTAGGTTGACTTCCAAAATGGTGAAAATTTTAGTATCTGCTAAATTGTTTTCTAGTGTCTAAACGATATAAGTAGCCGCAAGCTTTCGGTGAAGAAAACTTTAAACCATGTTAAGATTGTTGCTAGGGCAGAGGTTTCACCCTACGATTGTTAACTTCGGATGGAACTTCTTGTCCATCTGCCAGAATGCTCCCCCTTCCACACAGCCCCATTACACCGCCATCTTTCTTTTTTTGTCATCACTACTTTATGGAATGCTTTTAATGCCGGTATGCAAATTTTTTTAATTGATACTTTTATTAAATTTTATCAATACAATAACTTATTATTTTCCGATAAAGAGAAAAATCACAACAACCCTAAAATAGTGATGCACTTTGTAGCACTCGTTTGACTGGCTACCACTCTCATGCTAAAATTCTATCGCCAACCCTCTGGTAATGTTACAATCCAAAGGCGACAGAAGTTGCTTTCTATCAGGTCACACACTCGCCTGCTTGACAGACTTCTCACACAGAAATTATGAATACGTGAAGATGCATTTAGGTGATGCTAGCTCAGTGGTAGTGACGTTGGATACCGTAGCGAAGGTTGTGGGTTCGAATCTTACAATGAGCTTAAGCTTTCGGTGAAGGAACATCATGAGGAAACCATAGCACGGTAGGGTACTTTGTAGTACCCGACTGGCTGGCTACCACCCTCAAGTTGAAAATCAGTCGCCAAACACCTATCGGTGTGTTCTGATAGCTGCACTTGAGAGCTTTGTGTGCTTACCACCTTCGGCCACATCATCACTTACCATGGTGAGATTGCGGTCAAACACAAGCTTATGCACAAATGGCCCATCTGCACTAATCTACTCTATGCAACAGTAGACGCGTCAAAATTCACCGGCTGAGTTATGCGACCTTTTTGTTAGGTACAGTTACAGGGACGCTGATGGATGCTCCACGGTTATGAGTAATTTCCTCTCCTCATTTACCTTCATTGCTATTTAAAAGGATGCACGCACAAAGTGAATGTAATTTTGAGTTTGAATAATGTTTGCTTCTCGGAGAATTTCAGTCAGTTTCTGTTGAGAAACGTGTTATTTATACATGTTACGCTACAGACGAATATGGTCCTAAACTGAGTCTTGAATTTGGAGAGGCACTCCAAACTAAATTAAAATCTAATGATATTACAACGTGTAAGCATATACAGTACTCATTTCGTAAACATATGAAACACAGATCTGAGGGATCCAGAATTCATTCACCTACAAATTATTTACTTCATAAAGAGTTCAAAGAAAATGCCGCAGTTTGGGCCTTCGGAGGGCCCTACTTATGTTATGGGTGTTAACACTGCTTGCTTCGGAAATAAACGTTCAAATGAAAAGGACCGACCAGAAACTCAGGAAGCTTTTTTTGGAACGAAGTTCCTTATCGCGCGTTGTGAAAGGGGGCTAGACGGAAAAAATCTTACGACACAAAAGTGTCGGCGACACCGCTGTGCGGCGTGCGCATGTTTCTCTGTCTGTCTCTCTCTGTCTCTCTCTTATAGAAAGCAAGCCAAATATTTTTTATTTTTATTTTTTTATATATTCTCGACATATATAACTTATATAACTTCGTTCCATCCGGGTGTCCCTTAACACCTCTCAAGTTTTTAAATTATTATTTGAATATCATACACATAAGCAATAACAGTTCAACTCATCAGGAAATCTGTAAACTTTAATAAACAATCTTAAACAGTCACTCATAGTAATATACCATCAATGTTTAGACCCATGCCAGCTCCAGCTCTCAGATAAAGGAATATAACGAATAAAAATGCAAACGTTATGCAAATGGCACCCGGTTGGCAGAACTTGTGTAGTCTCTTGGTTTTTTTTTTCTATCTTTCTTATGAAATTCATAAGACGAGACGCCCCGCGGGCGCAATGCTTGCTAACTCCTGAGATATTGCTCGTTGTTTGCTTTTTGTGAGCTCAAAGTGGTTTTTTTTTCTCACATTATTCCCAGATGATGCTTCTATGGAAACTTTGTGCCAGAGAAAATCTGCGTAGTGGAACAAAAGTGTCGTTTAGATGTTAAATCCACCCAAGGCTGTATATCCGACAAGGTCAGAAAATTGCCTACTTTCCACCCTGCATAATTGAAAAGCACTCGCCTACACACTTCTAATTTCTTACATATAATCATTTTTATATCTCACTAATCTGCAAAGCTAAGTTAACGTAATTTATTGACTATTCAAACTTGCCGACCAATAAATTCCATATAAAGAAAATTGCAGAAACAAAAATATTTTATAAAATGTAATTTGGCTGAGGATCTTGCCGGTTTTTTTAACTTCCTTATCTAATAAAAATCATACAAAACCTGTTTTATCTTTACCCCCTTAACGGTTGAACATAGGGGTCTTTTCTATACCATATAAGGAACCTACCATTGATATCGTGAATACTGAGAGTGAGAGTGAGTGAGTGTACTACGTACCTATATGATGATATACATTAATACTGAGAGTGAGAGTGAGTGAGTGGTACCTATATGATGATATACATTAATACTGAGAGTGAGAGTGAGTGAGTGGTACCTATATGATGATATACATTAATACTGAGAGTGAGAGTGAGTGAGTGGTACCTATATGATGATATACATTAATACTGAGAGTGAGAGTGAGTGAGTGGTACCTATATGATGATATACATTAATACTGAGAGTGAGAGTGAGTGAGTGGTACCTATATGATGATATACATTAATACTGAGAGTGAGAGTGAGTGAGTGGTACCTATATGATGATATACATTAATACTGAGAGTGAGAGTGAGTGAGTGGTACCTATATGATGATATACATTAATACTGAGAGTGAGAGTGAGTGAGTGGTACCTATATGATGATATACATTAATACTGAGAGTGAGAGTGAGTGAGTGGTACCTATATGATGATATACATTAATACTGAGAGTGAGAGTGAGTGGTACCTATATGATGACATACATTAATACTGAGAGTGAGAGTGAGTGAGTGGTACCTATATGATGATATACATTAATACTGAGAGTGAGAGTGAGTGAGTGGTACCTATATGATGATATACATTAATACTGAGAGTGAGAGTGAGTGAGTGGTACCTATATGATGATATACATTAATACTGAGAGTGAGAGTGAGTGGTACCTATATGATGATATACATTAATACTGAGAGTGAGAGTGAGTGAGTGGTACCTATATGATGATATACATTAATACTGAGAGTGAGAGTGAGTGAGTGGTACCTATATGATGATATACATTAATACTGAGAGTGAGAGTGAGTGAGTGGTACCTATATGATGATATACATTAATACTGAGAGTGAGAGTGAGTGAGTGGTACCTATATGATGATATACATTAATACTGAGAGTGAGAGTGAGTGGTACCTATATGATGATATACATTAATACTGAGAGTGAGAGTGAGTGAGTGGTACCTATATGATGATATACATAAAAAGCGTCTACATTTCAACATTATTATCTTTTATCATATTCGATTGATGTTAGATAGATGAGTATATTCGACATTTATGGAGCTCTATAAATCTTATCTATAATATAAAAATGAATCGCAAAATGTGTTGGTAAGCGCATAACTCAACAACGCCTGGACCAATTTGGCCAATTCTTTTTTTTAAATGTTCGTTGAAGTTCAAGGATGGTTTTTACGGCGAGAAAAATTCGAATAATTGCCGGGAAAACCCTAAAAACAGCCCTTTTCTTTTTCCCATACAAACCTGTCAATCATTTGACGTCAATCGAAACAAAACAAAGACGCGTTTTAGAGAAATAGGGCAGAACAAGGTCTGCCGGGACAGCTAGTTACAGATAAAAAAGAACTCATTCATCAAAAAAGTTTTTTCCAATTAAAAATAAATTGGATCAATTTGGTTTTCCTTCATAAAATAAACCCAAAAGAGTAGAGTAAGCCCTCAAATGAATCACAGTTATTTATAATTACTCTCAGACTACCAATTAACGTTATTAGAGACACTTCAAACGTCCAATACAAAATAATATGTATCTAAGAAAAATACGCTCCACCAATGACGCCTCAGAAAGATTTGTTTATTGCAAACGGTAGCCAGGCAAAATTACATTAATTTTTTTTATTTTTTTATACCACAAGTGACAACGAAGCTGACGGGTCACCTGGTGGTAAGTGACTACCGTCGCCTATAGACATTAGCAATACCAAGGGGATTGCCAATGTGTTGTACACCTTATTACAATGCCTTAAAGGCAACTGGCTCTCAAGTGCAACTGCCGGAACACACCAACAGGTGCTTGGCGACAGATTTTCAACTTGAGGGTGGTAGCCAGCCAGTCGAGTACTACAAAGTACCCTACCACCGTGCTATGGTTTCCTCACGATGTTTTCCTTCACCGAAAGCTCAAGCCCATTGTAGGATTCGAACCCACGACCTTCGCCGCGGTGTCCGACGTCACTACCACTGAGCTATCATCGCCTTGGGCCACATCTTGGGCGAAATCAAAGCCACTTATTTATTAGCTTGGCCATCCAAAGAGGAAACGCTGCCAGCCTTCTGGGAACCTTGCCGATCGGCAAGCGGCAGCCTCGAAGAAGTTTTTTATGTATTATAATTGTACATATGCTTGTATATTTTGTACATTTGTTGTAAATAAAACCTGTATAATTTAAAAGTACTTATGGTTGTCGATGCTATTACTACAGCTACAACTTTTTTGCTATGTAACATCTTTCCTCTCGCTTTCCTGCATATCTATACAGAATCCAGTGATTTGGTGATAAAGGGACGGAATTGTGTAATTTTATGTCCTCTATTGTAGTGCAGGCAAAGGGTTTCAGCTCATACAGCCTCAAACGCAAAACTCATTTATTGACCAATGAGCGTACGCAGTGGTAGAGTTGGCTGTCAGCTGGCACCAACCCATTGTCCGAGAGATAGAGTTGGCTGTCAGCTGGCACCAACCCATTGTCCGAGAGATAGATACATGTCATGAGCTCTATAAAAAGATCACCGTTTTCGGGAAATTTCTGATTTTGTGACAATTTTAGTGAGTTATTTTTGCATATGTTGGTAGGTGACCCGACCACAATCTTCCCCTTAGGTTTGCCATACTACTTCTACCGGACATCCTGTATAGATAAAATAATTCGAATGAAAAAACTGATAGGAATTCCTCGAGCCCGACAAATAAGTCATTCTCCATCACTGCTCGTTGGACTAATCAAAACTCTATTATTTAACCAATAAGTTAGTAAATTAATTGCCAATACTAAGCAAAACACTGAATATCTGTTTATACATTTTAGAAATGTCCCGATGTCCCGAATGGAATTAACTGTAACAAAGCAAACGCGTAATTCACTTAAACTGCACCGCGGAACAATATCGGGACAATAACCACGCGTTGTTTATATGATACGACACGATAACGATTTGTTTATATGATACGACACGATAACGATCTGGGTTTATGTTAACATCACCTTAATATATGGTATCATTAAAAATGCTGAATGGTATTAATTCCTGTGTTAACGTTATCTTTTTTATTTATATAGGTAGGATAGGCTATGATGTCTGTCCGTCTGTCCGTCTGACCGTCCGTCTGTCTGTTACCAGGCTGTATCTCAAGAACCGCGATAGCTAGACAGTTGAATTTTTCACGAATTATGTATTTCAGTTGCCGGTATAACAACAAATACTAAAAACGCAATTTTTTTGCCCTTTTTTGCTCGATATCAACAATGGCAACAGGTAGGCACTTGAAATATTCACAAAATACTCAATTGTATTTTTACTTTAATAATAAATAATAAAATTTAAATAAAATAAATATTTAAGGAGGGCAACAAACGTGATTTTTTGCCTTTTTACGGAACCCTTCGTGCGCGAGTCCGACTCGCACTTGGACGGTTTTTTTATAAATATCAAAATACTTGTCGTGACTATAAACTGAAAATAAACGAGAGTACTGTATTACAAAATTTAAAAGCTACAAAAAAACCTTATAAAATACATTTCACGCTAAATCTTTCACATTTTTATTTATTAGACGACCAAATGAGAATATACCGCGTCTAATGTCCCCCTGGCGGAGGCAAGGCGAGGCGACGGCGAGGCGACGGCGAAGCGACGCGACGCGAGGGGGGTTCACGATATATCACGCGGACCAATGTCAATTTGTCGTCATTATGACGCGATGACGGTACGTATGGTGCGTCCTTTTATATAATGACTTGTGTGTATGGGCACTGGGTGCTGTGTGCCGGAAAAATACCTTTGTGGTTGCATTGTTTTTTGTTAAACAGCTTTTGTTTTCGGTAGTACTTACGAATGCGAAAAATTTAAAGCTTTTTTTTCTGCCGCAGCCTTTTTTCTTGCTAGGTATCATCGCGTACAGTGGTGATTTAGTCATCTCAATCTGTAGCTACGCCTATTATACAACGGTGTTTTTAATGGATTTTCTTTCAGTAAATTACCCATTTTGAATTTAAACCTATCTAAGGTTTGGGGTATTCATTTCACAACAGTAAGCGCATATCATAAGTAATTAATTGATTTGCGCATGAAGCGAATGATAAATAGATAATTGTATGCATCAATTATTCTTACAAAACTATTTAAAAAAAAGTAAAGTCCTTTATAAAAGTAACGGATGGATTGGTAACGGTCAATTATTCAAATTGAAACCTTATGTACTTCTATACAAGATGCTATATACCATGCATCATGGGTAGATCGATGCGTACTTTGTACCTACTAGGCTGATTTCCACTGAGAATTGATCCCGCGGAGACGGGACCGCGGTGGATGCATCTTCAAATTGAGAGGGTGTATTTTACGTATTTTTATGGAATGGAAAAGTTGGACTGCCTTTTTTAAGGGATCTGTTTTTGTGTGACCTTTATGGTCATAGTAGGCATGTATTTTAAAGCGATGATGGCTCATTGGTAGTGACGTCGGATACCGCGTCAAAGGTCGTGGGTTTGAATCCTACAATGAGCTTGAGTTTTGGGTGGAGGAAAGCATAGGACGGTGAGGGTACTTTCTACGCGAGTGGCTAGCTAGCTACCATCCCCCTGGTATTGCTAATAGTCTATAAATGACGGTATTCACTTACCATCAGGTGACCCGTCTGCCTGGAGTTTTCATGTTACGCGATGCTACATTGACGAATGTAATAAGTGTTATATAAATAGATGTGTGACTTTTTGGCGGGAACTTGCGAAGTGACGTTGTGTTTTCGTTTTATTTTCATTAAATTCGTGTATTCTGAGTTTTATTGAATAATTTCGGTGGTGTTTTGTCCAATAATGATCAATCTAAGTGCACAAGTGAAGTGAAATGAAATGAAAGCGTGTATCGTGACTTTCCAGGTTGTCCCAAAAAGTCCGTGAATGTTTTAGTGGAACAACCGCCAAAATTTCACTAAAGCCTGACTGGACATGTACGGACGAGGACTAGACATTACAGTGAATTTGATAATGTGACTATAACATAAAAATAGAAATTAAAACTCAAGAAAATTTATGCGATTGAAAGACTTTTTATTGACTAAAAATTATTTTAAAAAAATATTAAAGGAGTGACAAATAGACCAAGACCATTTCAAATACTTTGACATTGGTAGAAATATCCTAAAAGGATGATTGCCAGTAACAAAAAAATAAAAATAGATGTGTAATTAGGTTTAAGTCTTCTTAGATTATACGATGGATTGACTACTCCTGGTTTCTCTACTACCTCATCTACCACCTTCAACTATCCACTTATTACACTATAAATATAACACTGATTAAGTGATTTTCCGACAGACCCTATAAGAATCCCCACCGTATTCTAAAAACGTGTTCGTATTACGTGTTCTAAAAACAAGACGAATTCAAATATCCTGAAAGGTTGAACTTCAAATAGACGTCACAGAGACACAATTGAGATAACGCCGGTATAAAATCATAGTTATAAATCGGAGTATAATTCCCGAGAGTCCGGGACAATTTCCCGGGCGGACAAATTATGTAAATTCCGCCTTAAAACTGAGCCCCGAGTCGCGTTCAGTTCCGCAACTGAATAACGAGCCATTTACTGTGAAAACATTTGGGGACCAACTCGTTTGCCGTTTAAAATTTTAAGGAATATTCGTCTGCATTATTCGCTCTTTAAATAATACTAGCTTTCCCCCGCGGTTTCACCCGCGTTCCCGTATGATCTTATCGTTTTCCCGGGTTAAAAAATAGCCTCTGATACTCACAAATAACGTGGCTTTCCATTGGTAACAGAATTTTCGAAATTGGTTCAGTAATGCGATGATAGCTCAGTGGTAAGTGACGTCGAATACCGCGGCGAAGGTGGTGGGTTCGAATCCTACAATGAGCTTGAGCTTTCGGTGAAGGAAAACATCGTGAGGAAACCATAGCACGGTGGTAGGGTACTTTGTAGTACCCGACTAGCTGGCTACCACCCTCAAGTTAAAAAGCTGTCGCCAAAACACCTATCGGTGTGTTCCGACAGCTGCACTTGAGACCCAGTTCCCATCTAGGCTTTGTGTGCTTACCATCTTCGGCCACATCATCACTTACCATGGTGAGATTGTAGTCAAACACAAGCCTATCAAAAATAAAAAATAAAGTAAATCCAGAGATTACCCTACAACCTCACAAACTTTACCTCTTTATAATATTAGTAGATAAAAGCTGTAAAGTTTTGATGTTAGATAGGTACCTACATTAGATTCATCACGCTTTTAAATTCCAAAATAAGTTTCAGAAAAATTGCAAGTAATCTTCAGTTATAATTGTACGATTTAAATAATTTCCTGACAAGTGCCACCGTCATTTTCTATCACGCGAGGGACCAGCGTAGCTAGACCTCCGGCCCAAATACGTATCTAGCAAGAACATTCACAAAGCTTGGGTCACAATTTTAACAATGTCTATAGAAAACTATTTTTCTATATAGCAGGTACCACATTTGATTTGTTACAAATCAATTTTATACAGAGTTTTTCAACTGGGCTTCGATAGAAAAATCAGATACCTTAAGGAATCAGGAGTCTCAAGGCCATTTTCAATGGAAATTGCGTACTCAGGTGACGAAATAATACACACGCACACCCAATACTGCTCTTAATGTCATGAGACATTATCTCCCTGTGTATTCATAAAATTATCTATAAAACATTGAAACTAAAAAAGAAATAACAGAATTTGTAAATTCGTCATTAGTTAAACTAAATAAGGTTGTATTGAAATAGACGCGTGACATAATGACGTCATCGTCGCTATGTGACTCTATTTATTTAGGACATCCTTATACTACAGTGGGGCCATTAAGTTAGCAGAAAACTTACATTGGACGGACACCCTGTATAAAAGGCGATCGATACCGACTGACTGATCTATCAACCCGCAGCTGAAACCACTGAACGGATTGCACTGAAATTTAGCACGCAGATGGTTTCTATGACGTAGGTATCCGCTAAGGACTTCTAACTTGTACCTACTATCTTTACCTATAAGTATTATGCATGCGGTGTCTACGCCTTGAAGGGTTCAATCGATCTGTGTAAACATTTTGTATCTTCTTTTTTTTTAAAGCATGTTTATGATTGAATCTAGTTTTGTAGACCAAATAAAAAAAAAAAAAAATCCAAAATTTACCCCCCAAGGGGATGAATCGGGGGTCCAAAGTTTGTATGGAGATCCGGGATCACGAGTGAAACCGCGGGGCGGAAAGGTAGTTTATATATATCTAAGCTCGATTGGAAAGAATTTACGAAAATTTTACAACTAAAAGGGACGCGAGTGAAATTGTAGGGGACAGCCTAGTAATTATAATATTTTGTGCGAATTTTCAACGTCTCGCTTGTAAGCCTTTCGCACTTCATAGCCCCATTATATTGTAGGTTATAAGCAAAATATCAGGGGAGGTCAACCTCGACTGGATTACAGTGGCGCGGCGCATGGCGGTGGCATCCGGCAGGGGTGTCCAACCGTGTTGTGCACGCGACGCACGTGCGCTGCAATTTGAAGGGTACACGGTAATGAAGTGGGGTTGGCCACCCCTGACAATAACCGACTAAGGGTTGTTTTGTAACTACGAGCGAGAGCGATGCTAGCATTTAGCTCAATAATTAAGCTAAGAAAGCTCGAGTTTGAGAAATTCGATAAACTCTATAGTATCTTTTTCTATGTGTATAATATACAAATTAATGAAAGATAATAATATTTATGAAAGAGTACCTACCTAAATATACTGAGCCGAGAAACTGGTACAGCAAGATTGTGCTTGGTTATGATATGTATTTACCTACAATTATTTAAGACATAGTAAAAACAAAAAAATATTACATTTTGCGATCACTTAAGGCACAAAAAATCTTTATGAATCACATTTATCAAGACTCAATAAACAATTACGAAGTCTATAAAAAAAAACTAAACACTTACCCTTTACTCGCTCGCAGACAGCTATCACTGGAACACTTCCTAACGCAATCTGCAACAAAAATGCAATTTATCGTAACTTAGAGTTTCTCAGTGTTCGTGACTTTAGGGCTGGTGTGACGTCCGTTTGTGCTTGTCGAACCTGCCCCGAGAACCGATCATACTTCCCCTTACATATTGTAAACGCAAACCTCTCCGTGTCTGTCTGTCTGTCTGTCTATCCATCAGTCATATCAACAATGACAACATTTTTATTTAATTTATATTCAGTTTATTAAAAACTAGCGACCCGCCCCGGCTTCGCACGGGTGCAATGCTGATACTAAATATACCTACCTACTGCAGAATGTCCTTATAAACAACGTTTACAGCTTTTTTGTCATTAGACAATACAAACATGTTTTGTTTAGAGGTTACTCTTGAAAGAGCGACATATTTTATAGGCACGCGCCGCCGCATTAGAAACCTCTAAATTTATCAGTGTTTCGCTACTTTATTATGCATGTATTATACATATAAACCTTCCTTAAGAATCACTCTATCTATTAAAAAAAACCGCATCAAAATCCGTTGCGTAGTTTTAAAGATTTAAGCATACATAGGGACAGACAGCGCAAGCGACTTTGTTTTATACTACGTAGTGATGTCATATTTGACCTTACCTTACTACTCATATAAAAGATGTGTGTTACCAAAAAAACCTAACAGATTTTGATGAAACTTGGCCCACAGGTAGTTCATATCCTGTAATAAAACATAGGATACTTTTTATCCTGGGAAAAGATAAGAAACGCGGCTGAAAACGCAAGCGACAGCTAGTCCACAGTAAACAAAATCCGACTTCCATCCCCATAATGTAAGTTCCACAATAACACTTGTTAAAACACCAAAGTTAAATGTAATAGTTCCAAACTGAGAGTACGTAAACAAGCGAATCGAATCGTTTTACAACCTCTCATGCTATAAACAATTTAGTTAAAATGTCGCCAGTCGTCTTCCACTTGTATTTCTTATCTATTTAAGTATGCATTTACAAAAAAAAAAAAGTAGTCTATGTATTATATCAGTCATCTGGTTTCCATATTACAAGCTCTGCTTAGTTTGGGATCAGATAGCCGTGTGTGAAAAATGTCCGAGGAAATATTGAAAAAATATAATATTGACTTCTCTTCGTGGTTATACGAGAGCTATGATGTAGATATACTAGGCTATACTAGGCTATACTAATATCATGAAGCGGTAAAGTTTGCGAGGTTGTAGGGGGTAATCTCTGGATCTACTGAACCGATTTTAAAAACTCTTTTACCAATAGAAAGCCACGTTATTTGTGAGTGTCATAGGCTATATTTTTATCCCGGTAGAAGATAAGAATCCATGGGAACGCGGGTGAAACTGCGGGGGACAGCTAATTACTAATTGATCAGTTATCTAGAGATGTTAAATATCATTGTCATTAAATCTGTAATTAAAGAGGATGAATTTTATAACGTTTTCGCTTTTTGCTGTCTTTTTACTTTGGATAAGCTTGGTGATTGACCGCCATCTCACCATGGTAAATGATGATGTGGCCGTCGGAACACACCGATAGGTGCACGGCAACAGACTTTAAACTTGAGAGTGGTATGCAGCCAGTCGGGTACTACAAAGTACCCTACCACCGTGCTATGGTTTCCTCACGATGTTTTCCTTCACCGAAAGCTCAAGCTCATTGTAGGATTCGAACCCACGACCTTCGCCGCGGTATTCGACGTCACTTACCACTGAGCTATCATCGCTTTAAAAGTGTTAGATATTTTTCTCGAATAGGCAACTTCTAAGTATGTTTAAACGACTGAGCACCCTAAGAAAGAATATAACTAAGAGATTCTCGCGGATCAACTAGTCTTAAACACCCGTCACCCGACTGAGTAAATAACAAAAGTTTATACACAAAACGAAAAGAATGGGCCTTTTCACGAGTCACTTGAACCGTCTCCGTCTCGTCGAGTTTCCGCCCTCATTGTGCGTTCGTAGCCAAAAAATGAAGCGCGTTTCAAGAAAACGCGAAAACAGATAAGTTTCATGGCCAGGGGTCAGCGACTCAGCGACTCAGCGACTATAATGGCTTATTGTGCCCCTCGTTATACCAATTATTTGTTTAATTAAGAGTGCCAGCCAGTAAACAAAGGATTCTAGTTACGTTTTATGACACTTGTGTGTTTTAAGTTGTGGGTTTTTTGTTTATATACACGTTTCTTCCCATTTGATTGTTTCCCATCCAGATTTAGGAGACTGGGTGTAATAATCTATATGTTTTTATTAAAAAATAAATAGTATTATGTACAAGCTTGGCTTATTTTGGGATGGCTGGGTGAATGTCCCAGGATATTTATAGCATTGAATTTACACTAGCTACCTCGCCGCGATTTTATTAGAATAAGGAAAAACCTTATTAAAAAAAACATTAACTTATCACTATCTCATTTGGTTTTGGAATCCCCCATATCATGGTATTATATTCTATGTTTTACGCTAGATTATCTATTTCAGACGAAGGATTTATGTTAGAATGTAGCCAAGACCAAAATAATGCTAACTAAATCATTTGTACAAAACGGCCAGCAATATCAACTAGTACGTAATTAGAGACAGCTTTAAGGCTTACATTTTTAATGGCTATAAAGTAACATTTACAAAGCATTTACTGGAACTTACCGACTATAAAGACCGAAAGAACCCACAAATTTCTTAATTAAAACAATTTTTTACTTAGCTAGTTTAAATTGTGACGCCGCGTCGGAATTCCGAAAGAAGTCTTTAATTAATGTCGTTGTGAGATCCTTAATTGCAATCCGACGTCGCTTTGATACGTCAACACGTTACGAGGTCGCGCCTCGACCGCCTCGACCGCCTCGACCGCCTCCACCGCCTCCACCGCCTCGACCGCCTCCACCTGGTGAACAGAGGCCTATGGTCTAGGAGCCAGGCTCCATTTATCACGTCATGTAAATCTTTTTTACATACATAGTTTTCAACAGGTTTCGACTGAATTTCTGTATTTTTACTTACCTAGCTTCAATCCCGCGGTTTTACCGGTGTTCCCAGGGGATTAAAAATAAAAATAGCCTTTGTTAGACTGTAATAATGTAGCCTTCCATTAGTGACAAAATATTTGAATCGGTTCTGTAGTCATTATGTTTTTTTTTTGTGATATTTTTTTTGCTTAAACAGTTAAAAAACATTGATTGGCTAAAGCAATCAAGTAACCATTTAAGCACATTTAAGTTTATTTGTACACAAGCAGGCCGAGAAAATTTTAATAAACTTTTGCTATTGCAAAAAAAGCAGTAAAAGTCACTTTTGTTTGCAAATAAAAACTAAATCACTCCACGCTGACTCGCAATGTAAAATTCCACCTCGGCAGTCTTATTACATTTTTAAATGTTATTTCTTAAGAGAATGTAGCCCGTAATGAAACTCTACGAAAAAAAGTAATAAAGCCAAACAAGATTTCACTTCAGTTCTCAAATGAGATTTCTTTTTGTTGCATTGTTCAATCACAACGATCGTGGAAAACACCATCTTGAATTACTAAATATTCTAACCTCCAAATTGATTGAACATAACAAAAATATTTTCATTCTTTTAGACATTAAAATGATAAAAAATCACCAGTAAATATGACCATTAAAAATCTCGCTTCTAGACTATATCCCACCATATCGCTAGTGTGTGCAAACTTTACCCTTGAAAAAGTTTCAATGGTTTTTTTGTCGCGAATCTCGGTTCACACCTCGACGACGTCGCCTCACCTCGCCTTACCTCACCTCGCTTTGCCTCGCCTCACCTCGAGGCAAATAAGCTCGTGTGTAATTAGGCTTACAAGAATATTAACGCTGAGTTTCATACGTGAAAAGGTCGGGATTTAAATATGGAGTGTTTGCGTGCGACGTGGATAATTTCTTTCGTTTCCGTTGAGTTTTTTGCTTTAATTAATTTATTAGTTTTGTAAGTTAGTTGTGTTTTGTTTTAGGTTAACTTACAGTACAAGCAGGTTTTCAAAGTAATGTTAGATATATGTTCCAATAACAAGGTCAAAAAAGTAAAGTCTGTTCAAATCTTTATTTCCACGACCTGAGCGTCTGCGGTAGGAAGATCTTTTGAAATCGCACAGAGCGAGACCATTTTGAAAACAATATGACATTTTTTAATACCTATGTTTAAGGCGATGATAGCTCAGTGGTAAGTGACGTCGAATACCGCGGCGAAGGTCGTGGGTTCGAATCCTACAATGAGCTTGAGCTTTCGGTGAAGGAAAACATCGTGAGGAAACATAGCACGGTGGTAGGGTACTTTGTAGTACCCGACTGGCTGGCTACCACCCTCAAGTTGAAAATCTGTCGCCAAACACCTATTGGTGTGTTCCGACAGCTGCACTTGAGAGCCAGTTCCTATCTAGGCTTTGTGTGCTTACCATCTTCGGCCACATCATCACTTACCATGGTGAGATTGTGGTCAAACACAAGCCTATCGAATATAAAAAAATAAAAAATAAAATCTTCTCTACACATTAACTCAGGCGGTAAAGTAATTAATTCAAACGTAACATTTACAATAAACGACCATTTAGTTATCTTTCAGTTTCAGCGGCCACTACACAGGGAAACGCATTTGGAATACAAATGGCCGCCGAGCCGTGCCCATTAAACAAAGTAAACATCCTTCTATGAATATTAAATTTATAATCTGTGGCCTCCGCGTGATTTATTAAAACGAGCTGCTCCAGTCACGCCCTGCGTGCTTTTGCGCGATGAGGTTTTTTAGCATTATTGACAGCTTATTTTTGGTTTAGGTTTGTCTATGACCATAAGTGACTTTGAAGTCACTGCCAAAATTTGGTACTGCTATTAGGAGCTTAGAAACAGATTCATGCAACGTATCAAAACCGGCGATCCTAAGGATCCATCTAATTATAGGCCTGTTTCTATTTTGCCAGCTCTTAGTAAAGTATTTGAAAAAATTATTTTATCGCAACTACTGGCTCATTTTAATTTAAATAAGCTTTTACATAGTGAGCAGTATGGCTTTACAAAGGGTCGTTCTACAATTGACGCTGGGGTAGCACTATTAAAAAATATCTATAGCGCTTGGGAGAAGTCGCAGAACGTTATTGGTGTGTTCTGTGACCTTTCCAAGGCTTTTGATTGTGTCGATCATGGGACTCTTATTTGTAAACTAAATTATTATGGGGTAAAAGGTATGGCACTTGATCTCATGAAATCATACCTTGGACAGAGAATTCAAAGTGTCGATGTAAACAGGGTCAAATCGTCTGGTTCTCCTGTGCATATGGGTGTACCGCAGGGCTCTATTCTGGGTCCTTTTCTTTTTTTAATTTATATAAACGACCTCCCCTATTATGTTAACAATACCTGTGGAATTGTACTATTTGCTGACGATACCTCACTGATTTTTGGTGTTGATAGACTGAAATCCAATTATGACGACGTAAATGGTGCATTAGCTAAGGTATTAAATTGGTTTACAGTAAATAATTTAGTTTTAAATGCAAAGAAAACTAAGTGTATTAAATTTGCATTACCAAATGTAAAAAAAGTAGGTAGTAATTTAATGTTAAATAATTAAGTTCTCAATCTTGTCGAATCAACCAAATTTCTAGGGATCACTTTAGACTCGAAACTTCAATGGGGGACCCAAATATCATCTGTAGCAGGGAAACTCAGTTCGGCGGCTTATGCAGTTTGGAAAATTAGACAGCTTACTGATGTAGATACAGCTAGAATTGTATATTTTAGTTATTTTCATAGTGTTATGTCTTATGGCATCTTGCTTTGGGGTAAAGCTGCTGATATAGAAACAATTTTTGTTTTGCAAAAGAGGGCTGTGCGAGCTATTTATAACTTGGGGGCTCGAACTTCTCTCAGAGATAAGTTTAAAGAAACTGGCATACTCACGGTTGCATCTCAATATATTTATGCAAATATATTATTTGTGCATCAAAATATTAATCTTTTTGTAAAAAAAAGTGATATGCACTCGATCAATACTAGAAATAAGCACCAACTTGTGACCTCTGCTTATAGACTTCAGAAAGTGCAAGGATCATTTTTAGGACTGGGTGCACGCTTCTATAACAAAATCCCAACAGCAATTTTAGATATGCCTTTGCAAAAATTTAAGGATTGTATTAAAACTGTTTTGGTAAAAAAGTCTTACTATAATATAAATGAATATTTTAATGATGATAATGCTTGGTAAATTTGTAACATTTGTGCGTTTGAATATTGTTATGTCGCGGAATGTTACATACACTATTATATTACCTAATTTCACAAACCGTGTTAGTAGTAACAGTGATAACATATTGTGTGTTTTAATTAGTTTTGTTTCTTTTTGTTTGGAGCAAGCTTAAGTTAGTCATGCTCGCTTTAAGGCCTTTGCTTGCGGCGGCGTCGTGTGGCGGGTCGCTCACTTCCCTATAAAATGTGCGAGGAGGGCGATGGCTGCCACGCGCGTCATACTTGTGAACAGGTGCTGCTTGTGGGGGCTGGTCTGCTTGAGTTTGTTGTTTATTAAGTCAGTCATAATTAAATTCTATAGATTACTATTTTTGCCGCCATAACACGCAAATATTGTCAGTGAGACTAGATAAATAATAATTATTGAATGTAATAGGTGTAAGTTGTTTTTGAAAAGAGTAATTGCTGAGTTTATTGCCGGCTCTTCTCAGCAAAAACAACCTTCCGAACCGAGCATTTAGAGTCTGACTATTCATAAGTGCCTGTGAAGGCCTATTTGGATGAATAAACAATTTCATTTCATTTCATTCATTTCATTTCATTTCATTTCATTTCATTTCATTTCATTTCATTTCGTATTATTGATACGTAATATCCCAAACCAAATCCTAGAAAAAAAAAAACTATTCATTTCTATTTATATATATAAATAGAAATGAAAATATCTGGCTTGCTTTCTATAAGAGAGAGAGAGAGAGAGAGAGAGAGACAGACAGAGAAACATGCGCACGCCGCACAGCTTAATAAACATACATAGTGACATAAAAAGTGTCGTGTCAATTTTTCGTAAGAATTTTTTCCGTCTAGCCCCCATTCACAACAAATGATGACAAGATCAGATATTTTGTTGAAACTTGTTTTGGGACGTATTGATATTTAGTCATTGTGTAACGATCTATGGAGGAGCGAGGTGTTACACTCCTCCATTGAAAAGGGAAGATCTTTCGCCAGGCTAGGTCATCATGCCTGGGGATCGCAGTCCAACTGTTGATGTTGGAATCTTGTTGTGATGAAATCCAACTGCTGATGTTGGAATGTTGGAAAATATGCAGATCGCATAGAAAACTTCGTTAGCGCGATGTAGATTATTGGAGCGCCATCTATCTCGGAGTCGTGCGAACTATATCTATGTGTAGATAGATGTCGCTACAGATCTTTAACAGGTTTACATTGAACCCTGTACATTCAAAATTCTCAAGGCTTGGATTTTATTAACTCACGGTTCCTACTAATACGAAAAAATCTGATATCTACATAGACCTACATACGTATGTAGTAAAATATGTCGGTCGTGGAAACTGACAGAAGAGTCGTAGGTAAAATTTGAAATGCGTCACCACCATAGATAATACACTATATACTAGAGGGACCACGTTAGTTAATCAAAGGTTATACCTAAACGTGCGTTACGGAGCTTTGCTACATAAATACTCATTTGTAATCAAAATTTCATAAAGGATTTAGCAGGTAAGTGTAAATGTACCGTTAGCAAACATCAACAGCAGTCATTCTCATTACAGATTATTAATACAAACTGCCCATTGCCAAGAACAAAGGTAGATAAAACCGTTATTAAACATTAGGAAGAGAGCCGAGTCGCGTCCAGCGACGCCGTAGAGCCTTACAGACTGGCCGGCATATCATGGTGTAAGATTACAGCGGTCGCGACCGGGCGCTGGGGACAGACGACTTCACTTGTAGGTTCATGTGACGAGGTAAAATGTTAGGGTAAGGACTTAGTAGCGAGCAGAGCCGGAGAGCGGGAGCTCAACAAGTTTGCAAGGGAGAAGTAAAAGCCTAAAAATTTACGTCTATTACGAAGTTATTGATATTTTTGTGGACAAAAATCTGTAATAGAGACTACTGTGAACACACCGTTTTACAAACCGTGTTAGTAGTAACAGTGATAACATATTGTGTGTTTTAATTCGTTTTGTTTCTTTTTGTTTGGAGCAAGCTTAAGTTAGTCATGCTCGCTTTAAGGCCTTTGCTTGCGGCGGCGTCGTGTGGCGGGTCGCTCACTTCCCTAAAAAATGTGCGAGGAGGGCGATGGCTGCCACGCGCGTCATACTTGTGAACAGGTGCTGCTTGTGGGGGCTGGTCTGCTTGAGTTTGTTGTTTATTAAGTCAGTCATAATTAAATTCTATAGATTATTATTTTTGCCGCCATAACACGCAAATATTGTCAGTGAGACTAGATAAATAATAATTATTGAATGTAATAGGTGTAAGTTGTTTTTGAAAAGAGTAATTGCTGAGTTTATTGCCGGCTCTTCTCAGCAAAAACAACCTTCCGAACCGAGCATTTAGAGTCTGACTATTCATAAGTGCCTGTGAAGGCCTATTTGGATGAATAAACAATTTCATTTCATTTCATTTCATTTCACAAGACCATAAGATGTTATTAGCTTTTGAATCTTTCATTTGGGAATCCATAACTTTCCGCATAACCGATGAACATTTTATGACAGACCTACTAGGAATCTTGGGGCTCAAGACTGTTCGTTAAATCTACTACGAAAGAAAATTCAACCTCAAAAATAATATTACGTATATAACGTTACATTACAATTGAATGCGGGTTATAATTTTTTATGTATTTTTGTATAAGTTTAAGTATAAAATTGTTAAACATTTGAAAACAAAAAAGCCAATATAGGTAGTCAGATGGTCCAAAGATGGTCCAAAATTATTTAAAAATGTAACCTTGCTGAGTTTCTTGCCGATTCTTCTCAGTTGAAGGCTGACTTCGATCGATGTAATTCGATCTTCATAAGTGCCCTTTTAGGGCCTAAACTAAATAAATGGTTTTGACTTTGACTCCACCCCCTGGTCGAAATATGTATATGTATTTTGAGACAACTCCAGAAAAATCTGCGGCTCACTTGACTCTCTCTAATGACAAACAGAACGTCCCAAATTTCGTCATTTAATCTACAGTGCGATCGCTGCGCATGACACTGTGTAGCAGTCTTAACGGGCAGTTAATATTGACGAGTGAAAACGGTTCGTTTAGCGGTACAGTACAGTACAGTACAGTACACTCGATAAAATAATCATGAACATGGTTTAATACTGTTCATTTAATTTTGTGTTCGTATACAATGAGGTAGAAATAACTACTATGTGAAATGGTGCCTTAAACTTATTCAAGCGATAGGAAGTTTATAGCTAAGAGATTTATTTATTTATATAAGCCTTTAATTCAGATAAATTACATAGTTATGAATTTACATGTTATATATTTTATTTAAAAGACATCGACACCATTATCTGGTTGCCCTTTTTTGGCAAAGGCCTCTTCCAACCTCTTCCACTTCTCTCTATCTCTTGCTATGCTAGACCATGTTTTTCCTGCAATGACCTTCTCGTCCTCCCATCTTTTGAACTGTCTTCCTCTCTGTCGTTTTTTTGTATTTCGGGAACCATTCCATCAATGTTTTGCTCCATTTCTCCTTTCCCCTTACTGTATGTCCTGACCATCTCCATTTTAATTTCTTTACTTTGAGTGTAACATCTTCTATTTTTGTACGTCTTCTTAGTAAGAGATAGTACAATTCTAATATTTATCTAGCTTCTACTTTCGGCTTCGCGTGAAAGTTGGAAAATTTATTTTTAGTCGTCTGTCAGGCGTGCCTTATAATATCTGTCTAACTAATCTATAAGTGATGATCCGAAAACTACCTAAAAACGATAAAATTATTAAAATCTTGAATTCTATTTTATATAGTGCCAAGGAGTGTCAGACCGAAGGTCTATTTCTAGCAGAAGGAAAAGCCTGAGAAAGTAAACGAGCGCGAGAACCGAAGCCGAAGATACGGTGGGACACAGTTACTACCAAGATGTCAAACACAGTACAACTTTACTTGCTGGGTAGAGTTTCTCCACTGTTTATTAAATTCCCAGTCACATACAAACTAAAACAATGATAGTTAAAAAAACAAAACAGAATTAATTATTAAGCTCAGGGGCAAACACCTAACATCGAATGATTAAATAACTAATCGATATAATCGAATACTTATCCAAACAAACTGGCAACAGTTTACCAACAAATCTCTACGGATCAAGCCAATTACCCGTCCTGAGTTGCCAGAGTCAAACACAATTAGTTATCAGTATCACATTACTGATAACAACACCGATGGCCGAGTTATACCAACTAATCGAATGATATCCGATTCGATTATTTACCCGCTAAATTTCAAAGAGGAAACCGATTGATTTAAAATCGATGTTTGAATACTGGGGTTACTAATGAGGCAGTGCTGCGGTTGAAGCTGACTGCGTGCTTAATTGGCATTTTACATTTATAGGGAAATAAGTTTTTGCTAGTATATTAAATGACTGCAATGGCCAGTTGGTGAGACTAGAAAGAACACTGCCACAGGCTGCTGGTTCGATTACCGCCCAGCATAGACATTTGGGTGCATGAAGTCTTAGTCTGGGTGTAATTATCTAATTAACCCCTTGGCCCACTGAAAATATACCTATAAAAATAATAGTTATTTAGTAACATACTCGTAGTATTCATAAATTTAAATAATATCATGATATTCGTATTTACTGTCGATTTTTGTGTGTAAAATTGTGAAACCTTCGAATATAGTTTTAACAATATACCGTACAATTCAATAGTTATAATTTGGAAGTCAGTTTTCTATAAAGAAGAACCGGCAAGTCGGTTGATAGGTTAGCTCAATGGTAGTGACGTCGGATACCGCGGCGAAGATCGTGGCTTCGAATCCTACAATGAGCTTGAGCTTTCAGCTTGGAAACCACACGACGGTGGTGGGGTACATTGTAGTACCCGATTAGCTAGCTACCACCCTCAAGTTGAAAATCTGTCGCACAAGCACCTATGAGTGTGTTCTGGCAATTGCATTTGAGAGCCAGTTCTCATCTAGGCTTTGTGTGCTTACCACCTTCGGCCACATCATCACTTACTCGAGATTGCGGTCAATGACAAGCTTATCAAAAATAAACTTGATTAAACATTCATTTTAAGGCGATGATAGCTCAGTGGTAAGTGACGTCGGATATCGCGGCGAAGGTGGTAGGTTCGAATCCTACAATGAACTTGAGCTTTCGGTGAAGGAAAACATCGTGAGGAAACCATAGCACGGTGGTAGGGTACTTTGTAGTACCCGACTGGCTGGCTACCACCCTCAAGTTGAAAATCTGTCGCCAAGCACCTATCGGTGTGTTCCGACAGCTGCACTTCAGAGCCAGTTCCCATCTAGGCTTTGTGTGCTTACCACCTTCGGCCACATCATAACTTACCATGGTGAGATTGTAGTCAAACACAAGCCTATCCAGAATAGAAAAAAAAATGACTCTTCAAAATACATAGTCAGACAACGAGTACATTTATCACGTTAATGCAACGAATGTGACAATTCAGTATGTAACAATCGTGGGCTAACAAGATTGGCATTGTACTGTAGTGTAATGGTCGTCCCACACGCGGGCGGCCGTGCGCCGGCCGGGTGGAGTGTACAGCCACTCGTTCATGTGTAAACCGCACAGCTTCCGTTTATAACACCACTTCAGACCTCACCCTATCGTTTCAGCTGGAGGTACACTGGGAGCTGTTGTTGTAAATATTTGAATACAAATATCTATATTATAAAGAGGAACGTTGTAGGTTTGGATGTTGGCGGCGAATGGCAAGTGACGTCGAATACCGCGGCGAAGGTCGTGGGTTCGAACCCTACAATGAGCTCGAGCTTCCGGTGAAGGAAAACATCGTGAGGAAACCATAGCACGGTGGTAGGGTACTTTGTGGTACCCGACTGGCTGGCTACCACCCTCAAGTTGAAAATCTGTCGCCAAACACCTATCGGTGTGTTCCGACAGCTGCACTTGAGAGCCAGTTCCCATCTAGGCTTTGTGTGCTTACCAACTTCGGCCACATCATCACTTACCATGGTGAGATTGTGGGCAAACACAAGCCTATCCAGAATAAAAAAAAAATAAGAAGTACTGATCCGATTTTGAAAACTCTTTGACTAATATAAAGTTATATTATCTTTTCTAGCTATAGACTACTTTTGACTTTGAAAATGCGGGTTAAACCGCGGGACGCAATATGAAATTATAACACAGTAAAATTATTTTATATGCATCAATAAATAAAATACCAGAGTAAATGCTTGGCAATGAGATAATATAATGTACTAATTCTGTTGTTTACAAACTAAAGTAATTTACTATCCCTTTGTCTCATTCTAACAATAAACAATACGAAATGTTGTCTTTGCTAACGTCATATACGTGGCCAATTTTGATGCGTTTGTGTTTACATTTTTAAAAAGTAATTGAACTAATTTGACAGGACTTTATCCTTTTCTTATGTTCTATGTTAGAAAGAGATGCACGACATATTTTTAAATATCTCTTGAAATCTCTTTAAACACTTTTTTATGCCACAAGTGACAACCAAGCAGGCGGTCTGAGGCGGGTCACCTGATGATAAGTGAATTCCGTCGCCTATAGACTTTAATAATATCTACCTACAAGGGGATTGCCAATGTGTTGTACACCTTTATACAATGTGGTACAAGATGTACTGAATTAGTACCAACAGTCAACACCTCATAAACTCATATATTAAGTGCTAGCTGTCCGCCGCGGTTTCACCCGCATTCCCATTGGATCTTATCTTTTCCCGGAATAAAAATATAGCCTATGGTATTCAAGGATAATGTAGCTTTCTAATGGTGAAAGAATTTTTAAAATCGGTCCAGTAATTTTTTAGTTAAATCGTAACAAACAAAGAACCAAAAAAAAATATTTCCTTGTTATAATATTAGTATAGACAAAGCAACCCAGTACAGGCACCCAGTCTGCACCCAGTGTACCACTATCCCAACCAACTTTACAGTAGAGATTAAGCCGAGGTTTGTTTATGGTGCAATTTTTGCTTTTATTTACAACTTACGACCTTTTTGCGTGAGTCAAATATATTAAAGCAACCAACGAATACGCTTCAAGGACTATTTCATTTCTATGTAGGTACTTAATGCTGATTTTGAGTCAGTTATTTTTTGACATAATATTAGTCAAGTTAATAGCGCAAGACCGGCCATTGTAGAGAGCCTTGTCCAGCAGTGGATGTCTTCCAATTTATTAAAAAAATGTGAAATGGACCAGCGATCCTGGGTATCGTGTAATAAAAAAATATTATGCGTCACATTATGCACGGTGGTAGGGTACTATGTGGTACTCGACTGGCTGGCTACCACCCTCAAGTTGTAAATCTGTCGCCAAGCACCTGTTGGTGTGTTCCGGCAGTTGCACTTGAGAGCCAGTTGCCCTTGCCCTTAAGGCATTGTAATAAGGTGTACAACACGTTGGCAATCCCCCTGGTATTGCTAATGTCTATAGGTGACGGTAGTCACTTACCATCAGGTGACCCGCCTGCCTCGTTGTCACTTGGGACATAAAAAAAAGTCAAATTTCAATAAATTCGCTGACATATTTCGACGTGTTAGAGTTGAACAATTAAACGTGTGGTGACCTTAAACCGTGTGACAGACAGAGTTGACGTCACGCGCGCTTCCGAGGACGTAACGTGACACGTGACACGCGACACGCTGATCGCGAGGTGTCAACTGTGAACCAATATAGTGACACGTTACACCGATACCACAGTCGTGAGTGATGCGACACCTCGCTTCAACGAGCAAGGTTGGGTTACGGGGGGTCGGAGTTACCCCTGTTTTTACGATTAAATTTTCTTACGAATACATTTTATAAACGCGTAAGTTTGTCAAATGAATAGGTTACTTGGAATAAAATGTAGTCTACTAAATCTTTTACTCTTTGGTCGTACCTTCATTCATACTGACTAGCCTGTCTTTGTGGTTACACCCGCGTTCCCGAGAGATCTTTTCCCGGAATAAAAGTATCCTATGTTTTATTCCAGGATATGATCTACATGTGTGCCAAGTTTCATCAAAATCCGTTTAGTAGTTTGCGTGAAAGAGTAACAAACACAGTCACATCCTCACAAGTCAACCTAAAAAACATTAACATTTTTAATAAGCAGAGCTAGATTTAACTATAAACTGAACAATATGAAGATGGATGGATGTACAGAATTAAAATGGGAGCTGATGTGTAGCAATCAGAGTAAAACATGGAAGGGTTAACATATTATTATATCAGATATAAATAATGTCGTTGATATTAAGCTTTATGTAGTTTCAATTTACCGACAGAATCAATAAAATATTAAATCTCACTGAACGCGAATGAATACAGATGTATTCATACGATTGTACTTATGTACAGTCGAATGGAAAATCGGATTGACTGACGAAGCTTCTTTATAAGTGAAAAGGTAAAAAATATGTGACAAAATTCATTCGGTAATATGATCGGAAAAATGTCATTTCTTTTATTACATCATCCTGTTATAACCATATTGAAAAACCTTACTTATTGGAACGAAGTTCCTTATCGCGCGTTGTGAAAGGGGGCTAGACGGAAAAAAATCTTACGAAAAATTGTCCGACACTTTTAGTGTCAGTGTCACTTTATTGTAAGCTGTGCGGCGTGCGCATGTTTCTCTGTCTGTCTCTCTCTCTCTCTTATAGAAAGCAAGCGAGATATTTTTTTCATTTCTTATATACTCTCGACTTATATAACTTCGTTCCATCCGGGTGTCCCTTAACACCTCTCAAGTTTTTTTAGAGTAGAGTAGAAGAAAAATTATAAAAAGACTCGCAAGATATTTTCTTGACTTATATATTTAGAACTATGTGATTACAGATTGAATGTAATATGTAAGTACAATACTTTGGAAATTACCTTACACATTGCATACGGCACCCCTTCCGCTAAGTTAATTAATAATGTGATAATTTGAGAATAGCGAAATCATCTGGGAAAATGACTTTTATGGGTCACTATTTAAAGTTCATATTATTACTTGATCTTCTGACACCTGACATACGCCATACATTATTTTGGTAAATCTAATTCATTAACGAATTCTTGCTTATCGAATTGATACCTTCTTGTACAAACACTAAAGCACATATTTTCACGGTGGTAGGGTACTTTGTAGTACCCGACTGGCTGGCTACCACCCTCAAGTTGAAAATCTGTCGCCAAGCACCTATCGGTGTGTTCCAACAGCTGCACTTGATAGCCAGTTCCCATCTAGGCTTTGTGTGCTTACCATCTTCGGCCACATCATCACTTACCATGGTGAGATTGTGGTCAAACACAAGCCTATCCAGAATAAAAAAAAAAAAATATTTGGAATTCTCAATGAGCTTGAAATGCCCTCAGGCGAACATAATTTGCTTACAGACGACTAAAGGAGGATATAGGAAAATAAAAAGTTATGTTGTCTATAAATTCCATTCCATCTACCGCTTTGCTTTAGTCAGCCGAGCAGAAACCATCCGAACCAAACAAACTCGCAATTTTAATATGAAATTTTAATAAGTTAAAGGGGTGCAAGTAGGGATGGCAACTAGATTGATCATTTTTGAAACAGTTTTTGTGCACAAGTGTCCAGTAATTTATTTTAAAATAAAATTTGTAGCTATTAGTTTCTGTGGATTTACACTCTTACGTGTGTGTAAGATTGAATAAATTCAAAATTTAGAACAAAATATGTTTATAATATATAAAATTTCGAGTCATTTAATTCTTACTGAATAGAATTTAGACATTCCTGAACGAGAAAAACTTGAGAGGTGTCAAGGGACACCCGGATGAAACGAAGTTATATAAGTCGAGAGAGTATATATATATATAAAAAAAAACATATATATAAATAGAAATATCTGGCATGCTTTTTTTAAGAGAGAGAGAGAGAGAGAGACAGACAGAAAAACATGCGCACGCCGCACAGCTTACAATAGCTTACTACACACAACTGTCACCGACAGTGACAGTGACACTAAAAGTGTCGTAAGATTTTTTTCCGTCTAGCCCCCTTTCACAACGCGCGATAAGGAACTTCGTTCCAAAAGTAAATTTTCTATACACATTAAAAAAATAACATCGTAAAGCCACATTACCTTTGTGTGCAACCCTAAGTAGGCAAGGGGCGCGAGGGGGCAAGTGGACGGATCGATCTCCGAGGGAATCCCTACACAGGTGGCGCGCATGGGGTGCATGGCGAGGTGTCCAAGTGTTCCCGGTTCACACCTACCCGCACCTACCCGCCGACGCCGAGTGCACTACGAGAACGAGATAGAAGTGGCATCGCGGCGAGATCGTTTAATTGTCGACACTCACAACGTGTGGCGTTCATTAACATGGTATAGTGGAGTCAACAAAATCTACTTGAATATAAAACTATCAAATAATGAAAAACTATCCCATTTCCTTCCTACCAAAGACTTTAAACTATCTATATTTAAATTTCTTTGCTTCCTACTAATATAATAAATGTGAAAGAATTTGTATTTTATCTAAAAAAAATATCTCTGCCTCGGGTGACCGGCGGGCGGGGAGCTTTTTCCGCCAACGAAACAGCCTGGCCATCCAAAGAGGAAACGCTGCCAGCCTGAGCGGCAGCCTCGGGGAAGTATTTTATATATTATAGTTTGTATATTTTGTACATTTGTTGTAAATACTGAAATATGCAAAAAAAAAGTGAAAGTTTGTATTTTTTTTTTTTTTTTATTCTGGATAGGCTTGTGTTTGACTACAATCTCACTATGGTAAGTGATGATGTGGTCGAAGGTGGTAAGCACACAAAGCCTAGATGGACACTGGCTCTCAAGTGCAGCTGTCGGAACACACCGATAGGTGCTTGGCGACAGATTTTCAACTTGAGGGTGGTAGCCAGCCAGTCGGGTACTACAAAGTACCCTACCACCGTGCTATGGTTTCCTCACGATGTTTTCCTTCACCGAAAGCTCAAGTTCATTGTAGGATTCGAACTCACGACCTTCGCCGCGGTATTCGACGTCACTTACCACTGAGCTATCATCGCCTTAAAATCGCCTTATGTTTGTTCCTCAATCACGCAAAAACTACAGAACAGATTTTGATGAAACTTGGCACACAGGTAGATCATATGCTGGAATAAAACATAGGATACTTTTTATCCTGGTATAAGATAGGTCGCTCGGGAGCGCGGGCAAAACCGCGGGGGAAAGCCGAAAGTGGGAAGCATACAACGCATAACGGGAACTGGCTCTCAAGTGCAGCTGCCAATTGCGGGTGCCACCTTGCTATGGTTTCTTTATGATTTTTTCTTTCACCGAAAGGCCAAGCTAGCAATTTTATCCTCGAAATACATAAAATCACTCAAGAACGCCGGTAAAACCGCGGAAATGAGTTAGCTAATAAAACGGGTTTTCAAAACATCAGATATTATGAAAACAGAATAGTTCCAACACAATAGAAAATTATGATAGATTACTTACACACAATGGAAAATAGTAGTTATAAATAATAGCGTTATAATTGAATTATGGTATAATAGCAACAATAATAGTTAGAGCTATAAAATTATAAACTTTACAGCGAGGGCAACAATCTGTACCCGCCGAACGGAACCGGGTAACACCTGTCATCCACTACTAGCGAAGCTATATCGAAGTTTAATAATTATTATTACTCACATGGTGGTGAGTTAGATGTAAAAGCTTTGGTTTTACAATAACAAACCAGACTAACAACATTTTTATGTCTGGCTTTGGTGGAAATCGAACCCATACCAACCATATCAACTGGCCCATCACTAACCGTGGTGAGATACCGGTCAAACACAAACATATTAAATAATCGGTCAAGTGCGAGTAGGACTCGCGCACCGCGGGTTCCATAAAAATTTTGTAGTTTTTAATATTTGTTGTTATAGCGGCAACAGAAATACATAATATTATATGAAAATTTCAACTGTCTAGCTCCGCTGTCGGTAAACTCTCGCACATCAAAGGGTTTTATCGTGATGCTTGCGCGGCCACATTCCATTTTGTTTTCTGATTTCTGACGATTCGCCGTAGACCGAAGACGAAGTTTATCACCCGTATGTTATCGCGATGAGTGCGGCCTAGGCATTTGTATTAGTTTAAGTATAAGCTTGTTCTTAAACATTTGAAATAAAAAGGCAAATATAGTCAGATGGTCCAAAAGTATTTAAAAAATGTAACCTTGCTGAGTTTCTTGCCGGTTCTTCTCTGAAGGCTGACTTCCGAACCGGTGGTAACTTCTGTAATTCGACCTTCATAAGAGTCCTCCTAGGGCCAAAAGTGAATAAATTGTTTTGATTTTGACTTTGATTCCACCGTAGCGTGAGTCTCGCTGACGCTACTCGCGCGCTGGATAACAAGCATTATCGCAACCAATCGACCAGCGAAGGGTTAGTTGAAACGTTTAGCATTTATTGTCGTTGGGAGTAATGGAGGTTACGTTACATTACATACCTACAAGTGATTACATTTATATACATGTAGGTATGTGTAGCGTAGATTGGTTTGAGCACTCATTTTATTAGTAGGTACTAGGTTCTACCGCCGCGGTGGACAGTGGTTGATAAGGTAGCTTTTCATTGATGAAACAATTTTTAGAATCGGTTTAGTAGTTCTAAAAAATCCCCCTACAAACAAACAAATAAACTAAATTAAACTATCCACAGAAATAAACATATTTTAAGCTATGAGTATAGTATAGCTAAAGACTCAATGCATTTGTGACTTTTTAGCGAGTATTCGTGTATTTTCAGTTCAGTGAAATGAAATTAAATTAAATAAAAGAGAGCGTGTATCGTGACTTTTTACTTTTCATCTGACTTGACGATGACTAACTTTACTGTGAATCCCACTAATATAATAAATGTGAAAATTTGGATGGATGGAAGTTAGTTACTCTTTCACACAAAAATGGCTGAACGGATTTTGATGAAACTTGGCACACAGGTAGATCATGTCCTGGAATAACACATTATGATACTTTTTATCCCGGGAAAGGATAAGATCCCTCGGGAACGCAGGTGAAACCGCGGGGACAGCTATTATGACATAAAGAAGAATATTATTCAACTTGAAATTAGCAGAAATATTCTAAAGGACGATTAACCCATCAAAGAAATGAAAATATCCTGTATCGACAGACCCTCACTCAATACACCGTGAGTGTATAGTATACACAAAATTGTAATATGAAAGCATCCTATACGTAAGGCAATCCTAGCAATCAGCCCTCACGGCTCACGGCAGACGAGCCTCCGCGCACCAAGCAACCAAGCGCACATGGTGGCCGGAGCCGTCGTCATGGCAACGTGCGGGTCATCGACCCACGCGCCGCTGCACAACAACTGCACAGTGCACTGCAACCTCCTTCATAAGTTTTCAAAGATACTCTCTCTGACATATAATATCTATGCTATTTTTTAAAAATAGAATATAAATACTCACCTAAAATATGATGATATGTTAGCTTCTGTGATATAATACTAATTAATATAATATAATGTTATTAATATACTAAAAACTATTTCGTATACAATTCTCAGGCCACTGACAACACTCACAATACCGGAATATTTTCGCACTTATCTACTATTTTATTTTGAACATAACAATGACGTAAACTGAGCGTCGAAGTTTCAACACCAATCGAACGTCACATTTCGTAAAATCACCTTTTAAAAAACTGAAAATGGAACAAAAACGTTCGCGTGCCGGTACATGTCAACGAATGCGGCCGGCCGGCATGTTTCCAACGCATAAAGCGGCCAATTATTTGCAACCGTCCAGATCGAATTTCAAACAATTCTAAACTTTATATCAAACCAAAATACCTCGCCTCAAATTTCACCGACAGCAAAATTAACTTGGCCTTGAAATACATTCGGGATTCCATTTTCAAATTTTGCTGTGGAAAACTGGCTTTTCTACTGTCGAAGTAAATGCCAATTTCCTTTTCACCTTTCAATCCTTTACAAAAATTGAGCTTACCACGTTCGGTGTAGGGTTGAAATTTGATTACGTTTTACACGTAGACAATGCGCCACGCAATGACGTTTGCACCGAACGAAAGGGAAATATAACGCTCGTGGGGTGTGAAAGGGAGGATAGATCCCGAGGGAAGGTAATGCTAGGGGTGCATGTGGATGGCAAGCGAAACGTCAGGCAAACCATAAAGAATCGATCTGAAGACGCTTTGCTGAAACTTCAAAGAAATTGCAAGTGTGAAGATTATTATTATAGACTTGAGCGGGTTTTCTTTTATCGTATCTTTATTTAGTTGACCTCGATATCTTATTGATGGGGTGTCATCGGGTGACATAAGAGAGTTTATTAGCACTACGCATAAAGATCGATCTCTACATTTCACATTGATCTATTGCCAGTAGGTACAAATGTGTCAATTTACCTACATAATATTATCTATTTTATTTTTTATCCAATCATATCTCTGTACGTTGTGTAAAATATATCTCAACTAGCTGCCTTCCGCGGGTTCACCCGCGTTCCCGGGGATTCTTATCTTTTCCCGGGATAAAAAGTAGCCTATGTAATATTCCAGACTATAATATATTGCTGTGCCAAATTTCATCCAGATCCGTTCAGCCGTTCTGGCGTGATTGAGTAACAAAACCAAACTTTCACATTTATTACGCGGGATAACGCTCCAATTTCTGATCAGATTCAAGATTCAGATGAAATTTTGCACATACGAGTAGGTACATAGATCATATCAGAATAAAACATAGTTAACTATGTATTATAAAAAAATAGATCCAGCGGAAGCTAGAGAACTTTAAATCAACTGTTCATTGGAACATGAAAGTTAGTTTTTTATACAAGTTGGTATGTTCGTTGACCTACACTACAACTCTTCTAGTGCCGAATCGAAAGTATTCCTTTTGAGTGTCGCGGAGGGAAGTGGGCCGAGAGAGGGCGCCACCGAGCCAAAGAGAATCCATGATGAGTGCGCGTCGCGGATCCCAAGGAGTTTCTACCTACTAAAGGTTTAAATTACCATGACTATGTTCCTAGAAATAAGAACGTAGGTATTTCTTGTCCGACTAACTATCTAGCTAGCCCCGCGTCCCCGAGGATCTTATCCTTATCCGTAATGTTTTATTCCAGTATTTGATGTGTGTGCCAAGTATCATTTAAATCCGTTCAGTAGTTTTTACGTTAAAGAGTAACAAACCTTTATGTCTTCACCTTCTAAGAAACTTTCAGATTTAAAACAGTAGTTAGATGCCTAACAAGCATGGTGGTGATACTAGTCACCTGATTAGCCTCCTAGAGTCACCACCAATACCCGGGGGACAGCCAATGTATTGCCAAACATTTGCAATGCCTAGAAGTTTAAAATGATACTAAAAAATGATTCCAAAAATCTCCAGTAAAACCGGCCAAGTGCATGAAATGAAATGTTTATTCATACAAATAGGCCTTGAGAGATACTTATAAAGGAGCCGACAATAAACTAGGACCATACCATAGGGTTCCTAACTTCCTAGCTACTTTTACCTGATTCGAAAATAGCTTTTTGCAATTTATTTAAATTTTTTGTTGGTTATCACGTCACATGAGAAAAGCTGGACCGATCTGGCTGGAGTCCCAGGGTTTTAAGAACAACAAAAATTTGAATAGTTTCCTAAAATATTGGAAAAATCGGAAGTATTTCTTGAATGTGGTTCATTTTTTACTTCTGTCAGATAAGCCAGTTTCATAGATGCTTGCCTCAGGCTAACGTTGAATGTCCACGTAAAAGGAACCTTCAAAGATAATATTTTCAATAAAACAAATAAATCCCGAACATACAAGACTGTCTCGTCACATTATACAATCAAAAGGATTCAAAAGATCAATCGTCATGGCGACGTCTTGTCTTTGTGTCGAATCCTCTCAAGTCGAGCGAATGCTCAATGCTCGCTGATATGGAAACATGTCTCTATTTATGACGAACAAGTCAACTTTATAGGCAGGTAAAATATTGACTACCCGCGCACCGCTGTTGGTCCGCGGTGAGCTTTAAAATATTCTATATCTATCACAGAATATAAGTTTCTCCGTGTGCAAAATTGAATTTTTCAGGCAGACGGACATAAAAGTATGCTAATAAGTAGTATTTTTTTAATATTTAAGATACTGCTTTAAAAATACTGAAGAAACGAAATAAACAACCGAAAAGATATCTACCAGGAACATATCGGTCAGTGAAAGTGAAACTGTCCTTAATAGGCCAGTTCCATACTAGGCTTAGTGTGATTACCACCATCGTCACTTACAAGAAAGTAAAAAAAAACTAATTATTTTTCAGAACGCACCGAAAAGAAAGATCGACGAGAACATCCACAATTTCCGTCAACAAATTGTAATTTCCAACAGCAAATTTCCAAATTCAAAAGATGAGTGTAAAGTGTGTTCTCTGCGTCAACAAAGGACTACAGACTAGCAGAGCTAATTCCCGCCATACGTGCACTGTGGATGTGGAACTATGGAACACGCTTCAAAGGTTCGGTCGGAGCTAATTATCACTGCAATGAGAACGTACCTACCGAGAGTGCTGTTCAAGATAGGACGGGAGCATTAACTCATTCTGAGGTTTTATTACAATTTGTCGGGACGTGTGACGGTGGATGCTAATGACAAAATGTTAATTACCATAAGTATCTTGTCAAAGACATTACAGTTTAGATCCTAGGAGGGTTATGAAGATCTAATAGCTTTTGCCTGCCACTTCGTCCGCGTGGAATTATGTTTATGGCTGAATTGGGCCCTTTCAACCAAGAGTCTCCCCCGCGGTTTCACCCGCATTCTCGAGGGATATTTTCTTTTCCAGGGATAAAATGCATCCTATCTCTCAAGTTGGACCAAACTGCACACAGTGTGCAAACATTAAAATCGGTTCATTAGTTTAGCAGTTCATCGCGGACAAACAACGTGACATTTAGTTTTATTTTTAAGATTGTATTATACATATTGTCGGCTCGATTGGCGTGGTTAGTCATCAAACTACCTATCACGTTCGTGGGTTTGATTCCCTTCCAGGACAGTCATTTGTGTGCATGTCTGAGTGTGGATGTAATTCGCATTTCCATAGTAGAAGTTCTGTTTAATTTGGGTCCCAAGATATTATTATGAACTCAGACACCATGTATAAACTTAAAATGACACCATAAAAAGTAACTTCAATAGTTCACCCTTAGTTTTTTGGCATCCCATTAAAAATTCCCATCCCTGGCCAAAGACTATAGGCAATAGTTATAAGTGGGCAGTCGAAGCGGCGCAATCAAAGCCGCGCGGCGCAGATCAAAGGCGCGGTAATGGCTTTTTAGCAGGGTAAGTGGGGGTTGATGGGGGGCGCGCAACTTCAAGTAGTTAGGGCGAAATTTTTGCGTTTAGTTAGATATTAGACGGAGGTTACACATGTTACAACCTGAGCTAGGAAATCAATCATTGCATGAAGTCTTTTCAGAAAGTGAACACCATAACCAACTATCGTTATCATCATCATAATCATCATATCATAACATCTAAACATCGTATTTTATTTATGGTCATTTACTGTCTTCTAATTTATTTGTAGATTTTACAGGTTTTAAAGGTTAAATTAAAATATCTAAAAAGAAAAAAATCTCTAGTCCACACTTAAAACCATATTTTCACTCGAAATACGAAGATTACCTACCAAAGTACATGTGAGGTAATTTTTTTTTATTCTGGATAAGCTTGTGTTTAACTATAATCTCATTATGGTAAGCGATGATGTGGCCGAAGGTGGTAAGCACACAAAGCCTAGATGGAACTGGCTCTCAAGTGCAACTGTCTGTACACACCGATAGGTGCTTGGCGACAGATTTTCAACTTGAGGGTGGTAGCCAGTCGGGTTCTACGAAGTACCCTACCACCGTGCGCGTGTGTGTAATAAACAACGTATTACATAACTACACGATGCAGTTCTTAATTTATTGACCATAAGCCTTTATTCCAGCAATTTCACCATATTGTACTTACTACAAAGCAAAGATGGGAACTGGCTCTCGAGTGCAGCAAAACTATTGGCCAAACATTATCATCATGGCGAAGTTACCGCTTCTTTTATGAACCACCATGGTGTACTATGGTTTCCTCACGCCATTATCCTCCACCCTTTCGGTGGAGGATAAGGTTCGAATCATTACCATCGTTATTTGACATGAGCTGTCATCGCCAATGAGTGGAATGTAAGCTCCACTGTGTGTCGCACTATTGCACCGTATAGTTTTTGTTTCATCGCTTGTTGTCTAATGAATGTCACTTGTGAAGTCTCCTGCTCTGAGGGTCTGGCTGGCGGCTGGTCTCGTGGCGCAGTACCTGTTAGGTATGTCTATGAGCTGACGACTATGAGATAGTGAGTTTGATTCCGATAAAGACTAACATTTAGTGGTCCTTTTAATAACATGAATGATGATTCCTGGTTTATTTGTAATAATTTAGGTCCTGGCAAGGCTCTAATGAACGTTATAATTGACGCAAGAGCTCGGCGACAGTAACTGAACTTCAGGGTGGTAGCTAGCCCGACAGGTGGACACAGCCTAGCTAGGACATACAGACAGACACCGAAGCGTCCAGACCTTTATTTAAAATCAAAATATTCACTGATGATACCTACTTAGACAGCTAAACTTCATTTAAAGCTTGAACAATGTAAAACAGTCTTTACATGTACTAGTTATTTCTTGTGGTTTTACCCGCTTTCTCAAGATAAAAAGTTACCTATAAATTGGTAAAAGAAATTACCAAAGAACAATTTAAAATTGGTACTAATGCGGGTTATAATTTATATTTATTTTTGTATTACTTTAAGAATAAAATTGTTAAACATTTGAAAAAAAAAGCCAATGTAGGGAGTACTTGAGAGTAGAATTAAAACGCTGGTACAAGGAATCAATCTGAATGTTTATTGAAGTAAAACTTGCTTATTAAGTACTCAATTTGTTGGTCATGTGTTAATACGTAGATGACGAGCTAACATTTTGGATCTGACCAATCACACGACAGCAATAATAGGAACGAAATCTACGAGTGAGGCGAGAGCGAGAAGTACATGTGCGAGGGAGATATGAGAACGTAAAAAGGCGCGCGCTTGGAGCGGACCGGTAGTCGGGGCTCGATGCTCGTTGTTGATGTGATCCCACAGTACCCCCCTTCAAGTGAAGCGCACGGGCGGCTTCACGACTCTGCCTGACCTCGTCACATGTGCTCGATGCCCAGCTACTGCAGGGAGTGGCGTGCTCGCAGGATCTCGAACTGGCTCGCCGGTTGGGACAATGATTGCAGTCTGCTCGTCTGTTTCGTTACAGATGTATGCTGGTTTTAGTCTGTCCAGTGATACGACTGTGACTCGATTGGGTAGTTGTATCTTGAAGAATTTCTCGTGACGCTGAAGAACAGGATACGGTCCATCGTATGGTGGTATGAGTGGCGCTCGAACGGTGTCGTTTCTGATGAAAACATGCGTGCATGTGTTTAGCGTTTTGTGCACGAAGGGTCGAGCGGTAGTTGTCTGTGAGCGTTCAACAGGTGCGAGTGACGTCATCGAAGCGGTCAGGCGGCGAACGAACTTAATATCTTCCATTGTCGATTTTGTAGGCATGAAAAAATCAGATGGAATGCGTAGCGTCGATCCGTATGTCATTAACGCAGGGCTTAGGTTATTGTCAGCTCGGAGCGCTGTGCGTAAACCAAGTAGGACGGTAGGTATTTCATCGCTCCAATCTGTAGTTGCGCCTCTTGCCATGAGCGCCGCTTTGAGAGTGCGGTGCCAACGCTCAATAAGTCCGTTTGCTTGTGGATGGAAAGCTGTTGTGCGTATTCTTGTTATTCCAAACTTTTTCATGAGCGCGTTGAATAAAGACGATTCGAACTGCCTGCCCTGATCGGTTGATATGCGGAGAGGACAGCCAAATCTTGCAATCCAGTTGTCATATATTGCTTTTGCGACGACTTCAGCCGTAATTTCACATACAGGTATCGCTTCTGGCCATTTGGTGAATCTGTCAATGATAGTTACACAGTAGCGGTATTCATGTGATAGTCGCATTGGTCCGACTATGTCAACATGTATGTGTTCGAAGCGCTGAGATGGCGGGAAACTTCCGAGTGGAGTGACGACATGACGATGAATTTTTGCTCTCTGACAGCTGATACAGGCTTTGGCCCAGGTGCTCACATCCTTATTCATAGATGGCCAAAAATACTTTGATGTGACTTGTTTTCTTGTTGCTCGTACGCCGGGATGACAAAGATCGTGTTGCGCTTTGAATGCAGCGTAGCGATGTGTTGTCGGCACATACGGTCGTAGCGTCGATGTTGAGTGCTCGCAGGTGATTGGTCGCTTCACGCCAGGTAGTGTGACGTCAACGAACTTCAAGTTTGGTTGCAATCTTAAGCTTTTTAACTCGTCATCGTGTTGTTGATCGTTAGATAATTTCTCATAATTGAAGCTTGTAGGGCATTGTATTTCTTCAATTCGGGACAATGCATCGGCGACTGAATTTTTTTCTCCTTGCACGTAGACGATGTTCGAACAGAATTGACTGATGAAATGAAGTTGACGTTCACGCCTCGGTGTGTCACAGCTGCTTGGAGGTCTTGTCATTGCATAGGAAAGTGGTTTGTGGTCAGTGTATATGCTGACGTCACAGCCTTCGATGAGACGACGGAAATGCTTCACTGCAGTGTACATTGCTAATAATTCGCGATCGTACACGCTGTATCTTCGCTGTGTGTCGTTCATTGCTTTTGAATAAAATGCTAGCGGCTTCCAAACATTGTTGACTTTTTGCTGAAGGACTGCGCCGAGGCTATGATCAGATGCGTCTGTCATGATGCTGAGCGGAGCGTTGAGGATGGGATGCATCAGAGTTGTAGCTTCCAATATGCTTTGGCGGCAATTTTGAAATGCTGACACGGCCTCTGATGTCCATTTGATTGGTGTCTTATCGTTCTTCTTAGTATTGTGCAGATATTTATTCAATTCCCTTTGTAAGTCAGCTTGGTGGGGTAAACAGTCCCTGTAGAAGTTTATCATCCCCAGGAAACGACGTAGTTCGATGATTGTCTTGGGTTGCGGATAATTTGCTATGGTTGAAATCCGGTCTTCAGTGGGTTTAATACCGTCGGATGTTACTTCATAGCCTAGGAAGGTTATTTTCTGTTTGGCAAACTCGCACTTATCAACGTTCAGAGCAACTCCATAATCGTTCAGACGCTTGAGAACTTGATGAAGAAGTAATTGGTGATTTTCTTCATTATTACTGCATAGCAAAATGTCATCTACGAAAGAGAAGCAATCTTCAATGCCTCGGAGGACTTCATGCATAAAACGTTGAAACGTTTGGCTTGCGTTTCTTAATCCAAACGTCATGCAGTTGAATTCAAATAATCCAAATGGGGTTATGATGGCAGTTTTCTGTGCGTCTTCTTTTGAGATAGGGATCCAGTAGTAGGCCATTTTCAGATCGAGTTTTGAGAAAATCTTCTTGTTGTGTAGTTGATATGTGAAGTCTTGAATACGTGGTATTGGATATCTGTCCGGTTGTGTGACAGCATTAAGTCGTCTGTAGTCACCACAGACACGCAGACTGCCATCCTTTTTATTGACGACGTGAAGTGGACTTGCCCATGGACTCTTTGATGGTTGACAAATACCCATCGCCATCATGCGTTCGAATTCTTCCTTCGCTGCTTTGTATTTGCCAGGCGGCAGAGGTCGTGATCGTGCGCAAATAGGTGCGCCTGTCGTTTCGATGTGATGCACGACGTCGTGTTTACACGGTGATTTCAACGACATGGGGCGAAGAACATCAGGATATTGCTTCAAGATGTCGTGGTAGGTCTGGCTGTTGCTGAGTGTAGAAATGGTATCTTGAGCGGACGTGACTTCTAAGGCATCGATAGATAAATCTGTAATCTTGTCGATGAGCTTCTTGCGATGGAGGTCGACTAACAGCTTGTAATGGCGTAGAAAATCGGCTCCCAATATGGATGTCTTCACATCGGCGACTACAAATGTCCAACGGAAACAGCGCCTGAGACCAAGATCCAGTTGTATATTTTTTTCACCGTAAGTTTTGATTGGAGAATTGTTTGCAGCATATAACTTGTAGGTGCTTGGTGTTAACTTCAACTTTTTAATATTAGTGGCGGCCAAAACAGATATATCGGCTCCTGTATCCACGAGGAAACGTTGTGATGTGTTGCGATCGAAGATACATAGGCGGTTGCTTGAGGTAGCAACACCGACGTCCGCCACGGTCGGTGTTTGTCCTAGTTTTCCGACTTTGATGGAGTTCTTCTTGCACACGGAGACACGCAACGTCTCGCTTTGTCACCAAATTTGTAGTGATATCTGCAGACCCAGGTACCATCCTTGGTTTTCTTCACGGAGCTTGATCTTGAGCGAGTGTTAGAGTGAAAAGGACGACGGTATCGTGATCTCTCTCTGCTTCGTAATTCTGCAATTTCTAGAGTTAGTTTCTCCATTTGTTTTGAAAGTAACTCGAGTTGCGTGGAGGTAGGCGATGCCGGTTGTTGTTTACTTGTACAAGCAGTGGTTGATGGTGCAGTGCTTGACACTGCCGCGATGGTAGTAGATTCGGAGTACTCGAGCATCTTGTCGGCCATGGTGGCAAGCGTCTCTAGTGATGAATCGGTGTTGCAAGACAGGACAACTCGTACTTGTGGAGGTAGCTGGTTCAGCCATTCAATTTTGATTCCATCTTCCGTAATCATGTTTCCTCCCAGCTCTCGCATGCGTCGTAAAAGGTGAGTAGGCTTTTGTTCGCCTAGCTCTAAACCGCTAATAACTTGCTTGAAATTCTTGATTTCTGATTGCTCGTAAACAGAAAGTAGGCGTTTCTTGATGGCTTCATATTTTCCTGTCTCAGGAGGCTTGATGAGAATGTCGGTGAGATGTTGAAGATCCGTCTGTTTAAGTTGGCCAAGAACGTAACGATATTTGTTTTCATCACTTGTTTTCAGCGGCTCGATGACAGCTTCAAATTGGATAAACCAATGTACGGGGTAATTTTGCCAGAACGGTATAAGTCGAGACTGTATTGAGACAGCAGCAAGGTCGACAGGCGATTCAATGAGGGCTGCGGTAGTCTTGCTCTCCATGATTCACAATTCCGTTTATGTTGCTCAGTCTTCGGGGTCACCAAATTGTAGGGAGTACTTGAGAGTAGAATTAAAACGCTGGTACAAGGAATCAATCTGAATGTTTATTGAAGTAAAACTTGCTTATTAAGTACTCAATTTGTTGGTCATGTGTTAATACGTAGATGACGAGCTAACATTTTGGATCTGACCAATCACACGACAGCAATAATAGGAACGAAATCTACGAGTGAGGCGAGAGCGAGAAGTACATGTGCGAGGGAGATATGAGAACGTAAAAAGGCGCGCGCTTGGAGCGGACCGGTAGTCGGGGCTCGATGCTCGTTGTTGATGTGATCCCACACCAATATAGTCAGATGGTCCAAAAATATTTAAAAAATGTATGCTTGCTGAGATTCTTGCCGGTTCTTCTCAGTTGAAGGCTGACTCCCGAACCGGTGGTAACTTCTGTTATTCGACCTTCATAAGTGCCCTTCTAGGGCCTAAACTGAATAAATGGTTTTGACTTTGACTTTGTACACACCTTGTTATTGTGTAGACTAAGAAAAGATTTTCCGAAATCACCTCATAACACCTAAATAGAACGCGGCTAAAACCGCGGGGCGGGACAATAGCGCGGTATATTGTGCATACAACACAACTCAAACAACTTGGTTAGATAGGTTACCTCACGAAGTTACTCTGACACTTGAGTACAAAGTTGTACAACTACCTCACAGTTAGGTACATATCTGACATGTCAGCCGGCTCCTGAGGGAATACCTTACTCTGTTCTGTTCTAGACCTAGTAGTTCTTATTGAAAGCGCAGTGCAAGTCTTCCATGATAGATAATTAATGTTATGGTGATGTTATAGCGTAATGTACAATATTTGAAGATGTATCTAAAATAAACTAAATCTTTTGAAAATGTAAATAAATTTAAGAAAGATCTCCAGCTTGAAAAAAAAGCCTTTCTGAGTTTCTTGCCGAAGTCTTCTCAGTTTAAGTGTATATTGAACCGGTGGTAGAGTCAATTGTAACGTTCATAAGTGCCTTACCAGGGCCTAAGCTAAATAAATGAGTTTTGATTGATTGATAGCTCAGTGGTAGTGACTACAATGTGCTGAGTTTTTGGTACTGTGTAGTACTCTACTGGCTGGCTTCCACCTTCATGTTGAAAATCTGTTGCCAAGAGAAGAATAAGAATAAGAAATCATTTATTGGACAACACATTGGCATCAGATTACAACAAAAAATATAATAAAATAATAATAATAATGAATGGGCACCGAACTTCCACTTCCATCTCCAATAATATCTCCAAAATCACTAAAATCAACACTGCATCGAATGAAAGCCCCTCGCAATCCAGCCAGCTGTTAATCGATTCACACTGCATTCAATTCCAAAGAGCACATAGACGAGCACAGAACAGCTGAACAGCTGCCTACAGACGTGAAGCCTCAGAGATGTCGCGGCGCAGCGCTCGAGTAAACACCAGCTAGAGTTAGACGCGGACAGTTTGTGTTTGCGTCTAGAAATTACCGTTGCATGTCTCTTTAGACCGCATCGCTGCTTACGTATACGTATTCTGGAAGGTCTCTCTAAATATCACTTAGAATATCAATAATTTTATGTATAGCTTTAATGATAGCCTGCCTAGCTTCTGCTTCGCGGCTTTACCCGCGTTTTTGCGATGATATAGAGTTTATAGCACTCAGAGATAGTGTCGCTTAGAAATATTTGTAATGAGTTTATTTAATTAAAAAAAACTTGGATTAGAATTTGATTTATGGTTGGCAAGCCAAGTCGGCTGTCAAGATGTCGTTATTCATTTCGTCAATGTTATTTCACGTGCCGAGACTCATGAGACCCGACACCGTACTAGAGTTGGCGTTCTGTGGATATACTCCGAAATCATTAATCCGATCTTGATGAAACTTGGGACACAAAACGGAATACACTTAAACTGCGAATACACTAAGACTCCGGCAAGTAACTCAGCAAGGCATTTATTTTTCAGCAGTGGATTTATTTACTTTTTCAAAAATATTATCTGACATTTGCACTGTAAAGGGATTTTTTTATGTCAGAAGTGTGACAAGCTGGCAGACGGGTCATCTGATGACTACCGTCGCCTTAGCAATAGGTACCGGGGGGATTGCCAATGTGTTGGACTCTTGCAGGCAACTGGATCTCAAGTGACACTGCCGAAACACACCCCTATTGGTGCTTGGAGAAGTTTAGTGTAAAAGTTAAGTGTATTCCGAACCGGTGGTAGAGTCAATTGTAACGTTCATAAGTGCCTTACCTTGGCTTCAACTGAATAAAAGAGTTAAAGGGATGGGGGATTTCTAAAAATTAAAAAAAAAACTAAGGGTTCTACTCCTTTTGCGGGAGCCCCGGTAAGCCCATCCAGTCCAGAATAGTGAGTGGCGTGGCAAGGAGCCGACGCCGCCCAGTGCCGCCGCCGAGTCGCCGCGGGCGCGACCTAGATCCTTTCAAACCATTTACTGTATCTTGGCTTATCTCTGTTTGGCATCGCAATCGTCGTCGAGATATGAACACTCAATGTGTAACCATCTCTAAATGAGATATAGGAGTTTTAATCCTTATTTCTGCTACATTTTGCTGGGAAAGGGAGAAAGAATACAAAGCGTTTACCTTCAAAAAAGTAAAAGCATTTATTCAGTTTAGGCCCTAAGCGGGCTCTTAGAAAGTTCTGCTGAAGGTGTGCAACCTTCAGCAGTATTGACTGGACAGCTGTTGTCTGTTCGTCAAGAATCTGAGTTTAATTCATTTGTACCTACCTATGTAATTTAAAAAAATGTTGTTGATATTGTATAACAGCTGTCTGGTCTCCATAGTATAAGCTCTGCTTCGTTTGAGATCAGATGGCCGTGTGTAAAGAAAGTCCCATAATTTTTATAAATTATAAAAAAAAATACCAAAATCACTTGACGCCGTCACGCACGAGTCACCGACCAAACGCAAAGTGCCCACATTTGAGTCTCTAAACTGGAGCTCATCGAGTCCCAGTGTGGAGAGCCAATTAGAGCATGCGCCCTGCCAGTCCACGGGCTCGATAGAACACTCGGCCTTCGGGAAATGCCTTTTGACTCGAGACACTGAACATTTACAACGGAGATTCGTATTTACCGTGCAATACTAGATGGATGGTTTTTCATTAATCCTAAACATTATTTTAGATGATAAGAAAGATCCACTGCTAAAAAAATATTGCCTTGCTGAGTTTCTTGCCGGAGTCTTCTCAGTTTAAGTTTATTCCGAACCGGTGGTAGAGTCAATTGTAACGTTCATAAGTGCCTTACCAGGGCCTAAACTGAATAAATGAGTTTGAGTTTGATGGAAATTAATATTTTTGATTGTTTATATGTTTGATTTTTTATTAGGGTTCCGTAACCAAAGGGTAAAAACAGAAACCATATTACTAAGACTGCGGTCCGTCTATCTGTCACCAGGCTGTATCTCACGTACCGTGATAGCTAGACAGTTGAAATTTTCACAGATGATGTATTTCTGTTGCCGCTATAACAATATTGTATGGAATCCTCGGTGCGCGAGTCCTACTCGCACTTGACCGGATGTTTTTAAACAATTTCACCGAAGGTAGTCAATATAAAGCCTAGAAAGCAACTGTACATTCAATCGAATTACCAATGTTGCTATGGTTTCTTCACGATTCTACAGGATTCCATCTCATTACCTTCTTGTAGAAGGATCTTAGATTGTAACACTAATTCATTTATAGGCTTACGCATAACGTGAATGTGCTGAAACTTGAGAGCCTGGTTACTTCTAGGCTTTGTGCACTTACCATGGTGAGATTGCGGTCAAACACAAGCTTATCCAACTTAAGAAAAAAACTCTGAATAATGAAAGAACTTGATAAAAAAAAAAACTTCCTACTCGGTTGTCTTTAGCTAGGGTTGTCGCGAACACGTTTCCAATTAATACCAAATTGTGCGGAATCCTGCCGCGCTTGCAACTCGCGCCCGAAATTGTATCTTCTGTCAATATAAGAACCAACTTAACACTTACTATTGTAAATCACACACCTAACGTCTTCATCGCCTTATTTAAATAGTGCTAAGGTTTATTTTAGAGATCATATTAGTTTATATTAGTTTGGTAATGTTTTCTCAAGGTTATTGCAGGGTATGATTGTGAAGTTAGTTATTGGTTCTTGGAAGGGTGGGGTGCCAAAGTAAATATTAGGGAGCTACGGGTTCCGTGGTAAGGTACTTTTATGGAATCAGTGCGGAATATTAAAATAAACTATACGATTACTCAATTATTATCGAGCGTCTGTTTGCTTCGACCGCAGTTTTATAGTTAGGAGACAAAAAATAATAGTTAGTAGACGCAATACGATAAAACTTTGTTTAGTGTTATGTAAACTAATTATTATAAAGAGAAAAGAATTATTTCTTGTATTTTTAAAAATACTAAACCGGTTTAAAAAAAATATTATAGGCTTTAATATTTTATTTTAATTTCCTCAGGAACGCATATGAAACTGGAGGAAATCTAGTGTATTAAATTCACGTAAAACGAGGCAGGCATACCATTCCTACAATGTTACAAATACGTAAAACGAGGCAGGCATACCATTCCTACAATGTTACAAATACGTAAACGTCTCCATTTAATTTATAAGTGCTTACTTTTGCCGATTTTCCAATTTTTCAGCACAGCACAGAACAAAAGGCGAGACACGAAATGAACTTATTATAATTTTTATAACTAGTAGCGCCATCTACTGGCAAAATTTGAAAACAAAAAACTTTGTAATGTTGATCGGTCGGTAAGTACAGTACACGTGGTTGGAACGTATTTTGTAAAGAAAAAAAAATTACACTTAAGTATTGATATAAAAAGCAATAAAAAGTTATAATTCTAATAAAAACAAAAAGTGTGCGTTGGCCGGGAATCGAACCCGGATCAACTGCTTGGAAGGCAACTATGCTGACCATTACACCACCAACGCAGCTGATCAATTGATCGAAATTTGTAAACAGAATACCATATCGTAAATATTTTCAGTTAAAACTAAAAGAGACTTTTTAATAAGGATCTGGCTAAGTATGATGTAACCCTCAAACGGCGACGTACCATCACTATCAAAGCTAATTAAACCTGCAATGACACTACAACGCATCTTAACCCGTAGGCGGTCGCGGATAGACAATGCGACCCGCGACGTGATGGGGTGCCGGGTGGTAGGGGGTTGAGTGCGCCGCTGTAATCAGGGCTAATAGAAGCGCGTATGCTTTGATCTGCGCCTCAAAGAGACGAGGGCCGAACTCGCGAGACGGAACCAGCGCTCAGAAGTTTTAGATTCGGCTAATATTGCCCAATTTATAATTAGCCTATTTATAGCAAAACAAAACTAAAATAGCAAATCTTAAATGTCACATTAGACGGGCCATATTAGGTATCCATCCATAAAGTCTGCGTGACCCACTTAGAACGATAATATCTTGAAAACTTTAAGATAGATATTCACTAAGTTGATTCAAATGTTATGTAAAGCAACTAAAATAGTTATACTTACTGCGTGATACCACGTGATACGATGGAATCATGGAACATGAGATATGACTCCTTATAACATTTGCAAGCCGTGTCTACGACGTCATAGGGCTGTCATTTAGCAAGGTAAGGCATGGAAACGGTGAAGAGTGTAAGCGCTGCGAGTGCAATATTGTTTTCTTTCTGCTTTGCCGGCGCCCGCGCTGCGCCGCGGCGGCGTGTAATTGATTCTTTTGTGCCATAATTGCGGGCAGATCGCATCGGCCGAGTGCGTGGGACTCAGTCGCTCAGTCGCTCAGACCCGACATTCATATTCAACGGTTACGTGACGTTTAGTGCTCTGGGTTATAATTGGTTCCCTTATTTCCGGACAATGAGGGGTTGTTTACCATTGTTTGTTTTGTTTTGATGTTTGGTAATTATAATAAATTAATAAGGCGTTATGAGTGTGGCAGTGTGGCAGTGTGGCAGTGTGGGAGAGATGCTGTTGGAAGGCTCATTATGTCCGTTGAGTTGTAGAAGAGGCAATTATGATTAGAGGTGCTATATCCGATAAAAAATATTTATTATTCGTTACTTAATTCTTCGTCGCATACTGGTATTAACAGTGTAATTAAAAAAAATTGAAATAATTAAAAATGAAAATACATAGTTATGTAAGTAAGTACGTAGCATTAATATAAAATTAAACACTCTTTCGCTAACCGATTACAAAAAACTACAATATTTGCCTATAATAAAATTCTACACGAGGATTACGGTACCTCAAATATATTAAATAAAAAATGCAAAAACATCCACCATCTTTACTAGTTTGCTGAAGTCGTTTCTTATTAAAAAATGTTATTACTCAGTGGAACAGTTCCTTACAGATAGATTGCCGAGGGATGATTCAATCGCGCGATCAGTACCTACATGACACTACCATATTATTATAACTCGGATCAAAATTATTTAATATTGTCAATGTTATTATTCTGTTATTTGATTTATTTTTTATTATATTGTATGACCACTTTTATAAGATTAATTGTAATAATGTAATTGTATTTTGAATTTAATGTTGTGAATGTTAATTTATATTATTATTAGGCCTAACTCTAAATTGCAAACACCCCTACAGGGTACATGTAGTCAATATTTAATATAATATGTAAACATGAATGCAATAAACATGAATAAACATGAATAAACTTGAATTTATTATTAATATTAAAAGTAAATTCAATCAAACTGTAGTAGCAAGCCGATATCAAGGTGTGGTTGATAAAACGTCGAAATTAAATAATGAATGCTCATAATCCTGGAATATAAGTCAACAAACGACATTATATTGACTTAAGTCACTTATCGCGAGTACACGTGTTAGTAAATACGGACGTCCCGACCAGAAAGGAAATAATCCAACGTATTCACAACGTTTATCATTATCAACAACGTCGACAGTGATTGATATACCTAATCGTTAACATTGTTTATTTACGATCAGTATGATATATTTAATATTAAAATTAAACATTTAGCTGCGATAAAAAACAGCAGTAGGACTGTACAAATACACTATATAGGTAGGTAGGTATCACGGATTAAAAATAAAATATCCTTAGTTATTTTTTACAAGTCTATAATAATATACTTGCTAACAAACATGTATTGTATATGCACACAAATGTTTGTCCTAGGTGGGAAGCAAACCCACGACCTACGGCCTCCACGACCGTCAATATAATTAGTATTAGAACAACACGAAATAGTTTCACTTGAGTTAATTCCAGCAATCGAGGCAATAGCAATCATTCTAAGGAAATCGCTCCATCTGGTAACTCCTGGCCTACTTATAGTAATTTATAAGTCGAATCAAACCTTATTGCGCACTTAGCTTCAAGATGGTGTTATAAAAACATACAAACATCAAAGAGATGGCCGAGTGAATGGGCATAAATCGAATCTCGATAAAGTTTATGTAAGAATCAACAACTTATAAAACATTATACAGGAGCGACGTCGTAGACTAACATTAACCTTGACACCTATAAACAAGCTGGATAGGAATACAATAAATAATTTAAAGAGGAACACATTAGCGCGTCATCGAGTGCGCCCGCGCAGCCCGCAGCCCGCTGCCCGACCTCCGCCGCGGCCGCAACTACCGCGGACGCAGTAAAAACAAACTGATGGAATTATTAGACGCAGTGTACAACACTCTTATTTTATTCATTATTTAGTGAATGCTAATGTAATGAGTATGGTGACGTTCACAGAAACCAGACTGCCGGCAGTTATGTACGTCAGCGAGGCCGTTACGAAGCCATGATATATCTTTACATCTGTTCAAATAAAAACTACAACTAAAATGATCACAGTACGTTGTTACGAGTTTTTTGTAACGATGCCTATTAATGTATTAAAATTAAAAACAAATATCTTCAAGATTTCTATTAAAAAAAGTATATTTGTGACTTGATAAAAGATACGACCTAATACTGCCAAGCGCCTATAGCGATGGTTTGGAGACCTTAAAATCCTCTATTATTTCCCCTAGGTCCCCTACTATTAAATTATTATGCTACATATTTGTATGTATTGTATCCTGCCCCTAAATACACCGAACAACAAAACTCACAAATACCTAGCCTCAACGGTAATAGCATTTCAAAATTAGAATGACTTGTCATCCAAGTCCCACACTAGCTGGACATGTCCGACATACCGTACACTTCGTGTTTAGAAGGCCGGCCGGCCGGGGTGTCGTACAGCCCGCGCCGCGCCGCACTGACGGGTTGCAATTTCCGAACTGTCGAGCTGACGTGGGGTGCTTCAGGGCCGATCACTATTTCAGCCTGTGTTAGCATTGAAGTGTTAGGTTATCTATTGTTAGTAATTGGAGAATTGTCTAGGCTGGTTCCGAATGTACGCAAGTTGCATGTCGAATTTCACCAATAATAAATTGAAATAGATGTTACCTATCTTTGTAATGACAAGTAAAATCGATCCCCATGAAATAATGACATATTATTTTGTGACAACACTGGTGTTTGTACTATAAGTATGAAAAAAAATAGGCCCCATTCGACGCAAAAAATATCTTTTTTTTTGTATCTATCAAAAAGTATTTTCGTTATTATGCTAGACAAAAACGCGCCCCCGGGTGGGCTCGAACCACCAACCTTTCGGTTAACAGCCGAACGCGCTAGCCAATTGCGCCACGGAGGCTCTTGCACAATGTTGCGAAAAACTAGATTAGTTTCCAATTGCAATAAAACGTACGACAAAGATAGAGATATTAATAGAAACGTCTACTATGAGAACCAGTTTTATACCTGTAAAACTCGTTTCAAGGAACAAACACGGAGTAAAACTTTCGACTTTGTATCATTAAATCTTTTGAAATCCTATGACACAGTTTAGTTGTTGGAAAGCACATAATATCAGTCCAAAGGTAAGGTACGTAAAATTGAAGCTTAGTTATGCGATTGAGGTTATGTTGACAAGCTAGCTTTCGATCAGGCTTTCGTATTTGTGAAGATAAATGTTTATACAATTGATTCAGTTATCAGTGCTTTGATTTTTAATTTGTGTGTGCAAGTTTTTAGCAGTGATAGTGAAGTTTCGTTCGATTCCTGTCATTTGAGTGTAGAGTAGAATCATTCCGTGTTATTATTTGTTATTGTTGTGCAAGGTCCAGCGTTTTGAACCGAAGTGACATCTTACAATATTAACATTGAAAATATTATTAACACGTTCAAAATTTTTCCAACAAAAAAAAAGTTACCGGTGCCAATGGCAAACCGAGTAACTGGCACCTGCTGCACTGCATCGGTTGAGCGTGCCGGCTTGCCCGGCCTCTTGCGGGACTTGCAGCGACTATCCGAAGACCATGACTCAGCCGACGTAGTCTTCATCCTTGGGACATCGGAGGAAAAAGTTTACGCACACAAAATTATTCTGGTTGCCAGGTATGAGCCAAAAAGTACTTTCCCGTACCGGGAATCGAACCCGAGCCTCCTGGGTGAAAGCCAGGTATCCTAGCCACTAGACCATACGGGAGTTACAGCAAATATTGAAATTTAACTTTAAAAGCGTTTATAATGTAAATGTAAAATACATTAGGTAATTTATACTGTAATAATACTTTGAGTACTTACCACAGATTAAGACATCGAACACCGAGATAACAGGAACTAATTAAGTACCCGCAGCAGTATAAACCAAATAAAATTATAACGTAGGACCGTACCTACATAGACTTCCAATGACTTTTCTCAACTGCACACAAATTCAGTGTTTCAAATGCAAATTGTTTGAGTTCGCGATGTGAAGACGTAATTTACTTGATGAGAACTTCACTTGCTCTAAATGGAAATAATGTCAAAAATTAATATTCATACAAACTGTTTTGCATAATTTGCAAGAGAAGATAAAAATTTAGAAACAGGCAGCGCCATCTAGATATGTTTGTAAACATGTTTTTAGGTGGTGACGCTAGATGTCTCTGTTCCCTAACATGAACTTGAACACTCGTATTTTCAATTTGAATGTATATTTCTTTGCTTCTTTTTCTCTGACTTGTTCATATTGAATAAGAAAGTAATATAAAAGATATCGAGCATCCGTTTCCGGATGAATTATGTATAGTTGCTGAAGTTATTTCGAACAAAGATGGGGGCGTACAAAAAAATACCGTCTTCGTAGAATTTGCATGTAAATAGCCTGAGCATGACGACATGTGGTCAAGCGGGGGTGGAAAAACGGCCAAGTCCGCCAAGTTATGCGAAAACTTTCTCAATTGTAAATATAACTCACTATTTTATTCGGCTTTGAAACTTTTGTATACCTACTTACGAAAAATGACATTAGTTTCATTTATTCCGGTTTTTTTGTATCAATAAACGGTAAGTGAACATTTTCGTTAAGAAATAATGTTTAAGTACATAAGTACGACGAGGTAGGTAAGTATGTAAATTCCTGTAACGTTCGAGTCCATTGAAATGTCATATTTATTTTAAACTATCTCCGCCGCGCAGTTTCACCCGCGTTCCCGTAGGAATTTAAATCTATACTATATACATATAGTTACTACAAACAAACAAATCTTACCACTTTATAATGAACCTCTTTATAGAATATAAGTTAACAAACCTCACCATAGTAACCTGCTTCCAGCCATAATAATAATAAAATAAATACTTTAATAATTAACACCTTAGGGAGCGTTCAAGTATTACGTAACGCAATTTTTGGAGATTTTTGACCCCCCCCCCCCCCCCCCTCCCCCCATGTAACGCGCCGTCACGATTTTCTGTACCCCCCCCCTTCCCCCCTAGTTACGTCACGTAACCATCAAGTGAGCATTTTGACCTAAAAGTCACAATTATGTGGCGTAAAGTACCGAAAATGTTAAAATAAAGTGTTACGTAACACGTAGTTCAAACCCCTGTAACGCATCGTAACGTTTTACAAGACCTCCCCCCAAATTCGTTACGTAATACTTGAACGCTCCCTTAAGAGGCTCACGTTAGGTGGCTGGATCAAGGGCCAGATTCAGAAGGCAGTACTCCTGGAGACGGCACGCATTGTGAGGAAGTTCCTCTCTACGATGCCGGTTGGATGCTGTTTTTTATAGTGTTAAATATAAATATTGTTTGTTTTATACATATATTTGAAATTATAATTAATAGGTTAATGTTTAAATAAATTAAATAAATAAATAATAATTTAATAAAACTATTTAGCATACATAGCTCTTTAATCGAATCAAATTGGCAAGGAGCCGCAGCGCAGGTGCGAGGCGCGTCGCACTAACTAAAGTTAGCCGATTAAGCAGAGCGATCAATCATAAGCAACTTGCACCGGTAACTGGTTCTAACAGCTTTGAGATAGGTACGCCATTGGTACATAAACTGGCTTACAAATTGTAAACGACGAGAAAACTCTTTAGCAGTGCTTACTATTTTTAATTTATCTTAGGTAAGTGATTGTATTATGGTATCGAATCCTACATTGAGAGAAGGAAGCTAGGTAGCTACCACCCTCAAGTCGAAAGTCTGTCGCCACTTCCTTGGCTTTGTATACTTAGTCGGCCTCATAGTTACATACAAAGGTAAGATACAGCACAACACAACTCTTAAAAAAACGTAGTCCTTTCTTCCTTTTATTGCAGAACTTGGCTAATTAACTACCGAGCCAACCTAGTTAGCATATATTAATAATCATAAAATTTGGCAAACTACAACATGATAAAGAAAAATAAAAAACAAAAACCGACTTCAAAACTGTAACCTATACCTACCTATGTACAAACATAAACTAAAAAGTAAAGAATAATATTATAATTTCAAAGCAAAAGCCTTAAAGGACAATCAACAAAATTATTGATATTTATATATCTATTTAATATTTATAAACAGTTCTTTTTGGAGTGCCAGCCAAGAAAAGGACAGTTTGGAAAGGACACGAAGTGTTCATACGAGAAAACGTCTTATTACGACACCTCTCCTTACGGTAATGTTCCTTAGGTCTGCGCCGTCGCTCCCCTACTTTTCGAAAGTTTGTTACAAAGGCAGAATTAAACTGTCCTTCTTGGCTGGCACCGACTCCAAAAAGAACTGTTTATAAATATTAAATAGATATATAAATATCAATAATTTTGTTGATTGTCCTTTAAGGCTCTTGCTTTGAAATTAAAATATTATTCTTTACTTTTTAGTTTATGTTTGTACATAGGTATAGGTTACAGTTTTGAAGTCGGTTTTTGTTTTTTATTTTTAAAAATAATCTTATTTTTTTAATTTTTAAAGTTTATTCCTTATTATATGTTATCCTAGGCCAAACTAGTTTGTCCTGAAATCGGGTCTGGCCGGTAAAATATATATAATATATAACTAGCGGGCCCGGCAGACGTCGTCCTGCCCAGAAATTAAAACAAATCTTGGAACTCGATTCCAGCGCCACCTACCGGGTCCAATTGTATTTTAAAACCATCGAAGAACCCATTGAAGTATACACACGAAATTTCATCCAAATCCAAAAAGTCATGCTCAACTACTCAGTTTGATTCACTAAGGTTTATCAAACGAGATATTTTTTTTTTCGTTTTTGTTGATTTTCTCAAAAAGTGCTTAATCAATTTCGACAAAATTTAAATGGGACCACCTCTGAAGTATGATCTACCAAACAAAAAAAGAATCATCAAAATCTATTCATAATTGGCAGAGAAATCGAGTAACAAACATACAAAAAAAAAAAAAAAAAACATACAGACGAATTGAGAACCTCCTCCTTTTTTTTGAAGTCGGTTAAAAATCAAAATACATGTTGTTTTTTTACTTTAGTTGTAGGCTAAGTATAATTGATGAGGTAATTTAACCGTCGGGTTGGGTACCATTGAGGAGCAATTGACTCTTTAATGATATAAAAACATAGTCTATAAGTAGATCAGTAGGTACTGTACGCGATCATGAGACTGATCCGCCGCTACCCTGGTAGGGGATAATTCAGGACTTAATTATAGACGGGGGCAGGGGTTGATTAATGGCAGCATGACGGTGAGCGGCCGGATTTATTGCACAGCCTGCTTGCCACGAGAAATTATAGGCCATTTTGAACTCGATACTCTCTTCAAATTATGTTGGGAGTAGAAATGGGAGCAAACACCTAAATGAAGATATAGTCTATACATACTTACTTAGAACTGAAAAACAAACATACATTGTTTTTTTTTATGTCACAAGTGACAACGAGGCAGGCGGGTCACCTGATGGTAAGTGACAACCGGCGCCTATTGACATTGGCAATACCAGGGGATTGCTAATGTGTTGTACACCCTATTCAATGCCTTAAAGGCGAACTGGCTCTCAAGTGCAAATGCCGAAACACACCAACAGGTACTTGGCGACAGATTTTCAATTTGAGGGTGGTAGCCAGCCAGTCGAGTACTACAAAGTACCCTACCACCGTGCTGTGGTTTCCTCACGATTTTTTCCTTCACCGAAAGCTCAAGCTCATTGTAGGGTTCGAAACCACGACCTTCGGCGCGGTGTTCGACGTCACTTACCACTGAGCTATCATCGCCTTTTATCCATACTTACACCTGTTACCTTTTCACGCCTAAACCGCTAAACCATTTTTTATGAATTTCGGTATACAGATTGATAGGGACCTTGGAGAAGGACATAGAATACATTTTTATCCGGGGAAAAAGATAAGATCCGCCGGGAACGCGGGTGAAACTGCAGGGAATAGCTAGTACCTACTTGATAAGTCTACTTATAGTAGGTAGGTACCGTAACTGTCTTCATAAAAAAATACAGGCTGACGGTTACTTGATGTTATGTGACCAAAGTCGCCTATTATATGGTAATCAGCATTTACTAAGGGCTACCAATCAATTGTCAATATGTTGCTGATCTTTCGAAGGGCTAGAGAGCTGCCAATGCGCAGCTGTCCAACACACTAGGTTTCCGACAAGAGTGTGGTTGTCAGCTAAGCAGAGCTCGTACTTACTCAAAAACAACTACCACACTTGAAATTGAACCTTCTTTCGTATGCCAGATAGACCAATTTACCATTGGTCGTAAGATTTTCGGCTACTACTAGCAATAAAGTAAGATCTCATTAATTAATTATTCATAAATAAATGTAGGACTCTGCTTGAACTAGTTCAAACTCCAACTCAAAACGTCATTTATTCAGTTGAGGCCCTGGTAAGGCACTCATGAACGTTACAATTGACTCCACCACCGGTTCAGAAGACTCCGCTATGACTCAGCAAGTGACCACTACTGGTCTACTGTACTACCAATGATGATGTTGTTTCAGTAGGCTCAATAATTAAGATAGACATCGGAAGCTCTTCAAGTAATTAGAAGGTCGGGTGGTGTAAATAGAAAATTAAGTTCTGATTAAATCTTTCGCTAATACCGACCATGCAAAACAAATTAAACTTACAGTTTTAACAAAGCGGTACCTTACCTACGTTCATTTCTTTGTTTGCGCCGTGTTCCAATTACGAATTTCCCGAATTTGTAATTTAATTCAAACAATATGCACGTTACAGTTCACAATAGAAAGACCAGAAAAGTTTCGCCACTAGACATACTTGTTGAAATAAATGGGAAAACTTTGGGAACTGCGCTCGTGCCCGCGCAGCCCGCGCGTTTCCAGCGCGGGCCAAAAAACAATGCGTGCTTGTGTAACAGCGCCACCTATCGGCGAATGTTAACAAACACGCGAATCGCAATTACAACTCGGCCTTTCACGCGAGCCGTTCGTTTCGCGGTGACCATACTTTTTTAATTTTCATGAATGTAATTTGAAAAAAAAAATGTACTACGAGATAGTGCGAATGAAAATATTTTAATCTTTGTTGCACTACTTTTTATTAGATAATATTTTCAGTTGAATTCATGACACGAAAACCTTTGGTCATTCAGCAATAAATAGGTAGGTAGGTAAGCATGATTAAAACCCCAGTTTTTTCTACAAAATTTCCTAAAACTTTGTGAAGATTCGGTCACCCTACAATCAACGACAAACAAAACGTCGGGGATGGAAATCGGTTGAACAAAACAATAGCAAAGAAGCACAATGCACAGCCTGCACGGAGCGACAAAACGCACAATACCGCTCCAATTATATTTAACTTGTCGCAACACCAACACGTTACAACACAACTTACAGACCTAGCAAAAACCTTTGTTACACTGCCTCCCAAACTTTTGATTGCGTCCCCCTCATTTTCTCATGCCTGACTGAGTACCTACTTACTAAGGAATTATTGTGTTTTCATAATTGAATTGGAAACCAATTCTTATAGCCAAAACCATAATTTTACTCAGTTTACTTAAATAATTTTAAATTAAATGATGATTCAAATTCAAATTCAAAAATCTCTTTATCAAGTAAACTCATTACAAGTATTTTTAATCGTCACATGTTAGATATATTACAAAATATTTTTTTTTTACTCTAATGCACGGTTCTTAAGGTTGCTTTTGCTGAGAAGAGCCGACTATAAACTCAGCAATTACTCTTTTTTTAAAATGCAACTTAGACTTATTACATTTAATTCTTAAAATAATATTAAGAACTTAAGATAATATTGCCATCATGCGGTGTTTCACAATAACATGCTGGGAAGATGAAGATTATTGAAAGATTTCCAATTGAACTCGAACATTTTGTTGCTGATTAAAATGTTAGGCTTAAATTGCAAGCTAAACTTTGGAAGCCAGTATACCTCACTAAAGAAAGAGCTTGCTTACGACTCATGAAAATGCGAATTTCCACAAAACTTTGCATAAGTATTTCTTGATAACTTTAAAGAACTTGACGATGCAAATTGTATTCTGAAATCATAACGAGGAATTCATTAAAACCAAATTGATAAAATACGGTGAGTTTAAAAACATAAGACCTACTACATTCTGAGAAATTCCTCCATTTCATTACCATACGCATGCAATTAAAAAGCAAAATTGGTTTAGAATGAATGAACCCAATAAATTAAATAAAAAAGGCAAAAATATCACGTTTGTTGTATGGGCCCTTAAATATTTATTTTATTTTAATTTTATTATTCATTATTAAAGTAAAAGTACAACTAAGTATTTTGTGAATATTTCAAGTGCCTACCTGTTGCCATTATTGATATCGAGCAAAAAAGGGCAAAAAAATAGCGTTTTTTGTATGGGAGCCCCCCTTAAATATTTATATTATTTTGTTTTTAGTATTTGTTGTTATAGCGGCAACAGAAATAAATATTTTGTGAAAATTTCAACTGTCTAGCTATCGCGGTTCTTGAGATACAGCCTGGTAACAGACAGACGGACGGACAGACAGCGAAGTCTTAGTAATAGGGTCCCGTTTTTACCCTTTGGGTACGGAACCCTAAAAATGAACAAACATATTCAAAAAAATCTCGCCCATTGCACCGATCTCACCGTAAATTAAGTTTTTAGAGTGAACTATAAACATTCACATCGTTCTGAAAAGCGCTCACAGAAATGTAGAAGTGTATGCGTTCAAATAAGTAACGGAGTTGCAAAGCAATCTATGTATGATAGCACTTTGAAATACGCGCGAAAATATTTTTTACAGGAGTCTTTATGTGAAATAATATTTTATTTTTGACAATCAAGACAATGGGTAGAGTGCTTTACTAGCTGACTTCCTTTACCTGATTTAAAAATTTTAACAAGTAAGTAGTCTTTTCTAAGCAACTAGCTTTTCGAAATCTATCTACATAAAATTTGCACCCATACAGATTCAGTCATTTTCAGCATCCGGCCATCCGCTGAAAATTAAGATTTTAATAACAGTTACTTACAGTATGTAAAAATAAAAATAAAGCCCCCGTCCCACGGTCCCTATCGGCCGCATGTGTTGCACCGACGGCGACGCGACGCGCGACGCGGGCGACCATTGTGCGCGACCACAAATTGGATCGCTACACCAGCCAGCACCAGCTTGGTTCCGACGCGCCTGGTTTTGACGCCGCGACGTCCTCATTATAGCACGGCATTATTGTTCGGGAAATGTATCGTGGATAACTGCCTTTAGTTACCTACATATCGCGTGTCGTATCTTTGGTAATTAGAATGTTTAAAAAAATTGCCTTGGTGAGTTTCTTGCCGGAGTTCTGAACCGGTGGTAGAGTCAATTGTAACGTTCATAAGTGCCATACCAGGGCCTAAACTGAATAAATGAGTTTGAATTATACTTACAACTCTATATATTGCCGACGTTTCTCAGAAACATCATCCTTCCGAACCGATATTAGAGACGGACTACTGCTTTGAAAGAAAATGTTTCAATCAGATGTAGGTATTGTTTAAAATCAACGTAGAGTCTCTTCAATTTACATACCAAACAAAATAATCCCTGTGTTTGTTTACTAACATCCATCTGAAAATACTTATTTTAAATCGTCTATTCACGTCTGCAATCATTAGGCTTTTCAGTGAATTCTCAGAAAACCCTTTCAGCGAGCGAGCTGATGCAGTGTAATTTACAGGATTGAATTACACCAATCAACATTAACGTCTCAATTTATTTATACGTTCGCTCGATTCGTTGAAATAACATGAAAAATATAACCCTGATTCGTTAGCTTTGCTGTACTGTAGGGTTGCCACACTTGAAATTGAATCTTCTTTCGTATGCCAGATAGACCGATTTACCATTGGTCGCAAGATTTTCGGCTACTACTAGCAATAAAGTAAGATCTCATTAATTAATTATTCATAAATAAATGTAGGACTCTGCTTGAACTAGTTCAAACTCCAACTCAAAACTCATTTATTCAGTTTAGGCCCTGGTAAGGCACTTATGAACGTTACAATTGACTCTACCACCGGTTCGGAATACACTTAAGCTGAGAAGAAGTTTAAGTAGTTATCTAAATATTTTTTAAATTAATATTCGAAGAGTCATCCCTGCACGGCAAGGTGCAATTTGCGCTTTGAACTAGTTGCGTTCGCGTGTAGTGAATGTAGCGAAATTAGAATGTTGGTAGACTCGCGTGCGGATTATAGTCTTTATACTGCAGTTGGCAGCATTGAGCGTTGCTACCAACTGAATTAACTAACGAGATAACTGCCTGAAAGGGTCGTTATCTTTAATCTTGTTTCTAATTTATTTGGTTTCTTTTTATATTTGAATTTTCCACAACTATAATGAATAGGTACCTAAATAGATTTTGTCTTCTACCACTGTCTAAAAAATAGAAAGTAGAGTAGAATAATAGTTTTTTATACTGTGTGTTACAGCTTTAATCGAATAAATAACCTCTTCTTCCATCATCCCATATCCCAAGATGCTTACACAAATAAAAAGTCACTTGTAAATTTTCTCACGCCAAACGCAAACTCAGCCACTCTTGCAATCTGAATAAGGTAGCTAGCTAAAAAACAGCTTGATAGCGTTTGATTAATGGCCGCTGTATCACCGTCAGCAACCACCAGTGCCGACCGCCGCCGCCGCTCCGATACGAAGCGCCTACTATTAATCGTGATAATGCAAATTGCGTGTCAGCGAACGTCGCCGTCGGCGTTGTCGCTTTGCAGCGTCGCGTCGCGCGTCGCGTTGCCGAACTGTCTCGCCCGCTGCGGTTGCCTCGTCATCAATCATGCCAACCTTCCGATACAAATTGCGCTTGGCTTTGATGTTTTTGTTTTTTATAGAGTGGCATTTTGAAATTAGGCTATTATCGCGCTTCAATGGCGTAGGCGGAAAATGTTGCGATCGTTTGCGATATCGTCTTTGTACTTATATCGAAATTAAATTAGCTAACAATTATTTTTGGTTTTGTCCAACCAACACAAAGTAACTAAATCCAAAAATTAAAGTAAAATTGTTCGATGTTCACAGGAAGGCTGCCGAGCAACGCGCAAGTAATGGAGCTATTAAAAGTTGTACGGGTTGTGTTTGCATGACGGACGTCGACGGCAAATTAGCACGTCTACGACTGTCTTTAGTTAGTTGTTGAGGGCCCGATTACATCTTAACTGTAGATTTAAACTTTTTCAGACTACCCTCATAGAAAATATTTACCTATTCCACTTCTTGAGAGTTTAAAGTAAAATGGACGGTAGCTACATCCCGTGTTCGTGTATTGATAAAAGCAAGGACAACTGATATGTGTTTGTTAAAAGGATAAAGGCAGATCGCCACTGACGCGTCAGTCAATTAGCTGTTTCTGACATAGTGTGGACACGACAAGCCGACAAGTTAATCAATCAGTGGGTGTAATAAATACCACGCGAGGAATCAAGATGGTACGATGTTAAAGGGGGACCTAATTACAGAACAGGACTTGTCCGCTGGCTTTGCAGGACTATACGGGAATAAAAAAACATCTTTACGCCCATTTTCTCTACAGAAAGCTGCATCCAATCACTCACATGAAAATACCAACTAAATCTAAGCTTCTATTCATCCCTGACCTTTGACTCGTGGACTGCAACAAAAAGGGAAAGTAACCACTTACTTTCCTTTCCTACCTTTCAAGTGTAAATGAACAAAAACTCTCGGTGAAAATGGAAATGCCTTATGTTCTTGCAACGCTCCATTAGTCAACATCTGCCGGAGACGGCCTCCGTCATAGACTAACTGAACAAAACAATAGATGAGACAATTATCTAATTGGCACGATAGCATTCTTTCATAAAGACCAGTCATTATAAAACCGACTCCAGATAAGTAATATTGAATAAGAATATTTTATTATGTAGATAGATAAAACTGGTAGTTAGATTGCGTGGTAGGCGAGCAAAAAATATTGGTCTGTCAGAGCGCTCCATAGACCTAAGAGCCTAGATCTACCCAAGACTACATAACACGGACGCAAGGTCTATTGAGAGCACCACGAGCGACGGCGCCCCCTAACACCGGCACCTAAGGCGGCACTGCTAGATTGGATAATAAAACCTACCAATGGGATAAAAACTGTGGATCACCGTACTTAGTTGTAAGCGAAGACTTATGATCGCTCGTGAACACGAGACCACAGGCTCCTTCAAACTGATTATATAAAATAAATACCATCTAGCTATTCTTTCTTACAATGGTTATAGTGCGTTAGTCAGTTAGATGTAATTTTGTTGTTCCAAACCATGTGGGATATGTGCCATAGTCTCTTTTCTCATATTTTCACTTAGTTAAAGATTAGTGAAAGTGATAAAGATTGACCTGTCTGTGTTAATGTTCTATGGGCCCGCTGCGCGCTGCGCGCTGGTTGCCAGCCGCTTACCTTCCCACCGACTAAGATTAATGGCGTCTCAGTGAAATTCCCAAACCAATCACGAATAACTTCTAATCTGAACTCTGCTGTGGCCACTGAATTAATTTAATTGTACCGCTCTAACGAGTTTGCTCGCACAAACAACAATGGGTTTTATTGTAATTAACTAAGTCACGATTTTGGAAAATAAATATCAGGTAAAAAGTCCAGTTCACAATCGTGCTATGGTTTTATAGCGATGTTTTCCTTCACCGAAAAATATGATCGACATTCGCCTTTCAAAGAAAATCAACAATCTATTAAAATATTTCCAATACCGAAATCTGTGCTTAATTTGCTATCTGTATGTATTCTGTAATAAATCTTATTGAAGTGTAAACAGTGTCTAATCTTAATCAAATGCTCGATTGTCCCAAGTCGTGAGATCGCCTCCAAATCAATTAATTGTAATCCTATTGTCCCTCAGCCACCACGGGTCGGCTCTTGTTTAATCCTATTTATTTACTGTGAACAATTTATTTTTGGCCAAATATAAATGCGGTATTCTAAAAAATATTTGTTTTTATAACTAATGGGAAATATGCATAAACTACCTCCCTAACTTTCCCCCGCCTTTTCCAGGGATAAAAAGTGGCCAGTATTTTATTTCAGGATCTACATGTTTGCTAAGTTTTATTAGTTTTCAAACAACAGCTTTATGTTCCCTTATTTATAATAAATCGCACAACAATCTGAATAGATTTGAAGGTAATGTTGGGTCATTAAACTTTCACAATACACCTATGGAGGAGCGAGGTGTTAGACTCCTCTATTGAAATGGGAAGATCTTCCGCCAGGTTAGGTCATCGTGCCTGGGGACCGCGGTCCAACTGTTGATGTTGGAAGCTTGTATATATGCAGATCGCATAGAAAACTTCGTAAGCGCGATGTAGGTTATTGAAGCGCCATCTATCTAGGAGTCATGCGAACTATATCTATGTGTAGATAGATGTCGCTACACACCCTTTACTTACTAGCAATTTGTCCCGGTGTACCTCCTAGATCAATCATGTAACTTAGATCACAAGTTGCGGTATTGAGTTAGATTACATTGAGTCGATAGCAAATTGATTGAGAGCGCGAAGCGGTCGCACCCAGCCTCACCCAGAGCCGGCTTAATGAACGTGTCGCCGAATGACACGGAGCTCATTTGAACCTAATATATCTACACAACTTAACACATACCTAGCCACTTTAATATTGGAAAATTATATCAGAAGCTACTTCTATTCAATTTGAGTTGGTAATGGGCTAGGTAACGCTTATCATTCCGCCGCGCCGTAAGCATTATTTTTAGAAGTCTGGCAAGCCCGCAGTTGATGGTAAGTGACTACGCCCATAAATATTAGCAATGTGTTGTTGACCTATTTAAAATGCCTTGAAAGTAACTGGCTCTCAAGTGCAGCTGCCGTAACACACCGGTCGGTGTTTGGCGACAGATTTTCAACTTGAGCGTGGAAGCCAGCAAGGCGAATACTACAAAGTAACCAGCAGCGTTCACCGAAAGCTCTAGCTCATTGTAGGATTCGTACCCACGACCGTCGCCGCAATGTCCGACGTCACTACCACTATACTACTTACCTACGCCTTAACTAAATAAACAATGAAAATAAAAGCGTGTTAAAATATTGGCCCCACGCCTCACTCTATAGTCACTCTTTTGGTCAATCTCTGGTCTGGAAGGCGTGTCACGTGTCCAGACCTTTTTACATTTTGGACTTAAATTTATCTTGCAATAATCGGTTTTATTTTTAAAACTTTACTTAAAAAAACAGCAGCTTCACCTGATGGTCTGAATTGCATATACACTTGAGTTTCATTAAACAAATAACAAGCTACAAGTTTTTAATCATAACCATATTTGGCAGACACTAAATAGCGTCGTTACTTAAACTTAGCATACTTACCAGCTTTAATGAACAGCTTAAGTAGTAACTTGTTGTCGATATTAAAGTTATAAATAACGTGTACATGCCATTACGCCTTCCACCCCCACTCGAGGGAGAGGGGAGGGAGACAGTCCCCAGGCAGGCTGAAAACTTAGCGCATAACTTAAGTTGGCGTTCAACTTGACAGTCAAGTTTTTCCTACAAAGCGATCCGCTCAAAGAGTGCTTATAATTTGTTGCGAAGAGATTATCGGTTTTTAATTACAAGATACAAGATGAAACTCCACTAAGTATAGCTTTCTGAAATACGCTACTTAGTTTGGCGTAGTTCATAAGCAAAATTTCGCTTCTTGATACAACTAGTTTATTTTTTTATTTTATGTCTTTCTTTATTATCTGTCTTTGGTAATTTTTTTTTTTTATTTGAAATCGTAAACAACGATAGTAATAGTAACAAAGAGAGTTAAAGCGGCAAGAAGGTTTCTTTAATTTGACAAACTTGACTCTTCAACTGCTATTATTTTATAGAAAATTAAATTGAGAATTTATTAAAACCTGTTCAATTATATTTATCTAGATGCAAGAGTTTCCAGAATACAAAACGCGGCGAGGTGTGTCGCATCCCTGGCTGCACAGTAACGCCATCTGTCGGCGGACAGCCGATACCGATACGAATGCCGCACGTCCAACCAGAAACATTCCGTCTCTTTGTACAATATGTTTACACTGGAAAGGTAAATAATACTCTCTCTCAATTTTAAAATATATTATCTTTACTTTTCTATTCTTTTGCTTGTAATTTAATTCAATGTTTGCAATATTGTCATTTAGTACTCATAGCGACCTCTAGCGGAAAAAATACAAACCAAATTAAAAAATAGTTTCTAATGACTCCATTAGATGTCACTAACTATACCTAATGTACTAATAATAATATTATTTTTCTAAAGGGTAGGTAGTCAAAAAGTACCAAATGGTTAATTTTTTTTAGCTGCTTCTCCAAGATTCTGGAGTTTTTGAGATGATGACATTAGCGGCTGACCTTGGAGTAGAAGATCTACGTGCTGCGTGTGAGGATCATGTCACTTCTACCCTGAGCGTAGAAAGCGCCTGTACTTTGCTTGCAGCAGCTATGGAAATTCAAGATCGGCCAGGTAACTATTATAACTAAACCAATATTTAACAAATAAAAGTAGCTGCGATGGTGGTGTAATGGTCAGCATAGTTGCCTTCCAAGCAGTTGATCCGGGTTCGATTCCCGGCCATCGCACACTTTTGCCAGTTTGTCATTCTATTTTTGATGGATGATTTTCCTAAGATTTTTATGATCACTTTCATAAAATACAAAAAAATCTTACAATATTTCGGTGCGAAATAAATTTACTCTAAAATGAACGCAGTCAAATGTCTGTCTTTTATTTTATAACATTTAACTTTTTCACTTTTTATAACTTATTTGGTTAAAAATCTACAATATATGTATATTCAACTTGATCGAAAAAAAAAAATTATACAACCAGCTTGGAACAATAACTAGCATATTGTTCCGAGACAACCAGCTACAAAAGGTGACATTTTCTAATTGAAAAAGCCTCAAAATAAATAAAGATATAAAAAAAACAGCTACAATATATTTACGCAATCAGCCAGTATCGGTGAAAAAAGTATCAATAACAACTCGGTATCGTATGAAAATAATCGATACATACCTACTCGTATCAGTCAAGTTCCAAGACTTCATGCAAATAAAGAAAGCAATTTGTACATTATTCAAGATCAGGTTTTGATAATCAGATGAATAATACAATTATTATTATTATTAAATATGACGAAATAAAAAAGATCATACATAACATTATTATTTAGAAAACGCGACGTACGAATGAAATAATCAGATAAGAGATGACTTATCCGTGATGAAATGAAAATCATGGTTTGATGAAAAGAAAAGCAAAACTTGAGGAAAAAAGCGTTCTCTAATAATACCTGTAAATAATGAAATTAAATTACATTAGGTACATTATGCAATTACCTAAATTTAACCTGTGATGGGAATAAATAAATGTTTTCATTTTAGGTACTTTGAAACGTGAATTTATATATTATAACTTGTCATTACCAATACAACTGCTAGTAACCGATATCTACTTGATTTTTGATTCTAGAGTATCGATTATCGATACCAAAAGTATTACTCGTATCGAATGATACGTGTACGTCCCTATTATTCTTTTGCGGACGGCGTCTTTTCTGACAGTTGTAAAGCCGGGCTTGGCGGCTTTTGATTTATATAGTATATCATAAGTTTTTGCCAGAGAATACGAATTAAACATGGCTTACAAAGGCCCACCGAAAGTGCAGAAGGTGATGGTACAGCCCATCAACCTGATCTTCAGATATTTGCAGAACAGAAGTCGAGTGCAAATTTGGCTCTACGAAAACGTGAATTTGAGAATCGAAGGCCACATCGTGGGATTTGACGAATATATGAACATTGTTTTGGACGAAGCTGAAGAATACCACATCAAGACGAAGAACAGGAAGCAAATTGGCAGAGTAATGATGAAGGGGGACAATATAACTCTAATACAAAATGTTAATCCAAACGCTTCTGTGTGATAGGTTATGTTGAATATTTCAAGCTAAGTGAACATTCATTCCTAGTAAATAAAGCATTACCTACAAGTGATAATTACAATCTTTGTATCAGTGTTCATAAATTGAAGTCATACTGGATAGCAAAACAGTTATCAATTAAATTTAAGTGCCCAAATACTTGTTTTATTTACTTACCAAATTATACAGTCTCTGTTTATTGTTACAAGTATTAGGTGAAAGAAATATATGATATTCTCAATTACTTTATACTTGCAGAACATTGGTGCTGATTCTGTCTTTTACCAAATAAACTAATTTAGCCTCGCTATATCTCAACAATATTGGAAATAAAGAGTCATAAGAGGGATTTATAAGTTTCCTAGTTAGTGGTTTATGCACCAGTGGTATGAAGGCTTGTGAAAGACATGTAATCAAGGTGTCTAAATGTTAATTTAACCTGTTGTTTCTGAAGGTGTATGATCGTCCCTCTTACTTAACCAATAAGATAACAATTGAATCAAAAAATCCATGAGCAAACTAATTAAAGTGGTAATTTAATTATATCCTTTTTTGTGGTTATATTGCTACTCTGCCTCTCCTTTTCACGAGGCAATGTGCCCTAGCAGATAGCTAGAAGATTAATGATTATTATATAGCTACCATTAGAAAACTGTATTGTACACCAAAACCTGCCACTATGAAGTACAGCTTCAGTATTTTAAATTATAATCTTTTGTAGTATTTTTTTATCGGGTTTCAACCAAGTTGCATTTAAGATGGTCACGTACATTACTACAAATATTAATTTTGTTTGCAAATATTCTTTTGTTTCTATGGAACAAAAAACTGCAACATACAACAGTCTCACACATACCAAGCCTATCACAAGTATAACACATTCTTCACAGTGATGATTATTATGAACCTACTTAGTGGGTATATCTATTTGACAACTATCATCATCACAATAAAGTTCATACATATCCACACTGATGATGCCACTAAAGCCACATTAAGTGGAATGATAATATCCTGGAACATTCTTAACAGCTATCTGATCCCGAACTAAGCAGAGCTTGTACTATGGAAACCAGATCACTGATATACTACTTACATATACTACTTTAAAATATATACTTATATAGATATTTTACACACAGACATGTTCATGCACACAAATGTTTGTCTTGGGTGGGAATCGAACCCATGACCAGCAGTGTAGTAGGCCGGGTCTCTAACCCCTACACCAACCGGTCAGTCGAGTTAACGTTATATGGTCTCCGACTTGATGGTTCCTCGCATTGTTTTCGTTTCAACAGAAAGCCAATAATGAACAAGTAAGTTTAAAACTCAAAAGGTTCATTGAATGGATTAAATTTTCTGGTTGTTGGCAAATTTAGGTCAAGAATGTCTGTAACTTGACATTACAGGTGGCAAGAGTGCATCATCATTTATGGAACGCTGCATCACCTTCATTGGAGACAACGCTGCTGACTGTGTCAAGACTAATGCCTTCCTCAACCTACCTAAAGAAGCTCTTATCAAACTCATCTCTTCAGATTTTGTTAGTATAGTCCTTAAAATCAACTAACCTTCTTTTAGGGTAACTTTTGCAGTGGTAAGTTATGATGATGATGTATTTTAATCATCATTTCAGTCTGAGAACCTTACCTGGCCGTGCCCGTGCCCGTGGGTAGTAAGTAGGTATTGCTAAATCCAAAGATCTTGATGCATCTTTATTTACTTAGGTACAATTTTATCAATATACAAAAATGTTTGATTGAAATAGTCATGGTATACAAACTTGTCACAAGATGTCACTACTAGTAGACACTTATCCTAATAATGTTTGTATCTTTGTACCTAAATCACGCAAAAACGGCTGAACGGATTTTGATGAAACTTGGCACGCAGATAGATCATATCCTGGAATAAAACATACGATACTTTTTATCCCGGGAAAAGCTAAGATCCCTCGGGCACGCGGGTGAAACCGCGGGGCGGAAAACTAGCAAGTTAATAATTCAATGTCTGGTACTTTGAACCCGTAGGTATAAATGATGTCATTCTTTGTGAAAAATAATGTGGGTTCACATATTACAATGAGCTTGACTTTTGTCAAATGAAACAATTCTCTTCTTTTCTCTCATGAACAACGTGAGAAAACCATAGCACAAGAAAAAAGCTGCCTTTCTGTCGGTCAACACCTACCTACTTGTTCAAGCAGCAGCACTTGAGAGTCAATTATATAGCCTGCGCACTTTCGGCCACACATCACTAACTCGCTAGAGTATAGTGTTCTATGATCACTAACCAACCACCAGGGGGATGATGAAACGTCATCGATTTAATCATAATTTGTCATAACTTTAAATCGATTACTATCGAATGGATTTCACTGTCGCTCTACTGTTTATGGACAAAAGTTTTCAATGAATATCCTCTATAGCTATGCTTAGAAGAGGAGGAAGTGTGGCGCTGCGCCCTCGCGTGGGCGAAGCAGCGCGCCGGCGTGACGCAGCCCACCGCGCACTGGACCGAGGAGGAGCGCGCTCGGGTCTGTCTTCACCTCGCGCCGCTCATGCAGCACGTGCGCCTGCTGCTTATTGGTGAGCTGTCAGCATTTTTTTTAAATTCTGGATAAGCTTGTGTTTGACCACAATCTCACCATGGTAAGTGATGATGTGACCGAAGGTGGTTGGGAACTGGCTCTCAAGTGCTGCTGTCGGAACACACCGATAGGTGCTTGGCGACAGATTTTCAACTTGAGGGTGGTAGCCAGCCAGTCGGGTACTACAAAGTACCCTACCACCGTGCTATGGTTTCCTCACGATATTTTCCATCACCGAAAGCTCAAGCTCATTGTAGGATTCGAACCCACAACCTTCGTCGCGGTATCCGACGTCACTTACCACCACTGAGCTATCATCGCCTTAAAAAACTGATAGATGCACTATAGTACCAATGACGAGGGTGTCTGACTGACAATGCAGCCTAGACCTGGTACTACTAGGTATATAGTAAACGATTTAAGGCGATGATAGCTCAGTGGTAAGTGACGTCGAATACCGCGGCGAAGGGGCTTGGGTTCGAATTCTACAATGAGCTTGAGCTTTCGGTGTAGGAAAACATCGTGAGGAAACCATAGCACGGTGGTAGGGTACTTTGTAGTACCCGACTGGCTGGCTACCACCCTCAAGTTGAAAATCTGTCGCCAAGCACCTATCGGTGTGTTCCGACAGCTGCACTTGAGAGCCAGTGTCCATCAAGGCTTTGTGTGCTTACCACCTTCGGCCACATCATCACTTACCATAGTGAGATTGTAGTCAAACACAAGCCTATCCAAAAAAAAAAAAAAAAAACCGGCCGCTGCAGGAACCAACACATACGTAGGGTTCAACTCGGTGAAGTTCTATTAGAAAGGGTGCTATTGTGTACTATTATAATAAGGGTACAAGAAACAATTATATACTTTAAAAATATACCTATAGATATGAAACAAGTGGCCATTCAAAATACTTGTAATATGAATTCATTTTCAAAAATATACTTTGAGTATGAGTTCGGTCCTCTGTGGTATGAGTAAAGAAAAGTCTATAGGTAGGTACTTCGATAAATGACAAATTATCAGCCTTATACTGATTACAATATTATCCAAACTTGGTTGCACGTAAAACTGTTTTACATTGGCAGCAAGGGGGCGCCATAATCTTACTAATATTGTAAATGTGAATGTTTGGATGGATGGATGGATGTATGTTTGTTACTCATTTACGCCAGAACGGCTGAATGGATCTGGATGAAATTTAGCATGGCGATAGATTATAGTCTGGAATAGCATATAGGCTACTTTTTATCCCGTGAAAAGATAAGATCCTTCGGGAACGCGGGTGAAACCGCGCGGAACAGCTAGTTAAACGTAAATGTCGATGCTACTGATTTTGCGGCCGGTTTGTCTTTGCCTCCCCCTCAGTGATTGGTAGTAGTGTAGGTACTAAAGTAATGAATGATGTGATGTGTGGTATCATCATCAGACAGCGCAGTGTTCGCGGAGGAGGTGGAGCCGACGGGTGCGGTGCCCATGGAGCTGTCGCTGGAGCGGTACCGTCGCGCCGCGCTGCACGCCGCGCCCGCGCACCCACACACACACACGCACACGCACACACACCCGCACACACATCCCCACACGCACCCGCACCCCAGGCCGGACCCCGACAAGCGCACGCAACCCAGGTATGTACGACATACGAGTATCGATGCATTCCGAATCTATATGAGCGCGCTACTAGTAAGACGCGTACCGAAACCTTCTGCCATGATATTGGTAGCAGGACCACAACTATATAAAATTCTCGTGTCGCAATGTGTTATCCGCGAAGAACTCCGAAACTACTAAACCGATCTTGATGAAACTTGGCACACAAATAGATTATATCGTGGAATAAGAGATATGATACTTTTTATCCCGGGAAAAGATAAGATCCCACGGAAACGCGGGTGAAGCCGCGTGGGACAGATGGTTCATAGTAATTTGTATGTCAGGATTCTTAATTTCTTATTTACTTTATACTATGACAAATTGCAGGTTGGCAGTGAACATGTTCACCGGCTCCTCCATACTGCAGCAGGATAAGAGCGCGTTTCAAGCTATCATCAATAACTGGTATGTACCTATATATTTGTATTGAATTCTCATATTATAATCAGTACAGTCTAAAATCTGCCAACCAGGACATGCGTTAAAACTTTGGATTTTGGAGCTGAGAACTGGGGCATGTCAACAATGTTTTTTTAAGTTACTCAGTAAAATAAAAAATAGTTTTAATTGTTAACCTATATCAACTTTTTATTCATTTTCATACGTAATTATTTTTAACCCGGACTACATATGAAACCCCGCAGTAAGCACACAAAGCCTATATGGGAACTGGCTCTCAAGCGCAGCTGTCGGAACACATCGATACGAGCTTGTGCTTTTCAACTTGAGCGTGGTAGCCAGCCGGTTGGATACTACAAAGTAGGTATTTACCACCGTGCTATGGTTTCCTCACGATGTTTTCCTTCACCGAAAGATGAAACTCATTGTAGGATTCGAACCCACGACTTTCTTTGCGGTACCGACGTCACTACCACTGAGCTATCATCCCCTCAAACTCGGATGGCAACCCTATATGTATGTAATGTGGTGCATGTCCAGGTGCGGCACCCCGAAACAGTCGTGGCGGTTGATATTCCGCGCCTCCACCCACGGCTACTCGGCGCAGGCCTTCCACTCGCACTGCGACGGCGTCGCGCCGGTCCTGCTGCTCGTGCAGGTAACACTGTCTTATATTTTCGCGTAATTTATATGTATAAAGATTATTCCATAATAAAAGTTGTTTAGCATGACAACCCCGATAGGTACTCGACTGGCTGGCTACCACCCTCATGTTGAAAATCTGTCGCCAAGCACCTGTTGGTGTGTTCCGGCAGTTGCACTTGAGAGCCAGTTGCCCTTGCCCTTAAGGCATTGTAATAAGGTGTACAACACGTTGGCAGTCCCCCTGGTATTGCTAATGTCTATAGGCGACGGTTGTCACTTACCATCAGGTGACCCGCCTGCCTCGTTGTCACTAGTGACATAAAAAAAAAAAAAGGTGTTGTCCACCCAGTTTTTTTTTTTTTTTTTTTGGGGAGGACTTAAAGGTGGAGGTCTGAGGGACCATAGACACCCTTACGCGGACTTTTCGGTGAGCGCTTAGGGCTCTCAACCGAGTTTACAAATTTTAGACGACTGACCGCTGAGGGCGCCCCAGTTGGGGCACGAACCTCGGCCCAGGGCGTCGTCGGGGGGCACAAAATAGTGGGACGGACTTCTGTCCACCCAGTACGAGGTAGGTCCTTTAATGTCCCGGCAGCTGGGTCGCGGCGAGGGGTGTGGTGCGGGTGGTGCTGGTGGTGTGGTAGGCGGGTTCAGCGAGGCGGCGTGGTGCGCGGGCGGCGCGGGGGGGTACCTGCCGGCGGAGCGCGCCTTCCTGTTCTCGTTGCCCAACGCGCCGCTACCACCCGCGCGGTACACGCTGCTCAAGAAGGCGTTCGCACTCTGCTACCATCCCGAGTTAGTATACACTACACACACACACACACACACACACACATCTATATGCTAAACCTGTACTCCAGTCTAGTCAGGATAAGCGCCAATTCAATCACAATAATTACGGTAATCTAAGAATAAAGATTGTTCCTGGATCTACTCTTGTGTACTCAGAACAAACGAAAACTGCAGGGCGTTTGTGACACCTTAGAGACAATTCAAAAGCTTTCGTTCAGCTTAGATCCTAGGAGGGCACTTATGAACCACCGGTTCGGAAGTCAGACAAAAACTGAGAAGAACCGGCAAGAAACTCAGCAAAGTTAAATTTTTTGGCTATTATTTTTCATTCAAATGTTTAACAATTTTAGGCTTAAACAATAAAGAAATACAAGTTGGGAATTTCTCTCTTGAGTTTCACCCGCATTCCCGAGGGTTCTTATCTTTTCCCGAGATAAAAGTATCCCATGTTTTAGTCCAAGATATAATCTACCCGTGTGCCAAGTTTCATCAAAATCCCTTCAGTAGTTTTTAGGTGAAATAGATTATGTTTACATCTATCGTCACAGTAATATTTGTTTGTACAATATGTACAGTTGCGGTCCAATATTCGGCGCGGGCGCAGACTTGCTGATCTCAAGCAACTGCAACACGAACACAGAGAGCTACAGCAACCTGCACTCGTACGGTGACCCGGTCGCGCCCGCCTCCCTCGCCAACGACTACAACTTTACTGTCAGAGATTACGAAATATTTACATTTAACAATAATAATTAGATTTAGTCTACATCTCTATAATATACTTTGGTATTTCACACTGTCTGAGGTCGCCTTATTTTGTATAATTGGTTAATACGGAATAATCATGACCTACTAAATACTCCCTTCTAACTTTTTTTTAAGTCAAAGCCTTGTCTTGCATAATTGGAGTCGTAGATGTGTGAAATATATTGATGATTTTATAATTTTGTTTTGTAGCTTTAAATATTAAATTAATAATTGAATTTTGCTTTGAATTTGTGTCCCTGTTTGTAGCGTTCTTTCCATTTACACTAATACATTCGTTATATTATAAAGAGATTGGTAGAGGTATTATAGAGAGAGAGTTTTTATTTTTGGAATTTTTAATGAGATTAGAGGCTAATCATTAGACTATGTAGGTACCTAATAATCAGTCTAGCTAGGCCTAATGCTCTGCAGAATGATTTCTTATTTAATAATCTAGATGGCGTTAATTTCTATTAAACGATGGTTTTGGCGAAGTTTCTTCTAGTTGGAACAAAGTTTTTGTACGGATAAAACAGATGGCGCTACTGATCTTTTATCAGCTTTTGAATTTTAAGAATTTAACATCAAACTTTGTGGCAAAAATATTTATTAAATTTTTTTATGGGTTCATTATGGGTATATTTGAATTCTTCTAAAACTTAATTAATATTAGATAGGTACATATATTTTTCGTTACCATCCATCAAGATCAAAAAGTAGAAGCGTCAATGTTTAGGAAAACCCCGCTATTTATGCTTGCAAACTAAAATAGGTAGGTAAAATTAGGTTTGAAAAACCCAAATAGTAGGTATATAAATCATAATATAGCAAATTAGATGGAAAATCCACACTGAATTACAAATTATTAAGAAATTAATTATATGTAGGTATTCATCAACCATGCTGTTATATGATTTTATGTTGTTTTATTCTACAGATGAGGGCCGTTCGTGCAATCTATAATATGAAAATTGAATGAATGTTCGGAAAAACATCCAAAACTTTCCTAAGAATAGCGTCACTCGTAGCTTGCACACTAGAAAACAATCCTAGTGTACTAAGTTAGGGAATAGGTACCTATACAATTTCAATTCAAGAACTTCAAGAACTACGTATCTATCTGTAGGTAGATACGTATTGATTTAAAAAGTTAGTTAAATGAAAGAAAGTGTACTATAGGTGGGTACATACATACTTAACTACCTGAAGTTCGGTGAAATAGTTGTAGCGCGTATCTGTGTGTCTGTCTGGGCATCATAGCTAATGAACAGATAAACCGATTTTGAATAAGTTATTTTCGTTTGAAAGGTGTGTGTTTATTATGTTTCAAGAAAATCTGCTCAGCCGTTTGAGGATCATCAGCTCTTCTCTAGTTGATGAAGAGATATTAACAACTTCCCACAGGTCTGATAGATTTAAAAAAATGTTTTTGCTAGAAAATTCAATGGAGAATCGCACCTACGACCTTCGGCTACAACCTACAACCTTGTCCATGTGTCTCGAGCCTAGTTAATACAGCTTACCGTAATAAAAAATAACATAAAAGCCAATTTCAAGGGTCTCATGAACCGTGATATTTTTTTTGCATGATTAACGATTCTCTTGTTTTATTTAGTCATGTTTGTAATATTTAATCAAAATAATATTATTTATTCGAATACTAGCGACTTGCCCCGGGTTCGCATGGGTAGTTGAGGATTTAAACGCCTCCAGTATTTTTTTGTCGTATGAGGACAGGGATCGGTAAACTTTTTAGACAAAGAGCCGCAGTTTTCTGTTTTAGGTTTTTCATTGTATTCAAAATTTTAATAGGACTGTAGTAAAATGTAGTAAACTGTGATTGGGTTCGAAATAAAGACAAATATTTGGCTCGCGTTATTTAAGAAATATTTATCACCCAAAAAAACAAAATTTGAGGGGAACTTGAAGTGCCGCAACTAACCCTTCAAAGAGCCGCATGCGGCTCGCGAGCCGCGGTTTGCCGACTCCTGTATTAGGATATTGGTTTACTTGGCGCACGCCAGGAAAGATCCCAGTCGGCATGATTGGTTTCGACATCTTCAACAATTAGCCAATATACCTAGATAACAGCTTATTGAAATATTCATCAAAATCTTCCTCATGAATCACTCCATTCATTGGAGAGGACGCAGCCGGTTTTATAATAAACGAGTAAGTTTTTTTTTTTTTATTATTCTGGATAGGCTTGTGTTTGACCACAATCTCACCATGGTAAGTGATGATGTGGCAGAAGATGGTAAGCACACAAAGCCTAGATGGGAACTGGCTCTCAAGTGCAGCTGTCGGAACACACCGATAGGTGTTTTGGCGACAGATTTTCAACTTGAGGGTGGTAGCCAGCCAGTCGGGTACTACAAAGTACCCTACCACCGTGCTATGGTTTCCTCACGATGTTTTCCTTCACCGAAAGCTCAAGCTCATAGTAGGATTCGAACCCACGACTTTCGCCGCGGTATTCGACGTCACTTACCACTGAGCTATCATCGCCTGCCTACCAAAGAGTATGTAATATATTGCACTCACTGTGAAATGTCAGTCTCGATTCGGAAGGTTGTTGCTAGGCGCCCGCAATAAGCGATATCTGGCTGTTAATTTGAAATTAGAACAGTTTTTGTATGGACTTATCAGACGAATAGCTTATCCGAGGGTTATCCAGTGATTTAAAAATCGGCCCTTAGTCTCATTGACACTTCGTCGTGTTGCGTGCTCCGCCCGGCAAAATGATAAAGAAGGCTCAATAGACTCAGCCCACCAGCCCCTACAAGTAATTATATTAGGTACGTAAAATATTTATATAAGTAAGAAGGCTCAATAGACTCAGCCCACCAGCCCCTACAAGTAATTATATTAGGTACGTAAAATATTTATATAAGTAAGAAGGCTCAATAGACTCAGCCCACCAGCCCCTACAAGTAATTATATTAGGTACGTAAAATATTTATATAAGTAAGAAGGCTCAATAGACTCAGCCCACCAGCCCCTACAAGTAATTATATTAGGTACGTAAAATATTTATATAAGTAAGAAGGCTCAATAGACTCAGCCCACCAGCCCCTACAAGTAATTATATTAGGTACGTAAAATATTTATATAAGTAAGAAGGTGTTGATGGTCATTTATGGATTGCATATTAGCGCACGGTTAGAAAATCCCACAAGTCAAATAAAAAGCGAAATAATTTTAAAGAATTAAAATAGGTAGGTTACGGTTCTAGACTTTGTATTTCCCAAATAAATAAATAGCCGAATCAAAAACAAACAATATATATACCTAATACTTAGTTTAATACTAACCTAATACTTACCTTACTTAGTTTATCGCAATAAAAATACCGTGTCGAATGTCAAGAAATTAAAACAGGTAAAATAATTTCAATGTAGATTGTAGATACATACCAAAACGGCACCCGCAAAATCGGCGGCGCGACTATCTGCTTCGACAAATTTCACGCTCCATTACATGGACTACTCCGGAATCGGAATTCCCCAACACTTTCAATCAACAACACACTCTAAGGCTATAATCGTGTAACACGCATAAAAAATACAATTACTCTGTGGGTTCTGCAGGATTAAATAGGCACTGTACTTTTTGGCAGGAACTTGCAAGCAACGTTGCATTTTTAATTTCGCTCCGGAACCTGAGATTGTATTTCAATGTTTGATTTTTATTTTATGATTTTTTTATTGTCGAGACTTTCGCAATCCCTAATCATATCATCAACACACACTAACTTCTTACAAACGTTTAATTATTTTGGCATTATTATATTCTCTTTATTTTCTTTCTAATGATTTTGTAAAATCATTACCTATTGTATTATTATTAGACAATTAACTCATACATAATGTATAGATACCACCAATAATGCTATAATGAAGACTTTGATAGATAAATGAGACCTTTATTTAAAAAAAAACATGATTAGGTATATTATTTAACTTTAATCTCAAGCTGAATAACCCAAACACAGGTTACTTTCTATGTGAGCGTCATTTATCAAGAAGCTGAAAGCAACTGAAAGTATAATAAAGATAACATTGCTATACAGTTATAACATTATAAATTATGTTTTTTTCACGTAAAGGAACCCTAAAAAGATGTATCTCCAGTCGACTCGGTTTACCTACTGCACGGCGGCGGCGGCGGCGGCGGCGGCGGGCACATCGCTACATTTAATGATCCTTAGTGGTACATAATCAATTTTACAGTTTCATTCAGGAATTCCCAAGTTCAACTACCGCACCGGCACCTTTTAGCATTCCTAATTAATTATTATCTCTTTATAGGTAAACAATTTACAAAAAAATAAGTAAATAAAACAATCATATCTCCATATAAAATCAATGTTAGTTTGTTTGTTCGTATTTGGAAAAAAAAAGTGTAATTGCAACTCATAACTGTGATATTTCAGTTGGTCTTAGTCGACCCCAAGGAACCCCGTTCAGTTGGCCATTATTTTGATATTTAAGGCGATGATAGCTCAGTGGTAAGTGACGTTGGATACCGCGGCGAAGGTCGTGGGTTCGAATGCTACAATGAGCTTGAGCTTTCGGTGAAGGAAAACATTGTGAGGAAACCACAGCACTTTGTAGTACTCGACTGGCTGGCTACCACCCTCAAGTTGAAAATCTGTCGCCAAGCACGGTTGTCACTTACCATCAGGTGACCCGCCTGCCTCGTTGTAACTTGTGACATAAAAAAAAAATATATATATATTTTATTTATTTCTGTCCTAACCTACATAATACTTCAAAAATAATACCTACCACAAAACAGAAATAGTACACTGGATTGTTTATTTCTAATTCTTACAGTGTGTGGCGAGTAAAAGTTTGAGACTACAAATTCAGTTACAATAGCGAAGGGTCAATGCATCGGAATGGCACGGTTTCCTTGGATTTTCCACCGACAGGGCACGCGCATACCTACCGCTATAGCGGAATAATAGGAATCCCCTTGAATCCGCGGGCGCACGCGACACTTTTCACATGGCATTTCCAACCGTCGTATTTGTTGCGCGAGCGAGATGCAATCACGCGTAAACCCGCCACTCAGTACAGATGCTGTGCCGGTAAATGACACGTTATATTATGAGTATAGTATAGTTTATTATTATGACAACTATGTAATTCCCATCTCTGTCGTTTATGGTTTTTTCTGTACCTAGTTTTCTTTTGTTTTTCAACACACAATAAATAATGCAAAAAAGATAAAAATATTATATGTTGATTAGTATTTTATTGTGACATAATATTAAATTAGTCAGGGTTTGGTCGGAATTTCCCCGTGACAGTTATGTGGGCACTATTATTTTGTAGGTCACATCTGTATCTCGGTTGCTGGTCGTCATCGAGCCGATGGGGGAGAGAAGGTCCGAGTGGCCGCGACCTCGGTTCGGGCCGTCAGCTCACCGGGGGCACCACGGTAGCATATTAAGGACTGAGGAGATGGTTATATCCGCTGGAAGCTTAGGGGTTCAAGAGCAACCGAAGCCCATTGTTCAGAATATGACCGATCAACACGGGTTTAACTGTAGCGCTCGTTTATACGGGAGATAAGTAGTAAATGTAATAAAAGCAAAAGCAACTTTCTGAACACATTATAGTTAATTTCAAAAGTATCAAATGACTGAGTATTAGATTCTAGTAATATACTCTTCATAGTCACTGACTGTTTTAAGAAAAATAATAGTAGATTGTTAAACAAGGGGCTAAAATGACCCAGCGAGGGACTAAATAGAAACCGAGTTTTAATGGGTTTTAGCGCCGTGTGTTACACTAAACTTTTCACTACGATTCCGAAAAAATAAAACAATCCAATACAACATGAAATATGTAGTTTATAATTTCTTTTTTTTTTGTTTCTTCTGTAGCCGCAACACATTGCATGCATTCTACCAGAGATTTTCAAAATTAAAATGAAGTTCTTTTTTTATGAAACAGTAATAAGTCGAGTCTTTATTCATGATTATTCTACTTATGACTAAAGACTTTATCGTTTTTGTAGGCTCATTGTCATTTGACACACAAAAATAAAATAAAAAAAACTTTTTCCCCTAGAGGATGAATTGCAATTTTTTCACCGCTCTGGTACGCTACAATGACGGTCTTTTTGAGCAAGAGGAGTGAAAAAATATTTAAAACTTAGAATATAGAAACTGACTAAGATTTGACGGGCCATTAGGTGTGGTTGATAAGAACCATTAAACCAAAGAAGAAGAACACTAGGTACCTACCTGTCATAATTAGGAGCCCGTTGTGTGAACACGTCTGGTTGCAATTATCTGTTTTCCAGTACAAGCTTTGCTTAATTTGGGAACAGATGTGTGAATGACACTGGATATAAAAAAAATACTAACAAGGCCTTAAAAATCGTATCTTTTCATTTATATCTGAAGCGAGCAATTAGCACCTATACCTGAGTGGTAACGGAGAGCGATTGAATTAATAAACTTATACGTGTTATCGCTGCAGCTCGTCAATGTGGTAGCTACCTTAGCAATTACCACTGATGATGGCAGGTGGCAGGTGCGGCGCATCGGGCGCACGCGCACGCGCCTCGCTACTTGCACAATGTTATACACAATATTGCATAATGTGAGTGAATATTAAAATAGTGACTCAATTACAGACACGGAGTTAACTGCTACGTGGTTATGACGTTAACTCATTCATACATCGACGGAAATCACACACTGTAGAACCTGAGCAATAATAAACATATACGGGTAGAAAGACCGAAAAGAAGATTGTGTGTGAAATGATATACTTCTATAGGGGTGACTACCGATATGGCGGATAGAAGGGCAGAGTGGAAGAATATTTGAAGACCTGATTTGGCAGGGAATCGTTGGGGACAGGGCAGGCAGAAAATCAACCTCTGAGAAAAAAGGGGTCATGATTCCGCGATACCAAATCGTGGTTAAAAGCTAGTGTTATCATAACGTTAACTATATAAATTAGTTATTGAATAAATATACCTACATTTATATTAATTAGTATTTTCCGAGTACAATGATCACGCACGCCGCGCACGCGTGCGGAACGCTAGCTAGGAATACCAAAAATCTGCGCAAGATGAAAAACCATAACAAAACCACAATAATAATTATGATGAAATTAGTCAGAGCAGACGGTGTGCTTGTGTCAACACTCAAGGGCAAGCCTTGTTTACAATTTCATTGAGAGATGACAGACGCAGTGGTGGCGTCTCCCTGATGGCGATGACGTCACAGGCATGTTGTGTACGGTCGGCCCAGAAAGTGGTGTGCCAGTTTTGATTTAGTTTCCTAGTCATCGAAAATTACAACATGGTTCAAACTAAAAAGATATCACTTGAAAGAGATGCATTAATAATGACATGAGTTGTCAGATTGATCTGCAAGCGAAACTAATCTTTATCACCTATGAATCTGCAAGCGGCATTCAACCAGGGTGGTACACCACATTCTTGGCCGACCGTACCTACGTAGGTATCCATATAGTACATATATGTCTGACATATGAATAAATAATATAAGCATGTATTATTTTTATAATAAAAAATATATGCTTTCTTAGGCTCTAATGCAAGGTTAAAAGCAAACTTTAAAAGAAAACGTCCAATATTGCACAGCACCTTTACTTTAACCGTCACCGTTAGACAATAAAACGGTGCAAATTAAATCCGAATAATGTCCACAAGAGCCGTAATGTAAAAACCTGATAGATCCGCGTGAAATTCGTTCAATTGTTAAAAAATCAATTAATATCGCAGTGATCTGTAAATTTGAACGGTCCGGGACAGTACCGAGTCGATAAACACCGTGAAATTATTGGAAAATACGCTGGTGCTCGCTGAAAACACTATATTGTTTGTTAATTAACTAGGAAATGAAGAAATCCGCACAGCTTAAACAGTTTTTGTGTGAGATTAGACTAGATAGTTGAAGTGTCTACAGGCCGGCCCGCCCACTGCCCACCGACCGGCACTGAAACACGCCTCATTTCGCAATCCATTTGAATCTTATAATCTTATTAAAAGGTTCTAAATTCTACTGTTTCTGTGAACGTAGGTATTCATGTCTCATGCTTGAATGGATTTGTAACTAAATGTGACTCTCGGATAGACAAACATCTGAAATAAAAATATTAGACACTTATTCCGACAGAACGTCTTAGCTTAATTTATTTTATTCGGAAGACCAACAGCACTAATCTTATATATATACTAGCTTTCCGCCCCGCGGTTTCACCCACGTATCCCTTTTTATCCATTTAGAGATTGAATTTCGAAAAATGCTATCTTATTCTTCGTCTACATCTTAAAAACAATAACTGTGAAAAAAATCAGCTTTCTAGGTCCAAGGGTATAGACTGGGCGTAGATGAGTCAGCGAGTCAGGCCTTCTCATTTTTCATACCAACTTTGAACACCCGTTTAACCCTTTCAGGGATGGAGTTTTAGAAAACGTTAAAACACGTGTTACTTTATTTCTAATTGTTAGCTTAAAAACACAGTTTCATGCTGAGCTTCAAAAATGGCGGACTTCCATACAAACTTTCAACCCCCGTTTTACCCCCTCAGGGGTGGAATTTAAATAAACGCTAAAACACGTGTTTCTTTATTTTTGATTATTAGCTTAAAAACACAGTTTCATGCTTCGAGCTTCAAAAATGGCGGACTTCCATACAAACTTTCAAACCCCGTTTCACCCCCTTAAGGGTTGAATTTTAGAAAACATTAAAATACGTGTTTCTTTATTTTTAATTGTTAGCCCAAAAACAAAGTTTCATGGTTCTTAGCTTAAAAAAATCGCGGACTTCCATACAAAATTTCAACGCCCGTTTCACCCCCTGAGGGGTATAAATTTTAATAATACTGTGTGTTGTAAAATACACGTGTTTCTTTATTTTTAATTGATAGTCTAAAAACAAAGTTTCATGATTCTAGCTTCAAAAATGACCGACTTTCATACAAACAGGGTTGAAAACCCCTTTTTCACCCCCTTAAAGGTTGAATTTCGAAAAATCCGTTCTTATTCCTCGGTCAAAGGTTTAGGCTGGGTGTTGATAGATCAGTCAGGACTTCTCCTTTTATATATATATATATATATAGATAGCGTTTGGAAAAAAAGGCTTTGATTGTGTGAGTGCATGTAAAGAGTATGTAGGTTATGTGTGTGTGTGTTAGCCTTTAATAGTTAAAATATGGAAAAAATTATATGACTCGCAAATAAATCTCATCAGCTCAATACCTCGTTCCTATAAAGAACCCTACAATCGAAAGTGAACCTTATTATCGTTACAATACTATAAACAGAAGACCAATTTTATTACAGGTCCTACCTATAGTAATAAACTCGGTAGTAGGATCACCAGTGCACTTATCATTCATGAGGCGTTACAGTCTTCATTGAATTATCTCGTCGCACTCTGATATATTATTTTTCACTATTGATTCAACGTCTTTCGGTGAAGAGTTTAAGGAGCTGGTTGTAGCTAAAGGAGGTATATCATTAAAGAATTTAGCTATTTCACAATCTTCGTTAATAAGTTGTTAACTCAATACGATTGTTACGGGTTTCTTTCCCCTTTCTGAGTTTATATCCCAAGTTGTTTTAACTCTATCAGTTGAATGACTAATTTTTTTTTTAAATAAGCTGAGTTTTTTTTTTTTTTTTTAATAAAATTTGATTTGATAAAAAAAATCATACCAAGTAGCTGGTAGAACATAGCTCGGCTCCACTGTACAAAAGCGCCCGTTGATTTGGGGCTTCACTTATTTTTTTTCGTGTAGTACTCTTCCTTGTAAGAACTTTCACCAAGGCTTTTAACGCGATAACGCACAGTTTTCGAGAAAAAAAAAATCTAAAGTTTGAAAATTTCGAACAAATTCACGTAGGTATACTTTTTTAAAAATTTTTTTTAAATATATTTAAAAAAATGGTTATTTTTTTTTATGAATTAGTTAGAAAATTTAGGTTTTTTTTTTAAATCGCTTCAACAGCCTTGGTGAAAGTTCTTACACGAAAAAAGTATAAGTGAAGCCCCAAATCAGCGGGCGCTATTGTACAGTGCTTCCCATGGCTCTAATTTTATAAACACCAATCGTTGCCCAATCGTTAAACTTTTATTTTAATCATTCATTTTAAAATTCCTTACGTTAAAGACGATTTAAAACTCCTTTCTTACTAAATCAAAAAGATTATGTGATTCTTCGTGTGCCATGTGAATAGAAATAATATTAGAGGTTATTTTTATTTTAATTGGAGCATGCAACTTAAGGTAATAAATAGGTCTAAGTACTCGTTATTATATGAGGGATAATGTTGGTCTCATTTAATAAAACTAACTTTTGACCATAATGGTTTGAAGTTAACTCACTAATTACAGAGTTTTCAAATACATCACAGGCAAAACACATTATCGAGGCAAATGGCAGATGTTGGCTGAGATTCTAGTTGACTCACAAAATAGATATTATTTGAATACGGCCATTATCTTACCGTTGAAGGTGAATCTACAACAAAAATACAATTGTAGGATTCGTGTTTCAAGGCATTACCTACTATTATTTTTTCTGTGGTATTAACTAATGCATAAAAAGATTAGAGACTCTCCTCTTTTTATTGTTACTACGAACTTCTCGTATTTGTAGTCCACAAATAAAAGACAATACCTGAACTTATTTGTTGAAAATTATTAAGGAAAATCCGATGTAAAATTTCTCCTTACTCAATTTCAGACTTCAAATTATAATTATTTTCCTCAAAATACTTACACACACTCACAAAAAGAAGACATAAATTTCTCGTGAACGTCAACCATTTTGGGAGCGGGGTGCGGCATCGGTGATGGGATCCTTGTGAAGTTGGGGTCCTTCGGAGAAAGGTTTTCCATCGCCCGTTAATATCGCCCTGTCAGACTGCACCTTTGATTACACCGCCATCTTGTTTAGACAACCACGAAAGAATATGGTGGACTAAAAAGTCAAGGCATAGAGTAGCTACTATACTTACATAATTTTATTCGGTGTAGTTCGTTTCTATGGCCAGTTTCCCATAGTAAAAGTTATAGGTAAATTAATTTGTCAAAAAAAAACTGTGCATTAGGTACAATTTTTTTTTTTTTATGTCACAAGTGACAACGAGCCAGGTGGGTCACCTGATGGTAAGTGACAACCGTCGCCTATAGACATTGGCAATACCAGGGGATTGCTAATGTGTTGTACACCTTATTAAGGCGAACTGGCTCTCAAGTGCAATTGCCGGAACACACCAACAGGTGCTCGGCGACAGATTTTCAACTTGAGGGTGGTAGCCAGCCAGTCGAGTACTACAAAGTACCCTACCACCGTGCTGTGGTTTCCTCACGATTTCCAACCTGAATATACATAGTTCTTTTTTTCAATAGTCAGATTAGTTAATAAATCAGTATTGTGTTGAATCCTACATGAGCTTTCGGTGAAAAACACATGGTGTTTTCCCGATGTTGTTTGACTCATTATAGTAGGTGCCGGCTAGCCACTCGTACCACACCACCTTCAAGTTCAAGTTAAATGATTTATTGCCAAGCACATGACGTAGGTTCCTATGTGTTCGAGCTGGCTAGTTCTACTATGAGAATTTAATTATTTTTGACAAAATGATTTAGGTATTACATTAGTCAAAATACGAAAGTAATTTACGTAAATAATGCTCCGTCGTGACGGTTGGCGACCGAAGGAGAGGACACCGCGGCCATTTATTTATTTATACAGATAATCTACAGCGTTTCACAAAAAATCCGAATAATTAAAACTATGACCATACAGTACGGCTAATAACAGATTTCCCTTAAAAATACAAATCATAAAGAAGTCACAAAAACAGTCTAAACACAGAATTTATATTATCTATAATATAAAAATGAATCGCAAAATGTGTTGGTAAGCGCATAACTCAACAACGCCTGGACCTTTTTTTTAAATGTTTGTTGAAGTCCAAGGATGGTTTTTACGGCGAGAAAAATTCGAATAATTGCCGGGAAACCCCTAAAAATAGCCCTTTTCTTTTTCCCATACAAACACCCAGCTGTCAATCATTTGACGTCAATCGAAACAAAACAAAGCCGCGTTTTAGAGAAATAGGGCAGAACAAGGTCTGCCGGGACAGCTAGTTATGTATAAAAATAATAATTAATGAGCACAAAGTATTCACACAAATCTATATATATATAATATAAAACCACAGCGTTCACCCACATACATACATAATATATTCTGAACTCAATAGAGCGCCGAGTATAGACAATAATTGGAGACGAACCGCTCGCGCTGGTTGAACACAGCCTTCAAAACTGTTTGGTGTTTGCTATCGGTATTTTACAGAGTGCTCTTTGGAGAGTGTGCCCAGAAGTTGCACGATTTAATACCTTATCATATCACCAACCAACGATTACCCTTTTTTTCTTTTACTGTTATGGTAAGTTTGTGTCTGGCCTGACCGCAATCTAACCAGCTAAGTGATGATGTGGCCGAAGGTGGTAAGCTTAGAAGAAAACTGACTCTCAAGTGCAACAGCTGGAACACACCGATAGGTGCTTGACGACAGACTTTTAACTTGAGGGTGGTAGCCAACCAGTCGGGCACTACAAAGTACACAGCCACCGTGCAATGGTTACCTCACAATGTTTTCCTTGACCGAAAGCTCAAGCTCATTGTAGGATTCGAACCCACGACCTTCGCCGCGGTATCCAACGTCACTACCACTGAGCTATCTCCATAATAGACGTCGGGAGGACTTACCCTTTACATATGATGTTGATATTGCGCCACCAGTTGAGATGTGGAACATCTTCCGCGGTCTGTTTTTCCTGAACCTTAAAATCTAGGTGTCTTTAAGGCTAGATTAAATAGGCATTTATTGAGTCGCGTGCCTCCACATATTATAAATGTAATTTGTATTTTATCTTTTTGGATTGGTAGTTGCTTCTCATTGGACGAAAATGAGGACAAATCCGCGATCAGTTTTAGATATAAGTAAATAAGAAAAAAAGCTTACGCGCATCATCCACTAGTATCTCGCGGCATGGTGCCACCGTGTCAATGGTGCCAGTGGTGCCAGGCACGGGTGGTCATCGCATCGGTCTGTTGCGACTAGCCCTTCCAAGTAATTTCACATGACTCATACACTGACGCAGCTCTACTACCAAAAAACTAGGTATGCATCGATTGATTAGAGAAAATACTGTTTTCGATTGCAAAGTGAATCGAATAGAACTCGTAACGTAAACCTCCCGTGACACGTGATGTATGGTATGACAGTCCTTGTATGTAATGTAATTTGAATTCATAGGTATCTAGTTCAATTTAGGTACAGATTTTTTTTGTAGTAAACTATTAGATATTAATAACTCTTTTAATTTATAAATAATTAATACGAAACTCTAAAATTAATAATCAATCAAGATAGCTTTGGAATAGTTGAAAATGTGTATGAAAAATGAAAACGAAAATGATTTTTATTCAAATAGACCTTTACAAGCACTTATGAATAGTCTAGACTCTAATGCTCAGTTCGAAAGGATGCTTTTGCTGAGAAGAGCCGACAAAAACTCAGCAATTACTCTTTTCAAAAACAACTTACATATAATACATTTAATCATTATTCATTTATGTAGTCTCACTGATAATATTTGCGTGTTAAGGCGGCAAAATAATAATGAATAGAATTTCATTATGACTGACTTAGTAAACAACAAACTCGCACAGACCAGCCCCCGCAAGCAGCACCTGTTCACAAGTATGACGCGTGAATAACATCATGCTGAAATTACAGTTTGAAGCCAGTACTTACTGGATAGTTATGACGTAAGAAAATCTAGTACTTAGACACGACCGGATAAAGGACCAAGACGTATGCGTGGATAAGGCGCGGAAGTACGTACGTATACAAGCAAATCACAAGTTCTGTTAATTCTCTGACTCCGCATCCGTATTACGTATTTGCATCATCTGCTAAGATGCGATCATGCGAATACATAGGTATTTCACTTTCATTCAAATCTGAGTGATGAGCAACGTCTCACAACAATGGAAACATTATTTACTAGAAATTACCACTTTGAATATCCTTTTTTTTCTAATTATTAATAACGAACATTCTTATTTATAGTAATAGTAATTATTTTTATATTTTTCCTTTTTATTTTGCTCGTTTTCTTAAGTGAAATAAGTTTGTCTCCTTTATTAAATTGATTAGTTAATAAGATCGTAATGTACCGATAATCGCAAGGAATAAATGAATTTGAATTTTGCGGTTGCGGTTGTCTAACATATAGGTAATTAGAAGAATAAATGTAGACAGAGTTGACACTGCGCCTCTCGTGGTCTTACGTAAACGCAGGAGATAGACATTAATTATTTTTAAAAGAATTCGTCAATTAGTATAGAATTAGTAAGTCACTAAAGAGACTGCAATATGATTTTAGTGGAATACCAGCGGAGAAGTTTTAGTTCAGCAAAGAAAAAGATCCTTCCTTAGGTACTAACTTTCCAAAAAACCCAGCCAGAGTAGGTACCCTATCTGCATTGTCTATTGTGCTTAAAACGAGTGAGTCACGTTTTTTAAACGACTTCAAACAGGAGGAGGTTTTTGATTCTATAGCGAAACTATTTTGGTGAAACCATTTCCGAAATATTTCAGAATTTTATAAATATTAAGAGGGTTATGTTTTTCGAGGAATGTATTTAACTATGTCTAATTCTTTAGCACGCTCTACAGCATAAACTTTTTGACGGATTTCAACAATCTGTTATTATTGCAGGCCGCAGGCGGGGTCGGGGACAATGTGCGATCTTTAAATGCATTATGTTTTTATTTCTTTGCAGTATATTATGATGTGGAATTTTGTATTATATGTGTTACGTCATAAATATACACCATCAAAAAATCTATCAACTCTTTGTCGTTAAATTGGTAATTAAATATGATGCCACTTTTGTCAATATTTCTTGTTAAAAGTTTTATTGTATTTTTGATTTAGAACGAACGAAGAATCAATTATCAGTTTGACCTAACCAAATCATAAAACCACTCATCCACACCACACTGACCGAATGGTCATGATTCACGCACGTCCTGTTATATACTCCAGGAACGTCCTGACGATGTATAATTGAGTTCTATTGAGAGACGAATCATCTCGACCGTACTGTGTTCAACTACTATATCTTTCCGGCCTCGATTTCATCCACGATCTTCTTTTTGACACATGTCGTTTAGGATTTGAATTTCGAATCATCCACAGTATCTACTCCCCATTGATATAAGAAGCAACCCTCAACAGTCCAGGTTCCAACCATAGACTTCAGTAAAATGTTAAGTTTACATTTTTAAAACATTTTTCAGATGGTCCCATCTGACTAAATGTTTTATAATGTTATGCTTAAACTGAAACAAAAATATTACTTAAATTCCGTACAGACAGTGCACATTTTGGATCACATTATGTGCACTGTCTTGTACGTACTTTAGTAGATTTTGTGATTGCAATTCTAAAAATAAACCTTGTACTTTTTGAAGTCTAATTAACAGAAGTTATAATTTTATGCTAATTTCTAATACTAGTTGAGTGTATTATATTCGGTGTTTAGTAAGGATACCAATTTATTAAAACTCTCTGAAGGAAGCTGTATAACTCACCTAGAAAAACTAATATTACAAAGAAGTAAAGTGTGTAAGTTTGGATGCAGCACGTCTCCGAAACTGATCCGAAATTGAAAGCCACGTTATCCCTGAGTGTTATAGATAGACTACTTGAAACCGGGGGCGAAGCACATACTTATTAGAAAGCATAAGTAAAAAGCTCGCACTGCTCTTTTTATTAGACCGCATTGTAAACTATAGTACCTGCCACACACTGCTATCGAAAGTGTCATAGATATTATGGAGCTACGTGCGACGCCCTCCTGGTAGAGAGAGTAGCCCTACGTGACGCTGCCCATGTCCGGCCCTTAGGCCCTTAGGGCTTAGGAGGTCGATGACCGATTCATGTGAACCAATTATCACGTCTCCGACCATGGAAATAACTTACTATCATTATACATTCATTGTCATTAGACTAGTTTGTAAAATGAAGTTTTGTATGGGACATTATCTAATATTAATAAAATTCCCATGTCACGATGTTGGTCTGCGAAACTTCTCAACCGATCTTGATGAAACTAAGCAATCAAATAGACTATATTCTGAAATAAAAGATAGGATGCTTGTCTTGATATCCCGAGATAAAAAAGAGTGATATAAAAGCATAATAATAAAAGTGTCACAATTTTCGAGATATTTCGGATTTTTTCTAGGTATATTGATTTTTGAATTTCTGATTTTAATTACCTTTAAAATGGTTACACTTTTAGCTTTTAGTAAGGTAATTTATGTATATTTTTGGTAGGTGACCCGCCTAACTATCTCCCCCTTAACTCACCGGACACCCTGTTCAATGAATGATACAATTACATTCAATATGAAGTGAGTGTGAGTCATCATTACACCAACCAGTCTTGTTTGACTTTGTAGGAGCACACATACAATGTTTTGCTCGTCTTCTTAGTTGAATTTACAAGATACTACTTATGTACTGATCCAATACAGTTTTATACATTCAGTTATGTACTACTATATGTATATGCATAATGCTTTATAAAAAATTCAAAAAGTACGCCTGTATTGGTCCAAATTATCAATTTATGCCTTTTGCGGTTGAGACCATGGCTCCGTCCGTGGGGGTCTGAAGCTCGTCGTTTCGCAAATATTTTATGTAAAAAATTAATCGAGGCCTCGGGTGACCGGCGGGCGGGGAGCTTTTTCCGCCAACGCATCAGCTTGGCCATCCAAAGAGGAAACGCTGCCAGCCTTCTGGGAACCTTGCCGATCGGCAGCAGCGGCAGCCTCGAAGAAGTTTTTTATGTATTGTAATTGTACATTTGCTTGTATATTTTGTACATTTATTGTAAATAAATTCTTCATTACCTTTACTAAGTATTAGGCCCTTTTCTTAATCCCTTACAGAGCAAGTGTACATATTTTTACTAGTGTTGTTGTGGTGTTGTATATATCGATATGTATATCGATACCACTACAACACTAGCGAAAGGATGCAAATGTGCACCTTCGTGGATGGCACTATCTGACTATCTGTAACATGGATCCGACCCGATCAACGCCTGTACTGGTGATTATGAATAAGTAATCAAATTGGTCAATAATATTTAATTATAAAACAACTAGCGACCCGCCCCGGCTTCGCACGGGTGCAATGCTGATACTAAATATACATACCTACTGCAGAATGTCCTTATAAACAACGTTTACAGCTTTTTTGTCATTAGACAATACAAACATGTTTTGTTTAGAGGTTACTCTTGAAAGAGCGACATATTTTATAGGCACGCGCCGCCGCATTAGAAACCTCTAAATTTATCAGTGTTTCGCTTCTATATTATGCATGTATTATACATATAAACCTTCCTTAAGAATCACTCTATTTATTAAAAAAAACCGCATCAAAATCCGTTGCGTAGTTTTAAAGATTTAAGCATACATAGGGACAGACAGCGCAAGCGACTTTGTTTTATACTACGTAGTGATGATAGAACCTACTAACTGATCTTACTTAATTTATTATAAATCTTTTTTAAACATAATTTACAAAATAAATAAAATGCAATCCAGTTTGAATAGCGCCGTAGGACGCGCGCGGCACGTGTTACCTACCTTATCAAATAGCAATCAAATGCACACCAGTAACGATGGTCATTCATTACTTATTAGGGTTCCATACCCAAAGGGTAAAAACGGGACCCTATTACTAAGACTTCGCTGTCTGTCCGTCCGTCTGTCTGTTACCAGGCTGTATCTCAAGAACCGCGATACCTAGACAGATGAAATTTTCACAAATTATGTATTTCTGTTGCCGCTATAACAACAAATACTAAAAACAAAATAAAATAAATATTTAAGGGGGGCTCCCATACAACAAACGCTTTTTTGCTCGATATCAATAATGGCAACAGTAGGCACTTGAAATATTCACAAAATACTCAGTTGTATTTTTACTTTAATAATAAAATTAAAATAAAATAAATATTTAAGGGGGGCTCCCATACAACAAACGTAATTTTTTTGCCTTGTTTACGGAACCCTTCGTGCGCGAGTCTGACTTGCACTTGGCCAGTTTTTTTTATCATTTTAGTTTTATTTTGATTCACCATGTTTAAAGGCACGAGCGAATTAGCGGTCGCGTGGCTACCCCTGGGATTTCCCTTTTATGTTACGGCCACATTATCGGACGAAGGTTCTTGTTGGGTTGTCGCAATGAAAACCGTTCGGACTTCGGCGATGATCCTGTCCATATTAGCGTCAAGCAAAAGCATGAGGTGTTCAGGCGATAAGCCCGACCTGTCTCTCAGCATACGCACACAACGTATGCTGAGAGACAGGTCAGGCAGGGCAGGCAGGGCAGGCAGGGTAGACAGGGCAGGCAGGGCAGGCAGGGTAGACAACACACCCACATTCGCGCAGGTTGACATACATAGTACGGGAGGCAGCGTTGCATTTTACATAGTGTTTTGCCGTCGATCGATTGCCATCTTTTTCATTAAATTTCGAATGACTAATAAGTGAACCAAGCGTCAGCTCACTCACCTATAAATAAATATATTATTTATTTGAGCATAAATTTTGTATTTGTAACGCTACCTCCCGGACTAGCACGCGTCGCGCAGCGCGCAGCCGCGTAGAAATCTGCAGAGTTGCCAACATGACAACATTTTCTGCCGCCTGTGCCACCTGTCTGTGAGCATACGCTCAGGCTAACTCTCCCAAATAAAATGGCGAATGTCGGTGACAATTTTTTTTATTACAATTGTATCACTTGAAAAAAAGAAAAATATTTTGAATAAACTTCAACCATTATTTCATGTAGGTTCAAGTTCCGCCGACTTCAGGCAGCAGTTTCGTGCCATCTATCTTTCCAGCAAAAAAAACACATAAGTCAGACACACTCAAAGTGTACGCTACAACTGCAAGTGCAAATAGACTGCAATCGCGAAATGCAGCCGCGTGAGCGAAGTTTGTCGCGACAAAATACTATTTACCGACAGCGCTGCGACATAGCGCCATGTAGCACCATGTAGCACCATGTAGCACCATGTAGCACCATGTAGCTGACGATACATTATCGCGCTGTAACGAACTATTAGGCCAGAGGTAATGCTAATTATTTTTGGACAATCTGATTATACTTAGAATTAATAGAATAAAAGCATAAACACAAGTGAAAAATAACAATATGCTGAACAAGTTAGTTAGGTACATAATTTTAGAAAAATTGGCGTAGTAATATTAATTTGGTTCTACCATTTTACCCGACTGCTGATGGAGTGTAATCTTTTTTGTAGTGTCTAATTATCTGGCACGCTCTTCAGCCCTTTAGACAGATTTCAACATATGAGTGAGTTTGATTCAATTATTTAAATTTTTGCTTCCACCCCGCGGTTTCACCCGCGTACCCGAGGGATCTTATTTTTTCCCGGAAAAAATAGCCTAGGTTTTATCCAGGATACTCTGTGCCAAGTTTCATCAAAATCTGATAAGTAGTTTTTGCGTGATTGAGTAACAAACATCCAGAATTTGAACTTGATTTTCGCTTTTTAATTAGTTAGTATTTTTAACGGAGTCGGGTTTTTGTTTCATTTAATTATCTCATCACAAACAGTTAAGTATCTCTACATTATGACTCTTAAAACTTATCCGAGAAATGCGTTACACACTATGATAACATATAATACATACATCCATTTGTTAACAAGGGACTCCCCAAATAAATTGACACATATGCGCCGTCATTGCTGTGCAATCGCATATGTGTGGTTTCATTTCCTAAAAATGCACTCATGATCATGCAAGGTTAACTTTTACGTCACTTTACAAAGAAACTATACTTAGTAATGAATGGGGATTCAATTTATTTAACTACAACCTGTATTTCGAATCAACTTATTCTAGTGAAAGACTGATTCATCGTATTATTTAATAGTTGAACTAACGCCAACACAGCACCTGTCTGTCACTCGTGTTTACAAACAATATCCCGCCGATATGCAAGGACCTCTCGAAGCCTGCAGGTCCTCGACCTCACCCCACTGTCATGAAACAGGCATCCTGTTCGATATTTTCTTTTTATTCTCAATGGCCCGCGCCGGCGCGGTATTTGTGCTCTTTCCGGTGCGTCAGACTCTCACGGTTCCCGCTTAACGTGCAAGCGTAGCCAAACCACGACAACTTCTCCCACCCTACTATCCAATGCCTCCTTTAATGACAGCTTCGAAATGGCTATGCCTATACGTACACCAATGTTATTAAAACACATGGTTGCTGCATCTATGCATGGCACGTCCGGACATGCAGTCGACTTTGAAAGTATATAGTCTCAGTAGTACCCCGGTACTCCTGCGACTTCTGGTTGTAGAAATATTAAAGTAACTATTGAATCCATTGCTGTTTTTTTAAATACAGAGGTGGTCGTGGCAGCTGTAGATGTAGAAGTGTATGAGAAACATCGTATTTTTTGGTTGGATGTGATGTTGCTAAGTAAACTTGGGTGGCAGGGAAGCGACCTAAATTCTGTCGAGTCATGTAAATGTGACCGCAGCTCAGGGCGTGTGCGAGTGGGCGCGACTCTTGATGGCCTTTAGCTGAACGAACTATGCACACATTTTTGGTGATGTTTTCTTGGAGAATACTAATAAGACCCCAATTCTCAAAAGCAGCTCTATCAGCTAATATATCAGCTGTTGTAGGTATGTAGATTGACATGTTGAGATTTGTGTTAGCTGGAACTCATCAGTCATCAGTCACCACACTCCGCTCACTACTTGTGCGGTGTGCCTGAAAAACAATGTCAATTTTGCAGATAACTTCTAAATGATGCCTAATAGAGTCGAACTTCAAATCAAGATCATATTTTGTGATTAGGTACCTAATCTAAGATTATATAATTGGCAGAGATCACAACAGTTCCATTCATATGAATCTTGTTCATTTGTAAATAGGTTTGCGGAAATTGGTTTTGCTAAATTTTTTCTTAGCTTTTGCCTATTTTTTTAATTTAAACTATGTTACTTCAAAGCGAGCTAAAGGTCATTGCAGGAAAAACATGGTCTAGCATAGCAAGAAATAGAGAGAAGTGGAAGAGGTTGGAGGAGGCCTTTGCCAAAAAAGGGCAACCAGATAATGGTGTCGATGTCTTTTAAATAAAATATATAACATGTAAATTCATAACTATGTAATATATCTGAATTAAAGGCTTATATAAATAAATAAATGTTACTTCAAAATATTCATAATTAGTCTTTAATTTTAGGGTACGACATAAACTTATGAACTGCCACAGGTTGTTACTTCTCTTCAGCAAGCTTTGGTACTACTATTTCTATAACTATAATTAACTCTTCATTATACTAATCCAGCCTCTAGAATTTTCAATAGCTTAGTTTTGAGAAGTAAAAGTAGACCCAAGTCTCAAAAATCGAGTGCATTTAATTGGAGTAAGGTTTGAGTTGTGCTCTTGTTTCAGATTCTAGATTAATTTTCTGAGTTGATTAACAGATTTATTCAAACATGAAGGCTTACCAACGATGATGAAATATTCCAATGACAGGAATTAGTGAAACTGCAATTTTATTTGTAGGTTACATCTTGTAAAAGTTACAGATTTCATTAACGACGTGTTGGTGAAATACCCAACGTTTAAGCTTCGCTTTCAAGCTTTTGTGCGTCATCAATAATACTTACATCATCATATTTATGTTACAATTGATTCTAGCGCACTCCAGCACCTGTTCGTCACTTGATGACATTATGCATTATTCAATATGCAACTGGATCAAAAGATTCCTGAGCGACGAATGATTTTGAATTATAGTTCGATATTGAAACAATGGCTGTGTCATACGTCGGCGGCTTTGGTATACCTGCAGGCTGCACTGCACAACTGCACCTACATAGATCGCTGGTGAGATTTCTCACTAAAAGTCCATGAGTCAAGAGGGTGCGGGTGCTCTACTCGACTAGTCAGTACACACTGGGATGGAAATTTTGTTCATTATACCTATTTTTAGGGTTCCGTACCTCAAAAGGTAAAAAAAGGAACCCTTATAGGATCACTTTGTTGTCCGTCCGTTCGTCCGTGTGTCAAGACCCTTTTTCTCAGTAACTTGAGGAGGTATCAACCTGAACTTATATCAAATATTCAGGTCTACTATTCCTTGGAGCTGTGAAAAAATCAAACTTCTATGCCAACTTGACTTACTTGACTTAATGTCCTATGTCCCCTAGATGGGGCAGAGGGCGTCCACAGTAGTCCTCCATCGCGATCGGTCTTGAGCTTCTCGCTTCACCTCACTCCACGTCATTCCGATGCTCGTCGCTTCTGCCAACACGGTGCGTCGCCAGGTTTGACGGGGACGGCCACGCTTTCTTTTGCCTTGTGGATTCCAATCCAACGCTTGCTTGGGTATGTGATCAGAATCCCTTCGGAGCGTGTGGCCAATCCAACTCCACTTGCGACGCTTGACCTGGTGGTCGATCGGGCTCTCGTGGTATTTCACTAGCAGATCCACGTTAGAGATGGTCTCGGGCCAGTAAATTCCGAGTATGCGACGAAGACAGCGGTTGACGAAGACTTGGATTTGGCGTGAGATTTCTTTTGTAACCTTCCACGTTTCACACCCGTAGAGCAGCACGGACTTGACGTTTGACCCGAAAATTTTGAGTTTAATCCTTCGGGTCAGTTTCCGCGACTGCCAAACAGGTCTCAGCTGTGCGAAGGTTGCTCGGGCTTTGGCGATCCTTGAAGCGATGTCCTCTTCACTACCTCAAGTTTCTGACACGACGCTCCCGAGGTAGGTAAATTTATGGACGCGTTCCACTGCCTCTGTGCCAATTAACATCGGCGAAGCATTCTTCACACCAGTTCTCAACTCTTGGGTCTTCTTGATGTTTATTTTCAGCCCCGTTACTGCCGCTTCTTGACGTAAGTCGTTCAATTTTGCCTGCATGTCGGCGTGAGTATGACTAAGCAGGCATAGGTCATCGGCATAATCTAAGTCTTCCAAGACGTTGGATAATCCCCACTCTATTCCTCGGCGCCTGTTATCGAAGATGCGAAGCATAATCCCGTCAAGAACGACAAGAAAGAGGAGCGGTGAGAGAAGGCAGCCCTGGTGGACACCTGCGTGTACTGTTATATCATCCGATATGAGGCCGTCGTGATCCACTCTACACGAATAGTTCTTGTAGATACTCTCCAAGAGACGGACAAATTTCGGCGGCACTCCGATGTCTAGAAGGCGGAACCAGATGCTGGACCACTTCAGCGTATCAAAGGCCTTTTCGAAATCGACAAAGGTTAGGTAAATCTCCCTTTGCCATTCTGATGCCTGTTCTAGGATGATACGAAGGGTGTTGATCTGGTCCGTGCACGAGCGGTTCGAACGGATACCAGCCTGCTCCTTACGTAGAAGAGGATCCACGGCTTTTGACAGCCTATCCAGGATAATCTTGCAGAAAACCTTCGAAGGAATTGAGAGCAACGTAATACCTCTCCAGTTATCGCACTGACTAAGATCTCCCTTCTTGGGTACGGTTATCAAAAGACCCTTGTTCCATTCGTCCGGAAGCTCTTCGGTGGTCCAGATCCTTTCAATGAGAGGCGTCAGAACGTCGACGGCGGAAGGTAAGTCCGCTTGTAGCATTTCTGCAGTTATCAGGTCCGGTGCTTTCCCTGCCTTCAAAGAGAGGACCGCTCTAGCAACCTCCGATGCTGACGGTGGTTCCGTGTTGATATCGAGAGGCCGGGGTGGTGTAAAACCACCTTGCAGGGTGTCAGGTGCTGCTGCCGCTGATAGACGGAAGACCTCTTCAAAGTGTTGACGCCAGCGTTGAAGCTGCCCTTCTGACGTCACTATGAGCTGACCATCTTTAGATTTAAGCGGCTTCTTCTTAAACTTGCTGTTACCTGCCAAGGTTTTGGTAGCTTTATACAACTCCTTTAAGTTACCGGTGTTCGCAGCTTGTTGAGCACGATCAGCAATACCTCCGTCCATTGTCTCCTATCTTTCCGAGTTCTGCGATAGATATCCTTGCGTTTCTCACGGTATTGCCGGTCGAAGTCGGCTCGTATGGCGTCGTTATGGGTCTCAAGCAGTCTCAGATGAAGCTTTCTACTATCTTCTATCAAACTCCACGTGCGGTGTGACATCCAGTCCTCCCGAGTGTGAGCCGATTTGTGTCCTAAAACAACGGAGCTGGTCTCTGTATAGGCCACTTTGATGCGTTTCCACTCTTCATGCAATGAGTCTGTAGCCATATCTAGTCCTGAAAAGCGATTGCGTAACTCGAGCTGAAACGTTTCACGGATGCCCGAGTCACGTAGTTTGCTCACGTCGAACCTTCTTCCTATCTTAGCTGGTCCTCCTGGCGCGGCGGCGCGGTTGCAGCAGGTCCCAGGGAGGACGACGGGGAACGTGGATGACGCGGACTGGCTAGGGCTCTGCTTTACACGGTACTCCGCCACGAGTACAGCAGATGGTTTCTTGGCACTTTATAGGTAATGCTGTTCTCACCCACAGCGATTCCCACCAAGAACATACCCAAGCTTCCCCCCCCCCCCCCCCAAGCTTCTATGCCAACGCAATCAAAATATACAGCCGTTTATGCCGAAAATTTTCGAAACTCGCAAGGGAATCAAAACCTACAGGGTACTTCCTGTGAACTCAGAATCTTGAAATTTGGTACGAAGCAACTGCGTATAGCACAGATACAGGAAAAATTCCAAAAAATAAAAAAAAGTTCAAAATAAAAGGGTGTCCCGATACATACATAGTATCACCAATTAAGATAGACCTCTGAGTTGTATCGGCGCTGTTATGGTTATGGGAGCGTTCAAGTATTACGTAACGCAATTTTTGGAGATATTTGACCCCCCCTCTCCCCCAAGTAACGCACCGTCACGTTTTTCTATACCCCCCCCCCGCCCCTCTAGTAAAACGTTACGTAATAACCAAGTGAGCATCTATACCTAAAAGTCACAATTATGTGGTGTAAAGTACTGAAAATGTAAAAAAAAACATGTTACATAACGCGTAGTTCAAGACCCCCCTCCCGCCCCTGTAACGCATCGTAACGTTTTACAAACCCCCCCCTCCCCCCCAAATTCGTTACGTAATACTTGAACGCTCCCTATTGCTCATTCAATGGGAACACGGGTAAAACCGCGACAAGGAAGTTGTAGTAAAGATATAATTTGGGACTGTTGTCTATACAATAAACTTAAGGGAACTCCATATTTGATTCACACACAAATAATTATCCTTATGTGTTCCTACTTCATATTATATCAAATATATCCTCAACTACAGATAGGTATTTTGAGTATTTTAATAGGAAACGAGTTACATAATTCATAAATGGACTTACCTGCTACAACAACATATTATTTTTGCTCCTGCGATTTTAACTAAATCTAAGACAAACTGGACTTTTTGCGGGAACTTGCGAAGTGACGTTGCGTTTTCGTTTTATTTTTATTGAATTCGTGTATTTTGAGTTGTATTGAATAATATCGGTGGTGTTTTGTCCAATAAAGATCAATCTAAGTACACAAGTGAAGTGAAATGAAAGCGTTTATCGTGACTTTTCAGGTTTCCCAAAAAGCCCGAGAAAAGTTTTAGTGGAACAGCCGCCAATTTCACTAAAACCTGACTAGATTTGTACAGACGAGGACTAGACTTTACAGTATGACAATATAACGTGGCTAAAATATAAAAGAAGAATATTAAAACTGAAGAAAATATATGCGACTGAAAGACTTTGTATCTATGGTCATGAATTATAAACAATATTAAAATAAAACAAGCGCGGCGGGCGGCGCAGCGCAAGCGCATTATAGTACTACCACTGGTACCTACAACTGTTTTATTTACCGCACATGAATAAAAAGTAACCCTAATCGTCGTGGGAGATCCGTTGCTATTTATTACTCATAGTGAAACGCTAGTTCTGCTCCGCGGTTTCAAGCGCGTTCCAGAGTCAGAATAAAATACAGCCGTCTGTTAGCGATAATGTAGCTTTCCATTAATAAAAGAATTTTCAGAATCAATTCAGTAGTTCCTCTCTTTCCCTCTACAAACAAAGAAAAAACAAACCTTACCTCTTTATAATATTAGTATATATAGATATAGATTACGTATTGTTTTAAAAGTAAAATAAATTGTGTATATGACATTACTAAACTGCTAAATAAGAATAAACTGGAGGACTTTTTGGCGGGAACTTGCAGAGTGACGTAGTGTTTTCGTTTTATTTTCATTAAATTCGTGTATTTTGAGTTTTATTGAATAATTTCGGTGGTGTTTTATCCAATAATGATCAATCTAAGTGCACAAGTGAAGTGAAATGAAATGAAAGCGTGTATCGTGACTTTCCAGGTTGTCCCAAAAAGTCCGTGAATGTTTTAGTGGAACAACCGCCAATTTCACTAAAGCTTGACTGGACATGTATGGACGAGGACTGGACATTACAGTGAGTTTGAGAATGTGACTATAACATAAAAGAAGAAATTAAAACTGAAGAAAATATATGCGATTGAAAGACTTTGTATTGACTACATACTTAAACTTATGTAAAAAAAAACATTGTGACAAATAGACCAAGACCATTTCAAATACTTTGACATTGGCAGAAATATCCTAAAAGGATGATTGCCAGCAACAAAAAAAAAAAAAAAAAAGAATAAACTGAAAATGTATGTGACTGAAAGTCTTTGTATGTATGGTCATGCATAAACATTAATAACAAAATCAGCTTGAGAGTTTGCTTTCTTTCTTATGAGTCATACATAGCTTCGTAAATATAACCCGTAGGTATGTATTTGCCTTCTTCTCTTATTTTAGTGACTAAGATGTTTTTAGGTACCTTAAAGTGATCACCGGCCTGTGCTGCGATGAATGCATGTGGTGTGTTAGTTGGGAAAGCCTGTTTCGAAGTAAACAAATGCCTCATTTTTAAATGTTTTTTTGCATTTGATCACCGATTTGTTGGGTTTTACAGCTTTATATGCTTATAGGATAAAATTACTTAATGTTAGTCTTTCTCCAATAAATATAGAGATAATTTATATAGGTAGATATTAGAGTATATTAGATTTGTATTTCTTATGCTATCTGCTATGTAAAAATGGGACCCTATTACTAAGACTTCGTTGTCTGTCCGTCTGTCTGTCACCAGGCTGTATCTCAAGAACTCTGTTAGCTAGACAGTTGAAATTTTCACAAATTATGTATTTTTGTTGCCACTATAACAACAAATACTAAAAACAAAATAAAATAAATATCCCATACATCAAACAAATACTAAAAACGCAATTTTTTTTGCCCTTTTTTGCTCGATATCAATAATGGCAACAGTTAGGCACTTGAAATATTCACAAAATATTGAGTTGTATTTTTAATAATAAATAATAAAATAAAATAAATATATTACGTGATTTTTTTGCCGTTTTTACGGAACCCTTCGTGCGCGAGTCCGACTCGCACTTGGCCGGTTTTTTGTTAATTAAAAAGAGTAATTGCCGTGTTTATTGCAGACTCTTTTAAGCGAAAGCAACCTTTCAAACCGTGCGTTAGAGTCTAGATTACTGATATGTGTAATCTACGCAATAAGAATAACAATAAATTATAGAGAAGGTGACTATTAAAAATAATCGTAAAGATTTCATTTAATAAAAAAAAATTGAGTGTGAGTAATGAGTATCGTAGGTAATTTGAATAATATACGAAATATCTCGAAAAAGGTGATCATTTTATTAAGTTTTTTTTTGTATATGTTAGGTGACCCACCCACCCATCTCACAACAATATAAGAAGTATATAGATAAACAAGTAAGTCTGTAATAGCGTATTGCGTACCGTCTCATGATCCCGTCCCGCCGCGTCACTAACTACTTATGACGTAACAGATTTGAACGATCTACCTACACACAGCCACTCTATATACAACGGATGTTATGATTATGATCACACGAACTGTTCTCGTGTTCAAGTGTAATACTGAATCATTCTTTATGTGCCTACCTACCATTATTATCTCAATTTTTCTCCATCCTAAGGTTTTCTGGAAGAGATCTCTTCTTAGTGATGTTTTTACTAGTGATCGAACAAACCTCTGCTTCTGTAACTGCGCTATTTGGCATCTGGTTCTGCTCCTGTTTCCGCAAATTTTATTACGAAAATTTAATCGGTACTTTACGACGGTTAGCGAGCATATGGGTCATCTGGACTTCACTGTCTGTCCGCCTGTCTGTCACCAGGCTGTATCACAAGAACCGCGATAGCTAGACAGTTGAAATTTTCACAAATTATGTATTTCTGTCGTCGCTATAACATACTAAAAACAAAATAAAATAAATATTTAAGGGGGGCTGCCATACAACAAACGTGTTTTTTTTGCCTTTTTTATGGAACCCTTCGTGCGTGAGTCCGACTCGCACTTGGCCGGTTTTTATATACACCTCTCACCTGGGTATCGAACTCACGACCTGTGGCATGATAGGTCGAGTGTTAAGATCAACTGCAGAAAAAAGTTGCCTTTTTGAGTTTCTTGCCGGAGTCTTCTCAGTTGAAGTGTATATTGAACCGGTGGTAGAGTCAATTGTAAGGCGATGATAGCTCAGTGGTAAGTGACGTCGGATACCGCGGCGAAGGTCGTGGGTTCGAATCCTACAATGAGCTTGAGCTTTCGGTGAAGGAAAACATCGTGAGGAAACCACAGCACGGTGGTAGGGTACTATGTGGTACTCGACTGGCTGGCAACCACCCACAAGTTGAAAATCTATCGCCAAGCACCTGTTGGTGTGTTCCGGCAGTTGCACTTGAGAGCCAGTTGCCCTTGCCCTTAAGGCATTGTAATATGGTGTACAACACGTTGGCAGTCCACCTGGTCTTGCTAATGTCTATTGGCGACGGTAGTCACTTACCATCAGGTGACCCGCCTGCCTCGTTGTCACTAGTGACATAAAAAAAAATGTTCATATGTGCCTTAACCAGGGCCTAAACTGAATAAATGAGTTTTTAGTTTGAGGTTAACCAACCACGCCAACTCCGTCTTTTATGTGAGACAAATAAGTTTTTGCTTTTTATACAATAAGAATAATAAAAAAGATATAGTGTAGATATATAGATATCTGTATCGTGAAAGAGATCGGGATACATCAGTCAGGAATCCAAGATGTGCTGTGCCGGTTCTTCTCTGAAGGCTGACTTCCGAACCGGTGGTAACTTCTGTTATTCGACCTTCATAAGTGCCCTTCTAGGGCCTAAACTGAATAAATGGTTTTGACTTTGACTTTACTTCAAACTGTTGCGGCTCACGTTGCGTGACGTGTGACGTGCGTCGTGCATGTCATTTGAGCTGAGTGGATAGAGGAAAATTAGACTTAAACTAGTTGACATAAGGCATATTAGGCATTGTTCCATCAAACCAATCTCGACTTGAACAAAACATGCATTATGTGTGTGACTAGAATATTTATTTAAACGACGAATGGAAAATACAATATATTAATTGTGAAATGCGATATTACTTCATAATGCAAATATAGAATGAATGGAGTATTATGGTGTTACTCACCGAGTGGTTTTTACGCTAATTATTGATGATAATTTATTTCAATAAGTACTTTCTTTGAAACATAATAACTAAACAAACCTTTCAATACTTTAAAAAGATCTATGATCGACGCTCACATTTGAATGAAGAAAGGTTAATGGGCACCTTAAGTATGGAAACTATACCCACGCTGTACACAAACAAAATACGGTGGAATAGACACATTATAATGTATCTAGTTTACTATAGTATGGATATAGTCTGTCAGCACAAAAAAAAGTGTATTTTTCCATATGTATCATCTATATAATATTATCTATATAACAGAATGCCGAACGATTTAATTCATTAAGAGTGTCGTGTAAGGATATCTCTAAAAAATAAAATGATGTTTATACATCGTTATTTAAATTATTCAAATTATCTGATGCTATAATGTTAGCATATATATGTAAAGTACACTAATATAGTAAACCCCTTTCATTAGTAACAAATTCCCGAACAATATAAATGAACATACAGTAAATCGGACAATAGTTTTATTAGAACCTGGCTGTCCTCCGCGGTTTCACTCGCGTTCCTGTGGGATCTTATCTTTTCCAGGGATAAAAATATAGCCTATATTACTCAGGGATAATGTAGCATTTTAATGGTGAAAGAATTTATGAAATCGGTCCAGTAGTTTTTGAGTTTATTCGTTACAAACATACAGACAGATCTTTCCTCTTTATAATATTAGTATAGATATGTAGATGGAATCCCATACAAAAGACTTTAACGCACACTCTTAGATATTCTCATAATTCAATCTCACATAAGATAGCATTTAGAATTTACTCTTAATATAATATATGCTGAGAATACACCCATATACGTAAGTTATAAGAAAAACGGCTGTAATAATCTACCACCCTCAAGATAAATCACTGACCATCAGTGACCTGCTGATTCACTTTTGTGACATAAAGAGGCGCTACCCACCAGAGCGGTGCGGTGCGGTAAATGTGACGACATACCAGCGATGGTAGACAGCACGGCGACCGGCGGCTGACGCGAACGAGAGGTACTCGTACTTCGTTAATCATCGGCTCGTGCTCGTGCTCCTCGGACGAGACTCGTGCGCCCGCGCCGATCACACGTGCAGGCAGCATCGGCAGGTGGTTAGGCTTCTTACAGCCTGCTCGCTTTAAGGCCTTTGCTTGCGGCGGCGTCGTGTGGCGGGTCGCTCACTTCCCTATAAAATGTGCGAGGAGGGCGATGGCTGCCACGCGCGTCATACTTGTGAACAGGTGCTACTTGTGGGGGCTGGTCTGTGCGAGTTTGTTGTTTATTAAGTCAGTCATAATTAAATTCTATAGATTACTATTTTTGCCGCCATAACACGCAAATATTGTCAGTGAGACTAGATAAATAATAATTATTGAATGTAATAGGTGTAAGTTGTTTTTGAAAAGAGTAATTGCTGAGTTTATTGCCGGCTCTTCTCAGCAAAAACAACCTTCCGAACCGAGCATTTAGAGTCTGACTATTCATAAGTGCCTGTGAAGGCCTATTTGGATGAATAAACAATTTCATTTCAATTTCATTTCATTTCATTTCATTACACACGCTCTAGTCTAGGTACTTGTCGTCACAGCCAGACAATATTGCAATAGATAAATTTTCATCTTTTTTAGACTTGTTAATATTTCAAAATGATAGATTATATTTATGTATCCGCCAGTTTTTTTCTCAGACAGGACTTCAGCTTATAAAATTATGGCAGTTTAAGCACTTGCAATCGAAAAAAAATTTCGATGGCTGCCGTTTTAAAGGGGTGGGTGGGGGTTGGTGGTGCAGTTACGTACGGCGCCGCCAGATCGAACGGGTCGAGATGACACCTACACTTTTAAATATTTACCGAATTTTAACTTTTTTTAAATGTTCATTAGGACGAAATCTCAAAACACAAAAAATAATGAGATGTACTGTTTTAAAATAAATATTACTTTCGATAGAAATTCCTTTCTCAAACGCTTCAACATATTATCTCTAGCCAGAAAATGTATTGCAATAATGCATTTATTACTCGTACATAATAATTAATGTAATTTCTCATGTAAGTTTATGATGACTTTAGAAAATTTATTCACGTAGTTTATAAGTTTTTATTTCATGTAAGTGAATGTAATTCTTATGAGAAATAAAGTTATCTCAAACCCATACCTATGTGCATTGTGCATGTCAAAAACTTTTTATAAAAAAATAAAAACGACTTCAAAGAAAAGCACTAAAGACCGACTTCAAACAGATCAAAAGGTATTTATAGAATAATTATTATTTCTATGTACCTACGTAGGTAGTTTACATAAGTATTTGGTCTATTTTGTTATTGAAATAATTTTATTGTCCAATTATTTAATGTCTTATTCAGTTTATTTTTCGGTTTTTAGTGCTTTTCTTTGAAGTTTTTATTTTTTTATAAAAAGTTTTATTTTTCCATTTTTGATATTTAATGTTTTCAAGAAATATTTAGTTTTTTTCGAGCAAATTAAGGGGATTACATTATCTATTCTAATATGAGAAAGTTGAAGAGTTTGTTTGTTTGTTTGAACGCGCTAATCTAACTACATAAAATATTTTTGTGTTGGATAGCCCATTTATCGAAAAAGGCAACATAACATCACGCTAAGATCAATAGCAGCAGAGCATCTATTAAACATTTTGAAAAATCGTGGAATATTTATTTCTTTTGAAAGCTTCCGTTACGTGCGCTGCGTAAGATTGTGATGAAATTTAGCACACAAATAGTTTATATCCTGGTATAAGGATACTTTTTGTCCCGGGATAAAATAAAATCATACGGGAACGCGGGTGAAACCGCGTGGGACAGCTAGTTACTTATAAAAGTCATAGTTAAGTAGCACCATGGGTAGACCAACTAAAGTTGTCGCTCGAATACAGAAATAAATAAACTTTAAAATTCTATTTGATATTGCGTTTCATTTAATATCTAGAACAACGTATATTCTAACTCCTAATCGATAAAGAGTTTACCTTCTATCATCAGCTCATATGAATATAAATAACAGTCTACCCGTGACTATAATATTTAAAGAAATATCCCCTAACTCCTAGCCGTTAAGGAGTTGGACCTTCTATCATCAGCTCTCAGCAACATGAGACAGTGGCTACCATACGCAAATATCTGAAAAGCTTTTAAAAGTATATGAATTAATTACATTAGCCTGTTTAATGAATTATCCCCTAACTCCTAACCATTAAGGAGTTGAACCTACCATCATCAGCTCAGCAACATGAGATGATGACTACCAGATGCAAATATCTAAATAGCTTTAGAAGTCTATGAATTATAAATATTAGCCTATAATATATGTATACAGAATTATGCCCTAAACCTAACCTTTAAAGAGTTGTACCTTCCATCATCAGATCTGCAACATGAGATGATGACTACCAGATAGAAATAGCTTTGATAAGTACATATATGAATGAAAAATACTATAACTTCTTATAAAATTTGAGGGTTGCCCTCGTTTTCCCCAAGATCCCATCATCAGATCCTGACGTGGTGACAATGGGACCACCGCCGAAATATACTCTTTCAAAAGAAAAAAGAATTTTGAAAATCGGTTCACAATTGGCAGAGAAATCGACGAACATACATAAAAAAAAAAAAACATACAGTCGAACATATAACCTCCTCCTTTTGTGAAGTCGTTTAAAAATAGGTGTAATTATTCCATTTGAAACACTATAATTAAATTATCCTCATGACTTCATGATTGTATGAAATTCATAATACAATGGAATAATTAACATATTCTAATAATGCGGTTACGATGATAGGTAAGTTCTATGTATAAACATCAACTATTTCTGGAATGGGATTCTACCTGGATTCCATTCTACTCACTCACTCTAATTGCTATAATTTTATCAACGTTAAAGTTATTTTTATTGGAACGAAGTTCCTTATCGCGCGTTATGAAAGGGGGCTAGACGGAAAAAAATCTTACGAAAAATTGTCACGACAGTTTTTATGTCACTGTCAGCTGTGCGGCGTGCGCATGTTTCTCTGTCTCTCTCTCTCTCTCTCTCTCTTATAGAAAGCAAGCCAGATATTTTCATTTATATATATCTATATATATATATATATATTTTTTTTTATATATACTCTCTCGACTTATATAACTTATATAACTTCGTTCCATCCGGGTGTCCCTTGACACCTCTCAAGTTATTTTTATTACTTGCTCGCTGCACGTTTTTTTATTTGGGATAACAAAGTCCTACATAGCAATTAACAAAAACTAATAGTGAGTATATTACATTAAATAAAAACCAGACAAACAACATTAACCACAGATTAAATTAAAAATATTATTTCAGAATTGTGAAACAAGTTTACAAGCAGAATACAAACCTAATATCTTAAAAATACTAAATGAAATAATATTCAGTGTGTTCCGACAGCTGCACTTGAGAGCCAGTTCCCATCTAGGCTTTGTGTGCTTACCACCTTCGGCCACATCATCACTTACCATGGTGGTCAGCGCATATATGTAGGTAGGTACCTACACATCACATCACACATGCTCTCATGTAGTGTCAGTCAGGTCACTTTAGTGTGTGGGTGGTGGCTGACTGATGGTGAGTGGAGCAAGTTGAGGGTCACACCGCTGGTTATTCCAACACGGCATACGTTTCTAGGAAAAAATCTGATAATAATGCATTGAACAGTAACTGTTACTGATATTATGACGCCATCGTCGACCACCTAATTAACAATTAAGATAAACTTTCAACAAAAAATAGAATACAGGGTAATTTCGTTTTAAGCCATTGGTATTTTCAAAAATTGCCTTGCTGAGTTTCTTGCCGGAGTCTTCTCAGTTTAAGTGTATATTGATCCGGTGGTAGAGTCAATTGTAACGTTCATAAATGCCTTACCAGAGCCTAAGCTGAATAAATGAGTTTTCTTTTTCTTCTAATTTTTACACAGATAGTTCTTGAATTTCAATTTGAATTTATTTAGTAGAATTTCAATTGATTGTTCGTGCGTGCACACAAATATCTGTCCTGGATGGGAATCGAACCCACGACCTGTGGCATGAAAGATAGATTACCAACCGGCCACGGTCATACAATGGGAGGACGTCAAAGAACGTGGGCCCAGCCGCCGACCGGGGCGAGGGAATCACCGCGCACTCGCACGCGCATGCGCACGCGCACGCCTCGAGCACGCGTTAGCCTTCGCTCTGCGTTGACCTTTAATAGATACTTATTCACACAGCCACACAAAAATACTAGTGTCGTTTTGAAAACTTTGAAGAATGCATCACTTTTTGTTACAATTACAATGTGATTGTTAAGTTTATTTACTTACATAAACATAACCTTCAAGCAAATCATTATTTATTATTTTAAATTAAAGGTATAGAAAGAAAAAAATCCAAAATATTATCCCAAAAAATATCAACCTCCCTTTTTACACCTTTTTACCCCTTTAGGTTGGAATTTTCAAAAATCCTTTCTTAGCGGATACTTTCTGAGATTTCGTGATTAATCAGTCAGTGGTATTTGACGTTTATAAACCACACATGTATGCGATGGCCATATATAAATCCAGACAAAACGCTTGTAAAATACGTCGGGCATTTTTTATTTTTGTTAAATAGGCTGCTGTGAGAGAAAATAAATAATTTTATTATTATTATTAGTAAATTAGTATGGATTTTAATGATTAATAAAGACATTAAAAAAATTTTATGTTGAGCATTTATAGTTGATGAAATAATATTTTCTTCTGAAATAAATTAAAATTGCGTGGCCTGCAATTCAGTCAGTCATCCATCACAGGACACTGCAGTCTGCAATCCACCAAATATTTCCTATGATTTTTATTTCAATTTCCGACGGAAACTACATCGCCTTTTCTGACGTTTGAAAATAAACCATACTTATTTGGAATTCCTGAGCTTTTTCTTTCTGTCGATTATGAGCTGTTGGAAACCCTAAATGCTATCAACATGATAATCTAATATGAGATTCCAATAAACATATATCATCGACTCAGTCAGTGACCATGACTGACGAATCGGATATTTTTATATTTAGCCAAATTCGTAGTTTGAACAATATATAACAATACCTATAGCCTGTAGCCTTCCTCATTAAAAGGTTATCACCAAATAAATAAAGTAGTACCTAGATCCTGAGATTAGCGCGTTCATACAAACAAACTCTTCAGCTTTATAATTTTAGTGTAGATTAAAATTGCACTGCGCCTAATAAATTTCCAACGATGACAGGATATGTGCAAGAAACATTACAATTTACATTAGTTCGTATGTAAACAAATGTTACGCTATCGAAGCAGACATTACAAACACTACCTCACTCACTCACTACTATTATTATTGTGGAGTAATAAATAATGAATAAACATTACTAATGTAAAATAATAATAAATGTAAAACTACTAAAATACTAACATAAATATAGCTAACTCATATTGATGGATAAATTGCGACACCCTATCAGGGTTGATGTACCTACCTCTTACCTATTTATATAATTGTGTTTGTGTCAGTCATGCAATAAATAAATTGAAATTTAAAAAAAAATGTACGTAAGTACTTATATTAATTAGACGACGCGTTATAGTTTGACACAGCATAAGTGTTAGTATTTGAGGAATTAACATTTAATTTCTTCTCAGCATTGTATACGATGGTAAACTTTAACGGTTCCAATAAAATAGGCAAAATCTTAATAAATCCGTGAATTATGAATTCTAGGCACCACTCATAGGAAGTAACACATCAACGTAAGAGAAACCGACTGAAGGCCTAAGTGCACATGCGCGCGAGACGACGCGGGCGCTGAGTGAGACCCAAGTATCGATGGGATGCTCGACCAATTCATTCATTCAGGATTTGATAAAATAACGCTACTGTTAGAATCGATCAAAGGTTTAGAGATGCAAATTAGCTATCTTATGCTACCCTAGCTGTTTGCTTTGTTGCGGTTTCACCCGCGTTCCTGTGGGATCTTATCTTATCCCGGGATAAAATATAGCCTATGTTAATCTGGAATAATGTAGCATTCAAATATGAAAGAATTTTTTAAATCGGTCCAGTACTTTTTGAGCCAATTCGTTACAAACATACTTACATACAAATCTTTCCTCTTTATAATCATATATATAAAAGGATAAGTCCTGACTGATCTATCAACGCCCAGCCTAAACCCTTAGACCTAGAAAGCGGATTTTTTCCCCAGGTGTTGTTTTTAAAACTTGACCGAGGAATAAGAACGGATTTCTAAAAATTCAACCTTTAAGGGGGTGAAAAAGGGGTTGTTTGGGCCTACATAAAGTATTTTAATAATTTTATGTTATATCCGAAAACCCTCGCTTTAACGGAAGCAAATCGGAACCTAAAGACGCGAGCGCATCACTACCTACATTTGTCTTACCGATTTGGTGACACATCCCTAGAACAAGGACAGTTGCATTACCACCGCTGAATTGAGAACATCAATTTTTTCTACCGCGCCGCTTTTAATTAATATAATCCTAGTTATCCCTGTGCTGTGAACTTGGAGATCCTCGAGGAGCTGAAGTTGGGTGAGTGGCTATTGGATATCGCATATTATTTTAAATTACTTTTTTTGGGTATTGCATCTCACCGCCGCATTTTTATGGAAGGAAACGAAGACGTGAGAGGCGCCAGAAATCCTACTACAGTCCACTAATAAGGGCATAAAATACCTTTCCCCATCAGGGGTTGAAAGTTTGTATGAAAGTCGCGTCATTTTTGAAGCTAGAATTATGAAACTTTGTTTTTAGAATATCAATTAAAAATAAAGAGACATTGTATCAGCGTTATTTAAATTTATACCCCTGAGGGGGTGAAACGGGGGTTGAAAGTTTGTATGGAAGTCCGCAATTTTTTTAAGCTAGAACCATGAAACTTTGTTTTTAGACTAACAATTAAAAATAAAGATACACGTGTATTAGCGTTTCCTATAATTCCACCTCTGAAGGGGTGAAACGGGGGTTCAAAGTTAGGAGTTATTTCCGTTTCTTGGTATGAAAAATGAGAAGGACTGACTCATCAACGCCCAGTGTTAGACCTAGAAAGCTGATTTTTTCACAGATAAGATGTAGACGAGGATTAAGAAAGATTTTTTGAAATTCAGTCTTAAAGGATACGCGGGTGAAACCGCGGGGCGCAAAGCTATTATTAGTATAGATAGAGAAAAAGTGAAGTAGACAATAATACCATCTTTGTCACCATGAATTTGCAACATTATTGCTAAAGTTTGAAGTTTGGTACTAATTAATAAGGTACCTAATTACATAACCTAACAAATAAATTATGAGAAGCTAAGCAAGCTTAACTTAGCAAACTTCATACGCCTATTATTTGAACCTTTTTTTCCATGAAACAGAAATTCTATTTGAAAAAATATCTTTAAAATCTCCAATACTTAGTAAATATTATTAATTTTGTTCGATGAAAATCCGATTAATGTACCGTTACTATATGACTGGACTCGACGGAATTTGACCTTGCGAGGGCTCTTACGAATCGAATAGCGATGTTGCAACATCATACTAATATTATTAACTAATATTCCGCCCACTAGTTTAACCCGCATTCCCGAGGGATCTATCTGTGAGCAAGCTTAAGTTAGTCAGGCCTTCTCTTGCGGCGGCGTCGTGTGGCGGGCTGGCGGGTCGCTCACCTCCCTACAATATGGCGAGGAGGGCGGTGGCTGCCACACGCGTCATACTTGTGAATAGGTGCTACTTGTGGGGGCTGGTCTGCTTGAGTTTATGGTTTACTAAGTCCGTCATAAATAAATTCTATAGGTTACTATTTTTGCCGCCTTAACACGCAAATATTATTAGCGAGACTAAATAATTATTAAATGTAATATATTGTAATTATTGAAAGTAAGTTGTTTTTGAAATGAGTAATTGCTGAGTTTATTTCCGGCTCCTCTCAGCAAAAGTAAAACCGTGCATTATTATTAGAGTCTGACTATATTCATAAGTGCCTGGGAAGGCCTATTCGGCTGAATAAACATTTCATTTCATTTAATTGTGTGCCAAGATTCATTAAAATCCGTTCAACCAGTTTTGCGTGAAAATAAATGATGGAAACAAGATGACCTAATTTGATGCATCGTTTCAAATGTTACTATAGATAAACACCTATTGCCTCCGACTGCATGATAATGTTTACAGTAGGAATTTTGACGGGCCGGTTGGCGTGGTTGGTTAACACACTACCTATCACGCCGCAGGTCGTGGGTTCGATTCCCATTCAGGACAGACATTTGTGTGCATGAACATGTCTGTTTGTCCTGAGTCTGGGTGTAATTATCTATTTGAGTATGTATTTACAAAAAAAAAGTATTATATGTAGTATATCAGTCATCTGGTTTCCATATTACAAGCTCTGCTTAGTTTGGAATCAGATAGCCGTGTGTGAACAAATGTCCGAGGATATTATTATTTAAAGCAGTCCCGACTGCGTTCTATAAGTTTTTGCTGTAATAGTTGATTGTTATACAAGGAGCTAAAATGACCCATTATATACGAGGTAGTTAGAGTAAATAGAAACCGAGTTTTAATGGGTTTTAGCGCCGTGTGTTTACACTATACTTTTTACTACGATTGCGAGAAAATAAAACAATCCAATACAATATCAAATATGTAGTTTATAATGTCTTTTTTTTGTTTCTTCTGTAGCTGCAACACATTGCATGCATTCTACCAGAGATCGCCGATTTTAGTTCCATTTTCAAAATTAAAATGAAGTTCTTTTTTTATGAAACAGTAATAAGTCGAGTCTTTATTCATGATTATTCTACTTATGACTAAAGACTTTTTCGTTTTTGTAGGCTCATTGTCATTTGACACACAAAAATAAAAAAAAAACTTTTTCTCCTAGAGGAAGAAATGCTATTTTTTCTTCGCTCTGGTACGCCACAATGACGGTCTTTTAGAGCAAGAGGAGTGAAAAATAAGTTTTTTTCCAAATTTCATTGTAAAAATATCTTTAAAAGCTCCATACTTAAGTCCATATATTTTGTTTGTTCGATTAATAACCAATTTGCGTAGGTACCGTTACTATGACTTGACTCGACGGAGATTGACCCAGCGAAGGCTTTTACGAATGGAAACGCGATGTTGCAACATCTTACTAATATGAATCATTTAAAACACGTAGGTAACATAGAAAACCAAAAGATATTTTTTATCGTGAAACTAGTATTACAAGTTGAGGACGGTTTTTTGCCATAATTTCGTAATACCACGTGTAGCATAGCATGGTCGATGGGATTCATAAAACCTCTTACTTCAACCATGTTTAATCTATACTATGCCTAATATAATATTATAAAGAGGTGGGGTAAGGTTTGTGAGGTTGTAAGGGGTAATCTCTGGATCTACTGAACCAGTCATCTAAACTAAACGTGTATACAAAATTTCAGCTCAATCGGTTAAAGATATCTGCAAAAAACTTGAGTTGCAAGATTCATCCCCGGAAAAACATACATACATTGCAAGTTAATAAAGCTTGTAAAAAAGAATAATTGCTGAGTTTATTGCCGGCTCTATCAGCAAAAGCAACCTTCCGAACCGAGCGTTAGAATTTGTACATAAATCAAACAATTGTGACGATTAAAAATACTTGTGATGAGTTTATTTAATGAAGATATTTTTGAGTTTGAGTTTAATCTTAGTTATTAACAATTCATATCTGAGTTGGCAACATAACATAATGATAGTTATGTATGATCTCGGTGTGATGGCGCTAACGTGGGTTTTTCGAAAACCAGCTTCATTATCCTTTATTGAATCATTTTCGATACAAGTTTCAACTTGGCGCGTGTTTAATTCACGATAACTGCTACAAAAAATGATCCCATAGAATGTGTTTGTTTCACAACATTCCATATTGTTGCACCTCTCATTCAGTTCTGAAGGTCTTTGGAGAAAAAACTGTTTGAGCGGTGCTTCTCAAACGGGCTTTCTCTGAAGTCGTATGATCAATGGGGTATGTGTGGCCTTATTATTTTTTAGACGAATTCCCGACCGATGACAAGTAGACATACGTCACCGGTCGATGGCCTCCCGTAACAGTTGGCGCCACCCGCCGCCACCCGGTGATATCCGACGATACCCGACGCGCGCCGACAGGGGTGCGAATGTGCCAGAAAAACATCATTAACGCCATTCAACAACACCAAAACCAATATTACTAGAACCTTTTCAAACAAGATTCTCAGAACATCTTATCTTTATTACATTCCAATTCGGATGAATGGAAGATGCTACGCGTTATGGGGGACATGAAATGATAATAAATTTCCAGTTATCTCTAAAGCATTTCTCATCTACCAGTAAATGTGTTCTACTCGTAAGTCGTACATATGTAAAAACGTATGCACCAGTAAAAGACGCATATAAAAAACCAGTCAAGGTTCCGTACAAACTTGTAGATATGTAAATATGTAGTTCTTTCATCACTGTAATCGAGTCTCGAAAATATTTTTGTATTGATTCGATTATGTTGTTTTTTTTTCAGATATAATTGCAAATTTACGGTTTTTGGTTTTATTCCTATATTTATGCTATATGACATTGCTTCTTTCCAAATTTCATGGTTCTAGGTGAACGGGAATTAGGTACCCTGTAGGTTTTGATCCGTATCTTTTGTTTGCTTTGACTTGCTATTAATTTCAACATGATAGGTACTTCACTTCCATGCATTCATGAGAAAAAGGGTCTTGCTTGACAGACGGAAAGACAGACAACAAAGGGACCCTATAAGGTACCTTTTTTCATTTTGAGTTTCCCTAAAATAAGAATGTAGTTAGGAATGAATATTCTTGTTTTTTTTTTATCCTAGTTGATCGGTTCATATCTATGGTTTGGCGAATGTGGTGATGATGATTGTGACTCAACGGTTAAACAATCATTAAATAAGCGTGTAATGACTCACTTATGGCGTAAGTCAAATATCTGAAGCGTGTAAGCATACCTACCTACCTGAGTATTCATTTAGATGAAACCTGCCGATGAGGATGATTTTCCTGTATCTACGTCAGAGCAACCTGCCTGATCAGCCAGCTGATTTTTATGTGTAACTAGCTGTCCCGGCAGACCTTGTTCTGCCCTATTTCTCTAAAACGTGTCTTTGTTTAGTTTCGATTGACGTCAAACGTTGACAGCTGGGGGTTTGTATGGGAAAAAGAAAAGGGCTGTTTTTAGGGTTTTCCCGCCAATTATTCGATTTTTTCTCGCCGTAAAAACCATCCTTGGACTTCAACGAACATTTAAAAAAAAGAATTGGCCAAATTGGTCCAGGCGTTGTTGAGTTATGCGCTTACCAACACATTTTGCGATTCATTTTTATATTATAGATAGACTCCTACGTCAAACATCAAATTTTATATGATTTGTGAGAAGTTATAATACAATATTTAGTGAAATAATAATATAATTATTATTAGAAAAATTTATAGCCACTTTTACTTATGTAATATTTGTAGGCGCTTTTACTTATGCGTTTGGTCACCCTAATCATAAGTAGGTATACATTTTGTATCTAATCATTGAACAGCTCCAATAATGCAGCAAGAATGAGAAGGCCAAGGTTAAGGAGATAAATGAGAGATTACAAGACACTAAATAAATGCAAAACTAGAAAATATAAAGGTCAGCCACAAAATATCAACGCGCTACGTAGCCTCGTGACGTTATTTTGTGTGACGATCGTTTCCTCTGAATTTCGTTTCTGTAACGCAATCAGATATTTGTTCAAGTTACTCAAGTGTGCGAAAAACCCGCGGACTCATGGACGACTTGCCGAAAATGTTTGCAACGTCACGTCTTTATTTACTGTCCTGTCCACGTGTCACGTCGCCTGTCGAGCACTTCGACCAGTGTCAACACGCTAACACGCCCTATTACTCAACTATACCGCGAAATAAACAAACGCATCTATTCACCTTCAAAATTGGTTATAGTATATTGGCTCAGATTAGTTCGAGAGTTTTAACTATTTTCTATCATATTACAATGATTGTTAGTATGAAAGAGATATACCTACTTAGGTACATATTTAGTGAGATTCAATTAGTTTAGTTTTTAAATAGCAGAATCAGCAAATTGATACATTCGAATTTATAAATTGAAGGTAAAAACGGAAAACCTATTATTTACTAATACTCTACTGTCCGTTAATCTGTCAGTCTGTCTGTCACCATCTGTTTTCACAAATAATATTTATTTCTGTTGCCGCTATAACAATAAATACTAAAAACATAATAAAATAATAAAAATTAAACTACAAAATTTGTACTGAACTCTCGGTACTCGACTCCGACTCGCACTTGACCGGTATTTTTTCTCTCGTTACTCAATATGTTGAAAACATTAGAACAGTACAAAATGAGTTTGACACTTCTACGGTAGGTTGTGCCTATAGAAAAAAATATCGATGAGTCTGAGTCAGTCAGTCTAACGAACAAGTCAATGAATGCCGTTTCATTCATAAAACATCTTTACAATTATGTACCTATTGTTAGGACCACTTGTGCCACTTGTGCCAGTGGGTAAACCGAATAAAAAATTAGTTATGGTTTCTTAAGAAGTGTATTTGTCATCCAGTACAAAACGGTTCATAAATATTTAAATACCGCCCATCTAACATGTCCGTATGCACGTAGCTCATCGTGACGTCATTATGTGAAGCTTCATCAAGCTTTACATGCAATATCCATACATATACTCGAATCATCAAACTTACCATCAATTTTAACTACATAAAATATTGTATTTTCAGTGATAACAGAATATTAATATTGCTTGTGAATAATACGAAAAACATTAAGAAAACACTGAAAGGAAAGCACTACAATATAGTATTGTATAGTATATCTATATAAAGTTGAGTGTTAGGTACACCGTACAGTACAACGCACATGACTATACTCTTGCACATTTCATAATGGATAACAATGATTACACAATAGAGTGTATAGTTGAGGTTTACATTGACTATGGAAGGATCCGCACCGCACACAGCGCCGCGGATACCGACCAAAAAGGTTTTTTTCTATAGCTAAAGTAACTGTTTGTTTACCTAATGGGCTATTGACAGCTTCCTTCCTAGTAGTGGAGCGGCAAACGACAAGCGACAAGCGACAATCGACAAGATGTGCAAGGATCTCTGACGCACGCACTAGCGCCGGCGCTGATCACCGGTCATACATTTTTCTCCCATTCACAAATTCCAGTAACTGTTATTGTTTGGGACTAAATACATATCCGTTTCAAATATTGACAAGCGAGTGCGTCTTTCGATGTTTATTTAAGAGGCATTCAAATTAATATTTTGACAGTCTCAGCTTTGATAACTATCTAAGTATTAGTAAATAAAACGTCACTAAGTGTTCAAATGTTCAGTTTAATGTTGACGCTAGGGAATGCAATCTCGATCTCGCGAGATCTCGCCTCATTTTTCGAGATCAATCTCGAAGCATAAAATTACGAGATCTCGGCCGAGATTGACGAGATCGAGAGAAGACACTTTGAAAGCATGTAAAAGTCCATTCACGTGGGTTACTACGACTACAGACAGGCTAGAGTCGATATCTCTATGAGTGTGGCGGATCGAGGGCTTTTTTTTGCAATTTGCTTATGCAGCTTGCTCACGCTGATAACAACTAGTGTTGTATCTGAGAGGGCGTCTTCAGCCGTTGGCTACATAGCGACTGACATAAGATGCCGTTCATCCGACAGCACTTTATGGAGCACTTTGTTTTTTAAGGAGCTATTTCCAAAATCACTCCTAAAACCGTTTGTTTCTTGCTTTTACTTTCATTATTTTTACGGGTCTGAATTGGGTTTTGGGTCTTCATTAACATAAATAAATAATTATAAAAATAAAGACGTTTTTCAATAATTTAATGTTCAATCAGGTTTCACTTTTTTTTATATTTTTTGGACTCTTTATTTGTATTTAGTAATTCTTTGCGGATCTTTTTTCAAACCTATTTTATAAATATATTAAATACATTCCTAAAGTATTTAGATCATTCAGTATTATAATTGATACCGAATATTATCAATATAGATGATTTAATTTATTATTATAGACATCTGATTTTTAAACTAACATAGATATTTACATTATTATAACTACAATTAAAAAAACGAATCTAATCTAACAACTACCTAAAATAAACTATTGTTTCACTTATCTAAGTAAAGTAAAGTAAAGTATACACTATACATATACAGGTGTCCGGTAAGTACGACAAGACAAACTAAAGGGAGATAGGTTCACATAGGTACTAAATATACAAAAAATAGTTCCAGATGATTCGAGATTTTTTAGATTTTTATATACTTATTGATTTTTGAATTTTAGATATCTCGAAAAGGGTAACACTTTTATATAAGATCATTTTTGTAGAATTGTTTTTTTTTTTGTGACTATTTATGTAGGTCAAGTCGACGAGGGACGCGCGGCACTAGGTGGCGCTAGCGTAGACGGTCCGGAGGGACGGACGGCGCCGCGGCGCAGGCATTGCAGTGCAGTAGGTCAATGCGGTGACCTCGGCCGCCGCGCCCCCCTCGCGCACGGTCAAGGACCTTTTGATTAAAGCGTGCGTATTATGTAGGTCAGTGACACCGACACGAGACGCGACGCAGCGCAGGCCTACGAACAAGATTAAGTAGAAAACGCATCTGATGCCAATTAAACAAGAAGTGAAGTGAAGTGAACATTATACTGTTTCACAACCTTTCTTTACAATACATTTGATATAATGATGATGCGCTTATGATATATACATACATACATTGTATGAATGCGCAGAGTATCAGTAGTACTACCTACTTACTATCTACTACAGACAGGGATACTTTGTATCTCGGGAAAAGATAAGATCCCTCGGAAACGTGGGTAAACCGCGGGGCGGAAAGCTAGTAGGTATTCAAATAAATATCATACAGAATTAGTAAACTCTATACTTAAAACGAGTACATTTATTATCACTGTTCAAATAGTGCAATACTGCTCTATTCGCCAATGGTATAATCGCGAATCTGAAAAAACAACTGAAGGTTTTTAATAAGATTACAATGCTGTAATACCCTTCTTAAAAATATGTAGATATAGACTACCCTCTAGCAGCAGAGAGATTGCCTGAAAATATTATCGAAGCATTAGTAGGCCGTAGAGCCACAGTAGAGCTATGAGTTGAGTATGTTCAAATTGAGCACCGTGACCCGGTGACCCCATCTCTTGATGCCATCAATGATGGGTGTGTGCTGGCTGACGTATGTAGCTACGTCACAGGCCACAGCTGGTGCTGGAGCACGCACATGGCGTCACGCACGCAAGGCGCGCCTGCGCTAGATCCGCTCCGTTTTCAATTGAACTCCCAGTTTAAACCGGAGGCGGAGCAAGAATTTCGAAGGTTGCATCAGAAAGTTTAAGTGGTTAGTTATGCTCCGAACTTTCGATCACGTATGCATGTAGTCCAGACCTTTACGTATCTAATTGAAGTAGCCAGTGACCCAGTTGTACACTCGTAAAATAGTCAATGAAATCTATACCATAATTACCACCATTTAGGTAGGGAACTCGACTCTCGTATGTATGTATGTGTAGTATAAATATTTGTAATAATGGTTTTGTATTACATTACTATACTCATTCGATACATGTGGACAAAAAATCAAGTCAGATTTCGCTCTCGAAGACCGTAGTAGGTCAATCAGGCAACTGAATGCAAATAAGCTACAGTATTGCCTCATCAAATTATTATTTATTTATTATGTAGGTAACTAATGCGGGTTATAATTTTTTATGTATTTTTGTATTACTTTAAGAATAAAATTGTTAAACATTTGAAAAAAAAGCCAATATAGTCAGATGGTCCAAAAATATTTAAAAAATGTAACCTTGCTGAGTTTCTTGCCGGTTCTTCTCAGTTGAAGGCTGACTTCCGAACCGGTGGTAACTTCTGTAATTCGACCTTCATAAGTGCCCTTCTAGGGCCTAAACTGAATCAATGGTTTTGACTTTGACTTTATTCCATCATTTTCTCGTTGCTGATTGCCTACGCACTTATTTTGTCCATACAAGAATTTTATTCGCATGATAGATATCAATACAATTTGTGTTGGAAAAGTGATAGTCAATTATAAAGGGGAAGATCCGTATAGAAAGTGATTCAATAAGTAATTATGTGCAATATCCCGGTTAAAGATAACCGGAGCTATTACACAGCGCGTGCGCAGGCGACTCGCGCGACGTTCATTCGTCCGCAGCGGCCGAGACGCGCGATCGGTTGCGCAACAGTTGCCAGCGTGTATACATCCTGAACTGCCTGGACTAGAACACATGTTTTTGGAACCGGACTTACATTTATGATACTTTTCCACTATAGAGAACGCTTCTTTAGGAAAATAATGAAGAATGAATAGAGAAACGTACTCTTTTTCAAATGATATTACTGGCCAAATTCAATCGGTTATTTTATCCTAAAAACTACTTTTTAGTTCTTAAATTTTTGTTTATCAATTTATCCTACATATAATAAAAGTGTACCTAACGACTAACGCAAACGTCTTCCCAGTTAGAATCTCTATCTTTTGTATTTAACATCTTCATTTAAAATCATCAGCGGAAATTATGTTCGGACCTAAAAGTGATGAGTCACTGGGCCCGGTCAAGGACGTTCCGGTGAAAGAAGTCGTCCGACAACAATCCGGTGGCGGCGTGAGGTGGCGCGGGGTGGCGCGGCGTGGCGTGGGGTGGCGCGGGGTGGCGCGGCGTGGCGTGGGGTGGCGCGAGGCAGCGGCCTGCTCGGTTCGGTCAGTGAAAGTAATCACGCACCGGTAACGTGCCCATTCACTACTTACACGTATAGAGTCCATGTGTGTGAAGCGTGGTGTGAACTAACACTAACTAGGATTATTTTCAATACATGGTGCAACATTACATAGAATCAGCGCGTCTATTACCAAAACGCTTTCAAATGCTTTAAGGAAAGCAAATAGCAAAAAATAAATAAAAATTATATCGAAACATAATACTGTAACTATATTAATATATTATTCTCTAGCAAAGCTTACCGATAAGAAAACAAACAGAACAATTCTCATAACATGTTAGTCAAACACAAAATTCATTCAGTTTAGGCCCTGGTATGGCACTTATGAACGTTACAATTGACTCTACCACCGGTTCGGAATATACCCCGGCAAGAAACTGAGCAAAGGCATTTTAATTATACAGTGGTTGTTTATTTTAAATTTACATATTTATATAATGTGTAAATAGAATACATAATATACGTATTATATGCGTGTGTGTATGTATATCCGCTGCGCAGTTTGGTGGTAGTGGTCAGTAAATAAGTGTGTCTGTAGTGCGGAGGACGGAGGACGGAGCTGCGGAGCTGCGGAGCTGCGGAAGTAGGGTGGGTGTGCAAGCTTACAAGAAAGTACAAATATTGAAGCGGCGCGCGGCGGTGGTACCTACCTCGTGAGTCAGAGGAAAACCCATCATATGAGTCACACGTAGTCACCTTTCTTATTTATTATGATTTTATTAAAAAATGCCACAATTTTCCTTGCATCCGAATACGGGGAACTTGACGAGAACATAGATTCAGTACCAGACACTGATGTCGCCACGCGCCACCTCTACGCCACACGCGCCCGCCACCGGCCACCTCTACGCCACACGCGCCACCAGCGCGGGTGCTTTACATTAAAAGATGACGCACGCCGCACGCCATGGCAAGTTACGATAACTTAATTGATTGAGTTGTATTAAAAGCCTTATTTGGACACATTTTATTTTCAAGCCAAAAGAAACGCCTAGGGATTTTTATTGAAGAAATATTTCATGTGATGTAGTGCTTAAATTTTCCGTAAGTGATAGATAAGTCTAAGTCTTCTCAGTTTAAGTGTATTCCGAACCAATTCAATTGTAACGTTCATAAGTGTCTTACCAGGGACTAAACCGAATAAATGAGTTTTGAGTTGGAGTTTTAGTTGGAGATTGTCGACGTGTAATTATATTTACTGATTTGAGACAAAACTTACATTATACTGAACGAATAGATCTACTTTTTATTAATTCGTGAAACAATAAGGTTCTATTCAACGCTAAAAAAACTAACGAACAAGATGAGTCAAAGCATTAAATACTTTTTTACATGACACGTTCACAAGTTACTAAATGTACTGTAACATTAAAGGGTGCGTCATCCAAGTTGCCTGGGAATATTATGTGGCACCTAGAACTCGTTTACGATGTATGCATGCAGAAACAGGTTGTATTGATCGTAGGTACAGGCTACATGCAGCATGTATGACTCGTCTCGTATTACAGATACGATAGCAACTCATTGATCGTATAATTGCTACTGTTGTACATATAGATTGAGAACCGAGCAACAATTCAACGTATTAATAATAATATCCAGTTCACTACAGGCACAGGTGACAGAGCTGCTGTTTCCTGTGTTTGGTTTTGCATAATGACAGGTAAACCCCGCAGGTTTATGTCGATGTCGTCAACACCGGTAAGCATTTCTAGTACAAATAAACCCGTGCCGGTTTTAATCGCGCGATAACCTGCGAGGTTTCATAAAAAATAGTGATTTCCCCGACGCGTGCGCAGCCCGCCCGCGCCCGCCCGCGCCCGCCCGTGACACGCGCTCACTTACTCACCATCAAATACGTGATAATCACAATATCATCATCAACACACTATACTTTTAAAACTGATATCTGTGTTTAATCTATAATTGACTTGAATCAATAACGTGTTAGCGTTTTTGCACGATTAAACCACAATCATTAAAAACCTGTTTGATAGTGATAAATATGAATGGATTTATTAAATAATTTGGAAACTTATATATATTTTATCAACAGGGTATAGGTAGATAGTGCCATCTACGAAGACGCACCCCACTCTTTTTTCCATTCCCTTACTAAAGATTGCATAATTATTGTTTATTAATAAATAATTAAACACTGAATCGTCACCTCACCCACCACACGCTGTATTGAATATATAAAAAGTATCATATCTCCTTGTTCAAGGTTCCATCTATTCTACCTCTTATGCCAAAATTCATAAAAATTGGTAGAGCGGTTTATGCATGAAAAGTTAACAGACAGACAGACAGAGTTACTTTCACATTTATAATATTAGTAAGGATATTATATGACAAACAAATAATGATAAAACACAGATACTGCGCCACAAGCGCTTGCCACAACTGTCTAATAAATAAGTCCCGTCATCTTATTATACTAGCTAGTAAATATAAGATTTAATTTTTATACTTAAAGCTAGCATTAGCCGTACTTGTTCAGTCGTCAATATAAGAACACACTCCAGGAATTAAATGTACTTGTAAATACAATACAGCCACAGTGCATCACTCATTCAGAAACACCACGATGCGATTTTGAGCGTCGTAATCAAATAACATAAACCACGTCGCGACCGTGAAAAATTGATTCCAATTGTTTAAACTTAATCATGAACCGTTATTTTTTTCAGCAAATTTTTTGAAAGCTACGTAAGTGCGAATCAAAACAAATACTTCCTCGAACTTTTCTGTTTCATTCACGCTGACTTGTTTTGGGGATTTCGCGACGATGGACTGCCGGCGGAAAAAGCCTGCTGATTCACTAGATCTTAAGTAACGGTTTGGCACACGACCGTAAGCAAACACACATACACACACGCACACCGGCTCGTGTGCTCGACGTATTACAAAACATTAATAATAAATACATTGCCTGCTTAGTACCTATTATAGATAGTTCATAGAGCACTATTGTCTATTTTGATACTCTTGATATTATATGAATAAGAAAAAACTTAATGAAGTTGTAAATGAGTATTGAAAATAAGTTTAATTTATTGTTCACAAGTAAAGGGAATTTATGTAATGGGGGTGTGAATTTACTGTACGAGTTTGTTACGTGAGAATGTGAACAGGAGTAGCACTATGAGTGATAGAGTGAGAAGTGGGGGAACAGAGTGAACCAAGAGCTGGCGCGGAAATAGTAGGTTACCTACCTATCTAGTAATAAAACATAAATAAAAGGGGTTAATCTAGTACCTAATTGAGTTTGAGATAATGAAATGTAGGTACTCAGAATAGATGTATATTTTTCTGTTTTATTTGGTTAGCAATAGGAGAATGATTTGGATCATGGTCTTAATTTTATAAATAGGTAACTAGCTGTCCCTCGCGGTTTCACCCGTGTTCCCGTGGGATCTTATCTTTTCCCGGGATACAATTAGCCTATGACACTCACAAATAACGTGGCTTTCTATTGGTAAAAGAGTTTTTAAAATCGGTTCAGTAGATCCAGAGATTACCCCCTACAACCTCACAAACTTTACCTCTTCATAATATTAGCATAGATTTGCATATTGGTACTTACGTAATATTTTGGGTCATCTTTCATATACCACCAACCATGGTTGTTACAGTCTTCTTACCATATTACAGTTCACGAACAGCCATGATCAAACCAGCCAATTCAAAAAAGTACCTAACAGTTACTATAGAAATTCTAAATTTGATATGACTCAGCTGCGTGTGCTCTCTTATATTACTGGGCCCGCAGTGAGTGGCCCGTGAGTGGCCCGTGAGTGGCCCGTGAGTGGCCCGTGAGTGTGAGTATTGACAGTTGAACACTACATCGGCATCGGTCGGCTCCGGCTCGACCAATGCTCCAGTGGTTGACGGTTGTGCGACTCGTGCGGGACGTATATAAGTAATACCTACATCTGAAGAGCAAGGAATGAATCACAACCACAATACATTATAAACACTAGTAACTGGTCTGGTACTACTCTCGTACTGCCATACAATGCGTAGCGCGCGTCTCTACCGGTCCTAAGACGTTTATACGTCAAGAAGTTAGTTATATGCATAGATTGTTGGACGTATTAGCGACAGTCGGTGGTGGTTTCGGTCTTTGAAAACTTGACTAAATTATTCTCAAACAAAGAGTTATGTTGGTGAGTAAAATCTTGACGAGTCGCACTATTGAGTAGCAAAGAACCTAAGAAAATAACGTTATAGATACATAACAGGAGTTATGATTTAGAAAACTTCGAAAGGACTTGGTGTCCAGTTAGATCTCACTTCTTTTATTTATTAGTGAAGCAGTCATTCAAATTTTTGGTGGGATATCACATTTTTCAAGTAAGTATATCTCATTTTGTTTATTGAATAACTGACATTAGTTACACTGATTATTTTGTGCTTTAGTGCCCCTTGTAATGCATGTCATGTTCATTTCCAAATGTTATCTTTACCTTCAAGTCTAAAAGTTTAATGAGTGAGTCAGTCTCGTGAATGGTAGGTTTTATTGAAATTTGATATTTCTTAATAAAAATATGGTCTTACTAGACACGCAAAATTGCAAATGTGTACCTAAGTCAAATATAGCTTTTAAGTTATTGTTCGTAATCGTATAATTATGTATAAGTAACCTAGGGTCCAAATGTCGCCGTTTTGCTTTGCGAACTTCACTGCCACAATGCTATATGACGAATCTAGATAACCTCGCCATAAATGCTTCGTACCATAAGTAATTTGAAGTATTTTGAATTGATGCATTTAATACAAATTAAGGGTATTCATAAAATAAACAAGGTTTTAGAATGAATACAATGTATATTAATAATAAAATATTGAAACACATACAAGACATAATTAATTATTTTATCGTAACTGTGATACAAAGTGGTGTAATATTATTATCATTACGTCATCAGACATTCTTTACAAAATTACATTACTTACTCATGTTTCTACATCGAAAAATACATAATAGCTTAACTAAAATTATAAATTATAGGCAGAGCTTTTACATTTAGGTTGTATAACATTAGGCATATAAACATAACCTAGCAATCAGTTAACAAAAACATAAACAGTAGATATTAATTAATAAGAACTGCCATTAACATGTGTTACATTCGTATTATATTGAAATCTTATCAAAGAAAAAAGATTCCAAAAGCACTTATAAATAGTGTGATTATAGCACCGGTTCGGAAAGCTTGATTATACCTGCCAACCTACCTACATGATGACTAAACACAAGCAACTTTATGAGTCGAGCCTCTTTTACGTGCCAATAGATACGCGATACTCATTTATATTATAACGTAATTTTTTTTGTTCACACACGGCTATCTGATCCCAAACTAAGCAGAGCTTGTAATATGGAAACCAGATAACTGATATACTACATATACTACTTTATTTTTGTAAATAGATAATTATACCCAGACTCTGGACAACAGACATGTTCATGCACACAAATGTGCGCATGAACATGTCTGTTGTCCATGCGCACATTTGTGTGCATCCCTGGATGGGAACCAAACCCACGACCTGCGGCGTGATAGGTAATGAGCGTTTTCCCGGCCGCCAGCGCCGGCGCCGGTGCCGGGGAACTGTATGAAATATATGGTTAGTTTTTCCACTCACCACCGGTACCCGGCGGTGTACATTCCCACCGGCGCCGGTGCCGGGCCGGCTAATGGAAAATCGCCCATTGGGCGTTTTTGTATAAAAATAGGTACACTACGTGTAACATATTTTGTTACTTATTTAATTTAATTATATTTCTATCATAAACTGTTTCTTTTTATTTGTAAATGGTTAATGTCTTCAACTCTTCTGACGCTATTATCTCTGAATAATAAAATTAAAATTATTCCGAGTACATATTAATTAGATGCTCGTCGTTTCGCAAATATTTTATGTAAAAAATTAATCGAGGCCTCGGGTGACCGGCGGGCGGGGAGCTTTTTCCGCCAACGCATCAGCTTGGCCATCCAAAGAGGAAACGCTGCCAGCCTTCTGGGAACCTTGCCGATCGGCAGCAGCGGCAGCCTCGAAGAAGTTTTTTATATTTTATAGTTGTACATTTGCTTGTATATTTTGTACATTTCTTGTAAATAAAAGTAATTTTGATAATAAAAAAAAAAATTTGATGACGCTACCAATAAGTACGATACGAACAGATAATGACGTCACACTATACACGTTTATGTATCCTACATTCACAATAACACATACACCGTAAAAGGTCATTGCATACACCCACCATCCCCTCTCACACACACACACTCTCACACACACACACTCACACACTAACATACCCTATACAACAAACACAATTTCCTATAGTTATTATTATTATTCCAATGTCGCAATTACTATTGGTTAATACAGTTTATCCCGTACCTAAATTATCATCAAATCGCCAATAATACAGTCTAAAAAGATTGCTCGAGTGGCCATATTTAATTCGCAGATAACAGTAACATGCTTATCACGATTAGTGTTTAAAAACGGTACAGCTATAGTTTTTATATATTTTGGGAAGAATATCTTTAGTTCTTTGTACAACTCAAACTTTTAATTTATAATGAACTCTTTACTGGAAGTGTCAATCGTCACTCAATTAGTAATTTAGCTGTGAACGTAACTTTAATATTGTTATCCAAGACTCACGAGTACCTACCAATCAATAATCAACAGCTAATTATCGTCAGAACTAAAATCATCATCAAATATTTCTGTCCACTAGGTGTGTTATCAGCAGATGTCTTATAAAGAAACCATACAATTTCATGTTTCTTACCGACTGAAGTCAAGTAAGTCGTTGATGTAAATGAGAAAAGGAAAAAGTCCAAGGGTACAACCTTGTGGGACGCCTATTTGTTTGTTACTGTAGACTCATGGGCAACTCTATCCCCCGCTGTTGTCACCCGCATTCCTGGAGGAATCTTACCTTTTCCCAGGATAAGAAGTATCCTATTTGATGAATTTAAGAAAAACAGAAAGATATATTTTAAAACCACATTTGAGTGAGAGTTAAAAATGCAATTGATCTGACGATCGAATGTGCTATCTATCTCTTCATAAGTATAAAGAGTTCAACAACCACCTACATAAGATTGTAAGAGTACCTAAGACTATCCATAAAAGTAACGTCAATCAACAGATAGCACATATTATTATCATCTCTAATAAATGTAATCCCTATAAAGAAAATAAACAAACTTATCTACCCCGGCTACATGGTGGCGCTAGCCGAGGGCCGAGACATGTAGGTACATACATACAGCATAATATAAACATTATTACTAGGTACCTACGTAACTATGGTTACGTCGCCGTCGCCGACGCGCGTCGCCCAGTAACCGGTCGAGCACGTGAGACGTGATTATAACTGTACAAACACGTGCTCGTCGCTCGCTAGATACAATACAGCTTACCAAAACGTAATCAAATACATCATAAATCTCATGACCCTTTAGTATTTTAAGGCGATGATAGGTCAGTGGTAAGTAACGTCGGATACCGCGGCGAAGGTCGTGGGTTCGAATCCTACAATGACCTTGAGCTTTTGGTGAAGGAAAACATCGTGAGAAAACCACAGCACGGTGGTAGGGTACATTGTAGTACTCGACTGGCTGGCTACCACCCTCAAGTTGAAAATCTGTCGCCAAGCACCTGTTGGTGTGTTCCGGCAATTGCACTTGAGAGCCAGTTCGCCTTTAAGGCATTGTAATAAGGTGTACAACACATTAGCAATCCCCTGGTATTGCCAATGTCTATGGGCGACGGTTGTCACTTACCATCAGGTGACGAGGCTGCCTCGTTATCACTTGACATTGTATTGTAATTGTCATTATTTAGTTCACATTGGAGGGTCTGTCTTCAAGTGTCTGTATGGAGTTGGGGGGGATTCAGTCAAATGTAAGTCACATACTTTATGGACGCCCCCATAACAAACAAGTCATTGGCTTTTCTAATGTTCGAATAACATTATACAATATGTAATATTATATTTAATACTGTGACATAACACACTATAGCGGTTGTCTTCATTAAGGATATTTATTCCACATAATTATATCTTTATTATGACAGTTCGGTTTTCCATTTTGTCCCGTGCTTGTATTATTAACATTTGTTCGTGATAACACTAGGATAATAATCATTTTCAAATAAAAGTCTTCGTATCACATTTGAAGACAAGCATTTAAGAATCAGTTTGCAAAAAAGCAGATATGAACCATTTTTGAAGCTGAAACTGTGTCGAAATTAACCAACCAACAAACTATTCCTGCAGCTGACTGATACTGGGACTCATACACACACAGAGTGATTCTCAAATTGTCAAAAAGAAAAGGCTCTACCAGCACAAGCCTGATGTGGAAGAGTTCAACGACACATCTGGAGTCAACAATAAGTTAAGAACTGAATGAATGATCGCATATCTTAATTTACGAATGTTAATGCTGATTGATAGTGACATATTGAATGCTCAATATTACCAACCAATTCAAATATTTTATAAGTTAACTAGAAATCACAGATAACTAACTACATTCAGATCTTAATTTTATTAAATTACTAGCTGTCCCGGCAGACCTTGTTCTGCCCTATTTCTCTAAAACGCGTCTTTGTTTTGTTTCGATTGACGTCAAATGTTTGACAGCTGGGGGTTTGTATGGGAAAAAGAAAAGGGCTGTTTTTAGGGATTTCCCCTTCAATTATTCGAATTTTTCTCGCCGTAAAAACCATCCTTGGACTTCAACGAACATTTAAAAAAAAGAATTGGCCAAATTGGTCCAGGCGTTGTTGAGTTATGCGCTTACCAACACATTTTGCGATTCATTTTTATATTATAGAATATAGAATCAAGAGTGTTTTTGGGCGTGACTTAAATTATTTTATAACAATCATAACATAGCTCCGCCGCCGCTTATCATTCGGTAACTAATTAATTTTAGTAATGTTATCTTACAATAAGCACCTACATACACACATACCCAATCAAATTCGATAAATAAAGCAATTGGCTCTAGCACTATACATACTAGATTACAGTAAAACAACAATCGGATCTAGTAGGTAGTATTACGAAGACGGCGCGGCGCGGCGGGCGCTGCGGCCGAGACGAAATTGTAATATACAAACATACATAAATTAAGTTTTTAGCCAATATTGAAACATACTGGACGTGTACTTGTCTTTTTAGTCGCTTTTTTCACTCTGTCAGCCACATTATGACAGCCGTTCCAATACACTAGACCACATATTTTCGTCACTCCACTCCACATCACAGCACAGTATCGGAACACAAGAGTAGTAAACGTATCGAGCGACCGCGACTGCGACACGCGCCGTGCCTTAGTGTACTACGGCATCTTACTCAAGAACCTCGCCCCGCACGCGCCGACCGACCCCCTGTCGGGTCCTCTCGATACCTGTCTATATAATGTTTTGCCTTAACACTACGTCCACTATTCGCAACACAGCCTTTCATCGGCGAGCATTTCAGTAGATAGGTACCATCAAATCACATTATATAATATCGAAATGGCATCTTTCAACAGTTTATTGATTGTGGTGACGTTTGCCGTAGCGGCAGTTCTAGTGGTAGCGAGACCTCAGGACCCGCCCCTGCTGGCCCTATCGGAGGTGGCCAACAAGACCATGTGCCCCATCATGATCTACTACGACAGGAACGACAACCGGATACCGCGAGTGATCAAACACCTCAAATGTGCGGAGAAGCCGAACGAGCTTTGCGCGAAGACCAGCCACGGGTGCTGCAAGCCCCACCACAACGCGAACAACGTCCACTTCAAGACGGAGTGCGTGGAGATCGAGGACACCGTGCTGGTCACCTACAAGGACTCCCCCGTGCCGCAGACGCTGCAGGTGTCCGTGGGCTGCAACTGCATGATGCAGGAGTCCACCAAGGCGCCGGAATTGAGCTGAGCGGCCGACTCCTCACTCCTGACTTCGGACTCCGCTGTGTCGCGAGCCAGCCGGTGCGTGAAGCGATCACCGACCGCTTACCGCCCTCGACTGGACTGGTACCAAGTTCCTAAAGAATCCCAGTGGCAGCTATCCAAAGCCTGCACTAGATAGTGAAAAGTGTGTAATTTATTTATTTATTGGTTGTGAGCTGCGTCAATGCAAATGTCTGACAAATAATTTAATTAAGTAAAAGCGTTATTTGTGATACGTCCATGTAAATATTAATTATTATTGTCAAGTTAACTCTATCTAGGAAATATAATTGAACTGATTGTTACGAGACGGCCTGTATCAGGGCGTTTCGGTTAGGTTCTTTTACCACTAGTAAAAAAATATTTTTTTGTTTTAAATTTATTTTTTCATTTTGTACCCACTACCCTTTCTCTACTTTCATTCAGACCCGGATCAACGATTTTTCGAACCGGGGCAGAAACTTGAAAGTGGCGCCCCCTCTCGCGCGTTTGTGATAAATTATTAAAAGGCCTCGCAAATATACCTACATAATAATGGGTATAATTTTTTGAATAAATTTATACTCTTTATTTTTAGTTTGTTTTTAAATATTATACATAAATATTATAATTTTGGCGCCCCCTGAAACTAAATTCGTAATTAATCAGCGAGTAGCATTTCTTTCAATAATTATAACCATATTTACTTTTGATCGCGATGCAATTTGGTATTACGCATAAAGCCTAATTTATGAAGGCAGTAGTAGGTATAACTTTTGACCGCAGGATCGCGGCTTAATCCGCATGCCATAGATCATCTATCTACATTTTCAGATAATATTGAGAATATTTTTTCAATAATTAGGTACCTATTTAGTTGGAGAGGCGTTGCTACGCAGCACCGGCAGCACCCCACTGCGACATCCACTTTATGCCACTAACCTAAAATTCAAATAGATTAACCCTAAAAATTAAATACCAGGGGGATTGCCAATGTATTGTACACCTTATTACAATGCCTTAAGGGCAAGGGCAACTGGCTCTCAAGTGCAACTGCCGGAACACACCAACAGGTGCTTGGCGACAGATTTTCAACTTACACTTTCACATTTTAGCCAGCCAGTCGAGTACCACCTGGTACCCTACCACCATGCTGTGGTTTCCTCACGATGTTTTTCTTCACCGAAAGCTCAAGCTCATGGTAGGATTCGAACCCACTACCTTCGCCTCGGTATTCGACGTCACTTACCACTGAGCTATCATCGCCTTAAACACGCTCTAAAAAGAACACTCACCTAACCCAAAACTGGTGAGAAGGACTCAACCTAAAACAGAACCCTTATATTTGGTTCCTGCCAGTGCCTAGATAGAGCATACATTAATAATCTTTCTCGATAATTCCATGATGACAGAAGAGTGATAGTACCTTAATATTCATAATCAGTAGTTCAGACGACGTAATTTGTGGCGACCTATGGCAATTTTGCGTACTTAGGTACTCATTGATATAATACGCTCACCAATAAAGAGGCAAAATATTTTGACTCTGTTTACTAAATAATTTGGCGTAATTGGGAATACAAAGATCTATGGTTCATAGAAGATGCCACACGAAGTTAGCTTATAGGTACGTATGACGTACAAGGTGTGTCAAACGAATGAACTCAGAACTCTGAAGCAGGCAAGCGGGTCATCTGATGGTAAGTGATGTATAAGGACGGTAGGTGTGAGGTATATCTTCTCGCTTGGATGATACACTCTAAGAACATCGAGATTGCCTTTAACGAAAAGTTAATAATATTACTATGTCAATTAACTGAAATCCATTTAGGGTCTGCAGTCTGCACTGTGACCACCAAAATTGCAGAACACCAATCATGCAAGTGAGTCGAAATCGAGCTTAAAGTTGAATAAGCATATAATCCGCTGTTTATTGAAGTCGAGTCGAGTGGCAGCCCCCAAGTATTTTATTTTAAACGACTTTTATTTTTTGATTTGATATGGACCAATTTTGTTTGGAAGATACTTTTTCTCCAGAGTGCACTCGTTGTATTTATCCAGCGTTAGAATGTGACCATCTATATTATTTAGATCAGTTCCATCCCACAGTACCTATAGATACAGACGCTGCTGTACCTTAGACAAGTTCAAGGACGAACGCCCGCCCACCGGCGACCCCCGCCGGCCGCGGCGCCGACTCCTCAATCAATGACCCACATTAGCTGTTTGTATACTTGAATCACCTTACCTTACCTTACCCACTTACATATATACTTAGGTAGGTACCTGTACTGTACGAACATCCACCATCCACAAGGTACAATCACCCACCAACCCCCTTGCCCGCTCACTTCACCTTACCTCTTACTAAACTATGCTAGGTAGGTTATTAGGTAGGTAGATATGGAATCAGAACTGCGTTTGCTGTGTCCCAACAAAACCCCACCACTTAGGGAATGCAATCCAGCAAAGTGTGTTCCTCCATAATTGATCCATAGAGATTCTGCAACCATAAAATTATTTAAAAACAGCTTTTAGTTCAGTTAGCACTTTAACTCTCTAATAAAATAGCATCGCGTCGCGCAACGCGCTGCTATTTTATTATTAGGAATGCAGCTAAATAAAAGGTAACACTATTATAAGAAATCATTTTATTTTCATATTTGCAGTTTCATTAGGCTCTGGGGGAGCATTTTTGGGGTTCCATAGTCAACAAGGACTTTTTTCGATTCAGGGCGCTCGGCGCCCCTGCCTCAATTGCCCACGTGCCCCCGAAGGTCCCCATTGTAGTTGTCTTTTACGATAGACAGGGAAGCACCGTAGCTGCATCTAGTCCCAGCTACTGGGCAGGAGGGCCGCGACCCACTCTTTATTTTTCTTCTCTCAGAGGGATTCCGTTAGATCACCATTCATGCTCGTCAGATTTTGAATAACTATAACAGATAGGCTTTACAAGTTAACGAGGAATATTCGACCAATTTATACTTTGAGAAAAAAAATTACAAATTCCATTGAAAATTAGATGAAGTTGTTAATTGAGTAAAACAGTATAAGTAGTAAGTCTAAGTTTATGAACCATGCAAGAAACATTTTAAAGTCCGCATATTACGACGGGCAACCACGGAACCTTACACTGCGCGTGAGTCGACGCGCACAAGGCCAGTTTTTTTTGTTAGTAAGTGCAGGTGAAGGCGTTTCGATGGGTGGTTCCTTCCGGAGTGTCCGCCTTCAGCTCGTCTCCCCGCCCACCGGACCACAGCACTGCAGGTACTCACGCGACGGACAAACGTTTCACACCCACCATCATTACTTTACTACCATATTTTCAGTGAGCTCCACGATATTATTTCAACGACCTAACTGTATAATACTATACACACACAGTATAATAAATAGATAAAAACTAATAAGATAACATTGTGCACTTACTGATTTAATAATATATTATAAAATAATAGTTTTTATTATCTCCAACAAATGTATCTGATTGTTATAGTCCAGTACTTCCAGTAGATAGTTGTCGTCATCGTGGGATATTGTTCGATTAGCGTTATTTCTTTCCTTAAAGATATTTGCTCTGCCTTCAGCCCAATTACGTGTTATTCATGCTCAATGTGACGTATATTGCGTCACCGGAAAATAGCAAATTTAAAATGATTCAAAATCATCAGTTTTCCTTCCGCTTGATTATAACATCTGATTACATTTTAAACAGATCGTTGTTTCAGAGGTATTACCACTTTCGCACGGTGGTAGGGTACTTTGTAGTACCCGACTGGCTGGCTACCACCCTCAAGAAAATCTGTCGCCAAACACCTATCGGTGTGTTCCGACAGCTGCACTTGAGAGCCAGTTCCCATCTAGGCTTTGTTTGCTTACCATCTTCGGCCACATCATCACTTACCATGGTGAGATTGTGGTCAAACACAAGCCTATCGAGAATAAAAAATAAAAAAAAATAATCATTGTGGTCTAAGTATTTTGCTGGTGCAATGTCAGGTCTATTTTTTTTCTTAATTTTACAAGCGTTGGTAGATTTCAAAGCTATGATATCTCAGTAGCAGTAGTAGTGAAGTTTTACGTCGTAAGTTCGAATTCCACAAATGTAAAAAACCTTTCGGACGTAAAAAAAAACGACTTTATTATACCACTAGTGACCACCAGGCAGGCGGGTCACCTGATGGTAAGTGACTTTACTTTCTGCACTTTATCCATTAATATTGCACTTAAGTCTGGGTGTTGTTTTTTTATAAACAAAACAAAAAATGGAAATATCCATAGGGATATATTTATTACAATCGCAATTAACAAAAATATTTTATATAAAAACGCACAAAGCATTAGTAGTAGGTGCATTAGTATTAATTAGCACGAGATAATAAGAAAAACAAATCCAAGAACAAGCTTAAAAAAATATCTTTTATGATATAACTATACATATATAAAAAAATTAAACGCTATCCATTAGGAATTAATGCTCATGAAATGAAACAAAAATCAACGACCAACAACAATTTTGGTAAAACCACTTTGACAAAAGGAAAATGATTATCTACAAGTAATATTGAGCCATACCAATAGATCAACTGAAAAACTCCAGTATCAGAATGGCGATTAATTTAAAATATCTCCTTGTCGTACATTTGTGCAACGGTATCCATTTCAGGCGACGTAAGCGATATCACCCGACTGCCGCTGCCGCTGCTGCTCCTACAACCAACCGTATTCTATATTACCTACTAGTTAAGAATCAAATTGTTAAACATTTGAGCCAATATAGTCAGATGGTCCAAAAATATTTTAAAAATGTAACCTTGCTGAGTTTCTTGCCGGTTCTTCTCAATTGAAGGCTGACTTCCGAACCGGTGGTAACTTCTGTAATTCGACCTTCATAAGTGCACTTCTAGGGCCTAAACTGAATAAATGGTTTTAACTTTAACTTTGAGTTTTCCGCTCCGCGTTCCCGAGGGATCATATCTTTTTGCCGAAATAAAAAGTATCGTACTTATGTTTTACTAGCGGTCCCCCGCGGTTTCACCCGCATTCCCGAGGGATCTTATCTTTTCCCGGGATAATAAGTAGCCTATGTGCTATTCCAGACTATAATCTATCTTTATGCCAAATTTCATCCAGATCCATTCAGCCGTTCACAAATGTGTGTCCTGGATGGGAATCTAATCTACGACCTGTGGCGTGATAGGTAACGCCATCTGGACCGTCAGATAGTAGGTAGGTACTCCCGCGACAGGCCCGCACCACGCGGACGGTTACTAGTGCGAGGGTGGGGTGCTTAAGTGTCAATACGAGTATGAATGTAGTAATAAGTATCAGTATCAAAATGTTAATCAATATAAGATCCACTGCTGAAAAAAAAATTGCCTTGCTGAGTTTCTTGCCGGAGTCTTCTCAGTTTAAGTGTATTGAGAACCGGTGGTAGAGTCAATTGGAACATTCATAAGTGCCTTACCAGGGCCTAAACTGAATAAATGATTTGATTTGAATAACTCACGTGGCTGGAGGCGCGTGTACGTCGGCACGCACTAGTATAGCGTCCGCACCATCCGCACCACCCGTTAACGCACTCTCGCTGTTCCAGCTCACCACCGACCTGCACGGAAACAACATAGAAAGCCCTTTATTCGACGGGGCCGTGGTATTGTCAAAATGTTTGTAGGTATTCTTAGAACTAGCAAGTCAATGGTTAACACTCGTCATAGTTTCCACAATACAGGTTTGCCTAGTAAGGAATCCTTAAGATATCCGTCTTGAATTTTTTCTGCATAATATAGTTGTCATGCTTTTTTTAAATGTAACAAATCGTTGTATACCCATTAAATATTTTCATTTTATTAGGGTCCAGAGGTTACCTAATTACTAAGACACTGCTGGCCGTCTGTCTGTCACCAGGCTGTATCTCATGAACCGTGATAGCTAGACAGTTGACATTTTCACAAATGATGAATTTCTGTTGCTACTATAACAACAAATACAAAAAAAAACTATAAAGTTTGTACGGAAACCTCGGTGCGCGAGTCCGACTCTCACTTGACCGTTTTTTTTTCATTACCAAATAATCTCTTCAATGGCAAATTCACAAAATAATCTCACATATGTATTTAAGTTTCTGGTAACCGGGACCAACTTTATGAAGGCACGGTCCAATCACCAGAGATCCATCGAAGTTGCAACAATTTATATACTTCGTGTGATCGAATGAGACATAAAACAAACGTCATGCATCGTGAACCGAAATGGATAGCTTATGTCTTGATTGTAAGGTACATAATTGATTGTCAGGTAATCTTAATTAATTGTTATGTGTGTTAGAGTTTCACATTAGCACCCAAGATTTTTTTTTTTACTAAATTATAGATATTCTTGTTCCAACATGTGCCTTCGATCGTTATACAATAATTCGACGTATCACAACACAAGCGCATCTATTTAACATCCGTATCTCTCAAAGTATGACGAATCTCAGTCACATGCTCCACACATTTTTGCGATCTTTTCCATTGACGTCCTAAGTAAAATAACGAATACCTAAACTCAACGAGAACATCCTGCACTGGTGGACTACACAATCCTGATGATGATCAAGATACTTCCCTGAGAACTCGGCGCCTAACTTTTATTTTTAATTCATAATGTGACTCACCTCGCATCATCCAGGTCGAAGCGTTGAGGAGGCCTGCCAGTAGCGCGGGCCGGCCGGGCACCCCCCTCGCTCGATTTTGACATACGTAACTTCTTGGGCACAGCGTGCATCATATATCTGGGTGTAGATGGACTCCTGCGCTTGCGAGTGTTGTCCGAGGAGGTTGACTCGTGTGTGGTGGGAGTGGGGGTGGGGGAGCTAGTCTCGATGTTTGGGGAAGCTGGGGAGGGTGAGGTGGAGGGGGAGCGTGGGGCGCGTCGATGTCGCGGAAGGATTGCGGCGCGCACCTGCACCGGGAGCCGCACGCGACGCGCCCGCCGGCGCCTGCTACAAAACATTTTGTTATAAAAGGAACCCTGCATTTTCTTCTTCTTAGGTAAAGTGGGTTTTCGTTAAAGCGACATGCCCAGGGCCGGGTTTAGAGGTGGAGACCCCAAATTATTTTGCGAATAGGATAAATAATACATATTTTTCATGCAATTGTTTCACCTTATATAGCGGAAAGAAACCTTTGTTCCAGCCGCGTGTCCAAAAACACTTCCAGAACTTTATGAATAGGTATATATAATTCATGTGGGTGCCCCCTTTTGTGGAGGCCCCGGGCAGTTGCCACGTTTGTCTTCCCTTAAATCCGGCCCTGGACAAGCCTAATAAGTCAAATTGAAAGTATTTGAAATGGGCTCGTCAAGTAGACTTTTAGCTTCAACCTGAATGATGATGGGAAGCCCGGGTTAGGTACGCTGTTGGAACTACTTTCAAAATAAAAGTGCGCTACATACAGTCTACACAATTCATGCGTCTCAATAAAGATTATCAATTAAGGCGATGATAGCTCAGTGGTAGTGACGTCGACCGCGGCGAACGTAGTGTGTTCGAATCCTACAATGAGCTTGAGATTTCGGTGAAAAAAAAAGCATCGTGAGGAAACCATAGTTACCACCACCAAGTTAAAAATCTGTCGCCAAGCAACTTTAGGTGTATTCCGACAACTACACTTGAGAGCCAGTTCCCATCTAGGCATTGTTTGCTTTTGCGGTCAAACACAAGCTTAGATATGCAGTCTATTTATCTATTTTTAAGGATTTCTGTACAAAATATACCTACGTTCCAAGTAAAAAAAGCAAAAATATTTTTTTCAGGTTTTAAAAGCACAATAGACACACCATTTGGAAACAACTGCTTCCACATTTTTTACAAAAAAAAAATACTAACAAATATTTGAAATAATCACTCAAATATAATATTTAACTAGATATAACAAACTAATTAAAAAAAAATTACATATTACATACATACCATCACTAAATAAATTCACTCCATACAAATAAAAAGATGTAATTCAAAATAAATAATGCTTGCTACTAAAATATGCATGACAACACCGTGTAACTACTACTAACTCAACTAAATTAAATACCAAAATGTTAATGACTTACTGTTCCACCGTTTTACAATCACACAATACATCATGTAATTGTTTTGCCACAAGATTAAGTACATCTTTCATATAACACTAGTAGCCCGCCCCGGCTTCGCACTGGTAGCAGAGTATATGCGTTTACGTACTTAGGATATAATTCTATTGGTTTACGCGGCGCACGCATTGGTTTAGTCGGCAATGGGTTCTCCAAGGTTCTATATTAGGACCATTTCTGTTTTTTTTAATTCTCTATAAGCTTGAGTTTGACCTCAATCTCACCATGGTAAGTGACGATGTGGCCGAAGGTGGTAAGCACACAAAGCCTAGATGGGTAGCCTATTTAGTTGATATAATGAAATTACCATCATTTGGTTAAAATTACCTTGTCTTATATATTTTTAGTCTTTCATAGTATAATGTGCTCTCGATAATTCGATAATCATTACATGAGTCGTTAATTCTCCTGCAATTTTCCAAAAAAAAAAATAAGGTCCTCCGTTAGAGCTCGTTTAGACGAGCAGTATGTTGCTCGTACACACGCGTCGACGGCTGCCGCCGACATGTCGGGCAACATGCTGCTCGTGTGAACGAGCCCTCACAGACGTGAAGGGAGAACAAATAAAATTACTTTCTCATTTATATAACTAAACTAGTGGACCCAGCAGACGTTGTCCTGCCCTGAAATTAAAACAAAACTTAGAACCCGATTCCAGCGCCATCTACCGGGTCCAATTTTGTTTTCAAATCATCGAGGAACCCATTGAAATACACACACAAAATTTCATCCAAATCGGTCCTGTTACCATACTCCTCCGAAACGGCTTGACCGATTACTCAAATTACTAAAATGGCTATTAAAAAATAAGGGTTGATCGTAGAAGGGTGAAAATTGGGGATTGTATGTATTTTTGTATGTTGTATCATAAAAAAATAGAAATTAGAAATTTTGTCTCAAAAATAAAAAAAAAATTTAGGGGTGGACTAACCCTAACATTTAGGGGGATGAAAAATAGATGTTGGCCGATTCTCATAGATACCGGATAAGCACAAAAAATTTCATCAAAATCGGTTAAGCCGTTTCGGAGGAGTATGGCAACTAAAACTGTGACACGAGAATTTTATATATTAGATAATATATTGATTGAACATCGTAATACCTAGACAGAGTGGAATACCGCTTTGACTCGTGGCCTCAAAATTTTACTGTAGTATTTTATCCTGCAGCTCCTGTTCCCGTATTAATTTTATTTTTTGTTATCTTACTCCACCACCTAATTATTAACACTAGTTTTCACTTGTTGTCGTTGATGATCAGATGCTACCTGCGGGAGGCCCCTTGAATTCGCATTTCACGAGGTCATTCATAATGAAGTTATATTTTCGACGCCATAACACAGGTATTCTCAATGAGACCAGTGAATAATTACAACATGTGTGGTTTAAGTAGCTTTTGAACAGTGATTGCTGAGATCATTGCCGGCTCTACTCAGCAAAAGCAACCTTCTACCGTGCGTTAGTCAGTCTATTTACAAGTGTACTAGCTTTCCGCCCGCAGCTTCGCCCGCGTGGACTACACGATTTTGGCTGATTCGTTTTTTCCAGTTATAGGCACGCGCCGCCGGTACCGCCACAACCACTATGTCCCTGCATTTTAAATCTGTAATATCTTTGAAAATATTCATTTAAATTACTTGCTGTAAAGGGCCATATTTATCTTTTTTTTTTTTTTTATTCTGGATAGGCTTGTTTGACCACAATCTCACCATGGTAAGTGATGATGTGGCCGAAGATGGTAAGCACACAAAGCCTAGATGGGAACTGGCTCTCAAATGCAGCTGTCGGAACACACCGATAGGTGTTTTAGCGACAGATTTTCAACTTGAGGGTGGTAGCCAGCCGGTCGGGTACTACAAAGTACCCTACCACCGTGCTATGGTTTCCTCACGATGTTTTCCTTCACCGAAAGCTCAAGCTCATTGTAGGATTCTTTATATTAAATGCACAATGTATTTAAGGTACTTAATTGGACAAGGATTAATGCTGTATTGCTTAAAATCGCTTCGTAAATAAACCATTATTTCTCGTAAAAAGTAAAGGATAAAAAATGGTCATTGTGGGTTATCCCTAAGAGATAGACATATACCATCGCTGACTTTTTTGTAAACTTTTTAAGGCGTTCAATACTGTAGTACATTATTTTGATCTATCTCGTAGGGTTCAGCCAGCGTTTGCAATGTAAGCGCAAGAAATGTGATTATTTAATGTGTTTAGTTGCGTAGTTTTTAAGATCTAAGCATACGCAGGGACAGACAGCGTATAGCGACTTTGTTTTATACTATGTAGTGATGAGAAGGCCCATTTTAATAAATAACATTACATTTCCTTTTCACTATAGGTAGGTATTAGTGGCAATGGGACTGATTTATGTGATAGATAACAACATTAACAAATTGACACAGTATTTTTAAGACTCGCATAGCTGCTTTCGTTATTTGGAAAATTTGCAACACTGTTTAACGCATCTTTTTTATATTTGATAGTTTTGTGTTTGACTACTGTACACTCCACGGTATGTTTGGTATTTACTAACTTGTATTAATTAACTAGTACTTGAGGTTTCTCATTTTTTGAGCAATACTTACCGCCTTTGTGTTTCATGTCTCGTTACTCTCTACGAGTATATTATTAATGATTCATACTTTACTCTTATCAATACTAGTAGCTACTTCATATGATGGCTTCTAAATAAATAAAATCAATGTATCATAAATATCGTTTATTATATAAAAATATTTCTTATAAAACTAACTACAATACGAGTACCTCTCAATCGATAACAAATCAACATTATTCTTTATTAACAAAGCCTTCAGAGAGGCAGATACAGAGATATCATTCATAATTCATAAAATATGTGTTGAATTTTGGCACAGATACACAAAACATATATCTGAAGGCTTCAGGCACAACACATTACTAACTCAATATTTACTCTACACTAACTACAAAGTATTATAAAACTACACAATAAGTAAATAGATAATATAATTGAACGACAAAGAATCAATCCAACCTCATTCCTCGTCATACAAACACAAACAATAATTAATAGTTCATTAATGTCTTCATTATTCAACAAATACTCGATGTTATTAAATATAAGGCCTTTTGCCATTAACATTTTTGTTTTATTAGTTTCTCTGTTATAAAACCCTTTATGATATATCAGAAGTGAAAATAACAGGATACGTATTCGAAACTGAACTCTATTATTATGTAAACAATATGAAATGAAAAATGTAATGTCTGCTACTGCCTTTAGGGATGATGCAACCTCAATGACCGTGCGACCATATTTTATTATATACCACAAGCGACAACCAGGCAGGCGCATCACCTGATGGTAAGTGACTACCGTCACCTATAGACGTTAGCAATACCAGGGGGATTGCCAACGTATTGTACACCTTATTGCCTTCAAGGCAACTGGCTCTCAAGTGCAACTGTCAGAACACACCATCAGGCGCTTGGAGGCAGATTTTTAACTTGAAAGTGGTACTACAAAGTACCCTACCACGGTGCTATGGTTTCCTAACGATGTTTTCCTTCACCGAAAGCTGAATCTCATTGTAGGATTCGAACCCTCGACCTTCGTATATCGTTGCCTACTTCTTAAAGTAAGGTCATGTAACGATAAATACATAATGGATTGAAAGTGTGTGTAACAATATAAATGTTGCAGTAAATGTAAATGCTACTCTATCTACTTATGTATACGGTATATTACAGTACAGACTACAGTTAAGTACAATAGTCCGCGGGTCTCACCCGGGCTGGTCCTGGTCGGAGTCTGCGTTGTCGTCAGGTTCCTCCTCCTCATTATGTCCTCCTGTATTTACAAGTAACATTTATGCACATTCGTTTTAGGTACTTTATATAGGTATTTTTTATTATTAATAAGGTTCGTAAATCAAGAAAAATCGGCAGCCACCGTATATAGTATTGTAAATGGCCATAGGCGGCGGTGACCACTTACCATCATGTGGACTGTCTGCCTGTTTGACAACCTAATGGCATTTCCGCAAGTATCATGTTATTATTATTTTTCATTTGTGTTATATTCACATTCACAGCGAAGCTAGTCATGGTCACTATTTACGTAGGCCGCAGTTTTTTTTAAATAATTATAAAACTTGTTTTAATTTTTGACAAAACATAACCTCTGATACTTCAAACTGGAATATCTTTAATTACTATAATATTGCACCTGAAAGGAACATTGATCAGAAGTTCAAACTCAATATTTTTACATATTTTCATGAGCAGATGCAACAGCAGTTCCAACTTGTATGGAAGTTCGCCAATGTTCTTTTCATACATATACTTTTATTCGCGATCTTAGAGTTGGTACCACAGTAAAAGCTGTTTAGCTGACAACCCCGACATAGGTTATGTGTACTAACTAGTGTTGTGCCTGCGCGCGTAGTGTTTCTTGGCGGCCTGCGTGTGGTGCGCGTGCGCATGTTTGTCTTCGGGCGCGTCTGCGTGCAGCGCGGCGCGGTAAGCACTGAGCGCCGCCCACTCCTCCTCCCACTGCATGCCGCCGCCTACTGGGATACGGCTCTCCAGGTACTGCACACACACATTACAATACATTACATTACATCACTGGACAACGATGCACACTGCGAAACTACCTCGCAACACTAATGCCCGGGATGCATGACGCTAGTTTTTCAAAGCTATGCTAGAACCTCGGAATACTTTCCTAGCTTGCACGTTACTGCACTCTAGCTAATTAAAAAATAGAAACCCATGCTATAAAATTATCCTAGCTAAAAAATGAAGCTAGTCCTCTTTACACGAAGCCATAGCTTGCTGACTTACTATCAGTATTCGGCAATCCCTGGCTTGAAAAACTAGCCTCGTGTATCCCGGACTTAAATGATAACCAGGAGAGAAGCGAGGGCTCCTCGGCTACTACCACCACGCTAGCTGCTTGTACACGTCACCTTCGATCTATCACGTAACATCTCACCATCACTGAGACGCTATCCATTTTCAAATATAATGAGATACTATCCAATATCAAATATAAATAGACTAGCTTTCCGCCCCGCGGTTTCACCCGCGTATCCTTTGAGATTGAATTGCAAAAAATCTTTCTTAATCCTCGTCTACATCTTAAATACAATACAATTACCTGTGAAAAAAATCAGCTTTCTAGGTCTAACACTGGGCGTTGATGAGTCAGTCCTTCTCATTTTTCATACCAAGAAACGAGAACGAACGAAACGAAACGATGAACGAAACCTTCAGAGGTAGAATTATAGGAAACGCTAAAACACGTTCTTTTCTTTATTTTTATTTGTTAGCCTAAAAACAAAGTTTCATGGTTCTAGCTTAAAAAAATCACGGACTTCCATACAAACGTTCATCCCCCGTTTCACCCTCTCAGGGGTATAAATTTAAATAACGCTGATACACGTATTTCTTTATTTTTAATTGATAGTCTAAAAACAAAGTTTCATGATTCTAGCTTCAAAAATGACCGACTTTCATACTTTCAACCCCTTTTTCACCCCCTTAAAGGTTGAACCTTTCTACTAAACTCATACTAAATGTATGGGAGTGTTTAATGTCAATATTTTGGATACTTCTCGTTTGATTTAAAAAAAGTTATTGATGTAATTTTACTGATTAGGTAACGTACTTTCGATATCAGTTTAAAGTTTTTTGATATCTGTAATAGTTACGGAATAATCACCTGGAAACACTTAACGATTACAGCCTGTATATAGATAATCATAGAAATATAACTCTGGTAAGTTTACTACCGACATTTCGCGGTTGAGAGCTGACTTCTAACTATCTTCTTCTAGCTAGTAACTTGAGCTTCAGAAATGACTTCCTATGATCTAATCTATGGTTATGGTAGATATTGGTTCTCACTTTGAACCATACGTGTCGAGTGAACGCGATAATTATACTGAAGTACATTTGGGCTAGTAGTAGTTAGTATACAGCAGTGCAGTCAAGTGGTGGTGTGATGGTGTGGTGGTAGTGGTGATGCGGGTGTACCTTGAGCACCTGCCGCTTGTCCTGTCGCAGCAGCTTGTTGCAGAACTCGAGCAGCGCGTCTAGGAACAGCAGGTGCGGCGGCGGCAGGTGTGCCGCGGGCGGGGGCGCGGGCGCGGGGGGCGCGGAGGCCGCGAACGAGATGCCGGCACGGTGCAGCGCCACCAGCGCCTCGCGGTTCTTCACCGCATCCAGACCGAACATCACTGAAAACCGCTTCGCCAGCTCCTGCACCAAAGATAAGAGTAGGATAAGGAACACCACTAGGAGTAAAGAAAACCCTGGGACAGCCATCTGATCCCAAACAAAGCAGCCCTTGTATGTCCGAGAACAGCGCCTGCATCGCCAGCTGCATGGTGAGTGCACAGTTCAGCTTGTTGATGTATCGAGTGAGAGTGAGTGGTACCTTGAGCTCGAGCAGGTCCGGCTCGTGCCTCGTGAGCGTGGTCCCGGCGAGGCGGTGCCGCCGCAATATGTCCGAGAACAGCGCCTGCATCGCCAGCTGCATGGTGAGTGCACAGTTCAGCTTGTTGATGTATCGAGTGAGAGTGAGTGGTACCTTGAGCTCGAGCAGGTCCGGCTCGTGCCTCGTGAGCGTGGTCCCGGCGAGGCGGTGCCGCCGCAATATGTCCGAGAACAGCGCCTGCATCGCCAGCTGCATGGTGAGTGCACAGTTCAGCTTGTTGATCTCGCGGGCCTTCGACAGCGTCGCCTTTATTATGTCACCGTAGTCGTTGTAGCACTGCATCCACACACAACGATTAATTGTTATAATAATATACATGCATATTATTCATTCTGCTCGAAGGACTAAATATCATAATATGCAAATTAATTAATTTAGAAATGAACTTTACAGTCAGAAGCATTACAGAAGGTTTTTCATGAGTATACGGTACAAACCTTGATGTAGTGTTTGAAGACATCAGCGGCGCGTCGTATCGGCGTCACATTGTACACGATGAGCTTGCAGTACGCGGCGAGGAAGTTGCGCCGCTTGTGCAACTCCTCTATGCGTCTCTCGTCTTGACCGTCTGCAATGTGCGCAGCCTATTATACACCCTATCTCACCGTTCATTGGGTTCCAAATTAAATGCCGAGCCATTTGAAAAATTACGTGATGTTTTATTTAACAGCCTGCTAGTAGATAGAGGCTGATGCGATTTGTTAAATGTTACCCGAATCCAATGATACCGAGTTGCAATAATAAAAACATCACGCCATTTCTTCCTCAAGTTGCCACCAAAAATATACAAATTCACAAAATGTCACTCAACTAAAATTTAAACAATCTTCTAAGTTCATAACATTGATTCTGGTGATACAGCTTGAGAATTTACCTTAATCAATTATCATGCGCACTACACTCTACTGATATAGATATAAAAAGCTCGCGACTCCGATTCATATTAGTTGCAGAAAGAGGTACATACGATCCCGGTAACTAATTTAGTACAAGCCCTTACGATCTCTCTGATGTTATTTCGAAGTTAAGCTACAGATGGAAACATGGCCTTTCCCGTATTAATTTGCTGTTTATATGAAAAAATATAGAATAGAACGCAACAAAAATAACCGAATACACTGCACAAAACATGCTAACAAAACTTCTCAAGTGTGTTAATAAAAATGATATCATCAATCCGATACCGCGAGCGAATACTTTACAAATTACAGTTTTAATTATCATAAACTTTGTATAATATAAATTAAATAGTTTACAAAACAATCAAGAACTAGATTGTTCGGCACAGCGCAACGCGAAATGATCGTCCGAGATCGACGCTTCGAAATTCATTCAATATTTTTCAGATACATTTATCCGAAGATAGCAAAGTAAAGAGAATTTTATTCCAAAAAGTTACCTCCTTCATTCACATATCGCTAACGTATAATCGTTCCGAACAACCTAGGCATAACATTAGTTTACAGAAATAAAGTAACAAAGAGGACAACACAAAACTCGGCGTCTGCATGGAAGGCGACCGAAGTGCAACAGTAGAGGCCGGGGCCCGGGGCCCGGGGCCCGGGGCCCGGATCGGTTCGCCGTCGGTTTCGGATTGGGTCGATGAAGCGGGCGCGACAAATTTTCCCTTAGTAATGTTACGTGATCGTACACAACCAATGTTGCGAGTCGAGCGTGTGCGTCGTCCGCGTGTAGCGTCGAGACAAAAATATGCATTATTGTCGCGCGGCAGCGACCGCCCGCGCCGTCCGCCGGCCAGAGACCGCGCGACCGTACGACCGTCCGACCGTACGACCGTCCGACCGCCCGACCGTCCGTCCGCGCGGGGGGTCGCGCCATTACTAAGGTAAAATACGCCGTCGGTGTGTCATCTAGTGCGAACGGAGTGCGGAACAACTGGCTTACCGGCGTGGGATTGTCACGCGACCCGACACGACACGACAGCAGCGCACCGTGGCGTGACATGCAACCAAACATACCACACCGTTATCGCATCTACCCCTCCGCTACCAGCCTTCCGACGACTCCGGTAGTCGCCCGCGGCCCCGCAACGAGCATTTCTCGCGATATGTCAACATACACTCGAACACTGCCGACCACTGGCGACCGCTGCCGAGTACTTCCCACTATTGCCTACGACCGCGCCGCGACATAGTGACATAGCGCGAGGAACGCTCGTGCAGAACGATATGAATCGAAGGGCGGATAACGCAACGGGAGTCGTAGTGTGACGTATACCTTAGTAGACGACGATCGCTGCGGTCGGTCGTCTGACAAATATAATATCTCACTGATTTAGTAGTGTATGTAACGGTTACGATCGTCGCGACATATCCGAGCGCGCTCTGTCTGACACGTTCTACCATCGCCGCTTGTCCGGATCCGTCCTCTAGGTTGTTAACGGAAATAATGCATATTTTTTCTCATGGTCACTGCGTGAGTGTGGTATTTATAGTGTGTATCAGTGGCGATCATATAAACCTTTATTTCCAAAAGCAATTAGACACACATTCACGAAAAAGATTTTTGGGTACTTCAATAAAATCTAATTGCACTTAGAATGTAAACATACGTAACACTCAACGAAAGAATAATCGCCTTTTCCCGTGCACCAAACCGAAAAACAAAGCCCCAATTTTGAATATTAAGTGCACCAACATATTAATGTACAACATAAATAAGACCCAAAATGTCTTGATGTCACCCTAACTTAACAGCATGTTACCGTTATATTTTTTGCCCCGCGATTTTGGGTTCTATAAAAATATTATTTCCCATACAAACTTTGCCACTCCCTTTCTCACCTTATTAGGGGGTGACTTTCCGAAAACTCGGAAAAAGATCACCCCTATTTCTAATTAACTACTCAGTACAAATTTTCATGATTTTATCCCCCACCTCCCTGGGGGTTGATTATCACCAACTCCTTAAACTACAATCCAAACACGTATCTAGATTTATTGGTTTCATCAACAACATGCCATAAAGAAAATCGGCTTTCGTAGAATATTTACCTCCTTGTTTAACCTTTTTGGGCATTAATTAGAGACAATGCATTTGCAAAGTTTCACCCCTTTAGGGGGAAATATCGTAAATGCTTTTCTAAGTGGGTGATTATGTAACAATACCAAAAACTAGTGTTCAAATCTATCTATCATCAGAACATTGACTTTTAGTAGTAATAAATGACAATGGTTGTAAAATTAACTCAATATTATAACTCAATAAATAACTAAAAATATTTTCAATGTCACATCACATTGAAATGCGAACATGTCGCGCATTAATACATTTTTGGGTACATTTTGAGTCGTAAATCCCAACATAATTTATGTATATTGCCATGTATTACAAAAAAATATTTTTGATGTATTTATTACGTAAGTTAATCATATCAAGACACATTTATTACGTCAACCAAAAATCATTGTTAACATGGTTGTAAAAGTTTATGACGACACGATTATGAGAATAGTTAAATTTTAAAATGCACCGATGGGGTTGGGGTGGAACCCAAAATTAAATTTGTCCTAACGCATTAATTTCTTGGAATAGATTATAAATCAAAAAAACTTAGACAACATGTTCCCTGTAACCTTAAACCAGTATGAACATTTTTTTTTTTTCATAAAATATAATTAGACTCCAAAAAGCAGCATCATTTGGCAGTGATGTACATACCGTAGTTGTGTTGGACGAAGACGAACTCCTGTATGAAGTCGTTGAGCATGTCGCACAGCTGGTTGTCCGGCTCGTACACCAGCTGGCGCACGGCCGGCTCGCTCGGGTGGTGCCGCGAGTGAAGGTGCTCCGCGAAGAAGATCAGCAGGTCGCAGATACTTGTGTACGCCTCAAAATCAAACAACACAACATTATTCTAACTAAGCCCCAACATATTCAAGGTCAAAACCAGTTTTTTTTTCATCCTATTAGGATATTTCTGCCAATGTCAAAGTATTTGAAATGGTCTTGGTCTATTTGTAACTATTTTTTTAAAATAAGTTTTAGTCAATACAAAGTCTTTCAGTTGCATAAATTTTCTTCAGTTTTAATTTCTTCTTTTATGTTATAGTCACATTATCAAATTCACTGTAATGTCTAGTCCTCGTCCGTACATGTCCAGTTAGGCTTTAGTGAAATTGGCGGTTGTTCCACTAAAACATTCACGGACTTTTTGGGACAACCTGGAAAGTCACGATACACGCTTTCATTTCATTTCACTTCACTTGTGCACTTAGATTGATCATTATTGGACAAAATACCACCGAAATTATTCAATAAAACTCAAAATACACGAATTTAATGAAAATAAAACGAATACGCAACGTCACTCTGCAAGTTCCCGCCAAAAAGTCCTCAAAACCAGTTAGAAGGGAACTTATGACAGTTGCCGCTTGTGTGTACCTCCTCCCGTAGTTCTGTGGTGAGTGCGTGCGCCACGATCTCCTTGCAGTGGTTGCAATAGGCGTGCAGCCGGTCCCGCAGCGCGGCGGCGGCGGGCGCACTGACGCCACGTTCCTCGAGCGCGTGCAGCGACCACACCACCGAGTAGAAGCACGACCGCACCACGTACACCAACGCCTGCACACATCACACACGTCACCTCAACACATTACATTCTCGCACTTCTTACTCGTTACTCGACGGTGCTCTCTGCCCACCATCTACTTCTACTCTCAAACGTATGGGAATTTGAAAATCGATCGGATCCAAATGTTAACGGATTTATCTCATTGTAAGTGAAGCTAAAAAGAAACCAGAACATTTCAAAAAGACATCTCAAACGTGCAACTTGCGAAGCACGACGTTAGGTTTGAAAATGATGGATTTTGTTTATACAAAACAAAACCCATCATACGTGTATGTATACGTTTGAACAACACGCGAGCGCGAGATATCAAACAAGTCTTATCAATTATTTTATTATTTTTAGTAATACAATGATTAACCTTAAAAATTTAAAAAACCGTCATAAGACCTGTCGTAATGTATGGATCTGAATGTTGGGCAATGAAAGAGGTGAATGAGAGAAGAGTGCTTGTGGCTGAGATGCGAATGCTGAGGTTGATGTGTGGCGTTACGAGAATGGATAAGATAAGGAATGAGTATATCAGAGGAAGCTTGAAAGTAGCACCAGTGACTGAAAAGATGAAAGGAAATATATTGGCTTGGTATGGGCATGTCATAAGGAGGGATGAAAGGCATGTAACAAAACAAAAGAGTATTTATTGAGCATGAGTGTGGATGGATATAGAGGTAGAGGAAGGCCGAAGAAGGTATGGATGGACTGCGTGAAGAATGATATGCATATGAAAGGTGTGAGTACAGAGACGACTAGTGATAGAGCGTAGTGGAAGAGGAAAACATGTTGTGCCGACCCCACTTAGCGTGGGATAAGGAAGAGAAGAAGAAGAAGACAATGATTAACCACATAGAAAACGACAACTCAAAAAAATTTGCGAGCCTTACGTATCTATTTTGACATCTCACCTTACATGCACCAACCTCTCGGAAAATGGGGTGGTACCATCTGACAGCCCACTCGGACTAATGCGCGCGATCATATTACACACTTCCAACCATATCTGACAACCCAGCTTCCTGTTACCACGTCAACTATACGAGAAATGTAAGACGTGAACAATACATGAACTGACCTGCGGCGGCATCTGCGACTCGTTCTGCTTGAGACACTTGGGCAGGTCCTCGTAGAGCGAGTCCCATATGTTGGTGTCGTTCAGGTTGTGGCACATGTACATTATGGACACCTTGCGCAGAGAGTTCGTCACGTTGAACAACTCGTCCGCGTCCGGGGTCTCGCCCTGCAACACATGCACTATAACACTACTGTATGTATGTGTGAGTAGGAGTAGTTGTGTGTGTGTGTGTGTGTGTGTGTGTGTGTGTGTATGAGAGAGTGTACTGACCCCCTCTATAAGGCTGCGGTACTCGTCGATGGCCTCCTTGTACCGGTTGACGCACATGTCAGTGATGGTGGCGCGCGCCACGTTGCAGCGCGTGTACACGGCGCACTGTTCGTTGCACAGGTACTCGAGCGTGCGGCCGCAAGTCTCCAGCACCTCCGCCTCCGTCTGCGCGCTCACCACGTCGCGCAGCTTGTTCAGCAGCAGCGTTAGGTTCTGCACATTGTTACAGTACCTACTTAATAACGCTCCACTCGACTCCACATCTAGCACTACCGCATACCGTCGTATCAACATATCAAATTAGAGATATAACGACTCACAACTTAGACGGGCCGGTTGGCGTGGTTGGTTAACACACTACCTATCACGCCGCAGGTCGTGGGTTCAATTCCCATCCAGGCCAGACATTTGTGTGCATGAACATGTCTATTTGTCTTGAGTCTGGGTGTAATTATCTATTTAAGTATGTATTTAGAAAATAAAAGTAGTATATGTAGTATATCAGTTATCTGGTTTCCATATTACAAGCTCTGCTTAGTTTGGGATCAGATAGCCGTGTGTGAACAAATGTCCGAGGATATTTAATTATTATCCTGTCGAGATTGCTAAATTGTTCATCTTGTTACAATAGCTTTATACGAATGATACATAGAAGCTGATTTGTGACAAATAGCGTGGCCTTTTTAAGGCTAGCAAGCAACACAATTCATGTAATAAAGAAGAATTATTTGAATAAAATTGTCTAGTCTATATATATATATATATTTATATATACATTTCATTTAAAAGAAAGTCGTGTTAGATACACTATTTATAACTCGAGAACGGCTGGATCGATTTTCATGGTTTTTGATTTGTTAATTTCGTCTCCGCCCGGAATAGCAGAATAACTATTAAAAAATAAGAAAAATGCACAAAAAAAGAATAATGAAGACAATTATTTTTGTCATACATTTAGTGAAGAATGACTTTTTGACATGTCTCGGGATCGGGCTGACAGATGACAGATGGTTTAGATTCACAAATTGGACACGGTAGGTGTCGCCGGAATCGGGTTCTATGTTTTGTTTTAATTTCAGGGCAGGACAACGTCTGCTGGGCCCACTAGTTTTATATAAATGAATGGTAGTGACCCCTTCCTGCCGCTGCGTGGTGTATAGTTCGAGGTCGAAGTACTGGGGGATGGAGGCGAGGTTGGTCAGCTTCTCAGGGTCCGCGCCGAACTTGTCCAACAGCGCCGGGCAGCTCACTATGAAGTGCGCAGTCATCCTGGCGCGGTCGTCGCTCACCACCTGCACACATACACACACACACACACACATACATACACGTACACGTAACTGCCATTCACAGTCGTCAATACAGTTTTAGTACAAACGACGTATATCGTGATGAAGTGTGGTAAGCACACAAAGCCTAGATGGGAACTGGCTCTTAAAAACAGCTGTCGGAACACACCCATAGGTACTTCGCGACAGATTTTCAACTTGAGGGTGGTATCCAGACAGCTATCGCCGTGCTATGGTTTCCTCACGAAGTTTTTCTTCACCGGAAGCTACTGAAGTTACCACTGGTTCGAAAGTCAGCCCTCAAATGAGACGAACCGGCAAGAATCTCAGGAAGGATACATTTTTTTTTACAAATTTTTGGCCAATGTGGATATTATTAACCTGGCATAAGTTTGTAGGGTGGGTAGCGTTTAGTGGGTACCTTGGCCTGTTCCTTGGAGAGCATGTGGTGGTGCTTCCTGGAGGCGCCGCGGCCCACCGGCGGCTCGCCCGTGCTGGCCTGTCGCACGCAGCACACCATCAGCTCTATCAGGGATGACTCCTGCAACACACCACAAACAAGTCACTCACAAAAAATATCATCATGAATTTCAAAGCTTTAGATTAACTCTTTCTTTTGTTTTATTTATCACTCTTTCAGCATTTAGTTTTGGTCAACACATTGGCGAACCCCTTGGTATTGCTAATGTACATAGGCGACGGAAGTCACTTATCATCAGGTGACCCGCCTGCTTTGTTTTCACTTGAGGCATAAAAAACACGAGAACATCAACAGCTAAACTTAAATCCATCTCATACATTTTTAAAGCAACCCTAGATATGTAGCAAGTATTTAGCAATTAATTATACCTACAAATGTATTAATTGACCAATAATAACATGTGGAGCTACATCCTAGCGACCGACCTGTCTATTATCGAGCGCCTCCTCCCCGGGGCCGGCCTCCTCGAGCAGCAGGTCCGTCATGCACTCCCAGTCCTTCATCATGGGGTTCGACTCGATCAGAGAATCCACCAGGTACGCGCCGTGCTCGTGCAACTGTGTCCACATACATTTACATTTAACACTGCACATGCTGCCATTACAGAAACACATTTTTAATTTGGCTGTAGCGTGACAGACTGTTGACAAAGTAAGCAATACTACCATCCAGCCAAAGTCAAAACAATTTATTCAGTTTAGGCCCTAGGAGGGCACTTATGAAGGTCGAATTACAGAAGTTACAACCGGTTCGGAAGTTGGCCTTCAACTGAGAAGAACCGGCAAGAAACTCAGCAAGGTTACATTTTTTAAATATTTTTGGACCATCTGACTATACTGGCTTTTTTTTAAATGATTAACAATTTTATTCTTAAACGAATACAAAAATACATAAAAAATTATAACCCGCATTAGTTACCTACATAGTAAACTTTACCTCAGACTCTATAAAGAACTGCACGAGGTCCCTAATGAGAGGTGTGTTGGGCAGACGTTGTTTGCCGCGACGGCTGCGAGCGGGGGCGGGGGCCGCCGGGACCACCGGGGCGGTGGAGTCGGCCGAGCCCGGCGGGGCGGGTGCGTCAGGGCTGGTGCCGGCGGCAGGGGTAGCCGGGATGACGGGGATGGCCGGGGTGGCGGGGCCGGCGGTGGAGGGTTCGGCTCGGAACAGCCGCACGTTGAGGAACTCCCCCGCCGCCGCCGCCACGGCACGCCACGACGAGTACACCAGCTCGTATACATTCTCGCAGTCTTTGTCCGTCAACACGTCCGGGTGCATCCTGCAACCAGGCGCTTTTGATTTACCGCTCGCTAGTTGATGCAACACCTATGCACTCTAAATGTAATGTATGTCCCATTTTAAGATATAAAATTAATTGAAGATTTAATAGACTCAAAATATTCATTACGAATTAGAGTTTCTCGAGGTACCTACTACTTGATTTTCCAAAAGATTTTTTTTTTCCTAATAAAAAAAATGACACTGAAGTAGATATAATATGTACAGAAGAGAGATGCTCTCACTTGAGTATGGCGATGACCAACTTGACGGCATGCACGGCGACGTCGGTCTCCTTGTCGAGCGACATGGACACGATGCGGTCCTTGAACTTGGACGTGAACAACTCCAGCTTGCCCTTCAGATCCTCGCACTCGTACAGCGGCTGCAGCGCCTGCAGACAGCGCAGCCGCACCTCGCCCACCTGCATCACAATCACAACAGTTATTTACAATTATTATTTTTAGCCTGCAACTATGTCTACAGTTATAGTGTTGTTTACCTTGTCATGCAGGGTCCAACCAATGTACTTGAGATAGAGATCATCGAGGAAGTGTGCGGGGAACTTCTCCATCCAGATGCCTATCTCAGCCATGGTTATAGCTCTTATGTCTGGGAGTGTGTCTCTGCATTCATAAAAAAATATTTGTTTTAATACCTGTTTAGAACAGGGATGTTGCGTAGTGTATAAAACACGTAAACATAATCGTAAATAGCGAACATTATGTAAAATTCAATCATTTTAACAATTAAACAACAAAGAGTAGATCTTTTGATGGTGTACATTTATGACGTCACATGGCAGTATTTCATACAAACCTCCATAAACTATCGTTTTGACATTTCATAAAACGAAGCTGATTTGATATGTCAGTCAACATCCCTATTTCAATATTTACAATATATTTATTTATTTTCAAAAAGGTACATCAACAGCACACATATTAAAACAATCACAGAGCAATAATTATTTACAGATTCTGATATGTGGGCCAATTATAGACGTACACAACATTGACAAAAAATTACAACATATAAAAGAAAAAACTACAAATAACAACATACTTAAACTAACACTTAATTACCAGTTTAAAGTATGCAAAGAACAGAATTACATTAAAAAAAAATTGTACAATTATTAGAACAACAAATAGGTAATTAATAATTATTAGAACAAATAAAGATTATGAATTTTTTTCTTTATACCCAAAGAGTGTGCCGGAAAAGATAATTATATACATATAATATTTATCCACTTATGTGAGTATGGATGAGTGTGTGTGTGTGTGTGTGTGTGTGTGTGTGTGTGTGTGTGTGTGTGTGTGTGTGTGTTACCTGTATCTATGCACGAAGACAGACTTGAACATGTAGGAGAGCATGTTCTTGATCTCCTCCATGTTCTCCTCGAGCTCCTGCCTCTTGGCGACGAGCACCTCGAGGCGCTCGGAGGCGCGCTTGTCCCGCGCCTTCAGCCGCTCCGCCTCGTACTGTCGCAGACAGTTGTCGCAGTTCACGCTCGTCAACAGCGCCACGTCCACCAGCGCTGTCATCAGCTTCATCACTACAATTAAATATTTATTTATTAACCATAAAACTTACGTCTACCTTTACTTACAGGCAAGCCTAATGTGACAGAGTTACTATATCTAATGTTACATTGTTTTTCCCTACCTAATACAACTTAAACTAATTTAGATACTGCAGAGGCAATAAGCAGCCTTTGTGAGTTTGTTCAGTGAACATGAGAAAAAAAAATGAAAAATAATTTTGTTGTTATCATATAAATATAAAATAAACTAGCGGACCCGGCAGACGTTGTCCTGCCCTGAAATTAAAACAAAATCATCGAGGAACCCATTGAAATACACACACAAAATTTCATCCAAATCGGTCCTGTTACCATACTCCTCCGAAACGGCTTGACCGATTACTCAAATTACTAAAATGGCTATTAAAAAATAAGGGTTGATCGTAGAAGGGTAAAAATTGGGGATTGTATGTATTTTTGTATGTTGTATCATAAAAAAATAGAAATTAGAAATTTTGTCTCAAAAATAAAAATAAAAATTTTGGGGTGGACTACCCCTAACATTTAGGGGGATGAAAAATAGATGTTGGCCGATTCTCATAGATACCGGATAAGCACAAAAAATTTCATCAAAATCGGTTAAGCCGTTTCGGAGGAGTATGGCAACGAAAACTGTGACACGAGAATTTTATATATTAGATAAAATAAAATATAAAATAAGCCTTTATTGCTGTTTGATTTCAACTTATTTGACAAAAACAATTTATAACAATAGAGGTAAGAAAACTATAAATTAACTTAAACTAAAACATATTTTCGGCATTCGGCTTATCTCCCCTCTTAACAGCTTGTCTTTCGACAAAGGCTTCCTCTAAGGATTTCCACTTATTTCTGTCCTTTGCTGTACGTAACCATTCTGGCCCAGCTACTTGCTTCAAGTCGTCTTCCCATCGCTTTGGCTGTCTTCCTCTACTTCTTCTGCTTTCTCTAGGGTTCCGTAATTATTCTGGTCCATTTCTCTTTCTTGTCTCTCAACATATGTCCTGTCCAACGCCATTTAAATTTTCTGCTTATTGATTGAACTTTTCCAAACTTAGTCTGTCCTTTGATCTTTTTTAATTGTATTTTATCCCTTCTTCTTACTCCCAATACGCTTCTCTCTATCCCATTCTGGCATATATTTAACTTATTTTGTTGTTGTTCAGTTAAGGCCCAAGTTTGGCATCCATATGTAAGACATCTGGTCGTTGAGCGAAGTAATGAAAAATAAAGAAATGCCTATGGCGGAAAAACTAAAAGTCTTCAATACTTGCATACTGCCATATAAATATAAGAAGGTATTAATATAACTATTTACTAACAGTGTTACAAATTGGCCCCAACTCAGCTGCAGGTTGTTAAACCTGCGCTGAGAGATCTTCTCGGTCAGTTTTAGTGATGAAGTTTACAATTTATCTACAACACACACTTCATCACTAGCAACCCCTAAATAAACATAGTACAGTACTAAATAATAAGAATATACACAAACTTACCAGCTAAAGTAGCAGTGTGCCTGAAAGCCCTCACTTGTGAGTCAGACAAGCCAGTGAGCAGAGATATGATGTTGTCCATCAGGTACTGGTCATAGATGATGGAGTACTGGCACATCTTTACCAGTGTCTGGATGAACTCACAAAAGTTGGAGCGGAACTTCTTCCAGGTCTGCCCGGTCATTATCAGGGGGTATTCTCCACTTTCCTAAATAAAAAGTATATCAAACTCTTTTTGTTGTTCTGTCAAATTATATTAGTTTCACTTTGTACTCAACCAAAACCACACAAATACATACCTCATCAAACTCTTGAGTCATCTTCTTGATGATCAGTGTGTGGTCCATCTGTGCCATGTCAGGGGTCACCTTCCCACGACACCCTGATGAATTGATGAAGAACTGCATCAGCTGCACCAGTGCTGCCTCACGGTTTGTCTTATACTCTTCAATCCACATATCTACTACTTGCTGAATATAACAATTTACATCAATTAGAAATTATCAACAAACTTATGTATTCTGAAGGTTGATAAGGTAGGAGTTGTTTTAGTTTAGCTTCTTACGAGCTGCCATACTATATGTAGTAATATTATGTACTGCCTTTGTTCTTAACTGGTAATTACAACGATAACATTACAGTACACAAATCATCACAGATGTGTGACCTGGATGGGAATCAAACCCACAACCATGACAACCAGCAGTATCAGGTTAGGTTGGTGCAACATGCTCAGGGTAGTAGGTAGTTGATGAACACCAAATAAAATTAATATTGTTCAATCTACCTAAGTAATTCAATTCCACCTAATAAGGAGAAATTTACATTGCACGGTGGTAGGGTACTTTGTAGTACTCAACTGGTTGGCTACCACCCTCAAGTTGAAAATCTGTCGCCAAGCACCTGTTGGTGTGTTCCGGCAATTGCACTTGAGAGCCAGTTCGCCTTTAAGGCATTGTAATAAGGTGTACAACACGTTGGCAATCCCCTGGTGTTGCCAATGTCTATAGGCAACAGTTGTCACTTACCATCAAGTGACCCGCCTGCCTCGTTGTCACTTGTGACATAAAAAAAAAAAACACATTATGTACAAGTCTTTATATTGAGTGTACGTATACTCACATTAATGGCAGTCTTGTTAAACCTAAGTATATTGTAAAGGCTGTTTTCATCGTCGCCAGGCAGCAGCACCGGTGGCGGCGAGTATGCGGGCGGTGGAGCAGCCCCACGACCTCGACCCCGGCCTCGCCCACCGCGACCGCGCCTGCGCAGCGGCGGCGGCGGCGGAGACTCCGCCAGCCGCCCCACGTACCCTCCATCACCGCGCCGCCCACGGCTGCGAGTCACTCTTTTCGTAGGCGTTGGCGATGGGGATCGAGGCTCCTCTTCCTCGTGATGAGATTCCTCTGCTTCTTCCCTAGGCGGTTCCGCCGCAGTTGAATTAGCAACCGCTCCCACGTTGAACCCCGAGTAGTTGGGATTAGGGGTTTCAGGCTCGTGTACCGATTGTCCCCCGTAATCAGTCATGGGAGTTGCTGGAGTCATCGGATTCACATACTCTGGCGGAGGATCGTCCATCCGTATTCGTTTCCCGCCACGACGATGCATTTTGTTTGTTGTTGAAAATAACGTAACACAAATGAACACAAGTCTTTACATACTATAAATTTTCACATGTTTAAATACCGCTACGCGAATCTGATTACATGTTCAATATTTCAAGAAGGCAGGCAAATCACAATCAAGCAAACGCAAAAGAGAAAGAACAAAATAATCGATCGATTCTAGTTTGATTGACTGACGCACGGACGACCGACGCGCGTCGCTCGCCGGCGCTCGCTGCCACAGGTTATAAATTAATTATAGTTGTATATTTAGTTGTATACTTCTTTGATTATTAAACCAGCCTAATACTCAAAGGTATACTTTGTACATTTGTTGTAAATAAATGCTATAAAAATATATCAAAGACGACATGAATTTATACACTAACTGGATTGCACACCTGGTTTAATTATCAGAGAGAGAAAATGTCATCCCGCTCTCGGAACAATAACTCGCTAGCTGTCATGTCCAACTTGTCCAAATCGTTAGTCCAAATCATATCATGGTATAATATACAGTTTTAACGTACCTAATTCATTATCAAATAATTTATTTATACATTATAAAAATAAAACAAAATTGCAACGTTACTTTGCCAGTTCCAGCCAAAAAAGTCTAACTTGAATCGCGAATCCTGTTTTTTTGTGGTTTTGTAGGATAAGTTCGCGATCGTCTTATGGACGGACATTAGAGCATTAAGCCAGCCTTTAATAATCAAAGGGACGGACGGATGTAACGAAACTAGGGTCCTTCCTTCCTTGTGTCACAGAATCACAGATTACTGATATGTAGCTAGCTACACAGAATCATGTGTCGTTAACGTAGTGATTACATACTCTTTGGTGTCGTGGTTATATTCTCTTTGTTTTTGTTGGTGACAAATAATGCTTGGGTGACAATGACAAAAGAATGACGTCATTAAATTTTCATGGATAGCAACTCTACATGAGCTGTCACATTTTGAGATTTGATGAACTTGGACCGATAAGTTCTTTATTTTTCGTAAACGTAAAATCTAATAAAATGGCCAAGAAAACCTACGACTTATTGTTCAAACTACTCCTCATCGGTGACTCCGGCGTAGGAAAGACTTGTATATTGTTTAGATTTTCAGACAACCACTTCACAACAACATTTATTTCCACCATCGGTAAGACCACCTTTATATTTGTGACTAGATATTTGCAGCGCTCATTTTAAACGATGGAATCCTCGCGTATTATTTTGCTGAGCTGATATCATTTTCTCAGTATAGAGGATAGTACCTAGCTTTTGTTTAAATGTCCATTCAATGTAAGTGGGGTGTTATTTCTCAGGCATTGACTTTAAAATAAAGACTGTGGAGCTTCGTGGTAAGAAGATAAAGCTGCAGATCTGGGACACAGCCGGCCAGGAGCGGTTCCACACAATCACCACCTCGTACTACCGCGGGGCGATGGGCATAATGCTTGTGTACGATATAACACATGAAAAAACATTTGATGATATTGTAAAATGGTTACGAAATATAGACGAGGTATGTTTACACGCAAATAACCTATTTTTGCATCCAATGCTACCAAGATTAGAAATCACTTAGCCAGCCAGTTTCCTTCTAAGTTTTGTGTGCTTACCACCTTCAGCCACATCATCATTTAGCAAGGTGAGATTGTGGTCAAATACAAGCTTATCCAAGAGTAAAAAAACAACAATATTTTATGATGTTGTGGTTAAATGTTGAGGAAAGTATTAAGTACTAGAAATACCCATTTTGTGGTATTATTACTCATGTGGTCATTAATCCTATGGTCCCTATGTGTAATATATGTTTCTCTCTTGCATTCTTTGTGAGTTAATAATAATCAACTATGTCACGTTGCTGTGCACAATAATATCATTTTAGCTTTTCTATATAATAATCAATAAAACTCAATTTTTTTGGGTGTCTTATCTCAAAAGGAAAAAACTGAAACCTTATAGGATTTCTTAGTAATCCGTCTGTCAAGACGTTTTTCTCAGGGACGTGAGGAGGTATCAAGTTGATATTAATATCTAATACTCAAGTCTGCAAACTCTAGGAGCAGTGAAAAAATTAAACTTCTAAATCAATGCTATCAAAAGATATGGCCGTTAGTGCCACAAATTTTGACTCTCGCAATGGAATCAAAACCTGTAGGGTACTTACCGCTGGCCCAGAACTATGAAATAAGCAATGTTATGTAATATTAGAAATGAAAATATATCGAAATCTATAAATTTGTTGTTAAATCAGAAAAAAAAACAAAATAATCGAAAAAAAAAACAGAAAATATCTTCCAAAACTCGATTCCCGTGATGAACAAAATATTTATATACCTACAAATTTGAAGGGAACCCTCTGTGCGCGAGTTCGACTCTACTTGACCGGTTTTTTCTCTTTGGCAAACATGCTATAAATAATATTTTTATCTACTGCCATCACCTTCACCTTGAAAGGGCACAAAACTCAATGGAAACAATATTTAGCTGAGGCTATAAATAGCCAGCTTTATGTTACTTCCTTAGTTATTACACAATAATATCACTAGATTTCAAGATGAATTATTTGTATCTGTCCTAGTTTTTTTTAACAAAAATAACATTATCATGAAACAACTCTTTTCTCTGTGGTTTTATCAATTTGTAGTTTCAGTTAAGAGCTATTTGCATTCTTGGCATTGTAAATGGTCAGCAGCACATTGGCAGTCTCTATAGGTGATGAACCTCCGTCATGTCTCAGACTTCTGGCATAAAAAAAAAAATTGAAATAAAATTTTTATTTTATTCTAGCATGCCAATGAGGATGTGGAGAAGATGATCCTTGGCAACAAGTGTGATATGGAGGAAAAGAGAGTAGTGAGCAAGGAGAGGGGAGAGGCGGTAAGTTTACTGTACTTATAGAGCATACATTTCTAGAACAATTCTAGGCCTATACATTTCTAGGCCCTGAGCCGAGGTTCGGGCCCCAACTGGGGCGCCCTCAGCGGTGAGTCGTCACAAACAAACACGGCTGAGAGCCCTAAGCGCTCGCCGAATAGTCCGCGTAAGGGTGTCTATGGTCCTTCAGACCGCCACCTTTAAGTCCTCCTCAAAAAAAAAAAAAAAAATAGAACAATTCAGATATATTCAAGTACTCAAGAGAGTAAGAAAGAGATTATAATAGTTCAGTCGACTAAAGTGCTAATATTTCATAGATTTGCTTTTCTATTGGTTTGTTATTGAACCGTGACATTAAGTGAAATTTATAAATATTTTTACTCTAAGTAGGTAGGTCTACCATAAGCATGGAATCTCCTTGCATGCACTGATAAGTTATGTCCTGTTAGGTTTATAAAAAATATTGATATGAACGAATAATGAAATAAATATATATTTTGCTTGCAATATTTCCTGATTTTTAATATGCCCATTACGATAGTTGATTTTATGGTTCGAAAACAACGACTCACTGTCCAATATAATGCCGTATTGTTCGCCAAGAGTGCGTGGAATTATTGCGCGTGTACATTTCGATGGTCAGTGAAAATGTTGAATTAATTAGCACTCATCTACTCGATCGAGCGGGAGCGGGCGCGGGCGCGGGGCGCCTCACTCATTCGACGCCGCCGCCGGTCTCGTGACTCATCGCGATATCGACACGCACTCTCGGCGCAATGAGAAAACATTAGGAGCTCCTACACACTATGCAGCGTGATACTAATAAATATTCGGCTAATCATAATCAATACATGATGGCGATTTAAGGCGATGATAGCTCAGTGGTAAGTGACGTCGAATACCGCGACGAAGGTCGTGGGTTCGAATCCTACAATGAGCTTGAGCTTTCGGTGAAGGAAAACATCGTGAGGAAACCATAGCACGGTGGTAGGGTACTTTGTAGTACCCGACTGGCTGGCTACCACCCTCAAGTTGAAAACCTGTCGCCAAGCACCTATCGGTGTGTTCCGACAGCTGCACTTGAAGAGCCAGTTCCCATCTAGGCTTTGTGTGCTTACCACGTTCGGCCACATCATCACTTACCATGGTGAGATTGTGGTCAAACATGTTGTCTATGTTGTTGAATATGGGGTGGTATATATGCAGATAGCGCGGGAGCACGGCATCCGGTTCATGGAGACGTCGGCAAAGGCGAACATCAACATCGACCGCGCGTTCTCCGAGCTGGCGGAGGCGATCCTCGACAAGACGTCTGGTCGCGAGGCCGACGCCGACCACGCGCGCATCGCCGTCGAGCGCCGGCCGTCGCGCGCGCCGCCTGCTCGCGCCTGCTGCTCCTAAACAATACACTACACTTTACACACCCTACCCTCCCCTCCCCTTCCCACCCCACCCCTCTCCTGACCTCTCCTCTCCAACCCGATATCTCTATGCGCTTGCGCCACATCCGCCGCCCCGTCTATCCTTCAAGGTCGTCTAAAAGATAATTTTAACTTAAAAGATGACGTGTTTTCCATTGGTCTCGATTAAAAAATTTAATTGTTAGAAAATTATGGAGCGTATCGATTTGCGCCTGCGTCGTTTTCGATTACGATCGACCAGCGCGTTGACGACTGTCCTTTTTTTGCTATTAAAGCGGTAGACGGTGCCGGTATGGCATTTTTGTACATCGATGAATCCGGGGATTTCCAAAGTGCTTGGCTATTTGCGACGACCCGAAGGAAAGGATAACTATACATTGCCGTCGTGCTTCTCCGGTTTCATTGGATCATGAAATGCAGGCATCGATGTTAAGTTCTATTTTTTATGTATCTCTCGAAATTTTATAATTGTTTTATTTTAAATGCTCGCGACAGATTTTTGTCGTCTCATGGAGCTTTTGTAAGTAGTAAGTAAAGAGGAGCCATGTATGTTGAAGACAGTTGAAGTCGGGTCGTCTAGTCGCATAATAACGTGGGTCAGCTCAGTGCCCAGTGGGTGTCCAACTGCCCAACAATTGGTTGATAAATGTTACAAACGGTAGGGGCAGTGTGAACCTCAGTTTAAGCGACTTACTATTCTATTATTGATTAAGCAAGTCTCAAAATGTTCACTTAGCTTTTCATGTATTCAGTTATGACTTGTGCTTCAGTTTGTTTGTAAATGTTTAGGGTATAAAGTGTTGAAGCTATGGAGCCCCGGTTAGGTATTAAGCAAAAATATATTAAGTATGTATGTATGTTGTCATTGAATATTATCTCATTCGATTGAATTCGGACATATTTTTCCAAAAGTCTGTTTAACTTAATTATAGTTATTGTGCAATACATAAAAAACGACGCAAAAAATGTTTCAAATTCATCCCAGTTTAATAACTTAAATCGTGTTTTCTGGTTTATATTTACATGATTTTTTGGGACGACCGTCCCACCTGCGAGCCAAAGTATTGATTTCAAAGCAGAATATGAAATTATTTCGGATTTTAAATGATTATTTATTTAGATATTTGTTTAGGTACCTACGCCTTCGTCGTGCGAAATGTTGTCGTTTATTGATAAACCGGTGCTTTTGCCTCGTTTTCGTACTTTAATAATATGTAATGTGTTCCGAGTTATACTTATATGTAGGTAATTGCGCAATTATACCTTTAATATTATAGACTAATTTTATTTTTTATATTTTTTGCTAACACTACTTACTGTGTTCATAAGTAACAACACAGTGTGTACGGTAAACTAAGTAGTTCTACAAACTGAAGGGGCAGATAGGTAGCCGGGTCACCTACCAACATATACACAAAATGACCTTAGTAAAAGTGTCACCATTTTCGAGATATCTAAAATTAATACATACAAAAAAATCTGAAAAATCGAAGTATCTCGAAAATGGTGACCTTTTTATTGAGCACATTTTTGTATATTTGGTAGGTGACCTGCCCACCGATCTCCCCCTTAAGTTTATCGTACGGACACCCTGTATAACCTATTCAAATAGTTTTCGTAAATTAATTGTGTGATACCGCATACTAGCTAAATATTTATAAAGAATATTAGCGTGAAACCAAGCAGTACCAGAGTACTCTAAGGTCCGTATTAAAGAACTTAAATAAAAGCTATTAAAACAATTGAACTTGGGCCTTGGCTATAACGACTTGATTCTCATTCTATAATACTGACCTTAGAATTGTCAGCATCTAATCCAATTGAAAAATGTAAACTAAATGTTATTTATACGTTTGCTTTTTATAGACTCGCGGCTTTATTATTATCATGTTTTATATAGTGAATGCATGTGTTACTTAACTTTACGCAATGTAATATTAATCCATGGACTAAGTGGTGAACAATAACATATCTGCAGAAGCAATAGCGGTGTGAATTACGCATTTATTTTCCATTGAATACTGTTTATATTTGAATAGGATTATGTTACAATAGACCGCTGAGTGGCGATGAGTGAGCGGTCCAATTCTGTTCAAAACCTATTGCAATACATATATGTCCTCGGCTACTCTTTAAGCCCTCAGTATAAGGTGCATGTTTTAGCAGACTTGGATCGCGTGTCTGTCTGTCAGTTAATTATATTAGTGATATACTCCTATAATGATGTACGTTGATAAATAAATAAATAAAGTAACTATTTGATCGTACGGTGTCACATACACCGGTCGGTTTTTACCTGCTTTTATAAAAAATAAACATCGGCGTTGTATATTATGTTCATATTAAACTACCTATCGTAATTGGTGGCCTTTTTATTTGTTTATCCGATATTCTTAAAACAATATGTAATTTAGGTACAACAATGTTGATGCATTTAGTCAGAGTGATTTTGTGGTTAAGTGATTCAAACGTCTTTTCCTCTTTGATCACTTATCAATAGTCGTTTACAGTATTTATGAAAATTAAATTTATTATTCATCAGTTGCAATCTAGTTATGTAAAACAAAAATGAAATGCTGTTCGTTGGTAATCACATCACTTGAGAAGGGATGGACCTATTTGGATGTTTTTGGTCTTAAAATGTTCATAATAGTCTAAATGAGGATCTTATGAAAAAAATGAAAATTTGGTTAAAACAAAGCACTGGTTCTATGGGATTTTATATGGACGGGACGACCTCTGTTGGGTTAGCAACTTCCTACTACTATGTGATATAATATTATACATGACATGTGAATGTTTGTTGCTCATTCACGCAAAAAACAGCTGAACAGATTTTGATGAAACTTGGTACACTATCCTGGAAAATATAGGATCCCTCAGGGACAGTTATACAATTTAATACAGAGACTATTTAAGGTAAAAATATACTTAGATGCTCATTTATTTACCAAATATAAATTACCCTGAATTCTATAGATTTGTTTTGGGGTAGACACTAGGCACCGCACGTAGGTAATGTTGAATGACTTTGTTGAGATGAACAAAGAAAATATAGATTGTTTGTACATCGAGCTCGCTGTGCTGTTATCTGAGGTCAGGAGTCAAGGGAACGAGGCTATCAGCCGACGGGACGGACCCGGGACCGTCATCGCGCCAGTTGTCTTACAGCGCAGCGCCTGGGCACCTACTGTGCACTCACGAGCCGCCAACATGAGGCTGCTCACTAGTATTGCGATTGTTGTGTTTTGTTTTAAATTAGCGGCCTTCACTGATCGTAAGTATCATTTTCCCTATTTTTTTTACACGTTTCGTGTACATGTATCGCAAAAATAATTACGATTATTATTTTAAAATTGCGTGTCATGTGTAATTGAGTTTTGTAGCAAATACCTATGTCAACAATTATCTTTATCTGTTTGTACTCAATATTTTATACATATTCTAAGGCTAACTTATTAGATAGATTCGACTACTTAATAATATTATTTGAAATATTAGTGTACTCCTAGGATGTGAACGATGTATTATATGTACATTTCCAGCACCGTGCGTGATCGAGCTAGAATGTCCAGAATGTATTCCGGAGAACATGCCGCTAGTGACGTCACACCGCGCCAGCGAGGGCACCGTGGTGGTGGGAGCTGGCGAGGAGGTGACGCTCTCGTGCGGCGCCGGCAAGTTCCTCGCCTACCCGCTCCGGGGCCAGCTGGTCGCGCGCTGCGACGCCGGCAGGTACCGCGTGCGGGACGACCAACTGCACCACCTGCGACACCTGCTCGACCTCGGCTGCCAGGAGAATATATTTGAGGATGTCCTGCACCAGGTGGGAGACAAATTTACCAGGCGAGGATGCTAGGAACCACCCGATCCTATGGTAGGTTTCAATAATTGTTCCGTTCGCCTGCAGGTGGATCAGTGTGGGGCCCCTCTGCAGGGGCGCGCGTACCAAATGCAGGAGGCGAATGGCGGCAGCGTGCGGCACCTGGCCACCGTGTGCTTCGACGAGGACCGCGCGGTGGCGGTGCGGATGCACGTGTCGAGCGCCCCCCGGAACGTGCTCCGCCTGCCGTCCCACTCCGACGAGCGCGGCCCGCTCTCCATCCTCGGTAACTTCAACCACATGTTCGACGCGCGGACGCGCCACGACGCCGAGAAGCTGTACTCGGACGACGGCCGCATGAACAGGCGCCTCCGCGAGCTGCTCAAGTACGACAGGTACTCGTTCGCCGGCCAGACCCTCACGTCCGCCAAGCTGGTGAGCGAGCACTACCTGGACGATCAGAACATGCGCGCGACGGACTTCGTGTCCAACCGGGTGGCGGTGTGGACTAGCGTCGCCGAGGGGAACCTGCGCCACCTGCACCGCGACCTGGCCAAGTTCATGAGGCTGTCGCGGCCGCACGCCGAGCTCGACGTGTACACGGGTACCCACGGGGTGCTGTCGCTGAGGACCGACCACACTAGGAGCGAGGTGTACCTGAGGGAGGGCAGGCGGTTCCCGGTGCCCCGGTACATATGGACGGTGGTGCACGCGAGGCAGCACGGCAGGGCGTTGGCCGTGGTGGTCCTGAACGACCCCTTCGTGGCGGTGAGCGAGATCAAGGAGTCGGTGTTCTGCGAGAGCGCGTGTGGTAGGGTGTCGTGGCTGCACGAGCTGCGCAGGAGCAGGAACTACGAGAGCCCCGTCAACGGGCTCGTGTTCTGTTGCAATATACACAGCTTCGCAGGTGTCGTCACCGAAATGCCGATATCTAACTTAAATGTCACTACGGGGAGCGCCGGTATGCTTACCGAGCTATTTGCTTAGAAAATTTAGTATAGGAAATGAAAATCAAATTTTGTTATTAGAAGTTTATTAAAAAAACGTATATAGATAGACATTGAATAGTTTTGATGGAAACCTTAGTCCTTTTCGGCGATGGCAGTCAAGTGTCGGTCGATTTCGCTTTCTGTTAGCACGCTGTGGAAGAGTAATGGTAAAAATTAACCTACTATTATATTGGTTTCAAATTATGGTCAATGCGAGCTTAACCTACTTCAGATTCACCTATCACAGACTTTTTTTAAAAGTTACTTCTGTAATAGCTACACAACGCTACTCACTGAAACTTAGGATTGTCCTTGGTGACGACGCCGACTTCGATCTCCGAAGACTTGAAGTCAACGGAGAGCACATGGGAGAGGCACGAGATGGCGAGCTGCACGGCGTCGTCGGCGGCCAGGTCGGCTCGCTTCTTGAGCTTCTTCTCTAGGTAGGCGTTCGCGTCCGTGGCCTTGGAGCCGGCCGCGACCGCCTTGTATGAGCAGTAGTAGCCCGACGGGTCCGTCTTGTACACGCACGCGCCGCTCTCCTCGTCGTACGCCACTAGCATCATGCCTGCACACAAACATACATATAGCCCTTCTCTACTCTCGCCACTATTGTGTTAGTAACTATCAATCAATTAACTCCTAGCCCATTCAGTCCACTAATATGATAAAATATTTGATTTCATTAGAAACTAGTAGCCTGGCGACCAACATTCTGCATCACTTAAAACTGAATACATAGTTAGTAATGCTTAACTAACTAAAGTAGCACTATTCAAATACTATTGTTTGATTTTTATTAAGTTACTTTGTGGTCTTAATGGGATAGGCTGGGAACTAAATTATTCATAGTAACGAAAAAGATTGATTTCAGTTGGTACAGTTACACAGGATAAGGTTATTATACAGGTTCTGAGATTTGTCTAAAGGTCACTATCAAATTTTTTCAGTCATGTTACTTTTATTTATCAAACTGGTCACCACTCTCTGTACTTAATGTTTTTTTTTTCTAAAGTTCTAATGTAGTTTGTAGGGTAGCTGTTTGTTTTTCAAAATTATAATCCACTAGTTTTTCAAACTTTCATATTTATTACTAGTAGGATTAGCAGACTAATAATTTGCATTTCTTTGATAAAAAAAACATGACTTACTACATCCAAGTGGTCGCATCTCAGCATTCTGTGTGTACACCTGAGATATATCAGCGATGCGACGACACAGTATGTGCACAGGGATCTCTGTGCCGTACTTATATTGCCAGTTAGCTGCCTCATACCTAGCACGCTGCACCTGGGACTTGCTGTCAGCTAGAAATATACAAATTAGTCTACTGCATTTAGTTATACGAGAATAAAAAATCATATTTAAAACCATCATGGATACCTTGGATAACTTTACACTGCAGATTTTTCTTAACAAGCTGCTCATGTACTTTTTATATACTTAGTGACAATGAGGCAGGCAGGTTACCTGATGATATGTGACTACCATCACCTATAGACAATAGCAATACCAGGAGATTGCCAAGGTGTTGAACACCATATTACACAATGCCTTAAAGGCTCTCAAGTGCAATAGCCGGAACACACCAATAGGTGCTTGGTGACAGATTTTCAACTTCCACCATGCTGTGGTTTCCTCACAATGTTTTCTTTCACCTAAAGCTCAAGCTCATTGTAGGATGCAAACACTTCGCCGCGGTATCTGACGTATCGTCCTTACCAATCATGCCAGTCATGACGCAACCAATATTAGTGGTGAGTGGGAACAAGTGTGTGACGGAGGCGGGGTCGAGTAGTCGGTCCGGCACCTTACGCTGCGCCGCTACCACCGCCGCGTCCGTGCCGCGAAGCGCCACTGACGTCAGACCACCTTGGTTGATCGCCTTCAATGCATATTCTGCACAACATACAATTCACATAACCCCAACACTTTACAATATCAACAGTTACAAAACAACTTCCAATCAATTAAAGCATCTTAACTTGTTCTAGGAATCTTATAGTACCATAATTGTAGATAGTTCTTGAAATTCATAAGAAAGTATGACTATGATGACTTAACATTTTTGAACATTCACTAAAATTTTAACATATAAAAACTACTCAACTTTGAAGATGATAACCTCAGAACCATTTCAAACTTATTTAATGTATACGTACCAGCTTTAGATTTTGATTTACACTGAAAAATTTAATGTAACCAACTTTACAGACCGCCGAATCATACCGACTTGAGTATTGAGAAACTTACCGACTTGGTAAAGTCTTCCTTCGGGAGAGAAGATAGTGATGTGTCTGTCAAATCCTGCACTGCTTTCACGAGCCATTATTTAATTAAATTGAATATAGTTTCAATGCCTTTTAAAAATACCTATTTTATTCTGCTTGCTGTTGCGCTTGACAAGTAGTTTGACAGCCACAGACAATGAAATGAATGATAGAGTTTTTTTTAATAATGTTTATTCATGACCATAGATACAAAGACTTTCAGTCGCATACATTTTAATCAGTTTTAATTTCTTCTTTTATGTTATAGTCACAATCTCACATTCACTGTAATGTCTAGTCCTCGTCCGTACATGTCCAGTTAGGTTTTCATTTCACTTCACTTGAGCACTTAGATTGATCTTTATTGGACAAAACACCACCGAAATTATTCAGTAAAACTCGAAATGAACGAATTTAATGAAAATAAAACGAAAACGCAGCGTCACTTCGCAAGTTCCCACCGAAAAGTAATGCTCTGTAACAAATATAGTAGATTAGATAGTCAGTGCTGCCAGTAGAGAGCAAAAAAGCTTTTTTTTGCTTTGAGTATTAACCAGTCGATTTTTGGCATGAATTAGCGATGGGCGATTATTATTAAAAGTAACAACAATGTTAACAATCGATGTTAGTTGATTGTGATCGACTAACGGCGTGTGGCGGGCGACAATGAATATTTTGGTTATATTACTTTCCTCTAATACTATGGTTGTATCTAATTAACTTTTGTGTTCGTGGTCGGTCGGTCTTTGAGAGAAAACATTTTTGTCTATGAATATCAGTTGTTGTCAGGCTGTCAGTGTAGAGGGTGGTGTAGTTGTGTGATTTAAATTTGATTTCGATTTATTTTATCCAATTTTTTCATATAATTTATTTTATGAATTGTGTTTCGAAATAAAACGTTAGTATTATTACTACTGTTTCATCAAAATTGTCTAGCTATTAGATAAACATCTTAAAATAAGGATTTATCTCTTATCACAATGCAAGAAACCGTTACAAACACAAATGAGAGGAGATCGTTATTGTCGTCTTTCCTCGAAGTTCTGGAGGCTCGGGATAAGCAAGCACAAATCGATAGACAACTCCAGGAAGAAAAATATTTGAGAAGAACTCAGAGGATCTATGATTATCACGGTGAGTACTTCCCGCCAATTCGCCTATACGACTGATCTCGAGGGCATACAAGCTAAACATTTTATAAAAACTTTTCATGCTATTTATCACATAAACGTTAATTAGTCGGGAAAGTTTGGATGGCTCTTAAAAAGAGCAACCTGTTAGTATGTACCTATAATAATACTAGCGGTCATACATTTATATTATCAATCAAACTCAACAAGTTCCTGCTGCTAAGTAATTATGATTATGTACATTTGCTGATACAAATCCTACTAATATTATAAATGTGACAGTTTGTATTTTTTTATGTTTGTTCCTCAATCACTAATCAGTGAATATTTTGTAGTAAAAATATTTGGTTTTCTTAAGGAAATTTATTTATTGCTAACATGCAAAATACAAATAACTTAGCATTAAAGTTAATATTCTAGGTTCCACTCAGTTTGACATTAGAATTTTTGAAGAATTGAAATACTTATTTTTTGAGTATTTGCAATGCCCCTTTTACCCTTATAAAATTAATATTATACTATAATTAAGTGGTTATTTTTATTTATATAAAAAGTATGTTTGGTACCTTTTGACTCCTCAACAGCACAATAAATAAAATTTGCTACAGAAGACATGGGTATGACTATGGAGAGAAACATAGCTAACTTTTTATTCCAGAAAATCATACAAGTATGGAGACAGATAGTGTTAGTTCAAAAATAGTGTTAGTTCAAAAATTTTGAGTATTATTGCAAAATGCATTAAATTTTGCAATAATACTCAAAATTTTTGAATGAAATAAAAATATTTTTTTAGGTGCTTGGTGCCAGATTTATTATTTGGCCAAGTGAAATCTACAAAATTACCTACTACTCTCCTGTGTACCTCAAGCTAGGTAATTCATTTTAGAGTTAGGTTGAACACAAAAATAATTGACATAATTAAACTTCCATACTTTTCCCGATATAATCATCCCTCGGTTCAATTCACTGGTGTATACACTCCTCAAATATAAGTAGTATACAGATCGTCAACGTCGCGAGGCGGTGGAGCTGCGGCGGTGCCTGGAGTACGTGTCGCAGCACGCGCACGTGCTGGAGTCTGTGCTGCGTGGCGCTGCGTCAGGTGGCGGGACCGGGGCCGGGGGTGCTGGTGCAGGTGGGGAGGGGGGCGAGGTGCCACTGAGCGGCGCGCTGGTACGTCAGGCGGCGGCGCTGCAGCGTTGCATGGCGCAGTGCGTGGCCAACGCGTCGCGCATCCGACACCTGCTCGCCGCCACACACCAGCCGCAGATGGATACCATGCTCGCTAAAATGGTCAGTACCTACTTTACCCCTCTTTAGACAGGTTTGAACACAATGGCCAATGGTTTCCCGCATGCTTATCGTAGAATTCGAACCTAATCGGGTATCAGACGGCCGTAACAAAAGCACTGAGTAGCATCGCCATAACATTTAAGACGTGCGTACATAACGTATGTTAATGATCCCGATTTTGATGGCAGATTAACAATGCATATAGGTAGTGGTAGTGCACTTGATATTGTATTGAATTCATACAACAACTTAACAGTGATTAACTGCATATCTACCTACCCATTAAGTTGTTATGCAAATATTATGCCTCATGCAGTACCTACAGCATGCCCAAACCACTGAGGGGAGTTCGTTCCACAAGCTAAGCATTCGCCGTAGGAAGCTCTTGTCCAATTTGGTTCCAACGTGAGGATGAGCTCCCTGTCGATAGAGAGAAGTGCTATCGAACTTGTATTGTAGAAGCGGGAACAAACTTATGGTGGGAAAGTCTCTCCTTCTAACGGGCTCTAAACTGCTGGTGCGGCTGATGTTACCCTTGCGGTTGCGAGTGACCCTAAAGTAATTTATTGTCAGTTCGTACATTTAGTAACTACACTAAATGTAGGAACTTCACTTTCTCACCAGTGGCGTAGCGTGCCTTGTCGGGGCCCCGTATAAAAATTTTTTTGGAGGCCCTTATATGGAGGTAAAGATTTTTCACAAAAGAAAAAAAATATTGTGAGAAGTAATATTTATTTATCACATAATTTACCCATTTTACAAATAAAAATCGAATTTTAAATATTCACTCTCCTTGCCTTTTTATCGGCAAACTGATTTATTAAATCATTTATGGCTGATGATGATTTTAGTTTTTCTAAAGTTTCTGCCTCTATGGACAATAGTGAGATGTCTGACAGCCGTTCTTGTCCCATCGAAGTTCTTAAGTAATTTTTTATTAGTTTTAATTTTGAAAAACTTCTTTCTGCCGTTGCGGTTGTAACTGGAAGGGTCAAGAATAAAAAGCATGCTGTGATTACCTCGGGAAAACTGGATGCAAGACTATTGAATTTTACTAGCAATAATTCAATGAGTTCTTTAATGGAATAATTTTTTTTAATTTCAGAATTTAAGCATGTTTTTTGAGCCTTTAATTGGTCACAAAGATTAAGTGAGATGTCTTTACTGTATTTAGCAGACAGTTTTCCGGAAGCGTTTAATATCTCTTCGCTTGAAGAAGATAGGAGTTTCTCCGGTTGTAATATTTCGAATATACTACTCAGGTTGCAAAGGCTCTGAAATCTTTCTTTAGTTTGAGAAATTAATATATCTAAACAGCAATAGTATACATTGACTTTGAAATAGGATTCCGGGTCGGAAATTCTCTCATCTTGTGATAACTCATCAAAAAAACGCTTCGTTATCTTTCGCCTACTGTTTTTAAAAACAGTTGTTACCCCCCACTTTTTTGCTAAATCTTTGGATTCATTTAGCAAACTATTAAATGAATTCTGATTTCTTAATTGGCACAGTCTATTTAAAAGATTACTTAATAAAATACTAGATTTCTGTAAGTCATTATTTTCATGCTGTAGAGCTTTAGAAACAGAATTAATAATTTCAAATAGTGAAGAAAAAAATGTAACGAGCACTAAGAAATCAAAACTCTCTAAAATATTAATTATACTTTTACATTCTTCACGTTCATCTTTTTTATTTGAAATTAAATTTAGTTGGTACAAAGTTTTACTGCTAATAAAGCGTCGTTCCTAGAAGACCATCTGGTAGGACATACCTTTTTAAGGGTAATCAAATATTTTTCAGATGAATCGTCACTTAGCATAGCCCAGCGTTTTATACTATTGCCAAAAAAAGTATATATTTTTTCTAAATTATCGAAAAAAGTCGATACTTCACGAACATGTCTCGCAGCATCGTTCAAAACCAAGTTTAAAGCGTGCGCAGCACAATGAACATAATCGGCATTTGGAGCATGCTCTTTTATTAGGGTTTGTAATCCTCCATACACACCCGACATAACATTTGCTCCATCGTATCCCTGTCCTCTACATTTAGTCAAATCAATTCCATATTCTTTAGTCAAATTTAAAATGACAGTTTTCAGACCTGCAGCACTGCAATCGGTTACTGCTATGAATCCTAAAAAGGACTCACAGATTTTTATTTCTTTAGGCACATTATCATCATTTTCTGTAACCGAGATATATCGAAAAACTACAGATAGTTGGTCAATTTTTGACAAGTCTTGTGTTGTATCCAGAATTATTGTCAGAAATGGAGCTTTTTTAATTTCTGAGATAATACTGTTCCTAACGTTAGTACCAAGCAAACTAATAATTTCGTTTTGAATCGTAGGGCTTAAATAATTTATTTCACCTTTCGGTTTTAGAAAAAGTTATTTTAAAGTTGCATCATAGTTAGATAGCAGACGTGAAATTGCCATAAAATTGCCAGAATCAGAATCATGCCCCCTCAAAGGTAGATTACAAGATACTAAAGTAATTATAACATTAATTTTACGATGCAGTACATCTCTCCAGAATGTAATTTTACTATCGATTTCACTTTTCAATAGAGTATCGATGGTATTTCCTTGCAACCAATTATTATAAGAGAGTGAGGCACTAATATGCTGCTGTGACTTTTCATGGTCAAGAATAGTTTGTGTGAAATTGCTTCTAACCGAAACACCGTTAACCCGTTAACCCAAGCAGAGGAGTACGATTTGTTTTGACGATCTGCTAATAACCAACAGAAGTGACAGTACGGTTTGTTTAAAACGTTAGAATAACATAACCATGGTCTTATAATTTTTATGCCTGCCTGATTGAAATATGAATAATAATAAGCTGAAAAAGGTCGGTTATTTTCTGAAACTTTTGGAAATGGTCCTTGTGGTTTAAATGGACCCAATTTAAAAATTATTTTTCGTTCGCATTCAGTTAAATTGTCACCAAAATTTCCTCTATCTGATGAAATTATATTACAATCTGCATTATCTGCAGATATATCAGAATCGTTGACTTGGGGTTCCTCGATTTCTGGATGGACATCCGATAAAGTGTGTGCTTGGCTTTCTTCTATTTCCGGATGGATATGTGACGAAGAACATGCTTCAGAAGAATCTAAAAATAAACGAGTAATTGTTAAAAAATAAATACGAATGCTTTGATACTAAACTAAAAAGAGTTATATATAAATAAATAACGTTACTAAGGGTCACAGTTAGAGAGTGTTCAGTTCAGACGCACACAGATTCTACGCGGATTGTGCTCGTACCTATTAGTAGATACAAAATCACCTGCAGCCCGTCCGTGCATTACTATACACCTGCGTGCTATTTAAACGCAGCGCGTAGTGTAGTGGCCATACAAAACGAGAACCCGAAAGCGAGTCTGCACATCTGAAGTTCTCAACACGCAATTAACGATACGATACGGACTGATAAACAAACAACAAAACAAATCGATCCTATAGATAAGTTAGAATTTTGTTTTTTTTAATCAAGGCACGGAACCCTAAAAACAGTATAATTGTGAAAATCGAGGGGGGAGACAACTTTTTGTGACGGACAGATGGACAGACCGAAATTAAAAGATTTCCTTGTTTATCACTACGGGCCCCTAATAAATGGGTTGGGTAGTAGTGTAGTACTTACCTTTCCAATCTAAATCACTCACAGTATCTTGTCTCTGAAAAAATGAAGAAATTTTGAGCACTTTTTTTATAACCTCGTCCCTTTTCTGTTTAATTTTTCTTTTCTCAGCGCCGCTGGGATAATCTCTTTTCCTTTCACTCATTTCTTTTACAAATCGTTACTAATACTGCTAAACCAGAAGAACAATATTGTTTGTACTGAATTACAATGTAATGCACATTTATATAAAGCGCGTAAATAAACAGTGCACTGCACTCCGTGGTTTAACATCCAATGCAAAGTACAACAACGTACACGTACATCGCGATATCGATGAAGGATTCCCCGCTGAGTTGAAGATGAAGTAAGTAAAACGGGGAAGTCCCGCAGCCCGCCATAACGATGTAGTGTTGCCAACTTTTGAACGCACGCTTAAGGCGGGAAAAAAAGGAATTGCTTTATAGAATTTTGTCATTTGTAAAATAAAATAAATTAGAAAGTTTTTATTCTTTTTCCTTACACACTTTGGGGGCCCCCGTGGCCCGGGGGCCCCGTATAATTGATACGGCAAATACGGCGGTAGCTACGCCCCTGTTTCTCACTCTATCTCTGCCGGCTTGCGCCTAGTTACCGACGTAGACATATAGGTACACGCAAATTCAATTACGGTTGTTGCCCGCTTTGGTGTCAAGTTTAGTCAGGATTTGAACTAGTCACAACTTTCTTTTACACGTTCTTCTATGCCTGAAAACCTGGACTATTTGTACATAGTAGGTACCTACTACATTAAAATACTACGTTACACTGAATGAAGTAACTCGACGGAAACATTAATTATCGGTTATTTCAAGAACGTGCGCAAAAATAACAAGAAAACGATAATGAAATTAAGGTTTGTAGGTATGTACTTGTAAACGTAGCAAATCAACTATTATAGATATCTATCTACCTACCGTAAGTATATAGGTTCGTACGGTGTACAGTTATCTAGACAAAAGTAAAACATACATGTTGTGTGCTCAGGTGGCAGTCTATATAACATTTATTCCACACAAATTACACAATTAATTAGAGTCGAACGTCTAATCACCTACGTAGTACGAAATGAAATATTTTTTTATTCAAATAGACCTTCACAGGCAGACGCGAACGGTTCCTATATTTGCTTTTGCTGAGAAAAACCGAAAATAAACTCAGCAATTTACTCTTTATACATAAGCAAGATGTGTCCTGCAAGAGCGAGCGCTACACCCAAGCATTGCTATTGATTTTTTAACCCACAAGTGACAACCAGGCAGGTGGGTCCCCTGATGATAAGTGATTACCGTCGCCTATAGCCATTAATACCAGAGGGATGGCCAAAGTCTTGTGTGGCTCTCAAATGCAACTGCCGGCATACACCGACAGGTCGCTCCTTGAATACATAATGGTAGGGGAGGCGAATAGGGGATTTCGGGATTTACTCAAGCGCGTCAGATTAACATAAGGGGGGCAACCTTGCACCTTGTGAAGTACTCTCACCAAATCTGAGCCTTCTATGTAGTGTCGAACGCCTAGGGTAGCCCGTCAGATTAGTAAAAAAAAATCGATGGTTTGAAATACTCGAGCGCGTCAGATTAAGGTAAGGTAAGTTAGTTACATGCAAAATAGTGTACATTTCAATAATCTGACAAATTGGGCGTGACGAAAGAAAATTGGAGACTCGCAAAGTTGCAAAAAAAAAACGTCACCTGGATTTTCTCGAGCGCGATTGGTTTTTTTTTATTTTGAAGGAAATTAATCACGAATCACGGAAATATCTTAATCTGCCGATTTGCACAAGCCGAAGTGGCTAAAATCATTATTAAGTGTATAGTCCAGGAATATTATGAGTTTCACCTCAGAATGAGAAATAGTCAGCTATTAACTTGTATAAACCTTTATTTTGACACCCTAAAACTTGTCTCAAAAGCTACTTATCTTAGGGTGCCCGCGACTACTGATTTTTCAAGGTCAAAGGTCAAAAAATCATTTATTGCAAATATCTCGTTTCCTATGGGTTTTTTGGTATATGTATTCATAATAAATATTGTAGAAGGTTAAATTCTCTACAACTTTTGTGCAAACATTTTTTCGATATCTTGAACCATTTTCGAGATTTCGATATTTTTTACATATTTTTTTTTTCAAACCGTCAGATTAAGGAAATCCCTCAACATAATTGTCAGATTATGGGTCAGTACAACAAGGCCATCAAGAAGAACCGCCTGTATAAAAATCTGACGCGCTCGAGTAAATCAAGGTCACGATATTTTTTTGCATTTTCAAAAATCGGCCCTGACTGATGGTCGCGTCCAAATCGTCAGTCTTTAAAATAGGAGCTACTGGAGGGTTCACTTAACATCCCTTATCAATGTCTGACGCGCTCGAGTAAATTTTTTTTTTAAATATTTTCGACCCCTTCGTACGGCCACCCCCACCACGCAAAACGGCAGATTATTATTTTTCCGTTATCAGACAGACGTGGCGCGACTACCCTATTAATATCTGACGCGCTCGAGTATTTCTTGTTGACTGTTTTTTTTTACATTTTTGAAACCCTGTAGACGCTCCCCCCACCGCTGAAGGGGAAAATATCACATAACCTTTTTTTCTTTATTCCACCTAATCTTCAAATTCCAGTAGGTCCCAAAGACGCTCGAGTAACTACAAATTTAGCATCAATGCCTCCCCTACCATAAGGGCCACAAATCAAAATTCATAAATTTTACAGGAGGGCCAAAACAAATTTTGATAAGTGTTTTTTTGAAATATTTAATATGTTATCTATTATTATAAGTATGTTATATATATCATTAGATGCGTATTTCTAAATGCTATCTACATACAATATGGACATTAACACAGCTGTTACCCATTATGAAAAAATGGCACAAAAGTCCCTTTTGCATTCAAAATTTCAATCAATATCATTAGACTTAAGTCAAAAAATAAAAACAATTTTACAAAAATATATGGTTTATTAAAAGGTTTCTTAATAAAATTTATCAAACGGTAATAAAACTGTTTACTTGTACAATAATAAATGGACGAACACCAGTAAAACAATGTTTTACAAGATCTAAAGTACAAAATCGGTTTTTTTTATTAATATAATTGAGAAGTTCTTGGTGAATGACTATTATTTTGTCAAATTAAACATCCTCGTTAAAACTTTATTAATTAAATTATAGAATTCTAGGACAGCAAGACATAAAATTACAATAATTATATCAAAAATATTACATAAAAACAGTATTAATTAATAAATACTCTTAAAAAATCAATAGTCGACACTAAATTCTATCATGTTTAACTTCGATTAAATAATAATATGAGATCAAATATAATGGTACAGAGGGTAAGTAGAACAAAATATTACAGCGTATTACACAGTAACAATAAACAGTCTTATAAAATCACATAGTTTCAAACAGTTTAACTTAAGGGACTTTTTAACTAACTCATTTGGAATACTTATATACAAAGAAATTTAAATATAGATACTAAGTTTAAAGTCTTTGCTTATATAGAAACATAGTTTTTTATTTATTATAGAATATTTATATGAAATGAAATTGTTTATATATTCGTCCGAATAGGCCTTCACGTGCACTTATGAATAGTCAGACTAATGCTCGGTTCGGAAGGTTGCTTTTGCTGAGAAGAGCCAACTGAAAAACAACTTACACCTAATACATTCAATAATTATTTATCTAGTCTCACTGACAATATTTGCATGTTATGGTGGCAAAAATAGTAATCTATAGAATTTAATTATGACTGACTTAATAAACAACAAACTTATGCAGTATATAATTATTGTTTACTTATATTTGGTGAACGTTTTTATGAAAATTTATTAAATAAAAATATTCTTCTCAATCAGTTTTAGTATAGACTGCTTTTTCGAATCAGCTATTTTAAGTTTACAAACAAAGTACAGCTTTTTTGGCACTACAGAACTAGCAGCCCTCTTTTTTGACACCGTGACTACCGAGGTGAACTCGAAGTTAAATGAATGAAATACAAATTTGTTGGATAACTAAAAAAGTTTTGACAGTATATCTTCCTCGGAATCAGAAGCTCGTTCATTGTTGGGTTGAAAATTGGGATCTTTGACGCTGCCATCTGATGAAAAATCGGCATCTGATAAACTACTGGAGCTAGAACAACGGGTGTCAGAGTCACTGGAACTGCTACTTGAGTCGCACACTTGAACATAGGAATTAAAGTCAAATAGGATTATTTTGATTGAAAAAAGTGTAAAGGAAATTTAAATTATTTTCATGCAAAATGGCCATATTTCTGAGAGTATTATTGTAGAACGGTAAAAATAATAATTTATTCCATGCAAAACGGTCGCATTTCAAATAGGCTAATATTGTATTACAAAATATGATTACACATACCTAATATTTGAATGCAAAACGGTCGATTTCCAAAATATGGCACTCTGTAATATAAAATTTGATTATAACTACTTGAAGTTAGAATGCAAAACAAGACGTTTTTAGATTGTGGCACTTTTATATAAAAAATATAATCAAACTTACCTGAAGTTTTGAATGCAAAACAGACGTTTTTTGGATTATGGCACTTTTACATGCAACCGACGTGCGTTCACATTGAATTTCGGGGCGCAACTAAAAAAATGGCCGTTTTGCACTGACGTCACCTGTCAAAGTGCTCCGATGTAAAAAGGGCGGATAGTCCGTTTGACCATAGAGTAAGCAAAAATTATGGGTGTCTTCAATTAACTATAAAATTTAGTCTATTTTGGTATCATTTTTACGATAAAACGATTTTGGATATTTTTTGATTTGTGGCCCTTTTGTATTCAAGGAGCGAGGTGTTTGGCGACAAATTTTCAACTTGTGGTAGTCAGCCAGTCGAGTACTATAAAGTGTGCTGTGGTTTCCTCATGATGGTTTCCTTCACCGAAAGCTCAAGCTCATTGTAGGATTCGACATCCGACGTCACTACCATTGCTATCATCGCCATCATTCATATTTTTGTTCTAAAACAGCCTTAATTCGTTGCTAAAATGTTTTTAAAATGGATTAATGCTGATTTAGTTTATAATATAGTTCACATTAACTTGAGCGACATAATTATGTACATAATTTAACCATCTCTGCATATTAATCGGTAATTATAAAATATTCAACGGAGAGTAACATTCTATGTTTATTAAAGTAAAATAAAACAATCTGCTCGGCAACAAGCGGATGTATTAGGTACCTACATTGAGTTAAGTATTCGGTTTTATTTTATTCCATGGATATCATGCAAAAATATGTTCAAGCTGTTAATGAAATACGTAGTTTTTACGGAGGCTTGCGAAATGGTCACTTTGACCTTCGTAGCGTCTCCTGGGACCTAAACCACAGAGGACCGAATAAAAAACTTCGACTTCTTAGTACATTTGGTGGCCTAATTAATTAATTATAATATTAATCTAATATTTATCTATCGTTATTTAATTACTTAGTGGAATCTACTATAATTCCAATAGAAATAGTATAATATGTAAATAATTGTCAGGGTAAATATAGATGACTTCAGCCACAGGGAAATATTCCGCCACAAATCATTAGCACGCATACATTTTCCGGGAATATTTTGTCGAGAGCGTGATAAGTTTCGTGAACGCAGCTCGGTAATCGGTTATAGATATGAGTTTATTTTATAATGAATTGTTTTTCCTGTTATCAATCTATGTATGTGCAATATTGCAAAACTATTTTGAACCTTTGAACAGTATCTGCCTAATAGTTTTGTGAGAAAAGACAAGGGGCCCCCCTAAGCCGATAAAAACAAAATGAGTTTTTGATATCTTTCATTAGACATTATTTAGTCGACGTTTAGCTTCTTCTATTGTCCTGTATTTCGTAGATATTATCTATTTATGAACCAAGTTAAATACAACTTTATAATGATTGCTAAAATAAATAGTGAAATAACATCGAGTTGTGCAGCGACTGTCTACTGCGACTTCCAATTAGCACTATTTAATATTTGGCTCAATAATTCAAGTGACCCTAATTACACGTCTGGTTTTTACATTATCTATATGTATATAAAAGAAAGTCGTGTTAGTTACACTATTTATAACTCGAGAACGGCTGGACCAATTTTCATGGTTTTTGATTTGTTAGATTCGTTTCCGCCCGGAATAGCAGAATAACTATTAAAAAATAAGAAAAATGCACAAAAAAAGAATAATGAAAACAATTATTTTTGTCATACATTTAGTATAGAACGACTTTTTGACATGTCTCGGGATCGGGCTGACAGATGACAGATGGTTTAGATTCACAAATTGGAGACGGTAGGTGTCGCTGGAATCGGGTTGTATGTTTTGTTTTAATTTAAGGGCAGGACAACGTCTGCTGGGCCCTCTATGTTATGTAGTGCGTGAACTAGTAGGTAGGTACCTTTAGTTGTGGTGTCATATCGCATTGTCTTCAATGATTGTGCCTTCTAGTGAGAATTCACTTTACACTCGTTACAATTGTTGCCGTTACACTTGTAATAACTATGTTGCGTGTCCTGAGAAGTTCCCACACCATTGACAATATGTTTCAGCAACATTTTGATATATTTTTTAGATGACATGTTACCTACTTACTGTATACTGCAAAAAACATTATTAAAACAGGAATGGACAATGACTGAATTTGAATTGCTCGTATAAGATTCCCACAATTCATTACTCAAGTTTGGTACCCTTGCATTTTGTTCGTATGTCATTGTAGTTTACTAAACTATGTAGCCAAATTTGAGTTTGATTTTAAGATCGGTTAGATTTCACGACGTAAGTTCTGTAGTTACATAATCGAGGCACTTGAGAGCTTGATATAATTTTATGTGTATCAACGAACTAAAGGAATATTACAAGTGGCGACCTACAACGCGATGGTCTGCCATAAAAACTTTACGACTTGGCTATTTGAAATGTCTACGATGTTAATCCAGTGTAGATATTGATGGTAGCAAAAACCCCGTCTTACTTGTAATTACAAACGCTATGAAAAATTACAGTTTTTACATGTTCGCCTTGCGAGTGAGAGAGTTGCGAGGGAGTAACCAAATAGCTTCCGTGTTCCGAAGCCAAGGGCCCCCCTAATTATGATTCACTACGTTTGGACACTTGACATTTTACCTACTGTTAGGACGTTGCTCGCATCATGCTTGAAGCACAATATGGTTTCGATAGCATCTTAACTGTTATCATATGTAATTAAACATGGAAATTGAAATGGATAACTACTGGCTGAAATCTTGAAAAGGCATTGTAATTTAATACTATGGAAAACAGTGATTTTCCTTTTCACAAATATGTCAAGATAACATTACTATTTAAAAGATTCATGTAATATACAGAGAGAGTGGCATCGGTTAATTTCCCCGGGGAAGTGTTCGAGCCTAGTTCGCTTTTTATGATCTTGTTGATTTGAAATTCGTTCAAAAACCTATCTGGTATGAAAATATAATATCTAGGAACGTTTTTGCACACTGATGACCATCAGATTGATCCCACATAAATTACAGTTACTTCAATATTTTAACATCTATGTGGTAATTTTTATAAAGGTCTTGCAGTTCTCAAATATCATACCTACCTTAGAATTGGACGTGAATAGCCGAAGAGTTTAGTTAGCGTACGTGCCGCGGGTACTTGAACCAAATATAATACCTACAGATTACAGGGTACAGAAAACTTATCGATTGACACGTGACCTAAAAACGAAAGCGATCAGGCATGGTGTCCTTATAATGGCCCATTACTTTAGGACGCGACGCGACGTCACCATACAAATGAGAGGCGGGTATAAATTGAAAATCTGTCGCCAAAACACCTATCGGTGTGTTCCGACAGCTGCACTTGATAGCCAGTTCCCATCTAGGCTTTGTGTGCTTACCATCTTCGGCCACATCATCACTTACCATGGTGAGATTGTGGTCAAACACAAGCCTATCTAGAATAAAAAAAAAAAAAAAAAAGGCGGGTATAGGTTTTTCGAGATTTACTTCACGTACACCTGCTCTATTTTGCTTGTTTTACGCAGGCCGCGCCCGGATACATTTATTTACCAAGTTAGTTCCAAGTTCCCTGAATACGTAAGCAGGTTGAATAATTCAGAGACTTAGCGGTTTAGTACAAGCCCTCCCTTATGGTGCAATAGTCGGAAGGTATGGTAGAATTCGAAAGTCTTGCGTAGAGAATGCCAATATAAGGGCGTTTATAAGCTGACCTAAATCCTACGTATTTGTATAGCAATATTATTACAATTAACAAAAAAGCTCATTTCTAAACCACACATGAAAACAATCACAAAGTAACCAAGTTATTAAGAGTCCGATATTTAAGGTGATGATAGCTCATGCAGTGGCAGTGACGCCGGATACTGCGGCGAAGGTCGTAGGTTCAATGTTGAGCTTGAGTTTTCAGTGAAGGAAACCGTCATGAGGAAACCACAGCACGGTGGTACTTTTTAATAATCGACTAGCTGACTACCACCCTCAATTTGAAAGTTTGTCGCTAAACACCTGTTGGTGTGTTCCAGCAGTTGTACTACATAGCCAGTTGCCTTTAAGGCATTGTAATAAGGTATACAGCACATTGGCAATCCTCCTGGTGTTGCTAATGTCTATAGGCGACGGTAGTTACTTACCATCAGGTGACCCGCCTGCCTCGTTGCCACTTGTGGTACCTACATAAAAAATACTGTTTATTTTATGCAGAGTTTACTTACATACGTCGGTGTTAATAGGCCACAATTAATTAATTATATTACTTACTAGTGGACCCGGCAGACGTTGTCCTGCCCTGAAATTAAAACAAAACTCAGAACCTGATTCCAGCGCCATCTACCGGGTCCAATTTTGTTTTCAAATCATCGAGGAACCCATTGAAATACACACACAAAATTTCATCCAAATCGGTCCTGTTACCATACTCCTCCGAAACGGCTTGACCGATTACTCAAATTACTAAAATGGCTATTAAAAAATAAGGGTTGATCGTAGAAGGGTGAAAATTGGGGATTGTATGTATTTTTGTATGTTGTATCATAAAAAAATAGAAATTAGAAATTTTGTCTCAAAAATAAAAATAAAAATTTAGGGGTGGACTACCCCTAACATTTAGGGGGATGAAAAATAGATGTTGGCCGATTCATAGATACCGGATAAGCACAAAAAATTTCATCAAAATCGGTTAAGCCGTTTCGGAGGAGTATGGCAACTAAAACTGTGACACGAGAATTTTATATATTAGATAGATAGCATGGCATACAATCCAGCCAGACGCGACGCCAACACGTCTTGGTGCTTTGTCCCCAAAATAAACACATTAATTGTGTCCGTCGGGAATGAAACCTGTGTGCCGTAGCCGTAGCCTTTACGTTTACACTTATATGTCACATATAAAAGCCATGAACAATACTACCCTCAAATGTCATTACTCTCTACGATCACACGACATGCGTCATACTTGTGAACAGGGGCCCTACAACTTTTATTAACTTTACATAAATTTCATTGTTTTTCTGTCAATTGTCACTTTTTTCCATCAAAATCAAAACTCATTTTTCAGTTGAGGCCCTGGTACGGCACTTATGAACATTAAAATTGACTCTACCACCCTGGCTTTGGGCTACTACCATACATTCTATCGTCATTTGACGGGCCGGTTGGCGTGGTTGGTTAATACACTGCCTATCACGCCGCAGGTCGTGGGTTCGATTCCCATCCAGGACACACATTTGTGTGCATGAACATGTCTGTTTATCCTGAGTCTGGGTGAAATTATCTATTTAAGTATGTATTTACAAAATAAAGTTTTACAAATTACAAGCTTTGCTTAGTTTGGGATCAGATAGCCGTGTTTAAAAAATAAAAATTGACAGACAGACGATTCAGTTTGTGGGCTAGTTGAATCGCTATGGTGATGGTTGTGGGGGGGGGGGGAGGCTGCTATGTGCGAGTTTGTTATAAATTTACCAAGTCACTCGTAACTAAACTCAGAATTTGGCCTTTTGTGTTTGGTTCGATTAACATCTGCCGGTGTTTTCAGTTCACTTGAATGTCAACGTTAGGTCACACCTACTTTTGCCTAAGATTGTGGTCAACAAGCATATCCTAAGTATAAAAAATAGCGGTAATATAGGGGTTGTTTAACATGAAGCAGGTCATTAGGAACCTCTGTTCAAAGCTTGCAGGAATCACGATGTACATTGTTAGGTCGCGTGATATATGTAATGAGCTTAACTGCTTACCCCAGTTCGTGTTGGTTTCCTGTTTCATCAAAACTTGCTATGACGTGCATACGTTTGTTTGTGTACGCTTATGATGTATGGTATGACCCTTTATAAGTTAATTACACACAAACACGTGAAACCTACACGGAAACTTTAATGGTGCCTAAATCCCCTCGTTGGTTTCCCTCATTAGACACGAAATGTTGAGCAGGTATTGGTCACTTATCAACTGATAACCATTAATCTTGCTAATGCCGTTCGTTGTTAATCGTATCCCTTGAGAAAAGCTGGACCGATTTGACTATATTTTGTCTTCAAATGGCCTTAATAGTCCAAATGAGGTTCTTATGGAAAAAGGTTCCGGTCTGGTAGGTCAGCTGGTAATAAATAATTATCAATGCCTTAAAAATCAGTTCATTAAGCTATGTATTATTGGTCAGTAATTTGTTCTCCCATCAAATTGAGTGCCTTTGTTCTAGCTGGTGAAAATCAATGAATGCTTGTCAATGATAAATAATTAATTGGTCGCAAGATACTGCGTTATAAGGTCGCCGCCTGCGCAGCTGCGGTTTGTTGACCTGCTTGTGGCTGGTTGGTGCCATTACAGTTCTGTTGTTTGATGAGGTCGACGACACTCATTACGCTATCTCACCTCACTGATAATCTTGGCTTCCACCGATCACAATGATCAGGGTTCATTTTCTGATCTGTACTCTCTCGACGCTAACTGCCTATTTATTAAGATTTGATCTCATATTTATTTACCTATAGCTGATTGTAGAATCCTCGAATCCTTAGCCAATTCTCCATTGGTAATATATTTTTGCAGAATTGTGAAGATGATGATGAGGCTCGGTTCATGGGTTAATTGGACTCTTGGACAAAACGCGTTGGGTGATTGGGTGTTGTAATGAGAGGTGTAGCGTCACTGCGGCCGTCAGCGATGAAATCACACGCTTTGCCGCCAATTAGGATGCATTATCCACTTGAGCAAGCACCACTAGCGACCTGCCAATTATGACCTTAATGCGCTAATACGTTCACGCGGCGCGGGCGCGGGCGGGATGTCGTTACCTCATTAACTTCTTTCTCTAATACAGCCCCAACTAGCTACAAGTGAATAATTCCAAGGAAAAGCACATAAATTAGCACATGAAATATGAGTGACGTGTCCGCTCGGTTTCCTTTCATCTGCTATCTGAGCCACCTATCTTAATGAGGGAAAGATCGGTGATGAGTAGGCAGATACCGATCCGGCTGGACGGATTACATTTCTCGGAGAAAGGCATCGAATTGCTGAAGTAATGGTTGTGAAATACTACCTACTGCTGCAGCTGCGGGTGATACCTATAGGCGATTGTTATATAGTTTATTTAGGTATCAATAACATGTACCGTTCATCATACGGAAACGTACGAGTCCACCTGTCGCGTGTCCGTTCGAATGTAACATTAGATTTTTCACGCGCGGTTGGATTGCAACTTAATCTGCGTGACAGACAAGTAATGAGGTGGGCAGTAAGTAAAGTGATGCGAAAAATATAATGCTCGCTGTAAAAGTTAGTGTTGCGTCAGTAGTCCTCTGTAGTTCAACAGATATGTCGTTTAATTTGTTCTGGTACGTGAGGTTGTGTGGCGACTGGCGATGCCAACTCCACGTTATTATCTGTTCGTATACCTACTATATATATATACTGCACAATACTGTCTCCTATCTTTACCTCTACTCGGAGACTTACAACGACTTGTTTGTTGAAGCTGTCTGTTTTTAAGAAGGCGCGTCCGACGTCACTACGAGTACTACTGCTCGCACTCTTATATACACTTCCATATTATATTTGTACATCTCTGTTTTACTATTGAAGTCTTGGCACTTGCCAGTTGGCACGCATGGCAAGCCAATGTTCTATTTATATATTTTTACAACAGTAACGTCCCACTATTTTGTGCCCCCCGACGACGCCCTGAGCCGAGGTTCGTGCCCCAACTGGGGCGCCCTCAGCGGTCAGTCGTCTAAAATTTGCAACTCGGTTGAGAGCCCTAAGCGCTCACCGAAAAGTCCGCGTAAGGGTGTCTATGGTCCCTCAGACCTCCACCTTTAAGTCCTCCCCAAAAAAAAAAAAAAAAAACCCCACTTAGGCATTTCACTACGGTTTCTATGCAAAAGATTATGTTATTTAAAACATTGATGCTTAGGTCCAAACAATCAAAACGAAAAAGGTCTCGAGTGGAAAAAATTGACACAAGAATTAGAATCGTTAAATTACCTATAATATAAGGTTTATTATCGATCTAAAAATATGACTTGCGTTTTGATTCTAGTTCTGAATGGAGTTAAGCTTATGTAGTTACCTACAGAGATACATAGTCCTTTTCAATATGCGCAGCTGTAGCTTTTGAGAACAAGTCTTTGTTCGAGACATCAATGTAAATACTAAAATTCTGCATTTGGATTTCAAGTTAGCCTTATTAGAGTTTATCGCGATGAGAAGTGTATTTTAATTAGCACACCATCGTGAACTGTTTGAAGTGTAAAGTGGAACAATACCTGGAAACCCCAAACAATAGTGAACTTCGACGATTCATATAATCCTTTTCGGTCCCTGCTTTTCATTCCATACCTTAAAGCCACTTTAAACAAAAATAATGTAAATTTTGAGTGGCGTGATGTTTGTTAGTTTATAAGAATTGAAAGTGTGAATCACTCTGTGATGTGATTTTGATTGCATTTTGAAAGATAATTAAGAAAGACTACGCGACTTCGATAGCTTATGATTCAATGATCTCATTTAAAAAATTATGCATACATTACTTTATTATGGTCCTTCGAGCCGGATAGCTATGACCCATCTTATCTTCCTTCCTTCGTTTTGAGGCTCGTTTTCTTTGAGCTAAAATGACAGCGTTGTCCACACTGAGATGCGCTACTATTTGTTACTACGTAAGGGCGACTTGTAACTATCCCATGTTAAAACCATTTGAGTGTATCTCAGTGTAATCTCTGTTATTATAAGTTGACGGAACTGCCATCGATCGTTCCCGAGAGACGCGCGACCTGACGCGACGAGTGACCGATCAATGATTACCCATTTAGTTTTCTGTTCTGTTTGGCGAGTGTCGGTCGTTGTGTTTTGTAGCGACTGAGCAATGAACACCGACAAAACAAACACTAATCCGCCGATAACACATGCTGCACTCACATTGTCTTATCATTAATTCATTGTCTGTATTCAATAACACGGATAACAGAGAAAGCGAGCCACACGTCTAATATTTAATTAGGCTAGGTTTATCGGTTGGTCGGTGACCTCGATATTTGAAGAATAGAGGTTGTGTCGACATGTGGCTGCTTATTGTTTTAACGGAACAACAAAGAAAAATTTGTTTTCTAAAAAATGTCCTAGTACCTATGCTTCCTAGCTTGGTCACTCTAGTTTCGTGCTGTGTTTTTTAACCACACAAATAACTTGTTTTGAAAAGCTTTTTTGTGTTGACAAGGAAAAGCAATTGAGCGAGTATCTGTGCACCAGATCACGTGGCATCAACCTTTTTGTATGACAGTTCCACTGCACGAGTGTTAGCTGTCAATACGATGTACGGATCTCACATAGGTACCCTTTCCATCAATCACGAGGTACATTCATACAGGCGGTGAGTGGCGGGCGGCGCGGGCGCGTCAATCATCGCCGCACAAAAGCTCGCATAACGGAAAAAAATAACAATAAAACGGCCGAGTGAGACAATAGTAATATCTAGTACTTAGATCGGGATTTGCATATAAATGGAAATTCGCTTTCTAATGACAAGCGTTTGTGGGCGCGCGCAATTGCGGTAATGATAGTGAAAGTGCGCGTGCGCAGGACGCGGGGCGGTGTCGCACGCGCACTCACCCACTCCTCTGAACTTTTAACACTGATATGTGCATGGTAGTACTGTGAAATAGCAGTTCACCCTTGCGATCATCGATGTCCTACCTAGAATATACGACTGATTACTGATGCCAGTAAAAATGACCGCATTGATAGATAATACCTTGTATGTAATTAGTTTGGTCACGAGTGTCGTTACGGTAACACTAGGTCGGTGACTGCTAGTCAACAGTCATCGACGTAGAGGATCAGATCACTGACCCCAGAGACCCAGCAGTCAACGGTCGTGATGATGACATTGCATCACAGGCAAACGTACTGAAACAATGGCTCCCACCAATATCCCTTGCGTTCTGCTACAGAAGCGTGCAAATTGAGGAAAAACTTTGTTTTTTCTTTTCGTAATAAATATGCTGGTGTTAAACCATCTAATTGATAATGTGACAGAAAGTTTATAGACATGCCTTGATGCTGGAACTGCTGGAACACATCGACTGGTGCTTGACTGGTATTGCAATGCCATGGTTTCCTTACGATATATTTTACGCATCATCCCCGAGTAATCATCACCAGGGACAGTCCTTACGAGGGCAGTCCGCTTGATTTCTAATTCCGTGGTTGTAGAACTTGTAGATAAGGCGTTTGAAAGTGGGCTGCGGAGATATCGCCTCACACGTGTTCGCTATCTAGCGATAAACGATTGTATCGATTATAGTTTTATGCCTGTCATCTAAATGGGTTAGCAGAGTCAGATGTTTATCACCTGGTGATGGATGTCCCTGACCTGTTTGGATATCTTCCACCAGACGTAACTCTCGTCATATCCATAGAAAGTAACTATGTAATACATGTTTCTAAACACTTAAACAGTGTTGAAAAGAAAATGCTAGTGTTTCTAAATAGTAATTTTCTAGGTATTCATATTGAAATGACACACTCATTATGCGCTTTTGTTAGAAAATTGCTGTAATTTTTCTGTAGCACGCAGTGAAAAGCGAAAGTCGCGTAATATAATGTTAAATCACCAAAACTTGCGCAGATAGAAAATTTGTGGCATTGTAGTTATCATTTCGATATCTCGGTCACACATCTAGTCGGCAGTCATTTGTTACTTTACTACGGTACTTCCACTAAAGTAAACACTAAAGATGATTAATCACTGGCCCGGACCTGGCCGTCATCAATTTTAATGATAGTCAGTGTTTAAGTGGGAGTACCAAATTCGCGCATTGTGTGGTGTGGCTCATTGCGGCGTGTTATGAAGCTGTGGTCTGTGGTCCTTAACCTTCTCGCGGTGACCTGGATCCCGCCTATAGGTATGTACATTTAGACCAGCCAGACTGTTCTCATTCTAATAGAAGTATTAGATAGCTCATCATATCATTTGTATCATTACCATGTATGAAATGTCTTTGTATTCTTAGGTATCTTGGAAATAACATTTTCATGGTTCGGTATTTTCTGTTGTTGCAATACTTAATTATAGTAATCGATCAAAATAGACTACATTTACTAGAATTAGTTGCTCATCGTCGGACAAAAGGAAATTACTTGTCTTCTCAATGGCGTGTTAATATCGCTTTACGGCCTTCGAGTAAATAAATACATAATGGCCCATTTAATTGAACAGTGAGTGAGTGTCGGCGTGCTGTCATTGATGATGAATGAACTGATTGTAGTAGAGGTGTCGCGTGGGATCCCGCAGTTCGCACTCCACGGTTACATCTGTCGCTAAACATACGTAAGATCCCTCGATCTCTCTCTTCAACATGTCGCCAACACTGATGGTGAAAACTTGCTATTTTTGCAGTGATTTCATTATTGGCCTTTCATTTCTTGTGTTAATTGAACAAATCTAATGTTTTATTATGTCATTCAGTAAGTTATCTATGAATGAACAAGTCCAAATTAAAATCACCTCGAAACAAGTTGAAATTGTGATATCAGAAATAACGTTTTACGTTCGGCGGCCGCCTGCACCGTTCACCGTATCGTAGCATGCATTATCCTTAAACTTTCTTCTTTAGGGGCGGTATTCTCGGTACGCGACCCACAAAAAACTGGTGCGACCAGAACTCCAAAATCGAAAGCCGCCGAATTAATTGGCTATAAACGTTTTGTTGAACCGACGCGGCCGCGGCTAGGTCGACCACTGCTCGCGTCATTATTTAATTTAATATGTTTACATGTTCATGAAATATTTAACTACTGACATCAATCGTCGAATATAGTCCGACTATTTTTGATTAAAAGTAATTTAGATGCGACAGAGACCTCGCTCTCAAGTCTGATTTAATTATTGTCATCAAATCGTTTATCCTAAAGATCGTACTCATCATTATAATTTAGTTAAGATATATAGTTCCAACGAAGGTCAGGGTCCGAGTAGCTCTGTTCCCGGTGGAGATATCGTCATCGCTATAAAAGCATGATCTAACTGGATGAGATCCGTACGGCGTCCGTGCCCCCGTGCCCCCGTGCCGCTGCTGCGCGCGCTGGCTGGCTGGACTCGAGACGCGACTCGCGAGCGTCACACGCGGTCAACTGTGCGCACGCGCCACTCCGCACACCCGCTGCCTAGGAGTCAGGACATGATGCTATCCTATGACTCTATATTCCACAATAAAAGTAACAGTTTCTAGTGTCGTGTATTATTTATAGTTTTTTTTTCTGGCTTTTGTTTTGTAAGTTAGAATGTCATTCCAACTTTTCTGAAATTGAAACTTTCTGTATTCTTAATGATTGTATGTTGCAGAAGATATTCCTTTAGGATGACTTGGTTCTCGTCCTATTCATAAGGTGGTATTTAGAGACAAATTGAGTGTGATTTTATATTTACATTCCATAAGTTCCATAACTCAAAAGTTCTTGCATTATAAGGCCTCGCGGACACCAGTCCAGTCATCGTATGTGGTTCGATTCAGTCGCAGGAGTCGCAGGCTATCTCGTCGCATCGTCTGGAGGAGTTCCTCGCTAGATGTGACGTCACGAGCACGTAGGCGTCGCGGGCGATCGCGTATATTATCTAAAATAGTGCAGCGACCGCGCGGCCCTGCACGCCACGCCGCCCCCCCCCCACGCCGCCGCACTGTCAGCTCTATTTATACACGTGCGTGCACAACTACGAGATCTAGCGCCAACACAACACAACACAACACAACACTGCATTATTTAGGAAATTACATATACATATCTATATCCTGAAAATATCAAAACGGTATTCCAGATGCAATTACAACAAGAAACTAATCACAGACGACGAGGATTTCTCTAATTGTATTAGCTATCGTATCGCCCGCAACTTTGTTTGCATCAAACACGTTTAACTTATACTTTAAATCTCTTTGGTTTGCATAGAATTTGTTTATTCGAGTTCGGAGAACTCTAAATCAGAGTTACTTTAGCATTTATAATATTAGTTTAATTAGGGGCGAGTTGTTGGCTCTGAGTGATATGCACATTCTCGTCACGAGAGAGGGTAGGTGCCCTTACACACTTGCAGCTTGTTCTCAATCCTGTAAGGATAACTCCTATATGTTCGCAATCCTGTAAGGATAACTCCTATATGTTCGCAATCCTGTAAAGATAAAGAAAAATACTAATTTGCCCAGTTTCAATACAATGTGATCAAAAATTGTTTAGTACGAAATGTTTAACAACCACTTTTTTTTTAAGTTGATTACCGTTCGCAGTTAATATGAACAGTTATTTCCATTAGCTAGAATTAGTTAGTCAGAACTGCGCGTCAAACGTGCGCTCAGACAGTTTCAGGAAGCTATTCTTCAAACGAAGCGTAAGTACGACGGACTGAACGAACAATACATATATCTATGCATGAACAGGGTAGAACTGCGACCATAAGGTGAGAAGAAATGCGGTAGAGTTATTACCCACCGTGGGTTTAGTTAGGGTTACAATCAATACACCACCGATATGACTATAAGCTCGTGTCATGTTGAGTTGTGAGGCTTCATTGGTAGTAGAGTAGATACCTCTTAGCGTGGTGTCGGTTTCGTCTACGATGGCGCGGGCGTCACGTCGTTTCCGCCGCAAAATATGACGGTTGCGGCAGATATCTCGGCATCACTAAACCAAACCCATCACGCTCCAAACTTGAAAACAGTTTGTAAAAACACATTTCAGTAATGTAACTGCATATGCAAATAGTAGATAATCTAGGCTATGTGTGCTTACCATCTTCGGCCACATCATCACTTAACATGGTGAGATTGTGGTCAAACACAAGCCTATCCAGAATAAAAAAAAAAGAAAATGAAAGTATTTTTGCCATTTTTGATTTGAGGGCAGGTCCACATGATTACTCCATTATCGGTCTCAGAAATGACGCAAATCGCGTTTTAGATTTTCCGGTCGAAATAAGCGATATCTAATATAAATATTTGTATAAGGATTTTCCTTGTGCGTCGAAAAGAAGGCAGCCCGTATACCTGCTTGTCGAGGCACATCACCTGATGGTAAGTGACTACCATCGTCGGGGAGATACCCGAATACATAACGTCTTGCCGACCTTTTTAAATGCCTGATGGAATTTAAATGGTTTGCCAGCCGGACCTTACCAGGTGCTTGGCAACAGATTTCATCTAGACCGTGTCAGCCACCGCGGTTCCAGCACCTGTGGTACCTTATAAAGTTAATCGCCCACTACTAAAAGCTATAATATAATGTAGTATATTGTTTGTTTGTTTGTTTGTTAACGTCCAGGAGGCGGAGCTGAGCACGTGGACGGCGTTCCTGCATCGCGCCGTGGACGCCACATACAACACTGAGGTCGTCATCGACAACTTGCACAACATGATCGGTGAGGACATCATGCATCATCATCATCATATCAGCCGGAAGACGTCCACTGCTGGACAAAGGCCTCCCCTAAGGATCATGCATACACCCATTAAAACGCTGCCCGGAGTTTCGCCTACTGAGCGAGTGAAACGGACAAGTACCTAAACTCACCCTACACTACATAGTATGTCTAACTGTTGTTATTTCATACAATAGTGCCAGTAGGTACTTCAGCAGGCGATACTCACTCCAGATAACTTTATCTATATGTATGTATGTATGTATGTGTGTGTATATTACAAACATAATTTTACCTTAAAAGAGTCCCTAACATTGTTGAAGTGAGTTGTCTTATTTGTCAATTATTTCTAGTGTTAGAATGTTGATTACTGCTGTTCCTATGATATTGAGAGTTTAGATTCGTTCCCGATCAACATAATATCAGGACTCGAATCGCGATTCCTAGAATTCTATTTATTGTAAGAAGTTTTGGGACGGTCGTCCCGCCGACGACAGGCTGCGGGGTACTCGTTGCTCGTGTAGTGTAACGTTATTGACGCGCGTGGGAGCTTATCGCACGATTTATGCGTGACATTTCCGTTTTCATATAAACTACAGTTATTTACAGTTTCCTATTAATTATCGAATTAGTTTAATGTTCCTGTGCACATTTTTATGATGTCTACTGAGATCATCTTTGGCTCCAATCAAACACTGGGCTCACAAGATCCGACAGCGATCACCATCTACCAATCATTACTTTGTTTTCGTTAGAAATATATATCGTTTCTTGAAACTTGCCTAAATGATGTTATTATTTAAATAATCCTAGCACTGCCCGGGCAGAGTTCGCAAGTATAAACTGCTTGTTGTGCCTGGTTTAAAATAGGCACTGTCTATATTGTTCAAACTGCGATGGGTTAAATTGAATCGTTTTATTTATTTGCGAACTTTGCCCAAACTTAATAGGTACCTTTACCATAAGGTAGCTTTATACTGAGGTGATACCGCGTACAAAACTTTGAAGGAAATTGTCTGACGAGTGAATCTTCCGAATCAAATTCAAAAAATTATTATTGCCAGTTTAGACCCAGACGAATGATGAACGATGAATGGTAGAGGCATTTATGAACAGAACCTTTGACTACCATCGGTTCGAGACAACTATTATATAGCCTTTGAAGTAGACGTTATAATGAATGTGTATGTATGTATGTTCCAGCGGAGCAGCGGCGGTGCGTGCGGGAGGTGTCCTCGAGCGGCGTGTTCGTGTCCATGTGTGGGACGGGCGAGGAGGACGGGGCGGGCGAGGGGGACGGGGCCCCTCGGGGGGACGTGTCGGGGTCGGGGTCCATGCCGCACACGCCCGCGCGACGCGCCGGCTCACCGCTGCAGCGGAGCACTCCCATCGCGAGGGACTAGCACACACACACACACTCACACTGTAGCGACATCTATCTACACATAGATATATTTCTCACGACTCCTAGATAGATGGCGCTTCAATAACCTACATCGCGCTTAAGAAGTATTCTATGCGATCTCCATATATACAAGATTCCAACATGTACAGTTGAACCGCGGTCCCCATGCACGATGACCTAGCCTGGTGGAAGATCTTCCCTTTTCAATGGGGGAGTCTAACACGTCGTGTGGCTCCCCCATAACTCAAACACACAAGACTCGCCTACAGTACATTAATACCACTAGCGACCCTCAAAGAGATACCAGGGAAGGTGCTTCTACGTATGGACCACCCAGCCTAAGTTACATCGTCGTGCCCTACAGAGAAATTAGTGTGAACTTGAAATAAAGCGTGCATCAAAGTTATCCGTAACTATCACACTTTCATATAACCGTTAAAGTACTTACTTCTGTGTCGGCCACCGGCCACACGCATCTGTGACGTGCGGTGGTGTTTGAAAAGTTTACAACTTTTTTCGAATTCATCGAGTTAGATGAATCGAGTAAACAAACATTTACTTAGATAAGCTATGTACGAAATCGATACTAGAATTAAAAAAAATTATGGCTTTCTGAAAAGTATTTAAACGACAATTAAAAAAAATCTTCGAGTGCCGTACGAGTCGGTGAGCGAACAACTTCTGACTTGGTTGTGTGTCGTGTATGTTATCGAGTCGCGAAACTAAACCATCATATCTTTGTGCGTGAATAATTGTAAAAGTATTGGTAGGTAGAAAATGGATTCGCTAATCGATATTTGTGTATACATCATTCATAATGTATACCAATACTGGCGTGATCCGATATAAATAGATAGGTAATGTTAGTCTCGTCTCGTCTCGTCTCGTCTCGAGTGTTGCTAGCCTTCACGTGTCCAAATTATATTTTTATGATCTTGTAATCAATCCGCAGAATGCGCCGAAACTCTCGATATATTGCCGCTTCTATTTATAGTGTTGTGCTCGTGAATGCTCGATAATTTCCATCGACTGCATCTGGCGCTCGCGATAAATGGTATGTAGGTGAGGTGTGAGGTGTGATGTGAGTACAAAATGTTATGTATGTGTACAGTACCTACAACACTGCCTTATTGCGTGTTCAATGAATATAATATCTGCGTTCATGTTATTGTAATATTACGTTAAATATCTTACGATGTTCATGTTATGCGTATTGCTAGGTGTAGGCGCATCCTTACTTTCATATCGATACATTGTTATAAACTAAAATAATCGATGTGTCAGTTAAGTCTAAGTCTAAGGTCTCGACGATTCTATGAGAGAATGAGAGCACGGAAACCTGTGCTCTTTTATATAAATACTATAATAGATCAATTTAAGGTTATTTTTAAATGGCTGCGTTGTGTTAATATAATATTTGAAGCTTTACTAATAGATTGGTTGTATCGGTCGGTAAATCTGGATGAGCTGTGCCATGTACACTGTACACCGTTCTAATTATAGAAGACTACATCATTTGTTACATAAATTACATTTTCCTTCATAATAAATAAGGTTTTTGTTGCACGCAGAGTTGATATGAAATTTTAGTTTTTTTTTCTATGAAACGCAACAAAAGACATGCCATTTTAAAAGAGTTTATAGGGGTGGTTGTACGAACTTGCTTCCACGGTGTACATGGTCGGCTCACTCCAGCGCCACAGTACATATAGCTAAAACAGTGCCTCAACTAGACTGCTATTAACTTGCTTATACTTGCCTGTGCGAATTGTGCGTTATAATAATGTTGGAGTACTGGTTTATAGTTGTATGTACTGTGTCAAAATTGTATAGAGTGTTGCACATTGCCTTTCGTTGTTAGCACATTTTGTATGGTAAGTTTATATAAGTTTTGGATCTTTTTACATTTAACTATAATATATTATCTAGACTTAGCGCTATATCTCTATTGTTGCGATCTGATTGTTTCTCGTCGTGTTTAGTTCGCCTCCATTGCCATTGCCTCGTCGAAACAACGTAGATAGATAGATAGATAACTCTTTATTGTACACCAAAATCAAGTATAATAAAGTAACAATATTTGTACAATGGGCGGTCTTATCGCTAAGAAGCGATTTCTTCCAGACAACCTTTGGATGGAGAGGAATTCAGATACGGTAATTGACGGTGGTGTATAATATCTATAGTTAGAAAATAGATAAACGTAGTTCAACACAGTATTCTAATATAAGTAAATTTGTTTATATGCATATTATATATGTATGTAATTGTTAATAAATTAGTATTATTATAATGTTATATTTATCGTAAATATACCTAATATTACTGTGGCCAAATTTTAATGAACGACGTCGTATTGTGACTTGTCGTATTCAGTCATATATGTAGTACTCGTTTGTATGTAACATGTTTGTCTGTTTACTTCCATTTATAAGCTTACGCAACTTCGACGTCTACATAATATTTCTCCAAGGAATGTATTTTTCTAAATCAACTTTTGAATAGTTAGTGCATGACTAGTTGAATGTAACAGCTATGTGTCAGAGCGAGCGTTTGCTGACAGAAAGATGGCGCTAGCCGACAGTCGCGTCACCTTCACCTTTCTGTCAGCATCAGCACGTGTCGTGCTCAGCCATGTAATATGTAGTATGCGCGATGTGATATCTCAACGAAGCATATAAAATGCCTACTTACATCTATATATATAAAAGAAAGTCGTGTCAGTTACACTATTTATAACTCGAGAACGGCTGGACCAATTTGGTTGATTTGTTAGATTCGTCTCCGCCCGAAATAGCAGAATAACTATTAAAAAATAATAAAAATGCACAAAAAAAGAATAATGAAGACAATTATTTTTGTCATACATTTTGTATAGAACGACTTTTTGACATGTCTCGGGATCGGGCTGACAGATGACAGATGGTTTAGATTCACAAATTGGAGACGGTAGGTGTCGCCGGAATCGGATTGTATGTTTTGTTTTAATTTGAGGGCAGGACAACGTCTGCTGGGCCCACTAGTTACTCGTATACATAAATAGTGGATACTCGATGTGTTTACTGATGGGACCTTCATTTAATGTAACTCTTGTTCTTGATACTCTTTATATTATATTATGGTTGTATTATATTTATGCATTTATAGTTAATGAGACTTCGGTAATATTGTATTTTCCAATGTTTTAACGTTGTTTAAGGACAAACGAGAGAATTAATGTATCCGTAAACCTAGACTAGTACTCGTTGAAACTTGTAAAAACGGAATATTCCTGTTATTTGTATTTCAATTGTTTACAAAAGTAGTTGTTAGGAAATGAACCTTATTATGTTGTTTGTAAAGTTTATGTCGTGGAACTGTTTGTAGTTCACTGCCATCGTCGATGTATCAGTAGTCAGTAGTGAGTCCCACTACTAGTGCTACAAGTGAGCTGGTGTTAAGTGTCAGTACATACATACATGTGTTAGCCTTATATTTAACTACATATACAATTTTTTCAGTCTTGTTTATAATTATTTTAATCCTTATCACTTTGACATAAGACCTATATTGTTGATCGAACAGTACATTTGTAGCAAGTATGTATTTCTCAAAATGTGTTCATGTTCATGTGTAGGGAACACTGCTCTCTGATATTGAATAATTATCTGTTGTATATAGATTATATGATATGCGACTGCTCGCTCGCGGTGTTTGTACAAATCGCAATTTAGCATACTCTTGTTTGTATAATGTCGCCGCATCGTGCGTCCCGCTCGGTGCCCCGAACCCGAGGTCTCTCCCTTTAACGAACAGTTTTAGTTTCACAAGTATTCCGCTAGAGGCGCTGAATGTAATATGTATATAGTCTGATTTTTAATTAGCTGGACTAAACTGACAGTTACGAGCGCAATACGGTTAAAATTACTGTTTCATAGTTTGACCATATCACTTATTATCAATAAAAGTCAATCTAATATCAGTGATTACAGGTATTCTCATTTATTCTTTTAAGAAATAATTTCTGAGTAAAGAAACTGTCAGATCAGTCGACCTAATTAAAAAACCAAGTATAGATGCGTTTAATCTCGCACTCGGGGCACAAGACGCCATGTTAACATTATGACGGTCTCGGCGGTAGATTTTATATTAATGATATACTTTGTTAAATAAACTTTCTTTACCTTTTTCATATAGGTATAGAACGTGAAACTTGTAAGGTTAAGATTCTTTTTAACTTTATATACTTAGCGTTAGTGCAAGAATTTTTGTTATAATTCTGTTCGATGGAGCGTTACTCCCGCCGCACCGCCGCACCGCCGCTTACCCACATTCCAGAGTTCACATATTTTGTGTACAATATTACTAACGGTAAAAAAATTAAATGCGTTTATTTTAAAGAAGTCTTTTATTTAATTTTATAACTTATACTATTAACAATACAAACTATAGGTATTTCTTTATATAGAGTATCTCGAAACGTGGGTAGGTTCATATAATATGTATAATCAGACTCGCACTCACTCACACACACTCACTCACACAGTGTGTGTGTGGGTATCATGTATGTGTGCATTTGTGTATGGTAACAGGTGGCAGGAGGCAGCGCGCTCGCTCACACACAATACAGCTGCATGCGACGAGTATATAACATAATGACAGTCCTACGATATTTATAAGATAGGTATATAATAGGAGGTTAGCACCTTTACACAACACTCGTGGAACCTGCAGCCGGCTGGAGGAGGCTGCGGGAACATGAACTCGCTAACATTCGTCGATCCTAATACTCTAAAATAATTATAATTTGGCACAAACATAGTTCGATATAATAATATTGATTCATCTATCCTAGATTACATAGATCTACTCTCTGTCTACAAATACATGTATATGTTAGAGCATTAATCAAGATATTTTTAAATTATCGTCAGCTCATAGAAAACCTTTATTTATATTATTTATCTGGAAAAGTAATACGTAACTAAAATATTGGTCTTATTACCCAGTATTTTCTAGGCATTTTATTTAAAGCATTAAGACCTTTAATAAGTGCTTTCCAAGTGAATGACTTTATTTTTTTTGTAATGAGAGTTCATGCTCCAACAGTAGATAGGTACGTTTATATGAGAAGCGATTTATAGAACGAACGGCTATATAACAGGGTGTAGGGGGCATGGTCGTCTGTACTGTACATAATACTGCGTGTGGGACGTCACGTCACGTCACGTCACGTCACGTCACGTCACGTCGCGTCACGTCGCCCTCGGCGGCGGCCCTCATAAATACTTACTCATTATATTTACAACTTAGCGATTACGTATAATACGTGCGCCGCTACATCTACATCTACTCGTAGGTATTATATATGTAGATACATAGGTAGTCTTTTAGTTTACAAGCCGACAATTCATCATCGTTCATCTATCGAATAGAACAACTAACTAGTGAGTTATAAACATTACAGATACTTTTGAACGAGCCAAATCTCTCCCTCTTCATCTCTCTAAAGACGAAGGACGAAAGCCTTTCGACAGTTTCAGCTCAAATTGTCAACTTGTGCATCTACATTATATATAGTCGCGCACAAAGGTATGGCAAATAGAAAGCGACGACCGCCGATATGGAAGCACTACCGGAGAGTCTACCGCTCAAACACCGTGTCCTCCTTATAAAGAGTCTATACCTACGGACCATAGACTAGCACGTCTATGGTCGTACGTTGAAAGTAGATCATGTATTTGTGTGTCAACTCTCAGCGGAAGGGTTAAGCGTCCGTGGCGGTCAGCGGGGCGGGGGGCAGCGGTGCGGGGGGCTGCGGGGGTGGTGGCGGCTGGGGGCGCGGGGCGGGCGCGCGCGCGGGGGCCAGCACGCTGTGCGGGATGCACACCGTGCGACCACACACCTGGAACGTTACAACATAATTATTACATACAGTACATTCATACTTACACAGTTTATAAACAAATTACTTTTTCATCCCCCCATCTCGGAAAGATTATTTTTGCTCTTCGATATCTGAGTGTAAAAGCCGTTATTATCCTCTAGAGGATAAAGTAAATAGAACATCGTGTGTACTACACGATGTTCTATTTACTCTATCCTAGTTTTTGAATTCATTCTCCCTCCATGGTGCCGAATTTATCATACATCAAAGTCAAAACCATTTATTCAGTTTAGGCCCTAGAAGGGCACTTATGAAGGTCGAATTACAGAACTTACCACCGGTTCGGAAATCAGCCTTCAACCGAGAAGAACCAGCAAGAAACTCAGCAAGGTTTAATTTTTTTAAATATTTTTGGACCGTTTGACTATTTTTTTTAAATGTTTATTCTTAAACTAATACAAAAATACATTAAAAAAAAATTACCTCCTCTAATTTCATTTTTTAATTTGTTAAAAACTCAGGCTCGGAACCTTCTTGCTGTACTTTTTTTTTATTTGCTTTGCACATTTTCTTTTTTTTTTGCTTTTAGTCATTTCCTCGCTGAGGTGGGATGAAAAATTACGTGTTGCACTCGAGTGCAATGATTTTTCACCTCGTGCTCTTTTGATTCCCTCGCTTACGCTCAGGATTCTAATTGTTGAAATTTTAGAATACTTCGCTTGCTCGGTCATCAAAACTGAGCACGCGGTTAATAAACAACTTTGCACTCTTGTATAACAAATAACTATATTTTAATGTCTAATGCACCATTTTTCGATGTGTACTTATATTTTGTTCATCGAACGTTTAATGGAGTCCATATGATTGAAAAGCACTAGTCTCGCTGTGGATGGTTGAGATCCACAGGCAGTACGTATGTGTATACCTGGACGGCGACGTGTCCCCGTCGCGCGGCGCCCACGACGCGCACGGCGTCCCCGCGGCGCAGGCGCAGCGCGTCCTCGGCCCAGTCGGCGCCCACGGTGCGCTGCTGCGGGTAGCCCAGCTTCACGCCGCCCGACACTGTGTAAGCGCGCGGCGGCGGCAGCGGCGGCGGACGCTCCTGTACACGTGACACAACAACCTCACTCGTGTTTATTGTAAGATTTATTCAGAACTATATTATTTCAATATTAGCCTCGGTGTCGGAGTGGGGGTCCGGAATCTCCGAATCGAGGTCCGTAGGGATTATGCGATTCGGGCGCGTGTGAATGTAGTATGGGAGACGAGACGAGGCGAGGACCTGTGGAGGAGCAGTCCATTGTATGAGATTGTAAGGCGGGCGATGATGGATGGAGCTGAGGTGGGCCCGTCTATAACCACGACCTGGTTTGCACTAAGGCGAACTTCGCGAGACTGCCGCAGTTCGGGAGTGAGTGGCACAAGAGATAACATCTTTTCGGTCAGTGCATTGATTCACCGGGATGCTTTAGGTACTGTGACAGCAGGCGATTTGTGTAATCACTTACCAGGTCTAGACCGAAGAGCGAGCAGGTGCGCTTAACGAGCGCGGGGTCGCACTTGTCGGCGGGGTCGGGCGGCGGCGTGCCCGCGATGGGCGCGGGGCGGGGGCGCGCGGGGGCCGGGGTCGGCGCCGGGGCCGGGGCCGCGCGGCTGTGGTGCTGCCGCCACGCCGCCTGGATACACTCCGCCGCCGCCTGACGCCGCGCGCCTCTCATGCGCTCCAGCACCTTAAGCATTTATTTATTTATATATAATCGAGACGGCACTAGATAAATGATGGGAGTGTGTGTGTCGGTGTGTGTGTGGTCGGCTACCTGTCGCATGCCCTCGCTGAGGAACACGTGTCGCTTGCCGAGCGCCCAGCGTACGGCGGCGGGCGAGGCGGGCGCGGGCGGCGCGGCGGCGGCGGCCACGGCTCGCAGCACGCGCGCGCACGACCCGCCGGACTCACGCTCCCCTCCCGCCTCCCCGCTCCCCGCACCGGCTCCCGCACCTCCCGCGCCTCCCGCGCCTCCCGCGCCGCGCCTCCACAGCGCGCGGTACCGACTGGCGAACGCGCGGAACCGCATGCGGTGCGGGTATCCGCTTGCCATCAACTGTGCAGTCTCCAGGATCTGAAGCGCGCGCACCTGCAGAAGCCGCGTCCCCATTCGTTATATATTTGTTTATAGTGTACACTATACGTGATCTCCTCTAGCCACACCTCGCTAACGGATTTTATAGTGCAATAGATATTTGGTGATCGAAGCGTGCCCTGGGACAAGTGTATGTTGTCGTTGTATGAGCCTAAGGAGCAATTTTCAGAGCATCTCAGTAAGTAGAGGCATTATACAGAGAAAATTACACAAAAAAGAAATGGAAAATATCATAAATGCCTGAAAAAATTGCTGAAAATAAGTAATAGGTAAACAAAAGGAGATCGATACATAATCAATCTACAAATATTTTGTGTATATTTTTTTTGAATAGGCTTAAAACAATATGTCGCTAATGTAGTGTTTGTATGATTCCAGACGTTTCCTTATTCAAGTGAATGGGGTAGGTAATTTATCATTCTTGACATATACAATAAGGTCATACTGGCGCACCTGCTTGGCGATGGTGGGCCTGTCGAACAGCATGGGCGTCTCGGTGTTGTTGGCGCGCAGACACCGCACGAAGTGTGGCCGCGCGTGCACCAGCGTGCGCAGCAGGTTGTCCAGCCGCGTGTGGAAGTCCTGCGTCAGCGTGGAGCCGCCCGCGCACGCGCCGCCCAGCGCCGCCGCCACCGTCGGCGACGCGCGGAACTGTCCGCCCGACGGACCGCCCGCGCTCGCCAACACCTGCACCGGACACACACACACGCGCATGTAGTCTCATGTTGCACACATGGTCATCCATAGTCAGTACCACCCGACTGACGATGGCCCACCTTGAGCTCCGCCCCGAAGAGGTGCGTGGCGAAGCCGAACTCGCACGAGCTGGGGTCGAACGCGGCGAGCAGGTGGTCGGGCACCGCGTCGCGGTTGGCGTCGAGGAACTCGGTTGCGTCGTAGGTGACCTCGCCGGCGTAGTGGCGCACGACGAAGCGGCGCGCGTGGGCCGGGCGCGCGTCCGCCAGCCGCGCGTGGCCGCGGTGCGCCGCCCGCACGCGCGACACGTACTGCTCCGCCGCCCCGCCCGCTGCCGCGCACTCCGCGTCCAGCGCCGCCAGCAGCCCGCCGCGCAGCGACGACACCAGGTCGATGCACGGCACGTTGTCCACGTAGTCCACCTCGAGCGCGCCCGCCACGCCCTCCTCGCGGCACGACTCCAGCGACGACTTGAACACGTGCGTGTTGTAGAAGTGCTGCATCGTCTCGGCGCACAGGTTGGCGCACAGGTGCTCCAGCCGGCTCGGCGCCGCATCCTCGAACCCGAACATGTCTAGGATGCCCACGAACCCGTCGGTGGCGTGCCGCACGGCGTCGTTGAGCGCGGCCATGGAGCGCGCGCCGGCGCGGGAGCGGCCGCCCGCGGAGCCGGCGCGCCGCGACGCCGCCTCCTGGTTGTGCACCGACTCGTTCGAGTCCGACGAGAGCGTGCCCAGCGTGGAGCCGAGGCGCTTGAGCGAGTTGGCGCGTCGCACGATGGTAGCCACCGTGCGGCAGTAGAGCGCCTTGGCGAGCGCGTCGCGGGCCAGCGCGGCGGCGGCGGGCGTGGCGGGGGCGCGGATGGAGGCGTGGGAGGTGGCGGGAGCGCGGGGTGCCGGCCGGGTAAGGGCGGGGGCGCGCGTGGCCAGCCCCCGCAGCAGCTTGGGCGCGGGCACGCCGAGCAGCGCGGCGGCGGCGGCGAGCTCTGCCTCGCCGGCGGGCTCGGCGGCGCCGTCGGCCCCCTCCGCGAACTGCACGTTGCCGAGCAGCAGCACGGCCGCCAGCACGCGCACCACGTCCAGGAATGGGATGCCGAGGATCACGAGGCAGGTCTTCCACGCGTGGAACCGCGCCGCGTCCTCGGGCTCCGGCCGTCGGTGAGGTGGAGACGCGAGATACCTACGCAAACATGTATAATTTTTTTTATATTAAGCTAAGGGCCTCGTTCACCATCTCCAAGTTAAGTGTTGATTAGTTACTTCTTGGTTAACGTTAATTGGCAAGTAAAAGTCACGAGTATATTTTGTCAATTTCACAAACGAAAATAAAGCTTCGAGTAACAACTCACTGGTTAAGTGAATGACATAGCATATCATTCGTTACATTCGTTCAATAATACGTCAATGTTACTCTTCAAACGTTTCTTGGCAGTTGTCAAATGAAATTTGTGGTCTTTTAGTGTCTGGTTTGGAAAGCGTGTGATTATTTAATTTGTAAATCGACTTCAGTGTGTGGAAGGGATTAAACGAATGGGTATCTTTTTTTTTTTTATGTCACAGGTGACAACGAGGCAGGCGGGTCACCTGATGGTAAGTGACAATCGTCGCCTATAGACATTGGCAACACCAGGGGATTGCCAACGTGTTGTACACCTTATTACAATGCCTTAAAGGCGAACTGGCTCTCAAGTGCAATTGCCGGAACACACCAACAGGTGCTTGGCGACAGATTTTCAACTTGAGGGTGGTAGCCAGCCAGTCGAGTACTACAAAGTACCCTACCACCGTGCTGTGGTTTCCTCACGATGTTTTCCTTCACCGAAAGCTCAAGCTCATTGTAAGGATTCGAACCCACGACCTTCACCGCGGTATCCGACGTCACTTACCACTGAGCTATCATCGCCTTCTATTCATCTATTGTTCAGAAGTTTAGTAGATTTGATAGGTCAATATTTTTTGATTTTAGGTTTACTTTCTATTTATTATTTTATGTGTACATTTGTCGTTTATCTTTGTATTATACTTGTATAATTGAATAAATTTTCAAATGCTAACTATATTATTAGTAAAATCTGAAATAAAGGTATATGGTAAAGGTATATGAAAAAAAGATTTAGGTATTATTTTTAAAGTCACTTGGTTCTCATCTCTCGTCATCTAAATCGAAATCTAGCAAAAAAAAAAATTCACCTAGGTTCATAAAATAATCAACACGGAATTTAAATACACGAATCCTTGGTACCTAGGGACTCGTTGCGTCGTAGAATGTTCTATTTCATCAAATTAATGATCAATCAAGTCAAATAAATCCATTTTTATTAATAAACTTTAACAATTGTTGTCATTTTCGTAAGATAACATTATGAAAATGACAACGGACAACTTATAACCGTAAAGTAAACTCGTTAATCGGCAGATGTCGTGGCAACCGGCAAGTAAGTTACGGGTCAGTTTATCTTCTGATTAGTGCTACTCGAACGTCGTGAAATTCGCATATGAAGTTACGGGTGACTTTAACTGGCGGTTAGGCTACTCGACAATTTACTTGAGGATGGTGAAATAGGCCCTTAGTCTAATTATTCACAGACTCATCATCGACCAGCAGAAGAAAGCCACAAGATCGCTTAATGCAATAGACGTAGGTAGGTAGGTATATTGATATTGAGCTCTCTACGGCAGACGGCACTGTCCTTACATATATCTACTCGTGTATTATTCTTAACGCTAAATGCGTTACTTGTACTGACCCCTACAGGATCTGTCTGGTCATATTGATGCATTGTATTGTATCACTGCAGGTGCAGGTGTGGTGAGCACATAAGGTCGAGTATAGTATATTGACTGACCGGAGGTCCTGCGGCGAGTACCCCTCGAGGTGCAGCTGGGCCCGCTCTTCTGGCGTGAGGCCGGCGAGCAGCTGGTAGAAAATGTGGTAGTTGCGCTCGCCGGCCGGTGGACGTACCACGCGCGTCTGGTCCAGGAAGTAGCAGTGGATCTTGGTGCGGTACAGCGCGCCGTCGGTCACTTGCACCTCGATGAAGTGTCCCTGCGGAGGAGGGAGGGAGGGAGAGAGGTGATGACATGGTCAGTGACTCGGGACCCATGAGTCGGGTCGGGGTGCTAGTAGAGACACTCACGATGCGGCTGGAGTGCGTGTTGTGGGGGGTGGCGGCGGTGCCGAGGGCCCGCAGCACGGTGAAGGCGGCGGCGAGGTGTTTGAACGCGTCCGTCTCGGGCCCGCCGCCCGCCACGTCGAACAGCCGCCGCAGCAGCACCATCGATGCGTACGTCTTGCCGGACCCCGACACGCCTGCTCGAATGCAACACGCAACACGACACATTGATCAATACTTGAACGGCTCCAACGATATAGGAACATTATAATGTTTGAGCGGTACGTTGTGGGTTGGTGTATGTAACTGAGTGCACTGACCGGACAGTATGATGGCCTGCGGGTACCCGGAGTCGGCCTGGTGCCGGACGGCGTCGTGCACGAGTCGCGCCAGCTCGGGTCGCAGCGCGCGCGCCGCCGCCAGGGTGAGCGCGTTGCTGGTGTCCGTGTACGCGTTCACCGCCACCAGGATCGGACCTATCATCGTCTGAACAAAGCGACGCCCGCATCACTCACACTGTGTTAAACGACGTAGCTAGTAGCTGTGAGATTCAGTTACATTTTGTCAACAAAAGTAGAGAGCTTTTTTCGCACAATTCACAATGCCTGGCATTTCTCAGGCTTCGATAATAATAAGGTCGATCGATATTGATGAATGTCGGTGCGCGACCGGGCTCATGCCACGTGAGGTGTGTGTGTGTCGCATAGGTAGTCACGGCACGGAGGTACCTGCGGCCAGCCCGCGGAGGTGAGGCAGTCGTGCTACAGCTACAGCTAGCCGACACTCTACTCACTCCGCGTCACTGTCTCACTGCTCACTGCTCACTGAGCGACACGGTCTCACACTACGGTCACACGGAGCCGACCGATTCGTTTTTGTGACGCGCTACCACAATGAATGACGCGGCTCTGCCTCTCACACATTTATGTCAATTTTATTGGGTCTACTGTAAACCTGTATTTCCATAGTAGTTGTAGTTGTGGTAATTCATAGGATTGTAACTGTTCAATATTCTATGAAGTACCTACGACATTATTCTGTGTTATAGAAAAAAGATCCATATTTTTATATAGGTATCTATCGAATATTCATGCAGGGGTTTTTTAACACTTTAAAGTATCTACTTAATTCTTATGATCGAAGAAGTAATTGTACATAATTCTTACATAATATTTATTTTGGTAGAATCGCGCCTGTAGCGCTCTGACGACGGCGTCCTCGGTGAGTGGGCCGCGCAGGTGGATGAGGTCATCCACGTCGCCGGCCCCGGCCCCGGCCCCGGCCGCGCCGCTGCTTGCCCCCTGGACCCCCGGAGCCCCCGGGGCCCCCGCGCTGCGCCATCGCGGCTCTGCTGGACATGGGATATTATATTAGAATCATCATGCACACCTGCCTTCGGGGTCATACTGGTTTTCTGAACTTGTGGTTGCTTCGGAACCACAAGACTTTTCTTCTTTAAGGTCTTTTCTTAGCGTTCATTCGTAAATTGAGCTTGTAAATATATCATTTAGCTACAGGTGTATGACTCACTTAGAAAAAATATAGTTGCGAATGTATGTGTAGACAACCTCGCTATGGTACTCGCTTCACTTAAAGATAATGTGATGTAGAAAGGGCTTCACCTGGCGGTGCCAAGGGTGGCAGGGGCGGCAGGGGTTGATGTGCCTGATGATGTGGAGCTGGCGGTTGGTTGGAGGGCGGGGGGTGCGGGTGTGGCGCGCGCGGCGGCACCGCGGGCTGAGCTCCTGCCCCCGCCCCGGCCCCCGCCCCCTCCCCTGCCCCCGCTGCCGCTCCCGCTCCACCCACGTGCAGGTGATTGCGGAGGGTCACCAGCTCCGAGCTGAGGCTCAGCAGCCGCCGTTGCAGGTGCACCGCCTCGTTAGACGACGACGCGTCTGTACACACAACATATCGCATTATTAAAAACAGATACATACTATACTACATACGTATTAAAATGGACCAAAGTTCACTCACTGTAGGGTTGTCATTTGGAACCGATAATTAACCGAGCAACGTTACAATCTTTGATGACAAAATAATTTGTTAACCAAAATATATCTATACAGGGTGTCCCATAAATAACACGCCACAGTGACACTGGAGCTAGATTGGCTTCAGGTCAATCAGATAACATCAACATGACCTTAGTAAAAGTTTTCTGGTTTTCGAGATATTGCCATGTAAAGAAAAAATACATTATGTTTTGGTCTTTTTTTTCGTCTGTTTTGTCTATAAATAACTTCTAACTTATAGGTTATTTTCCTAGTTGGTTGAGACAATCAAGTAATCATTTCATTTGAAACTATTACGAGTACGCTATGCTCAAAAAAATAACTAAGATTTTTCATTTTAAGTTAATGCGTAAAACTTAAACTAAAGTTTGACTAATTACTGTGAAAAAAAAAATGTACTGGACTGAATCAACTAAATTATCTTAAAAACTAGCCTATGTAATGTTTTTTCGAAAATGGTATAAAATTCGTACTATTTTTTGCCAAAATTAAAAAAATTCAAATTTTTGTCACTTAAGTCGTGCTTGTTGCTTGGGAAATACTGGGGTTAAAAAATTATACTTAATAAATGGTGCAGGCGGCTTTTGTCGCCAAATTACTCGTATAGATTTTTTTTAAAAGCTTTAAAGTGGCAATATCTCGAAAACCAGAAAACTTTTACTGGTAGACCTGAAGCCAATCTAGCTCCAGTGTCACTGTGGCGTGTTATTTATAGGACACCGTGTAGATAGGTAGGTATTTTTGAAGAAAAGAGTGATATTAATACTAGAAATAAGCATACATTTATAATTTCTGCTTACCTACAGAAGATTAAATGCACGCTTGCGTACTTTTTTTTTACTTTAGGATAAGCTTGGGTTTTACTGCAATCTCACTATGTCAAGTGATGATGTGGCCGAAGGTGATGGACACAAAGCCTAGATGGAAACTGGCTCTCAAGTGCAGCTGTCGGAACACACCGATAGGTACTTGGCTACAGATTTTCAACCGGTATCCGACGTCACTACCACTGAGCTGTCATCGCCAAACGCCATCGAGTATGACAATTCATATGACATTTTGATTCATACCGCACTCCGCAGTCAGCAGTCAGCAGCGGATAAACAATTGTATACTATATTTAAGCTAATTTATAAATAACTTATTTGCATTTTCGTTGCTTCAGTAGTTCTCAAAAAAAGCATGATCAATGTAATATTGTTTAAAATTAAATTTATAAAATTTATATATTCCTAAATATTGATAAGCAAGTTAAGTAAGTTCAACATCAAACTTGTGGAATTTACGAATCCTTAAAAGACGAATCGAAAATGCCACAAAAAACATGGGAAGCAGAATGATCACCTGATTATATTATTATAGCGCGAGCCGCGAGCGAAACGAAGGCTGTGAGATGGGAGGAGGCTCGAGCGGGACGGGCGGGGGGGACGGTCGGGGGGGGGAGACAAACCGGTCGTCCCGGGCTCCCACCACCACCCGCGCGCGCGATCATCTAAACAAGCCCTTATACCACTTCCATAAGGTTCCAATCGCCAGCGCACGCCGCGGGCCGCGCTCGAGTAGCGTCAAAAACCTTTTTATTAGCGTGCACTCGAAGGACACCTCAACCCCCCCCCCCCCTGGCTCCCTGGCCCCGACCTCACATTTAGAGAGCTTTCGTTGTTTCAAGTCGAACACAATCGGAAACTGTGAAAGTTTAATACTTTCATCTCAAAATTAATACATATGAACGTTCTTCAAACCACGACCTATTTTGTGAGGAATTAACCGAAGGTAAAGGGATATATATGTTAGACTTTAACTATGTACTCGCATCCAATGTATGATCTAATCGCTATACAGCCGGCATGTAGCTATGAAACACTTCCTCCTGTCTGCTCTTCGGATTGGATACATCATAGGCACTAAACTAGCGCGAAAGTATCCATTCAAACTACACCAAGTGGATACTTTTAGCTAACGGTGCGGCGTGCGGCGTGCGGTGCGCGGTCCGGCGCGAGCCACTAATATCTAGGAACGAGGTCAACTACAGACAAATATACACCTATATATATATATATATATATAATAACATTGCTGTTAGTTGCTTCACTAGTGATGGACAACCTACTATCGATGCAAATTTCGGTACCTGGAGATAATTTTCAATGGGATTAAAACCCAAAGACATTTAATGAAATCGATTGAGATTAGATGTGAGACCTGTCTATTGACAGGATCTTTAGTGAGTTTGAATACTTATCTAACATCATTCTATGTGTTGGACATAGGTAAGGGTATAGCTGCTCTAAGAAGTACCGAGCTAAGAGACACTAACGGCTTCATACGTGAATACATGTTGTTGACAAACAAGAATCACTCATATAAACCGGAACAACATAAGAGATACCACATTCTGTCAATTAAACGAAATGTTAGAATGCAAAGATGGTAATCTCGCCGAAGCCGCGGTTCGCAGTTGGCATGGGAACCAAACATTACCAAAACCATATTACTAAAAGCGGGAGGCTGCGCTGCGCTGCGTTGCGACCGAATCATAGAAAAAACATTCACAACTAATGGTTCGGCATTCCGAGAACCGGTCTGGCGCAATTACAAAAGTCCACCGCACTTGTGTGTGATGTGAACAGAACACAGTTCGCATCATAAAAACACAACATTAATTCGGAATCCGGAACTTGCATACGATATCAGTTATATGTATAAAAGCGTCGCGCAGGCTGCAGCGGCCGACGAGCGCCGCGCCGCGCCGCAAGGGACGTCGCGCTTCGCTCTCGAGATGCAGAAAGGTGCAGGTTTCAATTGGCAGCGTTCAATGCAGTAGATACATATAAATAAAATAATAATAAATATGATGGGACACACATTAAACACTTTTTTTTAAATGATATAAACACTGATCTGTTGTTGTCATGTCACCCATGTTCAAGTCACCCGTTTAACCAAAAATCCATCAGATATACCTACTTATTTAGCATTCATGTTTAGCCGCAGGTGCAAAGCTGCTTACCTACTTAAAACTATTAATGTACTCTCGTAGCATCAAAGAGTACCTATGTATATAAAGCTGCCGTAAGAACTGGGTGAGCTGGTATGCTGAGTCTTGTGTTTTCTTTTACCGATGGCTTCTAATGAGCGAGCAACCTCCGCATCAACACGTCTCCCGTCTCCAAACCGATTACGACTCACACCAAAACATTGCGTGAGAGAGCTAACATGATGATAGACTTTCTTCTAGGAACAGAAGGAAAAGAACATCCGTTCAAAAATGGATTAAGTATTTTCCTTACACGGTTCCGAGCGATATTGTGAATGAAATAGATGTGGCTCTAGTGTCGCGCGTAAAAAAGCCGTCAGTGCGTGTTTAGTGAGTGCAGGCGGCACGCGGCGGGCGACACGCGCGGAACGTGCAAGGAATGCACTAGCTAGAGCTTTTACTTTTCACGCTACGCGCCACACCGCTGTGCTGTGCCACGCCACGTCGCTCCACGCATGGGCCACGCCACTCCGTGCGCCGCTGTCTCACCGCTGGCACGGCGCGGCGCGTCATGAATCCTAACACTAGACACATGCAACATTATACTTAGTTTATGGTTATAGAGTGTGGTATTAGCGACTATTGTAGGTACCTACGAGACGTGTATGTGACACACGTTTATAATAATTATTCGTTTAAAGAATAGTGCACGGTTGAGCGCGACGCGGGCGCGAGGGACGAATGTAATGTACTAATCAGTCAAGAGCGTCCGCGTCGCTCTCTCTTGAGACCATAAGTTTAGTAAGCTTTGTGCGTACGAGTAATGAGAGGACAGAATGGAGAGAGACAATAATGTACCGTCGCGTCGTCGTCCGTAACGTAACGTACGAAGTGTCATTGATCGTGTGTGGCATGATGTACAGCGCTGCGCAGTAGGTAGGGTCAAGTGTCGGAAAATCTGCAATTGTAGAGCGAGAGATCTAAGGGATTTATTTAATAGAGCCAATTATGAACAGGTTAAATAAATTCAGTATTAAATTATACGCAGCGTGGGAGGAGCAGCTAACGAGCTGTGAGTCTTCCGACAGGACAGGCTTGGTACACACGACACGACACGATACGACACACGACAGGTCGCGTCGCGCGGACGCGGATCTCTCCATCAGCGAGTGCCGCGAGTGTACAATTGCTAATGAATACTTAAATTCAATTCAACGCGTTAAACACATTAATGAATGTCACGCTTAATTAACTTACAACTTTACAACCCTGGTTCAGTTTAAACTTACGATGAGATGTACACCGTGTAGGTATTACTAGTCTACGAGATATATGAAATGTGTTTTTCTCAAAGGCTGGAATAATTCGATGTGAGTAAAGTAGAATAGAGAGTGCGGAGTGCGCAAAAACTAAAACGCGCATCGCACGACAACGTGCGCATTCGACACACGCGCTATTCGTTCAGTATGCGCGTGCGCGTGTATTCACAAGTTCATCAAACAATAGAAACCGCTGTAGCTAGAACAGAAGCAGTAGCTATGTATAATTTCTAGTATAAAGTAAATTAATGAACGGCTACGTGTTTTACTAATAATGACAACTTTAAAAAGATAACATAGCTATAAAAAGCGAGCTAATTAATATTCAAGTCATTCGCGTACCGAATAGCAGTGAGCGCGATTACGAAGTCTTGTGAATCGTCATAGATGAAGTCATTATATACGCCATCTTCTGATTACATCGTACATGCCCCAAGCCGATATCCAAGTCAAATGTGACAGATACCTTCTAACTATGATTATCTATCTTTGTTTTCATAAAGATGTTAAAAAACTGTGTAAGTATTCAACTTATAAATAAAAACAAGTGCCAGCCGTGTTTATAAACATTTCTAACTATTCCCTATAATGTGTCAATTGTTGTCGAGGTTTTTGGGTTATCATGTTTTGAATATTGTGAGCGCGTTCATGAACATTCCAAAACCTTGACAGCTACCTTGATAGGTATAATATGTGAATCGGAAGCAAATGATGTGAACGATACGAGCGTTAATGGCATGAATCGGAATGCAACCTATATGTTTGTGTACACCACAGTCGGCGTCACACACTACACCATGCTCCAGTGTCCACTCGTCGAGATGCAGCGCACGCACACACGCACACCCGGCCGAGAGTCGCGAGTACTTACCTACATGTACTTACGTTATGTAACACTCACTTAACAAATAATCCACTGCAATTTAAATCCGTGCAAAAAATGGATGGTATCACGTCGATGGAAAGGTTGAAATACTTAATGCCTCAACTGAATGTATTTCCTTATTCTAAAAATGAATCACATTAATTCATTGTCATACCTAGTTTAAAAATGTGTGTCCCTCCATTATTGATCTTTGAGAATATCATTTTCTTTTCTCTTAGTTATTTTTTTAATAATTGTTTCGTGTTCAGACAGTACAGATGTACAGAATGTAAATTAGGCGAGAATGCTTAACCAAAGCCTGTGTAATAACAGGATGATGTCGAATGGTCGGTGCAGCGCCATCAAACTAACTATGTGCTCATCATTGTGCTCACCGCCACTCTTATTGCAATAGAGATAAGAGTGACATTACAACGACACCGTCAGGTCAAAAGAGATGCATTAAAAAGTACTGCGACGAAGAGTCGTGATTCCATGATATGATAATATCGCAAGAACCTGCACGATTGTATATAAAACTATAATTTCTACATTCACGTTTTCACTTATCTAAAAGATAAACATCCTAATGTTAATGTTGAGCGAATTCTTCACAACCGCGGCGCTGTCAGTGTCAGTGTCAATAATAATAGGAGATGAACAACAGGCATAATAATAATAATAAAAGCTAGTGAGTGACTTGATAGTCAAACGAGAATAATTCACGATTATATGTTTAGTGATAATAGAGTGGAGGGAGAGCTATGAGCGGCGAGCGGTGAGCGGTGAGCGGCGAGCGGTGAGCGGCGAGCGCGCGCGTTCATGTCTTTTCCTCTGCACTGCAGCTCTACTTACTGTCGAACTATTGTTAGATTTAAATGCTATTTTGTTTTTACATTTACACGGCAATAGGCCGTGGGTGGGTTCGATTCCCATACAGGACAGACATCCTCTATCCTAGTATGTAATTATTTATATAAATACATATGTAATATAAAATGCGTATCAGTTGGCCGGATTCCATAATAAAGCTCCGCTTAGTTTGCGATCACATCAACGTGTGTGATGAATATCTCAGGATATATTTTATGAAACAATGATTGAATTCGTTCTGGAACGTGAGATGAGACATATGACATAGCTAGCTAACATGAGTTGCGCGTGCGCGTGCGACTGTAACACATGTCAATGTTTGTTAGACATGGAGGCGTCACTCGACGCGCGACGCGCGAGTGTTGGCTCATCACTGATGGAGCGCGCGGACGCAAAAAAAGTGCGCGTGCGCCGACTATTGCACCGGATGCCGATCACATTGCACACACACACACACATACATATACATAAGGTAATAAAAACAACCACTCTACATTCTACCCCATGGTTTCACCTGCTTGAATTGCAGAAAATCGCTTCAATTCTTATTCCTTATCTACATCATGTCTGTTTAAAATATCAATCCTAGGTCCTGGTTTGGGCTGGGCTCTGATGAGTCAGTGAGTGAGTCACATTTTATATGTGTCATACTTTATCATAAATGTGTGTTTGTTGGTTTGTCCTTCTTTCACACAGAAACGGGGCAACGAATCGATGCTATATTTTGTATACTATTCATAGCAGGAATGCGGGAATCCTATAATGAGCTTGAGACTTCGTTGAAAAGAATCATAGCACGTTGGTAAGACATTTTGTAACCACCTTTAAACGCCTTTAAGGCGATGATAGCTCAGTGGTAAGTGACGTCGGATACCGCGGCGAAGGTCGTGGGTTCGAATCCTACAATGAGCTTGAGCTTTCGGTGAAGGAAAACATCGTGAGGAAACCACAGCACGGTGGTAGGGTACTTTGTAGTACTCGACTGGCTGGCTACCACCCTCAAGTTGAAAATCTTTTGCCAAGCACCTGTTGGTGTGTTCCGGCAATTGCACTTGAGAGCCAGTTCGCCTTAATAAGGTGTACAAAACATTAGCAATCCCCTGATATTGCCAATGTCTATAGGCGACGGTTGTCACTTACCATCAGGGGACCCGCCTGCGCCTGCCTCGTTGTCACTTGTGACATAAAAAAAAAAACCTTAATCTGAAAATCTATCTATTACCAAACAACTATCAGTGTAGCCCGACAGTTGCACTTGAGAGCCAGTTGTCTTGAAAGCATTGTAATAAGGTGTTGCCAATGTCTGTAGGCGACGCTAGTCACTTACCATCAGCTAGCTACAGTAACTGCGGCACAAGCTACTAGAGCTTTTATTAGATGCGACTATCGCGCGATCGTGTAACGGTGCAGCGGCTCAGTTCACTACAGGTGAACTCTGTGCGAGAGCGAGCGGGTTCTGTCCCCGTCTAACACGTAATTTGAATACAGGTTTTGTTGAAATGTTTTTTTGTTGATACGAGTAAGTTATCTATCTTCTTGTCTATCTATATGTTTATAATTGTTTACCCGTCACAATGGAGTCATCATTATATCCTGAAGCATGTATAATAAAATCGGGAGTCAAGTTATAAAATATATTTTGTTCATCAAAAATAAACTTTATGTGACAGGATCAGGTTCCATGTTCCATTGTTTTTTAATATCGACTCAAAACTTGACTCTACCAAAATGTACTCATACAAAATGATGTAAGTACGTAAAGAAAAAAAATATATACACGTGTATATTAGTTATCAGAGCGACCATCGAGATCCTTGGGGGAGGTCTGATGATGATAGTATAAGCTCTGCTTAGTGTGGGACCACCTGCAGGTGGCTGTGTGAGGATATTCAATATTTATGAAGTTAATACAATTAGCAGTCATCAATGTTATAAATAAAATATACAGTTAGTAATTAAACACCATATACCGACCATATTAATCGTCCGAATATGATTCATGTGACTGTCCGTTCGGTTCATCCCTGCACACACGCAGGATGTGTGTGTACAGGAAAAAGCGACTGAAAACATGACGCACGCGCATTTCTACGCCGCATACTAACTAACACACGTACCGGCGAGTCTAACATGAAGAAACGCAATCATCTGTTTGAGAGCACAATCATGAGCGACTCTACGAAAAATGGAATCGAGTCATCATCATCATCATGATGACTCGATTGCATCTTTCGTATAGCTAGCTATACGTAATTAGCTAAATACATTAAACATTACGTTACCTACAATTAAAAGTAAAAAGAAAAGAAGCAGATCACAGAAAACATGGGATGACGACATGAGACAAATGGCAGGAGTGCTGGTGGAACAGAGTGGCTGGCGGAGAAGACATCGATGGAAACGGTTAGAGGATGCAGACCTCATCTAACTTGCCGGTCGGTAAACAGATCTACAAAACGAGCAACAAGCAAATACTAGAAATTAAATTAACTTAGTTAATTTGTGGAAGTGTGATGCATAGGCAGCTGGGAGCTGGGTCTCCTGATCATAAGTGACTACGACACCTGGTCTATACACATACACATAAGCAATAAAAGAGAGATTGCCAATGAGTTACCGACCCTTTTACAATCCCTAGAGCAACTGTCCTTACTAAGTTTGCCATCACCGAAAGCTCTTGCGAGTAAGTGTCCAAGTGTTGTTCATTATTCAAAACACTGCTGATATAATTGTTGTGAAAGAAAGTAAAGCACTCGACGATCATTACGTTTAATTAAGTAAGTTAATAGACAACTTAAGTAATTAACAGGCACTTTCTAGTGCGTTGGGAAAATATAACTATGGTGACTTCATAAGTGGCCAACGAAGAGTCTACGGCTTGAACATAACCAACTACAATACCAGCATGTTCGACAACTATCTGTTATGGTAGGGGAGGCAATGATGCTAAATTTGTAGTTACTCGAGCGTCTGTGGGACCTACTGGAATTTGAAGATTAGGTGGAATAAAGAAAAAAAGGTTCTGTGATATTTTCCCCTTCAGCGGTGGGGGGAGCGTCTACAGGGTTTCAAAAATGTAAAAAAAAACAGTCACCAAGAAATACTCGAGCGCGTCAGATATTAATAGGGTAGTCGCGCCACGTCTGTCTGATAACGGAAAAATAATAATCTGCCGTTTTGCGTGGTGGGGGTGGCCGTACGAAGGGGTCGAAAATATTTTTAAAAAAAAGTTACTCGAGCGCGTCAGACATTGATAAGGGATGTTAAGTGAACCCTCCAGTAGCTCCTATTTTAAAGACTGACGATTTGGACGCGACCATCAGTCAGGGCCGATTTTTGAAAATGCAAAAAAAAATCGTGACCTTGATTTACTCGAGCGCGTCAGATTTTTATACAGGCGGTTCTTCTTGATGGCCTTGTTGTACTGACCCATAATCTGACAATTATGTTGAGGGATTTCCTTAATCTGACGGTTTGGAAAAAAAATATATAAAAAATATCGAAATCTCGAAAATGGTTTAAGATATCGAAAAAATGATTGTGCAAAAGTTGTAGAGAATTTAATTTCCTACAATATTTATTATGAATACATATACCAAAAAACCCATAGGAAACGAGATATTTGCAATAAATGATTTTTTGACCTTTGACCTTGAAAAATCAGTAGTCGCGGGCACCCTAAGATAAGTAGCTTTTGAGACAAGTTTTAGGGTGTCAAAATAAAGGTTTATACAAGTTAATAGCTGACTATCTCTCATTCTGAGGTGAAACTCACAATATTCCTGGACTATACACTTAATAATGATTTTAGCTACTTCGGCTTGTGCAAATCGGCAGATTAAGATATTTCCGTGATTCGTGACTAATTTCCTTCAAAATAAAAAAAAAACTAATCGCGCTCGAGAAAATCCAGGTGACGTTTTTTTTTGCAACTTTGCGAGTCTCCAATTTTCTTTCGTCACGCCCAAATTGTCAGATTATTGAAATGTACACTATTTTGCATGTAACTAACTTACCTTATCTTAATCTGACGCGCTCGAGTATTTCAAACCATCGATTTTTTTTTACTAATCTGACGGGCTACCCTAGGCGTTCGACACTACATAGAGGGCTCAGATTTGGTGAGAGTACTTCACAAGGTGCAAGGTTGCCCCACTTATGTTAATCTGCCGCGCTCGAGTAAATCCCGAAATCCCCTATTCGCCTCCCCTACCATTAAGTATTAAAGGGAACTCGAATCTCACAAACAGATTAAACCGTTAAAAAGATAAAACCGGTTATTTACACGCATCCATGATGAATGTGCCAATTTCAAATTAACGTTTTTGGGAAAATCAAGAATCGGCCATAAAGGTTGTTCAACATCCTAACAAACTTGTCAGCCCCCCGCTGTCCCTCACAAGCCCCCACCGGCTCTCCATTGAAGCCCAAAGGAGACGGAAATGTGGTCTCTGCCACGTACTAAGGCCTGCCGAGACTTGCAGCACCCGCTCCGGCGCATAACTTGCAGTTTTGCATAACACTGCACACATATACTTATGTATATAAATAATATGAATCGTTCGATAACCTTTGTCTACGTAACCAGTTGGAGTTGGTTGGAGGGAGCTAGCGAGGCAGATACTTGTGAACAACATTCACCATTTGATTGTGCCCTCAGCTCCACTCCACGAGGGCCGGCGAGGGCGATGCGGCGGGCGGCGGGCGGCCGGCAGCCGGTACCTAAGCGAGTGCTTTGTTAAAGCTTCCCCTACCACCCCGCACAGATATCGTCATAGCTACTACGTAACAATTCCTATTGTTTTGGGAACCTCAGGTATTCCGGCGACCTATATCGGGCCACACTCGTCGTGTGACGTCATCAGGACTGTTTTTGTTTTGTTATCGGAACTGGGAGATGATATATGACAACGAACACTCTGTTTGACATCAGTCTGTTAGGTATTGTTGAGGTCGTGCGCAGGCGCATGACGCTCTAACGTGACGTGACGTGACGTGACGTGACGTGACGTGACGTGACGCTGTACAAACTGACGGCTCGTGTCGATGTTGGCCGGAACACTAACAGCGGCAGTGGATTGATTTTTATTTATAAAACCTATTTAGTTGTAACAAACAAACAAACAAACAAACAATGGGTAGCAAAGTTAGTTGTATGTAGGTAACGCCTAATAGCTTCGATCTTACAATCTGAACGAGTGCATCAATGATTCGATCGACATTCGACACATACGATCGCTGCTCCCGAGTTAATAGACGAATGAGTGAGGACATCTCGACGCGGGCGGTCACCGGTCGGTCCTTCGAGTGCAATCCTCCGCGCCGCTCCGGCAGGTCAGGAGAGGAGACTTGCCGAGTAGTTGGTCGCTCGTCCCGACCGACACACGCGCACGCGCACGGCTCGCGACTACAAACAATCCGGAGCTTTCGGCTGAACTGAACACCACACAAAAAGTAACAAACAACGACGACACAGTCAGTGTGCTGCGGCACGGGGCGCGGGGTGCGGGGTGGAGTAGGGCGCGGGGGTGCGGGGGCGTCACTCGCTCACCTTGCAGCTTCTTCTCCGTCTCCCAGAATTTCTGCAGCTCGGTGAAGTATTTGTCGAGGATGAACACCTTGGAGAGGCCGAGCGTGGCCATGGCGGGCGGCACGCTCGCATCACACTTGGCGGCCGCGCCGCTCCGAGCCGATAGCGGCAACCGGCAACCACTCGCGCGCGCGTCTACCCGCGTACTACCGCCCGCCCGCCCGCGCCGCGCGACGCCACCCCCCGCACCCCGCACCCGACGCCCCCACCGGGGCCCAGCACGAGCGACTCCATACCTAATAGCTTGCTTATGCTTGTGGTCTAGAAATGGTGTATGTTTCCGAGTGTGCGGTGCGGGCGGCGGCGGCGGCGGCGGCGGCGGCCGACCTCGATACTGCATGTCATTCGGAGAGACCTTTGACACGGCACACCCGAGCCCGCGCCCGCGCCCGCGCCCGCGCCCTATGTGGTCACTCCACTCTCCGGCTTACAGGTACGGCTCCCAAACTCGTATTCCAAAGCCGGGAAAGGTCTTGCCGGCAAAGCTAGATGGAATCTCTTCAATAAAAATATATTTACAATAATAAAAACTGATAAACAAACATATAAAAAACCTTAGTATGTTTGTACAAATGCGAGAAAGTTTAGATGAAACATTCGTGTCCGTATGCCGTGTGGTGTGAGTGTGGTGTGAGTGTGGTGTCTGTGTGGTGTGAGTGTGGTGTGAGTGTGGTGTGAGTGTGGTGTGAGTGTGGTGTGAGTGTGGGGCGGTTTATCTTAAACTCGAGCGCAGATACTCCGAGCCGAAAGTTCATTTCGTGCATTAAACGGGCATTACTAACAAGTGGTTGTACGTAGAGCAGTGCAGGTGAGGTGGAAGCTGCGCAAGCGCGGATCGCGGTGCGAGGGGGGTGGGGATATAGATAGTGAGTGAGGGAGGGGGGGAGGCACGGAAACAGGTTTATATATTTGTAAGCTCGCTCGCGCCGAAAGCTATGCGCCCCCCCCCCCCCCCCCTCAGCCCCTGCAGCGGCAAGCTCCGAGCCTTTCCCAATTCCCGATGGAATTCTAACGCTACGTGTTGTATATGTGTGTAGTGGTGCGCTCACATTGACAGCTTTGTTTCGACTATAACAATATCTGTCACTTGGCGCATGACGCGTGACGCGTGACGTGAGCGTGACGTGCGAGGAGTGGAGGAGCGGAGGAGCAGAGTGACCGCACTATATACTGTATGTCGAGAAACTGCTACAGTTATGATTGTCAGATGTCCGGCGGCGCACCGACCGGGGGGGGGGGGGGGGGACCGAGTGGCACACGACCAGGTCGTCGGTGGCGGCAACACTTTTCCCGTCAATCAGATCATCTACCTGTGTGTACTAGCTGTAAGCCGAGCCGAGCCGAGCACAAACCTACCGACGATGACGCTCATATGACGCGTCCGTCGCTAAGTGACACTTGGTGCGAAGTGGAATATCCACCAGCTATTTTGTTGCGGCATACAAAAACTGTCTTTAGATTAAATAGGTATATTTACCTACATGCACGCAAACCAATTCAAGCAAACCTGTATAATAATAAGACTGAGGCAAATAAAAAAACAATGAATATAATCTTTATATCCCGCCCTGTATTGTATCTGGATTTCTTTCCATCCTAAGGTTGTCTGGAAGAAATCGCTTCTTAGCGATAAGACCGGCGCCTATTGTACAATTCATAATAATGTGTATGTTTTGTTATTTCTGTTAAATGTTTTTGGTGTACAATAAAGTATTATCTATCTATCTATAATCTGGTGTGTTGCAGGTGCAGGCAGTCTTGGCTTCTATGTATATTGAACTGTGTGTGACAAGTCCGACCCGCTGCCACCGCTGCGTCTGCGCACAGCCTTATAGTTTAATTATTGAAATAGTTCGCTAACGATCGAATGCCACCTAACTGTTAATAACGACTCGTTGGTCGTTTGTATACCGACAACAACCGACAACAACCGACAACAACCGACAATAACTACCTGCGCTGCCGCATGCCGCTGCGGCACAGAGGAGCTGCGGAGTGCGGAGTGCGGAGTGCGGACGGACAGATAGATGGACAACACATTACTTGTGTAAATGTTCCCATACATCAATAAACTGGGCCATCGCACAGCGCACGGCGCACAGCGCACGGCGCACGGCGATCACCGCGCTCAGTCTACTGTAAATCCATCATCTACTGATGACCAGATCTTAGTATCATTGGTAACCGATCAATAAGTCATAAGTGTGAGAGGCAGGTCAGGCAGGCGACCCTCATCAGATGTCCTCATGTTTAAGTGTTTCAACGTCACAACACTACCAGGAGAACTGACAATGTGCAAAGTTTTCATTAAAAAATATATCTAATAGCAACTTCAAAACAAATAGCTCTTGAGAAGTTTTACTTAGGTATATCCTTATTTTGGTCAGTCTAAAAGGAACTATTGTAAGTGAGTAAGAATATGATTAGCTGCACCCTGGACGGCCCCGGGTGGCTCCGGGTGGACTCGGGTAGGCTCTTCCGGTGTGGCAGGAGAGGTGTCTCAACAAGGTGACTCAGTCAGTAGGTACTGCAGGTGCAGGTGCAGGTGCAGGTGCGATGGTACGAACTGTCCGATGTCCGGGGCCGAGGTGTCCGGAGAGCGCGTTGATGTCTAATGTATGGAGCGGGAGCACTGAGTGGCGGGAGGCGGGAGTGTGGTGGGTGTGGCGCGGGAGCGCGCGTTCATGTCTAATGCACTGTACGTACGTATGTGGCTGCATGGCCGGCCGCGGGCGCATCAAACATATCTAATAATAAATAAATAAATATCCTCGGACATTTGTTCACACACGGCTATCTGATCCCAAACTAAGCAGAGCTTGTAATATGGAAACCAGATAACTGATATACTACATATACTACTTTTTGTTGTTGTTGTAAATACATACTTAAATAGATAATAATTTGTAAATACATACTAATATTATATTTCAACTTGATATGAATGTTCATCACACAATACAGTTTGAAACAAGTGTAACTATCACATAACTTGTATTTATGTTATTTTTAATTTAATTTCGAAGATATATAATTGGGGAATACAAAAAAATATTTTAGAGAATTAATAATGACCTAACTCATGTTATTAATAAATACTTAATTAATGTTATTTATCGCTTCAATTCTTAGCCTTAGCAGCTTTAAGGTCCTAGCTGGTGACGTGATCTCCTATCGTAGAGACTAGAACGCGATATCAACTCTGAATTAAATCATATTTATATAATAACTAGCGATCTTATCTTTTCCCGGGATAAAAGTATCCTATATTTTATTCCAGGATACGATCTACCTGTGTGACAAGTTTCATCAAGATCGGAGTAGTAGTTTCGGAAATGGTTGAAAGTTCCGCTGGTTGGTCCGCCGCTCGTTTAGACGGAATCATGTGTAACGAGCGCCATCTACATTATACCTCTTGCACCTGAAGTACAAGAGGTACACCTACTCCGCACCCTCTAGCGGTTTCAACGATTATCACTAGGTGTTACATTACACGGTCACGCGACTCACGCGGCTCACGCGGCGGGGTACTGTACTGTACTGTCAAACACAACTACCTTCCCACAAGCGATAAAAGGAGGCGCCACTTGTAAGCACAAACTTAATGATAGTATGAAAGTGAATGAAAGCGCTCCACATTATTATTAATATTATTAATTATCGGTTATACAATTTATAAATATTATATATAAATTGTCGGTTTGTACACACTTGTCTTTTTTTCTTTTTCCACAAGCTAATATTTTAGATTAAAGTTAAGATTTAAACATAATTAATTTTCTATTTTAAACCACTGTCAGACGGAAGACTGGCCACCCATAGCACAGGCTAGCCTAGTTTGGGGGCCAGGAAACATTGAGCACATGTTTTTCTTTTTTTCTTGTTTATTTACTGTAAAAAATTGTAAATGTTTAGTTTATAAGCTTACATGTGAATTGCTGCAAATAAATTATTTTTGTTTTTTTTTTTTTTTGCACGCTGGCTGTTCTCAAATAATAAGTCTAAAAAAGCGCAAATATGTTATTGAAGAAAAAGAACTTACATTCAAAAACAAATTAAAAGATTTCCTTACAAAAAAATGCTATTACACAATTTAAGAATTTATAAATGATAAAATACTATAGTGTCATCTCACGGTCACGCGCGCCCATGTGTTAAATACATGTCACAAATATATGAAATGACAATTTATTTAATTAAAATTATATATATTAGTACTCAATAGAATAATGATTGAACTATTAAAATAACCAAACTAACCAATAGAATTAATATAAAATAATAATAAATGTTAAACTACTAACATAAATATAGCTAACTCACATTGATGGATAAATTGCGACACCCTATCAGGGTTGATGTACCTACCTCTTACCTATTTATATAATTTGTTTTGTTTGTGTACAGTCATGCAATTAATAAATTGAAATTGATAAAATAAATAGTATCTGAGACACGAGTCAGTAAGTTTGTACGTAAACGATAAATACATCATTTAAGTTTTTTCATTAGTACTGAACTACTGACGGAACTAGTGTGGTTCTGGTTCCCTACTACCTACTACCCACTAGTTCTACTCCATTAGTCCCGGCCCGGGGTTGGATTATAAACAGTATTAATGATACCCTACATGATAAGAATAGCTAACACGCGTAATAAAGTGGAACAAATCGAATTTCCAATATAAAAACAAGAAGAAGAGCACACATTATTCTTACTGATTCACAAAAAGCAACTAGCAAGAGTGGCAACGATACATCATATTATTATCGTCTCCTACTTGAGAGGTGTGGCGACACCAAACCACAAAGAGTACCGCCACACCATCCGTACCATCCGCACCATCCGTACCATCCGTACCATCCATACCATCCGTACCATCCATACCACCCGCGTGCAGCGTCCCGCGGTTAACAAAAACATACCTTAGGTAGGTAGCAGTACATACATACCTGTATGTACTGCTACCTACCTAAGGTCTGGATATACATATACACACACATACAATACATATGTACACATGTGTGTGTGTGTGTGTGGTAGGTACTGTTCGAGTTTGTTTTCATCATTAAATTCTGTTTATATAGGTATTTGCATAACATAACACGCAAATATTGTCAGTTTAACTTCAAGTCAAACTCAAACTCAAAACTCATTTGTTCAGTTTAGGCCCTGGTAAGGCACTTATGAACGTTACAATTGACTCTACCACCGGTTCAATATACACTTACACTGAGAAGACTCCGGCAAGAAACTCAGAAAGGCAATTTTTTTTTAGCAGTGGATCTTTCTTACATTTATGTTATGTTATGTACCTACGTCACGTCTACGTCCTACATATAATATAATAGTCTCACGACAATATTTGCGTGAACCTCGTGCAAACGGGTAATAGGTTCAAGTTGGTCTTGAACAAAGAGTTATAACCGAGTTTATTGCCGGCTCTTCTCAACAAACCTTCCGGCCCGTGTAGTTTTCTTGCGGTGATCGACATTTACACCGCAAAAACATCATGTTACTTTTGTGGCAAATATAACATTGTTCTAAAACTATTGCAATCGATTCTATTCTATTATATTCTACTTATTTAAACACTACTTTCAGGTATTGTTTATACGTTTTTGTATCAATGTTACTTTTGGCAGGAGTAATAAAGTGTAGACTGACCTGCCGATGCCGCGACCGCGACGCTCATTATATCTGGCAAGTAGCAAGGAACCACTGGTTACTGCATTCGTTCATGATCACCCCTTACATATCCATTATGAAGACTATACGAGTGTATATGTGTAGCGAGCGATTGTCTCATACATAATGAAGTATTGTAAGAGATGTGAGTGCGCCCGCACCGCACGTCTCGTCTCGTCTCACTCATATATTCCATTGAGTCGATCTGTATCTGTATCTGGACGACATCGACAGTTAGATAACGTCACTTCGACATAACGAGACCGCCGCACGCGAATTGGACAAACGTTTGTCGAATATAATAACCCACCAAAAACAAAAATGTAAAAAAGGAGAGCCAAGTTCAATACTAAAATTATTCTCTGCTGTGGGCTTCGCCGCAAAAAGAATGGAGATCTGAGATTGAGTGCCAAGTTCTATGCAAAATCCAAATATGTAGTCTAAGGGCTGACTTGGCTGGTTTTCCCATACGAATTATTATTAAGTACCTACTTTTACACAGTCATGGAAGAGCCTTATGTTCGATGGGTAGTTTCTACCAGCAAGCCAAATTTTCGGAATAATAAAATAAGAACCGAAAGGTAACAGGTTTAGAACATGCGAAGGCTATATAATTCGTATGGGAAAACCAGCCAAGTCAGCCCTTAGACTACATATTTGGATTTTGCATAGAACTTGGCACTCAATCTCAGATCTCCATTCTTTTTGCGGCGAAGCCCACAGCAGAGAATAACTTTTGTATTGAACTTGGCTCTCCTTTTTTACTTTTATGTTTTTGGTGGGATATCATTACTTTTTGTAGGTAAGTACATATCCTCGTAACGCCGTGGGTCCTTTTAAAAGGACAAATTCAAAACTAAAAGTAGACTTTATAAATATAAAACAATTGCATTGCCAAGCCCACAGCAGAGAATAATTTTTGTATTGAACTTGGCTCTCCTTTTTTACATTTATGTTTTTGGTGGGATAATAGATTACAATATCTAATGCCGCAGTTCTAACCCCCCGGGCAAACCTGGCGAGCAGGCGGGTATGGTATGTAGAGGCCTTAATGATGCATTAATAAAATTTTTAATAAATTAATAAAATTAAAAGTACCTTATTAGATTAAAGAAATTGTAATAATAATATTACTACAAATTATAAGTTTTCCTTAAGAAAACTTAGCAATTTCGCAGCATAAATCGCAACCTTATAGGTCAGATGGGTCAGATATCGAGAGACAACCGGACAGCAAGACGGCGCTCGCGCTTATGAGCGCGGCTGCCGCTCGCTCGGCGACGTTCGCGTCAACGGTTCGATTCCGTTGTCACAGCGCCACACCCACCCCGCCCGCGCCGCTCCGGCGTCACTCGGCGCGCGCGCGTCGTGTATATACCGAAAATCTAAATGCCTATTATTTATGAGTAGGTATAGATTTTACACTATTGATGTGCGCTAAATATAAAAATAATAATTAATCCCAGTTAATAACGTAGGTACCCTAAGTAATATTAGGTATTTATGTTAAGCGTTCATAATAGAATCTAATTATTAAAAAATTGCCAGTTTTTTATTTATTCCTTTGTATTCATCTAATTACCTATCTGCATACCAAATTTTAACTCTCTAGGTCATCTGGAACTGGTTTTGGTCTATAGGTCAGTCAATGATAAAAATGAGGAATTTTGGACATTAATATCTAAATAACCGTTTGAGATAAGCTTATGAAATTTAGAACACATATGTATCTCGCAAGTCTCAATATATAAGCCAAATTTGATACGTTTATGTAAAATAGTTTTGGATTTATGAGGGGGTCAAAAGTGGCTCCAAATGGTTCGTGTAATATTACACACGGTGCGGCTCGCCAGTTCTGTTTCTTGAACTTGGCTTGACACGCTCCCGCGTGTCTAGATCACGGAATTTATTGTGATCAAAATTACTGCAAACGTTTGGACCAATATCAGAACGTTATATTTATTCATAGGATAATTTTTATCCCGGGAAAAGAAAGCATGCGTCAGGAACGCGGGGACAGCAGTTCTATATGGTTTATCTAGTCCTGAAAATGTTGCGCGTAAATAGTCACACGCAAGCTAACGTAGGTACAGTACAACAGGTGACAACAGGCATTCGACACAATAGGTAGCGCTGTGGGTCGGTCGGTAGATACAGCGCGGCGGGAGTGGCGGGAGTGGCGGGAGTGGCGGGAGTGGCGAGAGCGCGGCGCGAGATAACGCCAATTAAACGCGCAGACGTTGTTTATTGCGCCGACCATGCCGACGACGAGCGCGACACCCTCTTGTCACTAAATACACTTGAATAAATCCCACCAACACTTTCAATAAGTTTTCACCGCGAGCCAGGCGGCCCGAGTTGGCCCGAGGTGGCCCGAGGTGGCCCGAGGTGGCGAGAAGTGGTATCGTGTCGTAAATAAATACGAATAACATTTGTTTGTAGTAATGAGATGGTTTTGAAAGTAATATTTTACAACTTTCAAACTGTTTTAAAAACACTTGTTAGGGAGGAGATTGCTTCCTTATTATATGGACCACAACATGCAACGATAAGGTAGTTGACAAGTAGTTGGCAATTCATTAGTCACGGTCCCAGAGTCATACCACTCATACCACTCATACCCACCGTCATACCATAAGGTAAACAATTATCTGGGGATTTTTTGGCGGAAACTTGCTAAGTGACGTTGCGTTTTCGTTTCATTTTCATTAAATTCGTGGTTTTATTGAATAATATCGGCGGTGTTTTGTCCAATAAAGATCAATCTAAGTACACAAGTGAAGTGAAATGAGAGCGAGTATCGTGACTTTTCAGGTTGTCCCAAAAAGTCTGTGAAAAGTTTTAGTGGAACAGCCACCAATTTCACTAAAACCTAACAGAACTTGTAACATAAAAGAAGAATATTTAAAATAAAGAAATGGCTTAAAGGTCTAGATACCAAGCCAAATAACTTAATAAAAAATAACAAATTATCTCACGAGCACTTGACCAAAGAGTATATAATTGTTTGTACCCTAGGTTGCCTGGAAGAGCTCGCTTCAGCGATAAGGCCGCCTAAATTGTTTTCACTGTTATTTGTCTTTTGTGTATGTAACCTGTATTTTTGTCTTGTGGTGTCAACAATAAAGAATATTTGTATTGTATTGTACAATATTGTTATGTGTAAAGTGTTCACGTCACGTGTCAATAATATGTGATGTGATCAAGAGGCACACAACACTCAACACAGTCCACACTAGGTGTCATGTCTTGAATGACTCGAGCTATGTGTTAACACAAAGCAAGCGCGCCGCCTCGCCTGACCGCCTCCCTCTCGGTGCCTCGGTGCCTCGGTGCCTCGGTGGCTCGGTGCCTCGGTGACAAACAAACTTTCAACTGAAGTGCAACTACAATCCGATTACTTAGGTATTCGATATTTATGACACTTGTATTTTTTTATGTCATCAGGTTGACAAGTAGGCAGACGGTCCACCTGATGGTAAGTGGTCACTGCCGCCTATGGAAATTTGCAATACCACGGTAATAGAGCTCAACAATTGTTTGCGAGGATAATATTGCATTTTTTTGATTGTACTTTTTTAATAGTTATTTGTTATAGTTGCTTTTTAACCGCGTGCTCAATATTGATGACCGAGCAAGCGAAGGATTCTAAGAATTCAAGAAGGTTCCTGTCTGAGATTTTAACAAATTAAAAAAAACCGGTCAAGTGCGAGTCGGACTCGCGCACCGAGGGTTCCGTACAATCTTGCAAATAGATTACGTTTTCGATTACCTTATTTGAGGTTTTGTCAATTAAGCTAGACCTCTAAATTGTATGAGTGTGTAACTTGCCTTAATTTTCATTTTTTGGAATTTTTCCTTTATTTGTGTTGCTTTTTGCCAAATTTCGTGATTCTAGGTCAACGGGAACTACCATATAGGTGTTCGACCCAAAACCTATAGGGTACTTCCGGTTGACCTAGAATTGTAAATTATGGTTAAAGCAAGGTCTTACAGCACAAGTAAAGGGAAAATTCCAAAAAAGAGAGTGATCTTATAAGGGTTCCTTTTTTTACCTTTTGAGGTACGGAACCCTAAAAAGGATGTATGATAAATTCGGCACCATGGAGGGAGAAGTACCTAAATAGGTTTAATGATGTTTTGAATTCATAAACATAGTGCACACGATGTTCTATTTACTTTATCCTCTAGAGGATAATAACGGCTTTTACACTCAGATATCGAAGAGCAAAATTACTCTTTCCGAGATGGGGGGATGAAAATTGTATTATTTAGCTGCGTTGAATAACATCTGCTATTCCGGATGCAAGCGCAGTTGTTTGGAATCCAGATTGTGCATAATTACGAACAATTAGAAATGCTAATGGTCCTACCTACTATAATAAAATTACATTAACGGTTAAATTCTACTAATAATTATAGACGCCACAGAATATTAATGTTTATTATAATTTACAGCGTCATATCTGAATGGATTTTGATGAAATTTGGCACACAGGTAATACATATCCTGGAATGAAACATAGGTTATTTTTTATCCCGGGAAAAGATAAAATCTCTCGAGAACACGGGTGAAACCGCGGGGGAAAACTAGTTAGTAAATATTGAGTGAGATGCAGATATCTGGTGATAGAGCATAGTACCAAGCTATAGGTAGTACATACCAGAATGTGTATGTGTGTGAGGGTGTGTGTGCGGGTGCGGGTGCGGGTGCGGGTGCGGGTGCGGGTGCGGGTGCGGGTGCGGGTGCGGGTGTTGGTGCGGGCGTGGAGCGGTCCGCACGCGGCTCTTGCGATGGCGGCCATCGCGCTCCGGCCGCTGCGCCGCTGCCGCCACTAGCGACAACCTTTAGTCATACAATGACAATTAATTGATATACAAATCACTTGTAGTCTGTCAGCGTGGGCTCCACGCATCCCGACAGAGCAGCCAGAGCTAGAGGAACCCTTCACTGACCTGTGGAGCTGGGCGTGCCGCAGGTGTCGCACGCGGTAGGCGCAGAAGAAGTCCGGCGGCACGCGGTGAGCACGCAGCAGCGCGGGGAGTGCGTGCTCGTGCGCGTGAGGCGTGCGCGTGCGCGTGCACGTGCGGGCGGCCTGCGCCTCGTACGTCTGGTCGGGCAGCAGCATGCCGCGCGCATGGCGCCGCCCGACGCCTGCGCGTCATCAAAAGTATTATAGTATCGACTCGCTCCGAGTTTTATATCCGGGTGATTGGGAGCAGTGCAGGGATTTTTTTCATTTTCAGATTGTATATTTTGTACATTTGTTGTAGGTAAATACGTTTTAAATACCTACATGAAAGAAAGTTGGTGAGTAATTATTTTGACAAACCTTCGCTGGAAACTATTGAAGCGTGCCTTACAGTTTAGGCGCGAAGTGTGTCTGCCCTGGCGCATCAGGCGCATCAGGCGCATCAGGCGCATCAGGCGCATCAGGAGCATCAGGCGCATGGCGTCCGCGTCGTCGACGTACCTTCATTGCAGATCATTAATCACGTTCTATCCAATAAATCAATGAGGACCTGAAAACAAGTATCAATGTGAAGTAATTGCAATCCGGACATGATAGTGCAGACAGACCCCGTGGTCTGTGTGTTTATTTAGTACCTAGTGGTGAGTGATGAGTGGTGAGCAGGTGCACCGTGCGGTGCAGTGGCGCCGGCGCCTCGCTCCCCGCACGCGCCTCGTTGATGTTATCTGTCGACTGATTAAATTACGAGTACCTACTCAGCTAGTTAGTATAAAACGATTTTCTATCGTTAATTGAATGAAGTGGGCTGTGGGATGCGAGGAGAGATCGCGCGCCGCCGGACCGAACCTGCCCGAGCCGAGCCCGAGCCGAGCCCGAGCCCGACCACTACTACCTCTTATATGAAGTGATAGTGATTGAATGGTAACTCTTAGATCAACAAGACGACGCGGACGTATCGTTAAACATCCGTGTGTGCATGTGTGCACCCTCATCTCATCACTGTCTCATTACCGCCGGTGACTGGACAGAATAGGTACCTACACGAGACGAGACCGCGCCGTCCGTCACACGCCCGTGCCACGCCCGTGCCACGCCGTGCCATCGCGTCCGTCGATCACATTCAAAATGTACAGGAATTTTCTTTCAAAATCATAATGTTTCTTCTAATGAGCTTAATTCTGGTGTAGGATAGTAACATTTCAAGTCCAGCGGAGGGCGCGGAGGGCGCGGAGGGCGCGGAGGGCGCGGAGGGCGCGGGCGGCGGAATGTCGTATCGTGTGTGCTTTTTGCCAGAATAAGGATGTTGACTGACATATCAAATCAGCTTCTTTTTAGGGTGCCGTAATTCAAAAGGAAAACATGGAACCCTTATAGGATCAGTTTGTTGTCCGTCTGCCAAGCAAGACCCTTTTTCTCAGGAACGCGTGAAGGTATCAAGTTGAAATTAATATCAAATACTTAAGTTTTCAAACCCTCGGATTAATGAAAAAATTAAACTTCTAAGTCGACGCAATCAAAATTATACCGCCGTTTATGCTTCGTTAATGTCGCATAGTTTGACACTCGCACGAGAATCAAACCTATAGGGTACTTTTCCGTTGGCCTAGACTAAACTAGAACCCTAGAATTTGGCTCGAAGCATTATCATGTAGTAAAAGTATAAGAATAAATCCGAAAACTATAAAGTATTTACTTACATCAGAAAAAAAACGGAAAATATCTTCGAGCATCGATTCTCGTGATGAACGAACTATGTATTTATTTATACACCTACAAGTTTGTACGGAACCCTCGGTGCGCGAGTCCGACTCGCCCTTGACCGGGTTTTTTATGGGAAAACGATAGTTATAATGGATGTTTGTATTAAATACTGCGCTGTAACGTCATAATAAATATGAACCATCAAAAGATCTACTCTGGCATTGAATTGGTCATTAAAAATCATAAATAGGATGAATTTGCTATTTTAGAGTATTTATATAAATAGGTATTAGAGACTTGACATTTATTTTCATATAGTTATAGGTAGGTATATCATTTCAGCGAGTCCATCCGCCTCTACAGGTCTACTAGTCTATGCCGCGGCCGACACACTCACCACTGACTGCTGATTGGCACACTCGTTCTATTTGCACAGTTCAAGATAAACAACCGTATGTATTCCTATACCTCGAGCCTCGAGCACCCTGCACTGCCCTGCACTGCCCTGCACTGCCCTGCACTGCCCTGCACCCAGTCTCGAATGTCGATGTCGATAAAAACTAAACTGTTTATAAATGCGGCGCGCGCGCGGAGACGTCCGAGCGGCCGCGACGCGACGCGACGTGCCATCAATTACCGGAACGAGACGCATGTCTATCTGTCTCACTGACCACTCTACAATATCAAAAAATATATGTTAGCTAACGTTATTTACAAAAATTCTGCCTAAACAACCGATGATATCGAGATTCAACAATTTTTTCAGGTGTGTATCAGTATTATTTTAGATAGCTCCGTAACGCAGTTTCACCCGATATCTCGGCCGAGCGACACGAGCCGCGTGCTGCGTGCGTGCTTCGTGCGTGCTTCGTGCGGGACGTGGCTCCGAGAGTGGACCGCTCGCCGAGTACTCGTATGGAGGTCGACACTAGTCTTTACCATGATCCGCTATGTAAGAGCTCGTTCACACGAGCAGCATGTTGCACCGTACAGTACACACGCGTCGACAAAGAGCAACATGCTGCTCGTGTGAACGAGCCCTAAGCACGTCATAGAAATTACTCCCAGCTTACACGGAAAAATACTTATTTTAATGATGTTCGACAATCGTACAACATTTCATTTCGTCGTATTTCACGCCACGTGGCTCTTAATGATATTATCCGTAGGGCTCTTGTTGTCGCCGGCGTGCCTTCTGTACTCGAACCGGTCGGTATTTCGCGTGACGACGGCAAGAGGCCGGATGGTATGACTTTGATCCCGTGGAGTGTCGGCAAGCCGTTGGTGTGGGATGCCACTTGTGTCGATACACTTGCGCCATCTCACTTAACGGCGACTTGTAAAGCCGCGGCTGCGAAAGGTGCGGAAAATTTAAAATTCTAAAAGTACGCCTGTATTGGTCCAAATTATCAATTTATGCCTTTTGCGGTTGAGACCATGGGTCCGTGGTGTGGTGTGGTGTGGTGTGGTGTGGTGTGGTGTGGTGTGGTGTGGTGTGGTGTGTGTTAGGTACCTTACTACTCAATCACTTCCTATCAGTTTAGCACATTTGTATGATAAATTATATAACTAAACTCGCGAGAAAGGAGAAAGCAGAGACTCTATACATTTCTGGGCCCAGGTGTTAACTCAATCAAAGTAGCCTTATTTGAAAGAGGATATTATAACAAGCCTTCACTGAAAATTTGGTGATATTTGGCTATCCAGGAATCAAGTTATATGAAATATAGTAAAATTGAGGTTATGTTACAACGAAGCAGTTTTTTTATGTTATTTGCTGAATAATATTGAATGGCTTCGTTATGTAATGATTGTTAGGCATGGGGTGCTAGTAGAGAGACTCTATGTGTTGTGTCGAATATCTGACATGTATGGTGCTCCCTGGACATTGATTAATCCAATGTCCAGGGTGCGGAAGTAAAATAAAACATGAATACATACAATAACTATTTATTCATTTTCAATAATGATGAGTACTTATGTCATCAAAGATTTGTGCTGGAGGTATGATATTTTATTACATGGCACAGCAGCCTACAGTCCTTCTACCTACAATACAGTTACAATAGTATGCTAATATTGAATCACATCCTTTTAGACAAAATGTGTTTAAACTTATATGTTGGGATAATATATGTTGAATAGCAGCTTTGTATGCTAATACTCAGCAAGAGTGACATATACAATCTGCTTCATCCACCTGTAACAAAAGTGTTTATATGTAGTTTAATGAAAATTAAATCTTCTATTATAATATATTTATTTAAATCTTTTTCGGTGTTTAATTTTTTAAAAATGAATATCTAATTATATAAAAAAGCATACCCATCCCTATATTGTAAATAAAATAAGCATGCAGGATGAGTCTGAGATAACCTGGCAGCTTCCCCCAGATTCTTTTAATCCAAAAAATCCTAAGTATTTATATAATATATTTTACTGAAGTTACTTACTGTTTATGGCAGAATCCAATCTCTGGTTACTTTATATATCACAGATTCATAAGCAGAATCATTACAAAAAAGGTGTGTGAATCGCTGTGCTAACAGTGAACGTCCACAGCGGACACAAACACTTGAATGGCCAACTTTAGTGTGATGCTTCAATTTGACATCTCCCAAGAACCACAACTTGGGCCAAGTTCCAACATACTTGATATACATAGTTCTCATTGGTTACCTGAAAAATGTTAACTATTTAAATCATGTTCAATCTTATACAAACTTCATTACATAATCCTAATGAGAGAATATGAGATGACTATCACAAAAACAAATATGTTCACCATCAATCAACTAATAGGTAGGATAGATTTAGTTACTTAAGCCATTTAACAAAAATATTAAGATATGATTAAAATAATTCTATCAGGTACTTACAGGCTGCGATGCATGCCACTGACGAATAATTCAACAGCTATTATCTGATAAAATCGCCTCATCGTCCAAGACTCTTCTCCCAATAGTTACTGCGACCAGTTGCAACGGTACAATTTACACAGCGATCCATGTCGTCAATATTCGATTGATAAGCGTAATCAGTCGTGGTATGCAATAAACATATTATACTCTTTGCAATAAACAACGGAAAATACGTGCGAAAATGAAAGAAAACGAACGAGTGCCGGTTTTTTACTTAACCTGTTATGACTGACGGACGGTTGTCAACTTGTCAGTGATCTGGATCAGTGTTCGCAAGTTCCCAACTGTAAAATAATTTAAAGTGACTCGATTTGATATAAAAAATCGATTGTTATGCACTTGTCACTCGATTTCCATACATATTCTGAGATTTTAGCGATTTATTTTAACTCGATTATTACGATAGTGGTATGCATTTAATCGATTATTTGGTTTCACAACTTATTTGAACCTTTCTCGCTTTCTGGATAGAAAAATGATACTGTATTTTGTGATTTCCTTTAGAAAAATATAACGGATTTTTTGATACACATTTGAACTAGTTAACTGCTGGGCCCAAAACTTCCCGTCTCCTTTCTAATCAATTGTTATGCGATTGTTTGATTGGTCAGGCCGTCCCACTTAACAACTAACCGGTTATAAATAAAGTCGACAAGATGTCCGTTTTTCAAGACAGTAGTCGGCAGGCATGTGGATCGAGACGAGCCGGTCCCGAGCGAGACCCGGACCCGTACCCGGACGGGCAGTGACGTCACGTCGGTTGGTTCCCAAAACAAGTGACAATCGTTGTAAAAAAACGCGCCCGCGGCCGACTCACTCCATTCCATCACATAGATAGACACACAAACAAAACAGTGCACATACATACATATTATACTAGCGGACCCGGCACACGTTGTCCTGCTCTCAAACTTAGAACCCGATTCCAGCGCCACCTACCGGGTCCAATTTTGTTTATAAATCATCGAGGAACCCATTGAAATACACGCACAAAATTTCATCCAAATCGGTCCTTTGTTACCCTCCTCCCAAGCTCATTGTAAGGATTCGAACACACGACCTTAGTCGCGGTATCCGACGTCACTACCACTGAGCTATCATCGCCTTGGAAATCGGTTGAGAAATACAACCTGTAAATGAGAACAAGAACAGCCGGACAGCTGGACTGGACAGTGGAACAGACAAACGAAAGCATTTTTGGCCAAGCTTGGCCCTAACGGAGACGCTTCGCTCGCTCGCTCAATAAATAGAGTCGGTGGAACATCCTACCTAGTGCTACCTATTCATCCATCGCACCGGTTCGGAGGTTCGGAGGTTGTCTTCAAATGCTAACAAACATACAAAGAGTTACTTTCTCATTTATAAAAGCTTCTTATCATCAATTATAACTATCATGGCGATGCTAACGCTATCGTGTCACCCACCATCACCAACTCTCCGCTAGAATCACCTCATTATCACCACAATCACCGGTCACCATCATTAGATCAACCAGTCTATAAAACAATGTAGCCACACACACACACACACACACACGCTCTCACACAATAGAGAGCAGGTTCATAGTCCTGCGGCGCCGCGGCGCCCTCTGCGCCCGCGCAGTGCAACACAAACAAAACACCAATCTCGCTCGATGTAACCCGATCACCTGGACACTTGAAATGACCACTAAGAGATCGGAATTACTTATAGTTAGTGCACTTAGTGCGGTGACTTGTTGAGTTAAACATTCTAATGTTGGCTGCGCGAGCGACGATATGATATTAATTCAGGGTTCAACTGAACAACGTGACGTGACCGCTCGTGACGTGACAGTGACAGTGACACCACCAAACAAACACCACACGCAGACGTGGCGGGCGAGCCGCGGCCCGTGGCCCGCGAGGGAGACGTAGCACGTTGCAACTTGCACGTCCATCTAAATATAGTCGAGTCACGAGTCTCGAGTCGAGTGTGCACCACACCGACCGACTGTACCGAAGGTCAGGGCTGCAGTCAGGGGTCGGGATAGGTCGGGATAGGTCGGGGTAGGTCGGTGCAGTGCAGGTCGGTACTTGCGGCGCACTATTAAGTGGGCGGTGGACTGCGCGCGCGGTACACGCATTCACTAATTCTGTAATGAACTGTAATAACGTGATTTATTCGCCGCGCCGTGCATGCAGGTGATGCAGGGCGCCGAGTGAGGCTACGTTCCCACGCGCCTGCCTGCCTGCCTGCCTGCCTGCCTGCCTGCCTGCCATCATCATAACTACCATGACCGATCTCAGCTACGGCACACGCACGGCTCGATTACATCAACAAGTACTTGGAGCAGCGGAACTGGCAACTGTTGAGATACGCTGTCCACTGTCCACTGTCCACAGTCCAGGTCACCAAGCATTGGTATTTGGTATAATAAGTTAGGATGTGAAGATGCTTTTTTACGCTTTCACGAAAAAACTACTGAACGGATTGTGATGAAACTTGACACAGGTAGATCATATGAATCCCTATTTCCCTTGGTCACGGGCGGCACGGCATCACGCGTGAACGGCTGGACCAATTTCGCTCGTTCTTTTTTTGTTGTGTTTGTTATTGTAAGGAGAAGGTTCTTAGGATAGATAGAAAAGTATGAAAGTTGCGCGAAACATTAGAAAATTTAAGAAAACTTAACGACCGTATTCAATTTTCTAATACCTATAAACATGGCGTTTGACCTAACTGCCAGTTGTGTGACAGTTAAAACGGATGGTCCAAGTTTCTTTTTATTTTCATTTCCACCAACCAACCAACCAACCAACTAACTAACAGAACCCGTGACTCGGCACTAGCTGTGCGGAGCAGTACAGACAGTGACAGAGTGGTGTGTGGTGAACAAATCACTTGAGATCGTCCGTTCCGAGATCCGAGGGGTTAAAGACTTACCTTTTTCTATCTTTACCGACCTACTTGTATAGTCCAAAAGTAGAGAACCATATCCAGATTTCCGAAACCCTACAAGGCATCATACCTTAGTCGCTTAACAATACTAACGCCAGAATTGGATAGAGCAACACATGGTCAATCAAAATACACGCACAGATAAATAATATTTGTGTTGGTTGTTCCATACCACTCCATACCACTCCATACCACTCCATACCACTCGGCACCACCAGCGCCACCCCTCCAATCATGTACCAGTCCATTGTCAAAGATCTAGACAATTTTAAATTCGTATTAAATGTACCTACCTGTTTGTCGACATAGTTAGGTGCTACTCAGTACCTACTGCACTGCTGACTGCTGTGCTGACCTTCCTTCCTAACATAACGATATCGCTGCCAAACAATTGAATAAACAATCTACCTAGTATCTGCCATGATAGCACCTGATAGCTCGCCCCGACCGCAATCAGTGTAACTCCAACGCCTTGCCACCAAAAACTGTACTGTGTTGCCGTATTTAATTAAATTATTATCTACTCTAAACTAATATTATAAAGAGGAAAGATTTGATTGTTTGTTTGTTTGTTTGCATTCAATAGGCTCCAAAACTACTGGACCGATTTCAAAAATTCTTTCACTGTTGGGAAGCTACACTATCCCTGATGAACATAGGCTATATTATATTTTAAAAAAATAGAGATCCTTACTAAAACTCTAATAATGTCACCCGAGGTGTAAAAAATTAACCTAAAATTCCTTACATCGCGTGCGCTCGAAAACTATTGATGATAGAACAAAATAATGTACCAGATCATCATTATCTACACCATATGTCTGGCTATTATAGTTATGTCACAATGAGTGTTCTTTTATTTTAAAAGTTTTATTGAAATGCCGGCGCTAGAAAAGGATCTTTATTTGTCCCTTGGTATAAATCCTTATCAAAATAAATTACTCCATATTTAAGAGTGCTTCAAAACCTTTATATAACTTTTTGAATTATTCAATTCGGACATTCCATTCGGGTGAATAATTAATAAACTTAACAACGAAATTAAACTCTATGCGTAAAATATAATTATATTCTATATTTTTATAGAGGGATCATTAATGCTGATGTTCTGCGTAAATAAATACTTTTGGAATAATATTAAATTAATTCCAAATAGGTATTTTGTATTTTTTCACAATAAAATGATTGCTACTTACGTATTTTACTACTCACAGAACTACTACGAGTCGTAGATTCAAAATATCCTACCTGGCAGCGATATCATAATTTACACAATAATAAAAAAAATATAGTTCATCAAAATACTCACGATTGAATTCGAGACTAGTTCAAGATTCTATCTGTTCCTACTCCTAGTGATGTTCTATCGTTACTGAAATGTTTATTTCACAGATAAATCAGTCCGTCCGCGCCACCGCGCGCTCGACACTGTGGACTGTGCTGGAGACGAGACGCGGGCACCGGACACCGGACACCGGGCACTCGCCGCACACACACACACAGACACAACACAGACACGGACAGCGGACACGTGCTCGCGCCGCGCTCCACGCGCTACACTGCGTGCGCCTGGTGCCTGCGCCTGGCTGATGTCATGGTGTGGTGGGTGTCTGCAAGCAATGCCCGTTGCCCGCCATACATAATATGCAATGGCCCTCCACTGCACACTGCACTCCTCTTGGGGGAGCTGTCGTCCGCGCGGGAACCAGCCACCGTGCTCCGTGCACCGTGCACCGGACACCGCAGCGGTTGCTGCTCTCTGGCTTGCCACCTGCCTAGAGCCTAGAGCTGCCCACATTGCCCACGTCTTTCCAGACTATCTTTCCAGTCTTATCAGACTAGTTTAATAGGTATTTTTCGTCTATGGTTAATTTACAAAAACCGGTCAAGTGCGAGTCGGACTCGCGCCATTGGCGTATAATTCTAGCACTATTACTACACTCTAGCTAATAATTCTCCTTCGGAATGTAAATAAGCTACAACAGGACTTAAAAATATAAATTAAATTAAAATAATAATTAAAAATTTCTCGAAAAAAAAAAACGATAAGGCAAGAACCAACCAACCCTGGTTGGGCCAGAATACATAGCCAATGACCCTAGCTACTCACCCCTACCGTTTGACACACGTTCTTCCTAGCAATCCCGCTGATATTGCTAATGTCTAAACACGACGGTTTTCACTTACCATCAGGTGAACCACCGCCTGCCTAGTTGTCACTTATAGTATAAAAACATACTAGGCACTAGTCAGAATTACTAAATTGAAATAATGACTTTGTTGTTACATTTCGGAAGATTTAACGTAAGTTAACGTTAATCGTGAATCGGAACGTGAAAGCAAGGCTCGTTTCGGCGTTCAAATATCTTTGCTCGTGGAAAAAAGACGTTCAACTGTAGCGCTTGAGGGTGTACCGTGTACCGTGTGGCGTGTGGCGTGTGGCGTGTGGCTTGTGGCAGTATTATATTTAATAAACAGATTTATTAATATCTTTTCCCCGAGGAATGCCGCATCGTTGAACGAGTCTTTTGATTTCGAAAAAAAACGGTCGTCACTTTTAAATGCCATTATTATTTTATAGTTACATAAAGTGGTTAAAGAAGTTACAATTATACTACTTTCGCGTATATAGTGGCATTCTAATACATACCAAGTACGATGGGCTGGTTAACACACTACGCCACAGGTCGTAGGTTCGATTCCCATACAGGACAGACATTTGTGTGCATGAACATGTCTGTTTGTCCTGAGTCTGGGTGTAATTATCTATTTAAGTATGTATTTACAAAAAAAAAAGTAGTTGTGTAGTATATCAGTTATCTGGTATCCATATTACAAACTCTGCTTAGTTTGGGATCAGATAGCCGCGTGTGAACAAATGTCCCAGGATATTTAAAAAAAACTACAATTATACCATAAAATCCAACTCTACATATAAAATATGAATCAGATTTCTTCGCTTCAAATCAGAGTTTTCTCAGTTAGCCGACAAGACAGAACCTACCTGGTTTCGTTTCACTCTGGGCACACTCGGGCATAGTTAAAACGTGTATTTGGTGGCGCGGTGGCGCGGTGGCGCGGTGGCGCGGTGGGATGCAGGCGATATCTTTTTGGTAAATAATAGGTATTTACTGGATTAACGATTAACGGACTTGGGGAAATTTAACGTAAGTTAACGAGTCCGTTAACATTTTGTAAAGTTAATCAAGTCATTAGACAGGAGTAAGTATGTTCGATGGAGTTCTTTACTCTATGGTATGTTCCTTGCATTAGACAAGTGGCAGAAGTGATGTGCAGAGTGAACGGAGTGGCTCAAGAAAGGCATCAATGGAAACGGTTGGAGGAGGCCTATGCCGAGTGCCGACTGGCAAACAGTCTCAAACAGATCTACAAAAATCAAGCTAGAAGCAAATAAGTACTAGAAGTATTAGACTAGGCTGAAATGTAATCTAATGTAATGTCACTTACCTATGTAAATCATTGATCTGAATAAACGGCTATATTATTATTATCGAAATATTAACTGCGTTAATTAACGATTAACGGATTAACGAGTGAATGCCCAGATATGATACCTACTCACATAATAATATTATTGTGTTTGTAGGTTGGTTTGTCAACTATTTCTTTCACATAGCTAGGTACGTATCGACGTGATATTTTTTCATATAAATATAACACAATGGCGGATACCAGTCTAATCTAGTCGCTTTTAATACAATTTATCTATATAAGGTCGTTTGTCTGTCCTTTGTTAATGCAGCGGCGATACATTATATGTACAGCAGAGCTGCTTGAATCACTAACTATTTTGATAACTAATTGCTGGAGACAGACTGTCTGTCTGTCTGTGTATCTGAAATGAATGTAGGTACATTACATTTATAATGATCTGTAATAGGAAAAGGGGAATACGAAAGGAGAAAATTCAAAACAAGTGAGTTCAATATTCAGGAATATGTAATTTTAAAAATAAAAACTATTTAAAAAATAATGCACTTTTAATCACAGGGCGCTTGCGCCAAGTCACTAACAAAATAAATTACCACAACAACCATACACTGGAACTAACTACTTAACCTTAACTAACTTAGGGGGGCGTCCGCCACGCGACCACACGCGCCGTCCGCGTGCCGTACTCGGCGTACCGAGCGTACTGAGCGTACCGAGCGTACTGAGCGTACCGAGCGTACCGAACGTACTGCGTGCACGCGGACGGGCGTCGAGCACATTAACCGACAATATCAGCGTGCGGCAATTGTATCACATTCAGCGTGTTACCAAATTATAACTATCAACATAACATTATTCGACCAGTACCTACAAGTATCAATATACTAGCTTAGGTACCTAGGAAGCGAAGCGAAGCGACGCACGACCGCACGTCACGTCACGTCACGTCGGCGGCCGCCCCCTCTCACTATCGTGTGATGTCACGCTTATATCAAATATAACTGCTACCCGTACGTGTTCATCCGTACGACCGAGGAATGTCGCGTATCACAGGCCGGTCGCTTATAATATATTAAACATAAATACACTCCCGTATCATATACGGGGCTCCCCGTCCACTTCTTCTTGCAACGAGTGCGAGCGCGAGCGGTCCCAACTCCTGGCCTACTGCTGGGTGGGCGGTGGGCGGTCAGCGGTGATGGCGACGACGTCGATGACGACGACGACGTGAACCCCCGCCCTCGCGGCGCTAGTGGCCCAGCAGGTCGGTGACGTGTCGCGCGATGGTGGCGGCCGCCTCGCCCGCCAGGATGGTGCGGTGCGTGCCCGCCAGCTGGCGCGTGGTGAGCGGGCCGGCGCACACCTCGCGCAGTCCGTAGTCCTCGCTCAGCGTCACGTAGTTGTCGCGCGCCGTGAACAGCGTCACCGGCGCCCGCAGCTTGCCCGCCGGCTTGTACGAGTCGCCCACCACCAGCTTGCGGTAGAAGGAGGCGGCCGCCAGCACCAGCGACTCCCTGTCGTACGGCGCCGAGGTGCCCACCAGGTTGGTGGCGCGCTCCACACGCCTCTCCCAGTTCGGCAGCCGCTCCAGCTCGGCCGACACCTGCACGGACAAAAGGACGGCTCACTCTCTGACTAATCATATATTTGCGATTTTAATAGTTTCTTGTAAACATAAGGTTACTGTCGTACAAAGGATCACTGGCACTCATAACACAGATTTTTCTAGCTTGGAAGCTAGAAGACCTATATAATTGTGTAATTTTGCAGACCCATATAATATATATGTTTTATTTTATCATATATAAATATTATTATATTTAAATCATCCACTTCCATATTTTATGACGATATACATAAGTGTACAACGTATAATTATAATATTATTATGAAGTGTGCCGGTACCTTGGCGGCGTCGACGTCCTTGAAGAGCTGCACGAAGTAGGCGAGCGCGTCCGCCTCGTCGGAGGAGGCGGACCGCGTGCCGGCGGCGCGCTTGCTCTTGCCGCGCGTCGTGTGCGTCGCCACGAACGCCGGGGACCCGTCCACCAGCACCACGCGCGTCTCGCACCCCGCCTGACCAACAACAAACAGTTACACACTACACACTACAGTACATACACACTGGAGACTACTGCAATGGAGAGGTAGGTACCTGCTCGAGCTGCAGCGCCATCTCGAAGGCGACGCCGGCCCCGAACGAGTAGCCGAGCAGCGTGTACGGCGGCGCAGGCTGCACGGCTCGCACGTGCGCCACGTAGAAGCGTGCCAGCGCCGACATGTCGTCGAGCGGCGCCGTCGACGTGCACTGCAGCCCGTACACGGTGCCGCCCACGCCCCCCGCCACGCCGCGCAGCAGGTCCACCACGCCCTCGATGGGGTGCACCATGAACACAGCCCCCACCCCGCCTGCCGCGCTCGGCAACTTCACCAGCACCTGCTTGGGCATCAGCTCGCCGAGCGCGGCGAATTGCACCACGTCGTCGGAGGGCCCGGGGGCCTCGGCGCCGGGGGCCGCTTCCTGCTGGTCGTCGGCCCCCGCCATGGCCCGCAGCTTTGCGAAGGTGAGGGCGCGGATCTCCTGCACGCCAAGCACCACGTCGTAGCCGCGCTCGAGCGTCTGCTTGATCTCGGCGCCCATGAGCGAGTCCATGCCGAGCTCGGCCAGGTTGGCGGAGTCGGACACCTTGGCGGGGTCCTTGATGCCGAGGATGTTGGCGACGGCGTGCAGCAGGTCCTGCTGCGGCGCGGCGGCGGCTCGACGCTTGTCCGCCAGCACCATGGAGGCGGCCACCGCGTGCGGCAGCGCCAGCAGCGAGCCCAGCGCCTCCATGCATGACGCGATGCGCTGCGGCACCGTGCCGCCCACTACTGTCTCCTCACCCCCAGAGCCGCCCCCCATCGTCTCCACGATCAGACCCACCTCACCTGTGCGACCACCCACCAGGTTACAGTATATGTATACGTATGTGTGTGTGTGTGTTTGTGTGTGTGTATGTACTGACCGATGGCGCCCCACTGCACGGCGAGGCCGGGCAGCCCGTCGGCCTGCCGCTGCTCGACGATCCGCTCCATGGCGGAGTTGGCGAGTCCGTAGTTGCTCTGTCCGGGGTTCCCTCGGCCGCACGACACCGACGAGAACACCACGAAGTACTCCAGCTCCGGCGCCAGCGACCGTGTCGCCGCGTCCAGGGCCTTCGTCGCTGAACAATACAAACAACCATCATATTATTCCTATCCACTTTTGAACTAGCGTGTCACATTTCACACGCTGACTGACACATTACTGTTGAACGACTACTATCGCCATCTATTAGACATAGTACAAGTCTAACGTACAATGGTGGGTGTCCGGTAAGTAGCTCGACAAACTAAAGAGGGAGGGAGGGAGGGGGGAGGGGGGAAGTCACCTACCAACATATGTATACACGAAAAAACCTCAGTAAAAGTGTCACCATTTTCGAGGAGGATTTTATATTTGGTTTATCGTTACTCCACGGTACCATGATGTGTGATAGGAGTCAGACTCACCGTCAATCTTAGGCTTGGCGACGGCCTGGAAGTCAGCCGGCGTCTGTTTGTCGATGAAGGCGTCCCGCAGCACGGCGGCCAGGTTGAACACTCCGCCCACGGGGCCCAGCGCCGCCGCCGCCCGCAGCAGCACCACCGCGCCGCCCGGCTCCGCCGCGTCCGCAGTGCACACGCTCACCTGCACGCCCAACGCGCGCCATCTACACGTACACGTACATGTACATGTGGGTACCGACAATTACTATTAGGTACGAGGATCATGTCTCTATATGTATCATGGACGGTGTATTCTATTTAAAATATTATAGTTTAAAAAAATCACGCTTTCATAGAAATTCTAACTAAAAAGGTAAAAAAAAATTCAATATCTGTCAATCAAATATTAACAACTTTACAATAAAATTCTTTTTTTTGTTGCTAATCATACTATCCTTAATTTAAATTTATTGAAAATTATTTTTTACCTTTTTACTTTTATTTTGTAGATTACTTTACAAATAAAAATCTTTTATTTTAATTTTTATACAATATGTGATTAAAAATGTATGGGTACTACTTTATTAGAAAGCGGCATTTCATAGGTTGGAGATTTAAAGGAACATAAAAAACTAGGCACACAAAAGGAATGATTCGCAATCTAGAAGGTTTAGCGATTCCATTATCGGCGGAGGCCGGACACTTTAAAAATAATTCATTGTAGTATATTTTTTAAAAATGGAATATGTAGTTCCTGTAAAATAGTAGTTGTATTGTATTGTATTGTAGTAGTAGGTGTACTGTACTGTACCTGCGGATGCACCAGGCCTGGTAGCCGGTGCGCACGCCGGAGCGTGACGTCAGCACCAGCCGCGTGGCGCCGCGCACCACCAGCCACTGTGCCAGCTCCAGCCCGAACCCGCCCAGACCGCCTGACAGACAGACCGCACACGTTACACACGAGTCACGACACGACACGACACGACACGACACAACACGACACGACACGCCTGATACATACCGACGAGCAGGTACGTCTTGCCGGGATGCAGGTAGGTGCGGGGCATGGCGGACACCAGCTTGGTGGATGTGGCGGATGTAGCGGGTTGTGTCCCGCGCGGCCCCGTCTCCTCGTCGCGCACCCGCAGCACCACCTTGCCGATGTGCTTGCCCGTCGCCATGTACCTGCGGAACACGTAACGAACACATTACTTATAGCATACATACCTACTGTAGTGTAGGTATACCGTGCACCACGTGGCAACTACAAGTACCTGAAGGCCTGCTCGAGCTGGTGGTCGGCGTAGAGGGTGGCCGGCAGCGGGCGCACGGCGCCGGCGGCGATGCCCTCCGTGACGCAGCGCACCACCGCCGCCTTGTCCACGTCGTCGCCGCTCGCCTCAAACAGCGCGTCCAGCAGGATGCCGTGGAACGTGGTGTTCTTGAGGAACACGGCCATGCCGAGCGGCGTGTTGTTGGACAGGTCCAGCTTGCCGATCTCGAGGAACCGTCCGCCGGGGGCGAGGCAGCGCACCGACGCGGCCAGCTTGTCGGCCGCCAGCGAGTTGAGCACCAGGTCCACCCCGCGGCCGCGCGTCCGCCGCAGCACCAGCTGCTCGAAGGAGCAGTCGCGCGAGCAGCCGATGTTGGTCGCCGGCAGGGTGGGGAAGCGGTCGCGCAGGAAGGCGCGCTTGTCGGGGGTGCCGACGGTGGTGTAGACGGTGCAGCCGGCGTGCAGCGCGATGCTGATGGCGGCCTGGCCCACGCCGCCGGTGCCCGCGTGCACCAGCACCGCCTCGCCGCGCCTCATGCGGCCACGCACGCTCAGCGCGTAGTACGCCGTGGCGTAGGCGACGGGCACCGTGGCCGCCTGCTCCAGGCTCCAGGCTTCAGGCACCTCCCACAGGAAGCCGCGGTCCGCCAGCACGGTGGTGGCCAGCCCCTGCGCCGCCACCATGCCCATCACGCGCTTGCCGCTAGACGACCGCCCGCTGAACTCCAGCCCGAGGATGCACTCCTAGTAAATCGACAACATGACTACTTCTACACACAGATAGCCCCTGCTCGGGGCAGCCCCTGCTCGGGGTGCCACACGCCTCATACTTGTGAAGCCCACACGCAGCGGCTCTGGTCTGTGCGAGTTTCTTGTTTACTAATAAAGCAGTCGTAGTAAAATTATATTTATTATTTTGTTTTACCGCCATAACAAGCTATATATGCTGTTAGTCTTTAATTTTTCATTTATTTGATTTCACACTACGTAAGTTTTGTTTAGTTTATGGAGGATCTTATACCAACTAAGTGATAGTGTAGTGGAGCACATAGTTTGTCGATAGAGCGTGCATACCTGTCCGGCGAGGTTCCCGGGGAGAGCGTCCGGCGGCAGCTTGCCCGTGGCGAGCATGATGTCTCTGAAGTTGAGCGGCGCGCAGTACACGCGGCACAGGTCGGTGTGCGCCGGCAGCGAGCGCTCGCGCGCGTACCGCAGCGGGCTCTCGATCCAGCGCAGCGAGGACAGGTCCCCGCGCGTCAGGGTGTTCACGTACGCGTGCTCCACCTGCAGCTGGGCCTCCGCCGCCTCGCCCAGCGCCAGGTGCCGGTAGCAGCCCCACACGCCGGCGCGCAGCACGTTCACTGCCAGGTCGCGCTCCACCTGCGCCGCGTACAACCCGCCTCGCGTCGAGAACGCCTCGCGCGCCCCCGGCAGGTAGTACACGCGCAGCGCGCGACCCCCGGGCTCAGCGCGCAGGCACGTCGCGAGCCCCAGGGCGCCGCTGGCGGGTGACCGTGCCACCACGTAGATGCGGATGTCCTCGGTCTCGGCGCGCGCCATGGCGGCCCGCAGCGCTTCCACCCACGCGAACCCCTCGTCGTCGTCGATGTCGACGAGTACCTCGGCGGCGGGCAGGACGGGCCGGGGTCGCAGCAGCAGGTACTCGCAGCTGGCGGCCACCTGCCGCGACACCAGGTCGAGACCGGCGCGGCGCAGCAGATCGCGCGCGGGCGGCGCCTCGAGCGCCCGCAGCGGCTCCTCGAGCAGCAGCATGCCGCCGGGCGCCAGGGCCGCCACCAGGTGCGGCAGGGCGGTGGCGTGCCTCCCCACCACGTCGGCGGCCAGCACGAGGTGGCACTCGCTCTCCGGCGGGCCGGTGAGCCCGTCTTTAGATGTCACCTAAACATCGGCTCGTAAGTAGGGTAGGAACAATAACCGCTTTATGTTTTCATACCGAAACTTGTTTAGGCATTATAAAGTATAGTTCGAGTTCATGGAAACACCCCACTACAAAACAAACTGGAGGGTTCAGACTTTGTGTTGACGTTCGGGCTCTAAACAAACTGGAGGGTTCAAACTTTGTGTTGACGTTCGGGCTCTAAACAAACTGGAGGGTTCAGACTTTGTGTTGACGTTCGGGCTCTAAACAAACTGGAGGGTTCAGACTTTGTGTTGACGTTCGGGCTCTAAACAAACTGGAGGGTTCAGACTTTGTGTTGACGTTCGGGCTCTAAACAAACTGGAGGGTTCAGACTTTGTGTTGACGTTCGGGCTCTAAACAAACTGGAGGGTTCAGACTTTGTGTTGACGTTCGGGCTCTAAACAAACTGGAGGGTTCAGACTTTGTGTTGACGTTCGGGCTCTAAACAAACTGGAGGGTTCAGACTTTGTGTTGACGTTCGGGCTCTAAACAAACTGGAGGGTTCAGACTTTGTGTTGACGTTCGGGCTCTAAACAAACTGGAGGGTTCAGACTTTGTGTTGACGTTCGGGCTCTAAACAGAAAAACAATAAAAGATCATTTCCCCATGCCACGCATTAACGACCAACTACGATGTTAAAATTAATTGAAACAGCGGGACTTACATTAAATATATCGAAATGTTTTTTATTTCAACAACAATTAGAATATCTTGGATTTGAAGTGAGTAAGAAGGGAATTAGACCATGAATGCTTTTCCTGAATTGAAGCAGTAAAAAAATTTTCAATTACAAAAAATCCCTACGAAATTATACAGTTTATTGGCCTAGTTAGCTATTTACAAGCTTTATATTAACTTGCAATGTATGTATGTTTTTGCGTGGGGGAAACTTGCAACTCAATTTTGAAGCAGATATCTTTAACCGATTGAGCTGAAATTTTGTATACACGTTTAGTTTGGATGACAAGGCATGGTCAGCTGTGTGACGTCATTCTAAATCCAACATGGCGGAAAACCTAAGATAGCGGACTATTATTTTTTAAATACAAAAAATTTTGTGACGTCACTCTGAATCCTATACTTGTTATTAAAAAAAGTTTTTTTTTTACATAACTTATTTAGAAAGTTATTCAAAATGTTGCCTGAATTGCACGGCGTCTTACAGATTTAACAAAGAAAAATATTTCCTGGTATTGGGGTTTTTTTTTAAATAACAATTATATTTTTACATTGTGCACGACCTTCTAGATGTAAACACAGTATGATACATAAATAAGCCAAGTTAAGTAATTAATTTGGCTATAATAACAAAAATAAACAATATATGATTCAATCAATATTAACTACATAGTTTTCTTTTGGCAATCTTGACTGACACATTAAATATATCAAACTGTTTACAGCTAGAGGTAAGTTTATCATAAAGGGAACATATGCAATCAATTGGTGAGTTTACAACTTTAGACCATAATTTGTGCGACAACTATGTAGGCTGAATGTTTTCACTGTATGAATACGACTGCTAGGGCCTGCACTGTTTCTTCTTTGGTCGAGCGGAGTAACATTGTAATGCGAGAGGCTGGACTCGTACGTTGGGAGTTCACGACATTTGTTGTCCGAGTAACAAAGATGGTATAAAAACTGTTTCTGCAGACGCTCTAACCGCTTCATGTGGTGGTGGTGATACCATATTCTAAGAGACTACGAACATAACAATTGAAAAGTAGAATTGAAATTTCAGGCTCTTTTAACATTTTGGTTTTGCGAATAACGAATCCAGCTAGATGCACATTTTCTAGATATACTGTCAATGTGTTCTCGGAAATCTAGTTTTCTATCCATTGTGACACCTAAGTCCCGAATACTAGACACTTGTTCAATTGGTAAGTCGTTGATGTAGTAGGTTGCGGTAGAAAGGCATCTTTTGCGACAAAATTTGAGATGGAAGCATTTGGATGCATTTAAAGCCATTCCATTCAATGTAACAAAAAACGTGAGACACAAGCATGGGTTGATAGTAAACTAGGGAAGTTATTGGAAGAACGCGATTTTTTATTCAGACAGTGGAAATGTGACCCAAAAAATAATAATCTAAGATTAAAATACACAAAGTTTCGAAATAAAACGAATAAAATCATAAATACTGCCAAGAATAAACACAGATATAACTCGGTGGTTAGCTGTAAGGGTGACTTGAGAAAAATATGGTGTACCTACTATAAACTCTTGGCTAGGAAAGGGTAAATTAAGTGTTGACAGCGTTATAGAAAAATATATGTTGAAAAATAGTGATTCTATGGAATCTGTCTGCAACAATTTCTGTAAAACATTCACTGAGGAGATAGATACCATAAAACATAAATGTACTCAACAATTTTTAGATAGAAAGACCTACGTTAACGAGAGTTTTGTAAGTTTTAGGTTCCAAAAGATAACCGCTGCCCACATCTCTAAAATAATTGACAAACTAGATTGCAACAAGTCACCAAGGATCAGACAAAATTAGAGTCTGTGATCTAAAAGAAATTAAAAGCAGTATAAGTCCGGTTCTGGCCCATTTTATAAATATGTATGCAAAAAGGTGTTTACCCAGAACAACTAAAAATACCAATAATACGTCCTATCTTCAAACAAGGTTCTCATGTCGAATACACAAATTACAGACCTATGGCGATTTTGAGCATGGTTAACAAAATTGTAGAAAAAGTAATAGTATCACAAATTAATAAATTTTTAGAACACAATGATATCTTAGGTGGAGTACAACACGGTTTCAGGCCGGAGAGAAGTACTGCCACAGCTTTGGCAAAATTTAACGATGATGTCAATAATTGTTTAAATGACAGGAAAATGGTGGCTGCTATATTTATAGACTTTAAAAAAGCTTTCGACACCTTAGATCATGGTGGCTTGTTGCAAGCTATGGATGAATGTGGAATTCGAGGGCACATAAACAGCTGGTTTAAAGCTTATTTAGGAAATAGATACATGAAAGTCTATGTAAGTGGAACAGAAAGCGAGTGCAGGAAAATTAAATATGGTGTTCCAACCGGTTCAGTTTATGGACCTTTAGGATATATCATGCATGTTAATAGAATGCAAAATGTTATTAAGCACTGCTGAATGTACATGTATGCAGATGACACTTGTCTATTGTACACTTGTGTATTACTGATCCGGGCACTATAGAGGAAAAAATGCAGGAGGATTTTGATAGAATTGTTATGTGGGCTCATGATAATGGCATAATCATTAATATTAATATAATAATGTTCTTTAGTGCTGTATAAGTACTTAGGAATGTGAATTAATTAGACTCAATTGCGTTTCTGTTTTATTTACTAAATAGAAACAACATTTAAAGCCTTTAATACAAAATTAATTCTACAATAAAATCTGTCACATTTGTCATTCGTGACATGTAGTAAAATCAAAGGAAAATAACTAATAGAAGAAAAGAGCTCGTATAGGTATGCTCTTTACATTAATAAAACTAAATTGATGCGAATTTATTCACCTAATAGTAAATATAAAAACTCCAACCTGTATATAAAAGGTCATACTTATGAGTGCTTCCACAATAGAAAGATGAATTGTAAATGTAAACATTTGGAATCTGTAACATCCTATAGATATCTTGGCTTACTTATAGATCATAATTTTAACTGGAATCTTCATGTAGAAAATGTGTGTAACAGACTAAGATCGATTCTTGGCAAATTTTATCATCTCAAATATGTACTTAACAGAAGCATTATGTATGCACTATATTATGCAATGGTGGACTCGACAGTGAGCTACGGGCTGGGAAGCTATGGTCTGACTTTTAAAACATATTTAGATAAAATAAACAGTTTGCAAAGAAGATTCTTAAAATATTTAATTGATAAAAAAAACTAAAAAGTCAGTAAATAAAGACTACAATAAATTATTTGCATTATGTAAAATATTAAGCATTAATGAAAAAATCAAATCTTTAATAATACTAGAACAATATAACACAGACAAGGAAAGGAAAGTATATGGCTTCCTAGCTCGTGAGTCAAATAGACCTAAATATGTTATTCCGAGGGTATGCATCTACTACGGCAAACGAACGCGACGTTGGCTAACTCCGATGTTATTTAATCAGCTGCCACATGAATTGTTTAACGCAGCAAAATCTAGGGTACAGATTAAGAACAAAATAAAAAAGTTTTTGTTAAAGGAAGAGGATAAATCTGATATACGAGTATGTATTTAAGTAAATTAGTATTTTTTATTGGTTACGTACGAGTGTTAAAAAAAAACCGCATCCAAATCGGTTCGCCCGTTTAAGAGCTACGGTGCCACAGACAGACACACAGACACACACACACACATAGCGGTCAAACTTATAACACCCCTCTTTTTGCGTCGGGGGTTAAAAATAATGTTACAATAAGAAAAACGGGGGCTATTCTGTCGACAAACCGAAGTGCGGTTTGACGGAATTATTATTTTTGTAAAATTTGTATAACTTTGTGGTAAATAAATAAATAAAAAAAATAAAAAAAAGATTACGTTTTCGATTACCTTATTTGAGGTTGTGCCAATTAAGCTAGACCTCTAATTTGTATGTATGGGGACACCCTTTAATTATCAACTTTTTTAATTTTTTGGAAATTTCCCTTTATTTGTGCTGCTAAGCTGTAAGACCTTGCTTTTTGCCAAATTTCGTGATTCTAGGTCAACGGGAACTACCATATAGGTTTTCGACCCAAAACCTATAGGGTACTTACGGTTGACCTAGAATTGTCAATTTTGGTCAAAAGTGAGGTCTTACAGCACAAGTAAAGGAAAAATTCCGAAATATAAAAAAAGTTGAAAATTAAGGTAAATTTTGGTACTTACAAGTTTTCGCGAAAATCTAAATTATTATATCTTATATCCGATATCTTTTTATCGTGTTGACTCAGGACCTTGATTTTTATACACCCAATAGGGACTATAGACCTCAGTATCTGGTATAAATTTCAACTTGCTAGGTCCATCCGTTCCTGAGATAATCGGTGGTGACACACGGACAGACAGACAGACAGACGGACAAGAGAGTGATCTTATAAGGGTTCCCTCTTTTTACCTTTTGAGGTACGGAACCCTAAAAACAAGTTCGAAACAGAGTAAGTAACAAGCGCGGTACCTTGATGCCGAGGTCCTTGACAGCCTGCTGGTAGTCAGCGGAGGCGGGCCCGGCGGCGAGCGTGGCGTCCACCCGCACCTGCGGCTCCCCCTCGAGCACCCCCAGCGCGGCCGGCGCCAGCAGCGATTCCGCCGCGCGACCCAGCGCCGCCTCCGCCACCTTCAGGCGCAGCGCACCCACGTTCTCAAGCACCACCTGCAGGCTGACGGTGAGCGCCGACCTCCTGGAGCGCGACGTGTCCTCGGTGCCCACAGCCGCGTTGTCGTACGGCAGGAACACATACTTCTCCAGCTTGGGCGCCGGCTGCGGGTTGGCGCGCCGCGGCGCCAGGCTCGTCTTGACGCCGCGCAGCTCCACGCCGCCGGCGGTGATCACGTCCAGGTGCCGGTACATGCGCACCGGCAGCGGGGCGCCCCCGGCCGCCGCCACCGCCGCCAGCTGCGCCGCCGGGTCGATGAGCGCACGCTGCAGCCGCGTGGGCAGGTACAGCTCGCGCGTCTCCACGCCGATGATGCCGAACTGCAGCATCGTGTCCATGAACGAGATCCAGTTGTCGTCCCAGGCGAGCTCGCCGGCCGTGCCGCGCGGGTCCGACGCGCGGATGCCGCGGAAGATGCCGCCGTAGTTGTAGCCGCGCAGCCGCAGCTCCTTGTAGATGTCGTCGGTGGCTAGGGGCAGCAGGCCGGGCTCCTCCGCCCCCTCCGGCCCCTCGACCTCCTCGAGCCCCTGCAGCCGCTCGGCGGCGGGCTCTTCGACGAGCCGCACGCTCCCGGTGACGACAACGCCGCCCCCCTCGCACACGTCAAACTCGCCGGTTCCCTCGAGGATGTTGATGAGGAACCGCAAGGGCGCGTCGCGCGACATGATCGTCGCGCGTCTGAACTGAATGTTCTCCATCACGATCGGCGTCTCCTCCGGTTTCCTGTTGTTAATTTTGGCCATCGTGCGCCACACCAGCGTCTGTGAACGATAGAGGCTTCACTCAAGTTTTTGCATCAGGACGGAAGGTATCGAAGGTAAAATTAACGAAACTACTTTAAAAAAACTAGAGGTGAGGAGTAGAGTGCAGTGCTGACCAGGTATCCGGTGGCAGGGAAGAGCACTCGTCCGTCGATGTTGTGTCCGGTGATGAAGGCGTCGTCGGCGCGCGACAGGTCGTACTCGATCACGTTCTCGCCGGAGCGCGAGGCGCCGCCGTAGTTGGCGACCGCCCACTCGATGGAGTGGTCCCAGCGCACGCGCGACGCCAGCCCCGGAGTGCCGCGCGCCACGGGCCACGCCACGCGCGGGTACAGCGTGCTCGCCTGCGGCTGCCCGCCCGCGCCGTACAGCCTGCGAGAGATACATCGTGTTACGTGTTACGTGTTACGTCACTCGCTCTGTGTGTAGTGTCTGTGTACGTCTCAGTACACAACCTTCGCGTACTCGTATAGAGAGTGTGGTGGGGTGGTACTGACTTGCCGAGCGCGGCGAGCAGGTGCAGCGTGGCGTCGGGCGCGTCGCGACGCACCAGCGCGACGTGTGCGGCGTGCGGCGCGGGTAACGCACGCTTGAGCACGGCCTGCAGCAGCGCGTGCGGCGCCACCTCCACCAGCACCGCCCGCTCCGGCACCACTCGGACCGCCTCCGCGAACCGCACCGGGGACAGCAGGTTGTTCACGTGGTAGTTGGCGTCGCTCAACTTTGCTGTTCGACACACAGAACACACAATACACAATACACAAGTGTCATTGATATCTCCCTGGCCTGGCTCCATAGTCGACATTGCTCTAGCTAGATCCTTCTACTTAGATACCTATGCTATGAATTAATAATTGATACATGGAATAAACTTGTTTAATGTAGAAGTAATGAAATTAAAATAAAATTATAAGATAACACTTTAATTACGAAAACTGCTGCATTTTCTTTCAAAATATTAATTGAGAATGAATGGTCCGTCTGCAAGAAGTAGGTATGTTATGTAGTTACCGAGTTGGGAGTCCCACTGATCCTTGGGCAGCGAGGAGGAGACCCATCGCGAGGAGCGCGGCTTGGGGTGGGTGATGACACGCTCGAGGCTGCGGCGCAGGAGCGGCGCGGCGGTCGCGATGTACTTGCTGTGGAACGCGACGCCCGAGCTGTTGACGCGCCGCGCGAACACTCCCTCCGCCGACAGCTCCGCCACGAACTTCTCGATGGACGCCACCGGGCCGGAGATCTGCAACACGCGACACCACCGCGCCGGTCAGTACCCTGAGTGAACACTACACGTACCTACGGGCTCCACACTGGGTGGGGGTGGGACACGACACGTACCGTGACGCTGTCGGCGGCGTTGTGGCAGGCGGGCGACACGTCGGGCGGACAGCGCTGCTCGCACTGCTCCCACGAGAGCCCCACGGCCGCCATGGCCCCGGGCGCCAGCTTGGCGTCCACGATGCTGCGCCCTCGCCAGTACGCCGCCAGGACCGCCTGCTCCGCCGTCAGCGTCTCATCCGCGTACGCGCAACCTGTACCAGAACAGTACCTACGATACACTCCACACAATCTCTCATTTGTCTTATGATCAATTTGTTTATATTTGGCCACCATCTCACTTTATCTTTATCTCTAGTTCTCAGTAGCACTAGTAGCAGGTACTCGTAGGTAAGTTATATATATCTGCCCTGTAGCTGGCGCTTAGAATAGCAGCTACGGTGCTCCCCTGCCTGTCGTAAAAGGCGACTAAACGGGGACCTTTGGGGTCGTGGGGAATCGGGGTGGGGGCCCCGTGCGCCCGAAAGCGGCCCCGAGGAGGACGATGGGTCGTCGTGGTTACGATCCATCGTGTGATAGCACAGCGAGGGTGCTGGGGGGAGGTATCACGCTTCCCCCGGGACGGGCTATCTCAGCGCCGCGCGTGGAGGGGGTTGAGTATGAGTTCTGTACGAGAACCCGACCTCCTCTACAGCGCAGATGGTGACCACCGTGGGGTTTTAGCCAGTAAGAGTCTGGCATAACCCGGTCGCTGCCCCCCTTGAGCGATCGGGTATCCTATGAGGATTTCCCCACGAAAAAAAAAAAAAAAAAAAAAAGGTAAGTTATATAGTCAAGTTATAAAAGGTTCCAACTCAGCTCAGCTACACAACGCAGCGGTGTCTGGTGGGGTAGTTCTGGTACTGACCGATCTCTCCAACGGAGTGTCCGACGATACCGTCGGGGTGGATGTGGAGCGCCCGCAGCACGTCCACGAGCGCCACCTGCACGGCGGCGATGGAGACGAACGAGTTGATGACGTCATCGAAGGCGTCGTCCGGCGCGTCCGTGATGACGTGCAGCAGGTCGAGCCCGTGCGGCCGCAGCGCCGCCGCCGCCCGCTGCACACTCGCCGCGAACACCGGCACCTGCATCAGCGAGCGCGCCATGCCCGCCCACTGCGACCCCATGCCCGAGAACACGAACCAGATCGGCCGCGGCTCGCTGCTCTCACTCTCCTACACACACACACACACACACACACACGTGGTACTTAAGTAGGGGTACACAGTGAGGTAGGGTAGCGTAGACAGGGAGATGAGGTACTCACGAATATCTCCTGCTGCGGCGGGTCGCGGTCGGTGAGCAGCGTGTACCCGCGGAAGGTGTGCCCGGGGATGGGCAAGCGGTGCACGGCGTCGAGCAGCGCGTGCAGGTCGTGGTCCCTCGTCCGCAAGCTCGCCAGCTGCAGCAGCTCGTGCACGGCCGCCTCGGTGCGTCCCGACGCCACCACGAGCCGCGGCAGCGCGTACGGCGCCGCGGGCCGGCTCGCTCCGCTGCCACGCTCCGACTCCAGGATGATGTGCGCGTTGGCGCCGCCGAACCCGAACGAGTTCACCGCCACCAGCCCGCCCTCCCACTCCGTGTTACGGTCCACCACCTGACCACACGACACCACATCACACCACATCACACCACATCACACCACATCACACCACATGATGCTCACGTTACCATTGTCATCTTTACTAGATGTAGTTGTTTGTGCTTATTTAATTAATTTACCTATTATGTAGATATTATAGGATGTCTATGGACAGGTTTCAGAACAAATAAGTTTTCAAGCAACTAATTTGGTGGAAAGTAATGGCAATAAACTCTAGAACATAAACTTAATATTCTTACTCTTATTCAATTGTATAGTCTGTGTCGGATTGCCTTGGTCTTCAATCGGATTTGGATTGCTTTTACAATTTCTGTAGCGAAAATCAATTAGTACTTAACACTGACAAATGTTGCTGTATTACTTTTTCTCGTAAAAATAACCCAATTGAATTTGATTATAATATTTCTGGACATTCTTTGAAACGAGTAAAACAAGTAAAGGACTTAGGTATCATTTTAGACACTCATCTTCACTTTAATTTTCATGTGGATGCCATTGTGGCCAAGGCCTACAAACAACTAGGTATGATTTTACGAGTTTCAAAGCCTTTTAAAAAAGCTATTACTCAAAAAATTGTTTATTTTGCCTACACTCGCAGCATACTTGAGTTCGGTAGTGTGATTTGGAGCCCGATTTACATGGTCCACGTCTCGCGTATTGAGAAAATACAAAACAAATTCTTAAAGTCCATAGATTATCGCTCTGGTGACTGTTTTACCGACTATAAAACAGCTGCTGAGAGACATGGAATCGCGAGTTTGGAAGGCAGACGAAAGTATTTGGATGCGCTATTTTTACACAAAATTATAAATAACAAAATAAATTCAAGCACATTATTAGAAAGTCTTATGTTCAAAGTACCCCGGCCATCCTCTCGTTCGAATTTTACTTTTCATGTAGAAAACTGTAAAACTAATTATGCAAAAAATAGCTTCTTTAGGCGTGCGTGTAATAGTTACAATAAGTTTTTAACAGACTTAGATATTTTTGTTCAGTCAGAAAAGAATTAAAAAAAAAAGGTGCGTGAAATTTTTCCATAGCTTTATTTATATTACGTTTATATTTTTGTTGTGTTATCGTTTTCTATGTCATTTCTTTATTGCTCGTTTTTGTTTTGTTATGTATTCTTTAAGAGATCTCCAGGTTTGTTTATGTTTTATGTTTATACTTTGTTTGTTGTAATAACCGTTTGTATCTTCTTTAAATAAATAAATAAAATTATTCTTACCTGAATTCTGCCGTCGGAGAGGGCCGGTATGTCCGGGTTGGGTGTTTTGTAGTGCAGGTTGGCCGGAATGACGCCGCGCTCCATGGCTACCACCACTTTGGCGATCGAGCACAGGCCCGACGCGGGCTCCGAGTGGCCCATGTTCGACTTCACGGAGCCCAGCAGCAGCGGCTTGTCGCGATCCTTGCAGAACAACTCGGCGATCGCGTTCACCTCCTGCGGGTCGCCCACCTGGACACACACACACCCTGTACCACGAGCACCACCACGACGCGACGCGCACGAGCGGGGCCTAGCTGGTAGCTCATAGCTGGTAGTAGGTATCGTACCTTAGTGCCGGTGCCGTGCGCCTCCACGTAGACGACGTCCTTGGGCTTGAGGCGCGCCTCGGCGAACGTCTCCTCGGCGAGGCGGCGCTGCATGTCGCCGGCGGGGAAGGTGATGCCCTGCACCTTGGAGCCGTCGGTGTTCATGCGCGCGGCTCGCACGGTGGCGTACACCCGGCGCGCGGCCCCGCGTCGCTGCAGCAGGATCGCCACGGCCGCCTCGGAGCGCACGTAGCCGCGCCCGCTCGCGTCGAACGCGGCGCACCGCCCCTCCGGCGACAACATGCTGAGCCGGTGGAAGTTGAGCGAGTTGGCCGGCTTGAGGCACAGGTTGGTGCCGGCGACGACGGCCGCGTCGCAGTGGCCCGCGCGGATGGCCGTCACGGCCTGGGCGAGCGCGAACATGGAGCTCGAGCAGGCGGTGTCGATGGCGTACGAGGGCCCCTTCAGGTCGAACGTGTACGAGATGCGGTTGGGGAACATGGCGCGGCAGCAGCCGGTGAGCGCGTACCCGTTGATCTTGTCGGGGTCGGCGGTCCACAGCTCCTCGGTCTCGGAGTTGGACACGCCCACGTAGACGCCGGTGCGCGAGCCGCGCAGCTCGCCCGGGTTGATGCCGGCGTCCACGATGGTCTCGTGCGTCAGCTCCAGCAGCAGCCGCAGCTGCGGGTCCATCAGGTGCGCCTGCTTCGCGTGCACGCCGAAGAACGTCGCGTCGAAGTGCTCCAAGTCTTTCAGCTTGCCATTGCGCTCCGGCAGCCCGTGCAGACCTGCCAGACGTGACCATCTTTTTAAAAGAACATTACAATACAAGTAGCTTACTGAGTTGCGTTACACTGACAGACTGAGTTCCTAAGGCAGAGCTGTGAAGCAGACGATGGCTGAACGAAGATAAAGCCTGTCTGACCTGCACGTATCTACGACTACGACCTGGACCTCACTAAGAAGAGAGAATAGTTCCGATTGGCGCTCCTCCGTCCGGGAGCTAGCGAGGGACGACTCACAACGTGTGGTAAAAGCCTGATATTCGACACGATTCGAGATGGTCAGAAGTGGTAGTTACCAGCATAAGCTGGCCCCGCGACGCTATGCGTGATTCAACGTACGCAGGGCTTGTTTATAATGGTTATGCATGGTGCATTCCTATCGTACGTAGCCGTGTGTACATGTAAGTAGAGTAAGTACGAGACGAATGCACGGTGGTGGGCGGGCGTGTCGTGTGTAGTGTAGCATCACTGATGATCGATCACGCCACTGAACGATCGACGCTCGACGCTCGCTCGGTCGCGGTCGGCCGGTAGGTCGGTGGCCGATCGGCCTCACCACTCGTGACGCACGCGGCACGAGCGCACGCGCAGACTGAATGGCGCGGGCGCGGGTGAGTGAGGGACTCAACATTTTAAATTATGTTAAAAGTTAAGGTGAAATGAAATGAAATGAAATTGTTTATTCATCCAAATAGGACTTCACAGCCACTTATGAATAGTCAGACTCTAAATGCTCGGTTCGGAAGGTTGTTTTTGTTGAGAAGAGCCGGCAATAAACTCAGCAATTACTCTTTTCAAAAATAACTTACACCTATTACATTCAATAATTATTATTTATCTAGTCTCACTGACAATATTTGCGAGTTATGGCGGCAAAAATAGTAATCTATAGAATTTAATTATGACTGACTTTATAAACAACAAACTCGCACAGACCAGCCCCCACAAGCAGCACCTGTTCACAAGTATGACGCGTGTGGCAGCCATCGCCCTCCTCGCACATTTTTATAGGGAAGTGAGCGACCCGCCACACGACGCCGCCGCAAGCAAAGGCAACTTAAGCTTGCTCCAAACAAAAAGAAACATTAAACTAAAAGCAAACGAATTAAAACACACAATATGTTATTAGATACTGCTCAGTTAGTAAGAAGTTAAGTAGGTAGTAAAATATCGTTTGATGTTCAAATTATAATTATCAAAGTAACATAATTGAAGAGATCCAAATCTACATCTCTACAGAGATACAAAAATACATTAAGTAAAGTATCATGTTTAGTTTACCTTCGTAATCTAAATAATAGTTACAAACTACTTTGATAAACATCAAAGGCTTTTAACAACTCATCAGTTACGCAGACGGCAATAAGCTATTATTTTTAAAAAAAGTGTCAATTTGCTGCGTCATAAACATAGATCACAAAAGATACAACAATGATGTTTTAAGTACATCTATATTACGTTACGTCGTGTCACGTCATGTCGTGCGTCGTGTCGTGCGTCGTGTCGTGCGTCGTGCGTCGTGTCGTGCGTCGTGTGTCGTGTCTTGCGTCGTGTCGTGCGTCGTGCGTGAGTGAGCGTGAGGAAACCATACCACTGTGATGTGGTTGGGTAGTTTGTTTGTAGTACAGTAGATACTCGACTGGCTGGCTCCTGTGCTCCTGTGCTCCTGTGCTCCTGTGCTCCTGTGCTCCTGTGCTACCACTCTCAACATGAATATTTGTCGTCAAGCGCCTGTTGCCTTGTAGGCTGTGTGAAAGAGGAACATGACATACCTCTTGAATGCGATGGTAGGTACCTAGTGTAGGGTTACCAGATGGCCGGGAGAGCCGGAGAGCCCGACTTGTCTCTAATGACACTTGAATGTCCCGCCGCGCCGTGTCCCGGGATCCTAGATAACTAGCTACGATGACCGAGCATGCCGTGCCCGTGCCCGTGTCCGTATCCGTGAGAGAAGGCCCCATGCAAGCATGTCGGAGACCCCAAGTTATACTTTTTATTTACATGAATTGGATTTTTTATTTCCCTAGTAATTTTATTTTAATAGGTACTAGTTTTCCACCCCGCGGTTTCACCCGCGGGTCGGAGAGATCTTATCTTTTCCTGGGAAAAAAAGTACTTATTCTATGTCCATCTCCAAGGTTACATCTACCTCCATACTCAATTTCATCGGAATCAGTTGAGCGGTTTGAGCGTGAGGTGACAGACAGACAGACAGACTCACTTTTACATTTATAATATTAGTAGGTATGGATGTTTCGATCGATCTACTCTAGAACAGTAGAGTGGCAGTTCCAACCAACGGACTTCGATGAACGTCGGCATGCAATGCAAGTCCTAGGAAAATATAAGATCTATCGGGAGCGTGGGTGAGACCGGTGGGTGAGACCGCACCGAGGGAGACAGCTATAGAATGGTACTGACTGAGAACATGTGTCCAGAGATGGCAACACTACGACTACGAGCATGTTTCTAACTCGGAGATGAACTAACTGGTAAATAATAGCAAGTGTTAGCGAGCATCGAGCACGCTCTCACGCCATCACGCCATCTTCCATCTCCGTAGTCCGTAACGTAAACAAAGGAGTGAGGCGAGTGACGACAATCTAATTAGCATTCATCACTTCCGCGACATTCGCGACTCTATTGACACTGACAGTGGACCGGACCGCAGCCAGCCATCGGCGCCCCTCGCCCCGCGCCCCTCGCCCCGCGCCCCTCACCGCGGCCGTGACCCTGGCCTCTATCATGGCAGAGCTCTGCTCTCTGCTGCTTCAATAAGATAATGATATATTGCATCATAAATGAATGCAATTAAAAAGATACCTAATCTGATATACCTACGTATCTTGTTCTCAACGTGTCGAGTCGATGTTGTGTATTTTGTTTGTATATAAACGTTTAGGACTTTAGGTTCTTTCTTGCAGGACATGTGATGACTACAAGTAGGTACGGTATGTAAGACAAACACTAATATAAGGTTCTCAGTGCTTGAGCGCTCACTCAACTGCTCAACTCATGTTTCTTTTATATTATATTTTTTTGTAATTTTTACCTAATGTTTTTTTTATCCATATTATATTATTTGTTTCATAACAATATACTTTATGCTTGGTAAATTTTTGACTCGAAATTCCTTGACAACAGCTCATTGTACCCACCATATACCTACAGTTGTGCTCGTATAATTAAAAAAACCGGCCAAGTGCGAGTCGGACTCGCGCACGAAGGGTTCCGTAAAAAAGGCAAAAACATCACGTTTGTTGTATGGGAGCCCCCCTTAAATATTTATTTTATTTTAATTTTATTTCTAAAGTAAAAATGCAACTGAGTATTTTGTGAATATTTCAAGTGTTGCCATTATTGATAGGTATCGAGCAAAAAAGGAGAAAAAATAGCGTTTGTTGCATGGCCCCTTAAATATTTGTTTTATTTGATTTTTAGTATTTGTTGTTATAGCGGCAACAGAAATACATAATTTATGAAAATTTCAACTGTCTAGCTATCGCAGTTCTTGAGATACAGCCTAGTAACAGACAGATGGACGGACAGACGGACGGACAGACAGCGAAGTCTTAGTAATATGGTCCCGTTTTTACCCTTTGGGTACGGAACCCTAAAAATGCCTAAAATCGATTTTGATTAATAATTTTGTTATTGTGTTTCCTCTTAGAAGTAATTGAATGTATTATGAAATAGGCTCCTGGATAAAGATTAGGTATTATGATGAATACAAATATAAACACACACACATGGGTTAGTTTATGCATACTACATACCTACCAATGAAGCTGTTCAAATAATTAAGAACGATCAAGAAAGAAACTGTTTATCAGATGATAAGAGATTTAAAAATAAGTTAACAGTCTTTGGTCAGATGAAACTTAGTCAATGAAGTTACACAAAAATATAATAATTAACATTATACATATACATGTACAAACAAGGCAAGGCAGTTAAATGTTTCCTAGTTTACAATTCATATTATATCTTGTGGCATAATATGTGCACGGCGAGGCATTGCTTCTTTACATTTTTGTAATTTTTTAAGGGAAATAGAGTTCCATCCTTCTATCTAAGAACGTCGTACAGTTCTCTTAAATTGCCACACTTTCTATCTTGTCCTATCTTCACACTGAACATGTTCAATCGGAATTAAATCACAGTATAAGAAGCAGTTGCTTGACTCAATCACTCCACTCAATCTGTTTCTGTGTTAGATTGGCCATGCAGTTAACAGCTGGATTTAATATCTTTATACTGTGATTAAAAAAATTGCCTTGCTAAGTTTCTTGCCGGAGTCTTCTCAGTGTAAGTGTATATTGAACCGGTGGTAGAGTCAATTGTAACGTTCATAAGTGCCTTGCCAGAGCCTAAACTGAACAAATGAGTTTTGAGTTTGTATTCCTTTACTGAGCGTGCGCCGTGCACTGTGGCGATGCCATTGTCACGCTGGAGGCTGGAATATCCGAATGTCTGGAAGGACGGCTTCGACATAGATAGGTTTTTTTTTTTTTTTTTTTTTAAATAAAAAAAGATAGGTTTCCTTTGTTTCCTCCAGTCTCCAGTATATTTATGTACTGGAACTGATCCATGTTTATTAAATGAAAATTATAAAATGAATATTCAGCGTTCTTAATTGTGTGACCAGCCCAGCCAGTAACAATACTATACCTACCTACCTACCTACCTACCTACCTACCTACCTACCTACCTACCTACCTACCTACCTACCTACCTACCTACCTACCTACCTACCTACCTACCTACCTACCTACCTACCTACCTACCTACCTACCTAACTAAGTTCAGATACTAATTTATCTCTGTTTTATTTATTACTCATATGTGTTAAACGATGACCAAATATAAATATACGGAAGTATTATATCTACGATACCACCATTTTAAACTTTTCAGTTATGAGTAGGTACCTGGTACCTAGCTAGTTTCAAATAAAAAGTTGACTACATTGCGAATAATTTTGTTATTGTGTTTCTTCTTTTAAGTAATTTTTATTTATATTTTTTCTCCTTATTTCTTGTATTTATATTTTTACCTATCATCCATTATCTTGATATATTAAATACCTATTCAACAACGATACCCCACGTTACATAGTTTGTTGACTTTTTTTTTTCATTTTCACAATATGGCGGCGCACAAGGATGGCGCTAGCGTACGAACTGAGTCTGATATTAATTTAGCAATAGTACTGTTGTAGACAGAGTGAAGTGCTCAGTTTAAAAAAAATATCAAAACCTCAAATATTTACGTAGTCCAAAATAATTAACTAAACATGAACAAGAAAACTGCTGTTTGTGGGATATAATATAACGAACAGAGTGATTCAATTGTTCTGAACTTTTAGCAAATATTTTTTTGTAATAACTTGATACAGTTAAGCGCCATCATCGCCAGCGCCACCCTTATTTAACGAGTTTCGACGGACACTTTTTCAGCTCCTTACTTCTACCTCTACCCTCCACCAAGGTTAGGAATTCTTTCGAATCATGCCTATTTTATACTAACTATCCCCCGCGGTTTCATCCGCTTTCCTGAGGGATCGTATCTTTACCGGGGGATCGTATCTTTCCCGAGGGATCGTATCTTTACCGGGGGATCGTATCTTTCCCGAGGGATCGTATCTTTACAGGGGGATCGTATCTTTCCTGAGGGATCGTATCTTTCCCGAGGGATCGTATCTTTCCTGAGGGATCGTATCTTTCCCGAGGGATCGTATCTTTACCGGGGGATCGTATCTTTACCGGGGGATCGTATCTTTCCCGAGGGATCGTATCTTTACCGGGGGATCGTATCTTTCCTGAGGGATCGTATCTTTACCGAGGGATCGTATCTTTACAGGGGGATCGTATCTTTCCTGAGGGATCGTATCTTTACCGGGGGATCGTATCTTTCCTGAGGGATCGTATCTTTACCGAGGGATCGTATCTTTCCTGAGGGATCGTATCTTTACCGAGGGATCGTATCTTTACCGGGGGATCGTATCTTTCCCGAGGGATCGTATCTTTACCGGGGGATCGTATCTTTCCTGAGGGATCGTATCTTTACCGAGGGATCGTATCTTTACCGGGGGATCGTATCTTTCCCGAGGGATCGTATCTTTACCGGGGGATCGTATCTTTCCTGAGGGATCGTATCTTTACCGAGGGATCGTATCTTTACCGGGGGATCGTATCTTTCCTGAGGGATCGTATCTTTACCGAGGGATCGTATCTTTACAGGGGGATCGTATCTTTCCTGAGGGATCGTATCTTTACCGAGGGATCGTATCTTTACAGGGGGATCGTATCTTTCCCGAGGGATCGTATCTTTACCGGGGGATCGTATCTTTCCTGAGGGATCGTATCTTTACCGAGGGATCGTATCTTTACCGGGGGATCGTATCTTTCCTGAGGGATCGTATCTTTACCGGGGGATCGTATCTTTCCTGAGGGATCGTATCTTTACCGAGGGATCGTATCTTTACCGGGGGATCGTATCTTTCCTGAGGGATCGTATCTTTACCGAGGGATCGTATCTTTACCGGGGGATCGTATCTTTCCCGAGGGATCGTATCTTTACCGGGGGATCGTATCTTTCCTGAGGGATCGTATCTTTACCGAGGGATCGTATCTTTACCGGGGGATCGTATCTTTCCCGAGGGATCGTATCTTTACCGGGGGATCGTATCTTTACCGGGGGATCGTATCTTTCCCGAGGGATCGTATCTTTACCGGGGGATCGTATCTTTCCTGAGGGATCGTATCTTTACCGAGGGATCGTATCTTTACCGGGGGATCGTATCTTTCCCGAGGGATCGTATCTTTACCGGGGGATCGTATCTTTCCTGAGGGATCGTATCTTTACCGAGGGATCGTATCTTTACCGGGGGATCGTATCTTTCCTGAGGGATCGTATCTTTACCGAGGGATCGTATCTTTACAGGGGGATCGTATCTTTCCTGAGGGATCGTATCTTTACCGGGGGATCGTATCTTTCCTGAGGGATCGTATCTTTACCGGGGGATCGTATCTTTCCTGAGGGATCGTATCTTTACCGAGGGATCGTATCTTTACCGGGGGATCGTATCTTTCCTGAGGGATCGTATCTTTCCTGAGGGATCGTATCTTTACCGGGGGATCGTATCTTTCCTGAGGGATCGTATCTTTACAGGGGGATCGTATCTTTCCTGAGGGATCGTATCTTTACCGGGGGATCGTATCTTTCCTGAGGGATCGTATCTTTACCGGGGGATCGTATCTTTCCTGAGGGATCGTATCTTTACCGAGGGATCGTATCTTTACCGGGGGATCGTATCTTTCCCGAGGGATCGTATCTTTACCGGGGGATCGTATCTTTCCTGAGGGATCGTATCTTTACCGAGGGATCGTATCTTTACCGGGGGATCGTATCTTTCCTGAGGGATCGTATCTTTACCGAGGGATCGTATCTTTACAGGGGGATCGTATCTTTCCTGAGGGATCGTATCTTTACCGGGGGATCGTATCTTTCCTGAGGGATCGTATCTTTACCGGGGGATCGTATCTTTCCTGAGGGATCGTATCTTTACCGAGGGATCGTATCTTTACCGGGGGATCGTATCTTTCCTGAGGGATCGTATCTTTACCGAGGGATCGTATCTTTACCGGGGGATCGTATCTTTCCCGAGGGATCGTATCTTTACCGGGGGATCGTATCTTTCCTGAGGGATCGTATCTTTACCGAGGGATCGTATCTTTACCGGGGGATCGTATCTTTCCTGAGGGATCGTATCTTTACCGAGGGATCGTATCTTTACAGGGGGATCGTATCTTTCCTGAGGGATCGTATCTTTACCGGGGGATCGTATCTTTCCTGAGAGATCGTATCTTTACCGGGGGATCGTATCTTTCCTGAGGGATCGTATCTTTACCGGGGGATCGTATCTTTCCTGAGGGATCGTATCTTTACCGAGGGATCGTATCTTTCCTGAGGGATCGTATCTTTACCGAGGGATCGTCACGTCACGCACCACTAATAGACATAAGTACCAACGATCTCACGATGCATGGTGCATGCAACTAATATCTACAATTTAATATATTTTTACAATGAAGCTTGCTAATATTAGTTAGTTGACGTCAGTAAATAATCAATAAATAAGATTGACGTCGACCTCTCCACCTCTCAACTCGATTCGACTCGACTCGACCTGTTCAACATACCACACTACACTACACATTTACCAGATAATTTATATCTACGCGTCACGCGTCACTACCTATATCAAATAATATAATAGCTAATAAATATTACATTATGAATATAACATACAAGTGTTGTCTTAAATGTCATGTCACTAATTGGTACCTACTTAGTGTAAACATGAAACAATAGCCGATCGCCAACCCTCACCCTCACCTCACTACACCTCACTTCACCTCACTTCACCTCACCTCACCTCACCTTGCAAAAACTATGACATAAGTACAATATAATAACAAGAAAAAACACGGCCTTCACTTCACCAGATTCACTCGCAAATATTCGATTTATAAGTACGCAAATATCGACGATTACGAGATGTCACGTCACGTCACGTCACGTCACGTCACGTCACGTCACGTCACGCACGTCACACGACGAAGTTACCTACTTGTTCCGTCTTTACATCTCTACTCTGCGGCGCCTACCGCATAATATAATGTCAATGAATATTAATAGATACCTACCTACCATTTATAGACCACTCTAGTTCTAGTACTAGTTCTAGTTCCACTCTACTCTGTTATGTGTTATTTTGATACTTTGTATCTTTATTTAGGTAAAAATTGAGAACATTGAGCGAGGCGAGTGGCAACACTGCCACTTCCACTCACTAGAGCTACTAACACTAGGTACAATAATGTCAAAGCAGATCTTATCTTATTGGGGGTTGGGGGTTGGGGGTTGAGGGCTGGATGGAGTGACAACGAGTCTCCACAACGGAGCCTTTCATAGTGACCGACAGAAGATTTGGGGAACTCTACTATGCCCTTTACATGTATGTATCTTATTGATTGGTTAACTGTACCTAGTTATCTATCCTCAATCCTCAAGTTCACTGCAGTCACAGCTGCAGTCACAGCTGCAGTCACAGCTGTAGTACTCGTACTGCAGTGAACTGTTCAAGTGACGCGAGCCGAAATAGAGCTTTTGAATGTGTGTGTGTGTGATATGTATGATATGTGTGATATGTATGATATGTGTGATATGTATGATATGTGTGATATGTATGATATGTGTGATATGTATGATATGTGTGATATGTATGATAGACCCCAAGCCCCAAACAGACTCACAAATTAACAAAGCCAGTTAGTCAAAAATAATATCACAGCATTAGTCAACTAAGTAGATACCATACATTCCTGTTGTGTTGTGTTGTGTTGTGTTGTGTTGTGTTGTGTTGGTTATATGGATGTAGGTTTTGTTATTGTCGTCATGTCATGAGTAATTCATCTTTAATATGGGTGCTAGCTAGGTTAGGTACTAGGAATTAGGTAAAATACATAATATTTATTTATCGAATACCTACCACCGCTTGAGTGTGCTGTAGTTCACTTCACTTCACTTCACTTCACTTCAGTGTACCACACATGTACATGTATGTATTGTATTACGTATAACAAATGACCTTCTAATAATCTACTTACAATTGTCCTGTTTAATAAATAACTCTACACTTACACTGTACGAGTACCTACATCGATCGATTACTACCGAATACGTTCATTCCATTAATTAATACCTTAAACACGTGCCTGCCTACGAAGATAGTTAGGTACCTTATACAATTACATACCTATTACTAATAAAAATGTTAGGTGGTCGTCAAGGAAGTGGTAGCTGGCTCTGGCTAACCTGTCTGTATCCAGTTTGTTTGTTTGTCCAATTATATAACAGAGTTTAACATTGAATAATAATGTAATTCATTGACGGTACGGTAGGTAGTACAAGGTAGGTAGGTAGGTAGGTAGGTAGGTAGGTAGGTAGGTAGGTAGGTAGGTAGGTAGGTAGGTAGGTAGGTGTCGCGAGTTAGAGTCGCTCGTGTAAATAATGACATGTTGGTTCAATGAGTGGTCCATTCAGTCAGTTCAGTTCAGTATGGTAGGTAAGTACCTACGCAGTCAGTAGTCGGTCGACTCGCACCTCGCACGTGGACGTGTGGACACTGAGAGCCGAACGAGAACCGAGCGAGAGCCGAGCCACAAGCACGAGTCAAGTCGCTCTCGGCGGGAGCGGGAGCGGGAGCGGGAGCGGTTCATCTGGTCTGCGTCTGCGGCACTGCGGCCTACGCATTATACATGTGGAAATTTCCTTTTGATATTGCCTTAGAAAAACTTAAGCGAACTTTATAAGTGGGACTGTGGGAATACGGAAAGTTACTCTTCGGTCTAAAAAGTCCACTGACCAATATTATAGATAACATTTAATTCACTCGAATTCACAGCATTTCTTAGAACACATGCAAATAAAAAAAAAAACGATTAAATAATGATTAATGAGTCACTTTTTTACCAAAAAATATTATAAGTAGGTACCTAACTCATGTGCTGTGAAATGAATTCTAAGAATTGTAATATTTGTGGGTATTTAGCAACATCGCGCATCGATCGAGTGACTGTTCCTTTTAGTTTGCCTGATCCTGATCCTGATTCTGATAACTGATACTGATTGTAATTTGATTTAGATGTTGGCATGTTGAAGTATTCACCCCACCCTGACCTACATAAGCATAAAGGGGTCTGCGTTTTGAGGGTCTAGTTATGTTTGTATTTAAGTAGTGGAATATCCAGTTTACACAATGAAGTTATTCGTTAAGGAAATTGCTCTACGCCTTGCTCTACGCCTTGCTCCACGCGCATCATCACACTGAAACTCACGCTGTGTGTGGCACTCGCTGGTGTGGGCTGCACACTGCTCACTGCACACTGCACACTGCTCACTGCTCATCAGTATCTCACTCAACGATATTGATAACAGTCACAATCGTTTATCGATCGCGATATGACGCCTCATTCATTTCCTATTATGTACTATCTATGTATTATCTGTACACACAGGATGCATTTATCCCGGGAGAACATAAAATTCCTCGGCAACGCGGGTAGAACTGTGGGGGAAAGCCAGTAAATACACGGAGTTGGCGGAGTTGTACCTCGCCAACCTATTTATTCTGTTACTTTACTTTGTAGGTAATCTTTGAAATCAACGTGATATACGATACGAGTAGGTCGTATTATCTTTTAGTAAAAATAAATTGTTAAGGGACTTGTAAAACTGATTCGTTCAGAGAACAGAGTGGAGACTGAAACAGTAAATAAGTGTACATAGGGAACTTGCGAAGCGACATTGCGTACCTACTTAGGTACCTATTCATTTTATTTTCATAAAATCGTGTATTTTGAGTTTAATTGAAATATGTATCGGTGGTAAGTTCAAATTGAAGTGCATAACTTGCACAAGTGAAGTGAAATGAAATGAAAGCGTGTATGTATATTTCATGTTGTCTCAATAACTCAGTGAACAGTTTTAGTGGCATGGCTGATTCACTTATAGAATACCTACGTACGGACACAGTACGGACACAGTACGGACACAGTACGGACACAGTACGGAGGAGGACTACACAGTAACTGTCAATATCATGTCACGTGACTCCATCAAATCTTTGACACTGACACAATATATAAACCTTATGTATGACGCTAAACTAAAAAATAATCTCTACATAGTCTCTCATATTATTATGGTCATAGGAGTAGGAGATGGCTGACAACATTGAGGTAAGTACGGTTCAACGTAGTCGCTTTACCAGACCAGTCTACCTGACTGGTACCAGGCGACCAGGCCACCAGGCGACCAGGTGACCAGGCGGACCGCGGTCCGTCCGTTCAGTAGGCTAGGTACAGGTACCAATAAGCAGGGTGATTGTGATTGTGAAACGTAATGGACGTCATAATGGCATTCTTTACACTTGCATTCGTTTGAATTGAACATTTGTGTGACTCCATTCAAGGCTTTGAAAAATCAAATCTACTTATCTTTGATTTAAAAAGCAATATTTTAAATTGATCGATGTCGATTAATTTTGACGATCACCCAGTCACCCTGGTCCTGGTTCTGGTCCTGGTCCTGGTCCTGGTCCTGGTGCACGATGCTCTCCCAACCTTCTCTAACCCTCGCTGTGCATATCTCAGTCTCGTACTCAATAACGTGACTCAGGCAAGTCAGGCATGATGAGATGACTACATACACATACACATACACACACAGCTCTACTACTACTATACAGTATACTACACTACTAATATACAATGTGTATTTTCTCAACTTGTTCAAACGAAATGTGCGGATGTAAGTCGAAAAATTATCGAAAAAAAAAAAACGAAAAAAAGAAGTTGATTATGCAACTTCTTTTTTCGAATTTTATCGATAATTTTTTGTCTTACATCCCCACATTTGATCATTACATTGATCTTTGGCGGTGATTATCACAACAACGAAAAGAGATAAACCCATCAATATTTTGTACAGTTTGTAGATTAGGTAAATCATAAAATTTAATAAAACATGCAAAAACGTCACCTCAACGACCCAGTTTTAAAGATAATAACATGTAGATCACAAATGAAAAATAAAACATATTTTTTACAATTTTTTAATAGTTTTGTTATTTTGTACCAGGTTTCTGTTCGATATAGTATTATTATTATTTTTATTATGATTATTATTTATTAGTATTATTTTTATCTTGTCAGCTAGGTGGACTTTCTAGCTTTCTAATGAAACTACTTTGAAGAAAATACATAGTTTACTTAAAAATAAACAATGACAAAACCAAAAGGTGAGATTTTCATTTAAAAAAAATAATTAAAGTGCGTTAGTTTTTGAGATTGCTAACATAATCAACTTTTTTTCCGATTTTTATCGATAATTTGTTGTCTTACATCCGCACATTTCGTTTGAACAAGTTGAGAAAATACACATTGTATAAAGCTGAAGAGTTTGTTTGAACGCGCTAATCTCTGGAACTACTGGTTCAAATTGAAAAAAAAATTTCAGTGTCATGTCAGGCCATTTATCGAGGAAGTCTATAATACATCACGCTATGACCAATAGGAGCGGAGCATCAATGGAAAGTGTTGCGAAAACGGGGAAAATTTATTCCTTTTGAGAGCTTCCGTTACGTGCGCTCCGTAAACGGATTATGTATGACTAAATTGTTCCAAAGTTGTAAAAAAAAAGTCCTCCGAGCAAATCTTTTTAGGTTGGTTCAGTATAAACTTTTTAATGGTAATCTTTGTCCTAAAATAATGCATTATTTGCGAAGGGGTTTTTATAAACATGCTATTAATCCTTATCCAAATAAATATGTTATTCATCACAAGTATTTAATTTGGAACAAAATTGCCTTTACATCATTTGATTTCAATGAATATCTTAGGAGACACAACTGTTTTAAAATATCTAGGTATATTCAGTGCTCGCCGTTCAGTTTCTAACAAACAGGTGTAGGAGCGTCCTTCACCCACACACCACACACCATGATGCCATGACACCATGACACCACACAGTGTAAACACACATGTGCTAATTAATGTACGATAAGGGACTGTGTCTATCGAATCCAGTACTTCCTACCTTCCTATTTTAATAAGATAATAATGATAAAGCCGTGTTAAGGATAATGTGAGTGATAGAATGTCGATGTGTAGTGTACCTACCTGGTGTCCAGCGTCTGCCATCAGCGGTGACGAGGTCGACTCCGTCGAACAGGTGCTGTGCGAACTCCTCGATGGTGTCCGACTCGGGCAGGCGGCCCGACAGGCCGGTGAGCACGATGTCCTCCTCGCTGCACGGTGCGCACGACCCGTTCATCGCGCTCGGCATCCTCGCTCCTCACTCCTCACTCTCACCACTCTCACCACTCTCACCGCTCTCACCCGATGTATCTGCAACCAAACGCAACCGTCTCACTCAGTTCGATCGATGCACTTCCTCCTCCCTCCTCCCTCCGACCACCACCATCGCCAGCGTCCCTACGTCCCCGCGTCGCTCACCTCAAGGTCACCTCACCAGCGCGGCCGCGAATATTTCTCGAGTACCTACTGCGAAGATTGCAATCTGACACTGAAATGACAATCTTTGGCGCGCGGTCAAAACGGAACGGAATAAGCGTGATAAACGCGAGGAGTGCGCGAGGAGAGTGATCTGACAGCGGCGCGACACGCGGTTAAAAGGGCGCGATAGCGGGGTCGCGCCCCGGAGCCTCACGTTTCCACTAGACCCCGACATCTGTTTATCGCACCGCAAGGACGTGTAAGGTCGCCGTGTTCTTCCTCCTTGTCACTGGTGTTGTGCAGCTTCAGCAGGCTTCACATCGCCCGATACACGTTACGGCGGGACTGTGGGACTGTGGGACTGCGGGACACGCCACGCACCGAGTAGGAAGACGAGTGACGACGAGTGGCTGCGTCCGATTCGACCTCCACGTGAATACTTTATCGAGTGACCACTACTATGTGACCCTTGATTGATTAATATAACACAATTCATTAAATAATTAGGTAAGTATGCGAATCACGCGCAGAAAACATTGACATTTTACTTACATTAGGTTAGTTTATCCATCAGATATGATAGTTGGATGTTTTATATAATTATAATTACGCTGTTTGTGTGGTCGAGACGAGAGCATGCAAGCGAGCGTGGTAGGTGGGAGGGGGTTCGAAGCTCGCCGATTTGTTCGTATTCGTCAAAGACTTTTAACTTATACTAATTGTATCTATCTTTAAACCATGGAGACCATAATACCACAGTATAAAGATATCTTTATACTGTGATAATACATCAACCAATGTATTGGCTTGGGCAACTGAAGAGGGAACACTGCCAGCCTTTTAGGAACGTTGCAGCAATGGTAGCCTTTACCAAATATTCATTTTGTAATTTGTTAATAACAATAATTAAAAATACCGTTCTAACGCGGATACGGAAACATTTCCTAAATCGTGAAATGATATAATTAACTACGCCATCGTCAGTGTCGCTCTACATGTGACCCCCCCTGCTCTCCCCGCTCCCCCTGCTCTCCCCGCTCCCCCTGCTCTGCCCGCACTAGTAGCTCCAAGCCCGATGGCCAGTACCGCGCGCCGGAAGAGTGCGATGCTCCGGAGGCGCTCGGCGCTCGGCGCGGCTCTCAGCCTCTCAGACTCTCAGTTCAGTTAACAATGGCTCGCCTTTGTGTGCCAATTGCTGCGCAAACGGGGCCGCGGCCGCCGCGCGCCGGTCGGACGGTCGGACGGTCGGACGATACAACATAGGTACTCGTTCTTAATCATAGTTAAGCACCGTCCAAACCCAAACAAACGCTACAATCCGATCCGACGAAGACAAAGTACCGGTTAGAGTTATGCCTAATATAAATGGTTAACATGCCACTGAACCATCACTGAACATTATTGAATTTTGCTGTAATTTTTCTGGTTACGGATTTTATCCCTTAGCTTTTTTAGTCTCACGCGTTGAACCTAAACATAGTGCACTCCCAGATTCATATCGAGAATTTGGGAAGAACGTGTCGTCCCTCGCTTTGCTCATGTCGACCTCTTGTTGTCATCTTTCGGAACTTTTATATCCCAAAAAAATAATTACATATATATAGCTATCCCAAAAGTATGTTAAAAACATACCAAACAAGACTGGATCTATTACGGAAGGGAGCTTTGTTTGTTTGCGGGACACCCACGGACATCTGACACCACCACAAACACCACTCCACTCTGTGAACGTTATTTAAAACACTTTGATAGCTCTGCTGTTCGTGTTCTCCAGTGCACCAGGTGGCACCAGTCTCCTACTGACTTTGTCATTTCATGAACTCCTATCCAAGGAAGATAATTCACTAACACTACAAAATGATTACGGCCAAAGGTTTCCTCGACCCTCGTAGTTTAGATACGAAGCTGAAAAGACAAACGGGAAGTGGGAGCCCATGAGCCCACTGTCATTGTTTACTGCTTCTTCGCCCAGTAGGTAAGCTGTAAGCTGGCCAACAATGGCCACAAATCCATGTTATTCATTAATCTTTGACTTTTGGTAACTACCTTGTATAAAAGTGATCTTTTCTGAATGGAACCAATTTCTGACATTCGTTTCGGAAGCCATCCCATGCTATCGGAATCACAATCGGAAAAAACGAATGACGTCATCCCAGTCGTCAGCGCTCGTTGAAACTTGTACATGTGTGTAACCGTACCTCACACAAGCACACACAAGCACACAGTCACACCACACACCGGTGTTTCCTCATATCATATCCTTCCATTCAGAGTCAGACAGAACTACGTCAGCGCTGGCCTAAAACGTAATGATTAGCATTAGCAGACGTCTAGAGGGCTAGGCGTCTAGTTAATATTAATAAAGTTAGTACTGCTGTTAGTATTGGAAATATTGTATTTATACTAGAAAGTGTAGAAAGAGACTTACGACGCACTAGATATTGACTCCTCCGTTAAGCCATGTATTCACTGAGAAACAATGTGTTTTAAAAGTTTCTATGGGAAATCGAGGGAACCTTCGAAAATCGTAGTGGCGGGCGACTAGTGCGTTTGATAATTTTTTCATGAAGTATTTCTTTGATGAAGGTCTGGAGTCGATCTGATGAACGAGCCGAATAACAGTCGAGGGAACTCCTCAACGATTTACAGCAGTTACCTTTTATTGGGCTTACTTCTTACTGTTCAAAATCCCAAAATGTTCAGTTCGTACAAAAATAATACTTAATTAAGATCCTTGTTAGGTCTACCAATCACTAAAAATCGTAAAATAAAATAATTTTTAACAAAAAAAACCGGCAAAAAAACTAAAAAAGAAAAAAAAACTTAGCACAAACTAATTCGTAGGTACCTATAATTTTGATGTCCGTTATTATATTTTCGTAGATTCAAATTATTGTTCTATAAATGATTGAGGCGACGCTAATTTGGTCAAGTTCAACGCCACCAAAAGTCTCTTCTCTGCTAAACGGAGTCAATTTCAGGTGACTCCTAGACTCCTACTTTCCGTGGTGTGGAGTATCCATCCGTGACGACCACGGTGCCGACAAACGGCCACCTCGAGCTTCTCTACGTGTGATTGAGTCGAAGGCTCAACTTGCTGCCAAAAAGCTGGACATCCTCTCGAACTACTACTGCTGACCAGGAAGGTCAGGAATACAAACATTTTCACTCCCTTTCTCCCCTAAGGGGTTGGTTTGCGAACACGTCGCTCTTTATTTTTTAACCAAATTGCTCTATATTTTTGCAGCAAGAAATGACCAAGAACATCTTTGCATATAGAATCCTATAGAATACGAAAATGTGATGTCATAAAACGTCATCAAAACATACACGGTTATATTGGTTGGTTGGTTGGTACCACAGGTTGGTACCACAGGTTGGTACCCTAGTGGTTGGTACCACAGGTTGGTACCCTAGTGGTTGGTACCACAGGTTGGTACCCTAGTGGTTGGTACCTACCACACCACCTACCTAATTAAAAGTTATAAAAAGCTTCATTAAAATTTACTACATTGGTATATCTATATATATTTTAGTTGTTTTATAAATATCCATCCAGTTGGTGTTTGATTTATTTATTGTGAATACAGGCCAGGAGGATCCTTCAGTCAGATCATCAGATGACTTATCTTATAAACAGTTAGGTACCTACTTATGTCTTCATCGATTATACCTATATAAAAATCGGTTGACAATTGGCGGAGAAATCGATGAACATACATACAGTCGAACATACGAGTATTACCTCCTCCTTTTTTGAAGTCGTTTAATAAAAGGAGAAGTCCTGACAGACTCATCAACGCCCAGCCAAAACCCTTAGACCTAGAGAAAGCTGATTTTTTTCGCAGATGTTTTTATTAAGACGTGACCGAGGAATGAGAACGGATTTTTCTAAATTCAACCCTTAAGGGGGTGAATAAGGGGTTGAAAATTTGTATGGAAGTCGCTCATTTTTGAAGCTAGAATCATGAAACTTTGTTTTTAGACTAACAATTAAAAATAAAGAAACACGTGTTTTAGCGTTTTTTAACTCTACCCCTGAGTGGGTGAAACGGGGGTTGAAAGTTTGTATGGAATTCCGCCATTTTTGAAGCTAGAAGCACAGTATAAAGATATATTTATACTGTGCTAGAAGCGTGAAACTGTGTTTTTAAGCTAATAATTAGAAATAAAGAAACACGTGTTTTGGCGTTTTTTAAATTCCACTCCTGAGGGGGTGAAACGGGGGTTGAAATTTGGTATGAAAAATGAGAAGGCCTGACTCACTGACTCATCAACGCCCAGTCTACAACCTTGGACCTAGAAAGCTGAAATTTTTCACAGGTATTGTTTTTAAGATGTAGACGAAGAATAAGATAGAATTTTTCGAAATTCAATCTCTAAATGGGTAAAAAAGGGATACGCGGGTGAGTCGCGGGGCGGTCATTAATATTTAGTTTGACTGTAGATGTAGTGCAGTGTAGAGTAGAGTAGAGTAAAGTAGAGTTAGGTAGGCGCTAGGCGCTAGGAGTGTGCCTGCCTTTGAACTTGAAAAGGTACAGGCCAGGGTATGTCAGGGCCAGTCATTTATAATGCAGGTCACCATTATGAATTACTGTATCGTGCGTGTGCCTCTCGCTCTGCTCTGCCTACCCCTTCCTTAGGACATAAGGTTTTTAATAAGCATTAGCTTATTTATAGACTGCCTAGTGCCCAGGCACCTATCGTGTGCTTTGTGAGTGAGTGAGTGAGTGAGTTGAGTGACGGTGACGAGTGAGTGAAAGTGAAACACAAATTGAGCGAAGGCTCTGTCTTGTTTGGTGGGAGTCGGGAGATGTGTTGTGTTCACGAGCAGCACGAGCAGCATGAGGCATGAGTCACCGCACCCGCCAATTTTGTTTTTAATCAAATGACGCAGAATACTGATTAGGTTAGGTAGACAGTTTGTTTGTACTCGTAGTGTGCTGTGTCAATGCAAGTCAATCATCTTGCTAACCCACCCTACATAGTTTTTTGCTGTTGTAAATATTGATAATACTTAGGTACTTACATACCTACGTTGAAAAACAATATCTTCAAAACTAGTCTAGTTAGGTATTTATTATAGATAGAGTAGATGGGTAAGTGCAGTCTAGTGAAACTTCAAACAATTTTTTCTTCTATGGACCTTCAATCGAATAATAATGGCGGATATTGCTATCACTCTCCCTCAGTTGCTGTTTCTCTTTCTTGCTTATTCTGTCAAGTGTCAGCCATGTTGTTTGTCAAAACTTCATTTCGAACCATTTGTGTTTTCATATAAATATTTCTTTGATTGTGGATTTTAATTGCTAAAAAAGTTAAATTTCTCTTAAAAATTAGTGACGGGTGATCAGAGGTGTACTTTAATTAATAATTACTTAAAATGCCACTGAAAAGACGGTTTATTACTTGTGAAATATGCGGGATTCGAGCAAGTCGTTCAAATCATGAAAAAAGGATGTTTATGGCAAAATTTCCTTTAGATGAAGCCCGGTAAGCACTTAAATATGATACTTTGCAGCCATATGTAAGTAGAACAGGCTAAGAACAAATAAAATTAACATATTTAACTTATTTCAATTGTTTGCTAGTGATGTACTACAACTTTAATATCCACATATCGATAACAACGTTATTGTTTATCATTGAAAATAAATAAGAAATATAATGTTACGTAAAAGAGTAGGGGCAGTATGTTTTATATATTTGAATGGCGTGCCTAAATATTAATGAGCAAGGATCGGAATAGGTTATGCAATTTTTCAGGATTTAGAAACATTTTTGTTGTTAGTTTTCACGGGGCTATTTCAGCACTTAGCCTCTTGATTGGGCCATTGTACGTATATGATTTATAAACATAATCTTTATAAAAATTTCAGATGCAAACAGTGGGTCAAGTTTGTGGGCAAAGAAGATTTAATATATGTTCCCGTTGAAAAGTTGCATGCATTTCGTTTGTTAAAGCTGAAGATTCAAATGCCTACATTATTAAAAGATCACAGCAACAGGGCATCACAAAATAATTTAAAAAACGAACAGTTTTTATGTTCTTAGAAGACTTATTGTTGAAGTATTAAGTTTAGAGAATAAGCTTTAGAGCAACATGAAGAAGACTGATTGTTAAATTGTTAAGTTTAAAAAGTGAGCTATGGAGCAAGATGAAGAATGCTAATTGTTGAAATATTAATCTGTTGAATCCCTTATATATTAAATTATATTGTTATGTTATTGTTATGCCACTTGGGAGGCAACGGGTAAAAAGTGAGCTATAGAGCAAGGTGAAGAAAATTGATTGGTGAAGTATATAATTTTGATTATTATTGATTATTATCATTGATATATAATACTGTAAAACAAAACCAGTGATATTTTTTTTTCTTAGCTCTATAAATCTGCATTCTTAACGGTTTACAATTGATTGTTTCATTTTCGCTGAATAAGTAATTTCATTTCAGTATTAAAATTTTAATTAAATTAGCAGAAAGTTTTTTATTTTATTTCGGGTTCGCATTTAAGTCCAATCTTGTATTAGTACCAAATATCCCCTCGTCAACATTGGACTCATAAATACGGATTCGATACTTACCTAAAATTAATAAAAAATATTATTTAGTAGTAGCCTCGGTTTCCACCCTGCATATTTTATCGATATCGATAAGAACTATTTGTCAAGCACTATTTGGTTCGCTAGGTTGGTACTCCTGTTGTTTGACAAGATGTCAAAAGATGTTTGTGGTGTCGGTGGTATAGAATTCCACGCAAAGGTCGCAAAGGCTAGTACAAGAGCTAGTATGGGAGTCCCGTCTCTTAATATATTACATACTCTTTGGGTAAGTGAGTAGGCGTAAAATATTAGTGGGTCCCAGTTTCGAAGCAGTCTAGATCTAGTTATTATTTGTACCTAATAGTGAACTTACATTTAAATACTTAAAAATAAAATGACAGTCGCCTCCGTCAGGGGCTCAGGGCTGTGGTCAGGACGTCCGTCGAGAAGAATATAGACGAATAAGTTCTCCCAAAATACACCGAGTCGTCGGAAATAGTGAATCACAGTACGTACTACGAACCCGTACCTAGTGGTCCTATGAAGCGTTTCGAGCCTCGTCAAAATATGGGTTCGCGATTATCGACCGGCGTACGGCGACCGGCGTGCGACCGGTGTAGAACAACTCGTCGCGAGTTAGGCTAGTTCGCGGCGCGGCGCGACTGTGACTGCGAGCCGCGAGCGAAATACGAAGTGGCCGGTTGGATAGTAGTTGGTACTTGGTTGCGCGATATCTAATTGTGATGTGTTGGTTGAGGCGCGAGGCGCGGGGCACGGGGCGCGGGGCACGGGGCGCGGGATGAGGGGCGCGGCACGTTGCCATGGTGCGAGATCAGGCCACGTGCACGCGGCCAATAGCGAGGCTCGGGGCTCGGGCGGGAGTGAGTGCACGCACCGCATGTCGTCGGGAGTCTGTCGAGCGCGAGCCGAGCACGCTGCGCCGCCGTGTCGCCGCGCCGCACAGTGCACACCATGCATGCGCATGCAGGGCCGGGCCCGTGTCGGCCGTCACTGTTCCTTCAACATACATTCGTCCCTCACTCACTTCACTTCACTAGGTACCTAGTCACCCATCTGTCTAGTCTAGCTAGTATACTTCACTCACCAGTCGTCACACACACTACTGTCACGACACGCCTGTGTCACTGTCACTGTGTCACTGTCACTGTGTCTGTGTAGGTAGGGTATTGCGATTATATTCCACTGCCTGCGCCCTCGGTGCCCTCACCAGCTGCTGTGCAGTCTAGTCCTAAGTTAGGACCGAGGTGAGGTTAGGACTCCTAACCTCATATTCCTAAAGCCCTGACCAGGCCAATGATATTATAAGTAAAAAAGTGTAAATACGGCGATGATAGCTCAGTGGTTGGTAAGTGACGTCGGATACCGCGGCGATGGTCGTGGGTTCGAATCCTACAATGAGCTTGAGCTTTCGGTGAAGGAAAACATCGTGAGGAAACCACAGCACGGTGGTAGGGTACTTTGTAGTACTCGACTGGCTGGCTACCACCCTCATGTTGAAAATCTGTCGCCAAGCACCTGTTGGTGTGTTCCGGCAAGTGCACTTGAGAGCCAGTTCGCCTTTAAGGCATTGTAATAAGGTGTACAACACATAAGTAATCCCCTGGTATTGCCAATGTCTATAGGCGACGGTTGTCACTTACCATCAGGTGACCCGCCTGCCTCGTTGTCACTTGTGACTTAAGAAAAAAAAAAGCGATGCTACACAGGTCAAATTTAGCTAATAAGCCAGGTTCAAAGGCTAAGCAGGCCTGCCACCACCTGGGCTGCCACCTGCCACTGCCACTCCAACCAAACTCTACATTGTAGGAGTATTCCTGCGCCTGTAAAGTCTACTCTATCAATATAATAATTTATTTGCGGAGCGCTTACAGCACAGCGCTACTAGATTGCGTAGGTCGCCCGCCAAAAATTAACACCAAAAGTATTACCTGTGCACTGTCAGTTGGTTGGATTGCAAGATTTGACCTAAACCTTGGTTCTGATATGTATGATCTAAACATAGCTACCTAGTGCCACAGTATCCTAGGAGTAGTATGTAACATACCTAGGTACTTAACTAACAGGTGAAGCTATTCTATTTAACTTATACACGTGTTTTAAGTCAAAAATAACTTGTTTCCATGGCACGTACAGTCACGTTGCGTGTGCATGGATGGTGCATGCAAGCATCATCAAGCTTGCAAGCAACAATGAGTGAACAGAACAGATCAAAGCGCCTATCGCACGCAAACAACTGACTAAGTTCTTTGCGTGCGAGATAAACTCGCACCATACACACACACACACACACACACACACACACACACACACACACACACACACACACACACACACATACACAGTTGATAACGAACGTGGTCGCACATTTGTTTCGTGACGTCACAGGCGTCACAGGCAGGGGTGGCTCATGGTTACCGAATGGACGGCGAGTGACCATGACCAGCTTGACCCCTAAATATATAGGTACCTACCTACTTACCTATACATATACGTACAATATTAGGACTAACTTCACCCGGACCTTGATTATACCTAAGTATACCTAATGAGTTCATTCATAAACATGTTTCGAGTTTATCATCGCTTATAGAAATCTCATTAGCATTGCGTTATTGGCACCTCACCGATCGCGATGTCCGCAGCCAGCGGTGCCAGCCAGCCAGCCAGCCAGCCAGCCAGCCAGCGGCAGCGGCCGGTGCGCGGCGGGCGGCCTTCAATCAACGTGCCAATATAAACAAACACTAATGCGGAAGTTTAGCTATAACCACATCACACCACATCACACCACACAATAACTAACAGCTAGCAGTAATCAATCCCTACCGCCTACCTTACCTAAGCACCCATACTATGAAATGAAATTGTTTATGAAATGAAATGGTTTATTCATCCAAATAGGCCTTCACAGGCACTTATGAATAGTCAGACTCTAAATGCTCGGTTCGGAAGGTTGTTTTTGCTGAGAAGACTTACTTACTTACTCCGTTGGCTCAGCGACCCAAAATGTGTCTTGGCCTCCGATACGTGAGAACGCCACTTATGGTAGGGGAGGCAATGATGCTAAATTTGTAGTTACTCGAGCGTCTTTGGGACCTACTGGAATTTGAAGATTAGGTGGAATAAAGAATAAAAGGTTATGTGATATTTTCCCCTTCAGCGGTGGGGGGAGCGTCTACAGGGTTTCAAAAATGTAAAAAAAAACAGTCACCAAGAAATACTCGAGCGCGTCAGATATTAATAAGGTAGTCGCGCCACGTCTGTCTGATAACGGAAAAATAATAATCTGCCGTTTTGCGTGGTGGGGGTGGCCGTACGAAGGGGTCGAAAATATTAAAAAAAAAATTCGAGCGCGTCAGATTTTTATACAGGCGGTTCTTCTTGATGGCCTTGTTGTACTGACCCATAATCTGACAATTATGTTGAGGAATTTCCTTAATCTGACGGTTTGAAAAACAAAATATATAAAAAATATCGAAATCTCGAAAATGGTTCAAGATATCGAAAAAATGTTTGTACAAAAGTTGTAGAAAATTTAATCTTCTACAATATTTGTTATGAATACATATAACAAAAAACCCATAGGAAACGAGATATTTGCAATAAATGATTTTTTGACCTTTGACCTTGAAAAATCAGTAGTCACGGGCACCCTATGATAAATAGCTTTTGAGACAAGTTTTAGGGTGTCAAAATAAAGGTTTATACAAGATAATAGCTGACTATCTCTCATTCTGAGGTGAAACTCATAATATTCCTGGACTATACACTTAATAATGATTTTAGCTACTTCGGCTTGTGCAAATCGGCAGATTAAGATATTTCCGTGATTCGTGACTAATTTCCTTCAAAATAAAAAAGAAACTAATCGCGCTCGAGAATATCCAGGTGACGTTTTTTTTTGCAACTTTGCGAGTCTCCAATTTTCTTTCGTCACGCCCAAATTGTCAGATTATTGAAATGTACACTATTTTGCATGTAACTAACTTACCATACCTTAATCTGACGCGCTCGAGTATTTCAAACCATCGATTTTTTTTTACTAATCTGACGGGCTACCCTAGGCGTTCGACACTATATAGAGGGCTCAGATTTGGTGAGAGTACTTCACAAGGTGCAAGGTTGCCCCCCTTATGTTAATCTGCCGCGCTCGAGTAAATCCCGAAATCCCCTATTCGCCTCCCCTACCATTAGCCCGATCTTTGGCCACTTCTCGCCAATCACCAGCTTGAAGCTCCCTCAGGTCCATCTCCACTGCATCTTTCCAGCGGTATTTGGGTCGACCGACAGGACGACGCCCTATTGGTTGACCTAAGTACGCTCTCTTAGCACCACGATCTTCTCCCATTCTCTCGACGTGGCCGAGCCAACGGAGTCTGCAAGCTTTTGTTTCACCTCTGATGTTAGGGTTGGCTACGAGTTCCTCGATTTCGGCATTTTTGCGAATCCGCCAGCTCCCGTCGGGTCTCTGCACGGGGCCTAAGATCTTTAACTGAATTACTTGCTGAGAAGAGCCGGCAATAAACTCAGCAATTACTCTTTTCAAAAGCAACTTACACCTATTACATTCAATAATTATTATTATTTATCTAGTCTCACTGACAATATTTGCGTGTTATGGCGGCAAAAATAGTAATCTATAGAATTTAATTATGACTGACTTAATAAACAACAAACTCAAGCAGACCAGCCCCCACAAGCAGCACCTGTTCACAAGTATGACGCGTGTGGCAGCCATCGCCCTCCTAGAACATTTTATAGGGAAGTGAACGACCCGCCACACGACGCCGCCGCGAGCAGCATGACTAACTTAAGTTTGCTCCAAACAAAAAGAAACATTAAACTAAAAGCAAACGACCTATACCTACATACAAGTTACAACTAATCTCGAGCACGCACCCCAGCTCTCCGCTCTCCGCTCTGAACTCTTCACATCACATGCAATGCATGGTCATGTCATGTCATAGGCAACTTCCTAACTACCCACAACTCTTCTATAGTTAGGTACCTACTACCTACCCACAGCCACAGCTTTGCAGCAGCTCGACATCGAAACACCCCATGGCAGCGGCACCACAGCGACACCACAGCGGCATCACAGCGGCACTAGCGGCAGGCAGGGCCAAACTCTATATGGTGTCATTTTGAAGTCGGTTTTATTTTTCTATCCTATGAGGTATTTTTTAGGTAGGTAGGTAGGTAGGTAGGTAGGCCGTAGGTACATAATTAACGTTGTGTTTGACGTCAATATAAATATTACGTATTTGTTATTGATGTTATGTATTTATATCCGGCAGTCACTCACAGTCACTCACAGTCACTCACAGTCATAGTCACACACAGTCACTCACAGTCACTCACAGCTCACACACAGTCCGGCAGCGCAAGCCCGCAGCAACAAACTATTTATTACATTCTCAAGTTAGGGAATTCTCAAAAAGATACATACATACAAGTAAATAAATTAAGCTTTTCACCTTTTCAAACATTTTATATCAGCAGTCTTTTACGCTCTAATGCGCGAGAAAGTGGCATCAAGTTGGCACAGGGTGAGGGGAGGCACCACGGAGGCACCACGGAGGCACTAGGCAGTAGGCACCAACAGCGGAGAGACTTGCTTGATGCTCTTACTCTACGTGGCTGCTGCTACACTACACATCATGTTATGTTGTATGAACATGACATGTGTATTCTGTCCTCTCGAGTGGTGGTAGGTACTCTATGTACTCTAGGTACACAGGCGTCATCATGTTATGTTGTATGAACATGAAATGTGTATTCTGTCCTCTCGAGTGGTGGTAGGTACTCTATGTACTCTAGGTACACAGGCGTCATCATGTTATGTTGTATGAACATGAAATGTGTATTCTGTCCTCTCGAGTGGTGGTAGGTACTCTATGTACTCTAGGTACACAGGCGTCATCATGTTATGTTGTATGAACATGAAATGTGTATTCTGTCCTCTCGAGTGGTGGTAGGTACTCTATGTACTCTAGGTACACAGGCGTCATCATGTTATGTTGTATGAACATGAAATGTGTATTCTGTCCTCTCGAGTGGTGGTAGGTACTCTATGTACTCTAGGTACACAGGCGTCATCATGTTATGTTGTATGAACATGAAATGTGTATTCTGTCCTCTCGAGTGGTGGTAGGTACTCTATGTACTCTAGGTACACAGGCGTCATCATGTTATGTTGTATGAACATGAAATGTGTATTCTGTCCTCTCGAGTGGTGGTAGGTACTCTATGTACTCTAGGTACACAGGCGTCATCATGTTATGTTGTATGAACATGAAATGTGTATTCTGTCCTCTCGAGTGGTGGTAGGTACTCTATGTACTCTAGGTACACAGGCGTCATCATGTTATGTTGTATGAACATGAAATGTGTATTCTGTCCTCTCGAGTGGTGGTAGGTACTCTATGTACTCTAGGTACACAGGCGTCATCATGTTATGTTGTATGAACATGAAATGTGTATTCTGTCCTCTCGAGTGGTGGTAGGTACTCTATGTACTCTAGGTACACAGGCGTCATCATGTTATGTTGTATGAACATGAAATGTGTATTCTGTCCTCTCGAGTGGTGGTAGGTACTCTATGTACTCTAGGTACACAGGCGTCATCATGTTATGTTGTATGAACACAGGCGTCATCATGTTATGTTGTATGAACATGACATGAGTCTTGATTTATTTTACTACAAAGAAAATATAGATAAAACTATTGTTAGCTTATCAGTAAGTAATACTAACTAAACCAAGTTAGCCATAGTAGGTAATATTTGAAAATATCTATGATGTTTATAAGAAATCATAAATAAAATTATTAAATTTTCATGTTTGACCACGTGATTGAAAAAGCTTAAGGCGATGATGCTCAGTGGTAGTGACGTCGGATACCGCGGCGAATGTCGTGGGTTCGAAAGTCGAATCCTACAATGAGCTTGAGCTTTCGGTCAAGGAAAACATCGTGAGGAACCATAGCACGGTGGTAGGGCACTTTTTAGTATCCGACTGGCTGGCTACCACCCTCAAGTAGCACCTATCGGTGTGTTCCGACAGCTGCACTTGATAGCTAGTCTAGGCTCTGTGTGCTTACCACTTTCGGCCACATCATCACTTATCATGGTGAGATTGTGGTCAAAAACAAGATTATCCAGAATAAAAAAAAGCTCGGTACTGGGTGATTCTGAGTGTGACGTCACCTGCTCGTCACAGCAAAATGGAAACGGTAAAGTTATGAAAGATATGTTTACGACCGGCCTACACCGCTGTCTACCACCTTACGAGATGCTTAGATTTATACTCTGTGGAGAGCGAGCGATTGCCGAATGGTGGTGGCAACTCGGCGGTACTCGGCGGTACTCGGCGACTGTCGGGAACGTGTGACGTGTTGTATTTGTTGTTTATTATCTACACTAATATTATAAAGAGGAAAGATTTGTATTTTTGTATGCAACGAATTAAATTAAAAACTACTGGACCGATTTAAAAAAATCCTTCAACATTATAAAGCTACATAATCCCTGAGTGACGTAGGCTATATGTTTATAAGATAGCATGCACGATGCTTAGGTACTGTCAGAATATTAGATCTTTATTATTTTGACAACTTATAAAAATGCTTGTAAACACTATCCACATATGTAAGTATATTCAACAAAATAAATGTATTTCAATTCAATACAATTCTCAAATCCATGTACGGTCGGCCAAAAAAGTGGTGTGCCAGTTTTGATTTAGTTTCCTAGTCATCCAAAATTACAACAAGGTTCAAACTAAAAAGATATCACTTGATAGAGAAACATCATAATGACATGAGTTGTCAGATTGATCTGCAAGCAAAACTAATCTTTATCACGAATGAATCTGCAAGCGGCATTCAACCTTAGGGTGGTACACCACATTCTTGGCCGACCGTACCTATGTACTTATGTATAATACAAAGACTAAATCGACACAGGAAACTATTAGTCTAGCTCTAGTGTCCAAACAAAATATTAGTAATGAAAACGTATACATGGTGATTGCGGATTGCCTGAAAGGGCCTTGAACGTATCAAGTATAAGTGATCAATGATTTCAGGGCCAGATTTAGAGGTGTGGAGGCCATTTTCTGTTGATGATATAACAACAAATACTAAAAACAATAAATAATAAAAAAAAAATACCAATATTGTACGGAACCCTCGGTGCGCGAGTCCGACTCGCACTTTCCATTTGACCGGTTTTTTTATATTGATATCTGATTTAGTTGTTTAGGTCTACTTTTTAAATATGGTATACATTTTTAATAAGTACAATTTAGGTGGGGGCCTCTCTCTTGTGGAGGTCCCGGAAAGTTGCCCCGTTTGCCCTCCCTTAAATCCGACCCTGGTAATCATGGCGCATAACATGGTATACTAACTCATGTACCATCACAACACAACACAACACAACAATATTCGCGCTGAACTGTTCCGCCTCGCGAACGACAGACGAACTTGGAGAGGCACTACAACAACAAGAAGAATCACAACTGTTCTGTTTCAGTCAGGGTGTTATCTACTAGACTAGACGTTTTGACGGATGCCTGTTAATGGCACAGTGTACAGTACTGCCACAGTCAGTATAGTATAGCCACCCGTAGCTTACTCATTCAAATCTCACTTGGTAGGTGCACTGCACTTAAAGTATATCGGGTGTCGCTGGTCAGTGCGTGAAGTCAAGCACCAGCTTCCCGCGCGCACCGGCGTCCCCGCCCACTCGCGCGGCTCGCTCGTACGCACGGTCCGCCTCGCGCCACGACCACACGCGCTCCACACGCACCTCCACCTGCAACACACACACACACACACACGCACATCACACATCTACATTATAGCTACTGTACCACATACTCAATCAATTATGAAGCTGTTTTTATTTATTCATTCATTCATACTGACGAGCTCATTGCTCCCTACCCCGGATTACCTCCTCGGCTTCTACTTACCTTCCTCCGAGCAGGAGGCTTAGAGCATGAAAATTCAAAAAGCGACCAGTAGGTACATGTGGAACTTCAGTTTGTCGGGTACCTTTCCTTGGTCCGCGAGCCGGCGCATCAGGTCGATGTCATCGGCGCGCGGCGAGAAGAACGCCCAGCGCACGTGGGGCGGGCACAGAGCAGGGCCGGAGCCGGAGCCGGGGCCGGGGCGCCCCACCAGGGCGGCGGTGTGCCCCAGCAGGTCGGCGGCGGCGCACGCGGCTCCGGCCGGCAGCCCGCGCGCGTCCGTGTACCGCAGCAGCGGCGTGGTGAGCGTCACGAAGCGCGAGAACTGCCACGCGCGCGCCCCCGCCTCCCCGCCCCCGAGCCCCGCGCACTCTATTATTGCGTCGTACCTGTCGCAACACAACACAACACACGCTAACTGATCACTCACATTGTTGTACAAGTACGTCTAGCCCGACCGACTACCTGTAGTTTCGAATGTGCCGCCGAGAGCCAACCGACTCGTTCCTTCCTCTAGTTCCTTCCTGCGGGAGTGTTCTCTGCCGTGGAGTGGTTCGCCCGTCTGCAGCTTTAACGGGTCCGCCTGCTAGCTTAAAAACAAGATAGGTGGCACGGCGAAGGTACTCACGGGCCGCCCTCGACGAGGCCCCGATCGTAGTCGGGCGCGTGTCGGTCGAGCACGGTCGCGGCGCCGCGCCGCAACGCCTCCTCGCCCTGCGCCCCCGCACACCCCACCGTCACCTGCACCATAATGCGACTCGAGGATCACTTTTATTTAAAACGAAAGAGATCAGAAATAATAATTATGTGCGCACCTGCGCGCCCGAGTGCACGAGTAGCTGCAGCGCCACGTGCCCCACCCCGCCGAGCCCCAGCAGCAGCACGCGCGGCGACCGGGCCGCGCGGCCCCCGCCCGCCGCCAGGCCCGGCGCCAGGCCTGCCGCCCGCAGCGCCGCGCACGCGCTCAGCGCCGCATACAGCGCGCCGCCCGCCGCCTCGTCCAGCATGCCCTCGGGCGCGACGCCGGCGCAGCGCTCCTCCACCACCACGTACTGGGCGTGCGAGCCGGCCCTGTGCGGCGGCACGACGCCCCACACGCGCTGCCCGCGCCGCATGCGCGCTCCCGCCGCCGCGCCGGCGCGCTCCACCACGCCCACGAAGTCGCGCCCCAGCACCAGCGGAAACTCCACTCCCTCCACCCCCACCGCACCCTCCATCGCCCGCAGCGCGTTCAGCACGCGGGCGCCGTACCCTCCTGCGACAGGTCGAACCACGCTACTTCGTCATCCTTGTCGATTGTAAATAAATGAATGTGATCGTACCTATTATTATTTTTTTATGTCACAGACAAGTGACAACGAGGTAGGCGGGTCACCTGATGGTAAGTGACTACCGTCGCCTATAAACATTAGCAATACCAGGGTGATTGCCAATGTGTTGTAAGAACTTACTCCTTATTATTACAATGACTTAAATGCAAACTGGCTCTCAAGTGCACTTGCCGGAACACACCAACAGGTGCTTGGCGACAGATTTTAAACTTGATGGTGGTGGCCAGGTGGTCGAGTACAAAGTACCCTACCACCGCACGATGTTTTCCTTGACCGAAAGCTCAAGCTCATTGTAGGATTCGAACCCACGACCTTCGCCGCGGCATTTGTCACTACCACTAACAAAGGTAACGTACTCGTAGGTATGTATTAGGTATACATTAGTAGTGAGGCGCTCACCCATCATGGCGACGTCGAGCGGGTTGATGGAGGCGGCGTGCACGCGCACCAGCACCTCGGTGGGCGAGCGCAGCGGGGGCACGCGTGCCTCCTCCAGCCGCAGCTCCCCGGCCCCGGCCCCGGCACCTAGCTCGGCCCCGGACCCGGCCCCGGCCCCGTACGCGTGCAGCCGCCACGCCATCATGCGCGCGCCGCGCCCAGTGGCCGCCGCAGTCGCTTGCATGCTACCGCTCCCACTACTGTACCTACACTGAAAATATCTTTTGTTTAGGAGTAGGTACATTAACTACTGATGGAATAAAAGATCAGGACAAGTGTTGCATTATAGTTCTGGTGAGTTCGAGGCCGGTATCTCCAAGAACGGACAAACCCGAGAGCAGCTGATAGCGGGCGTCAAGAAAATGGACTCCACTGAGCCCCCATACTGTATGGGCCATACAGCGAACCCCTTTTGGGGAAATCAAGAAGGAAGTTTCTTCCTACATCAAGAAGATTGGTTACAACCCAGCTGCAGTTGCTTTTGTACCCATTTGTGGCTGGCACGGATACAACATGTTGGAGCCTTCCACCAAAATGGCCTGATTCAAGGGATGGAATGTTGAACGAAAGGAGGGTAAGGCAGAAGGCAAGTGCCTCATTGAGACATTGGACACCATTCTGCCCCCTGCTCGCCCCACAGACAAGGCCCTGCGTCTTCCCCTTCAGGTCAGGACATCTACAACATTGGTAGTATTGGAATGGTGCCTGTAGGCAGAGTGGACACTGGTATTGGTCTCAAACTCAATGTCTTATACTGGTGAGTTTTAACTCACTATTATTTGCCAAAATTAAGAAAAAAGTAAGTGCATGGCAATTCACCCATTGAAGTGAAGGCTATCTGCACAACTTCGTTTAAGTGGTTGAGCTGCCCTGCATGCAATTAAAACTTTGTGGGTGTGTTTCAGTTCTACTTCAGAAGTATAGTAGGTATCACCCTAAATACTCCCTCAATCTGTTGACCTGTCAGTTCTTTCTTGGGACAATCAGTGTTTCAGAGTCCGCACCACTTGGTTCTCAAATGGGACAACCGGGACGATGACATTTACTTGAAAACTGGGCGCGAATTTTGAAAACTGTGCGCGAGTTGACGAGTTGTTAGACAGGATAATGTCGCGAGTCAACAGATTAAATAAAAGACAATTGTTACTGACTGACTGATCTCTCAACACACAGCATACATACTTTTTGCACACAGCTCAAACCACTGAAGGGATTGCCCTGAAATTAGGCACGCAGATAGTTTTAACACGTAGGTAAACGATAAAAAAGGATTTCCCAAAATTCACCCACTAAGGGGATGAAATGGAGGGTCCCAAATTTGTAAGGAAAAACGGGATCGCGGCTGAAACCGCGAGGCGAGATAGATATACATACACTTGTTTTTTATCTCAATTCAGTTTATCCAACATCCAGGACCGCTAAGGTTTCGATTGATATGGTTGTTTATTCTTGATTAAAAGTCGGTAGTTTGGTCGGTGTACAGACAGGTAACCTCAATAAAAGGAGCTAAAAGCTCGGACAACCAGGAGGATATAATGCTACTTTTTTAGTACGACTACATTTAAATTCACGGATAAAACTAGTTATTTTCAGAGGTTATTTATTTACAAAGTAAATTGTTCATAGATTTTTTACGGAACAGAACCAGACGTGACAGAACTCAAAATAAATGTCATTGTCAGTCAGGCAGGCAGGACCATAGATAGAGGAAAGTGTAATGAGGTAGGTACTATTACTCAGGATCTTATAATATAAAGAAGGATTGAGTACTTTCAAAATTTGTTCAAAGCAAAGTAAGCTTTATGCGGTTCTCATACAGTCCATTCTCAGTTATCGTAAACCTATCAGGAAAAACGATCTCGATGAGAGGCACCTCCCTAGGTGTGTGTCTCTCTCTAACAGATGGTCAGCTTAAAAAAACACGAGACGTGGGAAATACAAGTAATTTGGGACTAACTTATAGGGCTGTATTTAATTTTACTATAGTTGAATTATGTACTTAATTAGAACATAACTAGCTACTAAATACATGAAATACTTGTATATAAGAATAAAATTGTTAAACATTTGAAAAAAAAAGCCAAGATAGTCAGATGGTCCAAAAATATAAAAAAAATGTAACCTTGTTGAGTTTCTTGCCGGTTTTTCTCAGTTGAAGGCTGACTTCCGAACCGGTGGTAACTTCTGTAATTCGACCTTCATAAGTGCCCTTCTAGGGCCTAAACTGAATAAATGGTTTTGACTTTGACTTTGATAGTATTTTAAATACATGTTTTAAAACTAAGTAAATGCAATGGTAATATTTATGGTAGAATATTATTAAAGTAACGTATACCACACTGTCATCATATCAGCTGGAAGACGTCCACTGCTGGACAAAGCCCTCCCCCAAGGATCTCCACAATGGCCGGTCTTGCGCTCTCCGCATCCAGTTCCTTCCTTAAACTGTACTTGTAAACAAATATGGCGAACGTTTTATTTAATACTTACAGCTGATGTTTTGTTGTTTGGTTTATTTATTGATTATTTTTGCTCAAAAACGGTACTAACTTGTTGCAAAAAATAATATAAAAGGGAGAGTCATCTGGAAAGTGGTGTTTCTATTCATAAATAAGTGTTATCGTTTATTGTGGTTATGTGACGCAGTAGGGTGACCTTTCTTTCAAATTAATAATGAATATTGCTGTTTGATTTAGATTTCCCAAAAATCAGTAAATAAAAAAAAAATTATATCATTCCCGGTAAAGTCTCAAAATACTCGGCAGTTTGTGGCTTACATTTTAGAGCTGAAGATTTTGACAAAATGAAAAAATCTTGACGTTTCAGAAATTTCTAACTAATTCACGAATAAAATAATAATTATTTTTCTTAAATTTATTTAAAAGGATTTGGTTGAAAGACTATCAGTCATAGTTGCAATTTTATCAGTCTAATTGGTTGTTTTATTTTTTACGTTCAGACAAAGTGACAGCGGTTTAAACGTTTTTGTAATAAGATATTGTAGTTTCGCAATGAAATCAAATATTATGCAAATAATGAAATTATTACAATTAAAAGTAAGATAGTTTTTTTAGCAAATGTGAATAAACGCAATTTCTGGAGTTGACAGTTGTCATTCATCATTTGTACTCACAGTCGAGAGCGATTTAAGTGAAGTGAAGTTATTTATATTTTTGAGAATTCTTTTTATCAAACTACACACCAAAATCGACATGGCTTGATTAGATTTTATGCTGCATTAGGACAATTAAATAAAATTAAATATCAACACGGGTAATTTTTTACGAGATTACGTAGATATTAATGGCCTTATTCATAAAGATTTCGACGATTTTTAGCAATGAGGGCTATCGTTTTTTGTTTCATCAGATGGCGCCACTGTAGCGTGAGGTCTTAAACTACGGCTGTCAAAGTTCGTATTACGAGCGCCAAAACTTGTATCTTCATTAGATGATTATATTAGATCATATTTAATACCCTAGAACAAAAATGTTAACGTATTGGCCATGCCACAGTGTTGCGCAGTTCCGTTTTGCTCCGTTTTTTCTATTCAGGATATATTGGTCCAGGATAGGTAGTTTAAGGTAATTATGGTCATTAGATATTCCATGCAAGGAAGCAACTTCAAAAACACCACTTATACCAAAGCGTATTTCTCTAAAGAACAATAGTTTATTACATTGTTCCTGACATGATCATACCATTGTATAGTGCTGCAAGTATTATCAGGACGTGGATCAAAACACATATTATTTCTTTTTGGTTTGGTGACATTATATTTTTGTATCTCAAATGTAAGATTTTCAGCTTTTTTGGAAGACAAGTTCATTTTCTTTTTTTTCGGCTCATGCCATATCTGTTTGTTTTCAGTGGGTGTTTTCTTAATACGCCATTCAGAATGCTCTTTAAATCGTAAAATTGCATAACATACACAAGCTATATGCTTACACACTGCTTTTGGTCCCATACCAGCTGCACACTCACACATGGATTGAACAATTTTTCCATCAGATTCAAAAGCAATGCTCATAAAATATGACAATGCTTTCGTGTTTTCAGAGTGGACTTGTCCCCTATAAAAATGCAAATTATTTTGTGTACATGTCACTAGAGCCACCAAATATTCATTTATCATCATATTATAGCCTTTTCTATGAACTGCAGCACACTCCGTCATACCCACATTGTCTTTGTAAACCTCTAAAAAGTAAGTAGAAATATTCACTATATCTAAGTCACTTTTCGATGTTACGCTGATGTATGAACTGTCCGAAGGCCACAACAGTATACGCCAAATCGTCATTTTTTATTCCATCTGTTATGTTTCCAACAAAATTATTATTTCTATCATAGTCTTGAAGCCTGTAAAAAGAAAAACACAGCTGTAATCTGGATAAACAAGCCAACTTTAGACAAGAAATTGTTTGTAAATATAAAAAAAACTAACCTCTGAATTAGCTGTTCTTTGAGACCGTTTAATTTTGCACCTCTTTTTCTTAACTCCACTTTTAAAGCACTGACATTCATAGATCCGTAATATGTATTTGCCATAATAAAGTATTGTTATTACTCGCAATATTCATTTAATTAGAAATATAAAAGCGCGCGCGTAGCCAACTCATAAACAAACAGTGACATTTGACGTTTCGAAGACCTCACGCTACACAAGCGCCTCTAGCGGCGATTTCATACGCGATAGCCCTCATTGCTTAGTAGATTCTAAATTCAAATTCTTTATAGAAAATTCGAAATAAGAATCTGCACTTACTAAACACAGTCAAATTTGTTATGAATAAGGCCATAAGTCTTTGAGTATGAAACCAACTTTAATACTCAAAAGTATGAAGTACGTGAACAGAAAAAGAATAACTTTTACGGCCATCAAGCACACGTGCCTCATTTCGATTACGCACATTTCCTTACATATTATAAAATAAAATCTGCCGACGCATCTGTCTGTCTGTTTGTATGTTCGCGATGATCTCAAAAATTCATGCAGTTTTGGATTTTTTCAGACATCAATAAATGGAGAAATTCATGAGGAAGGTTTTGGTGTATAATTCACTAAGGTTTTTTTGTATATTAGCTAAAATATGACGATGATTCAAGAAAATGTTGGAAAAAATTGTTTTCCAAGCATATGCTCTGCTACCCGTGCGAAGCCGAGGTGGGTCGGAAATAACTAGTTTTCTAATATGTTGGAATTCCACAGACAAATACATAATGGTAGGCAATGATGCTAAATTTGTAGTTACTCGAGCGTCTTTGGGACCTACTGGAATTTGAAGATTGGGTGGAATAAAGAAAAAAAGGTTCTGTGATATTTTCCCCTTCAGCGGTGGGGGGAGCGTCTACAGGGTTTCAAAAATGTAAAAAAAAACAGTCACCAAGAAATACACGAGCGCGTCAGATATTAATAGGGTAGTCGCGCCACGTCTGTCTGATAACGGAAAAATAATAATCTGCCGTTTTGCGTGGTGGGGGTGGCCGTACGAAGGGGTCGAAAATATTTAAAAAAAAAAGTTACTCGAGCGCGTCAGATTTTTATACAGGCGGTTCTTCTTGATGGCCTTGTTGTACTGACCCATAATCTGACAATTATGTTGAGGGATTTCCTTAATCTGACGGTTTGAAAAAAAAAATATATAAAAATATCGAAATCTCGAAAATGGTTTAAGATATCGAAAAAATGATTGCACAAAAGTTGTAAAGAATTTAATTTTCTACAATATTTATTATGAATACATATACCAAAAAACCCATAGGAAACGAGATATTTGCAATAAATGATTTTTTGACCTTTGACCTTGAAAAATCAGTAGTCGCGGGCACCCTAAGATAAGTAGCTTTTGAGACAAGTTTTAGGGTGTCAAAATAAAGGTTTATACAAGTTAATAGCTGACTATCTCTCATTCTGAGGTGAAACTCATAATATTCCTGGACTATACACTTAATAATGATTTTAGCTACTTCGGCTTGTGCAAATCGGCAGATTAAGATATTTCCGTGATTCGTGACTAATTTCCTTCAAAATAAAAAAAAAACTAATCGCGCTCGAGAAAATCCAGGTGACGTTTTTTTTTTGCAACTTTGCGAGTCTCCAATTTTCTTTCGTCACGCCCAAATTGTCAAATTATTGAAATGTACACTATTTTGCATGTAACTAACTTACCTTATCTTAATCTGACGCGCTCGAGTATTTCAAACCATCGATTTTTTTTTACTAATCTGACGGGCTACCCTAGGCGTTCGACACTACATAGAGGGCTCAGATTTGGTGAGAGTACTTCACAAGGTGCAAGGTTGCCCCCCTTATGTTAATCTGCCGCGCTCGAGTAAATCCCGAAATCCCCTATTCGCCTCCCCTACCATAATATATTGCGCATTATTACTGTTCCTGTTTAACGGGTGGTCGCACTATTAGAAGATGTGCTAATATTATATCAATTTGTAGTCATTATCTACACTTGTACAGTATAACTATTTGTTAAAATACATTTAAACATATTTTATATACTTACTAAATAATTACTTACCCTGTAAAATAACAGTAATGTATGAATCTTAAAAGTGAAACGAAAATATACTATTATATTTTAAATATCCACTATATGATACATTGACATCCGTTTCATGTCTGTTGGTGACGATGACGATGATGGACGGGGCTCATACATTTTTGCCCATTGTCCTTTGTGTTTTATCTTTCATATATGATCAGCAGAGGCAACGACAGAATTTGACGCCGAATGGGCCATTGTGTGAGGCCGGTGTCACAATCCTATGCATATAAAATGTATACACCTGTAATATTAAAGTGTGATCATATTTAAGGTCATATAATGGAGCCCATGAATATGGTAAATTCCAAAATATCATAATTCAGAGTACTTTTTTCTTCTCATAGAAAAACGACTTATTAATATTTTTACCAAAAAAAAATCCACGTCGCATGGTCACCCTAGTAGATAAAGTGTGCGCAATCCATGATTGCGCTTTCTCGCCCCGGCCGTTTTTAAGGGCTCAGAACGCTATCCTTATTTATATTATAACGTCCTTGCTATTACTTTCCTTCTTCTATACCTATTTCTTTCTTTTTTTAGCTTGGTATATCTATCTAGACCATTCTTATTTTTAAAATATTCTTCTTTTATGTTATAGGTAGTCACGCTACCAATAAATAATAAGTATTTATTCGTAGTAGTCACGTTATATTGTGACATTCACTGTCCTTACAAGTCCGGTCAGGTTTTAGAGAAATTGGCGGCTATTCCACTATCACTTTTCATGGACATTTTCGGGCAACCTGAAAAGTCACGATACACGCTTTTATTTCACTTTACTTCTGCACTTAGTTACGACTAGACTTTACAGTGAATGTGACTTTAATAACATAATAAGAGACCAATATTAAAACTGAAGAAAAAGTGTGCGACTGAAAGACTTAGCATCTATGGTCATGCATGACTAAAGATTATTATTAATAAAAAAACCATACTATAAGTTTGTTCTTCTTGGCTCGGTTCAAGTTATCTATCTGTGGATCATAGATAATAATTAATACACACCTCGGAACAATAACTAGCATATTGTTCCGAGATACACACCACACCTCGGATACACACTTACCTCGACACTTGCACTCACTATGCCATAGATAATTGCACTATTCTGTGGTGGGTCATGGACCATGGATGAACCTGTGGGACAACTCGGAACAATTGGGACACTATCATTGAACACTATACTCTAGCGAGGACACTATACTCTTTGCTGTGGAATGATGTGTATTATCCTCGGAACAATTATTGTTCCGAGGTATTATCTATTGGACTTTTTGGCGGGAGCTTGCGAAGTGACGTTGTGTTTTCGTTTTATTTTCATTAAATTCGTGTATTTTGAGTTTTATTGAATAATTTCGGTGGTGTTTTGTCCAATAAAGATCAAACTAAGTGCACAAGTGAAGTGAAATGAAAGCGTGTATCGTGACTTTCCAGGTTGTCCCAAAAAGTCCATGAAACGTTTTAGTGGAATAGCCGCCAATTTCACTAAAATTAGACCGGACTTGTACGGACGAGGACTAGACTTTACAGTGAAAGTGACAATAAAACGCGACTAAACATAAAAGATGAATATTTAAAATAAAGAAATGGCTTAAAGATCTCGATACCAAGCCAAAAATCTTCTTAAAAAAAACACATACTCTTTGCTTAGCTAGCTACATTAGAGATGGGTAACTAGCCGAAATTTCAATAACTTAGCTAGCCAGCTATTTGTGGTGCAATAACCAGTTTGATACCCGGCTATTTCAGCTATTGGGTAAATGTGTCTACTGGTAATGTGAAAATATAACGTGACTATAACAAAACAGAAGAATATTTAAAATTTTTTTTTTTTTTTTTTTTTTTTTTTTATGTCAGTAGGTTGACAAACAGGCAGACGGTCCACCTGATGGTAAGTGGTCACCGCCGCCTATGGACATTTGCAATATCAGGGTGATTGCCGATGTGTTGCCGACCTTGAAGAGCTCTTTTTACGCCCTTTTTGAAGAACCCCATATCATAGCGCGGAGGGAAAACCGTAATGGGGAGCTCATTCCACATCCTCATGGTCCGCAGAAGGAACGTCCGGCTGAATCGGTCGGTGGACGATCGAGGCGGCTCGAGGATATGAGGATGAGCTCCACATCGCCGGCGAGCAGTGCGATGGTAGAATGGTGATGATGGCACCAAGTCAAAAAGTTCTTGAGAACACTCCCCATTATACAGACGGTAGAACACACAGAGAGAGCCAATATCTCTCCGGAGGCTGAGAGGTTCTATACCGTTGGTGAGTTCGGGATCGTCAACGACACGAGTGGCCCGCCTTTGCACCGAGGCAAGTGGATCAAGCTGATAAGCGGGTGCGCCAGCCCAAAGATGTGAGCAGTACTCCATATGCGGCCGAACCTGCGCTTTATAAAGCTGCAGCCGCTGGAGTGGTGAGAAGTACTGCTTGGACCTATTAAGCACACCCAGCTTTTTTGAAGCCAGTTTGGCTTTGCTCTCCAAATGACCTCGGAACTGGACATCACTCGCAATGTCAACACCGAGGATCCCGATACTCTTAGAGATGGTGAGAGGAGTGTCTTCAAACTTTGGCGCTGCTATGAAAGGGGTTTTTTTCGTGGAGAACGCGCAGACTTGTGTCTTCGAGGGGTTAAATCGGACCAAATTACGTCTACCCCATTCCGAGACCCGCTCCAAAGAGGTCTCGACTTCAGACACAAGTCGTATTCGGCTTTCTTCCACCACGGACCGAGGGATGTTAGCGCGGCCGGTATATTGAGCATCACCAGTACTGTCGTCTGCATAGCAATGAATATTGGGAATGTCCAACATGTCATTGATATGCAGGATGAACAGTGTGGGTGATAGCACGCAGCCTTGCGGTACGCCAGCATTAATATTCTTGATATCGGAGCAGCATCCGTCAACGACGACCTTGATGCTCCGATTTGCAAGAAAGCTGGACACCCAAGTGCATAATCCCTCGGGAAGTCCGTATGACGGTAGCTTCGATAGAAGTGCCCTATGCCAGACCCGGTCGAAGGCCTTAGCGATATCTAGGCTAACTGCCAATGCCTCGCCTTTACTTTCTATGGCTTCAGCCCATCGGTGCGTCAGGTATACAAGAAGATCACCAGCTGAACGACCATTACGGAATCCGTACTGGCGGTCGCTAATCAGCTGGTGCTCCTCTAGATACCCGAGGAGCTGAGTGTTGATGACTCGCTCCATCACCTTAGAAAGAAGGGAGGTTATCGCTATAGGCCTGTAGTTGGACGGATCTGTTCGGTCCCCCTTTTTGGGAATCGGATGAATAAAGGCAGTCTTCCACGAAGAAGGAACACGTCCGGTGGTATAGGAAAGCCTGAATAGGCGCGTCAACACTGGAGACAACTCTGGAGCACACGTTCTTAGCACAATGGCGGGGATTCCGTCTGGCCCACTCGACTTTCGGACGTCAAGGGAAAACAGAGCTCGCCGAACCGTAGTTTGCGTGAAGCGAACATCCGGCATTGAGCTGCCACAATACGGGATGGTAGGCGTTGTGGCTCCCCCGTCGTCAAGTGTCGAGTTGTCCGCAAAGAGAGCTGCCAATAAGTCGGCCTTCTCTTTTGCGGTGTGGGCCAGAGAATCATCCGGTGTGCGTAGCGGTGGGAGCGACGATCGACAGAAGTTACCCTCGACAGCTTTGGCAAGTGACCAGAATGCTCGACTTCCAGAAGGGAAGCTGGAAAGTCGATCGCCAATTCTGCCGATGTGCTGGAACTTCGCTCTGGCAATTTGCTTTTTGCTGGACCAAGAGGCAGAGTTGTATATTTTTCTCAATTTGGATTCCTCCGGATCATTTTGAGCATGCGCTTTTGTCCAAGCCCGGTAGGCATCTTGCTTAAAGCTAGTAGCCTCAGCACTAGGCCTATCGAACCAGGGCTGACTAGGACCACCAATGGACACTACAGAGCTTGGGATGTAACATTCCATGCCCTGCAGTATGACATCGGCGACCGAGTCTGCGCAGCTATCCGGATCATCCAACGAGAAACAAAGCTGCCTCCATGGGTAGGACGAATAGAACTCCCGCAGTCCATCCCAATCTGCTGACCGGTAATGCCAAACTTTACGCGTCTCGCGGGGTCGAGATCTTTCTGGTTGCGTGAGAGGCACATCAGATTGAACCAGGCAATGGTCAGACGATCCAAGAGGAGCGCCGACGGAGACCTGGTAATCATCTGGGTGAGTGGTCAACAGAAGGTCCAACAGAGATGGCTCATGGTTCTCGATATCTGGTATGCGGGTTGCGTCCCGTACCAGTTGCGAGAAACCATAGGCCAGAGCAAAGTTGTGAACAGTTTTCCCTGCGTGGTCGGTCCGCAAAGACCCCAGCCACTCACTATGGTGAGCGTTAAAGTCTCCGAGAACAATCACCTCGGCTGTGGGATACTGTTCCAGCACCCTGTCGGTCGCTACCTGAACGCGCTCAAAGAAGCGAGTTGTCTCAGCGTCGCCACGATGAGACCTGTAGAGGCACGCGTATATACGGGTGGACCCACCGTAGTCCACGCGCACCCAGAGAATAGACAGGTCTCTGTCTTCAAGGTTGTTTAGACGGCGACAACAGATACCCTCCCGGACGAACATGCATACCCCGGCCTTTTGAACAAACAAATGTTCTAGACTGTAGCCAGGGAAGTGAAGATATGATGTATCGGCCGGGCAGGCTATCTGTGTCTCCGTCAAAAAGAGCAAGGCCGGCTTTGCTGTCTCAAGGTGGTGATGGACAGCGGTGATGTTACTATGAAGCCCCCTGATGTTGCAAAAGTCCACTCGAAGTGTGGAGGGGGTAGCCGCTGAAAAATGCCTTTTGCTTCTTTGAACAACCATAATTATTAAAAAGTGGGAAAAAGAGAATTAATGGAAGTGAGCAGTTCGCGCGTTAGCGGGGGCAAAGAGCGAAGGTTGGGGGTCGATCTTGATGAGGTGAAATATTGTGGGGCTGACATGGGGGACGAGAGGGCCCCCGGTCCCCCCCGGGAGTGCCTGCCGGGTTCCACTCCGGTCTCCTCCCCCGGCACGACAGACACTCGCCGGGATTTTACACCAGCTGGCGGGACAGCCTCCTGGGCCGGAGGTTAGAAGTTATGCCCAGGTTCGGGTCCCCAACTAACCGGCGGGCGGCCAGCGGATAACCGTTTCACCGGGTCTCCCTGGCCCCCACGTCAACCCCACACGTCACACACAAGAAGACCGACAAAACACATCGCAGGACCCCGCCAACACGCGGACCGTACACTTCGGAAAAAGAGGGAGGGCTGGCTCTCGTGAACCCTGTTGAAACACAGCGGGAGCTGCTTTACAACAGACTCACTCACGAGGGTGGTCGCTAGCCAGTCGGACCGAAGTCCTACCACCATGCTAGGTAGCGTAAGAATTATGTGGGGCCGCCGCCTGATCCACCACAACCTGGAAAGGGAATCAGCGTATGCCAGAGCCTCGTTTGTTGGTCGGCAGGGTGCACCACGTGCAGGTGAGGTTGGCTTGGGTCAACAAGGTGTTGATATGACCCCTTACACCCTTAAAATAAAGAAATGGCTTAAAGGTCTAGATACCAAGCCAAAAACCTTTAAAAAAGAAAAAGAAATTATTGATTTATGGTAAAGATGATGGCGTAGTCGTCACAAATAGTCACAATACTTTTAAAAAATCATTTTGGAAGACAGCTTGTCCGTTGGATATAGATATTTGCAACTAATATAATAAAATATATAAACAATAATGCTTGTTGGTTCTGGGGCCATTTTGAACGATGTCCTTTTATTGCCTTTTGTACATAGCTTTGTGAATAAAACTTTAAGAAATAACTAGTATCACCCAACACAATTTGAGACAGTTTTGAGAGAACTTTTGCTTGGGATTGTTTATCTTTAGTTATTAGATATCAATTGTCACTATCCAATAGTCTAGGATAACCGTAACTAAGTAGTAACGCTCAAAGAGTATAGTAACTATACCAAAAGGAAGTAACGTTCAAACCCTGTTGCCAGCAAGTATTCAGTTTCATACTAGCCGCGGCGGTAATAAACTTAGATGATATGTTTTTATATTCTGTTTACCTATTTTATACTTCACTGAAATGACTTATCGTACGTACGTATTATAAAATTTACTAACTATAATAAAAAAATTACGAATATCTATATATTAATCGAACGCCATCTTTGAATATAAATAATCGACTTCCTTATAGAAAGTCAAAACTATCCAAATTCAATAAAATAAGTTTAGATTAAATAACATACTTTAAAAAAAATATTACTTGTTACACTTCCTAGAAAAGAAAATATGCATTTCCTTTTTCGTAATATTAAATAATAATAATAAACTAAAATTGAAAAATATCAATTTACTGATTCAACGCCATCTCTTTCTACTGCTATGAATTAATAACCTGTCTATTGACTATACTAGACTTTTACGAAAAAAACTATAGATGTCGTGGTACCCCAGTTGACGTAATGGATTTATCTCTAGGACAACCGTTAGTAACGCTCAAACCCTGTTGGATGCAATTATTTAGTATCATACCAGCCGCGGCGGTAATAATCTTAGATGATATGTTTTTATATTTTGTTTACTTATTTTATACTTCACTGAAATGACTTATCGTACGTATTATAAAATTTACTAATTATAATACAAAGACTGTCGAATATCTGTATATTGATTTAACGCCATCTATGATCTATGAATATATTTAAACGACTTATTTATAGTGACTCAAAACTAGCCAAATTCATCAAAATAAGTTTAGATTAAATAACATAATTTAAAAAAAAAAACTTTTTACACTTCCTAGAAATGAATATATGCATTTCCTTTTTCGTAATGATAATAAAAACTAAAAATAAAAAGAATAATAGAAAATTGTTAAATATCCATTTACTGATTTGGCGTCATCTCTTTCAACTGCTGTGAATTATAATAACCTGTCTATCGACAAGACTAGGATCTTATGGAGCGCATATTTTATTTTTACGTCAGCTGTCTTTTATTTTACAAATAAACTACAGATGTCGTGGTAATCCATTTGGCGTAATGAATTTATCTCTAATGATAGTTTGTTTTGTCGTACAATTCTAAGCTTAATCACGAGTGCTATTAAGATTTAAATCGTATGGGTGATAATTCAAATTCACCCTTCTTCTCTTCTTCTCTAAGGAAGAGAAGAAGGCTGATAATTCAAATACCACGTTTTAAAGAAACTAGAAACAGCGTTCAATTTGCACTCGCATTTCACTTAGTCTAATTTTATAACCACGAGTACTTTTTATGTAAAATTTATTCAATTGTAAAAGAAATAACAATTTCATTCTTCGTATCATAAATGTTAATACATTTATGATTATACTACAATTAATAGAAAACTGATTTATCTATCTATTTGGTTTAGCTTTTGATATCATGGGTTTAGCGTTATCTCTATCTACGGATATTCATTAAGAAAATTTCGAAAATCTGTTTGTCTTACAATTCTAAACTTAACCGACTACACGATTAAGTTCAAAATCGTTAATAGCAGTGAGCGCGGTGACAGCGCGCTCCCGCGTTGTTGGTTGGTTGGTTACTGGTTGGTTAGTTAGTTTGGATACTACGGCTACTACGGCTACGAGTAGCCACAACTGTTCATTCAACTAGTTGGTTAGTTAGTTAGTCGGCTGCCGGCGGCTGGCGTGGTTGTTCGCTACAGCGCGTTACGTCATAAACGTGTAGGTTATTGGAAGCCGTAGCCATTCGATAGCCAACAACCGAATATATTTTTGACGGATATCGTAGCCGTGGGTATTTGATCAGTAGCGGGTATTTGGCTAGTTATTAGAATAACTACCCATCTCTAAGCTACATATCAGTAATCTGTGTCTTTGCTACCGCTCGTTTCGTTTGTTGTTGACATAATTTTATCTCGCTCGACTATAATAAATAAATAGAAATACTATTTATGTAAATAGATAAATGTATATAATTATACGTGAAATAAGATATAATATTCTCAGATATGTATCGTAGAGATGAGTGCCGTGTTAACTCGACGTAGAGTAAGCTCAGAGCAACTCGATTTGTTGCTGTCTTTTATGGAAGAGCATCCCGACTTCGCAGCAGGGAAGCAATCAATTTACTCTCGATTTAGTTCGAGCAAGCTTTGGAGGTTACTCGCCGAACGTTTAAACGCGGCAGCGGCGGACAGCGGTGGGGCACGCAAGTCTCCAGATAAGTGGTGTCGGGTTCGTATATTTATTGAAATACTCTCTCATGAATCACCTTGGTTATAATCTTGGGACCTTTTATCGGTGCCTACTTATATACGGGTTATGATCGTAGTAACCTAGGGGTGGTGGAGTCATTGAGTCATATAAACAGTTAGGGCCATTTTAGCAGGTTAAAGGTACTTCAGTTCCAAAGTAGGTAATTAAATGGGATGGAAACATTCCTGTCGACAAACGACTATTTCGTTAAGATGATTAATATAAACCTTTAAGTGATGTACCTATTTGTGTGGTCCAAATCATTTGAACTTTAAAGACGTTGGGTAGTGCTCTAATTGTTTTTTTCTTAGAACAGTAAGGTGGAAGATAGGAGCTGTATGAAAATGTTTTGTGTTTAATAATGCTACCCGTTGACCACCTCCTTTGCAAGTTGAATGCATTCTACTACAATTAATAGTTTCAGAATTGGAAATAAAATGTGTACCAAAGTCAATGTGCAAATATTAGTAATAAAACTTAGTGATTTTAAACCAAGCCAATGGTCTATTTACCAGTAAGTAAGGTTAGCTTTTTTCCCTCAAAAATTTTAAATTAATTTATTACCAACTACATACTTATTAAACTTTACATAAGTAATGTTTCTTAAACAATGCAGCCATAAACTTGAGACTGACCAGTATTGAAGTGTGATCAATTCTATGTAGGTACACCCACTTAGTGTAGTATAATAATATTTGAACTACATAAAGCAATTAATTAATTGACAGTACTGGGCTGATATAAAGTACAAAGCTCGCAAGAAGTCTGCAGCAGCCGGAGCCTTGGGAGACCTGTCCAGTGCTGAGGAGCGGGTCCAAAATATATTTAACAGTGGTGGATGTGATTGTGAGTTTGCTTTTGTGTATGTTATTGGTTCTATCGTTTACTTAATTTTATAACAATATGCTTGTTTTTAATTTAGCTTATTCGAAACAATTGTATAAAACAAGCTATGTACGTGTTACTCTTGGACTACTTAATCCATTTGAAAATAATTTTAAAACACATAGAATTTTAAATATTTTGTTCCAGACAGAATTTTAATCTGTGATGGTGCTTTTCTGGGATGGGCTGTACTAATACCCCCTTCATATTATTTTAAAATCATAGCTATTCAGGTTTCACAGAATACACACACTCAAAAATAGCAGGCTGGTGTAAAAATTATTAAGATTTTATATTGTACACCACAGTGTAACATAATTCACAAATACATATAACAAAAGCATCATAATTTTACTTACATAATAATATTGTACATACACAACTTTTCTAGCAACATTTAACAGTGGACTATTTATAAAATAAATAATACATCCTTTGAATAATTCACTCCCAAACGCTACCAATGTTTTGCCATCGATGGGTACCTCGTGACGTGACGTGACGACATTCCGTGTGATCCGTAGCCGCGGGCGGCGGGCGTGGCAGTCACTCTGACGAGGAGCGCAAGCCGACGCCTCTCGACGACGACATGTGCTCCGAGGGGTCCGGCGGCGGCGCGGGCGGCCTGGGCGGCGGCGGCGGTGCCAGCCTCGGGGACAACCCGCGCCTCACCACTGAGGAGCTGCTCGCCGAGGCCGCCATGCGCAGCGCACTCGCCGCCGAGAAGCAGGCCGAGGCCGTCGCGCAGGCCGTCGACCTGCTCCGGGACCTGCTGGCGCTGCTGCGCGACCGCGCGCCACCCGTGCTGCAGCCGCCCACGCTGCAGCCGCTACAGCCGCAGCAGCAGCACCACCACCACCGGCTGTGAGTGAGCTAGCGCGTGTGGCGCGTGAGGCCGGCGAGGCGCGCGGCCTCCTCGTACACTAGGTCGGCTCGGCGGCGCGCGGCGGCGGCCCCGTGTCGCAGCACGTCCCGCAGCAGCCGCGGCCGCCGCATCAGGTCGGCGTGTGCGGCGCGCACGGGTCGCAGCGCGGCGGCGAGCGCGGCCGCCACTGTGCTCTTGTACTGCGCCGTGGTGAGTCCGTCGGCCTCGAGCACGGCCTCCTCGGGCAGCTTGTCGGCGGCGAGGCAGTGGATGGCGACCAGGTTGGATACGCCGGCGCGCTGCTCCGGGCAGTACGTCACCTACCGACCAAGGGGGGGGCTCGTTTACTCGCAACACCTACGCCGTTCTCGCTCGTCTACTTATCATTACGCCTTCTGAATGGAAATCTATGTATAAAGGACTTTACATTGTGGCAGGTTGCCTACACTTATATGGCTGGACCCTATAAAATAAAGACTATCCGACTCGGCAGTACAAATTCCGTTTGTTATTTCTCATTAGAGTTGTGTACCTCCTGGGTGTGTGATACAAAGGAGCTATACACTACACCGACCCAATGTATCACTCCACTCGCTTCCGCTTGCTCTGAGTAGCTCATTCCGCTCCCTAGTGCAGTAGTTCACAGGAGCTCTTGGCTGTTTCATTTGAACACATCAAGTGGTAGATGCTAATAAATATTAGGTTATAATACATATAAATATTGCCTTGCTGAGTTTCTTGCCGGAGTCTTCTCAGTTTAAGTGTATTCCGAACCGGTGGTAGAGTCAATTGTAACGTTCATAAGTGCCTTACCAGGGCCTAAACTGAGTAAATGAGTTTTGAGTTTGAAATACATAAAAGTAATAATACAACAGAACCTATAAATAATATAAGTTTGTAGTAATAAGGTCTGTTTTGCAAGACCAACAATATTTTTAAATTTACAATTGAGTTTTCATAATGGAGGTGGAAGGGAGTTCCAGCACATGGTGGCACAAAACCGGAAACTACCGCGAAACGCAGCCGAGCCGTGCCGTGGAGTACGCATTAGGAAACTTGATGCTCGAGTGCCTTTCGTGCTGTGATCACGAGCCCACACTAACTTAGAGTAAAGATAATGGGGCCTTTTTGATTTAACCACGCCAAACAACAAACTTGCGAAATGGAGGTCTCTTCGTCGCTTCATATTCAAAATATTGTTTTTATTCAAGAAAGGTGTTATATGGCTACGTGACGGCACTTCGAAGCAAAAACGAGCACAGGCATTTTGGACTCTCTGGATGAGCTGGGATGTTTTTAGGAGTAGACGAGGGCCGTACACAGAATCAACATAGTTACATTTAGTTCGATACAAATATGAATTTAGTTCGCGAAAGTTTTAAAAGTACTTTTCCGAAAGCAATCTAGGATAAGTATTTATTTGCCTACGAGCTCAAGCGAACATATAGTATATGGGACTGACTGACTTTGATTATTGCTGGCTCTTCTCAGCAAACGCTACCTTTCGAACCAAGCATTAGTCTTACAATTGATAAGGGCCTGTGAAGTCCTATTTGGGTGAATAAACATTTAATTTCATTACGTACGATTACCTGACCCACCTACGTTAGGTACTCGTACTTTTAGAGCCTTTTATGAGGACGGAGTTGTTTAAGTTGTTTAGCGGTCAACTGACCTGCGGCGTAAAGTCTGTGACGGCCTTCTTTATCTTCAATAGTATGACGTCATCAGGGTCGCTGAGCAACACGCGAGACTTGTGGTCGGGGTCCGACTTGGACATCTTCTTGGTGGGGTCGCGTAGACTCATCAAGCGGTCGCTGCCGTCCTCTGCCGAACGGAATTTACAAAAAAAATATTGACATTAAACATAAAAATTCATTAAACGTAAGCCAGTGTTAAATTCATATTCCATTAAAGCTTCCATTTGGATATGTCAGTCACATGGGCAAGTCATATCACGGCAAAGAGACAAGAAGCAAATCTTATTGAGTTATAAACTACTCATATACAAGGGCATTATAAAACCTACCTGGACTTGTGGCCTGGTTTATTTTTTACTTTAGATAAGAAATGAAATTGTTTATTCATCCAAATAGGCCTTCACAGGCACTTATGAATAGTCAGACTCTAAATGCTCGGTTCGGAAGGTTGTTTTTGCTGAGAAGAGCCGGCAATAAACTCAGCAATTACTCTTTTCAAAAACAACTTACACCTATTACATTCAATAATTATTATTTATCTAGTCTCACTGACAATATTTGCGTGTTATGGCGGCAAAAATAGTAAGCTTGTGTTGACCTCACCATGGCAAGTAATGATGTGGCCGAAGGTGATAAGCACATAAAGCCTAGATAGAGGGATTTGTGAAAGGCAGCTGAACAAATTGCAACTTAAAAATTGGCAATCTTGACGAAAGACACTGGTAGGTTGGAAGACATCTGATCATGGCTCTGGGCCCAATTACAGATAGTAAAAAAGTGGTTGCACAGGCAGGCCCAGTACACTTCATAATTTAACTACTATGCCTATGAGCTCACTACCCCGTGGACCTTAAAATATTCAGTGTTCTGGGTTTGTTACAGATAGGTAACTAACTGCCCTAAATTTCAATAACTTTGCTAGCTGGGATAATCTGAATGTGGAATAACCAGTTACATGGCTATTGGATAATTGACTTGCTAACTGATTAACATTGTATTGCATCTAAACAGTTAAATTGAGTAATGCTTAGATGATACAGTATTATGGATATTCTTTGTGGAAAATAATTACATTCCTTTATACCTTTTATTGAATTTACAAATTGCTACTAGTTAGCAGCTAGTGATTCTAGGCTAGGGTGCCCATAATAGCTTTTCAGTTGGTCAGTGGAGGATGCCCTAAGCACCATATTCTTATTTAGCTGTGTGTGCCACTAATAGCAAATTGTTGAGAGTTGAGTGATGAGTGTGTGAGGTACTCATACCAGCTAGTAGAGGTTGCGGCGTTGGGAAAGCGGGTCCGAAACGGTGTCTGAAGGTCTTCACGAGCTGCGCTGCCACCTGCAGGTGTTGCAGCTGGTCGCGCCCAACTGGGACGTGTGTGCCGCGGTACAGCAACACATCTGCCGCCTGCACCACAAACTCTACACTACACTATACTATACTACACATGAACTGCCACTTGCGGGTGCTGCAAACTAGGATGTTCAATATTTATTAATTTCATGTCCTTACCAGCTTATGGACAGGTGCTATAGAGATCTTTTTGCAGTAATATTAATGAATAGGTTTACTTTTATTAATAGTTTTTTAACAGAAAATTGCATCAAAAATGCAACCAGAACTCTTCTAGGCGTTGCATGGTAACTTACCAAATTGAAGTCATGTATCACAAACAATGTATATAGTATACTACAAAAAATGAACCTGCAGGACAGGGTAGAGCAGTAGGCCTAGGGGCACCTCCTTCATGCGGGCAGCCTTCTCTTTATACTGCGGAAGGTGCGCCAGACGCGCGTGGGTCGCCAGGCAGGTGAGCAGCCAGCACAGCTCCGCGTGGCGCGCCACGGCCGACTGCTGGAACAGTATGCAGCGTGCGGGGTCCAGCCCGCTTGCCATGAGGAACGCCGTTGTTTCCAGTACGCGCCGTTCCAGAGTCGCCGGTTCCTGTTCGATACGATACCGACACCATAATGGCATACTTATACCTCTGCCTTTACAAAGTGTTACATAAACGAATAGTATGCTATGCGAACCTGATGTGTGGTGAGCGAGTGTAGATCGGCGATGAAGACCATTAGGTCTTCGCCCTCGTTCTGCAATCGCACGCAGCGGCGCACCGCACCAAAGTAGTTGCCGATGTGCATATCGCCCGTGGGCTGGATTCCCGATATCACACGCCGCGGCCACTGCTCACGCTCGCCCGCTTCCTCCTTCGGCGGCTCTGCCCCGCTCTAAGACCACGCAACAAATCGGTTCTAACTTTATTCTGACCGGTGGCATTCGGATCACGATTATAACCACAGCATCTTGATGACATCCTTTTTTTTACCTTAACACATAGATTTCTAGCGGTTATATTGAGGCGATTGTTCTGCATGCATTGCTTGCATTTCAATATACTTATTTTAAAGAATCTCATTCTGTAATATTGTTATTTTTCATTAGTACAAAGTTTTCATCGATATGTATGTACCACTGACCAAAGAGTATGTCCGTCCACTGACAATTATATTTAATGTGACAGTGACAATCTGTCAAATTATATACTCTTTGAGTCTGTCTGTGACCAAGAATTATATATTCTAATTTGTGATAGTCTTAGACGAATAATCCAATTATTTGGGATTATTCGTCTAAGGTGACAGTCAGTACTTTTTTTTATAATATTTTTTGTCATGCCCATAGACAAAAGTCTTTCAGTCGCATCCATTTATTCAGTTTTAATTATATAGTCACATTCTCAAAAGCATTCTCACATTCATTGAAACGTCTAGTCTTCGTCCGTACATGCCCAGTCAGGTTATAGTGAAATTGGCGGCTGTTCCACTAAAATATTCACGGAATATTTGGGACAACCTGAAAAGTCACGATACACGCTTTCATTTCACTTCACTTGTGCACTTAAATTGATCTTTATTGGAGAAAATACCACCGATATTATTCAATAAAACTCAAATTACACCAATTCGATGAAAATAAAACGAAAATGCAACGTCACTTGGCAAGTTCCCGCCAAAAAGTCTGACAGTGACAGTACATACATACAGTACTGCCAATAACGCAGGCAGGGCCTGATGTCGCTATTCTTCATAGCAATAGTAGCTGTCTCTTTGGTAGCTGTATTAGAATATCGGAAAAAATCTTCGAGACTCGATTCTCGTGATGAACGAATTATTTAAACACCTCGATGCGCGAATCCAACTCGTACTTGACCGGTTTTTTTTATCTTTGATCTGTAACATTGATAACGTCCTTTGATTATTACTGGCTTATTGCTCTAAGATTGTAGCATCTCTTGGTAGCTTATGTAGTAGTGGTAAATAGTATTGTAGATATACAGAGTCTATTGCCCGTGGTCCTACTGGTCCTACTGCGTGGTCCTACTCGTAGGACCACGGGCAATTTATTTTGCCCGTAGTTCTATTAGTAGGACCATGGTCACTTAGCATTACCCGTATTCCTACTGGTAAGACCAGACTAGGTACGGACAAGTAACAGTGCCCGTAGTTTTTTTTTCGTCATCCTACCTCTATTCTATTATTGTTGAAGATAAATATAGGTTATAGGTTTTTTTTTTAAGAGCGAAAAAAATCCGATTTTTTGTGTAGATGTCATTAAAGCTAGTTTTTGATTCTTCATTTACATTTTTTTTCGTCTTCACTGTTAGTAGGACCATAGCCCATACAAAATAATGATGTTTTATTGCAGTCTTACTAATAGAACTACGGGCAAAAATAATTGCCCGTGGTCCTACCAGTAGTAGGACCACGCACACGCAGTAGGACCACGAGCAACGAATGATATACAGTACTATTCTGTGCATTCAGTAACCATGGTAACTAAGGGTAAATACTTTATATACCATCGAGTGTCTAAAATTGTAAACAGTTTACCCATACGTCTTATATTAAAACCATTTGTTGTTCGTCTGTAAGAAATAAGACTATGTCTTGTACCTGTGATAGGTATACCCACTTATTTCTTCGTTTGTTAAAAATACTGACAAGTTGAAATTAATCGTAAAATGCAATCATTTGGTACAACTTGATAAAAATCGATGTGTTAATCAGCAATATTTTATCTTAGCAGAGTTCAAATTGAGTTTATTTTATTATCTGCTTAGTTCAGTCCTTGTGCAGACAGCCCTAAACAGCCCTTACTCAGATGATGGAATGGGAATTTGCATAGATTAAGAATTGGTCTTCGACGTTTTATTCATCTAAGCCTCTAAGGGGAATTTGGTTGACAAAGTTATTTTATGAAAATTAGTAATTTGTGAGAAGGTGCAGTTTTTATTTAGGCATAAAACAGTGTACATACAACAAAATTTAATTGGTACCTACCTACTTTAAATAAAACTATAAATAATATAGTGTGCGGATATCAAAGTAAAACAATAAGAATTTATTACTATGAGGCATAAATGTTCACTCTATTAGTGGTATCTAGAAGAGTGGGAGAAACCAAGCGCCTCCATTGAAATGAACACCATTATTTGTCTCACGCGGGAACATGAAACTTACTGTTCTGAGCATGAAGTGACGTGTGGCTAGAAGCTTAGTGTGAGGTGAGGAGGTCGCGTGAGTGCGGCGCTATGAACCGTTACGTGGTGCTGCAGCAGCTGGGTGACGGAACGTACGGGTCCGTGGTACTGGCACAGAGGCGAGACTCGGGCGAGAAGGTCGCCATAAAGCGTATGAAGCGCAAATACTATTCATGGGATGAGGCTATGAACTTGCGCGAAGTGAAGTCGCTCAAGAAACTGAATCATCCCAATATAGTAAAGTTGCGCGAGGTGATTCGTGAAAACGATACTCTTTACTTCGTGTTCGAGTACATGCGCGGCAACCTGTACCAGTTGATACGCGACGCTGAACGACCATTTCCGGAGCCCGTGCTCCGCAACATCATATACCAAGTGTTGCAGGGGCTCGCGCATATGCATCGCCACGGATTCTTTCATCGCGATCTCAAGCCTGAAAATTTGCTCTGTGCCGGGCCCGAGCTCGTGAAAATAGCTGACCTGGGTCTAGCGCGGGAGGTGCGGTCGCGTCCTCCATACACCGACTACGTATCGACGCGATGGTACCGGGCGCCCGAGGTGCTGCTGCACGACACGCGCTACGGTGCACCCATCGACCTGTGGGCGATGGGCTGCATCGCAGCAGAGCTCTACACCTGTCGCCCCCTGTTCCCGGGGAACTCGGAGATCGATCAGCTCCATAAGATCTGCACCGTGCTCGGGACGCCGGAGCGCGACGAGTGGCCCGAGGGGTACTCGCTGGCGGACGCGCTGCGGTTCCGCTTCCCAGTGAGCTCGGGTGCGGGCGTGCCGCTGGCGCGCGTGGTGACGGCCGCCTCGCCGCCCGCGCTGGCGCTGCTCGCCGCGCTGCTGCGCTACCCGCCGCGCGACCGTCCCACCGCGCCTCAGGCACTCCGGTTACTATATACATACGTACATACATAGATCACGTGATCAGTGGTACTGACGTCGGATACCACGGCATACCACGGATCGAATCCTACAATGAGCTCGAGCTTTCGGTGAAGGAAACCGAGCTACACTGTGGTAGGGTAGTACTCAACTGTTGGCTACCACCCTCAAATTGAAAATCTCTCTACAAGCACCTTTTGGTGAGTTCCGGCATTTGCACTTGAGAGCAAGTTGTCTATAATGTAAGGCATTGTAATGAAGTGTACAACACATTGTAATGAAGTGTACAACACATTGTAATGAAGTGTACAACACATTGTAATGAAGTGTACAACACATTGGTTGGACCCGCTGGTACTGGTACCTATTGCTAATGTCTACGCGTGCCTGATTGTCACTTCACTTGTACACACACAAACAGTAGGTATACCTAATAATATATGCAACAATCAATATGTAGGTACGTACCTAAGTACATATATGTAGGTAGGTACATTACATACCTACTAGTACTAGTGCTAAACAGTATACTCTTCACTAAATCGTGGGTTACAAAAATAATCTAGAAACTGACACGACTATCCCCTAGTTAGTCAGGAAACGTAAGAGGCCGACGTAATGAGGACGATAGAACACAAATCATAAAGTTGCAATCTCAGAATAAATATCATTGTGAACTAAACTAGAGCGGCAAAAATTGAATAGCCTACTAGCGGCAAATTGAATAGCCTACTAGCGGCAAATTGAATAGCCTACTAGCGGCAAATTGAATAGCCTACTAGCGGCAAATTTGTAAATCCGCCACTGTCCTACCACATTTGTAAATCCGCCACTGTACCTACCACATTTGTAAATCCGCCACTTTTTTGCTTTTACGAAACAATGTGAGAACGAGAAGTACAATAGGTATAGTACAAGGGAGGTATCTAATTGAGTTATTGTGTTTAGGTTTCCTTATTTTGCTGTGGGTGCTGCTCTCACTGTACCTCCCCCGACGACGCGACCTAGAAGGTTTGTAATTCACATTTAATGACAATAATCGTACCATTTGTCACTGAAATACTTATATTATTAACAAGTGTTATTATTTGCCAGGAGCGGATCCAGGGTGGATATGGAGAACGCGCTGGTAGGTCCGGCCCCGGCCCCGGCCCCGGCCCCGGCCCCGGCGCAGGCGCGGACGCCCCTCTCCAGCGTGCCCGTGTTGGCCACACAACCGCTGCTCCGGGATCGCTTTGCTGATATACTTGGGTGTGTTGTGTTATAGGTACTAATACTGAGTTATATCGTGCGTGATGCGCCGCGATAACGTTTGGAAATAGACAAGTAAGGCTTTATCATTTTATTAGTAACGTTTACGGTTAGCTTTGGTTTTGTTTTTGGTTTGTTTGCTTAATGGATATTAATTTTGAAAGCTTTCATAGATAAATACATCTGACACGAGACTGAAAAATATTTTTCCCAATTTCAGTGGTGAAGTAGTGCACGAAGCGGGAGGCGAGCAGCCGCTGCGGCGCGAGCGCGAGCTCGGTGAGGGAGGTGCGCGCGGCCGCAGCGTGCTCGTGTCGCTGGGACCACTGGGCCCGCTGGGGCCACTGGGCCCGCTGGGTGCCACGCCCCGCGCCCCTGCACCGCCGTCACACGCCGCTGCAGCTGCTGCTTACTTAGGAGCCGCTCGTTACGTCGCTGGCTCTCGTATAGATACTTCACTGTTTCGTCAATTTCCACACCGATCGCATCGAGGTAAGGATTTCCTTTAATTATTTATTTTATTAATTAAATAAACTAGATATTTACTTCATTTGCTGCTTCAAGATCACGCTGTTTACGCAAAGTTGATAACATATAGGTAGCGACCTATATGTTATCAACTTTGCGATTGATATCTAAATAATAAAATTCCCTTCTTAGATAAAAGTACTTCGGAACCCTATGGTATGGTATGTAGATATATGGAATATGGGCCTATTCTACTTGCAATTGGCCCTTAAGTGGACGAAACTGTGAATTCAACGTGGACGTATTGCTTGCGAAATGAACCTAATGTTGTAATTTAATAATGACTAATGTTTGACTTGAGACTTACTATATTAGGTAATATATGAGGCGAACTATTTCAGAAGCGACTACGGTGGGCAGCGGAGCGAGTCGCGTGGACTGGGCTGCCAAGTACTTGCGCTGAACTCTATATTGTGAATAACTTGTTTGTGTCTATAACATAGTCTCAATTCAATTATCGAAATGTTTAATAAGTAGGTACCAACTACAGGGTAGGTTCCTGCGGTATGGGCACAGAGTATGGGCACAGAGTATGGGCACAGAGTATGGGCACAGAGTATGGGAGCGGTACGGGGTACGGGCTACGGGAGGTGTTACAGTGACTGACAAATGACTTGCAATATCATTTAACATACATTAGTTAATATTTTGAACTAAAATTTAAATTCAATTAAATGAATCTGTATCCATATTGCTATTCGAATAGCTCGTCCCTGAGATGGTAATTTTTGAAGTAGGTAGGTACTCTTTCTCCACTTTGCGTGATTATCACATTTTTGCCATTTCTGTATGAAAATTTATAAAATAGTTAAAAATAGGTTTTATTTACATTAAAGCCTTCTATATGCTCAGTAAAATTGGGATCTGATTTTCTTGCCTTAAAATATTCGTACACCCTATAAACACTTTTTTAGTTTGTACCCTAATCAGAGGACTCATCTTTGTTTGTAAATCTCGTGTGCGTTTTGTGTAAAGCGTCTAGTCCGGCAGACAGACACCTGGTGTTGACGACAGCGATGCCGACTTAACGTAGTAAGTATTTAATTATCTTTGATGCCGACGCCGGACTGAAGTCTCCACTCCACTCACTCCTCCCGCACTGCTCGGCGCTCCCATACCGCTCCCTTACCGCAGGAACCTACTCAGTCAAGCGCTAGAGCTGTATCTACTAATGTTTTTTTTTCTGATATCTTACGAAGCGCTGTAAAGTTAATTCTGTATGTAATGTCCATAAAGAAGTCCACACTTGTTTATGTATAAATAAAAGTCAAGTCAGTTCGAAAAATAAATCTTTCCATTTTTCCCCCAATTTTTTTAAATCGTAATTTACCGAAACATTATTTTCAAAAACTAGTACCTTAAGTAGGTAATGTTAATATTGGTTTAAAGATTGTAAAATAAAGACAAAAAACCTACGCTATTTTTACAATGGAGAAGTTTCATGATGTTATGAAAACTAATTATGTAATAAATCACATTTTTTTTGTAATCTATGTATAAATGACTGATTGCGCTGAACGGCTAGGTACCTATCAGAGGCTTAGCTAGGTAACCAAATGCCCTGGTGCAATATAAAACTGGGCCCTAACTAAACTATTTAGGTTTTATCAAGTCAAAATATACTAGCTGTCCTCCGGGGTTTCACCTCCTTGCCCGTGAGATCTTATCCGGCAGGCGCGGTCCGGCAGGCGCGGTCCCAGTCCTCAAAAAAGGTTGTGGTCGGTCACAGCCACCCGAAAATCGGGCATGTGCGAGTCAGCGTATGAACTTGCTCGTGCATGATCGATATAGTGCATTCCTACAAAGGAAATGTTTATAAAAAATATATAGTATGACCAAGATTTAGTATTGTAGTTTCACTTCACTTCACTTCACTTGACTTGACGCGGGTACGAGTAAAGCTGTGGGGTAAAGCAATCACTAGTAAGTTAATAAACATGTAAATATTATTATTATACGAAATTGACCCACTCCCGTATAAAAATATAGCCTATGTTACTCAGGGATAATGTAGCTTTCTAATGGTGAAATCATTTCTAAAATCCGTCGAGTAACATCGTAGCAAACAAACAAAAAATCAAATCTTTCCTTTTTATAGGTACTTATTATTAGTTTAGATAAATCTTTCTCATCAGCTCTTTATCGTGGACTGTCTGCACTGCAGTGCCCTGGGACTTGGGAGGTGGCACAGCAAAGTTACTTACTACATGTGGTAACTAGGTAGGGTAGACTGTACTTACTACATGTAGGTAACTAGGTAGGGTAGACTGTACTTACTACATGTAGGTAACTAGGTAGGGTAGACTGTACTTACTACATGTAGGTAACTAGGTAGGGTAGACTGTACTTACTACATGTAGGTAACTAGGTAGGGTAGACTGTACTTACTACATGTAGGTAACTAGGTAGGGTAGACTGTACTTACTACATGTAGGTAACTAGGTAGGGTAGACTGTACTTACTACATGTAGGTAACTAGGTAGGGTAGACTGTACTTACTACATGTAGGTAACTAGGTAGGGTAGACTGTACTTACTACATGTAGGTAACTAGGTAGGGTAGACTGTACTTACTACATGTAGGTAACTAGGTAGGGTAGACTGTACTTACTACATGTAGGTAACTAGGTAGGGTAGACTGGGGACGGTTGTGACGCCGACGCGACGCCATGACTGGGCCAAGTAATCTACGTAAAAACTAATCACTCGTAATTAATTACTAATATTCAACTTATAACAAAAAAAATATATGATATAATCTATTTTTATACAAATAACAGTATATATTAAAATAAATTAAACAAAAAAAACTTACTTTTGACTGTTAAAAAGCAACGTAGACTTCTGTTTGCTTACGTTAGCGTCGCGCGCTGGCTGACGCAACATGGACGCAACTTGGGGAACGCGTTTAGATATGTATGCCGCTTCTTCCTCCCCTTGAACCTGTCACTACCGTACCCAGTGTACCCTACGGGCACGAGGACGAGTGCCTTGTGTGAGCTTTACTTTAGTGATCGGCTAGCCCCTACGGCCCCTAGGCACCCCTAGGTTCTGAAGGTGAACTTTAGGAACGTTGACGTAGGTTTACCTACTTGTATTAATAATACCTACTTATTAGTGGGTATTAAACGAAGTAACCAGCAGCACAGCACAGCACAGCACAGCACAGCACAGCACAGCACAGCACAGCACAGCACAGCACTGCAGTCAAGGAACATGTTGACTGCAGTGCAGTGCAGTGCTCACATTATCTGTGTGATGGATGTGTCACTATCAACATCAATATTTGGGCCGGTACTAGCGGTAGAAAGTAGAAAGCCGACGAAAAAATTTGTCAATACTGGTAATTTTTGTTTACCTACTATCTTCTCTTTCCTGACGTTGTTAGGTTTCTTTTTATTATCCATTATTTTAGTTCAGTTATTATGTTACTACAGGGAATAAAAAATGTTATAGAACACTAGGCTCCAAAACATCGTTAGGGAATCCTCTGAAAATATTTTATATACATTATTAAAATGATGCAGCTTATTTACATTCCGAAGGTGGGAGAATAAATTAGCTAATTAATTTGATAGGTACAAGGTTTGCTGGTCAGGGTCCGAGGGGTAAAAGTGTTCTGTGTCCGAGACCCCGGAGCAGACTGTCCCAAGAAAGAACTGACAGGTTCTTTTTATTTTTATGTCACAAGTGACAACAAGGCAGGCGGGTCACCTGATGGTAAGTGACAACCGTCGCCTATAGACATTGGCAATACCAGGGGATTCATAAGTGTTGTACACCTTATTACAATGCCTTAAAGGCGAACTGGCACTCAAGTGGTCAATCTGTCGCCAAGCACCTGTTGGTTTTCAACTTGAGGGTGGTAGCCAGCCAGTCGAGTACTACAAAGTACCCTACCACCGTGCTGTGGTTTCCTCACGATGTTTTCCTTCACCGAAAGCTCAAGCTCATTGTAAGGATTCGAGCCCACGACCTTCGCCGCGGTATCCGACACTTACCACTGAGCTATCATCGCCTTGAAGGTTAAAAAATGATTCATACCTAAACAGTTAGAAAATGGAAACTTCATCATTATTCATCATATTATTTACAAGTTTCCAATTTGTACAGGTGGACCGCAGTACCCAGGCATGATGACCTGGCCTGGTGGAAGATCTTCCCATTTTAATGGAGAGGTCTACAAGCTCACTCCTCCATATTATGTAGTTTGCTGAGCTTTGCCAACCTTTGGTAATGTTTTTACCCTCATCTGTTTGTTTTAGGATAGGATTGGATTTTTGTATTACAAATTATTATATTTTTTTAACCTGGTTGAACCTAATTAAATTTTAACTTTTAACGGTTGATTAAAAGTAAAATTGGTACTGTGAGCTTAGCATTTAGTTTGGTAGAATAATCAACAATTGAACAATCAGCATATAGTCGCAGGTGGGTGCAGTCCATGTCTGTATGAACATACTCAACATTGTAACAATAAATGATTAAACATTGATTTAGTAATTTACAGTTAACATTATTTAATGTATATTTGTGATAAAAAATAATTTTCTTTACACATTCCATATTAAAATTTAATATATCCATTACTGTAACAAGCCTAATTTTATCTCTTTACTACATACCTACAGGTATGAGAATGAGACAAAACAACATAACTGAAAGGCAGATCCGACAACTTCATACTATATTATATTAGTATTATATAATATTTACACATTTTTCATATAAAATTTGACAGCAATCAACAATGGTTGGAGGCAACACCCAGGTGTACACAATACACGAGGGGTCACTCATACTTGAGGTAGGGCTTGTTATCAAGTGCAGGCGGCTGGGTGGGCTGTGGCCAGGCATCACCTACACCCGCTGTTGTCCAGTTGAATACCCGCGCACCACCCTCCACCAGTCCCCAGCCCACAAGCTGGGAGCCGCGGCTCGACCCACGTTCTCGCTTTGGTGATGCTGTCGAGATGTTCACAGATATGCCCTTGATGATGTGGTCCTGTCCGCAAAGGGACTGTGCTACCTCCGGGTCTAGAAACGTGACGAAGCTAAATGCACGGAACGGCCGTGGCACAAATACGTCTGTCACCTGTCCAAACGCACTGAAGTAGTCGCGCAGGTCATCAGCTGACAAGTTCTCGGTGCACCGACCCACAAACACTTTGCGATGCGCGGTTGCAGCGCCATCTTTGCCGTTGGGAATCCGCACATCACACCAGCGCCCGTCGATCATGTGCCGCCGCCCGAGGGCGCGCAACTGCGCCTCGTACTCCGCGAATTTGATGAATCCGAAACCCTTGGACAGGCCCGTCTTGACGTCGCGTTTGACCTGCACCATGAGCAGATCACCGAAGCCACCGAAGTAGTCGCGTACTGCATCCTCACCAGTCTTCCAAGGCAGGCCAAGCACGATGAGGTCGGAGCAGCGCGGGCGCGGCGCGGAGGGCGGCTCAGTCCGCGGGAAGGCGCACCAGTAGCGGTGAGCGGCCCAGCCCTCGGCCGGCGGCGACAGACGCTCGTCCACCAGCCGCAGCCCACGCAGCCGCCCGCTGCCGCCGCCCGCGCGGTACTTGAGGCCGCTGGCGCCCGCGAACTGCGCCGCCACTGTGCTCAGCAGCAGTGATCCGTCCTCCTCGGTCGGCAGCTCGATGGGCTCGTCTTGCTCGCCCTCGCTCACCGGCACGTACTCTATCGACATGTCCTTCACCGTCCGATGTCGTCTTTACAACTCTTCATATCGTTTACAACGCAACATCACCTATTGGAGGTGATGTTGCGATTTTATTGGAAGACACGGGTAGTTCTAATATAATTTTAGATATTTAGAATACGAAAAGAACGAATTATGATATATTCGTTCGTTTTCGTTTTTACTTTGCGTACGCGTGACGTATCAAAGTGACGTATGACGTGACGTTTGATGTCAAAAACTTGTTGCTATTTTTTTTAAGGTTTTTGGCTTGGTATCTAGACCTATAAGCCATATCTTCAGTATTTTATTGTCTTATTGCCACAGAGTACTTTTTATTACTGGAAACTTGAAATGCTCATTGAATCATATTGGTTTTCAAATTGTAACAGTATTTTTGATGTATTTATAAATTGGTATGAGTGTCTACGTTTTTCAGTAGGTAAATCTTGAAGGCGAAGGCTATCTTAATCAAGACACGCGGTAGCGTATCATGCCAAAATCAAGCTAACAGAGCTGGCGAGCAGCACCGTGTATTACACGAACCATTTGGAGCCACTTTTGACCTCATCATAACTCAAAAACATTTTCACATAAACATGTCTTTGGACTTTGGCTCATATTATGTTAATGAGTATTATGGCCTTATTATGGCAAACGAACGTACTACTCTCAGAAAGAGAGACGTTTGCATCAAAACATAGAAGTGAAAATACATCTACGTAAAGCCTGACCAGGAATTTCTGAATAGTTTCTAATTTCTGAGAATTTCTTTCAATGGCAACACTAAAGGAGATGTTTCAGATTTGTATGGAGTCTTGGATTGCACATTGTACACTTGACTAAAAGTAGTGGAAAAATAAACCAAACATGAGAAAAATACTTATTTTTAATAATTTTACGTTGTTTTCATGTACAAGGCGTGTTTCGACATTTTTAATGGCAATTTCATTGCATGTTTTTTTAATGGCGACCACTACTACATTTACGTCAATCTGTCAAACTGACATTAAATAAAACAAAGAGATTAAATTACTAGATAGATAAATTGATTGACTTAAAATAGGTACAATTGATTTATTGACTTATCCAGTTTTACTTTTATAATAAATACTATACTACCAAGTTACTGAATTAGAATCTTCAAATTATTGATTCTGAGAAGAAATTGCATGAAGTTATTATTATGTGAAAGTCGAATCTGTTTTGTACATCTTGCTGGACACAAAGCTCGAATTCAAATACTCAAGAAACATTTTATTATTGATCAATCAAGAACTCAAGCGCATCAAAATACAAGCAAGTTATTCATGTTAAAAACAATGAATAATGCCAGCAAAAGTTGTGGCTTTCGAGTTTCGTGCTGTCTGTCACATCCAAGAATTATGTATTCTAAATGGATAGGTAACTTTGAATACCTACTTGAAGCAAATACCTATTAATTGCGAATACATAATTCTTGGTCACATCTTCCTAGAGAGAGATGTAAAAGATAATCAATAAAAAAATCAACTAAATAGATTTTTATAATCGAGTTAAAATAATCGATTAACTGAATTCTCTTTTTATTTTCACTATTGATTTTTTACTGCTATGCTGCGAGGAAAGATTAAACAATACATTTTTTACACTTACCAAAGCTGTTATTTCTTCACCCTTGATATAGATTTTTTCTGTATAATTAATGTTGATCAATATTACCTACTGACTGTTGATTAATACTGTCGATTACCTAATTAATGAAGTTACAACTAGGGATATTTCAGACGTTTGATGTGATATCTCAAGATAATAAAGAACAAATTATTATTAAATAAAATCGATTATGTTTAATTATCCACATCGATTACTTTTTAATCGTTTAAAATGCTCTAAGTTTAAAATACGTAATAAAATAATCGATTATTGAATAATCATTATTTTATGTTGAATGTCTCATCTCTACAACAGCTACCCTTATTTTTTTTTTAACAAGACCACGGAACTAGGTCTTGTTTGACCCTATTAAATAAATATTCGATGATACGGGTGTTTTTGGCGGGAACTTGCGAAGTGAACGTCACGTCAAAAAGAGTAAGATAACAACTACATTGGGACAACTTCTCTTTCTTTTATTCAGGGTTAGAAAGAGAGATTGTCCCAACGTATTTGATATCTTTCTCTTTTTCGCAATTGATAGGTATTTGCTTCAAGTAGGTATGGAGAGCTTCTATCCAGATGGTATAAATAATTCTTGCGTTAAGCAATATGGCGGTCTAAGTTGCCCTGTGAAATATTTGGTAGTAATAAAAAATATTATTGTACAGCGTTTATCGACAAGAAAAATAAAATTAGATATTTTTTATCGGTTTGAATAATTATTTAGCTTATTTTTAATACGTGTACAATGTCCAGTCCAAAAATGAAACATCTCCTTTAAAACTTCATTAAATTACATCTGTTGATTGCTGTCAAAGTGTAGTCTACTCTATTGCTATTTATTTGCTTTTCTGAGGTTTTTGTAGGTACCATAAAATGCTGAAAACTATTCATAGTCGTGAAAGAAATGTAGTTGACAATAATATAATATATTATCTATACTAATATTATAAAGAGGAAAGATTTGTTTGTACCGATTTAAAAAAAAAAAAAAAAAACTTTCACTGTTGGGAATTTACACTATCCCTGAAGAATATAGGATATATTATATTCTTAAAAAAAAATAGGGATCCTTACTAAAACTCCAATAATGTAACCCAAGGTGTAAAAAATTACCTTAATTGATTCTCGACAGACGCAACACGTATATACGCAAAATGAACATTAAGACCGTAGCTGCCACAGCTATTTATTTATTTAGTAGGTATGTTATTAGCCATGTACACCCCAGGATGTTGGCCAAATTTCTAGGCTGGCCAAAATTCTAGGCTGGCCAATTAAAGTGAAACATGAGTAGAACAGTTACCGAAATTTTATTAATCCTACTTTTTTTAATGAAAATATTAAGTTGGCATAGACAATAATGCAAACTTTTTTCAATTCTAGACATATATATATATATTTTCCATTTTCATATTGTTACATGTTCAAAATATATGTTTGAGAAATTTGATATGTAATCAATTCAATCAGAAAAGTATTAGATAGATAGATAGATAGATAGATAGATAGATAGATAGATAGATAGATAGATAGATAGATAGATAGATAGATAGATAGATAGATAGATAGATAGATAGATAGATAGATAGATAGATAGATAGATAGATAGATAGATAGATAGATAGATAGATAGATAGATAGATAGATAGATAGATAGATAGATAGATAGATAGATAGATAGATAGATAGATAGATAGATAGATAGATAGATAGATAGATAGATAGATAGATAGATAGATAGATAGATAGATAGATAGATAGATAGATAGATAGATAGATAGATAGATAGATAGATAGATAGATAGATAGATAGATAGATAGATAGATAGATAGATAGATAGATAGATAGATAGATAGATAGATAGATAGATAGATAGATAGATAGATAGATAGATAGATAGATAGATAGATAGATAGATAGATAGATAGATAGATAGATAGATAGATAGATAGATAGATAGATAGATAGATAGATAGATAGATAGATAGATAGATAGATAGATAGATAGATAGATAGATAGATAGATAGATAGATAGATAGATAGATAGATAGATAGATAGATAGATAGATAGATAGATAGATAGATAGATAGATAGATAGATAGATAGATAGATAGATAGATAGATAGATAGATAGATAGATAGATAGATAGATAGATAGATAGATAGATAGATAGATAGATAGATAGATAGATAGATAGATAGATAGATAGATAGATAGATAGATAGATAGATAGATAGATAGATAGATAGATAGATAGATAGATAGATAGATAGATAGATAGATAGATAGATAGATAGATAGATAGATAGATAGATAGATAGATAGATAGATAGATAGATAGATAGATAGATAGATAGATAGATAGATAGATAGATAGATAGATAGATAGATAGATAGATAGATAGATAGATAGATAGATAGATAGATAGATAGATAGATAGATAGATAGATAGATAGATAGATAGATAGATAGATAGATAGATAGATAGATAGATAGATAGATAGATAGATAGATAGATAGATAGATAGATAGATAGATAGATAGATAGATAGATAGATAGATAGATAGATAGATAGATAGATAGATAGATAGATAGATAGATAGATAGATAGATAGATAGATAGATAGATAGATAGATAGATAGATAGATAGATAGATAGATAGATAGATAGATAGATAGATAGATAGATAGATAGATAGATAGATAGATAGATAGATAGATAGATAGATAGATAGATAGATAGATAGATAGATAGATAGATAGATAGATAGATAGATAGATAGATAGATAGATAGATAGATAGATAGATAGATAGATAGATAGATAGATAGATAGATAGATAGATAGATAGATAGATAGATAGATAGATAGATAGATAGATAGATAGATAGATAGATAGATAGATAGATAGATAGATAGATAGATAGATAGATAGATAGATAGATAGATAGATAGATAGATAGATAGATAGATAGATAGATAGATAGATAGATAGATAGATAGATAGATAGATAGATAGATAGATAGATAGATAGATAGATAGATAGATAGATAGATAGATAGATAGATAGATAGATAGATAGATAGATAGATAGATAGATAGATAGATAGATAGATAGATAGATAGATAGATAGATAGATAGATAGATAGATAGATAGATAGATAGATAGATAGATAGATAGATAGATAGATAGATAGATAGATAGATAGATAGATAGATAGATAGATAGATAGATAGATAGATAGATAGATAGATAGATAGATAGATAGATAGATAGATAGATAGATAGATAGATAGATAGATAGATAGATAGATAGATAGATAGATAGATAGATAGATAGATAGATAGATAGATAGATAGATAGATAGATAGATAGATAGATAGATAGATAGATAGATAGATAGATAGATAGATAGATAGATAGATAGATAGATAGATAGATAGATAGATAGATAGATAGATAGATAGATAGATAGATAGATAGATAGATAGATAGATAGATAGATAGATAGATAGATAGATAGATAGATATAACCCAAGGTGTAAAAAATTACCTTAATTGATTCTCGACAGACGCAACACGTATATACGCAAAATGAACATTAAGACCGTAGCTGCCACAGCTATTTATTTATTTAGTAGGTATGTTATTAGCCATGTACACCCCAGGATGTTGGCCAAATTTCTAGGCTGGCCAAAATTCTAGGCTGGCCAATTAAAGTGAAACATGAGTAGAACAGTTACCGAAATTTTATTAATCCTACTTTTGGCATAGACAATAATGCAAACTTTTTTCAATTCTAGACATATATATATATATTTTCCATTTTCATATTGTTACATGTTCAAAATATATGTTTGAGAAATTTGATATGTAATCAATTCAATCAGAAAAGTATTAGATAGATAGATAGATAGATAGATAGATAGATAGATAGATAGATAGATAGATAGATAGATAGATAGATAGATAGATAGATAGATAGATAGATAGATAGATAGATAGATAGATAGATAGATAGATAGATAGATAGATAGATAGATAGATAGATAGATAGATAGATAGATAGATAGATAGATAGATAGATAGATAGATAGATAGATAGATAGATAGATAGATAGATAGATAGATAGATAGATAGATAGATAGATAGATAGATAGATAGATAGATAGATAGATAGATAGATAGATAGATAGATAGATAGATAGATAGATAGATAGATAGATAGATAGATAGATAGATAGATAGATAGATAGATAGATAGATAGATAGATAGATAGATAGATAGATAGATAGATAGATAGATAGATAGATAGATAGATAGATAGATAGATAGATAGATAGATAGATAGATAGATAGATAGATAGATAGATAGATAGATAGATAGATAGATAGATAGATAGATAGATAGATAGATAGATAGATAGATAGATAGATAGATAGATAGATAGATAGATAGATAGATAGATAGATAGATAGATAGATAGATAGATAGATAGATAGATAGATAGATAGATAGATAGATAGATAGATAGATAGATAGATAGATAGATAGATAGATAGATAGATAGATAGATAGATAGATAGATAGATAGATAGATAGATAGATAGATAGATAGATAGATAGATAGATAGATAGATAGATAGATAGATAGATAGATAGATAGATAGATAGATAGATAGATAGATAGATAGATAGATAGATAGATAGATAGATAGATAGATAGATAGATAGATAGATAGATAGATAGATAGATAGATAGATAGATAGATAGATAGATAGATAGATAGATAGATAGATAGATAGATAGATAGATAGATAGATAGATAGATAGATAGATAGATAGATAGATAGATAGATAGATAGATAGATAGATAGATAGATAGATAGATAGATAGATAGATAGATAGATAGATAGATAGATAGATAGATAGATAGATAGATAGATAGATAGATAGATAGATAGATAGATAGATAGATAGATAGATAGATAGATAGATAGATAGATAGATAGATAGATAGATAGATAGATAGATAGATAGATAGATAGATAGATAGATAGATAGATAGATAGATAGATAGATAGATAGATAGATAGATAGATAGATAGATAGATAGATAGATAGATAGATAGATAGATAGATAGATAGATAGATAGATAGATAGATAGATAGATAGATAGATAGATAGATAGATAGATAGATAGATAGATAGATAGATAGATAGATAGATAGATAGATAGATAGATAGATAGATAGATAGATAGATAGATAGATAGATAGATAGATAGATAGATAGATAGATAGATAGATAGATAGATAGATAGATAGATAGATAGATAGATAGATAGATAGATAGATAGATAGATAGATAGATAGATAGATAGATAGATAGATAGATAGATAGATAGATAGATAGATAGATAGATAGATAGATAGATAGATAGATAGATAGATAGATAGATAGATAGATAGATAGATAGATAGATAGATAGATAGATAGATAGATAGATAGATAGATAGATAGATAGATAGATAGATAGATAGATAGATAGATAGATAGATAGATAGATAGATAGATAGATAGATAGATAGATAGATAGATAGATAGATAGATAGATAGATAGATAGATAGATAGATAGATAGATAGATAGATAGATAGATAGATAGATAGATAGATAGATAGATAGATAGATAGATAGATAGATAGATAGATAGATAGATAGATAGATAGATAGATAGATAGATAGATAGATAGATAGATAGATAGATAGATAGATAGATAGATAGATAGATAGATAGATAGATAGATAGATAGATAGATAGATAGATAGATAGATAGATAGATAGATAGATAGATAGATAGATAGATAGATAGATAGATAGATAGATAGATAGATAGATAGATAGATAGATAGATAGATAGATAGATAGATAGATAGATAGATAGATAGATAGATAGATAGATAGATAGATAGATAGATAGATAGATAGATAGATAGATAGATAGATAGATAGATAGATAGATAGATAGATAGATAGATAGATAGATAGATAGATAGATAGATAGATAGATAGATAGATAGATAGATAGATAGATAGATAGATAGATAGATAGATAGATAGATAGATAGATAGATAGATAGATGGATAGGTTTAGGTTTAGGTTTAGGTTTAGGTTTAGGTTTAGGTTTAGGTTTAGGTTTAGGTTTAGGTTTAGGTTAGGTTTAGGTTTAGGTTTAGGTTTAGGTTTAGGTTTAGGTTTAGGTTTAGGTTTAGGTTTAGGTTTAGGTTTAGGTTTAGGTTTAGGTTTAGGTTTAGGTTTAGGTTTAGGTTTAGGTTTAGGTTTAGGTTTAGGTTTAGGTTTAGGTTTAGGTTTAGGTTTAGGTTTAGGTTTAGGTTTAGGTTTAGGTTTAGGTTTAGGTTTAGGTTTAGGTTTAGGTTTAGGTTTAGGTTTAGGTTTAGGTTTAGGTTTAGGTTTAGGTTTAGGTTTAGGTTTAGGTTTAGGTTTAGGTTTAGGTTTAGGTTTAGGTTTAGGTTTAGGTTTAGGTTTAGGTTTAGGTTTAGGTTTAGGTTTAGGTTTAGGTTTAGGTTTAGGTTTAGGTTTTGTTGGTTTTTTTTTTTTTTTTTTTTTTTTTTTTTTTTTTTTTTTTTTTAATGGCGTTTGTAGCCATTGCCATGTCCCCCTGATTTCCTAGTCAGAGAATTTTGTTTCTAGGTTTCTTTGTTTCTAATGATTTTACTATTAATATAAAAATTTACTGTTTACGAATTTTTCAAATTTTCTTACTAAATAATTTCAATGATTTTACAGTTTATTACAATTTTGTCTATAAATTATGTATTTCTATTCTTTGTTCCAGATATGCATTATAATTTCCTATTTATTTATTTTTACTACTTTATTTACTAATTTTGTGCCATATGCTATAAATTTATTTCGGGTGTTTTTTCCCTCCAGCAGCGCTGCGAACTCTTTCACCTCTATCTTCGCTTCCATTATGGATTCGGCCTCAAATCGTTCCTTCCCGAAAGCTGGGCACTCGGCGAGGATGTGTCCGACAGTTTGATTCACGCCCGGTTCGCAGAAGCACGAAGGGTCCTCCTTGCACTTGAATCGGCTCAGGTATTCGGAGAACCCTCCGTGCCCCGTCAGCATCTGCGTCGTCACGCCCGCCGGGCGGATTTGTCGAACAATCTTATACGCATCCACAGCGTCAGGAAGGAACGACTTGGTGACCCCAGCTGTATCGCCACTTTTATATCTCCGGTTCCATTCGTCAAGCGATTTCTTGCGGAGCTCTCGCTTGACGAATGAAATCGGGCACCCGTCGTAATCCGGCCGCTTCTTAGAGTGCAGGGCTGCCTCTTTGGCAAGCTGGTCGGCCCGCTCGTTTCCCTCCAAACCCGCATGTGCTTTGATCCAGAACAAGGAGATTTCCTTGTTCTGGAGTTTGCTGCGCTGGATGTTTTCTCGGGTTTCGACAGCTAGGGGGTGGAGGGAACACGCGTTAATGACCGTTTCCAACGCCGAGCGGGAGTCGCTGAGGATCCCGAAGCTAACCCCGCCGCAGTTGAGGATCAACCTCGTGGCCTTACATATGGCCAGGAGTTCCGCCTGGTATACCGTGCAGTGCGGTGGCAGCTTGAGTTTGAGGGCTTTAGTTTCGACCCCACTTCTCCACAGAGATAGTGCGGCCCCAACTTTGCCCTCAATTTTGCTGCCATCCGTGTAGATAAGGACCGCTTGATTAGCGCGGTCCTGTACTTGTTGTTGGTCGACCAGACTCACGAACTCCAGGCACATATGTTCTGCTGGATGCGGGGTTTCGGTGAAGCCCACACCGCGTTCCACCTCCCGATCGCCCAGCACTGTCTGGGAAACTCCTCTCCTCGCCTCGTACAGGGCGGCTGCCTCCTGGATTCTGAGGTCGAGAGGAAGTATCCCAGACAGCACCAGTGCCGCGTTCAGGGAGACGGTGCGGTAGGCTCCACATATCTTCTGGGCAAATCCTCTTTGGACCGCGTTCAGCTGCCTCTGCACTCCAAGTTTCTTTGTTGCCGGCGCCCAGGCGCTGGAGGCATACGAGATCACTGGCTCCACCGTTGCCGTGTAGATGACACGGATCACGTCTGGGTGGAGCCCCCAGCTGATCTTGGCGGCTCTGGACAGTTGCTTGTATATGTTCAACGCCTTTCTGCAGATGTTCGCAGTGTGGGCGTTGAACGTCAGCTTGCTGTCGATTGTGAGCCCCAAGATCTTGATCTCGTCGGACATGCCAATGTCGACCCCTCCCATGCTCAGGAGAGGTGTGTCAAATTTAAGCTTCCGCGTTAAGACCATCGCCTTTGTCTTATGCGGGGCAAACTTCAGCTTATTTTTGACACCCCACTCCCGAACATACTCGAGAGCGGCATTGGCCTGTCGCTGTACCTCCAGCGCCGACTCGCCGGCAAACAACAGGACGACATCGTCGGCGAACGCCTGGCAGTAGTCGCCCCGCTGCTCTAGGCCTCTCAGCAATGGGTCGAGAAGAAGGTTCCAGAGGATGGGACCGCCGATGGAGCCTTGTACGCAACCTTTGTTGGTGCTTTTGGCGTACTCCTCACCGGCGTACCTCACCCTCACCGTACGGTTCCGAAGGTAGCTGTCGATGACTCTCCTGATGTTCACCGGACACTTTTCCTCAGCCAGTCGGACTCTGATCGCAGGCCACCAGGCACTGTCGAAGGCTCCCTCTATGTCCAGCGATATCATGGTGATCAGCTTCTTCTTCGCTAGATAACCATGTATCTGCTGCATTAGGTCATAGAGGGAGTCCTCGGTGCTCCTCTGGGGCATGAATCCGTACTGGCGAGTACTCATCCGGGGAATCAGGTGCCATTGCAACCTTCGGACCACCATCTTCTCGAAGATCTTCCCCATCACTGAGAGCAAACCTATGGGCCGGTACGACTTTGGGTCGCGGTAGTCGTCCTTGCCGGGCTTTCGCAGGACGACTACGGTGGCCTCTTTCCAGGCTGTTGGGAAGCAAGACAATTCGAGGCATTTGTTGAGCAGGGCAAGGTGAAGTTCGGGGTCTTTGGAGATAACCTGGCTGCAGATGTCGGCGGTTAGTCCATCCGCCCCGGGGGCCTTCTTGGGGTTAAAGCTTTCCACCGCGGATTTCAGCTCTTGCAACGTAAACGGTGGGTCATGTTGTTCATCATGAGCCCAGCCGTTTACGTGCTCGGCTGAGGCTCTTGTCCGTCGGTGGTCGGCATTGTCCCCACTTTCCAGGTCCTCCGGGTAGAAGGTCTCCGCCAACGTCCGCGCGGATTCCTGCTGGGTCATCTCTTTCCCGTCCTTCACTAGAGGTAGGTCCTCGTGCCTTGCGGCAGTTTTCCCTATAACTCTATAGATGCCCTGCCAAACCCCTTCCTTGTCCTGCTTCCCACAGAAGCTCTTCCAGCTCTCAGTTTGAGCTTTTGCTGCTTCCGCTTCATACTTTTCTCTCGCTTGCAGGTACTCCTCGACGACTTTTGCTCTCCGGACTGGCGCTGCACATCGTATCCTGCGCTTCCTGGTGGTGACTTCTCTCTTCATCTTCGCGAGTTCATCGGACCACCACGGCACGTTAAGTTTCTCCTTGGCTGTCTTTTTGGGGATATAGAGACCACACGCCTCTACAACACTACCTAGATATTTATCCAAAGTTTGTTCCAAATTTGTAAGTTCTTTAATTTTGACAATTTCGTTTACGTTAATTTTGTTTGCTACTTTTAACTGGTCCATCTTCTCATGAAGCTGGACCCAGTTAGCTTTTTTTGTATTGTAGATGCGTGTGGTTCTCTGAATGTGTATCCCCTTTGATTTCTGTAGGTTCAACTTAAAGGTGATGCCGTTGTGGTCCGAGCTCGTGAGGCCTTCCTCCACCTTCCAGTCTTCCACCAGGCCGAGAAGATCCGAAGTGCAGGCTGTCACGTCGACGTGACTCATGTAGCGCCGACCACCCCGCACGGTGTCAAAAGTCGGGGTGTCGCCGTCGTTGAGTACCTGCAAGCCTATTTCCTCTAGAGCGCCCGCCATCTCCTCCCCTCTGTGGTCGACTCGTCCGCTTCCCCACCAGCTGCTTTTCGCGTTTGCATCGCCTCCTATTAGGATGGCCCTAGGCCCCAGCTCTTCGGCTATTCTGGCTAGATGCTCCAGGTATGGCCCAATGGGCTGGTCTGGCTCGAAGTAGTAGGATACGAGCGTGATCTCCCAGGCACTGGTTCGGATCCTCACCACCATGATGTTGTTAGTGGTGAGTTTTGGGCACTGTATGACATCAATGTCATTGTTGAATACGGCTATTGCCGCTTTGACAGTGCCCTCTCCATTGCCAGTGTTCTGGAAGATCCTCGCTCCCCTGTGATTCTTCATACTTCGAGCCCCGCCCACATAGGGTTCCTGAAGCAACGCCACGTCCAGCCTCTTTCTGCCCGATTCCAGCAGAAGTTCGCTGGTAGCGAGGTTCTTCCGCTGGAGGTTGGCCTGGGCTATCCTAATTGGCTTGCTACTGGTGGGATTCCACGTGGTGCCCTCAGCAATACGCAATGCTGGCCCGTGCCAATGCGTCCCACTTGCGCCTTACTGGACACTCCTCACTGAATGCGTTGTGTCCGGTTTGGTCCAGCTTGGCGCTTGTGCAGTTGCAGCACGATGGGAGCGCATTGGCGAGCCAGTCGGCGCATGCTGACTTCATGTGAGGCCCCCCGCAGTGGCTACACTTGACGACGGTTTCCTTACAGAACCGTCGCCCGTGCCCGTAGCCGAGGCACATGGAGCACTGCACGAGCGGGGATTGGTCCTCCGCTTCGACCTTTTGCAGGTCTACATGCACCGCTCCAGCCCCGACCACTCTCGACCAAATCGCGGGGGACGCACGCAACACCACGTGGCCGACATGGGGGTTTCTCGCTTTCCGGCGAAAGCGCACCTCCAGCCGGTCTTCCTCCTCTTTGAGACCCGAGAACAGGTCCCGGTTCTGGTTCCTCAGGGCCTTTATGACATCTTCGTCAGTGTTGTACGACATCACGCCCTTCAGAACCAGGAGCGGGTCCCTGTTCTGGATCTCTTCTACAATGAGTCGACCACCCGTTCTTTGCAGGCGCTCCTTCACCTTCCGTCTTTCCTCCTCCGTCCCGCATCCCACAATAACTTTCCTATCTTTGGCCTTTCTGACACGGTCTACTTTTACCCATCCCTCTTTGGCATCGATGGCTTCTCGGATGCTGGCCAAAACTTCTTCACCTGTTTCGGTCTCATCACTGGAGGTGACCACGACGGAGTGCAGTGCGGCCCGTTCCGGTTAGGTTAGGTTAGGTTAGGTTAGGTTAGGTTAGGTTAGGTTAGGTTAGGTTAGGTTAGGTTTTTTTTTTTTTTTTTTTTTTTTCCTGTCCGGGAGCGACTATGCGTCCCGGCCCGCGAGCTAACCTCTGATGAGACGATCAGAGTCATTATAAACTTTATTTCTAATTACTTTATTATAATAATAAACTCAGGGTTGGGGTTGGGTGGAGGAAGGATTTGGGATTTAGGTGTGGGGGTTTTTATTTATTTTACAGTTTATGTGGCTTATTATTATAGTACAGTGAAATCTTATCAATTTTCCTATTTTAAACTTATTTTATATTCCATGACACAATTATCTTATCCTATTACACTTTATTTTTATTTATTCTACACAACATTATTTAATTCAAGTTTATTTCTTTTCAGGTTGGTTATATTACTGGCTTACAATCTATTACACTGTTCCAAATTCGCTTGACATACTTCGCTCGGTTTAGGCGCAAAGCGGATAACGCAAGTTATTTTTTGGTTAAATTTTCAATAGCAAATTTTGTTTGTTTACATTTTTGCTATTGAAAAAAGTCGGTGTTGCCGCTATCGCTCAGCGCCCCGTTTGTTGCTGAGACATAGCGGCAATAGTCTTCTTTAGTGTAGGCTAGGTCCGGTTACTGCAACTCATTGGGTTGGGTAGTAATCGGATTTTCTAAATTTTATTTAGAATTTTATTGAATTTTTTGTGTAAAATTTTGACTAAAAACTAGTGTTTTTGGTGTTTGCTCCATTTCGTGGGGTTAACCCCTACGGCATTCGTAGGGGTCTTAGGGGATAGGGGGCTTCGCCCCCTATTTTTGTATATTTTTCGCGCCTGGCTACGACAGCCAGAAGCCAGCCAAATCAATTATATAGGGGGCCCTGAATCAATAAATTGCTATTTTGTTGATTCAGGCGCTTTTTAATAATTGTATGGAGTTTTTAAAAGCCGGCACACCCTTGACCGTTTTGTTAACCTAAGTCTGTTTTTAGGCTATAACTTCGGCTAGGGTGGTCCGAGCTGGACAATTTTTTCCCACAACGTGGACGAGGCCGACATGGCCACAAACGCGGAAGGGGGGGGGTCCCCCCGCAGGAGGGGGGGGAGAATTTTTAGTTCTCCCTCCGAATCAGAGGTGGAAGACCCCATAGAGGTCTCTGAGACGGCTCCTCAACCCCAGAAAAGGGGGCATGAGGATAAGGAAGACGACCCGAAGCCCGACCACGGGCCCAAGGTGGCTACCGCCCACAGGGGGAAGCCCAGGGGGTCATATTCGGGATTGGCAGCGGCGCGGGTGAAGCTCCGTGAATCGGAAACATATTTCAGTTCCGACACGGACACCACCCCCGCTGCCTATTACAGGAAGGACTTCCCTGAGCTCCGCTCCAAGGGGAGGAGTGGGGGAACTCCCTCCCCCCCAAGAACGATAACCCCAGATGAGGCCCCCCCAAGAACGATAACCCCAGATGAGGTTTTGCCCTCGACGGGGGACTCTGACCCGGTGGAGGCCGCCCGACAGGCGGCACTGAGAATTTTTGAGGCGGCCCGCAAGTCGGGCAACCTGAAGGGAGAGGTGTGGGGCACCATGAACCGGGGCGTCCGCACCATTCTGGACGCAATGGAGGACATAAAAGCCTCCAGGACAGAGAGCGAGGAGATCCGCATCCTGAAGGCGGATAATAAGAGGATGCGGGAGGAACTCGCTCTCTGTACGACGGAGCTCAAGGCGCTCAGAACTGCCTTCTCTGAGCGCCAGTCCCCAGCCCCGGCCCCACAGCCGGTGCGTGGGACCCCGGCCCCTAGGGCTCCTCCGCCGCCACAGTCCGCCGCTACGGAGCTGGCGGAGATGTTGGAGACGATGAAGCGCGACTTGACGGTCTCCCTCGGCAACATGCTGAATGCCAGAATAGAGGAGATCAGCAGTCGCCTTCCCCCCGCGCCAATAATCCGCCCCCCGCTTGCGGCGGACAAAAAGAGGATGAGGCCGCCCCCGCCGGCCTCTACCATGGAAGTTGCCTCCGAGCCCGAGAGCAGGGCCAGGCTCGGGGACGGCAGGCCTAAAAAGGCCGCTAAAAAAGCGGCCCCGGCGACAACAGCCCCGGCGACCGGGCCTCCCCCGACACCGGGACCTGCCCGGGCAGCAAGATCTGCCCCGGTAGCAAGACCTGCCCCGGCAGCAAGATCTGCCCCGGCAGCACGACCTGTCCCAACAGCGACGCTCCCCGCGGCCCCGGAGGGAACACCAGGACCCTTGGCCAAGCCATGGAATCTCGTGGCGAAAACGGCCAAGGGAAAAGGGAAAGGGAAGACTACAGCTCCCCCAGCCCCCACCCCTGCCCCCGCTCCCGCCCCCGGTTCCTCTTCCAAAAGGAAGAGGAAAAGGAAGAAGAGATCGAAGGCCCTCCAGGCTCCGAAGTCGACGGCGGTGGTGATTAACCTAAAAAAGGATGCCCCCACCGCCACCACGCTGAAGGAAACAATGGCCAAGGCTATAAATGCCTTGAACCTTGAGGAGGTTGGAATTCAGCATGTGAGGGTTCGGACTTCGGTGACAGGGGGCCGAGTCATTGAGGTCCCCGGGGGAAACAGCGGTAGGGCTGCGGACGAGCTGGCCAACAGGCTGCAGGCCATTGTGGGAGACGTAGCCCACATCAGCCGCCCCGAAAAGATGGCCGTCATCGAGGTCTCAGGGTTGGACGAGTCGGCGACCAGGGAGTCGCTGACGGCGGCTATCGTCAGGGCGGGGGCCTGCAGCGCAGCCCACGTAAAGGCGGGGGGTATACGCCGGGTGTACGACGGCACCGCATCTGCCCTGGTACAGTGCCCGGTGGTCTCCGCGAGGGCCCTCCTATCGCGTGGTCAGATCCTGGTAGGATGGTCATCCGCCAGGGTCAGCAAGGTTGGACCAGCACCCATGAGGTGCTATAGATGTATGGGTGTTGGTCACTCAAGGGAGCTGTGCCCCTCAAGCGTGGACCGGACACTTTCTTGTTACCGGTGCAGCCAGGAGGGGCACAGATCCAGCGAATGCTGGGAAGAAAGGGCGTGGTGCGCAGTGTGCCACCACGCCAAGCTCCCTGCTGACCACGTGATGGGAGGAAGGAGTTGTTTCCCACCGGAGACAAGGGGCAAGGATGTGAGGACCCGACCCACCCGTCCTCCACGCCCCCCACCTGCCGAAATAGCCGCCAGCACCAGCCGGCCCGCTGAGGACAACCAAATGGACGTCTAAATGCCAGCACACCGACATTTAGACGTCCTGCAGACGAACGCCAACCACTCCGCCAGAGCTCAGGATCTGCTCATGCAGACCATGGCGGAGTGGGCAATTGGCGTCGCGGTTGTCGCGGAGCCCTACTTCGTCCCCCCCCAATCTAATTGGGTAGGGGATACCGACGGAGTAGTGGCGATCGCAGTGCCGGCGGTGGGGGACTTCCCCCCCTTATCGAGGATCGAAGGCGGCCAGGGGTTCGTGGCGGCCAAATGGGGGAGTGACACCACAATAGTGGCGGTGTACTTCTCCCCCAACAAGCCGCTACACGCCTTCGAGCGGTTCCTGGGGGTCCTAAGCGGGGTAGTCAGAAGGGCTGCCCCGTCACATGTGATGGTCATGGGGGACCTCAACGCTAAAAGTTCGGCGTGGGGTTCCCCCATCACGGACCTCCGAGGGACTGCCCTCGAGGACTGGGTGACGGCAACAGGACTGGTAGTCCTGAACCAGGGCAGCGCCAACACTTGCGTGCGGAGGCAGGGGGGGTCAATCGTGGACGTCACGTTCGCGACCCCTGCCATAGCCGCGCGCGTATCGGAGTGGCGCGTCCTGGAGGACGTCGAGACCCTCTCTGATCACGTGTACATCAGAATGAGGGTCTCCAATAATGGCGTCCAGCTGTCACCCACCCCAGGGGGGGGAAGAGGCAGGAGAGGGGGTTTCCCCAAATGGTCCCTTGTCCACTTGGACAGGGACAGGGCGGACGAGGCGGCCATGGTGGAGGCATGGTGTGCTGCCCCACCCGTCACCCTCGGAGTCGAGGAGAGGGCGGCACAGTTCCGCGTCGCATTACAGACGGTTTGCGACGCGGCCATGCCCCGGGCCGGTCGCCTGTCCGCCCGTAAGAGGGTTTACTGGTGGTCCGCAGAAATTGCGGCCCTGCGGACCGCCAGCAACAGTGCCCGCCGCGCCTACCAACATTGTAGGCGTCGGCGGCACACTGATGAAGAGGAGGAAGGGCTTCATAGGGCCCTCAAAGAGGCAAAGGGGGCCCTCCAGGTGGCGATCGCCAAGGCCAAGGACGAAGCTCATGAGTCGTTCTTGGCCACCCTGGATAGGGACCCATGGGGGCGGCCGTACAAGGTGGTGCGTAACAAAATGCGCACCGCCCCCCCCATGGACTCCCTGGAGCCCGCCCTCCTACAGAGGATAGTCGAGGGGCTGTTTCCGCCAGCCCCTTCGATCTCCCCCCCGACGATGGCCGACCCAATAACGGAGCCGGAGGCCGAGCTCGTCATTGCACCGATAAGCAGTGACGAGTTCGAGCGAGTGACGGACCGACTCCGGGGCTGCAAAAAAGCCCCGGGGCCAGATGGAGTCCCAGGTCGCGTCCTCGCCGTCGCCCTGGAACACCTCGGGGACCGCCTCAGGCACGTCATGGACGACTGCCTGAGGGAGGGAAGGTTCCCGAGGGTGTGGAAAGAGGGGCGACTATGCCTCCTCCGTAAAGATGGTCGGCCACCCGATTGCCCGTCCGCCTATCGCCCCATAGTGCTGCTGGATGAGGCCGGAAAAGCGTTTGAACGCATCCTGGCCTCCCGGATCCTGCAGCACCTGGAGACCGCCGGCCCGAACGTCTCTGATAGACAATTCGGGTTCCGGGAAGGGCGGAACGCTCGACGCGTTGAAGTCACTGAGGGACTTCTGTGAGTACGCGTCGAGCAGGGGGGAGGGTGTCATCGCGGTGTCTTTAGACATCGCAAACGCATTCGGCACCCTCCCCTATGGGGTGATCAGTGAGGCACTTCGATACCATGAAGTGCCTCACTACCTAAGGCGGATTGTAGAGCACTACCTTACCGAGAGGGTAGTGCTCTGGGAAAACAAAGACGGGCAAAGGGGGGAGAGAAGAATGGCCTGCGGCGTGCCCCAGGGTTCCGTGCTCGGTCCACTTCTATGGAACCTGGGGTACGACTGGGCAATCCGGGGGGAGTTGCTTCCGCGCACACTCGTCGTCTGCTATGCGGACGACACAATGGTGGCTGTGCGCGGGAGCGACAAAAGGGAGACCTCCCGGAGGGCGGAAGTGGCGGCTGAGCTGGCGATTGGGCGGATCGCCAGACTCGGCCTAAAGGTGAGCCTCCCGAAGACTGAGGCTATAGTCTTCGGGGGGCGCGGTTGGAGGCTACCTGCTGAGGCGGCGCTCACCGTGGAAGGAGAAGCGGTCCAAATCAAGCCCCACATCAAGTACCTGGGGCTGATATTGGACCGCAAATGGGATTTCGGGGAGCACTTCTCAAAGCTAGCTCCCCGAATCGTGGGCGCCGCTTCGGCGCTAGGTAGACTCCTTCCGAATGTTGGAGGGCCGGGCTCCTTATGCCGGCGGCTATATGCCGGTGTGACAAGGAGCATGGCCCTCTACGGGGCCCCAATATGGGCGGACAAGCTGTCCGCCCGGAATAGGGCCCTGCTGCGGAGGCCCCAACGGGTCGTGGCCCTCAGGATGGTGAGGGCCTATATGACGGTGGCCCACGCAGCGGCCTGCCTCCTCGCGTGCACCCCTCCGTGGGAGTTAGACGCAGAGGTGCACGCAGAGACCTACCAACGTAGGTCCAGGATCCGGGCAACAGGTGAACGCCCGGACCCTGAGGAGGTAGAGGCCTCCCGCCGCATGACGGAGCGCCGACTGAGGGACCGGTGGAAAGCCCAGCTGGAGGTCGCCCCTTATGGTGTCCGTACCATAGGGGCGATCCTCCCGTCGCTGGACCACTGGTCGAAGCGGAAGGTCGGCGCTACGTCGTTCCGGCTAGTGCAGGTACTGACCGGGCATGGGTGCTTCGGTCACTACCTGCACAAAATCGGGAGGGAGCCTGACCCGCGGTGTCATGAGTGCGGCGATCCCGACGACACCGCTCAGCACACCCTTGAGGTGTGCAGTCGTTGGGACGCGGAACGTGGCCTCATGGCACGAACCATCCAGCGGGTGGACCTCTCGCTCCAGAGCGTTGTCTCTGCGATGCTCAGCAGCGAGAGGTCCTGGGAGGCTGTGGTCGCCTTCTGCGAATTCATCATCTCGCAGAAGGAGACCGCGGAGCGGGAGCGCGAGGAAAACCCCCTCGCGCATCCCCTCCGGCGCAGACGGCTCGGGTTGAGAAGGCGGCGGTTTGCCGCCCGACTCAACCCATAGTGGCTGCAGGTGGAGGATGGGAGTCCTCTGCCTGCGGTGAAAAGCCACCTAGCGGTCTGGGAGAGGGGCCAAGCGTGCTCGGCCATCTCCCCTTAGGCGCGGGAAGCCCCGGCAATGGCTGGGGCGCCGCCGGTGGGCACCGTGGTCTATGCCTTCGCAGGTACCACGGTGTCCAACAAAACCGGCAAGAGGGCACGTCCGGGTGGTTTTTAGTGGGTAGCACTCCCTACCCCTCCTTATTCTGAGGAGGGTGAGGCGATGTGTAGTCCCACATAACCCTCCGCCACTCCCATGTGCGGAGGGTATGCGTAACGCATTTTCCACCCGGTCAAAAAAAAAAAAAAAAAAAAAAAAAAAAGGTTAGGTTAGGTTAGGTTAGGTTAGGTTAGGTTAGGTTAGGTTAGGTTAGGTTAGGTTAGGTTAGGTTAGGTTAGGTTAGGTTAGGTTCCCCCCCGACTGTGTTGCCACCTTGTCGTGGTGGGGGGGCTTGCGTGTCCCTATGATCTCTGAGGCTTTACCGGCAGGGTCACCCATACCGGCCAGGCTCGGGGTGAGGGTCCAGACGAAGAGCAACACTCCCTTCCCCATCCTTCCCTCGTTCCGCTTCCCATCCTCAAAGGGCGGTCTTCTCCCGGTACTTCTCTCATCAGGAGAGTGGACCGGCGATGTTGACTGTCCCAAAATCCTTTCTCTTTCCTTCCCTTTTCCTATTTTCCCAACAGGTCCGACGGAGTGGCGGCGGGTCCGGTGTGCACTTACACTGCCCCGGACTGGCCTTTTTCAAGGCCAACGCCGGTCGACCCGTAATCCGCAACGATGGCAGTGGGCCTATGCGGACCGGGGGGCTCTGCCTTAGCCAGCAGGGCCTACGAGGAAGAAATCCTCTATAAAAAATCACCCGAATCTCAAGCGGCGCCGCACCGTGAGGAGATGAATGGCTCCACGGAATTGGAGTTCCTAGTGCGTGTCCCCACACTGGCACCTGTCGCCCCCAGTGTGGGTTACAAATCAAGACTTTCCCAGGCACGGGATCTCGGCCTGTGGACGACTTTTAATTCTCTCATGCTCGTGGGCTTAATTATGGAAAATAAAACAAACGATTTGACGAAGGAGGAGGAGAAGATGGAGGAGGAGAGGATGGAGGAGAAGGTGACAAAGGAGGTGTGTCCTAGAAGATTACGTGTCGCACTAACCAGGTTGTCGGAGTCAGACTCGGACGGCAGCCTGATGACCGTTCAATCCTCTGGGACGGAGTCAGACGCGGGACCAGTTGGTCGCGTCTGGCGAAAACGTGGTCTGAGTGCATCAGACGATGAGGAGGAGATGATGTCGCCGACCAAAGGGGCGGCACATAAATCTAAAAGGGGGAGGGGCCGCCCGCCAACAACAGGCAAATACGTGGGCCTGGCGCAAGCCAAAGCGCAGCTCAGCGCTGCCAAAGAAGCCGAGCTCCGCCTGGAAGCGGAAGAGAGGATGGCCGGCATGGCAAGGACTCTTCAGGAGTCCAGAAAAGCCAACCGCCGTGCCCTCAACCCTCCCACTGCGGGAGAAGACTCAGCGCAGACCATGTCTGCGCTAAACCAGATGGTAATGGACGCCGCGGACACTATAGTCAACGTGGCCGTGACGTCCAAAAATCTGAAGGGCACATCTGTGCGGGCCCTGAAAGAAGCAGCGGTCCTCATCAAAGAGGCCGTGGCAGGTCTAAGGGCCCGCACAATTACGGAGGAGGTCGCCAATCGCAGCTCTCGAGCCAGTTGGCAGAGTTGCGAGCAGAGGTGGCTGAGTTGAGGCGGCAGCCGGCAGTAGTGCCGAACGCTGCGGTGCCCGACACCTCCTCTATCAAGGAGATGATGGAGGAGGTCTCGCGTACAAGCTTCGCACAATTTGGTGCGATGCTGAACGCGAGATTCGCGGGCATCGAGGACCGCCTGCTGCCGGAGCAGCGCCTCAGGCCGCCACTAGCGGCCGACAAGAGGAGGGCGGAGGAGACAGCGAAGATCACTTCGCCGCAGCCCTCAACTTCGGGGGTTCTAGCCACGGCTGCCCCTAAGCGACCGCTATCAAAGGCGACAGCTCCCCCCCCAGCCTGCCAGTCTCAAAAGACGGGTAAAGGTAAGGGGAAGGGTAAGAAGACGGCGGCCGCAAAGGAGGCGGCCAAAGCTAGGGACTCGGGCCCGTTCGTGCCTGCCCCTCCACCACCTCCATTGAAGGAGCCGTGGAACCTGGCGACACGGCGGGGCACCAAAAAAGTCCCCCCGAAAAAGGTGGAGGAGCGGGCGCCGGTCTCCAAACCGGCCCCCTCCAAAAAGGCGACGGCTAAGCTCCGTCCACCGCGCACGGCAGCGGTGACTATCACCCTGCTGCCTGCCGCGGCAGAGAAGGGCGTGACCTATCGACGGGTCATGGCCGAGGCTCGTAGTTCTGTTGACTATGAGAGCCTCGGCATTGAGGAGCTGCGCTGCAGGACGACGGCCACAGGCGCCCGCATGCTCGAAGTTTTCGGCGATGCGGGCTCCACGAAGGCAGACTCCCTGGCTTCAAAGCTCAGGGAGGTCCTGAGCGCAGAAACCGTGAGAGTCACGCGCCCTCTCAAAAGGACGGAGCTAAGAGTCACCGAGCTCGAAGACTCGGTGACGGAGGAGGAAGTGGTGACGGCTGTCGCCAAAAAGGGAGAGTGCCCCGCCGATCTCATCAAAGTTGGTGTGATCGGCGCTGGCGGTTCACTGTGGCTGAGTTGCCCGGTGGAGGCCGCAAAAAAGGTGGTCGCGGCTGGCCGCCTCAGGGTGGGCTGGGTATCAGCACGAGTCGTGCTACTCGATACCCGGCCCCAGCGGTGTTACCGCTGCCTAGAGGTCGGTCATCTCGGCGCCAAATGTGCGGCTGATACGGACCGCAGCGGCCTCTGTTACCGCTGCGGAAAACCGGACCACCGGGCAAAAAGTTGTCAGGCCGAGCCGCACTGCGCCGTCTGCGCAGCGGCGGGTAGACCGGCGGGTCACCCCCTTGGTGGAGCCGGGTGCCAAAATGGCCACAAGTCTGGGCCTAAAAAGAGTCCCCAAAAGGGACGCAAAAGGCCCAGAAAGAAGAAGAAGAAGAAGGCCGGGGCAAAGAAAGCCCCTGAGCCGACCCAGTGCCCAGCGGGCACAGCGCAGGAGCCCATGGAAACCGCCATTTAATGCGTCTATGGCACCTACTGCAGGCGAACATCAACCACTCTGCCAGGGCTCAGGACTTGCTGGTCCAGACCATGGCGGAGTGGGAGATACAGGTAGCCGTGGTCGCCGAGCCTTATTTTGTCCCCCTCCGGGGTGACTGGGTTGGGGACCGTGAGGACTCGGTGGCCATCGTCGCCCATGCCTCCGCGGGGGCTCCGCCCTTCGAACGTGTTACGAAGGGTCGGGGCTGCGTGATGGCTGTCGTGGGCGACGTTGCAGTAGTGGGGGTGTACTTTTCACCCAATCGGAGTCTCGCCGAGTTTGAGCAGTTGCTCGTCGAGGTCGGGGCTCTGATGGGGCAAGTCACTCCCAACCCCGTGCTAGTCGCCGGGGATTTCAACGCCAAATCTACGGCGTGGGGATCTTCGGTGACGGATGCGCGGGGCGAGGTGCTGGAGGACTGGGCGGTCTCCGTGGGGCTGGCCGTCCTCAACACGGGCTCGGAGAACACGTGCGTGCGGCAACAGGGTGGGTCCATCGTCGATATTACGTTCGCGACAGCCCCCCTGGCGCGCCGTGTCCAGAACTGGCGGGTGGAGGTGGACGTGGAGACACTGTCGGATCATCGCTATATCCGATTCGACGTCTCCACGCTCCCTACCTCCCAACCGAGTAGAAATACCCCCCGTGTTGGGGACGGCCGGCGTTGGGTACTGGGTCGGCTGGACCGAGAGGTCGCCGCAGAAGCGGCCATAATCGAGTCCTGGGTGTCGGGACCCAATATCGTCGCCGACGTTGACGAGGAGGCGGAACGCCTCGGCACTTCGCTCACTCGCATCTGTGATGCGGCGATGCCGAGGGCGAGACCCCTCCCTCCGAGGCGTCGGGTGTATTGGTGGAACAATGAGCTCCGCGACATGCGTCGAGCCTGTGTGCGCGCCCGCCGTCGATACACCCGATGCAGGCGACGACGGGTCAGAGACACCCAGGAGGAGAGCGCCTCCTACGCCGCCTATAGAGAGCTGCGCAAGGCCTTTCAGGCGGCAATTGCGCAGGCAAAAGAGGCGGCGTGGGAAGAATGGCTGGCGATTCTCGACGGGGATCCCTGGGGAAGGCCGTACAGGGTCGTGCGAAACAAGCTACGGCCCTGGGCTCCCCCCCTGACGAGCAATCTCCAGCCGGCGCTCCTCGACGAAGTGGTGGGCACCCTTTTCCCACAGCGGGGACAATGGGTGCCCCCAACGATGGGCTCTCATCCGGTGCGAGACGTCGGGGACGAAGTTCCCCCAGTGTCTGATGGGGAACTTGGGGCGGCCATTCTTAGAATGAAATCGAAGAAGACCGCCCCGGGCCCGGATGGTGTGCCGGGCTGCGTCCTGGCGATCGCGCTGGATGAGATCGGTGAGAGGGTGAGGTCTCTGTTCGACGCGTGTCTTGAGCGGGGTCGATTCCCCCGGAGGTGGAAAACGGGAAAGCTCGTCCTGCTTCCTAAGGGCGGGCGCCCGGCCGGACTGCCGTCGTCCTATCGTCCGATTGTGCTGCTCGACGAGGTGAGTAAGTTATTCGAGCGTGTTCTCGCTGCTCGCCTCGTCGAGTCCATGGATCCGGATTTGGATGACGCACAGTTCGGTTTCCGTCGGGGTCGATCGACCCTGGACGCGATCGCGCGGGTCAGGGACCTCGCCGAGGAGGCCGTCTCCCAGGGTGGTGTGATGTTTGCGGTGTCACTCGACATCCGCAACGCTTTCAACACACTGCCCTGGGAAACCGTGCTGGTCGCGCTGCAGTACCACGGAGTCCCACAGTATCTGCGGCGCGTCGTGGCCGACTACTTCGCCGGGAGAGCGGTGGTCTTCCCGACGAAGAACGGCTCAGGGAGGAGGGAAATGTCGTGCGGTGTTCCACAGGGATCTGTTCTCGGTCCGCTCCTGTGGAACATCGGCTACGACTGGGTGCTGCGCGGGTCGTTGTTACGGGGGGTCGGCGTCACTTGTTACGCTGACGATACCCTCGTCTTTGCCCGCGGCGGCACCTATCGCGAGGCGTCCCTCCTCGCCACGGCGGGTGTGGCCCAGGTGGTGGCAAGGATCCGCGCCCTGGGACTCGAGGTTGCCCTGAACAAGTCAGAGGCTCTCGTGTTCCATGGGCCGCGGCGAGCACCACCACCCGGAGCCACCATTATGGTGGGAGGAACCTCCATCGCCGTCGGGTCGACGATGAAATATCTAGGACTCGTCCTCGACGGTCGATGGAAGTTCGAGGAGCACTTCCGGCGGCTGGCCCCAAAACTGGTGGCCACAGCCGGAGCGCTGGGGCGTGTCCTCCCTAATGTGGGAGGCCCCGGGAGTGCTTGCCGACGCCTATACACCGGTGTGGTGCGCTCCATGGCGCTCTATGGGGCGCCAATATGGGCAGGAGCCATGAGCGCCCGAAACCTGGCCGCGCTACGACGTCCGCAGCGCGCCATGGCGCTCAGGGTGGCCCGAGCGTACCGCACCGTGTCGTGCGTCGGCGCGTGTGTGCTCGCCGGTACACCGCCGTGGGACCTCGAAGCCGAGGTGCTCGCCGCGGTGTACTGGCGAACAAAAGAGGAGTGTGCAGTCGGTGGTGGCCGCCCCCATCAGCGGGAAATTGACCGCTGGAGAGAGGACGCTCGCAACGTCCTCCTCCAAAGGTGGGCGGCCCGCCTCGAAGCTCCCGGCGTGAGTCGGGAGTTAGTGGCCTCCGTTCGGCCTGTCTTTCGACAGTGGCTGGAGCGGGGGCACGGGGCTCTCTCCTTCCACCTGACACAGGTCCTCACTGGGCATGGTTGTTTCGGCGGCTACCTGTGCCGGGTGGCGGGCCGAGAGCCCACAGAGGCGTGCCACCACTGCACGGCGGGGGTCGCGGACACGGCGCAACACACGCGCGAGGAATGCCCTGCCTGGGCAGTGCCTCGCGCCGCCCTGTCCGCGACTGTAGGAGGAGACTTGTCGCTGCCGACCTTGATCGCATCCATGGTCGGCAGCGAGGAGTCCTGGCAGGCGGTCGCGACCTTCTGCGACGTAGTCATGTCGCAGAAGGAGGCGGCGGAGCGGGAGCGAGAGGACGACGCAGACTCGCTTCCACTGCGCCGCCGGAGACGCGGCAGGCGGCGTCTGGCCTTCGCGGGCCGAATGCCGCCGTAGCCTGGGACCTGTGGACGGCAGAATCGGGGGGTTCCGTCGTCTACACTAAGGGTCCCATGCCGAGACGCCCATGTGTTCCTGGGCGCCTCGGCGGAGGGGGCGGGTCTATGTGTTAAGACCCGCCCTACAGAGGTGGGCTCCCCTACAGGGGAGCGACGCCGGCGGGGCAGGCGGAGATAACAAGCCTGATCCCGTAGCCCCGCCACTATGGCGTGAGAAGGAACACCGGGGTGGTTTTAGTGGGTAAAAATCCCACATAACCCGGTCACGTCCCCCATTGTGACCGGGTATCTTTCTGAAGATTTCCACCTCGTGAAAAAAAAAAAAAAAAAAAAAAAAGGTTAGGTTAGGTTAGGTTAGGTTAGGTTAGGTTAGGTTAGGTTGGTTAGGTTAGGTTAGGTTAGGTTAGGTTAGGTTAGGTTAGGTTAGGTTAGGTTAGGTTAGGTTAGGTTTTTTTTTTTTTTTTTTTTTTTTTTTTTTTTTTTTTTTTTTTTTTTTAAAAGTCCGGAAGCGACAATGCGTCCCGGCCCGCGAGCTACCTCTAACTTTATTAGAGACTTTATTTTCGGTTTCTTATGTCTATTGGCAATAAATTTTTCATCTTGGGGATAGTGGATATGGGGGGATGGGGATGGGGATGGGTTTTGTGGGGCTATATTTATTTGACATAATTATGAGGCGAGGTTTCTTTTATGTTACATAATCTTGATCGCGTTTCATATTTAACATTTTTCTTGTTTTTTATTCTATTCCTTAGACTATACATTTTTGTTTGTTTTGCTTAGTTAACTTATACATTTTTACTATTGCTTATTTCTAATGCTCAATCTATATATTCTATAATATATATATAGCATTCTTATGTACATTTCTATTTGTTTCTGCTTATTACTATGTTTGCTATTTTCATACAATATTCAATGAATTTGTTTCTTGTTTTGTTGTCCTTTATTAATATTTCAAAGTTTTCAATTCTGATTTCGGTATTTAAAGTGTTTTCAAATTCAAATTTTATACGAGAGTTGGCTGGGCAATCAATTAAGGTATGTTTTACGGTTTCTGGCAGCCCTGGCTCACAGATGCACGAAGGGTTCCCCTTGCACCTAAAACGGTTCAGGTACTCTGAGAACCCTCCGTGCCCCGTAAGTACCTGGGTAAGTACACTATTTATATCTATCTTCTTGATTATAGGATATGCTCTTACGGCATCTGGGAAGAACATTTTCGTGACCGCGGCTGTCCCTCCAGATTGGTATCTCCGATTCCATTCGTCGAGCGAGTCCCCACGGATGTTTCGCTTCACGAATGAGATCGGAACCTGGTCGTAATGTGGTTTGGACTTTGATCTCAGGGCGGCTTCCTTGGCTAGTTGGTCGGCCCTCTCATTTCCTTCCATCCCGGCGTGAGCTTTTATCCAGAACAGGGAAAGCTCTCTATTCTGGAGTTGGATGTTGTAGATGTTGTCCCTTGCCTCTACGGCTAGGGGATGGAGGGAGTCATTATTAGTGATGGTTTCAAGGGCCGATCTTGAGTCACTGATGACAGCGTATGTGCGTTCCTTTCCATTTAGGGCAACTTTCGTAGCTCGACTGATAGCCAGCAACTCTGCCTGGTACACAGTGCAGTAAGGCGACAGTGCGAGCTTAAGAGCTTTGATTTCTACTTCGCCGCTCCATACCGATAGCGAAGCTCCAACCTTACCCTCAATCTTACTACCGTCCGTAAATATTTTTACTGCACTGTGGTTAGGTTAGGTTAGGTTAGGTTAGGTTAGGTTAGGTTAGGTTAGGTTAGGTTAGGTTAGGTTAGGTTAGGTTAGGTTAGGTTAGGTTAGGTTAGGTTTTTTTTTTTTTTTTTTTATTATATGTCCGGGAGCGCATCAGCGTCCCGGCCCGCGAGCTATCCTCTAACTTGGTCAGAGACTTTATTTACTTTTGAATACATTTTCTTAATAATCGAGTTCATACAAAAGGGGGATTGGGGTAATAGAGTTTGGGGAGGGTTGTGGGTTTTATGTATACATTTTCATACTGTCATATTTCTAATTTTACTACATCTATTTATGTTACATACTACATTCTGTTCTATTACTATTATATAGTGCATACATATATATATATATATATATTTATTTATTTATTTTTTTTTCTATTTTATATACTGCATGTTATCTATTACATATTAAATCTTACACATTACAATAGTATCTTTATTGGTTTATCTTAACTTACTACTTGTATTTTTTTTTTTTTTTTTTTTTTTTTTTTTCTCTATTTTTATTTTAAAACTATTACAATATTTGCTATATTAATTGTTTACGATGTTTTTATGAGCTATTCACCATATATTCTTATAATATAGGCGTAGCTACGGTTTATTTGTTTCTTAATATTACCTTATTTGCTATGCTTATGCAATAGTTAATAAAAATCTCTCTTGTTGTTTTGCAACCAATTAAATCTTTAAAGTTTTCTGCAACTATATTAGACTCCAGTTTTTGCTCTGTGTTGAATCTACAGGTTGAGTGGACGGGGCATTCTGTCAAGACATGGATTATTGTTTCCGGTACCCCGGGCTGACAGATGCACGAAGGGCTCTCCTTGCACCTGAAGCGATTCAGGTACTCAGAGAACCCCCCGTGCCCCGTCAGTGCCTGGGTGAGTACATTTCCAATTTCGAGACTTCTGGTTACTTTATAGGCCTCTACGGCATCGGGGAAAAATATTTTCGTTACTGCGGCCGTGCCCCCCGACTGATATCTCCGGTTCCACTCATCAAGCGAGTCCTTCCGGATGTGTCGCTTGATGAATGAGACCGGGGCCCTGTCGTAGTGTGGCTTCGTCTTGGTATGTAGTGCGGCTTCTTTGGCCAGTTGGTCGGCCCTTTCATTCCCCTCTATTCCGGCATGAGCTTTTATCCAGAATAGGGATATCTCCTTATTCTGGTGTTTTATGCTGCCTATATTGTCCCTTGTTTCTACCGCTAGAGGGTGGAGGGAGTCGCCGTCGATAACGGATTCCAAAGCTGATCTCGAGTCGCTAATCACTGCATAAGTGGTCTCTTTGCCTTCTAAGGCCACTTTTGTGGCTCGACATATTGCCAGCAGCTCCGCCTGGTAGACGGTGCAGTATGGCGACAACTTAAGTTTGAGGGTTTTGGTTTCGGCTCCGCCCTGCCATATGGATAGCGAGGCTCCAACTTTACCCTCAATCTTACTGCCGTCCGTGAATATTTGTACTGCACCGTCCACGCAGTCTGCAACATCTTCCTGACTGACTAGGCATTCAAAGTGCAAGCCCATTCGCCTCACCGGGTGCGGTTTGTTGGTGGATGCCCAAAGCGTCTCTATCTCCCTGTCTCCCAGTACTGGCTGGGGCAGCCCCTTCTTGGCTTCGTAGAGAGTCGCAGCTTCTCTTATGCGAATATCAAGTGGGAGTATCCCGGCCAGCACTAGGGCGGCATTTAGGGATACAGTCCGGTATGCCTTGCATATCTTCTGCGCGAAGGCTCTTTGTACTACGTTCAGGTGTCTTTGAACTTTGAGCTTCTGGGTAGCAGGTGCCCATACGCTGGCCGCGTAAGACACAATGGGTTCCACGGTAGCGGTGTAAATGGTGTGGATGACTTCCGGGTGGAGGCCCCAACTGACCCTGGCGGCCCTCGACAGCTGTTTGTAAACGTTCAGTGCTTTCTTACAAACGTTTGAGACGTGGCTGTTGAACGTCAGCTTCTCGTCGATCGTGAGCCCCAGGATCTTAATTTCCTTGGACATTCCAATGCAGGTCCCTCCCATGGTCAGGCGCGGCGTGTCATGCTTAAGCTTCTTAGTGATTACCATGGCGCACGTCTTGTGCGGCGCAAACCTGAGCTTATTCATGACACCCCACGCCCGGACATGTTCGAGAGCCGCATTGGCCTGTCTTTCGATTTCCTGGGCAGTTTCTCCGGAAAACACCAGCACCACGTCGTCCGCAAAGGCCTGACAATAGTCACCTCTTTGCGTGAGACTTTTTAGTAACGGGTCCAGTAATAGATTCCATAGGATGGGGCCTCCTATTGATCCCTGAACACACCCTTTGTTGGTGCCTTTTGCGAACTCTCGGCCAGCATACCGTACCCGGACCTTGCGGTCGCTTAGGTAGCTGGCTACCATTCTCCTGAGGTTCGCTGGGCACTGCTCTTCCGCCAGTCTGATCTTTATAGCCGGCCACCACGCACTGTCGAAGGCCCCCTCTATGTCCAGAGACACCATCGTGATCAGTTTCCTCTCTTCGAGTTTACCTCTCACGTGCGCCATCAGGTCATAGAGGGAGTCTTCCGTGCTTCGTTGTGGCATAAAGCCGTACTGGCGGGGGCTAATACGGGGTGTCAGGTACCAACTTAACCTTCTAACCACCATCTTTTCCAGTACTTTCCCCATCACTGGTAGTAGTCCAATTGGTCTATAGGACTTGGTGCTGGTGTAGTCATCCTTCCCTGGTTTCCGCAGCACCACGACAATGGCTTCCTTCCATTCCGTGGGGAAGTGCATCAGTTGCCAACACTTGTTCAATATAGCCAGGTGGAGTTCCATGTTTTTTGTTACAAGCTGCTGGCATATGTCGGCGGTGAAGCCGTCTCCTCCAGGTGCCTTTTTTGGGTTAAAGCTCGACATCGCGGACCTGAGCTCCTCCGTAGTAAACGCCGGGTCATGAATATCATCATGGTCCGGGTCGTTTATCCGGTCAGCAAGAGCTCTCAACCGCGTGTGGTCTGGGTTATCTCCTTCACTCGTATCCTCTGGGTAGAAGGCCTCTGCCAGTATTCGCGCGGACTCATCCTGACCCACCTCCTCTCCATTTCTTACTAACGGCAGGTCTTCCTGTCTTTTGGACGTGCACTTCATAACCCTATAGATTCCCTCCCAGACACCCTCCTTGTTTTGCTTTTGACAGAATCCCTTCCAACTATCGATTTGGCTTTTCTTGGCCGCTGATTCATACTTTTCTTTTTCTTCTAGATACCGGGCGATCACCCACTCTCTTCGGGATGGCGCAGCGCATCGGATCCTTCTCCTCTTGGTGGCGACTGCGCGCTTCATCGTCGCCAGTTCCTCGGACCACCATGGCAGGGTAAGTTTATTATTGTCTTTTTTCTTTGGCATAGCTTCATCGCACGCTTTTGTTATAGCATCTGTATATTTTCCAATGAATTGATCTAGTTTTTCTGTATTATTTATTTGTTCAACTTCTAATTTGGTAATTTTTTGTTCTATTGTTAATTGGTCTATTTTCTCATGAAATAGTTCCCAATTTGCTTTTTTTGTGTTATATTTCCTGGTGGTCCTTTTTATGCTAATGCCTTTTCCTTTCTGTAGTTTGATTTTCATTATTATGCCATTATGGTCCGAGCTCGTCAGGTCTTCAGCGACTCTCCATTCGTCCACCAGATCTAGCAGGTCCTCTGTACATAGCGTTACATCAACGTTGCTCGTGATCCTGCGCCCTCCTCTGATGGTATCGAAAGTGGGTTTGATTCCGCAGTTCAGCACCTGTAGGTTCAACTCTCCTATCGTGCCCACCAGTTCCTCCCCCCTGTCGTCGATGGCGCTACTACCCCACCACGTGCTCTTCGCATTGGCATCACCTCCAAACACAGCCTTTCTGGGCTTTAGCTCGTTCTTCACTAGCGTGAGGTGGTCCAGGTATGGCCCGATGGGTTGATCAGGCTCGAAGTAATACGAGACGGCCAGCATCTCCCACTCGCTCGTTCGCAGCTTCACCACCACGATGTTATTGGTGGTGAGTTTGGGGAACTGTGTGACATCGATGTCGTGGTCAAACACGACTATCGCTGCCTTCACCGTGCCCCCGCCGCTGTTCGCGTTTTGGTAGACCCTGGCCCCCCCGTACGACCCCATTTCCCTCGTGCTCCCCACGTATGGTTCCTGGACCAGTGCGAAGGCAACCTTGCGCTTCGTAGCCTCAAGCATGAGCTCCTGTGTGGCCAGCTTTTTTCTCTGGAGGTTAGCCTGTGCGATCACATATTGCTTTGTGGTAGTGTCCTGTGTGACGCCCGGGACAACGTTAGCAATACGCCACGCACGCTCTCGCTATCTCGTCCCACTTTCGCCTCACAGGGCACTCCATACTAAAGGCTGTGTGGGTTCCAGTTGTCAGTCCTGCCTTGGTGCAGTTGCAGCACTGTGGCGGTTCGCCAGAGAATCGGTCCGCACAGTCAGCGGACATGTGCGCTCCGCCACAGTAGCTGCACTTAATTTCCGTTTCTTTGCAGAAACGCCTGCTGTGGCCGTAACCGAGACAGTTTGAACATTGAACCAGTGGGGATTGGTCTTCTACTTGTACGCGCCGGATGTCGGGTTAGGTTAGGTTAGGTTAGGTTAGGTTAGGTTAGGTTAGGTTAGGTTAGGTTAGGTTAGGTTAGGTTAGGTTAGGTTAGGTTAGGTTAGGTTAGGTTAGGTTAGGTTAGGTTAGGTTAGGTTAGGTTTTTTTTAAGTTTTCCCGGGGCAGTTACACCACTGTCCCGGGGAGTGTATTGTCAGTGACCAGAGCTATTGGATACTGCTGGGAACCACACTCATTTGTGTTGGTTTTACAAAGGAAAGTTTAAATTAATGATTTTATATAATATTAATATAGTATTATTTTGTTTCAGAGATTGAATATAGAATTAGTTCTGTCTGGCACATACGTCAGACTACATGCTGTAAAAACTAATGAATTTACTTTGACAAAGTTACAATTTTTAAGACAAGATACAATTGCTACGTAATGATTCTATATAAATTTTGAAATAGTGATTGTTTAAAAACAGAGGTACAGTTAAAATGCGAAAACATAACAATTTTTACTCTACAAAGTATAGCAGGACACTATTACTGTGTTGCTGCAAAGTTATAGTGATTCTATATAATATTATAGAATAGTGATTGGTTTTATAATTTAAAGATATTTGAGGACATTTTCAAAGAGATAGGTACAATTAAAATATGAAAGCGTAACAGTTTTCCCTGACAGAGTTACAAGCAAAATACATAACAATTGCTACATTGAAGTTATATGATAGTGATTCTTTATTATTTTAACATAGTGAGTGATTTCTATAATTAAAGACAGAGGTACAATAAACATGTGAAAACATAACAATTTTACTCTAGTAAAGTTACAATTTTAACTAGGTACAGTCGCTGTGCTACTGCAGCCTTATAGTGATTCTATATAATGTTATAAATAGTGATTGGTTTAATAATTTGAAAGCGGAGGTACGATTAACCTGTGAGAGTAAGATGACTTACTCGATTGAGAAACCAAATTGTTGTATGGCTTAATACAATGTATTTTAAATTTGATGATTGGTTTCTATAGTTTAATTGTGGTTACAAATTCCAGAATGTAAGACAAAAATGTACAATAAGCTAACTTGCTAAGTTGACAACCTTAATGAGTTTAGCAAGACACAGTCGTTTCAATTGTGCTACTATATACTGTTAAAGGTAGTGACTTGTTTCAATATTTTGACATGGTTAAGATTATGACATAAAGATTTGTATAATATAATATGAAGCGGAATCATTTATTTTAGGGAAGTTAATTATTTTAGTCGGGCACCATCGCACAAGCAGATCCCGGAGGCACAGCCGGAAAGCGCGGCCTAGAACAGAGATGTCGCGGACGGAGCGCGAGTGGATAGCGCAGTCGGGACCGCGGCGGGGCGCGGTAGGGACCGCGGTCGGGAAGCGCGACCGGAAGCGCGGGTGGGGCGTCCGCACGGGAGCGGAGAGCGCGAGCGAAAGCGCGGTCTCAGGCAGAAGTCGCTGAGATTGGGAGGGCATGTGGGGGAGAGGGAGGGTGACCTCCAAGTCTCGGCCCATGTCGTAGTCAAAATCGCGTACGGAGCACGGTGCGGTGTACACTCAAGGTGTTGTTGATTAGTTAGGTGTATTTTGCAGCCATCTTTGGGAGGGTTCGTATATTCCTCCTGTATCCTCTCAAGAGCGCCTGTCAAGTGTGATTGAATGCCTTGAGTCTGCTCACGACAGTCTCTACGTGTTTAATGAATAACTCGGTGGTGGATTCTTTGGATATGATGTCTGTTAGTTTGTACGGGTTAATTCGGAGATTGTTGGCGACTATTTCTAAATCTATTCTGCTGTTGTTGAAGCGAGGGCAGTTTACTATGAGGTGCTCGACCGTCTGTGTTGTGGTGCCGTCGCATGGGCAAAATGGGTCGTTGACAATTTTGAACCTAAAGAGGTACTCTTTATGGTATCCGTGTCCTGAAAGAATTTGAGTTGTGTAAAAGTTAGGTTTGATTTTGTCGAGTACGTTGTTGAGATCGTTAAATGTGGGGCACCAGCGCTTCAGTATTGGTCCCTTGGGGTTATTCATATATTCTTTTTCCGTAACTGTCGTGCTGATTATTTTGTTGGATCTTTTGACGAAACTAATGGGGAACAGATCATATGTGCAGCTGCTGTGGCTGCAGGCGGCTTCTTTAGCCGCTTCGTCGGCGGTTTCGTTTCCCGTGATGCCTATGTGGGCCTTGACCCACACGAATTTTACCTCTACCTGGTGATTGAAGATAGTTTTATGTATTTCGACCACTAGGGGATGTTTACTGTTAGGGTTGGCGATTTCCTGGAGCCCTGATTTGCTGTCCGAGTATATGATATACTTGTTGAGGCCTTTATTGGCCATCCAGTGAGCGGCCTCTCTAATGGCAAGTAGTTCCGCCTGAAAGACCGAGCAGGCTTTGTGCAATTTGAGCTTTTTGGTATTAGTGAGATGGTTGTTGGTATTGTAGATTATAAAGGCCGCTCCGACGCCGCCTTCATGCTTGCTGCCGTCCGTGTATATCCTATAGAGCGTGGGGTGGTTTGCAGCGATGTTGTCTGCCTCCTCCTGGGTGGTAGCTTCTAGGAAGTCTAAGAATGCTCTTTTAGCCGGATGGATCATGTCTTGGGGTTTCACTGGTTCCTCACGTTTGATGTCCTGTGGTAGGTGCTTGGTAACTCCGTTGATTTTGGTGATCTCGTTATCGGCGATCTCCGCGATCTTTTGGTCCAGCGGAGTCATTCGTGCCAGCATGATAGCATTTGTTTTGCTGATGGTTCTGAAGCCCCGTATGATTTTTATAGCGAATTTCCTTTGGAAGGTGGTGATTTTGTCTCTGACGTGTTTGTAGTTAAGTGCTGCGGGGGACCAGATTCCCGACGCATACGTGATGATGGGAACGATGACCTGGTTGTATATGATATTGACATTATCCGAGTGTATGCCCCATGAGGGTCTGATGTATTTGGTGAGTTTATTGAATATTTTTTGTGCTTTGTCGATAGCGTAGTTGACGTGTTTGATGAATTTTAGTTTGTGGTCGATGATGACTCCTAGAATTTTAGTGTGGTCTGAAATAGGAATATCTTGTTGGTTGATTTGAATTTTAAGTTTTCTTGCTTTAGTTGTGAATGCTACTGCTGTGGTTTTTTCCGGTCCGAACGTGAGTTTAACCTCCTCTCCCCAGTTGTGGATGACTTCTAAGGCTTTATTGATGTTGTGTTGCAGTGAGTCGATCGTTTTGCCATGGGCGATCAGGACCACGTCATCTGCGAAGGCCTGTAAGTGGCAGTCTTCCGGCAGCTGGGTCTCCAGGAGCTCGTCCAGGATCAGATTCCAAAAACTGGGTCCGCAAACCGATCCCTGTATACATCCTTTGCTTTGGGTCTTTGTTTGTCTAGTGTCGACGACATCAATGATGATTCGTCTGTTCTGATGATAGTGATTGATGATTTGGTAGATATTTCTGGGACACTTGACATGATGGAGTCTTTTCATGATGGCCGGCCACCATGCGTTATTAAATGCAGCCTGGATGTCTAGGGAGACTACGGCGACCTGTTCTTTGTTTTGTTGATGGTTTTTGATTTTAGTAATGATGTTGTTCAACGCTTGTGATGTAGATTTTTGTTCTTTAAAGCCGTATTGGGCATCGTTGGAGCTTTTTGTGGAGTATAGGTGGTGGTTTAGTCTTTTGATTATTAGTTTTTCTAGGAGCTTGCCAAGAACGTTTATGAGTCCGATTGGTCTGTATGCGTTGGTCGTGGAGTAATCACTTTTCCCTGGCTTGGGGATAATTTTGACATAGGCCTCTTTCCATTGTGTTGGGAAATATCCCAATTCCAAGCAGCGGTTGAGGGTATCCAGTACGATGCCGGGGCAGGCTTTGGTGAGGCATAGGCAGATGTCAGCTGTTAAGTGATCCAGACCTGGTGCTTTCTTGGGACTCATCTCGCTGAGTGCGCTTAGAATTTCCTGAAGGGTAAATGGAGGATCATCCGAGGTGTTGGGAGTAGTGCTGGCGTTGGCTCTTATCTCGGTTTGTCTGGCATTATCGTTGGTTTCGTTGTCATCTGGGTAAAAGATTTTTAGGAATTCTAGTGCCGTTTCCTCACTGGTTTTGGTGAATTGGTTGGAATCGTTGATTTTAATAGTAGATGGAGGGTTAGATGGTGACGTATTCTTTAGTAGTCTATTCGTGAGCGACCAAACATCTTCCTTGCCTTGTTTAGTGCAGAATTCTTTAAAGTTTGCAGTGGATGTTTGTCGGATTTTTTCAGAGTACTCTTTCTTGAGAGCTCTGTTGGTTTCAAGATGTTGCTCTGTAAGTTGGTTGCGGCGAGATAACTTTCCAATTTTGTGGTGGCTGGCTATAACCCTCTTTTTTAACGACTCGAGTTCCTCGTTCCACCATAGATGTTTGTTGGGGGTTTTCCTAGCTCTACCTAGTTTTTTCCTGCAAATTTTTTGAATGGTAGTGATGATGTTAGAGATGAATTCCTCCAGCTCGTTTTCGTTTAGTCTGTCAATTTGGACTTCATGTAATTGTTTCTTGGCAATTTCATTCTGAATGGACTCCGCGATGGGGTCCCAGTTTTTTATGTTGGTGGTGTTGAATTCGAAAGTGGACGTCTTCCTCTTCTTTGTCACCAGCGCTCGGCTGAGCAGGATTTGAAATTCGATCCCATGGTGGTCTGACGAGGGGATGATCTGCTGATTGACCTTCCACTCCTGGATGCGGTTTTCAATGTGGGCGGAAGTAAGAGTGACGTCGACTATGGAGCCTCTGATAGTGCCGTTGGTGATGACTTCGAAGGTGTTCTCATGGCCTTGGTTGCTTGCAATGAGGTCGTGGTTGATTGCAAGGTCAGCGATCTCTGCTCCTCTAGCGTTGGTGCTATTTGATCCCCAAGTGGGATGCCACCCATTGATGTCGCCTCCGATAATATGGCGGTCTGTGGATTTGTGGAATAGTAATAGATCTAGTTTATTTAGTGTATTGTTGATGTCCTCCTTGGGTTCTATGTAAACGGCCGCTATGTTGATGTTTCCGATGGTGGTCTTCAGAGTGATGGAACAAAGATTGGGAGTGGAGTGTTCCGTGTCTCCCAATATTCCACCCGTGCCGTCCCTGACCAGTATGCAGGCTTTAGTTTTCTCAGCCCCGGGGAACTGGAAGACCTGATATCCCTGAACATTGTTGACCCTGGTTCCACCTCTTGCCAGGTATGGTTCGGTGATGATTACAATTTGTGTTTCGTTGTTAAAGGTATGTTGTAGGAGCTCGTTGTGAGCTTGATACCCTCGCCCTACGTTGGCCTGAGTGACCTTGATTAAGTTTTTGTTGTTGATGGAGCTAGTCATATTGGGTCCTGTTTGCTAATTTTGTTTTCATGGCAAGCACTCCCGTGCAAAAGGCAGACGAGGCGCAGTGTTTTATGTTGATGTTAGTTTGGTGTTTGATGTTATATGCTTTGCAGTTGTAGCATGTCATTCTTTGGGGGAGGGACTTGATAGGGCAATTTTTATAGTGATGGTCGGTCTTGGTACAGTATTGGCAGATGTTATCAAGAGAGTTGCATTTGCTGGCGGTGTGTCCGTATCTTAAACATTTGAGGCACATTTTGAAGGCGGAGTACTCTTCTGAGTGTACCTTGAGGTGGTCGATATTGATACGGCCCAAGCGGGCGAATATTGGCAGGATCCTAGGGGTGACTTTGATCACTGCATTGTAAAGTTGGGGGTTGCGGTTGGGTTTAGTGAAGCAAAGTTGGATCTCATCCGCGTGGGCGTGATTGAGCGCTTCGTTTTGTTTGATGATAGTGGGGGTGACCTCGTTTGGCCTGGTGTCACTGTGGATACCCTTCAAAATGATGAAGGGTTTGAGATTAGAAGCTGGTGTGGCAATCATCTTGCCCCCTCTGCTGATGGAGGTTGCAATTTTGTCCCTTTGGGAATCAGTGTCAAACTCCAGTCTAATTTTATTCCCACGAAGGGGGATTGCTCTGTTTGGAGCGAGGTTAAGGTCCCTGAAGGGAACCTCCCTTTTCCAGGAGTTCCTGACATTGATGTTAGGGTTAGTGTCGCTAGGAGCGACAATTAGTGAAGGGCGCGCTCCCCTGAAGGGGGGTCTCTGGATGGGACGAGCCGCTGCCTCGGCGTATGTGGGAGAGGCAGGCAGGCTGAAGGGGGAGGAGGGGGGGGACGATCCGCTCTTGCGTGAAATATTACCTAAAGAAAGGTCAATATGTTTGGCGATAGTGTTTTCTGAGGTTTTGATGACCTCTTCTAGTTTCTTAGTAAGGGATTCAGTAAGTAGATTAATTTGGGTCATGTCCATCGGTGATGATGGTAGGGTGCTTGGGGTGGAGAGAGTGAAGTTAGTTTCCGTGGAGGATTTAAGAATGGTTTCAATTCTGTTTGCCGACTGGATAATGCGTTCCTTGGATTCCTTTTTGACGCTCTTTCCCTCGGCGATACAGGTCCGGATAGTGTCCACTAGTTCCAGGATCTCTTTCCTCTCCGGGCATGGCTCTGCGTTCGCGCCATCGTTCCCGGGGCTCATGTTGTCCATTGGTGGTGTGTTACTTGTAGAATGGTTGGCCTCAGGTGGTCGGTACCAGATGTCCGATGTGAAGTGGAGGGTCGATCTGGGAGAGATGATGATTCCGCAGACGAGAGGTGCGCACTCGCTTACCAAAGCGCAGCCACGGTTGTGATTGGGATTATGCCGATGTCGTCAAAAGCGCAGACGGTATCGTGTGCGTCCGCGGTCGCGGGGCGCGGGGTGAAAGCGCAGACCGAGAGCGCGGCCTAAAAGCGCAGACCAAAAGCGCAGACAGAAGGCGCAGACCGAAAGCGCAGACAGAAGGCGCAGACCGAAGCGAAGTCAAAAGCGCAGACCGAAAGCGCAGACAGAAAACGCAGACATAAAACGCAGACCGGAAACGCAAACCGAAAACGCGGTCCAAAAGCGCAGACCGAAAGCGCAGCCCGATAGCGCGGTCCGAAAGCGCAGACCGAAAGCGCAGACCGAAAGCGCAGACCGAAAGCGCAGACAAAAGCGCAGACAAAATCGCAGACGCAATTTGCGGGGAGCAAGTGTAAATGGTGTTACGTCAATCAATTAACTTCCCTAAACTAGTATATGCCAAATAACAAAATTTAAACAATAAGTCACCCTAAGTGGCTATAGCAAAGTAGGGAAACAGTTAACAATTAACAATTAAAGGTAATACCAGCACTTGTCAAAGCGCAGTCGGCTTTGTGCGCATTTGTAGACACAGCGCAGCCGCTATGTTTAGACTGAAAGCGCAGACACATATACAAAAGCGCAATAACAATAATCTCCAGCGAAGACGTTGACAGGCTCCTGGCTCCTTCCGAGAGTAAAAGGGGGTAAGTGGGGGCCTAACAAGTCAGGGGCGGAGGGAGGGCAGAGCGCTACAAGAGGGGACGCGGTCGAGGCGCAGACCCGATGCCGGTGATGCGTCCTGAGTGTGCAGGAGCTGGTGCAGGCGCGGCGCCGTATCTCCGTCACTGCCGGGCAGGTCCTGTGCCGATGTGTCTCGACGAAGCCCGTAGATCGGCACGCTGATGTCTCGCGGGGGCAATTAAGAGAGAGAGGGAGAGAGGGGGGCCGACGAGTCGAGGGCGGGGGGAGGGCAGAGACAGATGGCAAGGTTCCGGTCCGTTGTTGCTTCTCCCCTTGCAGGCTCGGGGGCAGGCAGGTGCTAGCCGAGCGCGGCCAGCGGTGCAACCGCGTTGAGGCAGGGGCCCAGTCAGGGTGCAGGCCAGGCGCGATGAAGATGTGGGCTGAAGGGCTGGCGGCGGTGAAGTAGGGGGCACAAGCGAGGTATAATCCGGGGTGCGGATACTAAGACTCACCAATAGTTTACTCGTGTCAGTGAAGGGGTATTTTTCCTTAGACCCCGTTCACCGTTCACTCAATCCCTGGTGGCACTAGTACGCACTGTAGCCCCGGCACGCTACACTCTAGACACTGTTATCCGCACTTTGCACGAACACTGCACAAAACCTCTCAACACTTGGCAGTAACTGGTTGAATCCGATCAATAAAGCCTCGACTCACTCACTTTGATAACAACAGATCACTATGTTCTGATCACTGGGTAGATCACGTTTGGTGTTAACTTAGTAGTGAAAATGTTTATAGGGGAATGTAATTGTCGCGGAGGCCTGGGCCCCGGCCGCCTGGCCGGCGCGCTCACGGCGAGCCCAACTAGTACTGATGCTGAGCTGGGTGACGTGCGGCCGGAGCGCTTCCAAAAGCGCGGCCACGGCCGATGCTCGGAAACGACAGCGCGCGGGGGGGCGCCGAAAGCGCAGTCAAAAGCGCAGTCAAAAGCGCAGTCAAAAGCGCAGTCAAAAGCGCAGACAAAACCGCAGCCAAAACCGCAGTCAAAAGCGCGGTCGAAAGCGCAGCCGTGGGCGGCTAAACCGCGTCCACCGGCGACGGACGCGGTATCAGAGCGCGGCCACGGAGGAAAAAGCGCAGTCACGGGTGCCAAAGCGCAGTCAAAACCGCGGTCGTGGGCGACGAAGCGCGGCAAAGCGCGGCCACCGAGGGCAAAACCGCGGTCGAAAGCGCAGCCAAAAGCGCAGTCAAAAGCGCGGTCGTTGCTTCGACCGCGATAAAAGCGCAGCCAAAAGCGCAGTCGAAAGCGCAGTCGTTGCCTTGACTGCGATAAAAGCGCGGCGCGATCGCGGGCGAGAGCTGTGGACGCGTGCGCTCTCGACGGGAGCTCGGGCTCGACTGGGTTAGGTTAGGTTAGGTTAGGTTAGGTTAGGTTAGGTTAGGTTAGGTTAGGTTAGGTTAGGTTAGGTTAGGTTAGGTTAGGTTAGGTTAGGTTAGGTTAGGTTAGGTTAGGTTAGGTTAGGTTAGGTTAGGTTAGGTTAGGTTAGGTTAGGTTAGGTTAGGTTCTGTGACTTGGCTTTATCTTCGGATTTTGACTTTTCGTTTTGTTTGAACTTGTTTTGTTGATGTTTTTTTGTTACATTTGTTAAGTTTTTTCGGTGTTGTTGTTGTTGTGAAACGCTTTGCTTAGGCTCGTTTCATAGCGGCGGCCGCCGTCTTGCCCTCGGGCTTTGATTTGTTACTACCGAACGTTCCGTTCGGTAGATATTAGATTTATAAGTGTTAAAATTTTTTGTTAAATTTTATTGTTATAAATTTATTTTTTTTGTAAGTGACGCCATTTCGTGGGGTTAACCCCTACGGCTGTGAAAAGACTGTCAGCGGATAGAGGGCACCGCCCCCTATTAAGCGACACCTTTCGCGCCGTGCTACGACCCTCGGTTTAGGCGCAAAGCGGATAACGCAGATAATTTTTTAGTTGAATTTTCAGTTAAAATTTTTCTTTGTTTACATTTTTGCTATTGAAAAAAGTTGGTGTTGCCGCTATCGCTCAGCGCCCTGTTTGCTGCTGAGACATAGCGGCAATAGTCTTCTCTCGTGTAGGCTAGGTCTGGTTACTTCATCCCAAAGGGTTTTGAAATAATCGGATTTTTTATAATTTTTTGTTTAATTTCTCGTATTTTTTCGTCGAAATTTACACCAAAAATACGTGATTTCGGTGTTTGCTCCATTTTGTGGGGTTAACCCCTACGGTTATAGTAGGGGTTCCAGGGGATAGAGGGCTTCGCCCCCTATTTTTAGATATTTTTTGTGGCCGGCTACAATAAACAGAAGCCAGCCAATTTAACAAAACGTGAAGCCCTGAATCAAATAATTGCTATTTAGTTGATTCAGGCGCTTTTCGTTTATTGTATGGGGATTTTAAAAACAGGCACACGCTTGACCGTTTTCAATTTATTTTATTATTGTTTGGGCAATAACTTCGGTTAGGGTGGTCCGATCTGGACCATTTTTTGCCACATTGTGGACGAGGCCACAATGGCCACGACAGACGAAGGGGGGGGGACCTCCCGCAGGAGGGGGGGGAGATTATTAACATCTTCCTCCGAATCTGAGGAAGAAAACCCCGCAGAGGTGACTTCTATGCCCCAGAAAAGGGGGCACGAGGACCGGGAGGATGACCCGAGGCCTGATAATGGGCCCAAGGTTCCCACGGCCAGGAGGGGGAAGCCCAAGGGGGCATACTCTGGACTGGCGGCGGCGAGAGTAAAGCTCCGAGGATCGGAGACTTATCTCAGCTCCGACACGGACGTCGCCGCCTCCTCGTATAGGAAAGACTTCCCCCAGCTTCGCAGCAAGGGGGAAAAGAAGAATGGGGGAACTTCTTCCCCCCCAAGAGTGATAACACCGACTGAGGTCTTGCCGGCGTACGACCCAGTGGAGGCCACCCGACAGGCGGCATTGGAGATACTTGAGGGGGCCCGCAAGTCGAGCAACCTTAAGGGAGAGGTGTGGGGCAGTATGAACCGGGCCTGCCGCACCATTCTAGCAGCCATGGAGGACTTTAAAGCCTCCAGGTCAGAGAGCGAGGAGATCCGCATCCTAATGGCGGATAATAAGAGGATGCGGGAGCAACTCGCTCTCTGCACGGCGGAGCTCAAGGCGCTTCGAACCGCCTTTTCGGAGCGCCAGGCCTCGGCCCCGGCCCCACAGCTGGCCCCACAGTCGGTACGCGAGACCTCGGCCCCCAGGGCCCCCCCGCCGCCGCAGTCCACCGCAGCGGAACTGACGGAGTTGCTGGAAACTATGAAGCGCGACTTGACGATCTCCTTGGGCAACATGCTCAATGCCCGCATCGAGGAGATCAGCAGCCGCCTTCCTCCTGTGCCGATACTCCGCCCCCCGCTTGCGGCGGACAAGAAGAGGACGAGGCCGCTCCCCATGGAAGTTGCCTCCGAGCCCGAGAGCAGGGCCAGGCTCGGGGATGGCAGGCCGAAAAGGGCCGCTAAAAAAGCGGCCCCGGCGGCCCCGAAGACCACCGCCCCGGCGGCCAAGCCGAAATCCACCGCCCCGGTGGCCAGGACTGCCCCAGCAACCAAGCCTGCCCCAGCGGCCAGGCCTGCCCCAGCGGCCAGGCCCGCCCCAGCGGCCAGGCCTGCCCCAGCAGCCAGGCCTGCTCCGGCCCTGGAGATAACACCTGGTCCCTCGGTTGAACCGCCGCAGGAGACCTACGCCCTAGTGGCGAAAAAAAAGAAGAAGAGGGGGAAGGGAAAGGCTACGGCCCCACCCCCACCCCCCGCCCCCCCCAAGAAGAAAGAGGCACCAAGGCCAAAGGCCCTTCAAGCGCCTAAGTCGACAGCGGTGGTGATAACCATGAGAAAGGACGTCACCACCAACACCACGCTGCAGGCCACCATGTCGAAGGCCATAAACAGCATAAGACTGGAAGAAATAGGCCTGCAGCACGTCAGGGTCCGGAACTCGGTGACTGGGGGCCGAGTCATCGAGGTCCCCGGAGCGGATAGCGGAAGGGCGGCGGACAGCCTGGCAGCAAAGCTGCAGGCTATTGTGGGCGATGTTGCCGTCATAAGCCGCCCTGAAAAGATGGCCGCTATCGAGGTCGCCGGCCTAGACGAGTCGGCGACAAAGGAGACCCTGGCGGCAGCTGTCGCAAAAGCGGGGGGATGCGCTGAGGCGCACATAAAGGTGGGGGGCATTCGCCCTACATATTACGACGGCAGCGGGGTTGCCCTCGTCCAATGTCCGGTGGGGACGGCAAAAGCCCTCCTCAAGCGTGGTCAGATCCTGGTAGGCTGGTCGTCTGCCAGGGTCAACTCAGTGGGACCAGCACCCATGCGGTGCTACAAATGCATGGGTGTTGGCCACTCGCGTGAGCTGTGCCTCTCAAAGGTGGACCGGGGCCAGATGTGCTACCGGTGCGGCGTAGAGGGGCACAAAGCAGCTGACTGCTGGGAGGAGAAAGCATGGTGTGCAGTATGCCACCATGCAGGGCTCCCAGCCGACCACGTCATGAGGGGACTGAAATGCTCCCCACCGGAAACAAAGGGAAGAGAGGTGAGGATGAGACCCGCCCGCCCCTCCCGACCCCCTCCAGCCGAAACAGCCGCCAGCCGGCAACAAGCGGACAACCGTATGGACGTCTAAATGCCAGCACACCAGCAGCATCTAGACGTCCTGCAAGTAAACGCCAACCACTCCGCCAGAGCTCAGGATCTGCTCATGCAGGCCATGGCGGAGTGGGCAATTGGCGTTGCGGTTATAGCGGAGCCCTACTTCGTCCCCCCCCAATGTAACTGGGTAGGGGACACCGACGGAGTAGTGGCGATCGTGGTGCCGGCGGTGGGGGACCTCCCCCCCTTATCGAGGATCGAGGGTGGCCCGGGATACGTGGCGGCCAGGTGGGGGAACGACACGGTGCTGGTAGCCGTGTACTTCTCCCCCAATAGGCCGCTGCGGGAGTTCGACACGTTCCTGGGGATCCTAGGGGGGGTGGTCCGAAGGGCCGCCCCGAGGCAGGTTATGGTCCTGGGGGACCTCAACGCCAAAAGTTCGGCATGGGGTTCCCCCATTACGGACCATAGGGGAACTGCACTCGGGGACTGGGTGACGGCTACGGGACTCGTAGTCCTAAACCAGGGCAGCGCAAATACCTGCGTGCGGCGGCAGGGGGGGTCAATCGTGGACGTCACGTTCGCGACCCCTGCCATAGCCGCACGCGTCACGGGTTGGCGCGTCCTGGAGGACGTGGAGACCCTCTCAGATCACCTGTACATCAGGATGAGGGTCTCCTCAGGAGGAGTCCCGCCGTCGCCCATCATCGGCAGAGGCAGGAGGGGAAATAAATTCCCCAAGTGGTCCCTCGTCCATTTGGACAGGGACAGGGCGGACGAGGCGGCCATGGTGGAGGCATGGTGTGCTGCCCCACCCGTCACCCTCGGAATCGAAGAGAGGGCGGCACAGTTCCGCGTCGCACTACAGACGGTGTGCGACGCGGCCATGCCAAGGGCCGGTCGCCTGTCCGCCCGTAAGCGGGTCTACTGGTGGTCCGCAGAAATTGCGGCCCTGCGGACCGCCAGCAACGGTGCCCGCCGCGCCTACCAACATTGTAGGCGTCGGCGGCACACCGAAGAAGAGGAAGAAGGGCTCCATAGGGCCCTCAAAGAAGCAAAGGGGGCCCTCCAGGTGGCGATAGCCAAGGCCAAGGACGAAGCTCATGAGTCGTTCTTGGCCACCCTGGACAGGGATCCATGGGGGCGGCCGTATAAGGTGGTGCGTAACAAAATGCGCACCGCCCCCCCCATGGACTCCCTGGAGCCCGCCCTCCTCCAGAGGATAGTCGAGGGGCTGTTTCCGCCAGCCCCTTCGATCTCCCCCCCGACGATGGCCGACCCCATAACGGAGCCGGAGGCCGAGCTCGTCATTGCACCGATAAGCAGTGACGAGTTCGAGCGAGTGACGGACCGACTCCGGGGCTGCAAAAAAGCCCCGGGGCCAGACGGAGTCCCAGGTCGCGTCCTCGCCGTCGCCCTGGAACACCTCGGGGACCGCCTCAGGCACGTCATGGACGACTGCCTGAGGGAAGGAAGGTTCCCGCGGGTGTGGAAGGAAGGGCGACTGTGCCTCCTCCGTAAAGAGGGTCGGCCACCAGATTGCCCGTCTGCCTATCGCCCCATAGTGCTGCTGGATGAGGCTGGGAAAGCGTTTGAACGCATCCTGGCCTCCCGGATCCTGCAGCACCTGGAGACCGCCGGCCCGAACGTGTCAGATAGACAGTTCGGGTTCCGGGAAGGGCGGTCCACGCTCGACGCGGTAAAGTCACTAAGAGACTTTTGTGAATACGCGTCGAGCAGGGGGGAGGGTGTCATCGCGGTGTCTCTAGACATCGCGAACGCGTTCGGCACCCTCCCCTACGGGGTGATCAGTGAGGCACTAAAATATCACAGAGTGCCTCACTACCTTAGGCAGGTCATAGAGCACTACCTTACCGAGAGAGTAGTGCTCTATGAAAATCAAGACGGGCAACGGGGGGAGAGGAGGATGGCCTGTGGCGTGCCCCAGGGTTCCGTACTCGGCCCACTCCTCTGGAACCTGGGGTACGACTGGGCCATCAGAGCGGAACTGCTTCCGCGCACACTCGTCGTCTGCTATGCAGACGACACAATGGTGGCTGTGCGCGGAAGCAACAAAGCGGAGACCCGGAGACGGGCTGAGGTGGCGGCCGAGCTGGCGATAGAGCGGATCGCCAGACTCGGCCTAAAAGTGAGCCTCCCGAAGACTGAGGCTATAGTCTTCGGGGGGCGCGGGTGGAGTCTGCCCGCGAGTGCGGTGCTCACCCTGGAGGGTGAAGCGGTCCATATAAAGCCCCATATCAGATATCTGGGGCTGATATTGGACCGCAGGTGGGATTTCGGGGAGCATTTCTCCAGATTAGCTCCCCGAATCGTGGGCGCCGCATCGGCGCTGGGCAGACTACTGCCCAATGTTGGAGGGCCGGGCTCCTTATGCCGGCGGCTATATGCCGGTGTGACAAGGAGCATGGCCCTCTACGGGGCCCCAATATGGGCGGACAAGCTGTCCGCCCGGAATAGGGCCCTGCTGCGGAGGCCCCAACGGGTCGTGGCCCTCAGGATGGTGAGGGCCTATATGACGGTGGCCCACGCAGCGGCCTGCCTCCTCGCGTGCACCCCTCCGTGGGAGCTAGACGCAGAGGTGCACGCAGAGACCTACCAACGTAGGTCCAGGATCCGGGCAACAGGTGAACGCCCGGACCCTGAGGAGGCAGAGGCCTCCCGCCGAATGACGGAGCGCCGACTACGGGACCGGTGGAAAGCCCAGCTGGAGGTCGCCCCTTATGGTGTCCGTACCATAGGGGCGATCCTCCCGTCGCTGGACCACTGGTCAAAGCGGAAGGTCGGCGCTACGTCGTTCCGACTAGTGCAGGTACTGACCGGGCATGGGTGCTTCGGTCACTACCTGCACAAAATCGGGAGGGAGCCTGACCCGCGGTGTCATGAGTGCGGCGATCCCGACGACACCGCTCAGCACACCCTTGAGGTGTGCAGTCGTTGGGACGCGGAACGTGGCCTCATGGCACGCACCATCCAGCGGGTGGACCTCTCGCTCCAGAGCGTTGTCTCTGCGATGCTCAGCAGCGAGAGGTCCTGGGAGGCTGTGGTCGCCTTCTGCGAATATATCATTTCGCAGAAGGAGACCGCGGAGCGGGAGCGCGAGGAAAATCCCCTCGCGCATCCCCTCCGGCGCAGACGGCTCGGGTTGAGAAGGCGGCGGTTTGCCGCCAGACTCAACCCATAGTGGCTGCAGGTGGAGGATGGGAGTCCTCTGCCTGCGGTGGAAAGCCACATAGCGGTCTGGGAGAGGGGCCAAGCGTGCTCGGCCATCTCCCCCTTTGGCGCGGGAAGCCCCGGCATAGGCTGGGGCGCCGTCGGTGGACATCGTGGTCTATGCCTTCGCAGGTACCACGGTGTCCGACGAAACCGGCAAGAGGGCACGTCCGGGTGGTTTTTAGTGGGTAGCACTCTCTACCCCTCCTCACTCTGAGGAGGGAGAGGCGATGTGTAGTCCCACATAACCCTCCGCCACTCCCATGTGCGGAGGGTATGCGTAATGCATTTCCCACCCGGTCAACAAAAAAAAAAAAAAAAAAAAAAAAAAAAAAAAAAAAAAAAAAAAAAAAAAAAAAAGGTTAGGTTAGGTTAGGTTAGGTTAGGTTAGGTTAGGTTAGGTTAGGTTAGGTTAGGTTAGGTTAGGTTAGGTTAGGTTAGGTTAGGTTAGGTTAGGTTAGGTTGAGGTTAGGTTGACGTTGATAACTTTGCGGATACTTGACGGATATTGATGAAATTTATAACCTTGACTACTGGCGTGTTATATTGACTATCGATACCGTTTTTTCCTGTGACTTGGCTTTATCTTCGGATTTTGACTTTTTGTTTTGTTTGAACTTGTTTTGTTGATATTTTTTTGTTACATTTGTTAAGTTTTTTCGGTGTTGTTGTTGTTGCGGAACAGCTTGTTTGAGCTTGTTCTACAGCGGCGGCTGCCGTCTTGCCTTCGGGCTTTGTTTTGTTAATACCTTACCTTCGGTTCGGTAGATATTTAGTTTTTAAGTGTTAAATTTTCTTGTTAAATTTTATCATTTAAAAATTTTTATTTTGTTTGTAACGCCATTTCGTGGGGTCAACCCCTACGGCTGTGAAAGTATTGTCAGCGGATAGAGGGCAACGCCCCCTATAACGCGACACCTTTCGCGCCGTGCTACGACCCTCGGTTTAGGCGCAAAGCGGATAACGCAAGTTATTTTTTGGTTGAATTTTCAGTAGCAAATTTTGTTTGTTTACATTTTTGCTATTGAAAAAAGTCGGTGTTGCCGCTATCGCTCAGCGCCCCGTTTGCTGCTGAGACATAGCGGCAATAGTCTTCTTTAGTGTAGGATAGGTCCGGTTACTGCAACTCATTGGGTTGGGTAGTAATCGGATTTTCAAATTTTTTTCGGTAATTTTACTTGAATTTTTTCAGTAAAATTTTAGCAAAAAAGAGGTGTTTTGGTGTTGGCTCCATTTCGTGGGGTTAACCCCTACGGGCATCTTAGGGGTACCAGCAGATAGGAGAAGTCCTCCCCTTATTTTAGATATTTTTCTTACTCACCTGCGACCACGCGAAGTGGGTGAAAAGAGGTATCTAAAAATAAAAATTTCAATTTTTTGCTATAAGGTTAAAATCAGGCGCTTTTTCCATTTTGTATAGAATATTTTAAATCCGGCACACGCTTGACCGTTTTTATTGACCAATTTGTTGTTTTATCAATAACTCCGGTTTGCGTGGCCGGATTTAGTTGAAACTTCGCAGGCACGTTGGCGGGGCCATAATGGCCACGTCCGAAGAGGGGGGGGGATCCCCCCGCAGGAGGGGGGGGAGAATTTATAGTTCTCCCTCAGAATCGGAGGGCGAAGACCCTGTAGAGGTCCCGGGGACGGCTCCTCAGCCCCAGAAAAGGGGGCATGAGGATAGCGAAGATGACCCGAGGCCCGACCTCGGGCCTAAAGTGGCGACTGCCCACAGGGGGAAACCCAGGGGGGCATATGCGGGCATGGCAGCGGCGCGGGCGAAGCTCCGTGGAACTGATACCTATTTCAGTTCCGACACGGACACCCCCGCTGCCCATTATAGAAAAGACTTCCCGGAGCTCCGCTCCAAGGGGAAGAGTGGGGGAACTTCCTCCCCCCCAAGAGTGACTACCCCGACCGAGGTTTTGCCCGCGTACGACCCAGTGGAGGCCACCCGACAGGCGGCATTGGAGATACTTGAGGGGGCCCGCAAGTCGAGCAACCTAAAGGGAGAGGTGTGGGGCAGTATGAACCGGGCCTGCCGCACCATTCTAGCAGCCATGGAGGACTTTAAAGCCTCCAGGTCAGAGAGCGAGGAGATCCGCATCCTAATGGCGGATAATAAGAGGATGCGGGAGCAACTCGCTCTCTGCACGGCGGAGCTCAAGGCGCTCCGAACCGCCTTTTCGGAGCGCCAGGCCTCGGCCCCGGCCCCACAGCTGGCCCCACAGCCGGTACGCGAGACCTCGGCCCCCAGGGCCCCCCCGCCGCCGCAGTCCACCGCAGCGGAACTGACGGAGTTGCTCGAAACAATGAAGCGCGACTTGACGATCTCCTTGGGCAACATGCTCAATGCCCGCATCGAGGAGATCAGCAGCCGCCTTCCTCCTGTGCCGATACTCCGCCCCCCGCTTGCGGCGGACAAGAAGAGGACGAGGCCGCCCCCCATGGAGGTTGCCTCCGAGCCCGAGAGCAGGGCCAGGCTCGGGGACGGCAGGCCTAAAAGGGCCGCTAAAAAAGCGGCCCCGGCGGCCCCGAAGACCACCGCCCTGGTGGCCCCGAAGACCACCGCCCCGGCGGCCAAACCGAAGTCCACCGCTCCGGCGGCCAAGCCGAAGTCGACTGCCCCGGCAACCAAGCCTGCCCCAGCGGCCAGGCCTGCCCCAGCGGCCAGACCTGCCCCAGCAGCCAGGCCTGCTCCGGCCCTGGAGATAACACCTGGCCCCTCAGGTGAACCGCAGGAGACCTACGCCCTTGTGGCAAAAAAGAAGAAGAAGAGGGGGAAGGGTAAGGCTACGGCCCCACCACCAACCCCCGCCCCCCCCAAGAAGAAAGAGGCACCAAGGCCGAAGGCCCTCGAAGTCCCCAAGACGTCAGCGGTGGTAATCAGCATGCGTAAGGATGTTACCACCGACACCACGCTGCAGGCTGTCATGTCCAAAGCCATAAATGGCATAAGGTTGGAGGAGATAGGCCTGCAGCACGTCAGGGTCCGAAACTCGGTTACCGGGGGTCGAGTCATAGAGGTCCCCGGAGCGGATAGCGGAAGGGCGGCAGACAGCCTGGCAGCAAAGCTGCAGGCTATTGTGGGCGATGTTGCCCACATAAGCCGCCCTGAAAAAATGGCCGCTATCGAGGTCGCTGGCCTAGACGAGTCGGCGACAAGGGAGACCCTGGCGGCTGCTGTCGCCAAAGCAGGGGGATGCACCGAGGTGCACATAAAGGTGGGGGGCATTCGCCCCACGTATTACGACGGCAGCGGGGTTGCCCTCGTCCAATGTCCGGTGGGGACGGCAAAAGCCCTCCTCAAACGTGGTCAGATCCTGGTGGGCTGGTCGTCTGCCAGGGTCAACTCCGTCGGACCAGCACCCATGCGGTGCTACAAATGCATGGGTGTTGGCCACACGCGGGAGCTGTGCCTCTCCAAAGTGGACCGGGGACAAATGTGTTACCGGTGCGGCGTGGAGGGGCATAAAGCAGCCGACTGCTGGGAGGAAAAAGCATGGTGTGCAGTATGCCACCATGCAGGACTCCCAGCCGACCACGTCATGAGGGGACTGAAATGCTCCCCACCGGAAACGAAGGGAAGAGAGGTGAGGATGAGACCCGCCCGCCCCTCCCGACCCCCTCCAGCCGAAACAGCCGCCAGCCGGCACCAAGCGGACAACCGTATGGACGTCTAAATGCCAGCACACCAGCAGCATCTAGACGTCCTGCAAGTTAACGCCAACCACTCCGCCAGAGCTCAGGATCTGCTCATGCAGGCCATGGCGGAGTGGGCAATTGGCGTTGCGGTTATAGCGGAGCCCTACTTCGTCCCCCCCCAATGTAACTGGGTAGGGGATACCGACGGAGTAGTGGCGATCGTGGTGCCGGCGGTGGGGGACCTCCCCCCCTTATCGAGGATCGAGGGTGGCCCGGGATACGTGGCGGCCAGGTGGGGGAACGACACGGTACTGGTAGCCGTGTACTTCTCCCCCAATAGGCCGCTGCGGGAGTTCGACACGTTCCTGGGGATCCTAGGGGGGGTGGTCCGAAGGGCCGCCCCGAGGCAGGTTATGGTCCTGGGGGACCTCAACGCCAAAAGTTCGGCATGGGGTTCCCCCATTACGGACCATAGGGGAACTGCACTCGGGGACTGGGTGACGGCTACGGGACTCGTAGTCCTAAACCAGGGCAGCGCAAATACCTGCGTGCGGCGGCAGGGGGGGTCAATCGTGGACGTCACGTTCGCGACCCCTGCCATAGCCGCACGCGTCACGGGTTGGCGCGTCCTGGAGGACGTGGAGACCCTCTCAGATCACCTGTACATCAGGATGAGGGTCTCCTCAGGAGGAGTCCCGCCGTCGCCCATCATCGGCAGAGGCAGGAGGGGGAATAAATTCCCCAAGTGGTCCCTCGTCCATTTGGACAGGGACAGGGCGGACGAGGCGGCCATGGTGGAGGCATGGTGTGCTGCCCCACCCGTCACCCTCGGAATCGAAGAGAGGGCGGCACAGTTCCGCGTCGCACTACAGACGGTGTGCGACGCGGCCATGCCAAGGGCCGGTCGCCTGTCCGCCCGTAAGCGGGTCTACTGGTGGTCCGCAGAAATTGCGGCCCTGCGGACCGCCAGCAACGGTGCCCGCCGCGCCTACCAACATTGTAGGCGTCGGCGGCACACCGAAGAAGAGGAAGAAGGGCTCCATAGGGCCCTCAAAGAAGCAAAGGGGGCCCTCCAGGTGGCGATAGCCAAGGCCAAGGACGAAGCTCATGAGTCGTTCTTGGCCACCCTGGACAGGGATCCATGGGGGCGGCCGTATAAGGTGGTGCGTAACAAAATGCGCACCGCCCCCCCCATGGACTCCCTGGAGCCCGCCCTCCTCCAGAGGATAGTCGAGGGGCTGTTTCCGCCAGCCCCTTCGATCTCCCCCCCGACGATGGCCGACCCCATAACGGAGCCGGAGGCCGAGCTCGTCATTGCACCGATAAGCAGTGACGAGTTCGAGCGAGTGACGGACCGACTCCGGGGCTGCAAAAAAGCCCCGGGGCCAGACGGAGTCCCAGGTCGCGTCCTCGCCGTCGCCCTGGAACACCTCGGGGACCGCCTCAGGCACGTCATGGACGACTGCCTGAGGGAAGGAAGGTTCCCGCGGGTGTGGAAGGAAGGGCGACTGTGCCTCCTCCGTAAAGAGGGTCGGCCACCAGATTGCCCGTCTGCCTATCGCCCCATAGTGCTGCTGGATGAGGCTGGGAAAGCGTTTGAACGCATCCTGGCCTCCCGGATCCTGCAGCACCTGGAGACCGCCGGCCCGAACGTGTCAGATAGACAGTTCGGGTTCCGGGAAGGGCGGTCCACGCTCGACGCGGTAAAGTCACTAAGAGACTTTTGTGAATACGCGTCGAGCAGGGGGGAGGGTGTCATCGCGGTGTCTCTAGACATCGCGAACGCGTTCGGCACCCTCCCCTATGGGGTGATCAGTGAGGCACTAAAATATCACAGAGTGCCTCACTACCTTAGGCAGGTCATAGAGCACTACCTTACCGAGAGAGTAGTGCTCTATGAAAATCAAGACGGGCAACGGGGGGAGAGGAGGATGGCCTGTGGCGTGCCCCAGGGTTCCGTACTCGGCCCACTCCTCTGGAACCTGGGGTACGACTGGGCCATCAGAGCGGAACTGCTTCCGCGCACACTCGTCGTCTGCTATGCAGACGACACAATGGTGGCTGTGCGCGGAAGCAACAAAGCGGAGACCCGGAGACGGGCTGAGGTGGCGGCCGAGCTGGCGATAGAGCGGATCGCCAGACTCGGCCTAAAAGTGAGCCTCCCGAAGACTGAGGCTATAGTCTTCGGGGGGCGCGGGTGGAGTCTGCCCGCGAGTGCGGTGCTCACCCTGGAGGGTGAAGCGGTCCATATAAAGCCCCATATCAGATATCTGGGGCTGATATTGGACCGCAGGTGGGATTTCGGGGAGCATTTCTCCAGATTAGCTCCCCGAATCGTGGGCGCCGCATCGGCGCTGGGCAGACTACTGCCCAATGTTGGAGGGCCGGGCTCCTTATGCCGGCGGCTATATGCCGGTGTGACAAGGAGCATGGCCCTCTACGGGGCCCCAATATGGGCGGACAAGCTGTCCGCCCGGAATAGGGCCCTGCTGCGGAGGCCCCAACGGGTCGTGGCCCTCAGGATGGTGAGGGCCTATATGACGGTGGCCCACGCAGCGGCCTGCCTCCTCGCGTGCACCCCTCCGTGGGAGCTAGACGCAGAGGTGCACGCAGAGACCTACCAACGTAGGTCCAGGATCCGGGCAACAGGTGAACGCCCGGACCCTGAGGAGGCAGAGGCCTCCCGCCGAATGACGGAGCGCCGACTACGGGACCGGTGGAAAGCCCAGCTGGAGGTCGCCCCTTATGGTGTCCGTACCATAGGGGCGATCCTCCCGTCGCTGGACCACTGGTCAAAGCGGAAGGTCGGCGCTACGTCGTTCCGACTAGTGCAGGTACTGACCGGGCATGGGTGCTTCGGTCACTACCTGCACAAAATCGGGAGGGAGCCTGACCCGCGGTGTCATGAGTGCGGCGATCCCGACGACACCGCTCAGCACACCCTTGAGGTGTGCAGTCGTTGGGACGCGGAACGTGGCCTCATGGCACGCACCATCCAGCGGGTGGACCTCTCGCTCCAGAGCGTTGTCTCTGCGATGCTCAGCAGCGAGAGGTCCTGGGAGGCTGTGGTCGCCTTCTGCGAATATATCATTTCGCAGAAGGAGACCGCGGAGCGGGAGCGCGAGGAAAATCCCCTCGCGCATCCCCTCCGGCGCAGACGGCTCGGGTTGAGAAGGCGGCGGTTTGCCGCCAGACTCAACCCATAGTGGCTGCAGGTGGAGGATGGGAGTCCTCTGCCTGCGGTGGAAAGCCACATAGCGGTCTGGGAGAGGGGCCAAGCGTGCTC